>JAUMJK010000794.1:0-1200000 GCA_033558105.1 Coccyzus lansbergi | reverse complement strand
CCTTTAGAAAGGCCCTGAGTGGCATTAGAAGGGTCTGGGGTCATATAGAAATGTCCTGAGGGGCTCTAGAAGGGTCTGGGTGCCTTTAGAAATGTCCTGAGGAGCTCTAGAAGGTTCTGGGGGCCTTTAGAAATGTCCTGAGGGGCATTAGAAAGGTCTGGGTGCCCTTATAAAAGCCCTGAGGGGAATTAGCAGGGTCTGGGGGACTTTAGACGGGTCTTGAGGGGCTCTAGAAGGTTCTGGGAACCTTTATAAATGCCCTGAGGGGCACTAGAAGGGTCTGAGGGCCTTTAGAAAGGTCCTGAGGGGCATTAGAAGGGTCTTGTGGCCTTCATAAGGGTCCTGATAGGCATTTGAAGGGTCTGGGGGCTTTTGGATGGGTCCTGAGGCAATCTAGAAGGGTCTGGGGGCCTTTACATGTGTCTTGAGGGTCATTAGAAGGGTGTGGAGGCATTTAGAAAGGCCCTGAAAGGCATTAGAAGGGTCTGGGGGCTTTTAGATGGGTCCTGAGGCAATCTAGAAGGGTCTGGGGGCCTTTACATGGGTCTTGAGGGTCATTAGAAGGGTGTGGAGGCCTTTAGAAAGGCCCTGAGGGGCTCTAGAAGGGTCTGGGGGCTATTAGAAGCGTCCTGAGGGGGTCCAGAATGGTCTGGGGGCCTTTTTAAAGGCCCTCAGGGGGATTATAAGGGTCTCGCGGCCTTTAGAATGGCCCTGAGTGGCATTAGAAGGGTCTGGGTGCCTTTAGAAATGTCCTGAGAGGCTCTAGAAGGGTCTGGGGGCCTTTAGAAATTTCCTGAGGGGCATTAGAAGGGTATGGGGGACTTTAGAAAAGCCCTGATGGGCATTACAAGGGTCTGAGGTCATATAGAAAGGCCCTGAGAGGTTCTAGAAATGTCTGGGGTACTTTAGAAAGGCCCTGAGGGGCATTAGAAGGGTCTAGGGGCCTTTAGAAGGGTCCTTAGGGGCATTAGAAGGGTCTGAGTGCCTTTAGATAGGTCCTGAGGGGCATTAGAAGGGTCTTGTGTTCTTCATAAGGGTCCTGAAAGGCATTAGAAGGGTCTGGGGGCTTTTAGATGGGTCCTGAGGCAATCTAGAAGGGTCTAGGGGCCTTTACATGGGTCTTGAGGGTCATTAGAAGGGTGTGGAGGCCTTTAGAAAGGCCCTGAGGGGCTCTAGAAGGGTCTGGGGGCTATTAGAAGCGTCCTGAGGGGGTCCAGAAGGGTCTGGGGGCCTTTTTAAAGGCCCTCAGGGGGATTATAAGGGTCTCGCGGCCTTTAGAAAGGCCCTGAGTGGCATTACAAGGGTCTGGGTGCCTTTAGAAATGTCCTGAGGGGCTCTAGAATGTTCTGGGGGCCTTTAGAAATGTCCTGAGGGGCATTAGAAGGGTCTGGGTGCCCTTATAAAAGCCCTGAGGGGAATTAGCAGGGTCTGGGGGACTTTAGATTGGTCCTGAGGGGCTCTATAAGGGTCTGGGGGCCTTTAGAAGGGTCTTGAGGGGCTCTAGAAGGGTCTGGGGACCTTTAGAAAGGCCCTGTGGGGCATTAGAAGGGTCTGGGGGCCTTTAGAATGCTCCTGAGGGGCAGTAGAAGGGTCTGGGGACCTTTATAAAGGCCCTGACAGGCATTAGAATGGTCTGCAGGCCTTTAGAAGTGTTCTTAGGTGCTCTAGAGGGGTCTGGGGGCCTTTATAAGGGTCCTGACAGGCTCTAGATGGGTCTCGGAACCTTTATAAATGCCCTGAGGGGCACTAGAAGGGTCTGAGGGCCTTTAGAAAGGTCCTGAGGGGCATTAGAAGGGTCTTGTGGCCTTTATAAGGGTCCTGAAAGACAGATACAGGCTGGAACTGCCCTGCCTGGCGCACGCTAGCTTGGGGTTGAAAATTAAACCCTTCTCCAAATCTGTAACGAGGCAAACTCTCCCCGCGCAACCTTCTACCCTACGCTAAATCTCCTCCTTGCTGCTCTCGACATTCTGCCCTCTTCCCGGCAAAAACCACAGCCCTCTTAACTTCCTGAGGACCGAGGACCCAAAGCCATCCCAGGCAAAAAACCTCTAACTGCATCAAGTAACTGGAAAAATCCTGCACTGTCACATTGTCCTGGACTATAATACACACACACAAAAAAAAAAAAAAAAAAGAGACAGCAAACAGAGTGCTAAGTCAGCATCACACTGCTCACTGCCGACATCTTGTACTAAACCCGCTGCAAAACTGTCAGGGCACCTGCCAAACCAAAGGTTCCGTACATAATCGAGATAACAAATGCTACTACTTTACTCTTCGAGACATACTTAGTTTCCTCCTCGCCGCCAGCCCCTTAAGAGTGAGCCCAACTACCTCACAGGCACGCCAAAATGCCACACGGTCCGCTTACCTCTTCTCTCCGCCGCTCCCGTTACAGGAACATAGTAGTGCCGATAGCCGGGACAAAAGACAGATGAGCTGTGCGGATCAAAATTCTAGGAATTTTACTAGACTTTAGTTACAGCAGTAAACAAAAAGAACTTGAAAAATTACAACCTTTACCGGTTCTCAAAAAGAATCGACACAGAAGACCTAAAAAATCAGAACACTTACCAGACAGTAATGGAGACTGGAAGGACAAAGGCAAGCAGCCGATGAAAAGCTCACAACGGTGGGAACTGACTCCTTTAAGACCTAAACTGGCAAGTCTATGAACATAAAAATCCACACAATGGATAACAGGAACGAGGTTCCGACCGCTGTGAGCGATAATAGAGCAAATCTCCCCGGTAAGTTTGGAAAAATCCCAAGCTCTTCTAAACGAGGGAGGCTCGTGTGCCCACAGACCGGATGAGGAATGATCGCTCAGCTGTTAACTGTTACGAGGCAAAACGATGACCGTCCTCTTCCCTGAGAAATACAGTGGAAGACAAGGACGGAATCCTGCGCTGCAGATAGGCAGCAAATCCATACTTTCAAGTAGCAAAGTATCCGATATTCAGACAGATGAAGACGGGACGGGTGCAAATAAGTCACTCGAACAATGCAATAAGTAGAAGGGACGAGGGAGCAGAGATCTCAGTCCCAGAGATTACATTTTTAAGGCGACCGAAACTTCTCGAGATCAAATTCCTCCGATACGCAAACTGGCAATTGCCACACGAGAGTCCAAATAATCCATACCTCGTGTCTGAATCTGTGTCTCAATCGCATCGTTACCTCCTACTGGCTGCAGAGAGACTGGAACGACAGAAACCTGAATGACGCTTGCATCTGACCGCCAAACCGATCCGAGAAAGTCTGATGAAGCTATCTTCCTTTCCCAGTTCTAAACCATTAAAGTCCTTCCGCACCCCTGAAAAATCAGACAAAGAACTCTGGTTTTTCCTAACAGAACCTGCACTATATTTTAATCCCTTGACCCTTATGAGCTGATATTCCTCGAGAGCTGTACTTCTCAGCCTTTCCCAGGGTTCCCCTGGTCCCTTGCATCATCTACCGACCCACGGAATCGACTTACTCCTCTAGGCAAGTGTACTAAAATCTAAATTGTTATGTCCCGTAAGGAGCCAACTACAAACTGCAGAGATTCTAGGATAAAAACATCGACCCCACAGAATGAGGAACACCCAGAACTGACCCCATAACCAGAAATGCTAAACAAAGACAAAGCACTGTAAAAGAAAAAAAAATAAGCTTACCTTTCCAGCACACCCTCATCGGCCGCAAGAAGGTAAAGCGGCGGCAGAGCTCTGACCTCGAGGGAAGCCAGAGGCCGAATGAACTCTGTGGGCAAGGCCTGGGGCTTATATACACCCTGGGCCTTCATGCACATCACCTGTGAAGGGGCTGGGGTGAACTATCTCAAAGGTATAAATAGGAAATGGGGAGCACCTGTGTTTTACTGACTATACCTTACATTTTTGCTAAGAACTATGCCGTTATTATGCCCAAAAGCATTCTTATCAGAAATAACAGTATGCAAGCTTTCATTGCGATGCCGCTTCTCGTGACGGTAAGGTGACTAGATAGCAAAGATCTTAGAGCTAGACTTTTCGGTTCCTTTCATTTACTGTACTGCAATACAATTTTTATTTTCTGGCATCCCTATAACCATACTCTTTTATTTTTCTGTGTTGTTTTCTCTTTCTCCCCACCCCGCCCCGCTTCCCCCCGGTCTTTAGTATCTGTCTTGTGTCCATAGTTCTTTTTTCCTTTTTCATCTTTTTTCCCAGCCTGCGGGTTTGTTTTTTTTTTTTTTTTTTCATTTTCCCCACAATGTTACTAGCCCAGTCCCTGACTCTCTGCAATGACCAAAGAATTGCAAACCTCTTGCCTGCTTTTGCTCACGCTGCCTCGACTGCAAAGCACAGCCAAGCCAAGCTAGTCTACAACCAAACTCAAACATTAAGCTCTGCTTCCTCAGCATTCAACCCCCTCGGCTACTGCTCCGATGGCTTCTCCCACGCTGTTTTGGTTATCCCCCTCCATGGCTCCAGAGACTAGCAGAAACTACCCTCCTCACCCACCACGCCTAGGGCTGCTATCCCCAAGCCACCTCCCGCTTATTGACTCTGTCCCCTCAACTTAGCTTGCAGAGGGTCACCGCTGAAGCTCTCCTTGGCCAAAGCTGCTTAAGTCAGGTCTGCTTATGGAAATAATCGTGCAGTCACCGGCTCCCTCTTCAGCATCTACAAGAAAAAAAGAAACAGAAAAGTACAGCATCAAAATATGAGACGGCTGCAGGCTTTAGGAGCTCAATTCAAGAAAAGCAGTGCCCTAGCTAACAAATTTTTATCCCCCATATGCTGCCAGCAACAAACTGGAGATACTCTAGGATGAATGCATCACCATCCCCCACCCCCCTGCCCAGAATGAAGAATAGCAACAAGTTGCCTCACAGACAAAGTGCTATTAAAAACCAAAAAAAAAACCCTTACCATTCCAGCCCTCATCCGACACAAGGAGTTAAAACACCAGCAGAGCTCCAATCTCAAGGGAAACCAGAGGCTGAATGACCTCCCCAGGCAAGGCCTGGGGCTTATATACACCCTGGGCCTTCACAAGCATCACCTGTGAATGGGGTGGGGCGAACTCTCTCAAAGGTATAAATATGGTCTGGGGAGCAGCTGCATTTGATTGACTCTCCTTTACATTCTCGGCAAGAGCCCTGCTGTTACTATGCCTGAAAGCATCCTTATGAGAAATAATAGTATGTGTGCTTTCCCTGCTCTGCTGCTTGTTGCGACAGTGATGGGAGGAGATAGCAAACTTTTTAAAGGTGGACTTTTTGGTTCCTTTCATTTATTGTGCTGCTGCTACAATTTTTGTCTCCTGGGATCCCTATAACCCTGCCCTTTTATTTCTCTGTGCTCTTTTCTCTCCTTTTCCCAGTCTTCAGCATCTGTTCTCTGCCCACGCTTTTTTTTTTTTCTTTTCCATCTTTGTCCTATTCTGTATTTCTCATTCTTTCCCCCTACAATTTCACTGGTTTGATCCTTGCAGTTTGTTCTTTCTCTGCACCTGAAAATGCTTTGCTTTTCTTTCTCTCTTTTTTTCTCTCTTTCCATCTCTCTTTTTCTTTCTCTATCCCTTTGTATTGCTCACTGTTGCTGTTCCAGCTTCTACATTCACTCTGTATCTTGACGCTCCCCTTTACTCCTCTTACTGTTTCTGAATCTTTGTGCTAGTCCCTGCCCTTTTCTATAATCCTCTGCCTGTCTGTAGGGCTCCTTGTGCCTTTCAAACTAGTCAGCTCTTTTTTACGTATACATGTAGCTTTATAACACTCTTAGGCTGAAATGTTCCTCTAAGCTTCTGCTCAGAGAACTGCTGTGGAAAAAGTCTGTGTGTTGATATCTTCAAGATGTCTGAAGTAGTAGAGTTTTAGGGCATTTTCTTCCCCTCTCCTCCTACCTGGCCCAGCGCTCTGTAACTCAGAGGCACGGGGCCCGAGCTGACTTGCTTTTTGTATGTGCCTGGGATTCACGGCCCCTGAAACTGGAGCCTGACTAATGATGTCACGGCAGTGGTCATATCGAGTTAGTTCTGTGAGAGGAAGGGCCGCAACTCAGCCGATAGAAGCACAGGCTGTCTCTGTCCTTGATGGAAATGTAGGAGTTTCAGAGCCTTTCCTCTTATGTCTGGAGTCTGCTGTTATAGTTAGCTTCTCTGTGACCGTTTTATTGTTCTTCTCAGCCTGGACATTATCACAGAATCATAGAACAACCAGGTTGGAAGGGACCCATCGGATCTTCTAGTCCAACCCTTCCTATCAAATGCTAAACCGAGTACCTCAAGACCTCATCCACCTGTGCCTTAAACACCTCCAGGGAAGGCAAGTCAATCCCCTCCCTGGGCAGCCTCTGACGCTGCCCAATGACCCCCTGTGTGAAAAACTTCCTCCTAATCTCCAGCCTAAATGTCCCCTGGTGGAGCTTGAGGTCATTCCCTCTTGTCCTGTCCCCTGTCCCTTGGGAGAAGAGCCCAGCTCCCTCCTCTCTGCATCCTCCCTTCAGGTAGTTGCAGAGAACAATGAGGTCTCCTCTCAGCCTCCTCTTCTCCAGGCTAAACAACCCCAGCTCTCTCAGCTGCTCCTCATAGGGCCTGTCCTCCAGTCCCTTCACCGGCTTCGTGGCTCTTCTCTTGACTCGCTCCAGAACCTCAACATCCTTGCTGAGAGGTCCAGAACTGAACGCAGGATTCAAGGAGCGGCCTCACCAGTGCTGAGTACAGAGGGAGAATCACCTCCTTGGACCTGCTGGTCATACCATTTCTGACACAAGCCAGGATGCCATTGGCCTTCTGGGCACACTGCTGGCTCATGGTCAGTCAGCTGTCGACTGACACCCCCAGGTCCCTCTCCTCCTGGCAGTTTTCCAGCCAGGCTTCTCCCAGTCTGTAGCTCTGCGTAGGGTGATGACTAGCCTGATGACTACACAAAAGATGGGGCTGCATGCAATGTTAAGGTTGTTGGGAGAAGGGCAAGAATAGGACCAATAACAAAAAGTTGAAAATGCCCTTTAGAGTTTGCTGCTTCATTGGCTGCTGAGAAATAGCTCAGTCTCTGCGATTTTGCTACTGTATGAGAGAGATCAATGCTCAATTCTATCTAAATGGTGCATGAGAATGTGATTATGTAACACGTAGAATCATAGAAGCAGGACCTGGTGTTTGGCCTTGTTAAACCTCATACAATTGGACTCCAGGGAGGTTGTTCTCCCTCTGTACTCAGCAATGGTGAGACCGATTCTTGAATCCTGTGTTCGCTTCTGGGCCCCTCACCACAAGAAGGATGTTGAGGCTCCGGAGAAAGTTCAGAGAAGAGCAACAAAGCTAGTAAAGGGGCGGGAGAAAAGGCCTTCTAAGGAACAGCTGAGAGAGCTGGGGGTGTTGATCCTGGAGGAGAGGAAGCTGAGGGGAGACCTCATTGCTCTCTACAATTAACTGAAAGTAAGTTGTGGAGAGGAGGGAGCTGGCCCCTTCTCCCAAGTGACTGGGGACAGGACGAGAGGGAGTGGCCTCAAGCTCCACCAGGGGAGATTTAGGCTGGAGATTAGGAAAACTTTTTCATGGAAAGGGTCATTGGGCAGTGTCAGAGGCTGCCCAGGGAGGGGGTTGATTCATCTTCCCTGGAGGTGTTTAAGGCACAGATGGACAAGGTGCCGAGGGGCAATGTTTACTGTTTGACAGGAACAGTTGGACTCGATGATCCAGTGGGTCTCTTCCAACCTGGTTGTTCTATGATTCCATAGATTCCCTGAGGGGCTCTAGAAGGGTGTGGGGGCTATTAGAAGCATCCTGAGGGGGTCCAGAATGGTCTGGGGGCCTTTTTAAAGGCCCTCAGGGGGATTATAAGGGTCTCGCGGCCTTTAGAAAGGCCCTGAGTGGCATTACATGGGTCTGGTGTCATATAGAAAGGCTCTGAGAGGTTCTAGAAGTGTCTGGGGTAATTTAGAGAGGCCCTGAGGGGCATTAGAAGGGTCTGGGGGCCTTCTGAAGGGTCCTAAGGGGCATTAGAAGTGTCTGGGGGCCTTTAGAATGGTCCTGAGGGGGTCTAGAAGGGTCTGGAGGCATTTAAAACTGTCCTGAGAGGCTCTAGAAGGGTCTGGGTGCCTTTATAAGGGTCCTGAGGGGCATTAGAAGGGTCTGGGTGCCCTTATAAAAGCCCTGAGGGGAATTAGCAGGGTCTGGGGGACTTTAGAAGGGTCCTGAGGGGCTCTATAAGAGTCTGGGGGCCTTTAGAAGGGTCTTCAGGGGCTCTAGAGGGGTCTGGGTGCCCTTATAAAAGCCTTGAGGGGAATTAGTAGGGTCTGGGGGACTTTAGAAGGGTCCTGAGGGGATCTATAAGGGTCTGGGGGCCTTTAGAAGGGTCTTCAGGGGCTCTAGAAGGGTCTGGGGACCTTTAGAAAGGCCCTATAGGGCATTAGAAGGGTCTGGGGGCCTTTAGAATGCTCCTGAGGGGCAGTAGAAGGGTCTGGGGACATTTTTAAAGGCCCTGACGGGCATTAGAATGGTCTGCGGGCCTTTAGAAGTGTCCTGAGGGGATCTAGAATGGTCTGGGGGTCTTTATAGGGGTCCTGAGGTGTTCTAGAAGGGTCTGGGAACCTTTATAAATTCCCTGATAGGCATTAGAAGGGTCTGAGGGTCTTTAGAAAGGTCCTGAGGGGCATTAGAAGGGTCTTGTGGCCTTCATAAGGGTCCTGAAAGGCATTAGAAGGGTCTGGGGGCTTTTAGATGGGTCCTGAGGCAATCTAGAAGGGTCTAGGGGCCTTTACATGGGTCTTGAGGGTCATTAGAAGGGTGTGGAGGCCTTTAGAAAGGCCCTGAAAGGTATTAGACGGGTCTGGGGGCTTTTAGATGGGTCCTGAGGCAATCTAGAAGGGTCTGGGGGCCTTTACATGGGTCTTGAGGGTCATTAGAAGGGTGTGGAGGCCTTTAGAAAGGCCCTGAGGGGCTCTAGAAGGGTCTGGGGGCCATTAGAAGCGTCCTGAGGGGGTCCAGAATGGTCTGGGGGCCTTTTTAAAGGCCCTCAGGGTAATTAAAAGGGTCTCGCGACCTTTAGAAAGCCCTGAGTGGCATTAGAAGGGTCTGGGGGCTATTAGAAGCGTGCTAAGGGGGTCCAGAAGGGTCTGGGGGCCTTTTTAAAGGCCCTCAGGGGGATTATAAGGGTCTCGCGGCCTTTAGAAAGGCCCTGAGTGGCATTAGAAGGGTCTGGGAGCCTTTAGAAGGGTCTTCAGGGGCTCTAGAAGTGTCTGGGGACATTTAGAGTGCTCCTGATGGGCATTAAAAGGGTCTGGGGGTCTTTAGAATGGTCCTGAGTGGTTCTGGAAGGGTCTGGAGGCATTTAAAACTGTCCTGAGAGGCTCTAGAAGGGTCTGGGTGCCTTTATAAGGGTCCTGAGGGGCATTAGAAGGGTCTGGGTGACCTTATAAAAGCCCTGAGGGGAATTAGCAGGGTCTGGGGGACTTTAGAAGGGTCCTGAGCGGCTCCATAAGGGTCTGGGGGCCTTTAGAAGGGTCTTCAGGGGCTCTAGAAGGGTCTGGGGACCTTAAGAAAGGCCCTGTGGGGCATTAAAGGCTCTGGGGGCCTTTAGAAGGGTCTTCAGGGGCTCTAGAAGGGTCTGGGGTCCTTTAGAAAGGCCCTGACGGGCATTAGAATGGTCTGCGGGCCTTTAGAAGTGTCCTGAGGGGCTCTAGAATGGTCTGGGGGCCTTTATAAGGGTCCTGACGGGCACTAGAAGGGTCTGGGAACCTTTATAAATGCCCTGAGGGGCATTAGAAAGGTCTGAGGGCATTTAGAAAGGTCCTGAGGGGCATTAGAAGGGTCTTGTGGCCTTCATAAGGGTCCTGAAAGGCATTAGAAGCGTCTGGGGGCTTTTAGATGGGTCCTGAGGCAATCTAGAAGGGTCTGGGGGCCTTTACATGGGTCTTGAGGGTCATTAGAAAGGTGTGGAGGCCTTTAGAAGGGTCCTGAGGGGCATTAGAAGGGTCTGGGGGCCTTTAGAATGGTCCTGAGGGGGTCTAGAAGGGTCTGGAGGCATTTAAATCTGTCCTGAGAGGCTCTAGAAGGGTCTGGGTGCCTTTATAAGGGTCCTGAAAGGCATTAGAAGGGTCTGGGTGCCCTTATAAAACCCTGAGGGGAATTAGCAGGGTCTGGGGAACTTTAGATGCGTCCTGAGGGGCTCTATAAGGGTCTGGGGGCCTTTAGAAGGGTGTCCAGGGGCTCTAGAATGGTCTGGGGACTTTTAGAAAGGCCCTGTGGGGCATTAGAAGGGTCTGGGGGCCTTTAGAATGCTCCTGAGGGGCAGTAGAAGGGTCTGGAAACCTTTATAAAGGCCCTGACGGGCATTAGAATGGTCTGCATGCCTTTAGAATTGTCTTGAGGGGCTCTAGAATGGTCTGGAGGCCTTTCTAAGGGTCCTGACGGGCTATAGAAGGGTCTGGGAACCTTTATAAATGCCCTGATGGGCATTAGAAGGGTCTTAGGGCCTTTAGAAAGGCCCTGAGGGGAACTAGAAGGGTCTTGTGGCCTTCATAAGGGTCCTGAAAGGCATTAGAAGGGCCTGGGGGCTTTTAGATGGGTCCTGAGGCAATCTAGAAGGGTCTGGGGGCCTTTACATGGGTCTTGAGGGTCATTAGAAGGGTGTGGAGGCCTTTAGAAAGGCCCTGAGGGGCTCTAGAAGGGTCTGGGAGCTATTAGAAGCGTCCTGAGGTGGTCCAGATGGGTCGGGGGGCCTTTTTAAAGGCCCTCAGGGGGATTATAAGGGTCTCGCGGCCTTTAGAAAGGCCCTGAGTGGCATTACAATGGTCTGGGGTCATATAGAAAGGCCCTGAGAGGTTCTAGAAGTGTCTGGGGTAATTTAGAAAGGCCCTGAGGGGCATTAGAAGGGTCTTGTGGCCTTTAGAAGTGTCCTGAGGGGCATTAGAAGAGTCTGGGGGCCTTTAAAAGAGTCCTGAGTGGCATTTTAATAGTCTGAGGGCCTTTAGAAAGGTCCTAAGGGGCATTACAAGGGTCTGGGGTCATATAGAAAGGCCCTGAGAAGTTCTAGAAGTGTCTGGAGTACTTTAGAAAGGCCCTGAGGGGCATTAGAATGGTCTGGGGGCCTTTAGAAGGGTCCTGAGGGGCATTAGAAGGGTGTGGGGGCCTTTAGAATGGTCCTGAGGGGGTCTAGAAGGGTCTGGAAGCATTTGAAACTGTCCTGAGAGGCTCTAGAAGGGTCTGGGTGCCCTTATAAAAGCCCTGAGGGGAATTAGCAGGGTCTGGGGGACTTTAGAAGGGTCCTGAGGGGCTCTATAAAGGTCTGGGGGCCTTTAGAAGGGTCTTCACAGGCTCTAGAAGGGTCTGTGGACCTTTAGAAAGGCCCTGTGGGGCATTAGAAGGGTCTGGGGGCCTTTAGAATGCTCCTGAGGGGCAGTAGAATGGTCTGGGGACCTTAGAAAGTCCCTTACGGGCATTAGAAGGGTCTTCGGGCCTTTAAAAAGATCCTGAGGGGCAGTAGAAGGGTCTGGGGACCTTTAGAAAGGCCCTGATGGGCATTAGAAGGGTCTGCAGGCCTTTAGAAAGGTCCTGAGGGGCATTAGAAGGGTCTTGTGGCCTTCATAAGGCTCCTGAAAGGCATTAGAATTTTCTGGGGGCTTTTAGATGGGTCCTGAGGCAATCTAGAAGTGTCTAGGGGCCTTTACTTGGGTTTTGAGAGTCATTAGAAGGGTGTCGAGGCCTTTAGAAAGGCCCTGAAAGGCATTAGAAGGGTCTGGGGGCTTTTAGATGGGTCCTGAGGCAATCTAGAAGGGTCTGGGGGCCTTTACATGAGTCTTGAGGGTCATTAGAAGGGTGTGGAGGACTTTAGAAAGGCCCTGAGGGGCTCTAGAAGGGTCTGGGGGCTATTAGAAGCGTCCTGAGGGGCATTAGAAGGTTGTGGTGTAGTTTAGAAGGGTCCTGAGGGGCTCTATAAGGGTCTGGGGGCCTTTAGAAGGGTCTTCAGGGCCTCTAGAAGGGTCTGGGGACCTTTAGAAAGGCCCTGTGTGGCATTAGAAGGGTCTGGTGGCCTTTAGAATGCTCCTGAGGGGCAGTAGAAGGGTCTGGGGACCTTTATAAAGGCCCTGAATGGCATTAGATTGGTCTGTGGGCCTTTAGAAGTGTCCTGAGGGTCTCTAGAATGGTCTGGGGGCCTTTATAAGGGTCCTGAGGGGCTCTAGAAGGGTCTGGGAACCTTTATAAAAGCCCCGAGGGGCATTAGAAGGGTCTGAAAGCCTTTAGAAAGGTCTTGAGGTGCATTAGAAGGGTCTTGTGCCCTTCATAAAGGTCCTGAAAGGCTTTAGAAGGGTCTGGGGGCTTTTAGATGGGTCCTGAGGCAATCTAGAAGGGTCTAGGGGCCTTTACATGGGTCTTGAGGGTCATTAGAAGGGTGTGGAGACCTTTAGAAAGGCCCTGAAAGGCATTAGAAATGTCTGGGATACTTTAGAAAGGCCCTGAGGGGCATTAGAAGGGTCTGGGGGCCTTTAGAAGGGTCCTGAGGGGCATTAAAAGGGTCTGGGGGCCTTTAGAAGGGTTCTGAGGGTCATTTGAATGGTCTGGGGTACTTTAGAAAGGCCCTGAGGGGCATTAGAAGGATCTGGGGGCCTTTAGAATGGTTCTGAGGGGCATTTGAATGGTCTGGGGGCCTTTAGAAAGGCTCTGAGGTGCATTAGAATGGTCTGGGGGCCTTTAAAAGGGTCCTGAGGGGCATTTGAATGGTCTGGGGGCCTTTAGAAAGGCCCTGAGGTGGATTAGAAGGGTCTGGGGGCCTTTAAAAGGGTCCTGAGGGGCTCTAGAAGGGTCTGGGGGCTTTTAGAAATGTCAGAGGGGCTCTAGATGGGTCTGGGGCCGTTACAAAAGTCCTGAGGGGTCTAGAAGAGTCTGGGAGCCTTTAGAAAGGATCTGAGGGGCTCTAGAATGGTCTGGGGGCCTCAAAATGGCTGGAATCTTCGTCAAAATGGCCGTCGCCCGATTCAAAAATGGCTGCCGCCTGAACTCAAAATGGCGGGAGTCGGCTTCAAAATGGCCTCCGCCCGATTCAAATATGGCGGCTGCCCGACCTCAAAATGGCGGGAGTTGGCTTCAAAATGGCCGCCACCCGATTCAAAAATGGTGGCTGCCCGATCTGAAAATGGCGGGAGTTGGCTTCAAAATGTTGGATGCCGGATTTAAACATGGTGGCTGTCTGAGTTGAAAATTTCTTCTTTTAGTTTCTTTTTTGTTATTTTGTGTGTGTGTTTTGATTGAGTGCTTTCTCTTTTAGGCATTGTTTTTGAGAGGTTTTTTTGAGGAGTGTTATCTGGGGGCTTGGCTATGTAATTAATTTGTTTTGTCGCTGGGTGGGTGCTTAATTGCTTGATGGGTGAATGTTTGGGGTGGGTGCTTAATTGCTAACGGGTGAATGTTTGGGGTGGGTGCTCGGGGAGGGTGGGTGCGCCCCATTCTAATGCCCCTCAGAACCCTTCAAAAGGCCCTCAGACCATTCTAATGCCCCTCAGGGCATTTATAAAGGTTCCCAGACCCTTCTAGAGCCCGTCAGGACCATTCTAAAGGCCGACAGACCCTTCTAGAGCCCCTCAAGACGATTCAAAGGGACCCCAGACTTTTCCAGAGCCCCTCAGGACCCTTCTTAAGGACCCCAGACCCATCTAATGCCCTTCAGGACCCTTCTAACGACCCCAACACTCTTCTAGAGCCCCTCAGGCGCATTCTAAAGGCCCCCAGACCCTTCTAGAGCCCCTCAAGTCCTTTCTAAAGGCTCCCAGATTCTTCTAGAGCCCCTCAGGACCCTTCTAATGGCACCCAGACCCATTTAGAGCCCCTCAGAACATATCTAAAAGCCCCCAGACCCTTCTAGAGACCTTCAGGTCCTTTCTAAAGGACCCCAAACCCTTCTAGAGCCCCTCAAGACACTTCTAAAGGCCCCCAGACTCTTCTAGAGCCCCTCAGGACCCTTCTAAAGGACACCAGACCCTTGTAATGCAACTCAGGGTCTTTCTAAAGGACCCCAGACCCTTCTAATGCCCCTCAAGACCTTCTAAAGGTCCCAAGACTCATCTAATGACCCTCAGGGCCTTTATAAAGGACCTCAGACCACACTAGAGCCCTTCAGGACCTATCTAAAGGCCCCCAGACTCTTCTAGGACCCCTAACGGCCATTCTAAAGGCCCCCAGACCCATCTAGAGACCCTCAAGACCCTTCTAAAGACCCCCAGACCCTTCTAATGCCCCTCAGGACCCTTCTAAAGGCCCCCAGACCCTTCTAATGCCCCTCAGGACCCTTCTAAAGGCCCCCAGACATTTATAGAACCTGTCAGGACCCTTCAAAGGCCCACAGACCTTTCTAGACCTCACAGGACCTTTCTAACGGTACCCAGACCCTTGTAATGCCCCTCAGAACCCTTCTAAAGGCCCCCAGACCCTGGTAATTCCCCTCAAGACCATTCTAAAGGCCCGAAGACGCTTCTAGAGCCCCTCAGGACTCTTTTAAAGGCCCCCAGACCCTTCTAGAGCTCCTCAGGTCCTTTATAAAGGTCCCCAAACCATTCTAGAGCCCCTCAGGACCCTTCTACAGGCGCCCAGACTCTTGTAGAGCCCCTCAGGGCCTTTCTAAAGGACCCCAGACCCTTCTAGAGCCTTTCAGGGCATTTCTAAAGGCCCCAAGACCCTTCTAATGCCCCTTAGGGCCTTTCTAAAGGAGCCCAGAGCTTCTAATGCCCCTTAGGACTTTTCTAAAGGCCCCCAGACCCATCTAATGCCATTCAGGGTCATTCTAAAGGCCCCCAGACCCCTCTAGAGCCGTTCACGACCTATCTAAAGGCCTCCAGACTCCTCTAGATCCCCTCAAGACCTTTCTAAAGGCACCCAGACCCTTCTAGAGCCCCTCAAGACGCTTCAAATGGCCCCGAGACCCTTCCAGAGCCCCTCAGGACCCTTCTAAAGGCCCCCAGAACCTTCTAATGCCCCTCAGATCCATCCAAAGGCACACAGACCCTTCTAATGCCCCTCAGGGCTTTCTAAAGGTCGCCAGACCTCAGGGCCTTTCAAATAGCACCCAGACCACACTAGTGCCCTTTAGGACCTTTCTAAAGGCCCCCAGACTCCTCTAGAGCCACTCAGATCCATTGTAAAGACCCCCAGACCCTTCTAGAGGCACACAAGACCTTTCTAAAGGAACCCAGACACTTCAGGAGCCCCTCAAGGCCATTTCAAAAGATCCCCAGACCATTCTAGAGCCACTCAGGGTGTTTCTAAAGGCCCCCAGACCCATCTAACGCCCCTCAAGGCCCTTCTAAAGGACCCCAGACCCTTCTAGAGCCCCTCAGGACCCTTTTAAAAGACCCCAGACGCTTCTAGAGCCCCTCTAGATTGTTCTAAAGGGCCCCAGACCCTTCTAGAGCACCTCAGGACCATTCTACAGTCACCAGACCCTTCTAGAGCCACTCAAGACCCTTCTAAAAAACATCAGACCTTTCTAGAGCCCTTCAGGACCATTCGAAAGGCACCCAGACCCTTCTGCAGACCCTCAGGGCTTTCTAAAGCCCTCAGACCCTTCTAATGCACCTCAGGGCATTTCTAAAGGACCCCAGACCATTCAAATGCCCCTCAGAAACCTTCTAAAGGCCCCCAGACCCTTCTAGAGCCACTCACGACATTCCTAAAGGCCCCAAGATCTTTCTAGAACCCATCAGGACCCTTCGAAAGGCCCCCAGACCCTTCTACAGCCCTTCAGGATGCTTCTAAAGGCCCCAGACCCTTCTAGAGCCTGTCAGGATCTTTCTAAAGGCACCCAGACCATTCTAATGCCCCTCAAGACCTTTCTAAAGGCCCCCGGACCCTTCTAATGCCACTCAGGGACTATCTAAAGGACCCCAGACCCATCTAATGACCCTCAAGACCCATGTAAAGGCCCCCAGACCCCTCTAGATTGCCTCAGGACCCATCTAAAGCCCCCCAGACCATTCTAATGCCTTTCAGGACCCTTATGAAGGCCACAAGACCCTTCTAATGCCCCTCAGGACCTTTCTAAAGGCACTCAGACCCTTCTAATGCCCCTCGAGACCCATGTAAAGACCCCCAGACCCTTCCAGATTGCCTCAGAACCCATCTAAAAGCCCCCAGACCCTTCTATAGCCTTTCAGGGCCTTTCTAAAGGCCTCCACACCCTTTTAATGACCCTCAAGACCCATGTAAAGGCCCCCAGACCCTTCTAGACCCCCTCAGGACCATTCTAAAGGCACCCAGACCCTTCTAATGCCCCTCAGGACCCTTCTAAAGGCCCCCAGACCCTTCTAATGCCCCTCAGGGCCTTTCTAAAGTACCCCAGACACTTCAAGAACCTCTCAGGGCCTTTCTATATGACCCCAGACCCTTCTAATGCCCCTCAGGGCCTTTCTAAAGGCCCCCATAACCTTCTAATGCCCCTCAGGACATTTCTAAAGGCCCCCAGACCCTACTAGAGCCCCTCAGGACATTTCTAAAGGCACCCAGACCCTTCTAATGCCCCTCAGGACCATTCGAAAGGCCCCGAGACATTTTAAGAGCACCTCAGGACATTTCTAAAGGAACCCAGATCTTTCTAGAGCCCCTCAGGACCCTTCTAGAGGCCCCCAGACCCTTCTAGAGCCCCTCAGGTCCTTTCTAAAGGCCCCCAGACCCTTCTAGAGCCCCTCAGGACATTTCTAAAGTAGCCCAGAAACTTCTAGAACATCTCAGGGCCTTTCTAAAGGCCCTCATACCATTCAAATGCCCCTCAGAGCCCTTCTAAAAGCCCCCAGACCCTTCTAATGCCCCTCAGGACCCTTCTAAAGGCCCCCAGACCCTTCTAATTCCCCTCAGGGCCTTTCTAAAGTACCCCAGAAACTTCTAGAACATCTCAGGGCCTTTCTATATGACCCTAGACCCTTGTAATGCCATTCAGTACATTTTTAAAGGCCGCGAGACCCTTATAATCCCCCTGAGGGCCTTTAAAAAGGCCCCCAGACCCTTCTGGACCCCCTCAGGACGCTTCTAATAGCCCCCACACCTTTCTAGAGCCCCTCAGGTCCTTTCTAAAGGCCTCCACACCCTTCTAATGACACCCAAGACCCATGTAAAGGCCCCTAGACCCTTCTAGATTGCCTCAGGACCCATCTAAAAGCCCCCAGAGCATTCTAATGCCTTTCAGGACCCTTATGAAGGCCACAAGACCCTTCTAATGCCCCTCAGGACCTTTCTAAAGGCACCCAGACCATTCTAATGCCCCTCAGGACCTTTATAAATGCCCCCGGACCCTTCTAATGCCACTCAGTGACTATCTAAAGGACCCCAGAACCCTCTAATGACCCTCAAGACCCATGTAAAGGGCCCCAGACCCATCGAGATTGCCTCAGGACCCATCTAAAGCCCCCCAGACCCTTCTAATGCCTTTCAGGACCCTTATAAAGGCCACAAGACCCTTCTAATGCCCCTCAGGACCTTTCTAAATACACTCAGACCCTTCTAATGCCCCTCAAGACCCATGTAAAGACCCCCAGACCCTTCCAGATTGCCTCAGAACCCATCTAAATACCCCCAGACCCTTCTATAGCCTTTCAGGGCCTTTCTAAAGGCCTCCACACCCTTCTAATGACTTTCAAGACCTATGTAAAGGCCCCCAGACCATTCTAGACCCCCTCAGGACCATTCTAAAGGCCTCAGGACCCTTCTAAAAGCCCCCAGACCCTTCTAATGCCCCTCAGGGCCTTTCCAAAGTACCCCAGACACTTCTAGAACCTCTCAGGGCCTTTCTATATGACCCCAGACCCTTGTAATGCACCTCAGGGCCTTTCTAAAGGCCCCCATACCCTTCTAATGCCCCTCAGGACATTTCTAAAGGTCCCCAGACCCTTCTAGAGCCCCTGAAGACCCTTCTAAAGGCCCCCTAACCCTTATAGAGCCCCTCAGGACCCTTCTAAACTCCCCCAGACCCTGCTAATTCCCCTCAGGGCTTTTATAAGGGCACCCAGACCCTTCTAATGCCCCTCAGGACCCTTATAAACGCACCCAGACCCTTCTAGAGCCTCTCAGGACAGTTTTAAATGCCTGCAGACCCTTCTAGACCCCCTCAGGACCATTCTAAAAGCCCACAGACCCTTCTAATGCCCCTCAGGAGCCTTCTAAAGGCCCCCAGACCCTTCTAAATCTCCTCAGGACATTTCTAAAGTACCCCAGACACTTCTAGAACATCTCAGGGCCTTTCTATATGACCCCAGACCCTTCTAATGCCCCTCAGGGCCTTTCTAAAGGCCCCCTGACCCTTCTAATGCACCTCAGGACATTTCTAAAGGCCCCCAGACCCTTCTAGAGCTCCTCAGGACATTTCTAAAGGCACCCAGACCCTTCTAATGCCACTCAGGGCGTTTCTAAAGGCCGAGAGACCCTTATAATCCCCCTGAGCGCCTTTAAAAAGGCCCCAAGACCCATCTGGACCCCCTCAGGACGCTTATAATAGACCCCAGACCCTTCTAGAGCACCTCAGGGCCTTTCTAAAGGCCTGCACACCCTTCTAATGACCCTCAAGACCCATGTAAAGGCCCCCAGACCCTTCTAGATTGCACTTGACCCTTCTAAAAGCCCCCAGACCCTTCTAATGCCTTTCAGGACCCTTATAAAAGCCTCCACACCCTTCTAATGCCCTTCAGGACCTTTCTAAAGACCCTCAGACCATTCTAATGCCCTTCAGGGCATTTATAAAGGTTCCCAGACCCTTCTAGAGCCCGTCAGGACCCTTATAAAGGCCCCCAGACCATTCCAAAGCCCCTCAGGACACATCTAAAGGATGGCAGACCATTCTAATGCCCGTCAGGGCCTTTATAAAGGTTCCCAGACCGTTCTACTGCCCCTCAAGAGCATTCTAAAGGCCACCAGACCATTCTAGATCCCCTCCAGACACTTCTAAAGGCCCCCAGACCCTTCTAGATCCCCTCAAGACCCTTCTAAAAGGCCCCAGACCTTTCTAATGCCCCTCACGGCATTTCTAAAGGCCCCCAGACCCGTCTAATGCCCATCAGGACCCTTCGAAAGGACCCGAGACACTTTTAGATCAACTCAGGACATTTCGAAAGGACCCCGGATCTTTCTATAGCCCGTCAGGACCCTTCTAGTGGCTCCCAGACCCTTCTAAAGCCCCTCAGGACGATTCTAAAGGCCCCCAGACCCTTCTAGTCCACCTCTGGGTATTTTTAAAGGCCCCCAGACCATTCAAATGCCCATCAGGACCCTTTTAAAGGCCTTCAGAACATTCTAATGCCCCTCAGGACCATTCTAAAGGCCCCCAGACCCTTCTAATGCCCCTCAGGGCCTTTCTAAAGTACACCAGACGCTTCTAGAACCTCTCAGGGCCTTTCTATATGACCTCAGACCCTTGTAATGCCCCTCAGGGCCTTTCTAAATGCCCCCAGACCCTTCTAATGCCCCTCAGGGCCTTTCTAAAGTACCCCAGACACTTCTAGAACTTCTAAGGGCCTTTCTATATGACCCCAGACAATTGTAATGCCCCTCAGGGCCATTCTAAAGGCCCCCATACCCTTCTAATGCCCCTCAGGACATTTCTAAAGGCCCCCAGACCCTTCTAGAGCCCCTCAGGACATTTCTAAAGGCACCCAGACCCTTCTAATGCCACTCAGGGCCTTTCTAAAGTACCCCAGACACTTCTAGATCCTCTCAGGGCCTTTCTATATGACCCCAGACCCTTGTAATGCCACTCAGGGCCTTTCTAAAGGTTGCGAGACCCATATAATCAACCTGAGGGCCTTTAAAAAGGCCCCCAGACCCTTCTGGACGCCCTCAGGACGCTTCTAATAGCCCCCAGACCATTCTATAGCCCCTCAGAGCCTTTTTAAAGGCCTCCACACCCTTCTAATGACCCTCAAGACCCATGTAAAGGCCCCTAGACCCTTCTAGATTGCCTCAGGACCAAACTAAAAGCCCCCAGAGCATTCTAATGCCTTTCAGGACCCTTATGAAGGCCACAAGACCCTTCTAATGCCCCTCAGGACCTTTCTAAAGGCACCCAGACCATTCTAATGCCCCTCAGGACCTTTATAAATGCCTCCGGACCCTTCTAATGCCACTCAGTGACTACCTAAAGGACCCCAGAACCCTCTAATGACCCTCAAGACCCATGTAAAGGGCCCCAGACCCATCGAGATTGCCTCAGGACCCATCCAAAGCCCCCCAGACCCTTCTAATGCCTTTCAGGACCCTTATAAAGGCCACAAGACCCTTCTAATGCCCCTCAGGACCTTTCTAAATACACTCAGACCCTTCTAATGCCCCTCAAGACCCATGTAAAGACCCCCAGACCCTTCCAGATTGCCTCAGAACCCATCTAAATACCCCCAGACCCTACTATAGCCTTTCAGGGCCTTTCTAAAGGCCTCCACACCCTTCTAATGACTTTCAAGACCCATGTAAAGGCCCCCAGACCCTTCTAGACCCCCTCAGGACCATTCTAAAGGCCTCCAGACCCTTCTAATGCCCCTCAGGACGCTTCTAAAAGCCCCCAGACCCTTCTAATGCCCCTCAGGGCCTTTCCAAAGTACCCCAGACACTTCTAACCTCTCAGGGCCTTTCTATATGACCCCAGACCCTTGTAATGCACCTCAGGGCCTTTCTAAAGGCCCCCATACCCTTCTAATGCCCCACAGGACATTTCTAAAGGTCTCCAGACCCTTCTAGAGCCCCTGAAGACCCTTCTAAAGGCCCCCTAACCCTTATAGAGCCCCTCAGGACCCTTCTAAAGTCCCCCAGACCCTGCTAATTCCCCTCAGGGCTTTTATAAGGGCACCCAGACCCTTCTAATGCCCCTCAGGACCCTTATAAAGGCACCCAGACCCTTCTAGAGCCTCTCAGGACAGTTTTAAATGCCTGCAGACCCTTCTAGACCCCCTCAGGAGCCTTCTAAAGGCCCCCAGACCCTTCTAAATCTCCTCAGGACATTTCTAAAGTACCCCAGACACTTCTAGAACCTCTCAGGGCCTTTCTATATGACCCCAGAGCCTTCTAATGCCCCTCAGGGCCTTTCTAAAGGCCCCCTGACCCTTCTAATGCACCTCAGGACATTTCTAAAGGCCCCCAGACCCTTCTAATGCCACTCAGGGCGTTTCTAAAGGCCGAGAGATCCTTATAATCCCCCTGAGCGCCTTTAAATAGGCCCCAAGACCATTCTGGACCCCCTCAGGACGCTTATAATAGACCCCAGACCTCATAGCCTTTCTAAAGGCCCCCAGACCATACAAATGCCTCTCAGGACCCTTTTAAAGGCCTTCAGACACTTCTAATGCCCCTCAGGACCCTTCTAAAGGCCTTCAGACCCTTCTAATGTCCTTCAGGGCCTTTCTAAAGTACCCCAGACACTTCTAGAACCTCTCAGGGCCTTTCTATATGACCCCAGACCACTCTAATGCCACTCAGGGCCTTTCTAAAGGCCGCGACACCCTTATAATCCCCCTGAGGGCCTTTAAAAAGGCCCCCAGACCCTTCTGGACCCCCTCAGGACGCTTCTAATAGCCACCAGACCCTTCTAGAGCCCCTCAGGGCCTTTCTAAAGGCCTCCACACCCTTCTAATGACCCTCAAGACCCATGTAAAGGCCCCTAGACCCTTCTAGATTGCCTCAGGACCCATCTAAAAGACCCCAGACCCTTCTAATGAATTTCAGGACCCTTATGAAGGCCACAAGACCCTTCTAATGCCCCTCAGGACCTTTCTAAAGGCCCTCAGACCCTTCTAATGCCCCTCAGGGCATTTATAAAGGTTCCCAGACCCTTCTAGATCCCGTCAGGACCGTTATAAAGGCCCCCAGACCATTTTAGAGCCCCTCAGGACACTTCTAAAGGCCCACAGACCATTCTAATGCCCGTCAGGACCATTCAAAAGGCCCCCAGACTCTTTTAGAGCACCTAAGGTCCATTCTAAACTCCCGCAGACCCTTCAAGAGCCCCTCAACATCCTTCTAACGGCTCCCTGACCCTTCTAGTGCCCCTCAGGGCCTTTCTAAAGGCCCCCAGACCCTTCTAATGCCCCTCAGGGCCTTTCTAAAGTACACCAGACGCTTCTAGAACCTCTCAGGGCCTTTCTATATGACCTCAGACCCTTGTAATGCCCCTCAGGGCCTTTCTAAATGCCCCCAGACCCTTCTAATGCCCCTCAGGGCCTTTCTAAAGTAACCCAGACACTTCTAGAACCTCTCAGGGCCTTTCTATATGAACCCAGACACTTGTAATGCCCCTCAGGGCCATTCTAAAGGCCCCCATACCCTTCTAATGCCCCTCAGGACATTTCTAAAGGCCCCCAGACCCTTCTAGACCCCCTCAGGACATTTCTAAAGGCACCCAGACCCTTCTAATGCCACTCAGGGCCTTTCTAAAGTACCCTAGACACTTCTAGAACCTCTCAGGGCCTTTCTATATGACCCCAGACCCTTGTAATGCCACTCAGGGCCTTTCTAAAGGCCGCGAGACCCTTATAATCACCCTGAGGGCCTTTAAAAAGGCCCCCAGACCCTTCTGGACCCCCTCAGGACGCTTCTAATAGCCCCCAGACCCTTCTAATGCCTTTCAGGGCCTTTCTAAAGGCCTCCACACCCTTCTAATGACCCTCAAGACCCATGTAAAGGCCTCTAGACCCTTCTAGATTGCCTCAGGACCCATCTAAAAGCCCCCAGACCATTCTGATGCATTTCAGGACCCTTATGAAGGCCACAAGACCCTTCTAATTCCCCTCAGGACCTTTGTAAAGGCCCTCAGACCGTTCTACTGCCCCTCAGGGCCCTTCTAAAGGCCCCCAGACCCTTCTAATGCCCTTCAGGGCCTTTCTAAAGTACCCCAGACACTTCTAGAACCTCTCAGGGCCTTTCTATATGACCCCAGACCCTTGTAATGCCAAACAGGGCTTTTCTAAAGGCCCCCATACCCTTCTAATGCCCCTCAGGACATTTCTAAAGGACCCCAGACCCTTCTAGAGCCCCTCAGGACATTTCTAAAGGCGCCCAGACCCTTCTAATGCCACTCAGGGCCTTTCTAAAGGCCGCGAGACCCTTATAATCCCCCTGAGGGCCTTTAAAAAGGCCCCCAGAACCTTCTGGACCCCCTCAGGACGCTTCTAATAGCCCCCAGACCCTTCTAGAGCCCCTCAGGGCCTTTCTAAAGGCCTCCACACCCTTCTAATGACCCTCAAGACCCATGTAAAGGCCCCCAGACCATTCTAGATTGCCTCAGGACCCATCTAAAAGCCCCCAGACCCTTCTAATGCCTTTCAGGGCCTTTCTAAAGGCCTCCACACCCTTCTAATGACCCTCAAGACCCATGTAAAGGCCTCTAGACCCTTCTAGATTGCCTCAGGACCCATCTAAAAGCCCCCAGACCCTTCTAATTCCTTTCAGGACCCTTATGAAGGCAACAAGACCCTTCTAATGCCCCTCAGGACCTTTCTAAAGGCCCTCAGACCCTTCTAATGCCCCTCAGGGCATTTATAAAGGTTCCCAGACCCTTCTAGAGCCCGTCAGGACACTTATAAAGGCCCCCAGACCATTCTAGAGCCCCTCAGGACACTGCTAAAGGCCCCCAGACCATTCTAATGCCCGTCAGGGCCTTTCTAAAGGTCCCCAGACGCTTCTACTGCCACTCAGGGGCCCTCTAAAGGCCCCCAGACCATTCTAATGCCCCACAGGGCCTTTCTAAAGTTCCCCAGAGCATTCCAGAGCCCCTGAAGACCCTTCTAAAGGCCCCCAGACCCTTCTAATGCCCCTCAGGGCCTTTCTAAAGTACCCCAGACAATTCTAGAACCTCTCAGGGCCTTTCTATATGACCCCAGACCCTTCTAATGCCACTCAGGGTCTTTCTAAAGGCCGCGAGACCCTTATAATCCCCCTGAGGGCCATTAAAAAGGCACCCAGACCCTTCTGGACCCCCTCAGGACGCTTCTAATAGCCCCCAGACCCTTCTAGAGCCCCTCAGGGTCTTTCTAAACGCCTCCACACCCTTCTAATGACCCTCAAGACCCATGTAAAGGCCCCCAGACCCTTCTAGATTGCCTCAGGACCCATCTAAAAGCACCCAGACCCTTCTAATGCCTTTCTGGGCCTTTCTAAAGGCCTCCACACCCTTCTAATGACACTCAAGACCCATGTAAAGGCCCCCAGACCCTTCTAGATTGCCTCAGGACCCATCTAAAAGCCCCCAGACCCTTCTAATGCCTTTCAGGACCCTTATCAAGGCCACAAGACCCTTCTAATGCCCCTCAGGACATTTCTAAAGGCCCTCAGACCATTCTAATGCCCCTCAGGGCATTTATAAAGGTTCCCATACCCTTCTAGAGCCCGTCAAGACCCTTATAAAGGCCCCCAGACCATTCTAGAGCCCTACAGGACAATTCTAAAGGCCCGCAGACCATTCTAATGCCCGTCAGGGCCTTTATAAAGGTCCCCAGACCCTTCTACTGCCCCTCAGGAGCATTCTAAAGGCCCCCCAGACCCTTCTAATGCCCCACAGGGCCTTTCTAAAGGTCGCCAGACCCTTCTAGAGCCCCTGAAGACCCTTCTAAAGGCCCCCAGACCCTTCTAATGCCCCACAGGGCCTTTCTAAAGTACCCCAGACAATTCTAGAACCTATCAGGACCTATCTATATGATCCCAGACCCTTCTAATGCCTCTCAGGGCCTTTCTAAAGGCCGTGAGACCCTTATAATCCCCCTGAGGGCCTTTAAAAAGGCCCCCAGACCCTCCTGGACCCCCTCAGGACGCTTCTAATAGCCCGCAGACCCTTCTAGAGCCCCTCAGGGCCTTTCTAAAGGCCTCCACACCCTTCTAATGACCCTCAAGACCGATGTAAAGGCCCCTAGACCCTTCTAGATTGCCTCAGGACCCATCTAAAAGCCCCCAGACCCTTCTAATGCCTTTCAGGACCCTTATGAAGGCCACAAGACCCTTCTAATGCCTCACATGACCTTTCTAAAGGCCCTCAGACCCTTCTAATGCCCCTCAGGGCATTTATAAAGGTTCCCAGACCCTTCTAGAGCCCCTCAGGTCCCTTATAAAGGCCCCCAGACCATTCTAGAGCCCCTCAGGACACTTCTAAACGCCTGCAGACCATTCTAATGCCCGTCAGGGCCTTTCTAAAGGTCCCCAGACCCTTCTACTGCCCCTCAGGAGCATTCTAAAGGCCCCCAGACCCTTCTAATGCCCCACAGGGCCTTTCTAAAGGTCCCCAGACCCTTCTAGAGCCCCTGAAGACCCTTCTAAAGGCCCCCAGACCCTTAGAGAGCCCCTCAGGACCCTTCTAAAGTCCCCCAGACCATGCTAGTTCCACTCAGGGCTTTTATAAAGGCACCCAGACCCTTCTAGAGCCTCTCAGGACAGTTTTAAATGCCTCCAGACCCTTCTAGACCCTCTCAGGACCATTCTAAAGGCCCCCAGACCCTTCTAGAGCCCCTCAGGACATTTCTAAAGGCACCCAGACCCTTCTAATGCCACTCAGGGCCTTTCTAAAGGCCGCAAGACCCTTATAATCCCCCTGAGGGCCTTTAAAAAGGCCCCCAGACGCTTCTGGACCCCTCAGGACGCTTCTAAATAGCCCCCAGACCCTTCTAGAGCCCCTCAGGACCTTTCTAAAGGCCTCCACACCCTTCTAATGACCCTCAAGACCCATGTAAAGGCCCCCAGACCCTTCTAGATTGCCTCTGGACGATTCTAAAAGCCCCCAGACCCTTCTAGAGCCCCTCAGGGCCTTTCTAAAGGCCTCCACACCCTTCTAATGACGCTCAAGACCCATGTAAAGGCCCCCAGACCCTTCTAGATTGCCACAGAACCCATCTAAAAGCCCCCAGACCCTTCTAATGCCTTTCAGGACCCTTATGAAGGCCACAAGACCATTTTAATGCCCCTCAGGACCTTTCTAAAGGCCCTCAGACCCTTCTAATGCCCCTCAGGGCCCTTCTAAAGGCCCCCAGACCCTTCTAATGCCCCTCAGGGCCTTTCTAAATACCCCAGACACTTCTAGAACCTCTCAGGGCCTTTCTATATGACCCCAGACCCTTGTAATGCCCCTCAGGGCTTTTCTAAAGGCCCCCATACCCTTCTAATGCCCCTCAAGACATTTCTAAAGGCCCCCAGACCCTTCTAGAGCCCCTCAGGACATTTCTAAAGGCACCCAGACCCTTCTAATGCCACTCAGGGCCTTTCTAAAGGCCGCGAGACCATTATAATCACCCTGAGGGCCTTTAAAAAGGCCCCCAGACCCTTCTGGACCCCCTCAGGACGCTTCTAATAGCCCCCAGACCCTTCTAATGCCTTTCAGGGCCTTTCTAAAGGCCTCCACACCCTTCTAATGACCCTCAAGACCCATGTAAAGGCCCCCAGACCCTTCTAGATTGCCTCTGGACGATTCTAAAAGCTCCCAGACCCTTCTAGAGCCCCTCAGGGCCTTTCTAAAGGCCTCCACACTCTTCTAATGACCCTCAAGACCCATGTAAAGGCCCCCAGACCCTTCTAGATTGCCTCAGGACCCATCTAAAAGCCCCAGGACCCTTCTAATGCCTTTCAGGACCCTTAGGAAGTCCACAAGACCCTTCTAATGCCCCTCAGGACCTTTCTAAAGGCCCTCAGACCCATCTAGTGCCCCTCAGGGCATTTATAAAGGTTTCCAGACCATTCTAGAGCCTGTCAGGACCCTTATAAAGGCCCCCAGACCATTCTAGTGCACCTCAGAACACTTCTAAAGGCCCGCAGACCATTCTAATGCCCGTCAGGACCTTTCTAAAGGTCCCAAGACCCTTCTACTGCCCCTCAGGAGCATTCTAAAGGCCCCAAGAACTTTCTAATGCCCCACAGGGCCTTTCTAAAGGTCCCCAGACCATTCTAGAGCCCCTGAAGACCCTTCTAAAGGCCCCCAGACCCTTATAGAGCCCCTCAGGACCCTTCTAAAGTCCCCCAGACCCTGTTAATTCCCCTCAGGGCTTTTATAAGGGCACCCAGACCCTTCTAATGCTCCTCAGGACATTTCTAAAGGCCCCCAGAACCTTCTAGAGCCCCTGAGTACATTTCTAAAGGCACCCAGACCCTTCTAGATTGCCTCAGGACCCATCTAAAAGCCCCCAGACCCTTCTAATGCTTTTCGGGGCCTTTCTAAAGGACTCCACACCCTTCAAATGACCCTCAAGACCCATGTAAAGGCCCCTAGACCCTTCTAGATTGCCTCAGGACCCATCTAAAAGCCCCCAGACCCTTCTAATGCCTTTCAGGACCCTTATGAAGGCCACAAGACCCTTCTAATGCGCCTCAGGACCATTGTAAAGGCCCCCAGACCCTTCTAATGCCCCTCAGGGGCTTTCTAAAGTACCCCAGACACTTATAGAACCTCTCAGGGCCTTTCTATATGACCCCAGACCCTTGTAATGCCCAACAGGGCTTTTCTAAAGGCCCCCATACCCTTCTAATGCCCCTCAGGACATTTCTAAAGGCCCCCAGACCCTTCTAGAGCCCCTCAGGACATTTCTAAAGGCACCCAGACCCTTCTAATGCCACTCAGGGCCTTTCTAAAGGCCGCGAGACCCTTATAATCCCCCTGAGGGCCTTTAAAAAGGCCCCCAGACCCTTCTGGACCCCCTCAGGACGCTTCTAATAGCCCCCAGACCCTTCTAATGCCTTTCAGGGCCTTTCTAAAGGCCTCCACACCCTTCTAATGACCCTCAAGACCCATGTAAAGGCCCCCAGACCCTTCTAGATTACCTCTGGACGCTTCTAAAAGCCCCCAGACCCTTCTAATTCCTTTCAGGGCCTTTCTAAAGGCCTCCACACCCTTCTAATGACCCTCAAGACCCATGTAAAGGCCCCCAGACCCTTCTAGATTGCCTCAGGACCCATCTAAAAGCCCCCAGACCCTTCTAATGCCTTTCAGGACCATTATGAAGGCAACAAGACCCTTCTAATGCCCCTCAGGTCCTTTCTAAAGGCCCTCAGACCCTCCTAGTGCCCCTCAGGGCATTTATAAAGGTTCCCAGACCCTTCTAGATCCTGTCAGGACCCTTATAAAGGCCCCCAGACCATTCTAGAGCACCTCAGGACACTTCTAAAGGCCCGCAGACCATTCTAATGCCCGTCAGGGCCTTTCTAAAGGTCCCAAGACCGTTCTACTGCCCCTCAGGAGCATTCTAAAGGCCCCCAGACCCTTCTAATGCCCCTCAGGACATTTCTAAAGGCCCCCAGACCCTTCTAGAGCCCCTCAGGACATTTCTAAAGGCACCCAGACCCTTCTAATGCCACTCAAGGCCTTTCTAAAGGCCGCGAGACCCTTATAATCCCCCTGAGGGCCTTTAAAAAGGCCCCCAGACCCTTCTGGACCCCCTCAGGACGCTTCTAATAGCCCCCAGACCATTCTAGAGCCCCTCAGGGCCTTTCTAAAGGCCTCCACACCCTTCTAATGACCCTCAAGACCCATGTAAAGGCCCCCAGACCCTTCTAGATTGCCTCAGGACCCATCTAAAAGCCCCCAGACCCTTCTAAATGCCTTTCAGGACCCTTATGAAGGCCACAAGACCCTTCTAATGCCCCTCAGGACCTTTCTAAAGGCCCTCAGATCCTTCTAATGCCCCTCAGGGCCCTTCTAAAGGACCCCAGACCCTTCTAATGCCCCTCAGGGCCTTTCTAAAGTACCCCAGAAACTTCTAGAACCTCTCAGGGCCTTTCTATATGACCCCAGACCCTTCTAATGCCACTCAGGGCTTTTCTAAAGGCCCCCATACCCTTCTAATGCCCCTCAGGACATTTCTAAAGGCCCCCAGACCCTTCTAGAGCCCCTCAGGACATTTCTAAAGGCACCCAGACCCTTCTAATGCCACTCAGGGCCTTTCTAAAGGCCGCGAGACCCTTATAATCACCCTGAGGGCGTTTAAAAAGGCCCCCAGACCCTTCTGGACCCCCTCAGGATGCTTCTAATAACCCCCAGACCCTTCTAATGCCTTTCAGGGCCTTTCTAAAGGCCTCCACACCCTTCTAATGACCCTCAAGACCCATGTAAAGGCCCCCAGACCCTTCTAGATTGCCTCAGGACCCATCTAAAAGACCCCAGACCCTTCTAATGCCTTTCAGGACCCTTATGAAGGCCACAAGACCCTTCTAATGCTCCTCAGGACCTTTCTAAAGGCCCTCAGACCCTTCTAATGCCCCTCAGGGCATTTATAAAGGTTCCCAGACCCTTCTAGAGCCTGTCAGGACCCTTATAAAGGCCCCCAGACCATTCTAGTGCACCTCAGAACACTTCTAAAGGCCCGCAGACCATTCTAATGCCCGTCAGGACCTTTCTAAAGGTCCCCAGACCCTTCTACTGCCCCTCAGGAGCATTCTAAAGGCCCCCAGACCCTTCTAATGCCCCACAGGGCCTTTCTAAAGGCCCCCAGACCCTTCTAGAGCCCCTCAGGACATTTCTAAAGGCACCCAGACCCTTCCAATGCCACTCAGGGCCTTTCTAAAGGCCGCGAGACCCTTATAATCCCCCTGAGGGCCTTTAAAAAGGCCCCCAGACCCTTCTGGACCCCCTCAGGACTCTTCTAATAGCCCCCAGACCCTTCTAATGCCTTTCAGGGCCTTTCTAAAGGCCTCCACACCCTTCTAATGACCCTCAAGACCCATGAAAAGGCCCCCAGACCCTTCTAGATTACCTCTGGACGCTTCTAAAAGCCCCCAGACCCTTCTAATTCCTTTCAGGGCCTTTCTAAATGCCTCCACACCCTTCTAATGACCCTCAAGACCCATGTAAAGGCCCCCAGACCCTTCTAGATTGCCTCAGGACCCATCTAAAAGCCCCCAGACCCTTCTAATGCCTTTCAGGACCCTTATGAAGGCCACAAGACCCTTCTAATGCCACGCAGGACCTTTCTAAAGGCCCTCAGACCCTCCTAGTGCCCTTCAGGGCATTTATAAAGGTTCCCAGACCCTTCTAGAGCCTGTCAGGACCCTTATAAAGGCCCCCAGACCATTCTAGAGCACCTCAGGACACTTCTAAAGGCCCGCAGACCATTCTAATGCCCGTCAGGGCCTTTCTAAAAGTCCCAAGACCATTCTACTGCCCCTCAGGAGCATTCTAAAGGCCCCCAGGCCCTTCTAATGCCCCTCAGGACATTTCTAAAGGCCCCCAGACCCTTCTAGAGCCCCTCAGGACATTTCTAAAGGCACCCAGACCCTTCTAATGCCACTCAAGGCCATTCTAAAGGCCGCGAGACCCTTATAATCCCCCTGAGGGCCTTTAAAAAGGCCCCCAGACCCTTCTGGACCCCCTCAGGACGCTTCTAATAGCCCCCAGACCATTCTAGAGCCCCTCAGGGCCTTTCTAAAGGCCTCCACACCCTTCTAATGACCCTCAAGACCCATGTAAAGGCCTCTAGACCCTTCTAGGTTGCCTCAGGACCCATCTAAAAGACCCCAGACCCTTCTAATTCCTTTCAGGACCCTTATGAAGGCCACAAGACCCTTCTAATGCCCCTCAGGACCTTTCTAAAGGCCCTCAGATCCTTCTAATGCCCCTCAGGGCCCTTCTAAAGGACCCCAGACCCTTCTAATGCCCCTCAGGGCCTTTCTAAAGTACCCCAGACACTTCTAGAACCTCTCAGGGCCTTTCTATATGACCCCAGGCCCTTCTAATGCCACTCAGGGCTTTTCTAAAGGCCCCCATACCCTTCTAATGCCCCTCAGGACATTTCTAAAGGCCCCCAGACCCTTCTAGAGCCCCTCAGGACATTTCTAAAGGCACCCAGACCCTTCTAATGCCACTCAGGGCCTTTCTAAAGGCCGCGAGACCCTTATAATCACCCTGAGGGCCTTTAAAAAGGCCCCCAGACCCTTCTGGACCCCCTCAGGACGCTTCTAATAGCCCCCAGACCCTTCTAATGCCTTTCAGGGCCTTTCTAAAGGCCTCCACACCCTTCTAATGACCCTCAAGACCCATGTAAAGGCCCCCAGACCCTTCTAGATTGCCTCAGGACCCATCTAAAAGCCCCCAGACCCTTCTAATGCCTTTCAGGACTTTTATGAAGGCCCTCAGACCCTTCTAATGCCCCTCAGGACCTTTCTAAAGGCCCTCAGACCCTTCTAATGCCCCTCAGGGCATTTATAAAGGTTCCCAGACCCTTCTAGAGCCTGTCAGGACCCTTATAAAGGCCCCCAGACCATTCTAGTGCACCTCAGAACACTTCTAAAGGCCCGCAGACCATTCTAATGCCCGTCAGGACCTTTCTAAAGGTCCCCAGACCCTTCTACTGCCCCTCAGGAGCATTCTAAAGGCCCCCAGACCCTTCTAATGCCCCACAGGGCCTTTCTAAAGGTCCCCAGACCCTTCTAGAGCCCCTGAAGAGCCTTCTAAAGGCCCCCAGACCCTTATAGAGCCCCTCAGGACCCTTCTAAAGTCCCCAAGACACTGTTAATTCCCCTCAGGGCTGTTATAAGGGCACCCAGACCCTTCTAATGCCCCTCAGGACATTTCTAAAGGACCCCAGAACCTTCTAGAGCACCTGAGGACATTTCTAAAGGCACCCAGACCCTTGTAATGCCACTCAGGGCCTTTCTAAATGCCGCGAGACCCTTATAATCCCCCTGAGGGCCTTTAAAAAGGCCCCCAGACCCTTCTGGACCCCCTCAGGATGCTTCTAATCGCCCCCAGACCCTTCTAGAGCCCCTCAGGGCCTTTCTAAAGGCCTCCACACCCTTCTAATGACCCTCAAGACCCATGTAAAGGCCCCCAGACCCTTCTAGATTGCCTCAGGACCCATCTAAAAGCCCCCAGACCCGTCTAATGCCTTTCAGGGCCTTTCTAAAGGCCTCCACACCCTTCTAATGACACTCAAGACCCATGTAAAGGCCTCTAGACCCTTCTAGATTGCCTCAGGACCCATCTAAAAGCCCCCAGACCCTTCTAATGCCTTTCAGGACCCTTATGAAGGACACAAGACCCTTCTAATGCCCCTCAGGACCTCTGTAAAGGCCCTCAGACCCTTCTAATGCCCCTCAGGGCCCTTCTAAAGGCCCCCAGACCCTTCTAATGCCCCTCAGGGCCTTTCTAAAGTACCCCAGACACTTCTAGAACCTCTCAGGGCCTTTCTATATGACCCCAGACCCTTGTAATGCCCAACAGGGCTTTTCTAAAGGCCCCCATACCCTTCTAATGCCCCTCAGGACATTTCTAAAGGCCCCAAGACCCTTCTAGAGCCCCTCAGGACATTTCTAAAGGCACCCAGACCCTTATAATGCCACTCAGGGCCTTTCTAAAGGCCGCGAGACCCTTATAATCCCCCTGAGGGCCTTTAAAAAGGCCCCCAGACCCTTCTGGACCCCTTCAGGACGCTTCTAATAGCCCCCAGACCCTTCTAGAGCCCCTCAGGGCCTTTCTAAAGGCCTCCACACCCTTCTAATGACCATCAAGACCCATGTAAAGGCCCCCAGACCCTTCTAGATTGCCTCAGGACCCATCTAAAAGCCCCCAGACCCTTCTAATGCCTTTCAGGGCCTTTCTAAAGGCCTCCACACCCTTCTCATGACCATCAAGACCCATGTAGAGGCCCCTAGACCCTTCTAGATTGCGTCAGGACCCATCTAAAAGCCCCCAGACCCTTCTAATGCCTTTCAGGACCCTTATGAAGGCCACAAGACCCTTCTAATGCCCCTCAGGACCTTTCTAAAGGCCGTCAGACCCTTCTAATGCCCCTCAGGGCATTTATAAAGGTTCCCAGACCCTTCTAGAGCACGTCAGGACACTTATAAAGGTCCCCAGACCCTTCTACTGCCCCTAAGGAGCATTATAAAGGCCCTCAGACCCTTCTAATGCCCCACAGGGCCTTTCTAAAGGTCCCCAGACCCTTCTAGAGCCCCTGAAGACCCTTCTAAAGGCCCCCAGACCCTTCTAATGCCACACAGGGCCTTTCTAAAGGTCCCCAGACCCTTCTAGAGCCCCTCAAGACCCTTCTAAAGGCTCCCAGACCCTTATAGAGCCCCTAAGGACCCTTCTAAAGGCCCCCAGAACCTGCTAATTCTCCTCAGGGCTTTTATAAGGGCACCCAGACCCTTCTAATGCCCCTCAGGACCCTTATAAAGGCACCCAGACCCTTCTAGAGCCTCTCAGGACAGTTTTAAATGCCTCCAGACCCTTCTAGACCCCCTCAGGACCATTCTAAAGGCCCCCAGACCCTTCTAATGCCCATCAGGGCCTTTCTAAAGGCCCCCATACCCTTCTAATGCCCCTCAGGTCATTTCTAAAGGCACCCAGACCCTTCTAATGCCACTCAGGGCCTTTCTAAAGGCCGCGAGACCCTTATAATCCCCCTGAGGGCCTTTAAAAAGGCCCCCAGACCCTTCTAGACCCCCTCAGGACGCTTCTAATAGCCCCCAGACCCTTCTAGAGCCCCTCAGGGCCTTTCTAAAGGCCTCCACACCCTTCTAATGACCCTCAAGACCCATGTAAAGGCCCCCAGACCCTTCTAGATTGCCTCAGGACCCATCTAAAAGCCCCCAGACCCTTCTAATGCCTTTCAGGACCCTTATGAAGGCTACAAGACCCTTCTAATGCCCCTCAGGACCTTTCTAAAGGCCCTCAGACCCTTCTAATGCCCCTCAGGGCATTTATAAGGATTCCCAGACCCTTCTAGAGCCTGTCAGGACCCTTATAAATGCCCCCAGACCATTCTAGTGCACCTCAGAACACTTCTAAAGGCCCGCAGACCATTCTAATGCCCGTCAGGACCTTTCTAAAGGTTCCCAGACCCTTCTACTGCCCCTCAGGAGCATTCTAAAGGTTCCCAGACCCTTCTACTGCCCCTCAGGAGCATTCTAAAGGCCCCCAGACCCTTCTAATGCCCCACAGGGCCTTTCTAAAGGTCCCCAGACCCTTCTAGAGCCCCTGAAGACCCTTCTAAAAGCCCCCAGAACCTTATAGAACCCCTCAGGACCCTTCTAAAGTCCCCCAGACCCTTCTAATGCCCCTCAGGGCTTTTCTAAAGGTCCCCACACCCTTCTAGGGCCCCTCAAGACCACTCTAAAGGCCCCCAGACTCTTTTAGAGCCCCTCAGGGCCATGCTAAAGGCCCGCAGACCATTCAAGAGCCCCGAAACATCCTTCTAACGGCTCCCTGACCCTTCTAGAGCCCCTCAGGGCCTTTCTAAAGGACCCCAGACCCTTCTAGAGCCCCTCAGTACACTTCTAAAGGCCCCCAGACCTTTCTAGATCCCCTCAAGACCCTTCTAAAAGGCCCCAGACCTTTCTCATGCCCCTCAGGGCATTTCTAAAGGCCCTCAGAGCCTTCTAGTGCCCCTCAGGTCATTTATAAAGGTTCCCAGACCCTTCTAGATCCCGTCAGGACCCTTATAAAGGACCCCAGACCATTGTAGAGCCAATAAGGACAATTCTAAAGGCCCGCAGATCATTCTAATGCCCGTCAGGGCATTAATAAAGGTCCCCAGACCCTTCTACTGCCCCTCAGGAGCATTCTAAAGTCCCCCAGACCCAGCTAATTCCATTCAGGGCTATTATAAGGGCACCCAGACCCTTCTAATGCCCCTCTGGACCCTTCGAAATGCCCCGAGACACTTTTAGAGCACCTCAGGACATTTCTAAAGGACACCAGATCATTCTAGAGCCCCTCAGGACCCTTCTAGAGGCCCTCAGACCCTTCTAGAGCCCCTCAGGACCTTTCTAAAGGCCCCTAGACCCTTCTAGTCCACCTCAGGGACTTTCTAAATGCCCCCAGACCATTCAAATTCCCCTCAGGACCCTTTTAAAGGCCTTCAGACCCATCTAATTCCCCTCAGGACCCTTCAAAAGGCCCCCAGACCCTTCTAATGCCTTTCAGGACCCTTATAAAGGCAACAAGACCTTTCTAATGCCCCTCAGGACCTTTCTAAAGGCCCTCAGACCCTTCTAATGACCCTCAGGGCATTTATAAAGGTTCCCAGACCCTTCTAGAGCCCGTCAGGACCATTATAAAGGCCCCCAGACCATTCTAGAGCCCCTCAGGACACTGCTAAAGGCCCGCAGACCATTCTAATGCCCGTCAGGGCCTTTCTAAAGGTCCCCAGACTCTTCTACTGCCCCTCAGGAGCATTCTAAAGGCCCCCAGACCCTACTAATTCCCCTCAGGGCTTTCATAAGGGCACCCAGACCCTTCTAATGCCCCTCAGGACCCTTATAAATGCCGCGAGACACATTTAGAGCACCTCAGGACATTTCTAAAGGTCACCAGATCTTTCTAAAGGCCCTCAGACCCTTCTAATGACCCTCAGGGCATTTATAAAGGTTCCCAGACCCTTCTAGAGCTTGTCAGGACCCTTATAAAGGCCCCCAGAGCATTCTAGAGCCCCTCAGGACACTTCTAAAGGCCCGCAGACCATTCTAATGCCCGTCAGGGCCTTTCTAAAGGTCCCCAGACCCTTCTACTGCCCCTCAGGACCTTTCTAAAGGCCCCCAGACCCTTCTAATCCACCTCAGGGCCTTTCTAAAGGCCCCCAGACCATTCAAATGCCCCTCAGGACCCTTTTATAGGCCTTCAGACCCTTCTAATGCCCCTCAGGACCCTTCTAAAGGCCCCCAGACCCTTCTAATACACCTCAGGGCCTTTCTAAAGTACCCCAGACACTTCTAGAACTTCTCAGGGCCTTTCTATATGACCCCAGACCCTTGGAATGCCACTCAGGGCCTTTCTAAAGGCCGCGAGACCCTTATAATCCTCCTGAGGGCCTTTAAATAGGCCACCAGACCATTCTGGACCTCCTCAGGACGCTTCTAATAGCCCCCAGACCCTTCTAGAGCCCCTCAGGTCCTTTCTAAAGGCCTCCACACCCTTCTAATGACCCTCAAGACCCATGTAAAGGCCCCCAGACCCTTCTAGATTGCCTCAGGACCCATCGAAAAGACCCCAGACCCTTCTAATGCCTTTCATGACCCTTTTAAAGGCTACAAGACCCTTCTAATGCCCCTCAGGACCTTTCTAAAGGCCCTCAGACCCTTCTAATGACCCTCAGGGCATTTATAAAGGTCCCCAGACCTTTCTACTGCCCCTCAGGAGCATTCTAAAGGCCCCCAGACCCTGCTAATTCACCTGAGGGCTATTATAAGGGCACCCAGACCCTTCTAATGCCCCTCAGGACCCTTCGAAAGGCCCCGAGACACTTTTAGAGCAACTCAGGACATTTCTAAAGGACCCCAGATCTTTCTAGAGCCCGTCAAGAGCCTTCTAGAGGCCCCCAGACCCTTCTAGAGCCCCTCAGGACCATTCTAAAGGCCCCCAGACCCCTTCTAATCCACCTCAGGGCCTTTCTAAAGGCCCCCAGACCATTCAAATGCCCCTCAGGACCCTTATAAAGGCCTTCAGACCATTCTAATGTCCCTCAGGACCCTTCTAAAGGCACCCAGACCCTTCTAATGCCCCTCAGGGCCTATCTAAAGTACCCCAGACACTTCTAGAACCTCTCAGGGCCTTTCTATATGACCCCAGACCCTTCTAATGCCACTCAGGGCCTTTCTAAAGGCCGCGAGTCCCTTATAATCCCCCTGAGGGCCTTTAAAATGCCACCTAGACCCTTCTGGACCCCCTCAGTACTCTTCAAATATTCCCCAGACCCTTCTAATGCCATTAAGGACCCTTTTGAAGGCCACAAGACCCTTCTAATGCCCCACTCAAGACCCATGTAAAGGCCCCCAGACCCTTCTAGATTGCCTCAGGACCCATCTAAAAGCCCCTAGACCCTTCTAATGCCTTTCAGGGCCTTTCTAAATGCCTCCACACCCTTCTAATGACACTCAAGACACATGTAAAGGCCCCTAGACCCTTCTAGATTGCCTCAGGACCCATCCAAAAGCCCCCAGACCCTTCTAATGCCTTTCAGGACCCTTATGAAGGCCACAAGACCCTTCTAATGTCCCTCAGGACCTTTCTAAAGGCCCTCAGACCCTTCTAATTCCCCTCAGGGCATTTATAAAGGTTCCCAGACCCTTCTAGAGCCCGTCAGGACCCTTATAAAGGCCCCCAGACCATTCTAGAGCCCCTCAGGACACTTCTAAAGTCCCCCAGACCATTCTAATGCTCGTCAGAGCCTTTGTAAAGGTCCCCAGACTCTTCTACTGCCCCTCAGGAGCATTCTAAAGGCCTCAAGACCCTTCTAATGCCCCACAGGGCCTTTCTAAAGGTCCCCAGACCCTTCTAGAGCCCCTCAAGTCCCATCTAAAGGCCCCCATACCCTTATAGAGCCCCTCAGGACCCTTCTAAAGTCCCCCAGACCCTGCTTATTCCCCTGAGGGCTTTTATAAGGGCACCCAGACCCTTCTAATGCCCCTCAGGACATTTCTAAAGGCCCACAGAATCTTCTAGAGCCCCTCAGGACATTTCTAAAGGCACCCAGACCCTTGTAATGCCACTCAGGGCCTTTCTAAAGGCCGCGAGACCCTTATAATCCCCCTGAGGGCCTTTAAAAAGGCCCCCAGACCCTTCTGGACCCCCTCAGGATGCTTCTAATAGCCCCCAGACCCTTCTAGAGCCCCTCAGGGCCTTTCTAAAGGCCTCCACACCTTTCTAATGACCCTCAAGACCCATGTAAAGGCCCCCAGACCCTTCTAGATTGCCTCAGGACCCATCTAAAAGACCCCAGACCCTTCTAATGCCTTTCAGGACCCTTATGAAGGCCACAAGACCCTTCTAATGTCCCTCAGGACCTTTCTAAAGGCCCTCAGACCCTTCTAATGCCCCTCAGGGCATTTATAAAGGTTCCCAGACCCTTCTAGAGCCCGTCAGGACCCTTATAAAGGCCCCCAGACCATTCTAGAGCCCCTCAGGACACTTCTAAAGGCCCGCAGACCATTCTAATGCCCGTCAGGGCCTTTCTAAAGGTCCCCAGACCCTTCTACTGCCACTCAGGAGCATTCTAAAGGCCCCCAGACCCTTCTAATGCCCCACAGGGCCTTTCTAAAGGTCCCCAGACCCTTCTAGAGCCCCTGAAGACCCTTCTAAAGGCCCCCAGACCCTTCTAATGCCCCTCAGGGTCTTTCTAAAGTACCCCAGACACTTCTAGAACCTCTCAGGGCCTTTCTATATGACCCCAGACTCTTCTAATGCCACTCAGGGCCTTTCTAAAGGCCGCGAGACCCTTATAATCCCCCTGAGGGCCTTTAAAAAGGCGCCCAGACCCTTCTGGACCCCCTCAGGATGCTTCTAATAGCCCCCAGACCCTTCTAGAGCCCCTCAGGGCCTTTCTAAAGGCCTCCACACCCTTCTAATGACCCTCAAGACCCATGTAAAGGCCCCCAGACCCTTCTAGATTTACTCAGGACCCATCTAAAAGCCCCCAGACCCTTCTAATGCCTTTCAGGGCCTTTCTAAAGGCCTCCACACCCTTGTAATGACCCTCAAGACCCATGTAAAGGCCCCCAGACCCTTCTAGATTGCCTCAGGACCCATCTAAAAGCCCCCAGACCCTTCTAATGCCTTTCAGGACCCTTATGAAGGCCACAAGACCCTTCTAATGCCCCTCAGGACCTTTCTAAAGACCCTCAGACCCCTCTACTCCCACTCAGGGCATTTATAAAGGTTCCCAGACCCTTCTAGAGCCCGTCAGGACCCTTATAAAGGCCCCCAGACCATTCTAGAGCACCTCAGGACAATTCTAAAGGCCTGCAGACCATTCAAATTCATAACAGGGTCTTTATAAAGATCCCCAGACCCTTCTACTGCCCCTCAGGAGCATTCTAAAGGCCCCCAGACCCTTCTAATGCCCCACAGGGCCTTTCTAAAGGCCCCCAGACCCTTCTAGAGCACCTCAGGACATTTCTAAAGGCACCCAGACCCTTATAATGCCACTCAGGGCCTTTCTAAAGGTCCGAGACCCTTATAATCCCCCTGAGGGCCTTTAAAAATGCCCCCAGACCCTTCTGGACCCCCTCAGGACGCTTCTAATAGCCCCCAGACCCTTCTAGAGCCCCTCAGGGTCTTTCTAAAGGCCTCCACACCCTTCTAATGACCCTCAAGACCCATGTAAAGGCCCCCAGACCCTTCTAGATTGCCTCAGGACCCATCTAAAAGCCCCCAGACCCTTCTAATGCCTTTCAGGACCCTTATGAAGGACACAAGACCCTTCTAATGCCCCTCAGGACCTTTCTAAAGGCCCTCAGACCCTTCTAACACCCGTCAGGGCATCTATAAAGGTTCCCAGACCCTTCTAGAGCCCGTCAGGGCCCTTATAAAGGCCCCCAGACCATTCTAGATTCCCTCAGGACACTTCTAAAAGCCCGCAGACGAGTCTAATGCCTGTCAGGGCCTTTCTAAAGGTCCCCAGACCCTTCTACTGCCACTCAGGAGCATTCTAAAGGGCCCCAGACCCTTCTAATGCCCCACAGGGCCTTTCTAAAGATCCCCAGACCCTTCTAGAGCCACTCAGGACATTTCTAAAGGCACCCAGACCCTTGTAATGCCACTCAGGGTCTTTCTAAAGGCCGCGAGACCCTTATAATCCCCCTGAGGGCCTTTAAAAAGGCCCCCAGACCCTTCTGGACCCCCTCAGGTCGCTTCTAATGGCCCCCACACTCTTCTAATGCCCCTCAGGACCTTTCTAAAGGCCCTCAGACCCTTCTAGTGCCCCTCAGGGCATTTATAAAGGTTCCCAGACCCTTCTAGAGCCTGTCAGGACCCTTATAAAGGCCCCCAGACCCTTCTAGAGCCCCTCAGGACACTTCTAAAGGCCCGCAGACCATTCTAATGCCCGTCAGGGCCTTTCTAAACGTCCCCAGAACCTTCTACTGCCCCTCAGGAGCATTCTAAATTCCCAAAGACCCTACTAATGCCTCACAGGGCCTTTCTAAAGGCCCTCAGACCCTTCTAGATTGCCTCAGGACGCTTCTAATAGCACTCAGACCCTTCTAGAGCCCCTCAGGACCTTTCTAAAGGCCTCCACACCCTTCTAATGACCCTCAAGACCCATGTAAATGCCCCCAGACCCTTCTAGATTGCCTCAGGACCCATCTAAAAGCCCCCAGACCCTTCTAATGCCTTTCAGGACCCTTATGAAGGCCACAAGACCCTTCTAATGTCCCTCAGGACCTTTCGAAAGGCCCTCAGACCCTTCTAATTCCCCTCAGGGCATTTATAAAGGTTCCCAGACCCTTCTAGAGCCCGTCAGGACCCTTATAAAGGCCCCCAGACCATTCTAGAGCCCCTCAGGACACTTCTAAAGTCCCCCAGACCATTCTAATGCTCGTCAGAGCCTTTGTAAAGGTCCCCAGACTCTTCTACTGCCCCTCAGAAGCATTCTAAAGGCCTCAAGACCCTTCTAATGCCCCACAGGGCCTTTCTAAAGGTCCCCAGACCCTTCTAGAGCCCCTGAAGACCCATCTAAAGGCCCCCAGACCCTTATAGAGCCCCTCAGGACCCTTCTAAAGTCCCCCAGACCCTGCTAATTCCCCTCAGGGCTTTTATAAGGGCACCCAGACCCTTCTAATGCCCCTCAGGACATTTCTAAAGGCCCACAGAATCTTCTAGAGCCCCTCAGGACAGTTCTAAAGGCACCCAGACCCTTGTAATGCCACTCAGGGCCTTTCTAAAGGCCGCGAGACCCTTATAATCCCCCTGAGGGCCTTTAAAAAGGCCCCCAGACCCTTCTGGACCCCCTCAGGATGCTTCTAATAGCCCCCAGACCATTCTAGAGCCCCTCAGGTCCTTTCTAAAGGCCTCCACACCCTTCTAATGACCCTCAAGACCCATGTAAAGGCCCCCAGACCCTTCTAGATTGCCTAAGGACCCATCTAAAAGCACCCAGACCCTTCTAATGCCTTTCAGGGCCTTTCTAAAGGCCTCCACACCCTTCTAATGACCCTCAAGACCCATGTAAAGGCCTCTAGACCCTTTAAGATTGCCTCAGGACCCATCTAAAAGACCCCAGACCATTCTAATGCCTTTCAGGACCATTATGAAGGCCACAAGACCCTTCTAATGCCCCTCTGGGCCTTTGTAAAGGACCTCAGACCATTCTAATGCCCCTCAGGGCCCTTCTAAAGGCCCTCAGACCCTTCTAATGCCCCTCAGGGCCTTTCTAAAGTACCCCAGACACTTCTAGAACCTCTCAGGGCCTTTCTATATGACCCCAGACCCTTCTAATGCCACTCAGGGCCTTTCTAAAGGCCGCGAGACCCTTATAATCCCCCTGAGGGCCTTTAAAAAGGCCCCCAGACCCTTCTGGACCCCCTCAGGACGCTTCTAATAGCCCCCAGACCCTTCTAGAGCCACTCAGGGCCTTTGTAAAGGCCTCCACACCCTTCTAATGACCCTCAAGACCCATGTAAAGGCCCCCAGACCCTTCTAGATTGCCTCAGGACGCTTCTAAAAGCCCCCAGACCCTTCTAATGCCTTTCAGGACCCTTATGAAGGCCACAAGACCCTTCTAATGCCCCTCAGGGCATTTATAAAGGTTCCCAGACCCTTCTAGAGCCCGTCAGGACCATTATAAAGGCCCCCCGACCATTCTAGAGCCCCTCAGGACACTTCTAAAGGCCTGCAGACCATTCTAATGCCTGTCAGGGCCTTTCTAAAGGTCCCCAGACCCTTCTACTGCCCCTCAGGAGCATTCTAAAGGCCCCCAGACCCTTCTAATGCCCCTCAGGACATTTCTAAAGGCCCCCAGACCCTTCTAGAGCCTTTCAGGACATTTCTAAAGGCACCCAGACCTTTCTAATGCCACTCAGGGCTTTTCTAAAGGCCGCGAGACCCTTATAATCCCCCTGAGGGCCTTTAAAAAGGCCCCCAGACCCTTCTGGACCCCCTCAGGACCCATCTAAAAGCCCCCAGACCCTTCTAATGCCTTTCAGGGCCTTTCTAAAGGCCTCCACACCCTTCTAATGACCCTCAAGACCCATGTAAAGGCCCCCAGACCCTTCTAGATTGCCTCAGGACCCATCCAAAAGCCCCCAGACCCTTCTAATGCCTTTCAGGACCCGTATAAAGGCCACAAGACCCTTCTAATGCCCCTCAGGACCTTTCTAAAGGCCCTCAGACCCTTCTAGTGCCCCTCAGGGCATTTATAAAGGTTCCCAGACCCTTCTAGAGCCTGTCAGGACCCTTATAAAGGCCCCCAGACCCTTCTAGAGCCCCTCAGGACACTTCTAAAGGCCCGCAGACCATTCTAATACCCGTCAGGGCCTTTATAAAGGTCCCCAGACCCTTCTACTGCCCCTCAGGAGCATTCTAAAGGCCCCCAGACCCTTCTAATGCACCATAGGGCTTTTCTAAAGGTCCCCAGACCCTTCTAGAGCCCCTTCAGACCCTTCTAAAAGCCCCCAGACCCTTCTAGAGCCCTTCAGGACCAATCTAAAGTCCCCCAGACCCTGCTTATTCCCCTGAGGGCTTTTATAAGGGCACCCAGACCCTTCTAATGCCCCTCAGGACAATTCTAAAGGCCCCCAGACCCTTCTAGAGCCCATCAGGACATTTCTAAAGGCACCCAGACCCTTGTAACGCCACTCAGAGCCTTTCTAAAGGCCGCGAGATCCTTATAATCCCCCTGAGGGCCTTTAAAAAGGCCCCCAGACTCTTCTGGACCCCCTCAGGATGATTCTAATAGCCCCCAGACCCTTCTAGAGCCCCTCAGGGCCTTTCTAAAGTAAATCAGACACTTCTAGATCCTCTCAGGGCCTTTCTATATGAACCCAGACCCTTGTAATGCCACTCAGGGCCTTTCTAAAGGCCGCGAGACCCTTATCATCCCCCTGAGGGCCTTTAAAAAGGCCCCCAGACCCTTCTGGACCCCCTCAGAACGCTTCTAATAGCCCCCAGACCCTTCTAGAGCCCCTCAGGGCCTTTCTAAAGGCCTCCACACCCTTCTAATGACCCTCAAGACCCATGTAAAGGCCCCCAGACCCTTCTAGATTGCCTAAGGACCCATCTAAAAGCACCCAGATCCTTCTAATGCCTTTCAGGGCCTTTCTAAAGGCCTCCACACCCTTCTAATGACCCTCAAGACCCATGTAAAGGCCCCTAGACCCTTCTAGATTGCCTCAGGACCCATCTAAAAGCTCCCAGACCCTTCTAATGCTTTTCAGGACCTTTCTAAAGGCCCTCAGACCCTTCTAATGCCCCTAAAGGCTTTTATAAATGTTCCCAGACCCTTCTAGAGCCCGTCAGGACCCTTATAAAGTCCCCCAGACCATTCTAGAGCCCCTCAGGACACTTCTAAATCCCGCAGACCATTCTAATGCCCGTCAGGGCCTTTATAAAGGTCCCCAGACCCTTCTACTGCCCCTCAGGAGCATTCTAAAGGTCCCCAGACCCTTCTAATGCCCCACAGGGCCTTTCTAAAGGTCCCCAGACCCCTCTAGAGCCCCTGAAGACCCTTCTAAAGGCCCCCAGACCCTTATAGAGCCCCTCAGGACCCTTCTAAAGTCCCCCAGACCCTGCTAATTCCCCTCAGGGCTTTTATAAGGGCGCCCAGACCCTTCTAATGCCCCTCAGGACCCTTATAAAGGCACCCAGACCCTTCTAGAGCCCCTCAGGACACTTCTAAAGGCCCACGGACCATTCTAATGCCTGTCAGGGCCTTTATAAAGGTCCCCACACCCTTCTACTGCCCCTCAGGACCCTTCTAAAGGCCCCCAGACCCTTCTAATGCCCCACAGGGCCTTTCTAAAGGTCCCCAGACCCCTCTAGAGCCCCTGAAGACCCTTCTAAAGGCCCCCAGACCCTTATAGAGCACCTCTGGACCCTTCTAAAGTCCCCCAGACCCTGCTAATTCCCCTCAGGGCTTTTATAAGGGCACCCAGACCCTTCTAATGCCCCTCAGGACCCTTATAAAGGCACCCAGACCCTTCTAGAGCCTCTCAGGACAGTTTTAAATGCCTCCAGACCCTTCTAGAACCCCTCAGGACCATTCTAAAGGCCCCCAGACCCTTCTAATGCCCCTCAGGGCCTTTCTAAATTACCCCAGACACTTCTAGAAACTCTCAGGGCCTTTCTATATGACCCCAGGCCCTTGTAATGCCACTCAGGGCCTTTCTAAAGGCCGCGAGACCCTTATAATCCTTCTGAGGGCCTTTATAAAGGCCCCCAGACCCTTCTGGACCCCCTCAGGACGCTTCTAATAGCCCCCAGACCCTTCTAGAGTCCCTCAGGGCCTTTCTAAAGGCCTCCACACCTTTCTAATGACTCTCAAGACCCATGTAAAGGCCCCTAGACCCTTCTAGATTGCCTCAGGACCCATCTAAAAGCCCCCAGACCCTTCTAATGCCTTTCAAGACCCTTAGGAAGGCCACAAGACCCTTCTAATGCCCATCAGGATCTTTCTAAAGGCCCTCAGACCCTTCTAATGCCCCTCAGGGCATTTATAAAGGTTCCCAGACCCTTCTAGAACCCGTCAGGACCCTTATAAAGGCACCCAGACCATTACAGAGCCCGTCAGGACACTTCTAAAGGCCCGCAGACCATTCTAATGCCCGTCAGGGCCTTTATAAAGGCCCCCAGACCCTTCTAGAGCCCCTGAAGACCATTCTAAAGGCCCCCAGACCCTGCTAGTTCCCCTCAGGGCTTTTATAAGGGCACCCAGAATCTTCTAATGCCCCACAGCACCCTTAGAAAGGCACACAGACACTTCTAATGCCCCTCAGGGCCTTTCTAAAGTAAATCAGACACTTCTAGATCCTCTCAGGGCCTTTCTATATGAACCCAGACCCTTGTAATGCCACTCAGGGCCTTTCTAAAGGCCGCGAGACCCTTATAATCCCCCTGAGGGCCTTTAAAAAGGCACCCAGACCCTTCTGGACCCCCTCAGGACGCTTCTAATAGCCCCCAGACCCTTATAGAGCCCCTCAGCGCCTTTCTAAAGGCCTCCACACCCTTCTAATGACCCTCAAGACCCATGTAAAGGCCCCTAGACCCTTCTAGATTGCCTCAGGACCCATCTAAAAGCCCCCAGACCCTTCTAATGCCTTTCAAGGCCTTTCTAAAGGCTTCTACACCCTTCTAATGACCCTCAAGACCCATGTAAAGGCCCGTAGACCCTTCTAGATTGCCTCAGGACCCATTGAAAAGACCCCAGACCCTTCTAATGCCTTTCAGGACCCTTATGAAGGCCACAAGACCCTTCTAATGCCCCTCAGGACCATTCTAAAGGCCCTCAGACCCTTCTAGTGCCTCTTAGGAGCATTCTAAAGGCCCCCAGACCCTTCTAATGCCCCACAGGGCCTTTCTAAAGGTCCCCAGACCCTTCTAGAGCCCCTCAGGACCCTTCTAAAGTCCCCCAGACCCTGCTAATTCCCCTCAGGGCTTATATAAGGGCGCCCAGACCCTTCTAATGCCGCTCAGGACCCTTATAAAGGCACCCAGACCCTTCTAGAGCCCCTCAGGACACTTCTAAAGGCTCGTAGACCCTTCTAATGCCTGTCAGGGCCTTTATAAAGGTCCCCAGACCATTCTACTGCCCCTCAGGAGCATTCTAAAGGCCCCCAGACACTTCTAATGCCCCACAGGGCCTTTCTTAAGGTCCACAGACCATTCTAGAGCCCCTGAAGACCCTTCTAAAGGCCCCCATACCCTGCTAATTCCCCTCAGGGCTTTTATAAGGGCACCCAGACCCTTCTAATGCCCCTCAGGACCCATATAAAGGCACCCTAACCCTTCTAGAGATTCTCAGGACAGTTTTAAATGCCTCCAGACCCTTCTAGACCCCCTCAGGACCATTCTAAAGGCCCCCAGACCCTTCTAATGCCACTCAGGGCCTTTCTAAAGTACCCCAGACACTTCTAGAACCTATCAGGGCCTTTCTATATGAACCCAGACCCTTCTAATGCCTCTAAGGTCCTTTCTAAAGGCTGCGAGACCCTTATAATCACCCTGAGGGCCTTTAAAAAGGCCCCCAGACCCTTCTGGACCCCCTCAGGACGCTTCTAATAGCCCCCAGACCCTTCTAGATTGCCTCAGGACCCATCCAAAAGCCCCCAGACCCTTCTAATGCCTTTCAGGACCCTTATGAAGGCCACAAGACCCTTCTAATGCCCCTCAGGACCATTCTAAAGGCCCTCAGACCCTTCTAGTGCCCCTCAGGGCATTTATAAAGGTTCCCAGACCCTTCTAGAGCCTGTCAGGACCCTTATAAAGGCCCCCAGACCCTTCTTGAGCCCCTCAGGACACTTCTAAAGGCCCGCAGACCATTCTAATGCCCGTCAGGGCCTTTATAAAGGTCCCCAGACCCTTCTACTGCCCCTCAGGAGCATTCTAAAGGCCCCCAGACCCTTCTAATGCCCCACATGGCCTTTCTAAAGGTCCCCAGACCCTTCTAGAGCCCCTCAGGACCAATCTAAAGTCCCCCAAACCCTGCTAATTCGCCTCAGGGCTTTTATAAGGGCACCCAGACCCTTCTAATGCCTCTCAGGACATTTATAAAGGTTCCCAGACCCTTCTAGAGCCTGTCAGGACCCTTATAAAGGCCCCCAGACCCTTCTAGAGCCCCTCAGGACACTTCTAAAGGCCCGCAGACCATTCTAATGCTTGTCAGGGCCTTTCTAAAGGTCCCCAGACCCTTCTACTGCCACTCAGGAGCATTCTAAAGGCCCCCAGACCCTTCTAATGCCCCACAGGGCCTTTCTAAAGATCCCCAGACCCTTCTAGAGCCCCTCAGGACATTTCTAAAGGCACCCAGACCCTTGTAATACCACTCAGGGCCTTTCTAAAGGCCGCGAGACCCTTATAATCCCCCTGAGGGCCTTTAAAAAGGCCCCCAGACCCTTCTGGACCCCCTCAGGTCGCTTCTAATGGCCCCCACACCCTTCTAATGCCCCTCAGGACCTTTCTAAAGGCCCTCAGACCCTTCTAGTGCCCCTCAGGGCATTTATAAAGGTTCCCAGACCCTTCTAGAGCCTGTCAGGACCCTTATAAAGGCCCCCAGACCCTTCTAGAGCCCCTCAGGACACTTCTAAAGGCCCGCAGACCATTCTAATGCCCGTCAGGGCCTTTCTAAACGTCCCCAGAACCTTCTACTGCCCCTGAGGAGCATTCTAAATTCCCAAAGACCGTTCTAATGCACCACAGGGCCTTTCTAAAGACCCCCAGACCCTTCTAGATTGCCTCAGGATGCTTCTAATAGCACTCAGACCCTTCTAGAGCCCCTCAGGACCTTTCTAAAGGCCTCCACACCCTTCTAATGACCCTCAAGACCCATGTAAAGGCCCCCAGACCCTTCTAGATTGCCTCAGGACCCATCTAAAAGCCCCCAGACCATTCTAATGCCTTTCAGGACCCTTATCAAGGCCACAAGACCCTTCTAATGCCCCTCAGGACCTTTCTAAAGGCCCTCAGACCCTTCTAATGACCCTCAGGGCATTTGTAAAGGTTCCCAGACCCTTCTAGAGCCCGTCAGGACCCTTATAAAGGCCCCCAGACCATTCTAGAGCCCCTCAGGACACTTCTAAAGGCCCGCAGACCATTCTAATGCCCCTAAGGGCCTTTCTAAAGGTCCCGAGACCCTTCTACTGCCACTCAGGAGCTTTCTAAAGGCCCCCAGACCCTTCTACTGCCCCACAGTGCCTTTCTAAAGGTCCCCAGACCCTTCTAGAGCCCCTGAAGACCCTTCTAAAGGCCCCCAGACCCTTCTAATGCCCCTCAGGGCCTTTCTAAAGTACCCCAGACACTTCTAGAACCTCTCAGGGCCTTTCTATATGACCCCAGACCCTTGTAATGCCACTCAGGGCCTTTGTAAAGGCCGCGAGACCCTTATAATCCCCCTGAGGGCCTTTAAAAAGGCCCCCAGACCTTTCTGGACCCCCTCAGGACGCTTCTAATAGCCCCCAGACCCTTCTAGAGCCCCTCAGGGTCTTTCTAAAGGCCTCCACACCCTTCGAATGACCCTCAAGACCCATGTAAAGGCCCCCAGACCCTTCTAGATTGCCTCAGGACCCATCTAAAAGCCCCCAGACCCTTCTAATGCCTTTCAGGGCCTTTCTAAATGCCTCCACACCCTTCTAATGACACTCAAGACACATGTAAAGGCCCCCAGACCCTTCTAGATTGCCTCAGGACCCATCCAAAAGCCCCCAGACCCTTCTAATGCCTTTCAGGACCCTTATGAAGGCCACAAGACCCTTCTAATGCCCCTCAGGACCTTTCTAAAGGCCCTCAGACCCTTCTAATTCCCCTCAGGGCATTTATAAAGGTTCCCAGACCCTTCTAGAGCCCGTCAGGACCCTTATAAAGGCCCCCAGACCATTCTAGAGCCCCTCAGGACACTTCTAAAGTCCCCCAGACCATTCTAATGCTCGTCAGAGCCTTTGTAAAGGTCCCCAGACTCTTCTACTGCCCCTCAGGAGCATTCTAAAGGCCTCAAGACCCTTCTAATGCCCCACAGGGCCTTTCTAAAGGTCCCCAGACCCTTCTAGAGCCCCTGAAGACCCATCTAAAGGCCCCCAGACCCTTATAGAGCCCCTCAGGACCCTTCTAAATTCCCCCAGACCCTGCTAATCCCCCTCAGAGCTTTTATAAGGGCACCCAGACCCTTCTAATGCCCCTCAGGACATTTCTAAAGGCCCACAGAATCTTCTAGAGCCCCTCAGGACATTTCTAAAGGCACCCAGACCCTTGTAATGCCACTCAGGGCCTTTCTAAAGGCCGCGAGACCCATATAATCCCCCTGAGGGCCTTTAAAAAGGCCCCCAGACCCTTCTGGACCCCCTCAGGATGCTTCTAATAGCCCCCAGACCATTCTAGAGCCCCTCAGGGCCTTTCTAAAGTCCTCCACACCCTTCTAATGACCCTCAAGACCCATGTAAAGGCCCCCAGACCATTCTAGATTGCCTAAGGACCCATCTAAAAGCACCCAGACCCTTCTAATGCCTTTCAGGGCCTTTCTAAAGGCCTCCACACCCTTCTAATGACCCTCAAGACCCATGTAAAGGCCTCTAGACCCTTCTAGATTGCCTCAGGACCCATCTAAAAGACCCCAGACCCTTCTAATGCCTTTCAGGACCATTATGAAGGCCACAAGACCCTTCTAATGCCCCTCAGGGCATTTGTAAAGGACCTCAGACCCTTCTAATGCCCCTCAGGGCCCTTCTAAAGGCCCTCAGACCCTTCTAATGCCCCTCAGGGCCTTTCTAAAGTACCCCAGACACTTCTAGAACCTCTCAGGGCCTTTCTATATGACCCCAGACCCTTGTAATGCACCTCAGGGCTTTTCTAAAGGCCCCCATACCCTTCTAATGCCCCTCAGGACATTTCTAAAGGCCCCCAGACCCTTCTAGAGCCCCTCAGGACATTTCTAAAGGCACCCAGACCCTTCTAATGCCCCTCAGCGCCTTTCTAAAGGCCGCAAGACCCTTATAATCCCCCTGAGGGCCTTTAAAAAGGCCCCCAGACCCTTCTGGACCCCCTCAGGACGCTTCTAATAGCCCCCACACCATTCTAGAGCCCCTCAGGGCCTTTCTAAAGGCCTCCACACCCTTCTAATGACCCTAAAGACCCATGTAAAGTCCCTCAGACCCTTCTAGATTGCCTCAGGACCCTTCTAAAAGCCCCCAGACCCTTCTAATGCCTTTCAGGGCCTTTCTAAATGCCTCCACACCCTTCAAATGACACTCAAGACCCATGTAAAGGCCCCCAGACCCTTCTAGATTGACTCAGGACCCATCTAAAAGCCCCCAGACCCTTCTTATGCCTTTCAGGACCCTTATGAAGGCCACAAGACCCTTCTAATGCCCCTCAGGGCATTTATAAAGGTTCCCAGACCCTTCTAGAGCCCGTCAGGACCATTATAAAGGCCCCCCGACCATTCTAGAGCCACTCAGGACACTTCTAAAGGCCCGCAGACCATTCTAATGCCTGTCAGGGCCTTTCTAAAGGTCCCCAGACCCTTCTACTGCCCCTCAGGAGCATTCTAAAGGCCCCCAGACCATTCTAATGCCCCTCAGGACATTTCTAAAGGCCCCCAGACCCTTCTAGAGCCCCTAAGGACATATCTAAAGGCACTCAGACCCTTCTGATGCCACTCAGGGCTTTTCTAAAGGCCGCGAGACCCTTATAATCCCCCTGAGGGCCTTTAAAAAGGACCCCAGACCCTTCTTGACCCCCTCAGGACGCTTCTAATAACCCCCAGACCTTTCTAGAGCCCCTCAGGGTCTTTCTAAAGGCCTCCACACCATTCTAATGACCCTCAAGACCCATGTAAAGGCCCCTAGACCTTTCTAGATTGCCTCAGGACCCATCCAAAATCCCCCAGACCCTTCTAATGCCTTTCAGGACCCTTATAAAGGCCACAAGACCATTCTAATTCCCCTCAGGACCTTTCTAAAGGTCCCCAGACCGTTCTAGAGCCCCTCAAGACCCTTCTAAAGGCCCCCAGACCCTTCTAGAGCTGCTCAGGACCCTTGTAACGTCCCCCAGACCCTGCTAATTCCCCTCAGGGCTTTTATAAGGGCACCCAGACCCTTCTAATGCCCCTCAGGACATTTCTAAAAGCCCACAGAACCTTCTAGAGCCCCTCAGGACATTTCTAAAGGCACCCAGACCCTTGTAATGCCACTCAGGGCCTCTCTAAAGGCCGCGAGACCCTTATAATCCCCCTGAGGGCCTTTAAAAAGGCCCCCAGACCCTTCTGGACCCCCTCAGGACGCTTCTTATAGCCCCCAGACCCTTCTAGAGCCCCTCAGGGCCTTTCTAAAGGCCTCCACACCCTTCTAATGACACTCAAGACCCATGTAAAGGCCCCCAGACCCTTCTAGATTGCCTGAGGACCCATCTAAGAGCCCCCAGACCCTTCTAATGCCTTTCAGGGCCTTTCTAAAGGCCTCCACACCATTCTAATGACCCTCAAGACCCATGTAAAGGCCTCTAGACCCTTCTAGATTGCCTCAGGACCCATCTAAATGCCCCCAGACCCTTCTAATGCCTTTCACGACCCTTATGAAGGCCACAAGACCCTTCTAATGCCCCTCAGGACCTTTGTAAAGGACCTCAGACCCTTCTAATGCCCCTCAGGGCCCTTCTAAAGGCCCCCAGACCCTTCTAATGCCCCTCAGGGCCTTTCTAAAGTACCCCAGACACTTCTAGAACGTCTCAGGGCCTTTCTATATGACCCCAGACCCTTGTAATGCCCCTCAGGGCTTTTCTAAAATCCCCCATACCCTTCTAATGCCCCTCAGGACATTTCTAAAGGCCCCCAGACCCTTCTAATGCCCCTCAGGACATTTCTAAAGGCCCCCAGACCCTTCTAGAGCCCCTCAGGACATTTCTAAAGGCACCCAGACCCTTCTAATGCCACTCAGGGCCTTTCTAAAGGCCGCAAGACCCTTATAATCCCCCTGAGGGCCTTTAAAAAGGCCCCCAGACCCTTCTGGACCCCCTCAGGACGCTTCTAATAGCCCCCAGACCCTTCTAGAGCCACTCAGGGCCTTTGTAAAGGCCTCCACACCTTTCTAATGACCCTCAAGACCCATGTAAAGGCCCCCAGACCCTTCTAGATTGCCTGAGGACGCTTCTAAAAGCCACCAGACCCTTCTAATGCCTTTCAGGACCCTTATGAAGGCCACAAGACCCTTCTAATGCCCCTCAGGGCATTTATAAAGGTTCCCAGACCCTTCTAGAGCCCGTCAGGACCATTATAAAGGCCCCCCGACCATTCTAGAGCCCCTCAGGACACTTCTAAAGGCCTGCAGACCATTCTGATGCCTGTCAGGGCCTTTCTAAAGGTCCCCAGACCCTTCTACTGCCCCTCAGGAGCATTCTAAAGGCCCCCAGACCCTTCTAATGCCCCTCAGGACATTTCTAAAGGCCCCCAGACCCTTCTAGAGCCTTTCAGGACATTTCTAAAGGCACCCAGACCTTTCTAATGCCACTCAGGGCTTTTCTAAAGGCCGCGAGACCCTTATAATCCACCTGAGGGCCTTTAAAAAGGCCCCCAGACCCTTCTGGACCCCCTCAGGACCCATCTAAAAGCCCCCAGACCCTTCTAATGCCTTTCAGGGCCTTTCTAAAGGCCTCCACACCCTTCTAATGACCCTCAAGACCCATGTAAAGGCCCCCAGACCCTTCTAGATTGACTCAGGACCCATCCAAAAGCCCCCAGACCCTTCTAATGCCTTTCAGGACCCGTATAAAGGCCACAAGACCCTTCTAATGCCCCTCAGGACCTTTCTAAAGGCCCTCAGACCCTTCTAGTGCCCCTCAGGGCATTTATAAAGGTTCCCAGACCCTTCTAGAGCCCGTCAGGACACTTATAAAGGTCCCCAGACCCTTCTAATGCCCCTCAGGAGCATTCTAAAGGCCCCCAGACCCTTCTAATGCCCCACAGGGCCTTTCTAAAGGTCCCCAGACCCTTCTAGAGCCCCTAAAGACCCTTCTAAAGGCCCCCAGACCCTTCTAGAGCCCCTCAGGACCAATCTAAAGTCCCCCAGACCCTGCTAATTCCCCTGAGGGCTTTTATAAGGGCACCCAGACCCTTCTAATGCCCCTCAGGACAATTCTAAAGGCCCGCAGACCCTTCTAGAGCCCCTCAGGACATTTCTAAAGGCACACAGACCCTTCTAATGACACTCAGGGCTTTTCTAAAGGCCGCGAGACCCTTATAATCCCCCTGAGGGCCTTTAAAAATGCCCCCAGACCCTTCTAGACCCCGTCATTACGCTTCTAATAGCCCCCATACCGTTCTAGAGCCCCTCCGGGCCTTTCTAAAGGCCTCCACACCCTTCTAATGACCCTCAAGACCCATGTAAAGGTCCCTAGACCCTTCTAGATTGCCTCAGGACCCATCTAAAAGCCCCCAGACACTTCTAATGCCTTTCAGGACCCTTATCAAGGCCACAAGCCCCTTCTAATGCCCCTCAGGACCTTTCTAAAGGCCCTCAGACCCTTCTAATGCCCATCAGGGCATTTATAAAGGTTCCCAGACCCTTCTAGAGCCCGTCAGGACACTTATAAAGGTCCCCAGACACTTCTACTGCCCCTAAGGAGCATTCTAAAGGACGTCAGACCCTTCTAATGCCCCACAGGGCCTTTCTAAAGGTCCCCAGACCCTTCTAGAGCCCCTGAAGACCATTCTAAAGGACCCCAGACCCTTCTAATGCCCCACAGGGCCTTTCTAATGGTCCCCAGACCCTTCTAGAGCCCCTCAAGACCCTTCTAAAGGCCCCCAGACCCTTATAGAGCCCCTCAGGACCCTTCTAAAGGCCCCCAGACCCTGCTAATTCCCCTCAGGGCTTTTATAAGGGCACCAAGACCCTTCTAATGCCCCTCAGGACCCTTATAAAGGCACCCAGACCCTTCTAGAGCCTCTCAGGACAGTTTTAAATGCCTCCAGACCCTTCTAGACCCCCTCAGGACCATTCTAAAGGCCCCCAGACCCTTCTAATGCCCCACAGGGCCTTTCTAAAGGCCCCCATACCCTTCTAATGCCCCTCAGGTCATTTCTAAAGGCACCCAGACCATTCTAATGCCACTCAGGGCCTTTCTAAAGGCCGCGAGACCCTTATAATCCCCCTGAGGGCCTTTAAAAAGGCCCCCAGACCCTTCTGGACCCCCTCAGGACGCTTCTAATAGCCCCCAGACCCTTCTAGAGCCCCTCAGGGCCTTTCTAAAGGCCTCCACACCCTTCTAAGGACACTCAAGACCCATGTAAAGGCCCCCAGACCCTTCTAGATTACCTCAGGACCAATCTAAAAGCCCCCAGACCCTTCTAATGCCTTTCAGGGCCTTTCTAAAGGCCTCCACACCCTTCTAATGACCCTCAAGACCCATGTAAAGGCCCCTAGACCCTTCTAGATTGCCTCAGGACCCATCTAAAAGCCCCAGACCCTTCTAATGCCTTTCAGGACCCTTATGAAGGCCACAAGACCCTTCTAATGTTCCTCAGGACCTTTATAAAGGCCCTCAGACCCTTCTAATGCCCCTCAGGGCATTTATAAAGGTCCCCAGACCCTTCTACTGCCCCTCAGGAGCATTCTAAAGGCCCCCAGACCCTTCTAATGCCCCACAGGGCCTTTCTAAAGGTCCCCAGACCCTTCTAGAGCCCCTGAAGAACCTTCTAAAAGCCCCCAGACCCTTCTAGAGCCCCTCAGGGCCTTTCTAAAGGCCTCCACACCCTTCTAATGACCCTCAAGACTCATGTAAAGGCCCCTAGACCCTACTAGATTGCCTCAGGACCCATCTAAAAGCCCCCAGACCCTTCTAATGCCTTTCAGGACCCTTATGAAGGCAACAAGACCCTTCTAGAGCCCCTCAGGACCATTCTAAAGGCCCCCAGACCCTTCTAATGCCCCTCAGGGCCTTTCTAAAGGCCCCCAGACCCTTGTAATGCCCCTCAGGGCCTTTTTAAAGGCCCCCAGACCCTTCTAATGCCCCTCAGGACATTTCTAAAGGCCCCCAGACCCTTCTAGACCCGCTCAGTACATTTCTAAAGGAACCCAGACCCTTCTAATGCCACTCAGGGCCTTTCTAAAGGCCGCGAGACCCTTATAATCCCCCTGAGGGCCTTTAAAAAGGCCCCCAGACCCTCCGGGACCCCCTCAGGATGCTTCTAATAGCCCCCAGACCCTTCTAATGCATTTCAGGGCCTTTCTAAAGGCCTCCACACCCTTCTAATGACCCTCAAGACCCATGTAAAGGCCCCCAGACCCTTCTAGTTTGCCTCAGGACCCATCTAAAAGCCCCCAGACCCTTCTAATGCCTTTCAGGACCATTCTGAAGGCCACAAGACCCTTCTAATGCCCCTCAGGACCTTTCTAAAGGCCCTCAGACCCTTCTAATGCCCCTCAGGGCATTTATAAAGGTTCCCAGACCCTTCTAGAGCTCGTCAGGACCCTTATAAAGGCCCCCAGACCATTCTAGAGCCCCTCAGGACACTTCTAAAGGCCCACAGACCATTCTAATGCCCGTCAGGGCCTTTATAAAGGTCCTCAGAACCTTCTACTGCCCCTCAGGAGCATTCTAAAGGCCCCCAGACCCTTCTAATGCCCCACAGGGCCTTTCTAAAGGTCCCCAGACCCTTCTAGAGCCCCTGAAGACCCTTCTAAAGGCCCCCAGACCCTTATAGAGCCCCTCAGGACCCTTCTAAAGTCCCCCAGACCCTGCTAATTCCTTTCAGGGCTTTTATAAGGGCACCCAGACCCTTCTAAGGCCCCTCAGGACCCTTATAAAGGCACCCAGACCCTTCTAGAGCCTCTCAGGACAGTTTTAAATGCCTCCAGACCCTTCTAGACTCCCTCAGGACAATTCTAAAGGCCCACAGACCCTTCTAATGCCCCTCAGGACCCTTCTAAAGGCCCCCAGACCCTTCTAATGCCCCTCAGGGCCTTTCTAAAGTACCCCAGACACTTCTAGAACCTCTCAGGCCCTTTCTATATGATCCGAGAACCTTGTAATGCCCCTCAGGGCCTTTCTAAAGACCCCCATACCCTTCTAATGCCCCTCAGGACATTTCTAAAGGCCCCCAGACCCTTCTAGAGCCCCTCAGAACATATCTAAAGGCCCCCAGACCCTTCTAGAGCCCCTCAGGACATTTCTAAAGGCACCCAGAGCCTTCTAATGCCACTCAGGGCCTTTCTAAAGGCTGCGAGACCCTTATAATCCCCCTAAGGACCTTTAAAAAGGCCTCCAGACCCTTCTGGACCCCCTCAGGACGCTTCTAATAGCCCCCAGACCCTTCTAGAGCCCCTCAGGGCCTTTCTAAAGGCCTCCACACCCTTCTAATGACCCTCAAGACCCATGTAAAGGCCCCCAGACCCTTCTAGATTGCCTCAGGACCCATCTAAAAGCCCCCAGACCCTTCTAATGCCTTTCAGGACCCTTATGAAGGCAACAAGACCCTTCTAGAGCCCCTCAGGACCATTCTAAAGGCCCCCAGACCCTTCTAATGCCCCTCAGGACCCTTCTAAAGGCCCCCAGACACTTCTAATGCCCCTCAGGGCCTTTCTAAAGGCCCCCATACATTTCTAATGCCCCTCAGGTCATTTCTAAAGGCACCCAGACCCTTCTAGAGCCCCTCAGGGGCTTTCTAAAAGCCTCCACACCCTTCTAATGACCCTCAAGACCCATGTAAAGGCCCCTAGACCCTTCTAGATTGCCTCAGGACCCATCTAAAAGCCCCCAGACCCTTCTAATACATTTCAGGACCCTTATGAAGGCCACAAGACCCTTCTAATGCCCTTCAGGACCTTTCTAAAGGCCCTCAGACCCTTCTAATGCCCCTCAGGACCTTTCTAAAGGCCCTCAGACCCTTCTAATGCCCCTCAGGGCATTTATAAAGGTTCCCAGACCCTTCTAGAGCCCGTCAGGACACTTATAAAGGTCCCCAGACCCTTCTACTGCCCCTCAGGAGCATTCTAAAGGACCTCAGACCCTTCTAATGCCTCACAGGGCCTTTCTAAGGGTCCCCAGACCCTTCTAGAGCCACTGAAGACCCTTCTAAAGGCCCCCAGACCCTTCTAATGCCCCACAGGGCTTTTCTAAAGGTCCCCAGACCCTTCTAGAGCCCCTCAAGACCCTTCTAAAGGCCCCCAGACCCTTATAGAGCCCCTCAGGACCCTTCTAAAGGCCCCCAGACCCTGCTAATTCCCCTCAGGGCTTTTATAAGGGCACCCAGACCCTTCTAATGCCCCTCAGGACCCTTATAAAGGCACCCAGACCCTTCTAGAGCCTCTCAGGACAGTTTTAAATGCCTCCAGACCCTTCTAGACCCCCTCAGGACCATTCTAAAGGCCCCCAGACCCTTCTAATGCCCCACAGGGCCTTTCTAAATGCCCCCATAACTTCTAATGCACCTCAGGTCATTTCTAAAGGCACCCAGACCCTTCTAATGCCACTCAGGGCCTTTCTAAAGGCCGCGAGACCCTTATAATCCCCCTGAGGGCCTTTAAAAAGGCCCCCAGACCCTTCTAGACCCCCTCAGGACGCTTCTAATAGCCCCCAGACCCTTCTAGAGCCCCTCAGGGCCTTTCTAAAGGCCTCCACACCCTTCTAAGGACACTCAAGACCCATGTAAAGGCCCCCAGACCCTTCTAGATTGCCTCAGGACCCATCTAAAAGCCCCCAGACCCTTCTAATGCCTTTCAGGGCCTTTCTAAAGGCCTCCACACCCTTCTAATGACCCTCAAGACCCATGTAAAGGCCCCTAGACCCTTCTAGATTGCCTCAGGACCCATCTAAAAGCCCCAGACCCTTCTAATGCCTTTCAGGACCCTTATGAAGGCCACAAGACCCTTCTAATGCCCCTCAGGACCTTTATAAAGGCCCTCAGACCCTTCTAATGCCACTCAGGGCATTTATAAAGGTTCCCAGACCCTTCTACTGCCACTCAGGAGCATTCTAAATGCCCCCAGACCCTTCTAATGCCCCACAGGGCCTTTCTAAAGGTCCCCAGACCCTTCTAGAGCCCCTGAAGAACCATCTAAAAGCCCCCAGACCCTTCTAGAGCCCCTCAGGGCCTTTCTAAAGGCCTCCACAACCTTCTAATGACCCTCAAGACCCATGTAAAGGCCCCCAGACCCTTCTAGATTGCCTCAGGACCCATCTAAAAGCCCCCAGACCCTTCTAATGCCTTTCAGGACCCTTATGAAGGCAACAAGACCCTTCTAGAGCCACTCAGGACCTTTCTAAAGGCCCTCAGACCCTTCTAATGCCCCTGAGGGCATTTATAAAGGTTCCCAGACCCTTCTAGAGCCCGTCAGGACACTTATAAAGGTCCCCAGACCCTTCTAATGCCCCTCAGGAGCATTCTAAAGGCCCCCAGACCCTTCTAATGCCCCACAGGGCCTTTCTAAAGGTCCCCAGACCCTTCTAGAGCCCCTGAAGACCCTTCTAAAGGCCCCAAGATCCTTATAGAGCCCCTCAGGACCCTTCTAAAGTCCCCCAGACCCTGCTAATTCCCCTCAGGGCTTTTATAAGGGCACCCAGACCATTTTGAAGCTCCTCAGGACCCTTATAAAGGCACCCAGACCCTTCTAGAGCCTCTCAGGACCATTCTAAAGGCCCCCAGACCCTTCTAATACCCCTCAGGGCCTTTCTAAAGGCCCCCATACCCTTCTAATGCCCCTCAGGTCATTTCTAAAGGCCCCCAGACCATTCTGGACAACCTCAGGACGCTTCTAATAGCCCCCAGACCCTTCTAGAGCCCCTCAGGGCCTTTCTAAAGGCCTCCACACCCTTCTAATGACCCTCAAGACCCATGTAAAGGCCCCCAGACCCTTCTAGATTGCCTGAGGACCCATCTAAAAGCCCCCAGACCCTTCTAATGCCTTTCAGGGCCTTTCTAAAGGCCTCCACACCCTTCTAATGACCCTCAAGACCCATGTAAAGGCCCCTAGACCCTTCTAGATTGCCTCAGGACCCATCTAAAAGCCCCAAGACCCTTCTAATGCCTTCCAGGACCCTTATGAAGACCACAAGACCCTTCCAATGCCCCTCAGGACCTTTCTAAAGTCCCTCAGACCCTTCTAATGCACCTCAGGGCATTTATAAAGGTTCCCAGACCCTTCTAGAGCACGTCAGGGCACTTATAAAGGTCCCCAGACCCTTCCACTGCCCCTCAGGAGCATTCTAAAGGCCCTCAGACCCTTCTAATGCCCGTCAGGGCCTTTCTAAAGGTCCCCAGACCCTTCTAGAGCCCCTGAAGACCCTTCTAAAGGCCCCCAGACCCTTCTAATGCCACACAGGGCCTTTCTAAAGGTCCCCAGACCCTTCTAGAGCCCCTCAAGACCCTTCTAAAGGCCCCCAGACCCTTATAGAGCCCCTCAGGACCCTTCTAAAGTTCCCCAGACCCTGCTAATTCTCCTCAGGGCTTTTATAAGGGCACCCAGACCCTTCTAATGCCCCTCAGGACCCTTATAAAGGCACCCAGACCCTTCTAGAGCCTCTCAGAACAGTTTTAAATGCCTCCAGACCCTTCTAGACCCCCTCAGGACCCTTATAAAGGCCCCCAGACCATTCTAGAGCCCCTCAGGACACTTCTAAAGGCCCGCAGATCATTCTAATGCCCGTCAGGGCCTTATAAAGGTCCCCAGACCCTTCTACTGCCCCTCAGGAGCATTCTAAAGGCCCCCAGACCCTTCTCATGCCCCTCAGGGCCTTTCTAAAGTACCCCAGACCCTTCTAGAGCCCCTGAAGACCCTTCTAAAGGCCCCCAGACCCTTATAGAGCCCCTCAGGACCCTTCTAAAGGCCCCCAGACCCTGCTAATTCCTTTCAGTGCTTTTATAAGGGCACCCAGACCCTTCTAATGCCCCTCAGGACCCTTATAAAGGCACCCAGACCCTTCTAGAGCCTCTCAGGACAGTTTTAAATGCCTCCAGACCCTTCTAGACCCCCTCAGGACCATTCTAAAGGCCCCCAGACCCTTCTAATGCCCATCAGGGCCTTTCTAAAGGCCCCCATACCCTTCTAATGCCCCTCAGGTCATTTCTAAAGGCACACAGACCCTTCTAATGCCACTCAGGGCTTTTCTAAAGGCCGCGAGACCCTTATAATCCCCCTGAGGGCCTTTAAAAAGGCCCCCAGACCCTTCTAGACCCCCTCAGGACGCTTCTAATAGCACCCAGACCCTTCTAGAGCCCCTCAGGGCCTTTCTAAAGGCCTCCACACCCTTTTAATGACCCTCAAGACCCATGTAAAGGCCCCCAGACCCTTCTAGATTGCCTCAGGACCCATCTAAAAGCCCCCAGACCCTTCTAATGCCTTTCAGGGCCTTTCTAAAGGACACCACACCCTTCTAATGACCCTCAAGACCCAGGTTAAGGCCGCCAGACCCTTCTAGATTGCCTCAGGACCCATCTAAAAGTCCCCAGACCCTTCTAATGCATTTCAGGACCCTTATCAAGGCCACAAGACCCTTCTAATGCCCCTCAGGACCTTTCTAAAGGCCCTCAGACCCTTCTAATGCCCCTCAGGGCATTTATAAAGGTTCCCAGACCTTTCTACTGCCCCTCAGGAGCATTCTAAAGGCCCCCAGACCCTTCTAATGCCCCACAGGGCCTTTCTAAAGGTCCCCAGACCCTTCTAGAGCCCTTGAAGACCCTTCTAAAGGCCCCCAGACCCTTCTAATGCATTTCAGGGCCTTTCTAAAGGCCTCCACACCTTTCTAATGACCCTTAAGACCCATGTAAAGGCCCCTAGACCCTTCTAGATATCCTCAGGACCCATCTAAAAGCCCCAGACCCTTCTAATGCCTTTCAGGACCCTTATGAAGGCCACAAGACCCGTCTAATGCCCCTCAGGACCTTTATAAAGGCCCTCAGACCCTTCTAATGCCACTCAGGGCATTTATAAAGGTCCCCAGACCCTTCTACTGCCCCTCAGGAGCATTCTAAAGGCCCCCAGACCCTTCTAATGCCCCACAGGGCCTTTCTAAAGGTCCCCAGACCCTTCTAGAGCCCCTGAAGAACCTTCTAAAAGCCCCCAGACCCTTCTAGAGCCCCTCAGGGCCTTTCTAAAGGCCTCCACAACCTTCTAATGACCCTCAAGACCCATGTAAAGGCCCCCAGACCCTTCTAGATTGCCTCAGGACCCATCTAAAAGCCCCCAGACCCTTCTAATGCCTTTCAGGACCCTTATGAAGGCAACAAGACCCTTCTAGAGCCCCTCAGGTCCTTTCTAAAGGCCCTCAGACCCTTCTAATGCCCCTCAGGGCATTTATAAAGGTTCCCAGACCCTTCTAGAGCCCGTCAGGACACTTATAAAGGTCCCCAGACCCTTCTACTGCCCCTCAGGAGCATTCTAAAGGCCCTCAGACCCTTCTAATGCCCGTCAGGGCTTTTCTAAAGGTCCCCAGACCCTTCTAGAGCCCCTGAAGACCCTTCTAAAGGCCCCCAGACCCTTCTAATGCCACACAGGGCCTTTCTAAAGGTCCCCAGACCCTTCTAGAGCCCCTCAAGACCCTTCTAAAGGCCCCCAGACCCTTATAGAGCCCCTAAGGACCCTTCTAAAGTCCCCCAGACCCTGCTAATTCTCCTCAGGGCTTTTATAAGGGCACCCAGACCCTTCTAATGCCCCTCAGGACCCTTATAAAGGCACCCAGACACTTCTAGAGCCTCTCAGAACAGTTTTAAATGCCTCCAGACCCTTCTAGACCCCCTCAGGACCATTCTAAAGGCCCCCAGACCCTTCTAATGCCCCTCAGGACTTTTCTAAAGGCCCTCAGACCCTTCTAATGCCCCTTAGGGCATTTATAAAGGTTCCCAGACCCTTCTAGAGCATGTCAGTACCCTTATAAAGGCCCCCAGACCATTCTAGAGCCCCTCAGGACACTTCTAAAGGCCTGCAGACCATTCTAATGCCCGTCAGGGCCTTATAAAGGTCCCCAGACCCTTCTACTGCCCCTCAGGAGCATTCTAAAGGCCCCCAGACCCTTCTAATGCCCCTCAGGGCCTTTCTAAAGTACCCCAGACACTTCTAGAACCTCTCAGGGCCTTTCTATATGACCCCAGACCCTCTTAATGCCCCTCAGGGCCTTTCTAAAGCCCCCAGACCCTTCTAATGCCCCTCAGGACATTTCTAAAGGCACCCAGACCCATCTAATGCCACTCAGGGCCTTTCTAAAGGCCGCGAGATCCTTATAATCCTTCTGTGGGCCTTTAAAAAGGCCCCCAGAGCCTTCTGGACCCCCTCAGGACGCTTCTAATAGCCCCCAGACCCTTCTAGAGCCCATCAGAGCCTTTCTAAAGGCCTCCAAACCCTTCTAATGACCCTCAAGACCCATGTGGAGGCCCCTAGACCCTTCTAGATTGCCTCAGGACCCATCTAAAAGCCCCCAGACTCTTCTAATGCCTTTCAGGGCCTTTCTAAAGGCCTCCACACCCTTCTAATGACCCTCAAGACCCATGTAAAGGCCCCCAGACCCTTCTAGATTGCCTGAGGACCCATCTAAAAGCCCCCAGACCCTTCTAATGCCTTTCAGGGCCTTTCTAAAGGCCTCCACACCCTTCTAATGACCCTCAAGACCCATGTAAAGGCCCCTAGACCCTTCTAGATTGCCTCAGGACCCATCTAAAAGCCCCAAGACCCTTCTAATGCCTTCCAGGACCCTTATGAAGACCACAAGACCCTTCTAATGCCCCTCAGGACCTTTCTAAAGTCCCTCAGACCCTTCTAATGCACCTCAGGGCATTTATAAAGGTTCCCAGACCCTTCTAGAGCACGTCAGGACACTTATAAAGGTCCCCAGACCCTTCCACTGCCCCTCAGGAGCATTCTAAAGGCCCTCAGACCCTTCTAATGCCCGTCAGGGCCTTTCTAAAGGTCCCCAGACCCTTCTAGAGCCCCTGAAGACCCTTCTAAAGGCCCCCAGACCCTTCTAATGCCACACAGGGCCTTTCTAAAGGTCCCCAGACCCTTCTAGAGCCCCTCAAGACCCTTCTAAAGGCCCCCAGACCCTTATAGAGCCCCTAAGGACCCTTCTAAAGTTCCCCAGACCCTGCTAATTCTCCTCAGGGCTTTTATAAGGGCACCCAGACCCTTCTAATGCCCCTCAGGACCCTTATAAAGGCACCCAGACCCTTCTAGAGCCTCTCAGAACAGTTTTAAATGCCTCCAGACCCTTCTAGACCCCCTCAGGACCATTCTAAAGGCCCCCAGACCATTCTAGAGCCCCTCAGGACACTTCAAAAGGCCCGCAGATCATTCTAATGCCCGTCAGGGCCTTATAAAGGTCCCCAGACCCTTCTACTGCCCCTCAGGAGCATTCTAAAGGCCCCCAGACCCTTCTCATGCCCCTCAGGGCCTTTCTAAAGTACCCCAGACCCTTCTAGAGCCCCTGAAGACCCTTCTAAAGGCCCCCAGACCCTTATAGAGCCCCTCAGGACCCTTCTAAAGGCCCCCAGACCCTGCTAATTCCTTTCAGTGCTTTTATAAGGGCACCCAGACCCTTCTAATGCCCCTCAGGACCCTTATAAAGGCACCCAGACCCTTCTAGAGCCTCTCAGGACAGTTTTAAATGCCTCCAGACCCTTCTAGACCCCCTCAGGACCATTCTAAAGGCCCCCAGACCCTTCTAATGCCCATCAGGGCCTTTCTAAAGGCCCCCATACCCTTCTAATGCCCCTCAGGTCATTTCTAAAGGCACACAGACCCTTCTAATGCCACTCAGGGCTTTTCTAAAGGCCGCGAGACCCTTATAATCCCCCTGAGGGCCTTTAAAAAGGCCCCCAGACCCTTCTAGACCCCCTCAGGACGCTTCTAATAGCACCCAGACCCTTCTAGAGCCCCTCAGGGCCTTTCTAAAGGCCTCCACACCCTTTTAATGACCCTCAAGACCCATGTAAAGGCCCCCAGACCCTTCTAGATTGCCTCAGGACCCATCTAAAAGCCCCCAGACCCTTCTAATGCCTTTCAGGGCCTTTCTAAAGGACACCACACCCTTCTAATGACCCTCAAGACCCAGGTTAAGGCCGCCAGACCCTTCTAGATTGCCTCAGGACCCATCTAAAAGTCCCCAGACCCTTCTAATGCATTTCAGGACCCTTATCAAGGCCACAAGACCCTTCTAATGCCCCTCAGGACCTTTCTAAAGGCCCTCAGACCCTTCTAATGCCCCTCAGGGCATTTATAAAGGTTCCCAGACCTTTCTACTGCCCCTCAGGAGCATTCTAAAGGCCCCCAGACCCTTCTAATGCCCCACAGGGCCTTTCTAAAGGTCCCCAGACCCTTCTAGAGCCCTTGAAGACCCTTCTAAAGGCCCCCAGACCCTTCTAATGCATTTCAGGGTCTTTCTAAAGGCCTCCACACCTTTCTAATGACCCTTAAGACCCATGTAAAGGCCCCTAGACCCTTCTAGATATCCTCAGGACCCATCTAAAAGCCCCAGACCCTTCTAATGCCTTTCAGGACCCTTATGAAGGCCACAAGACCCGTCTAATGCCCCTCAGGACCTTTATAAAGGCCCTCAGACCCTTCTAATGCCACTCAGGGCATTTATAAAGGTCCCCAGACCCTTCTACTGCCCCTCAGGAGCATTCTAAAGGCCCCCAGACCCTTCTAATGCCCCACAGGGCCTTTCTAAAGGTCCCCAGACCCTTCCAGAGCCCCTGAAGAACCTTCTAAAAGCCCCCAGACCCTTCTAGAGCCCCTCAGGGCCTTTCTAAAGGCCTCCACAACCTTCTAATGACCCTCAAGACCCATGTAAAGGCCCCCAGACCCTTCTAGATTGCCTCAGGACCCATCTAAAAGCCCCCAGACCCTTCTAATGCCTTTCAGGACCCTTATGAAGGCAACAAGACCCTTCTAGAGCCCCTCAGGACCTTTCTAAAGGCCCTCAGACCCTTCTAATGCCCCTCAGGGCATTTATAAAGGTTCCCAGACCCTTCTAGAGCCCGTCAGGACACTTATAAAGGTCCCCAGACCCTTCTACTGCCCCTCAGGAGCATTCTAAAGGCCCTCAGACCCTTCTAATGCCCGTCAGGCCTTTTCTAAAGGTCCCCAGACCCTTCTAGAGCCCCTGAAGACCCTTCTAAAGGCCCCCAGACCCTTCTAATGCCACACAGGGCCTTTCTAAAGGTCCCCAGACCCTTCTAGAGCCCCTCAAGACCCTTCTAAAGGCCCCCAGACCCTTATAGAGCCCCTAAGGACCCTTCTAAAGTCCCCCAGACCCTGCTAATTCTCCTCAGGGCTTTTATAAGGGCACCCAGACCCTTCTAATGCCCCTCAGGACCCTTATAAAGGCACCCAGACACTTCTAGAGCCTCTCAGAACAGTTTTAAATGCCTCCAGACCCTTCTAGACCCCCTCAGGACCATTCTAAAGGCCCCCAGACCCTTCTAATGCCCCTCAGGACTTTTCTAAAGGCCCTCAGACCCTTCTAATGCCCCTTAGGGCATTTATAAAGGTTCCCAGACCCTTCTAGAGCATGTCAGTACCCTTATAAAGGCCCCCAGACCATTCTAGAGCCCCTCAGGACACTTCTAAAGGCCTGCAGACCATTCTAATGCCCGTCAGGGCCTTATAAAGGTCCCCAGACCCTTCTACTGCCCCTCAGGAGCATTCTAAAGGCCCCCAGACCCTTCTAATGCCCCTCAGGGCCTTTCTAAAGTACCCCAGACACTTCTAGAACCTCTCAGGGCCTTTCTATATGACCCCAGACCCTCTTAATGCCCCTCAGGGCCTTTCTAAAGCCCCCAGACCCTTCTAATGCCCCTCAGGACATTTCTAAAGGCACCCAGACCCATCTAATGCCACTCAGGGCCTTTCTAAAGGCCGCGAGATCCTTATAATCCTTCTGTGGGCCTTTAAAAAGGCCCCCAGAGCCTTCTGGACCCCCTCAGGACGCTTCTAATAGCCCCCAGACCCTTCTAGAGCCCATCAGAGCCTTTCTAAAGGCCTCCAAACCCTTCTAATGACCCTCAAGACCCATGTGGAGGCCCCTAGACCCTTCTAGATTGCCTCAGGACCCATCTAAAAGCCCCCAGACTCTTCTAATGCCTTTCAGGGCCTTTCTAAAGGCCTCCACACCCTTCTAATGACCCTCAAGACCAATGTAGAGGCCCCTAGACCCTTCTAGATTGCCTCAGGAGCCATCTAGAAGCCCCCAGACCCTTCTAATGCCTTTCAAGACCCTTATGAAGGCCACAAGACCCTTCTAATGCCCCTCAGGACCTTTCTAAAGGCCCTCAGACCCTTCTAATGCCCCTCAGGGCATTTATAAATGTTCCTAGACCCCTCTAGAGCACGTCAGGACCCTTATAAAGGCCCCCAGACCATTCTAGAGCCCCTCAGGACACTTCTAAAGGCCCGCAGACCATTCTAATGCCCGTCAGGTCCTTTATAAATGTCCCCAGACCCTTCTACTGCCCCTCAGGAGCATTCTAAAGGCCCCCAGACCCTTCTAATGCTCCACAGGGCCTTTCTAAAGGTCCCCAGACCCTTCTAGAGACCGTGAAGACCCTTCTAAAGGCCCCCAGACCCTTATAGATGCCCTCAGGACCCTTCTAAATTCCCCCAGACACTTCTAATGCCCCTCAGGGCCTTTCTAAATTACCCCAGACACTTCTAGAACCTCTAAGAGCCTTTCTATATGAACCCTGACCCTTCTAATGCCACTCAGGGCCTTTCTAAAGGCACCCAAACCCTTCTATTGCCCCTCAGGACATTTCTAAATGCCCCCAGACCCTTCTAGAGCCCCTCAGGACATTTCTATAGGCACCCAGACCCTTCTAATGCCACTCAGGGCCTTTCTAAAGGCCGCGAGACCCATATAATTCCCCTGAGGGCCTTTAAAAAGGCCCCCAGACATTTCTGGACCCCCTCAGGACGCTTCTAAATGCCCCCAGACCCTTCTAATGCCCCTCAGGACCCTTCTAAAGGCCCGCAGACCCTTCTAATGCCCCTCAGGACCTTCTAAAGGCCCTCAGACTATTCAAATGCCCCTCAGGAGTCTTTTAAAGGCCCCCAGACCCTTCTAATACCCCTCAGGACACTTCTAAAGGTCCCCAGACCCTTCTAATGCCCCTCAGGGCCTTTCTAAATTACCCCAGACACTTCTAGAACCTCTCAGAGCCTTTCTATATGACCCCAGACCCTTGTAATGCCACTCAGGGCCTTTCTAAAGGCCGCGAGACCCTTATAATCCCCCAGAGGGCCTTTAAAAAGGCCCCCAGACCTTTCTGGAACCCCTCAGGACGCTTCTAATAGCCCCCAGACCCTTCTAGAGCCCCTCAGGGCCTTTCTAAAGGCCTCCACAACCTTCTAATGACCCTCAAGACCCATGTAAAGGCCCCCAGACCCTTCTAGATTGCCTCAGGACCCATCTAAAAGCCCCCAGACCCTTCTAATGCCTTTCAGGACCCTTATGAAGGCAACAAGACCCTTCTAGAGCCCCTCAGGACCTTTCTAAAGGCCCTCAGACCCTTCTAATGCCCCTCAGGGCATTTATAAAGGTTCCCAGACCCTTCTAGAGCCCGTCAGGACACTTATAAAGGTCCCCAGACCCTTCTACTGCCCCTCAGGAGCATTCTAAAGGCCCTCAGACCCTTCTAATGCCCGTCAGGGCCTTTCTAAAGTACCCCAGACATTTCTAGAACCTCTCAGGGCCTTTCTATATGACCCGAGACCCTTATAATGCCCCTCAGGGCCTTTCTAAAGGCCCCCATACCCTTCTAATGCCCCTCAGGACATTTCTAAAGGACCCCAGACCATTCTAGAGCTCCTCAGGACAATTCTAAAGGCACCCAGACCCTTCTAATGACCCTCAGGGCATTTATAAAGGTTCCCAGACCCTTCTAGAGCCCGTCAGGACCCTTATATTCCCCCAGGTCATTCTAGAGCCCCTCAGGATACTTCTAAAGGCCCGCAGACCATTCTAATGCCCGTCAGGGCCTTTATAAATGTCCCCAGACCCTTCTACTGCCCCTCAGGAGCATTCTAAAGGCCTCCAGACCCTTCTAATGCCCCACAGGGCCTTTCTAAAGGTCCCCAGACCCCTCTAGAGCCCCTGAAGACCCTTCTAAAGGCACCCAGACCCTTATAGAGCTCCTCAGGACCCTTCTAAAGTCCCCCAGACCCTAATAATTCTCCTCAGGGCTTTTATAAGGGCACCCAGACCCTTCTAATGCCCCTCAGGACCCTTATAAAGGCACCCAGACCCTTCTAGAGCCTCTCAGGACAGTTTTAAATGCCTCCAGACCCTTCTAGACCCCCTCAGGACCATTCTATAGGCCCCCAGACCATTCTAATGCCCCTCAGGACCATTGTAAAGGACCCCAGAGCCTTCTATATGCACCTCAGGGCGTTTCTAAAGTACCCCAGACATTTCTAGAACCTCTCAGGGCCTTTCTATATGACCCCAGACCCTTGTAATGCCCCTCAGGGCCTTTCTAAAGGCCCCCATACTGTTCTAGTGCCCCTCAGTACATTTCTAAAGGCACCTAGATCCTTCTAATGCAACTCAGGGCCTTTCTAAAGGCAGCGAGACCCTTATATTCCCCCTGAGGGCCTTTAAAAAGGCCCCCAGACCCTTCTGGACCCCCTCAGGACGCTTCTAGTTGCCCGCAGACGCTTCTAGAGCCCCTCAGGGCCTTTCTAAAGGCCTCCACACCCTTCTAATGACCCTCAAGACCCATGTAAAGGCCCCCAGACCCTTCTAGATTGCCTCAGGACCCATCTAAAAGCCCCCAGACCCTTCTAATGCCTTTCAGGACCCTTATGAAGGACACAAGACCCTTCTAATGCCCCTCAGGAGCTTTCTAAAGGCCCTCAGACCCTTCTAATGCCCCTCAGGGCATTTATAAAGGTTCCCAGACCCTTCTAGAGCCCGTCAGGACCCTTATAAAGGCCCCCAGATCGTTCTTGAGCCCCTCAGGACACTTCTAAAGGCCCGCAGACCATTCTACTGCCCCTCAGGAGCACTCTAAAGGCCCCCAGACCCTCCTAATGCCCCACAGGTCCATTCTAAAGGTCCGCAGACCATTCTAGAGCCCCTGAAGACCCTTATAAAGGCCCTCAGACCCTGCTAATGCCCCACAGGGCCTTTCTAAAAATACCCAGACCCTTCTACTGCCCCTCAGGAGCATTCTAAAGGCCCCCAGACCCTTCTAATGCCCCACAGGGCCTTTCTAAAGATCCCCAGACCCTTCTAGAGCCCCTGAAGACCCTTCTAAATGCCCCCAGACCCTTCTAATGCCACTCAGGGCCTTTCTAATGGCCGCGAGACTTTTATAATCCCCATGAGGGCCTTTAAAAAGGCACCCAGACCCTTCTGGACCCCCTCAGGACGCTTCTAATAGCCCCCAGACCCTTCTAGAGCCCCTCAGGGCCTTTCTAAAGGCCTCCACACCCTTCTAATGACCCTCAAGACCCATGTAAAGGCCCCCAGACCCTTCTAGATTGCCTCAGGACCCATCTAAAAGCCCCCAGACCCTTCTAATGCCTTTCAGGACCCTTATGAAGGACACAAGACCCTTCTAATGCCCCTCAGGAGCTTTCTAAAGGCCCTCAGACCCTTCTAATGCCCCTCAGGGCATTTATAAAGGTTCCCAGACCCTTCTAGAGCACGTCAGGACCCTTATAAAGGCCCCCAGACCATTCTAGAGCCCCTCAGGACACTTCTAAAGGCCCGCAGACCATTCTAATGCCCGTCAGGGCCTTTATAAATGTCCCCAGACCCTTCTACTGTCCCTCAGGAGCATTCCAAGGGCCCCCAGACCCTTCTAATGCCCCACAGGGCCTTTCTAAAGGTCCCCAGACCCTTCTAGAGCCCCTGAAGACCCTTCTAAAGGCCCCCAGACCCTTATAGAGGCCCTCAGGACCCTTCTAAAGTCCCCCAGACCCTGCTAATTACCCTCAGGGCTTTTATAAGGGCACCCAGACCCTTCTAATGCCCCTCAGGACCCTTATAAAGGCACCCAGACCCTTCTAGAGCTTCTCTGGACAGTTTTAAATGCCTCCAGACCCTTGTAGACCCCCTCAGGACCATTCTAAAGGCCCCCAGACCCTTCTAATGCCTTTCAGGACCATTCTAAAGGCCCCCAGACCCTTCTAATGCCCTTTAGGGCCTTTCTAAAGTACCCCAGACACTTCTAGAACGTCTCAGAGCCTTTCTATACGACCCCAGACCCTTGTAATGCCACTCAGTTCCTTTTTAAAGGCCGCGAGACCCTTATAATCCCCCTGAGGGCCTTTAAAAAGGCCCCCAGACCATTCTGGACCCACTCAGGACGCTTCTAATAGACCCCACACCCTTCTAGAGACCCTCAGGGCCTTTCTAAAGGCCTCCACACCCTTCTAATGGCGCTCAAGACCCATGTAAAGGCCCCCAGACCCTTCTAGATTGCCTCAGGACCCATCTAAAAGCCCCCAGACCATTCTAATGCCTTTCAGGGCCTTTCTAAAGGCCTCCACAACCTTCTAATGACCCTCAAGACCCATGTAAAGGCCCCTAGACCCTTCTACGACGCCTGTAATAGCCCTCAGACTCTTATAATTCCCCTCATTGCATTTATAATGGTTCCCAGACCCTTCTAGAGCCCGTCAAGACCCTTATAAAGGCCCCCAGACCATTCTAGAGACCGTCAGGACACTTCTAAAGGCCCGCAGACCATTCTAATGCACGTCAGGGCCTTTATAAAGGTCCCCAGACCCTTCTACTGCCCCTCAGGAGCATTCTAAAGGCTACCAGACCCTTCTAATGCCCCTCAAGGCCATTCTAAAGTACCCCAGACACTTCTAGAATCTCTCAGGGCCTTTCTATATGACCCCAGACCTTTCTAATGCCTCTGAGGGCCTTTCTAAAGGCCACGAGACCCTTATAATCCCCCTGAGGGCCTTTAAAAAGGCCCCCAGACCCTTCTGGACCCACTCAGGACGCTTCTAATAGACCCCACACCCTTCTAGAGCCCCTCAGGGCCTTTCTAAAAGCCTCCACACCTTTCTAATGGCCCTCAAGACCCATGTAAATGCCCCCAGACCCTTCTAGATTGCCTCAGGACCCATCTAAAAGTCCCCAGACCCTTCTAATGCCTTTCAGGACCCTTATGAAGGCCACAAGACCCTTCTAATGCCCCTCAGGTCCTTTCTAAAGGCCCTCAGACCCTTCTAATGCCCCTCAGGGCTTTTATAATGGTTCCCAGACCCTTCTAGAGCCCGTCAGGACCCTTATAAATGCCCCCAGACCATTCTAGATCCCCTCAGGTCACGTCTAAAGGCCCGCAGACCATTCTAATGCCCGTCAGGGCCTTTATAAATGTCTCCAGACCCTTCTACTGCACCTCAGGAGCATTCTAAAGGCCCCCAGACCCTTCTAATGCCCCACAGGGCCTTTCTAAAGGTCCCCAGACCATTCTACTGCCCCTGAAGACCCTTTTAAAGGCTCCCAGACCATTCTAGAGCCCCACAGGACACTTCTAAAGGCCCGCAGACCCTGCTAATTCCCCTCAGGTCTTTTATAAGGGCACCCAGACCCTTCTAATACCCCTCATTACCCTTATAAAGACACCCAGACCCTTCTAGAGCCTCTCAGGACAGTTTTAAATGCCTCCAGACCCTTCTAGACCCCCTCAGGACCATTCTAAAGGCCCCCAGACCCTTCTAATGCCCCTCAGGACCCTTCTAAAGGCCCGCAGACCCTTCTAATGCCCCTCAGTGCCTTTCTAAAGTACCCCAGACACTTCTAGAACCTCTCAGGGCCTTTCTATATGACCCCAGACCATTGTAATGCCCCTCAGGGCCTTTCTAAATGCCCACAGACCCTTCTAATGCCCCTCACGACATTTCTAAAGGCCCCCAGACCCTTCGAGAGCCCCTCAGGACATTTCTAAAGGCCCCCAGACCCTTCTAGTGCCACTCAGGGCCTTTCTAAGGGCCGCGAGACCCTTATGACCCTCCTGAGGGCCTTTAAAAAGGCCCCCAGACCCTTCTGGACCCCCTCAGGACGCTTCTAATAGCCCCCAGACCCTTCTAGAGCCCCTCAGGGCCTTTCTAATGGCTTCAACACCCTTCTAATGACCCTCAAGACCCATGTAAAGGCCCCTAGACCCTTATAGATTGCCTCAGGACCCATCTAAAAGCCCCCAGACCCTTCTAATGCCTTTCAGGGCCTTTCTAAAGGCATCCACACCCTTCTAATGACCCTCAAGACCCATGTAAAGATCCCTAGACCCTTCTAGATTGCCTCAGGAACCATCTAAAAGACCACAGACCATTCTAATGCGTTTCAGGGCCCTTATGAAGGCCACAAGACCCTTCTAATGCCACTCAGGACCATTCTAAAGGCCCTCAGACCCTTCTAATGCCTCTCAGGGCATTTATAAAGGTTCCCAGACCCTTCTAGAGCCCGTCAGGACCCTTCTAAAGGCCCCCAGATCATTCTAGAGCCCCTCAGGACACTTCTAAAGGCCCGCAGACCATTCTACTGCCCCTCAGGATCATTCTTAAGGCCCCCAGACCCTACTAATGCCCCACAGGGCCTTTCTAAAGGTCCCCAGACCCTTCTAGATCACCTGAAGACCATTCTAAAGGCCCCCAGACCCTTCTAAAGCCACTCAGGGCCTTTCTAAAGGCCCCCAGACCCTTCTAATGCCCCTCAGGGCCTTTCTAAATTCCCCCAGACACTTCTAGAACCTCTCAGAGCCTTTCTATATGACCCCAGACCCCTGTAATGCCACTCAGGGCCTTTCTAAAGGCCGCGAGACCCTTATCATCCCCCTGAGGGCCTTTAAAAAGGCCCCCAGACCCTTCTGGACCCTCTCAGGACTCTTCTAATAGCCCCCAGACCCTTCTAGAGTCCCACAGGACAATTCTAAAGGCACCCAGACCCTTCAAATGCCACTCAGGGCCATTCTAAAGGCCGCGAGACCCTTATAATCACCCTGAGGGCCTTTTAAAAGGCCCCCAGACCATTCTAGAGCCCCTCAGGGCCTTTCTAAAGGCCTCCACACCCGTTCTAATGACCCTCAAGACCCATGTAAAGGCCCCCAGACCCTTCTAGATTGCATCAGAACCCATCTAAAAGCCCCCAGACCCTTCTAATGCCTTTCAGGGCCCTTAAGAAGGCCGCAAGACCCTTCTAATGCCCCTCAGGACCTTTCAAAAGGCCCTCAGACCCTTCTAATGCCTCACAGGGCCTTTCTAAATGTCCCCAGACCCTTCTAGAGCCCCTGAAGTCCCTTATAAAGGCCTCCGGACCCTTATAGAGCCCCTCAGGACCCTTCTAAAGTCCCCCAGACCCTGCTAATTCCCCTCAGGGCTTTTATAAGGGCACCCAGACCCTTCTAATGCCCCTCAGGACCCTTATAAAGGAACCCAGACCTTTCGAGAGCCTCTCAGGACAGTTTTAAATGCCTCCAGACCCTTCTAGACACCCTCAGGACAATTCTAAAGCACCCCAGACCATTCTAATGCCCCTCAGGACCCTTCTAATGGCCCCCAGACCCTTCTAATGCCCGTCAGGGCCTTTCTAAAGTACCCCAGACACTTCTAGAACCTCTCAGGACCTTTCTATATGACCCCAAACCCTTGTAATGCCCCTCAGGGCCTTTCTAAAGGCCCCCATACCCTTCTAATGCCCCTCAGGACATTTCTAAAGGCCCCCAGACCCTTCTAGATCCCCTCAGGAAATTTCTAAAGGCACACAGACCCTTCTAATGCCACTCAGGGGCTTTCTAAAGGCCGCGAGACCCTTATAATCCTCCTGAGGGCCTTTAAAAAAGCCCCCAGACCCTTCTGGACCCCCTCAGGACGCTTCTAATAGCACCCAGACCATTCTAGAGCCCCTCAGGGCCTTTCTAAAGGCCCTCAGACCCTTCTAATGCCCCTCAGGGCATTTATAAAGGTTCCCAGACCCTTCTAGAGCCCGTCAGGACCCTTATAAAGGCCCCCAGACCATCCTAGAGCCCCTCAGGACACTTCTAAAGGCCCGCAGACCATTCTAATGCCCGTCAGGGCCTTTATAAAGGTCCCCAGACCCTTCTACTGCCCCTCAGGAGCATTCTAAAGGCTACCAGACCCTTCTAATGCCCCTCAAGGCCATTCTAAAGTACCCCAGACACTTCTAGAATCTCTCAGGGCCTTTCTATATGACCCCAGACCCTTCTAATGCCTCTGAGGGCCTTTCTAAAGGCCACGAGACCCTTATAATCCCCCTGAGGGCCTTTAAAAAGGCCCACAGACCCTTCTTGACCCCATCAGGACGCTTCTAATAGCCCCCAGACCCTTCTAATGACGCTCAGGGCCTTTCTAAAGGCCTCCACACCCTTCTAATGGCCCTCAAGACCCATGTAAATGCCCCCAGACCCTTCTAGATTGCCTCAGGACCCATCTAAAAGTCCCCAGACCCTTCTAATGCCTTTCAGGACCCTTATGAAGGCCACAAGACCCTTCTAATGCCCCTCAGGTCCTTTCTAAAGGCCCTCAGACCCTTCTAATGCCCCTCAGGGCTTTTATAATGGTTCCCAGACCCTTCTAGAGCCCGTCAGGACCCTTATAAATGCCCCCAGACCATTCTAGATCCCCTCAGGTCACGTCTAAAGGCCCGCAGACCATTCTAATGCCCGTCAGGGCCTTTATAAATGTCTCCAGACCCTTCTACTGCACCTCAGGAGCATTCTAAAGGCCCCCAGACCCTTCTAATGCCCCACAGGGCCTTTCTAAAGGTCCCCAGACCATTCTACTGCCCCTGAAGACCCTTTTAAAGGCTCCCAGACCATTCTAGAGCCCCACAGGACACTTCTAAAGGCCCGCAGACCCTGCTAATTCCCCTCAGGTCTTTTATAAGGGCACCCAGACCCTTCTAATACCCCTCATTACCCTTATAAAGACACCCAGACCCTTCTAGAGCCTCTCAGGACAGTTTTAAATGCCTCCAGACCCTTCTAGACCCCCTCAGGACCATTCTAAAGGCCCCCAGACCCTTCTAATGCCCCTCAGGACCCTTCTAAAGGCCCGCAGACCCTTCTAATGCCCCTCAGTGCCTTTCTAAAGTACCCCAGACACTTCTAGAACCTCTCAGGGCCTTTCTATATGACCCCAGACCATTGTAATGCCCCTCAGGGCCTTTCTAAATGCCCACAGACCCTTCTAATGCCCCTCACGACATTTCTAAAGGCCCCCAGACCCTTCGATAGCCCCTCAGGACATTTCTAAAGGCCCCCAGACCCTTCGATAGCCCCTCAGGACATTTCTAAAGGCCCCCAGACCATTCTAATGCCACTCAGGGCCTTTCTAAGGGCCGCGAGACCCTTATGACCCTCCTGAGGGCCTTTAAAAAGGCCCCCAGACCCTTCTGGACCCCCTCAGGACGCTTCTAATAGCCCCCAGACCCTTCTAGAGCCCCTCAGGGCCTTTCTAATGGCTTCAACACCCTTCTAATGACCCTCAAGACCCATGTAAAGGCCCCTAGACCCTTATAGATTGCCTCAGGACCCATCTAAAAGCCCCCAGACCCTTCTAATGCCTTTCAGGGCCTTTCTAAAGGCATCCACACCCTTCTAATGACCCTCAAGACCCATGTAAAGATCCCTAGACCCTTCTAGATTGCCTCAGGAACCATCTAAAAGACCACAGACCATTCTAATGCGTTTCAGGGCCCTTATGAAGGCCACAAGACCCTTCTAATGCCACTCAGGACCATTCTAAAGGCCCTCAGACCCTTCTAATGCCTCTCAGGGCATTTATAAAGGTTCCCAGACCCTTCTAGAGCCCGTCAGGACCCTTCTAAAGGCCCCCAGATCATTCTAGAGCCCCTCAGGACACTTCTAAAGGCCCGCAGACCATTCTACTGCCCCTCAGGATCATTCTTAAGGCCCCCAGACCCTACTAATGCCCCACAGGGCCTTTCTAAAGGTCCCCAGACCCTTCTAGATCCCCTGAAGACCATTCTAAAGGCCCCCAGACCCTTCTAAAGCCACTCAGGGCCTTTCTAAAGGCCCCCAGACCCTTCTAATGCCCCTCAGGGCCTTTCTAAATTCCCCCAGACACTTCTAGAACCTCTCAGAGCCTTTCTATATGACCCCAGACCCCTGTAATGCCACTCAGGGCCTTTCTAAAGGCCGCGAGACCCTTATCATCCCCCTGAGGGCCTTTAAAAAGGCCCCCAGACCCTTCTGGACCCTCTCAGGACTCTTCTAATAGCCCCCAGACCCTTCTAGAGTCCCACAGGACAATTCTAAAGGCACCCAGACCCTTCAAATGCCACTCAGGGCCATTCTAAAGGCCGCGAGACCCTTATAATCACCCTGAGGGCCTTTTAAAAGGCCCCCAGACCATTCTAGAGCCCCTCAGGGCCTTTCTAAAGGCCTCCACACCCGTTCTAATGACCCTCAAGACCCATGTAAAGGCCCCCAGACCCTTCTAGATTGCATCAGAACCCATCTAAAAGCCCCCAGACCCTTCTAATGCCTTTCAGGGCCCTTAAGAAGGCCGCAAGACCCTTCTAATGCCCCTCAGGACCTTTCAAAAGGCCCTCAGACCCTTCTAATGCCTCACAGGGCCTTTCTAAATGTCCCCAGACCCTTCTAGAGCCCCTGAAGTCCCTTATAAAGGCCTCCGGACCCTTATAGAGCCCCTCAGGACCCTTCTAAAGTCCCCCAGACCCTGCTAATTCCCCTCAGGGCTTTTATAAGGGCACCCAGACCCTTCTAATGCCCCTCAGGACCCTTATAAAGGAACCCAGACCTTTCGAGAGCCTCTCAGGACAGTTTTAAATGCCTCCAGACCCTTCTAGACACCCTCAGGACAATTCTAAAGCACCCCAGACCATTCTAATGCCCCTCAGGACCCTTCTAATGGCCCCCAGACCCTTCTAATGCCCGTCAGGGCCTTTCTAAAGTACCCCAGACACTTCTAGAACCTCTCAGGACCTTTCTATATGACCCCAAACCATTGTAATGCCCCTCAGGGCCTTTCTAAAGGCCCCCATACCCTTCTAATGCCCCTCAGGACATTTCTAAAGGCCCCCAGACCCTTCTAGATCCCCTCAGGAAATTTCTAAAGGCACACAGACCCTTCTAATGCCACTCAGGGGCTTTCTAAAGGCCGCGAGACCCTTATAATCCTCCTGAGGGCCTTTAAAAAGGCCCCCAGACCCTTCTGGACCCCCTCAGGACGCTTCTAATAGCACCCAGACCATTCTAGAGCCCCTCAGGGCCTTTCTAAAGGCCCTCAGACCCTTCTAATGCCCCTCAGGGCATTTATAAAGGTTCCCAGACCCTTCTAGAGCCCGTCAGGACCCTTATAAAGGCCCCCAGACCATCCTAGAGCCCCTCAGGACACTTCTAAAGGCCCGCAGACCATTCTAATGCCCGTCAGGGCCTTTATAAAGGTCCCCAGACCCTTCTACTGCCCCTCAGGAGCATTCTAAAGGCTACCAGACCCTTCTAATGCCCCTCAAGGCCATTCTAAAGTACCCCAGACACTTCTAGAATCTCTCAGGGCCTTTCTATATGACCCCAGACCCTTCTAATGCCTCTGAGGGCCTTTCTAAAGGCCACGAGACCCTTATAATCCCCCTGAGGGCCTTTAAAAAGGCCCACAGACCCTTCTTGACCCCATCAGGACGCTTCTAATAGCCCCCAGACCCATCTAATGACGCTCAGGGCCTTTCTAAAGGCCTCCACACCCTTCTAATGACCCTCAAGACCCATGTAAAAGCCCCCAGACCCTTCTAGATTGCCTCAGGACCCATCTAAAAGCCCCCAGACCCTTCTAATGCCTTTCAGGGCCTTTCTAAAGGCCTCCACAACCTTCTAATGACCCTCAAGACCCATGTAAAGGCCCCTAGACCCTTCTACGACGCCTGTAATAGCCCTCAGACTCTTATAATTCCCCTCAGGGCATTTATAATGGTTCCCAGACCCTTCTAGAGCCTGTCAGGACCCTTATAAATGCCCCCAGACCATTCTAGTGCACCTCAGAACACTTCTAAAGGCCCGCAGACCATTCTAATGCCCGTCAGGGCCTTTATAAAGGTCCCCAGACCTTTCTACTGCCCCTCAGGAGCATTCTAAAGGCCCCCAGACCATTCTAATGCCCAACAGGGCCTTTCTAAAGGTCCTCAGACCATTCTAGAGCCCCTGAAGACCTTTCTAAAGACCCTCGGACCCTTATAGAGCTCCTAAGGACCCTTCTAAAGTCCCCCAGACCCTGCTAATTCCCCTCAGGGGTTTTATAATGGCACCCAGATGCCTCTAATGACCCTCAGGACCCTTATAAAAGCACCCAGATCCTTCTAGAGCCTCTCAGGACAGTTTTAAAAGCCTCCAGACCCCTCTAGACCCCCTCAGGACTGTTCTAAAGGCCCCCAGACCTTTCTAATGCCCCTCAGGACCCTTCTAAAGGCCCCCAGACCCTTCTAATGCCCCTTAGGGCCTTTCTAAAGGCCCCCATACCCTTCTAATGCCCCTCAGAACATTTCTAAAGGCCCCCAGACCCTTCTAGAGCCCCTCAGGACATTTCTAAAGGCACCCAGACCCTTCTAATGCCACTCAGGGCCTTTCTAAAGGCATCCACACCCTTCTAATGACCCTCAAGACCCATGTAAAGGCCCCCAGACCCTTCTAATGCCTTTCAGGACCCTTATGAAGGCCACAAGACCCTTCTAATGCCCCTCAGGACCCTTCTAAAGGACCGCAGACCATTCTAATGCCCCTCAGGGCCTTTATAAATTACCCCAGACACTTCTAGAACCTCTAACGGCCTTTCTATATGACCCCAGACCCTTGTAATGCCCCTCAGGGCCTTTCTAAAGGACCCCAGACCCTTAAAGAACCCCTCAGGACATTTCTAAAGGCACCCAGACCCTTCTAATACCACTCTGGGCCTTTCTAAAGGCCGCGAGACCCTTATAATCCCCCTGAGGGCCTTTATAAAGGCCCCCAGACCCTTCTGGACCCCCTCAGGACGCTTCTAATAGCCACCAGACCCTTCTAGAGCCCCTCAGGGCCTTTCTAAAGGCCTCCACACCCTTCTAATGACCCTCAAGACCCATGTAAAGGCCCCTAGACCCTTCTAGATTGCCTCAGGACCCATCTAAAAGCCCCCAGACCCATCTAATGCCTTTCAGGACCCTTATGAAGGCCACAAGACCCTTCTAATGTCCCTCAGGACCTTTCTAAAGGCCCTCAGACCCTTCTAATGCCCTTCAGGGCTTTTATAAAGATTCCCAGACCCTTCTAGAGCCCGTCAGGACCCTTAAAAAGGCCCCCAGACCATTCTAGAGCCCCTCAGGACACTTCTAAAGGCCCGCAGACCATTCTAATGCCCGTCAGGACCTTTCTAAAGGCCCCCAGACCATTCTACTGCCCCTCAGGAGCATTCTAAAGGCCCCCAGACCATTCTAATGCCCCACAGGGCCTTTCTAAAGGTCCCCAGACCCTTCTAGAGCCCCTGAAGACCCTTCTAAAGGCCCCCAGACGCTTATACAGCCCCTCAGGACCCTTCTAAAGTCCCCCAGACCCTGCTAATTCCCCTCAGGGCTTTTATAAGGGCACCCAGACCCTTCTAATTCCCCTCAGGACCCTTATAAAGGCACCCAGACCTTTCTAGAGCCTCTCAGGACCTTTAGAAAGGCCCTGTGGGGAATTAGAAGGGTCTGGGGGCCTTTAGAAGTGTCCTGAGGGGCTCTAGAATGGTCTGGGGGCCTTTATAAGGGTCCTGACGGGCTCTAGAAGGGTCTGGGAACCTTTATAAATGCCCTGAGGGGCATTAGAAGGGTCTGAGGGCCTTTAGAAAGGTCCTGAGGGGCATTAGAAGGGTCTGGTGGCCTTCATAAGGGTCCTGAAAGGCATTAGAAGCGTCTGGGGGCTTTTAGATGGGTCCTGAGGCAATCTAGAAGTGTCTGGGGGCCTTTACATGAGTCTTGAGGGTCATTAAAAGGGTGTGGAGGCCTTTAGAAAGGACCTGAGAGGCTCTAGAAGGGTCTGGGGTACTTTAGAAGCGTCCTGAGGGGCTGTAGAGGGGTCTGGGGTCCTTTTTAAGGGTCCTGACGGGCTCTAGAAGGGTCTGGGGGCCTTTTTAAGAGCTCTCAGGGGCATTAGAATGGTCTGGGGGCCTTTAGAATGGACCTGAGGGGTTCTAGAAGGGTCTGGAAGCCGTTAGAATGACGTTGAGGGGCTCTGGAAGGGTCTGCGGGCCTTTAGAATGGCCCTGAAGGGCTCTAAAAGAGTCTGGGGGCCTTTAGAATGGTCCTGAGGGGCTCTAGAAGGGTCTGGGGACCTTTTTAAATGCCCTGAGGGGCATTAGAAGGGTCTGGGGGCCTTTAGAAAGGCCCTGAGGGGCATTACAAGGGTCTGGGGGCCTTTAGAAAGGCCCTGATAGGTTCTAGAAGGGTCTGGGGGCCTTTACAATGGTCCTGAGGGTGTCTAGAAGGGTCTGGAGGCATTTAAAACTGTCCTGAGTGGCTCTAGAAGGGTCTGGGTTCCTTTAAAAGGGTCCTGAGGGTAATTAGCAGGGTCTGGGGGACTTTAGAATGGTCCTGAGGGGCTCTATAAGGGTCTGGGGGCCTTTAGAAGGGTCTTCAGGGTCTCTAGAAGGGTCTGGGGACCTTTAGAATGGACCTGTGGGGCATTAGAAGGGTCTGGGGGCCTTTAGAATGCTCCTGGGGGGCATTAGAAGGGTCTTGTGGCCTTCATAAGTGTCTTGAATGGCATTTGAACGGTCTGGGGTCTTTTAGATGGTTCCTGAGGCAATCTAGAAGGGTCTGGGGGCCTTTACATGGGTCTTGAGGGTCATTAGAAGGGTGTGGAGGTCTTTAGAAAGGCCCTGAGGGTCTCTAGAAGGGTCTGGGGGCTATTAGAAGTGTCCTTAGGGAGTCCAGAAGGGTCTGGGGGCCTTTATAAAGGGCTCAGGGGAATTAGAATGGTCTCTCCGCCTTCAGAAAGGCCCTGAGTGGCATTACAAGGGTCTGGGGTCATATAGAAAGGCCCTGAGAGGTTCTAGAAGTGTCTGTGGTACTTTAGGAAGGCCCTGAGGAGCATTAGAAGGGTCTGGGGGCCTTTAGAAGGGTTCTTAGGGGCATTTGAATGGTCTCGGGGCCTTTAGAAAGGCCCTGAGGTGCATTAGAAAAGTCTGGGGCCTTTTAGAATGGCCCTGAGGGGCTCTAAAAGAGTCTGGGGTCCTTTTGAATGGTCCTGAGGGGCTCTAGAAGGGTCTGGGGACCTTTAGAAATGCTCTGAGGGGCATTAGAAGGGTCTGGGGGCATTTAGAAAGGCCCTGAGGGGCATTAGAAAGGTCTGGGGGCCTTTAGAATGGTCCTGAGGGGGTCTAGATGGGTCTGGAGGCATTTAAAACTGTCCTGAGAGACTCTAGAAGGGTCTGGGGGCAATTATAAGGGTCCTGAGGGGCATTAGAAGGGTCTGGGTGCCCTTATAAAAGCAGTGAGGGGAATTAACAGGGTCTGGGGGACTTTAGAAGGGTCCTGAGGGCCTCTATAAGGGTCTGGGGGCCTTTATAAGGGTCTTCAGGGGCTCTAGAAGTGTCTGGGGATTTTAGAAAGGCCCTGTGAGGCATTAGAAGGGTCTGGGGGCATTTAGAATGCTCCTGAGGGGCAGTAGAATGGTCTGGGGACCTTTATAAAGGCCCTGACGGGCATTAGAATGGTCGGCGGGCATTTAGAAGTGTCCTGAGGGGCTCTAGAATCGTCTGGGGGCCTTTATATGGGTCCTGACAGGCTCTAGAAGGGTCTGGGAACCTTTATAAATGCCCTGAGGGGCATTAGAAGGGTCTGAGGGCCTTTAGAAAGGTCCTGAGGGGCATTAGAAGGGTCTTGTGGCCTTCATAAGGGTCCTGAAAGGCATTAGAAGGGTCTGGGGGCTTTTAGATGGGTCCTGAGGCAATCTAGAAGGGCCTGGGTGCCTTTACATGGGTCTTGAGGGTCATTAGAAGGGTGTGGAGGCCTTTAGAAAGGCCCTGAGGGGCTCTAGAATGGTCGGGGAGCCGTTAGAAGGATGTTGAGGGGCTCTTGAAGGTTCTGCGGGCCTTTAGTATGGCCCTGAGGGGCTCTAAAAGAGTCTGGGGGCCTTTAGAATGGTCCTGAGTGGCTCTAGAAGGGTCTGGGGACCTTTCGAAATGCCCTTAGGGGCATTAGAACGGTCTGGGGGGCTTTAGAATGGTCCTGAGGGGGTCTAGAAGGGTCTGGAGGCGTTTAAAACTGCCCTGAGAGGCTCTAGAAAGGTCTGGGAACCTTTATAAATGCCCTGAAGGGCATTAGAATGGTCTGAGGGCTTTTAGAAACGTCCTGAGGGGCATTAGAAGGGTCTTGTGGCGTTCATAAGGGTCCTGTAAGGCATTAGAATGGTCTGGGGGGTTTTAGATGGGTCCTGAGGAAATCTAGAAGGGTCTGGGGGCATTTAGAATGGTCCTGAGTGGGTCTAGAAGGGTCTGGAGGCATTTAAAACTGTCCTGAGAGACTATAGAAGGGTCTGGGGCCATTATAAGGGTCCTGAGGGGCATTAGAAGGGTCTGGGTGTCCTTATAAAAGCCCTGAGGGGAATTAGCAGGGTTTGGTGGATTTTAGAAGGGTCCTAAGGGGCTCTTTAAGGGTCTGGGGGCCTTTAGAAGGGTCTTCAGGGTCTCTAGAAGGGTCTGGGGACCTTTAGAAAGGCCCTGTGGGGCATTAGAAGGGTTTGGGGGCCTTTAGAATGCTCCTTAGGGGCAGTAGAATGGTCTGGGGAACTTTATAAAGGCCCAGACGGGCATTAGAATAGTCTGCGAGCCTTTAGAATTGTCCTAAGGGGCTCTAGAACGGTCTGGGGACCTTTATAAATGCCCTGACGGGCATTAGAAGGGTCTGAGGGCCTTTAGAAAGGTCCTGAGGGGCATTAGAAGGGTCTTGTGAACTTTATAAGGGACTTTAAAGGCATTTGAATGGTCTGGGTGCTTTTAGATGGGTCCTGAGGCAATCTAGAAGGGTCTGGGGGCTTTACATGGGTCTTGAGGGTCATTAGAAGGGTGTGGAGGCCTTTAGAAAGGCCCTGAGGGGCTCTAGAAGGGTCAGGGAGCCGTTAGAAGGATGTTTGAGGGGCTCTTGAAGGTTCTGCGGGCATTTAGAATGGCCCTGACGGGCTCTAAAAGAGTCTGGGGTCCTTTAGAATGGTCCTGAGTGGCTCTAGAAGGGTCTGGGAACATTTCGAATTGCCCTTAGGGGCATTAGAAGGGTCTGGGGGGCTTTAGAATGGTCCTGAGGGGGTCTAGAAGGGTCTGGAGGCATTTAAAACTGCCCTGACAAGCTCTAGACGGGTCTGGGGGCCTTTAGAATGCTCCTGAGGGGCAGTAGAAGGGTCTGGGAACCTTTATAAAGGCCCGACGGGCATTAGAATGGTCTGCGGGCCTTTAGAAGTGTGCTGAGGGGCTCTAGAATGGTCTGGGGGGCTTTATAAGGGTCCTGACGGGCTCTAGAAAGGTCTGGGAACCTTTATAAATGCCCTGAGGGGCATTAGAAGGGTCTGAGGGCCTTTAGAAAGGTCCTGAGGGGCATTAGAAGGGTCTTGTGGCCTTCATAAGGGTCCTGAAAGGCATTAGAAGGGTCTGGGGGCTTTTAGATGGGTCCTGAGGCAATCTAGAAGGGTCTGGGGGCCTTTACATGGGTCTTGAGGGTCATTAGAAGAGTGTGGAGGCCTTTAGAAAGGCCCTGAGGGGCTCTAGAAGGGTCTGGGGAACTTTAGAAGCGTCCTGAAAGTCTGTAGAAGGGTCTGGGGGCCTTTACATAGGTCCTGATGGGTTCTAGAAAGATTTGAGGGCCTCTAGAAATGTCCTGAGTGGCTCTAGAAGGGTCTGGGGGCCTTTTTAAGGGCTCTGAGGGGCATTTGAATGGTCTGGGGGCCTTTAGAAAGGCCCTGAGGTGGATTAGAAGGGTCTGAGGGCCTTTAGAATCATCCTGAGGGGTTCTAGAAGGGTCTGGAAGCCGTTAGAATGACGTTGAGGGGCTCTAGAAGGGTCTGCGGGCCTTTAGAATGGCCCTGAGGGGCTCTAAAAGAGTCTGGGGGCCTTTAGAATGGTCCTGAGGGGCTCTAGAAGGGTCTGGGGACCTTTTTAAATGCCCTTAGGGGCATTAGAAGGGTCTGGGGGCCTTTAGAAAGGCCCTGAGGGGAATTAGAACGGTCTGGGTGGATTTAGAAAGGCCCTGATAGGTTCTAGAAGTGTCTGGGGGCCTTTAGAATGGTCCTGAGGGTGTCTAGAAGGGTCTGGAGGCATTTAAAACAGTCCTGAGAGGCTTTAGAAAGGTCTGGGTGCCTTTATAAGGGTCCTGAGGGGCATTAGAAGGGTCTGGGTGTCCTTATAAAAGCCCTAATGGGAATTAGCAGGGTCTGGGGGACTTTAGAAGGGTCCTGAGGGGCTCTATAAGGGTCTGGGGGCCTTTAGAAAGGCTCTGTGGGGCATTAGAAGTGTCTGCGGGCCTTTAGATGTGTCCTGAGGGGCTCTAGAATGGTCTGGGGACCTTTATAAGGGTCCTGACAGGCTCTAGAAGGGTCTGGGAACCTTTATAAATGCCCTGAGGGGCATTAGAAGGGTCTGACAGCCTTTAGAAAGGTCCTGAGGGGCATTAGAAGGGTCTTGTGGCCTTCATAAGGGTCTTGAAAGGCATTTGAAGGGTCTGGGGTCTTTTGAATAGGTCCTAAGGCAATCTAGAAGGGTCTGGGGGCCTTTACATGGGTCTTGAGGGTCATTAGAAGGGTGTGGAGGCCTTTAGAAATGCCCTGAGGGGCTCTAGAAGGGTCTGGGGGCTATTAGAAGTGTCCTGAGGGGGTCCAGAAGGGTCTGGGGGCCTTTATAAAGGCCCTCAGGGGGTTTATAAGGGTCTTGCTGCCTTTAGAAAGGCCCTGAGTGGCATTACAATGGTCTGGGGTCATATAGAAAGGCCCTGAGAGGTTCTAGAAGTGTCTGTGGTACTTTAGAAAGGCCCTGAGGAGCATTAGAAGGGTCTGGGGGCCTTTCGAAGGGTTCTGAGGGGCATTTGAATGGTCTGGGGGCCTTTAGAAAGGCCCTGAGGTGCGTTAGAAAGGTCTGGGGCCTTTTAGAAGGGTCTTGAGGGGGTCTAGAAGGGTCTGGGGGCCTTTAGAAAGGCCCTGAGGTGACCTAGAAGGGTCAGGGAGCCGTTAGAAGGATGTTGAGGGTCTCTTGAATGGTCTGCGGGCCTTTAGAATGGCCCTGAGGGGCTCTAAAAGAGTCTGGGGGCCTTTAGAATGGTCCTGAGGGGCTCTAGAAGGGTCTGGGGACCTTTCGAAATGCCCTGAGGGGCATTAGAAGGGTCTGGGGGGCTTTAGAATGGTCCTGAGGGGGTCTAGAAGGGTCTGGAGGCATTTAAAACTGCCCTGAGAGGCTCTAGAAGGGTCTGGGGGCCTTTAGAATTCTCCTGAGGGGCAGTAGAAGGGTCTGGGAACCTTTATAAAGGCCCTAACGGGCATTAGAATGGTCTGCGGGCCTTTAGAAATGTCTAGAGGGGCTCTAGAATGGTCTGGTGGCCTTTTTAAGGGTCCTGACTGGCTCTAGAAGGGTCTGGGAACCTTTCTAAATGCCCTGAGGGGCATTAGAAGGGTCTGAGGGCCTTTAGAATAGTCCTGAGGGGCATTATAACGGTCTTGTCTCCTTTATAAGGGTCCTGAAAGGCATTAGAAGGGTCTGGGGGCTTTTAGATGGGTCCTGAGGCAATCTAGAAGGGTCTGGGGGCCTTTACATGGGTCTTGACGGTCATTAGAAGGGTGTGGAGGCCATTAGAAAGGACCTGATCGGCTCTAGAATGGTCAGGGAGCCGTTAGAAGGATGTTGAGCGTCTCTTGAAGGTTCTGCGGGCCTTTAGAATGGCCCTGAGGGGCTCTAAAAGAGTCTGAGGGCCTTTAGAATGGTCCTGAGGGGCTCTAGAAGGGTCTGGGGTACTTTCAAATGCCCTTAGGGGCATTATTAGGGTCTGGGGGGCTTTAGAATGGTCCTGAGGGGGTCTAGAAGGGTCTGGAGGCATTTAAAACTGTCCTGAGAGGCTCTAGACAGGTCTGGGGGCCTTTAGAATACTCCTGAGGGGCAGTAGAAGGGTCTGGGAACCTTTATAAATGCCCTGAGGGGCATTAGAAGGGTCTGAGGGGCTTTAGAAAGGTCCTGAGGGGCATTAGAAGGGTCTTGTGGCCTTCATAAGGGTCCTGAAAGGCATTAGAAGGGTCTGGGGGCTTTTAGATGGGTCCTGAGGCAATCTAGATGGGTCTGGGGGCCTTTACATGGGTCTTGAGGGTCATTAGAAGGGTGTGGAGACCTTTAGAAAGGACCTGAGGGGCTCTAGAAGGGTCTGGGGTACTTTAGAAGCGTCCTGAGGGGCTGTAGAAGGGTCTGGGGGCCTTTACATGGGTCCTGATGTGTTCTAGAAAGATCTGAGGGCCTCCAGAAATGTCCTGAGTGGCTCTAGAAGGGTCTGGGGGCCTTTTTAAAGGCTCTGAGGGGCATTTGAATGGTCTGGGGGCCTTTAGAAACGTCCTGAGGTGGATTAGAAGGGTCTTGGGGCATTTAGAATGGTCCTGAGTGGTTCTAGAAGGGTCTGGAAGCCGTTAGAATGACGTTGAGGGGCTCTAGGAGGGTCTGCGGGCCTTTAGAATGGCCCTGAGGGGCTCTAAAAGAGTCTGGGGGCCTTTAGAATGGTCCTGAGGGGCTCTAGAAGGGTCTCGGGACCATTTAAATGCCCTGAGGGTCATTAGAATGATCTGGGGGCCTTTAGAAAGGACCTGAGGGGCATTAGAAGGGTCTGGGGGGATTTAGAAAGGCCCTGATAGGTTCTAGAAGGGTCTGGGGGCCTTTAGAATGGTCCTGAGGGTGTCTAGAAGGGTCTGGGGGCTATTAGAATTGTCCTGAGGGGGTCCAGAAGGGTCTGGGGGCCTTTTTAAAGGCCCTCAGAAGTATTATAAGGGTCTCGCGGCCTTTAGAAAGGCCCTGAGTGGCATTACAAGGGTCTGGGGTCATACAGAAAGTCCCTGAGAGGTTCTAGAAGTGTCTGTGGTACTTTAGAAAGGCCCTGAGGTTCTTAAGAAGGGTCTGGGGGCCTTTAGAAGGGTTCTGAGGGGCATTTGAATGGTCTGGGGGTCTTTAGAAAGGCCCTGAGGTGCATTAGAAAAGTCTGGGGCCTTTTAGAAGGGTCTTGAGGGGATCTAGAAGGGTCTGGGGGCCTTTAGAATCGTCCTGAGGGGGTCTAGAATGGTCTGGGGGCCATTAGAAAGGCCCTGAGGTGCATTAGAAGGGTCTGGGTGCCTTTAGAATGGTCCTGAGGGGGTCTAGAAGGGTCTGGAAGCATTTAAAACTGTCCTGAGAGACTCTAGAAGGGTCTGGGGGCAATTAAAAGGGTCCTTAGGGGCATTAGAAGGGTCTGGGTGTCCTTATAAAAGCCCTCGGCGGAATTAGCTGGGTTTCGGGGACTTTAGAGGGTCCTGAGGGGCTCTAAAAGGGTCTGGGGGCCTTTAGAAGGGTCTTCAGGGGCTCTAGAAGGGTCTGGGGACCTTTAGAAAGGCCCTGACCGGCATTAGAATGGTCTGCGGGCCTTTAGAAGTGTCCTGAGGGGCTCTAGAATGATCTGGGGACCTTTATAAGGGTCCTGACGGGCTCTAGAAGGGTCTGGGAACCTTTATAAATGCCCTGAGGGGCATTAGAAGGGTCTGAGGGCCTTTAAAAAAGGTCCTGAGGGGCATTAGAAGGGTCTTGTGGCCTTCATAATGGTCTTGAAAGGCATTTGAAGGGTCTGGGGTCTTTTAGATGGGTCCTTAGGCAATCTAGAAGGGTCTGGGGGCTTTTACATGGGTCTTGAGGGTCATTAGAAGGGTGTGGAGGTCTTTAGAAAGGCCCTGAGGGGCTCTAGAAGGGTCTGGGGGCTATTAGAAGTGTCCTGAGGGGGTCCAGAAGGGTCGGGGGCCTTTATAAAGGCCCTCAGGGGGATTATAAGGGTCTCGCGGCCTTTAGAAAGGCCCTGAGTGGCATTACAAGGGTCTGGGGTCATATAGAAAGGCCCTGAGAGGTTCTAGAAGGGTCTTTGGTACTTTAGAAAGGCCCTGAGGGGCATTAGAAGGGTCTTGGGGACTTTCGAAGGGTTTTGAGGGGCATTTGAATGGTCTGGGGGCCTTTAGAAAGGCCCTGAGGTGCATTAGAATGGTCTGGGGACTTTTAGAAGGGTCTTGAGGGGATCTAGAAGGGTCTGGGGTCCTTTAGAATCGTCCTGAGGGGCTCTAGAAGGGTCAGGGAGCCGTTAGAAGGATGTTGAGGGGCTCTTGAAGGTTCTGCGGGCCTTTAGAATGGTTCTGAGGTGCTCTAAAAGAGTCTGGGGGCCTTTAGAATGGTCCTGAGGGGCTCTAGAAGGGTCTGGGGACCTTTAGAATGGTCCTGAGGGGTCTAGAATGGTCTGGAGGCATTTAAAACTGTCCTGAGAGACTCTAGAATGGTCTGGGTGCCTTTATAAGGGTCCTGAGGGGCATTAGAAGGGTCTGGGTGCCATTATAAAAGCCCTGAAAGGAATTAGCAGGGTCTGGGGGACTTTAGAAGGGTCCTGATGGGCTCTATAAGGGTCTGGGGTCTTTTAGAAGGGTCTTCAGGGGCTCTAGAAGGGTCTGGGGACCTTTAGAAAGGCCCTGAGGGGCATTACAAGGGTCTGGGGTCCTTTAGAATGCTCCTGAGGGGCAGTAGAAGGGTCTGGGGACATTTATAAAGGCCCTGACGGGCATTGGAATGGTCTGCGGGCCTTTAGAAGTGTCCTGAAAGGCTCTAGAATGGTCTGGGGGCCTTTAGAAGGGTCCTGACGGGCTCTAGAAGGGTCTGGGAAGCTTTATAAATGCCCTGAGGGGCATTAGAAGGGTCTGAGGGCCTTTAGAAAGGTCCTGAGGGGCATTAGAAGGGTCTTGTCTCCTTTATAAGGGTCCTAAAAGGCATTAGAAGCGTCTGGGGGCTTTTAGATGGTTCCTGAGGCAATCTAGAAGGGTCTGGGGGCCTTTACATGGGTCTTGAGGGTCATTAGAAGGGTGTGGAGGCCTTTAGAAAGGCCTTGAGGGGCTCTAGAAGGGTCTGGGGGCTATTAGAAGCGTCCTGAGAGGGTCCAGAAGGGTCTGGGGGCCTTTTTAAAGGCCCTCAGGGGGATTATAATGGTGTCGGGGCCTTTAGAATGGCCCTGAGGGGCATTGGAAGGGTCTGGGGGCCTTTAGAAAGGCCCTGAGGGGCATTAGAATGGTCAGGGTGCCTTTAGAAATGTCCTGAGGGGCTCTAGAAGGGTCTGGGGGCCTTTAGAAATGTCCTGAGGGGCTCTAGAAGGGTCTGGGGGCCTTTAGAAAGGCCGTGAGGGGCATTACAAGGGTCTGGGGTCATATAGAAAGGCCCTGAGAGTTTCTAGAAGTGTCTGGGGTACTTTAGAAAGGCCCCTAGGGGCATTAGAAGGGTCTGGGGGCTTTTAAAAGGGTCCTGAGGGGCATTAGAAGGGTCTGGGGACCTTTAGAATGGACCTGAGTGGTTCTAGAAGGGTCTGGAAGCCGTTAGAATGACGTTGAGGGGCTCTAGAATGGTCTGCGGGCCTTTAGAATGGCCCTGAAAGGCTCTAAAAGAGACTGGGGGCCTTTAGAAGTGTCCTGAGGGGCTCTAGAAGGGTCAGGGGACCTTTTTTAATGCCCTGAGGGGCATTAGAAGGGTCTGAGGGCCTTTAGAAAGGCCCTGAGGGGCATTAGAAGGGTCTGGGGGGATTTAGAAAGGCCCTGATAAGTTCTAGAAGGGTCTGGGGGCCTTTAGATTGGTCCTGAGGGTGTCTAGAAGAGTCTGGAGGCATTTAAAACTGTCCTGAGTGGCTCTAGAATGGTCTGGGTGCCTTTATAAGGGTCCTGAGGGGCATTAGAAGGGTCTGGGTGTCCTTATAAAAGCCCTGAGGGGAATTAGCAGGGTCTGGGGGACTTCAGAAGGGTCCTGAGGGGCTCCATAAGGGTCTGGGGGCCTTTATAACGGTCTTCAGGGGCTCTAGAAGGGTCTGGGGACCTTTAGAAAGGCCCTGTGGGTCATTAGAAGGGTCTGGGGGCCTTTAGAATGCACCTGAGGGGCAGTAGAAGGGTCTGGGGACCTTTAGAAAGGCCCTGACGGGCATTAGAATGGTCTGCGGGCCTTTAGAAATGTCCTGAGGGGCTCTAGAATGGTCTGGGGACCTTTATAAGGGTCCTGACGGGCTCCAGAAGGGTCTGGGTACCTTTATAAATGCCCTAAGGGGCATTAGAAGGGTCTGAGGGCCTTTAGAAAGGTCCTGAGGGGCATTAGAAGGGTCTTGTGTCCTTCATAAGGGTCTTGAAAGGCATTTGAAGGGTCTGGGGTCTTTTAGATGGGTCCTGAGGTAATGTAGAATGGTCTGGGGGCCTTTACATGGGTCTTGAGGGTCATTAGAAGGGTGTGGAGGTCTTTAAAAAGGCCCTGAGGGGCTCTAGACGGGTCTGGGTGCTATTAGAATTGTCCTGAGGGGGTCCAGAAGGGTCTGGGGGCCTTTATAAAGGCCCTCAGGGGTATTATAAGGGTCTCGCGGCCTTTAGAAAGGCCCTGAGTGGCATTACAAGGGTCTGGGGTCATATAGAAAGGCCCTGAGAGGTTCTAGAAGTGTCTGTGGTACTTTAGAACAGCCCTGAGGAGCATTAGAAGGGTCTGGGTGCCTTTCGAAGGATTCTGAGGGGCATTTGAATGGTCTGGGGGCCTTTAGAAAGGCCCTGAGGTGCATTAGAATGGTCTGGGGCCTTTTAGAAAGGCCTTGAGGGGATCTAGAATGGTCTGGGGTCCTTTAGAATCATCCTGAGGGGGTCTAGAAGGGTCTGGGGGCCTTTAGAAAGGCCCAGAGGGGCTCTAGAAGGGTCAGGGAGCCGTAAGAAGGATGTTGAGGGTCTCTTGAAGGGTCTGCGGGCCTTTAGAATGGCCCTGAGGGGCTCTAAAAAAGTCTGGGGTTCTTTAGAATGGTCCTGAGGGGCTCAAGAATGGTCAGGCAGCCTTTAGAAGGATGTTGAGGGGCTCTCGAAGGGTCTGTGGGCCCTTAGAATGGCCCTGAGGGGCTCTAAAAGAGTCTGGGGGCCTTTAGAATGGCCCTGAGTGGGTCTAGAAGGGTCAGGGAGCCGTTAGAAGGATGTTGAGGGGCTCTCGAAGGGTCTGGGGGGCTTTAGAATGGCCCTGAGGGGCTCTAAAAGAGTCTGGGGGCCTTTAGAATGGTCCTGAGGGGGTCTAGAAGGGTCTGGGGACCTTTAGAAATGCCCTGAGGGGCATTAGAAGGGTCTGGGGGCCTTTAGAATGGTCCTGAGGGGGTCTAGAAGGGTCTGGAGGCATTTAAAACTGTCCTGAGAGACTCTAGAAGGGTCTGCTTGCCATTATAAGGGTCCTGAGGGGCATTAGAAGGGTCTGGGTGCCCTTATAAAAGCCCTGAGGGGAATTAGCAGGGTCTGGGGGACTGTAGAAGGGTCCTGAGAGGCTCTATAAAGGTCTGGGGGCCTTTAGAAGGGTCTTCAGGGGCTCTAGAAGGGTCTGGGGACCTTTAGAAAGGCCCTGTGGGGCATTAGAAGGGTCTGGGGGCCTTTAGAAAGGTCCTGAGGGGCATTAGAAGGGTCTGGGGGCCTTTAGAATTGTCCTGAGGGGGTCTAGAAGGGTCTGGAGGCATTTAAAACTGCCCTGAGAGGCTGTAGACGGGTCTGGGGGCCTTTAGAATGCTCCTGAGGGGCAGTAGAAGGGTCTGGGGACCTTTATAAAGGCCCTGACGGGCATTAGAATGGTCTGCGGGCCTTTACAAGTGTCCTGAGGGGCTCTAGAATGGTCTGGGGGCCTTTATAAGGGTCCTGACGGGCTCTAGAAGCGTCTGGGAACCTTTAGAACGGTTCTGAGGGGCATTAGAAAGGTCTTGTGGCCTTCATAATGGTCCTGAAAGGCATTAGAAGGGTCTGGGGGCTTTTAGATGGGTCCTCAGGCAATCTAGAAGGGTCTAGGGGCCTTTACATGGGTCTTGAGGGTCATTAGAAGGGTGTGGAGGCCTTTAGAAAGGCCCTGAGGGGCTCTAGAAGGGTCTGGGGGCCTTTAGAATCGTCCTGAGGGGCTCTAGAAGGGTCTGGGGCCATCTAGAAGTGTCCTGAGGGCCTGTAGAAAGATCTGGGGGCTATTAGAAGCGTCCTGAGGGGGTCCAGAAGGGTCTGGGGGCCTTTTTAAAGGCCCTCAGGGGGATTATAAGGGTCTCGCGGCCTTTAGAAAGGCCCTGAGTGGCATTAGAAGGGTCTGGGTGCCTTTAGAAATGTCCTGAAGGGCTCTAGAAGGGTCTGGGGGCCTTTAGAAATGTCCTGAGGGGCATTAGAAGGGTATGGAGGCCTTTAGAAAGGACCTGAGGGGCATTAGAATGGTCTGGGGTCATATAGAAAGGCCCAGATGGTTCTAGAAGTGTCTGGGGTACTTTAGAAAGGCCCTGAGGGGCATTAGAGTGGTCTGGATGCCTTTAGAAGGGTCCTGAGGGGCATTAGAAGGGTCTGAGGGCCTTTAGAATGGTCCTGTGGGCGTCTAGAAGGGTCTGGAGGCATTTAAAACTGTCCTGAGAGGCTCTAGAAGGGTCTGGGTGCCTTTATAAGGGTCCTGAGGGGCATTAGAAGCGTCTTGTGGCCCTTATAAAAGCCCTGAGGGGAATTAGCAGGGTCTGGTGGAGTTTAGAAGGGTCCTGAGGGGCTCTATAAGGGTCTGGGGGCCTTTATAAGGGGCTTCAGGGGCTCTAGAAGGGTCTGGGGGCCTTTAGAAAGGCCCTGAGGGGCATTAGAAGGGTCTGGGGGGCTTTAGAATGGTCCTGAGGGGCATTAGAAGGGTCTGGGGGCCTTTAGAATTGTCCTGAGGGGGTCTAGAAGGGTCTGGAGGCATTTAAAACTGCCCTGAGAGGCTGTAGACGGGTCTGGGGGCCTTTAGAATGCTCCTGAGGGGCAGTAGAAGGGTCTGGGGACCTTTAGAAAGGCCCTGACGGGCATTAGAATGGTCTGCGGGCCTTTACAAGTGTCCTGAGGGGCTCTAGAATGGTCTGGGGGCCTTTATAAGGGTCCTGACGGGCTCTAGAAGGGTCTGGGAACCTTTATAAATGCCCTGAGGGGCATTAGAAGGGTGTGGAGGCCTTTAGAAAGGCCCTGAGGGGCATTAGAATGGTCTTGGTTCCTTTATAAGGGTCCTAAAAGGCATTAGAAGGGTCGGGGGTCTTTTTGATGGGTCCTGAGGCAATCTAGAAGGGTCTGGGGGCCTTTACATGGGTCTTGAGGGTCATTAGAAGGGTGTGGAGGCCTTTAGAAAGGCCCTGAGGGGCTCTAGAAGGGTCTGGGGGCTATTAGAAGCGTCCTGAGGTGCTCGAGAAGGGTCTGAAGGCCTTTTTAAAGGCCCTCAGGGGGATTATAAGGGTCTCGCGTCCTTTAGAAAGGCCCTGAGTGGCATTAGAAGGGTCTGGGTGCCTTTAGAAATGTCCTGAATGGCTCTAGAAGGGTCTGGGTGCCTTTAGAAATGTCCTGAGGGGCATTAGAAGGGAATGGGGTCCTTTAGAAAGGCCCTGAGTGGCATTAGAAGGGTCTGCGGGCCTTTAGAAGGGTCATGAGGGGCATTAGAAGGGTCTGGGGGCCTTTAGAATGGTCCTGAGGGGGTCTAGAAGGGTCTGGAGGCACGTAAAACTGTCCTGAGAGACTCTAGAAGGTCTGGGTTCCTTTATAAGGGTCCTGAGGGGCATTAGAAGGGTCTGGGTGCCCTTATAAAAGCCCTGAGGGGAATTAGCAGGGTCTGGGGGACTTTAGAAGGGTCCTGAGGGGCTCTATAAGGGTCTGGGGGCCTTTAGAAAGGTCTTCAGGAGCTCTAGAAGGGTCTGGGGGCGTTTAGAAAGGCCCTGTGGGGCATTAAAGGGTCTGGGGGCCTTTAGAATGCTCCTGAGGGGCAGTAGAAGGGTCTGGGGACCTTTATAAAGGCCCTGACGGGCATTAGAATGGTCTGCGGGCCTTTAGAATTGTCCTGAGGGGCTCTAGAATGGTCTGGGGGCTTTTATAAGGGTCCTGACGGGCTCTAGAAGGGTCTGGGAACCTTTAGAAATGTTCTGAGGGGCATTAGAAAGGTCTTGTGGCCTTCATAATGGTCCTGAAAGGCATTAGAAGGGTCTGGGGGCTTTTAGATGGGTCCTGAGGCAATCTAGAAGGGTCTAGGGGCCTTTACATGGGTCTTGAGGGTCATTAGAAGGGTGTGGAGGCCTTTAGAAAGGCCCTGAGGGGCTCTAGAAGGGTCTGGGGGCCTTTAGAATCGTCCTGAGGGGCTCTAGAAGGGTCTGGGGGCATCTAGAAGTGTCCTGAGGGGCTCTAGAAAGATCTGGGGTCCTTTCGAAATGTCCTGAGGTGCTCTAAAAGTGTCTCGGGGCCTTACGAAGGGTCCTGAGGGGCATTAGATGGGTCTGGGGGCCTTTAGAAGTTCCCTGAGGGGCATTAGAAAGGTCTGGGGCCTTTTAGAAGGGTCTTGAGGGGATCTAGAAGGGTCTGGGGGCGTTTACAAGTGTCCTGAGGGGCTCTAGAAGGGTCTGGGGGCATTTAGAAAGGCCCTGAGGGGCTCTAGAAGGGTCAGGGAGCCGTTAGAAAGATGTTGAGGGGCTCTTGAAGGGTCTGCGGGCGTTTAGAATGGCCCTGAGGGGCTCTAGAAGGGTCTGGGTACCTTTAGAAATGCCGTGAGGGGCATTAGAAGGGTCTGGGGGCCTTTAGACAGGCCCTGAGGTGGATTAGAAGGGTCTGGGGGCCTTTAGAATGGTCCTGAGGGGGTCTAGACGGGTCTGGAGGCATTTAAAACTGTCCTGAGAGGCTCTAGAAGGGTCTGGGGGCTTTTAGAATGCTCCTGAGGGGCAGTAGAAGGGTCTGGGGGACTTTAGAAATGCCCTGAGGGGCATTAGAAAGGTCTGGGGCCTTTTAGAAGGGTCTTGAGGGGATCTAGAAGGGTCTGGGGGCCTTTACAAGTGTCCTGAGTGGTTCTAGAAGGGTCTGGGGGCATTTAGAAAGGCCCTGAGGGGCTCTAGAAGGGTCAGGGAGCCGTTAGAAGGATGTTGAGGGGCTCTTGAAGGGTCTGCGGGCCTTTTGAATGGCCCTGAGGGGCTCTAAAAAAGTCTGGGGGTCTTTAGATTGGTACTGAGGGGCTCTAGAAGGGTCTGGGGACCTTTAGAAAGGCCCTGAGGGGCATTAGAAGGGTCTGGGGGGCTTTAGAATGGTCCTGAGGGGATCTAGAAGGGTCTGGAGGCATTTAAAACTGTCCTGAGAGGCTCTAGAAGGGTCTGGGGACCTTTAGAAAGGCCCTGTGGGGCATTAGAATGGTCTGGGGGCCTTTAGAATGCTCCTGAGGGGCAGTAGAAGGGTCTGGGGACCTTTATAAAGGCCCTGACGGGCATTAGAATGGTCTGCGGGCCTTTAGAAGTGTCCTGAGGGGCTCTAGAATGGTCTGGGGGCCTTTATAAGGGTCCTGACGGGCTCTAGAAGGGTCTGGGAACCTTTATAAATGACCTGAGGGACATTAGAAGGGTCTGAGGGCCTTTAGAAAGGTCCTGAGGGGCATTAGAAGGGTCTTGTAGCATTCATAAGGGTCCTGAAAGGCATTAGAAGGGTCTGGGAGCTTTTAGAAGGGTCCTGATGCAATCTAGAAGGGTCTGGGGGCCTTTACATGGGTCTTGAGGGTCATTAGAAGGGTGTGGAGACCTTTAGAAAGGCTCTGAGGGCCTCTAGAAGGATCTGGGGGCTATTAGAAGCGTCCTGAGGGGGTCCAGAAAGGTCTGGGGGCCTTTTTAAAGGCAATCAGGGGGATTATAAGGGTCTCGTGGCCTTTAGAAAGGCCCTGAGTGGCATTAGAAGGGTCTGGGTTCCTTTAGAAATGTCCTGAAGGGCTCTAGAAGGGTCTGGGGGCCTTTAGAAATGTCCTGAGGGGCATTAGAAGGGTATGGAGGCCTTTAGAAAGGACCTGAGGGGCATTAGAATGGTCTGGGGTCATATAGAAAGGCCCAGATGGTTCTAGAAGTGTCTGGGGTACTTTAGAAAGGCCCTGAGGGGCATTAGAGTGGTCTGGAGGCCTTTAGAAGGGTCCTGAGGGGCATTAGAAGGGTCTGTGGGCCTTTAGAATGGTCCTGTGGGGGACTAGAAGGGTCTGGAGGCATTTAAAACTGTCCTGAGAGGCTCTAGAAGGGTCTGGGTGCCTTTATAAGGGTCCTGAGGGGCATTAGAAGGGTCTTGTGGCCCTTATAAAAGCCCTGAGGGGAATTAGCAGGGTCTGGGGGAGTTTAGAAGGGTCCTGAGGGGCTCTATAAGGGTCTGGGGGCCTTTATAAGGGGCGTCTGGGGCTCTAGAAGGGTCTGGGGACCTTTAGAAAGGCCCTGTGTGGCATTAGAAGTGTCTGGGGTCCTTTAGAAGGTCTTCAGGGGCTCTAGAAGGGTCTGGGGACCTTTAGAAAGGCCCTGTGAGGCATTAGAATGGTCTTTTTAAAGGCCCTCAGGAGGATTATAAGGGTCTCGCGGCCTTTAGAAAGGCCCTGAGTGGCATTAGAAGGGTCTGGGGGCCTTTAGAAGGGTCTTCAGGGGCTCTAGAAGGGTCTGGGGATTTTTAGAAAGGCCCTGTGGGGCATTAGAAGGGTCTGGGGGCGTTTAGAATGCTCCTGAGGGGCAGTAGAAAGGTCTGGGGACCTTTATTAAGGCCCTGACAGGCATTATAATGGTCTGCGGGCCTTTAGAAGTGTCCTGAGGGGCTCTAAAATGGTCTGGGGGCCTTTATAAGGGTCCTGACGGGATCTAGAAAGGTTTGGGAACCTTAAATGCCCTGAGGGGCATTAGAAGGGTCTGAGGGCCTTTAGAAAGGTCCTGAGGGGCATTAGAAGGGTCTTGTGGCCTTCATAAAGGTCCTGAAAGGCTTTAGAAGGGTCTGGGGGCTTTTAGATGGGTCCTGAGGCAATCTAGAAGGGTCTGGGGGCCTTTACATGGGTCTTGAGTGTCATTAGAAGGGTGTGGAGGCCTTTAGAAAGGCCCTGAGGGTCTCTAGAAGGGTCTGGTGGCTATTAGAAGCGTCCTGAGGGGGTCCAGAATGGTCTGGGGGCCTTTATAAAGGCCCTCAGGGGGATTATAAGGGTCTCGCGACCTTTAGAAAGGGCCTGAGTGGCATTAGAAGGGTCTGGGGTCATATAGAAAGGCCCTGAGATGTTCTAGAAATGTCTGTGGTACATTCGAAAGGCCCTGTGGGGCATTAGAAGGGTCTGGGGGCCTTTAGAAGGGTCTTCAGGGGCTCTAGAAGGGTCTGGGGACCTTTAGAAAGGCCCTGTGGGCATTAGAAGGGTCTGGGGGCCTTTAGAATGCTCCTGAGGGGCAGTAGAAGGGTCTGGGGACCATTATAAAGGCCCTGACGGGCATTAGAATGGTCTGTGGGCCTTTAGAAGTGTTCTGAGGTGCTCTAGAATGGTCTAGGGGCCTTTATAACGGTCCTTACGGGCTCTAGAAGTGTCTGGGAACCTTTATAAATGCCCTGTGGGGCATTAGAATGGTCTGGGGGCCTTTAGAAAGGTCTTGAAGGGCATTACAAGGGTCTGGGGTCATATAGAAATGCCCTGAGATGCTCTAGAAGGGTCTGGGGGCTATTAGAAGCGTCCTGAGGGGGTCCAGAAGGGTCTGGGGGCCTTTTTAAAGGCCCTCAGGGGGATTATAAGGGTCTCGCGGCCTTTAGAAAGGCCCTGAGTGGCATTACAAGGGTCTGGGGTCATATAGAAAGGCTCTGAGAGGTTATAGAAGTGTCTGGGGTGGCATTAAATCCTGAAAGGCATTAAAAGGTACTGGGGGCTTTTAGATGGCTACTTAGGCAATCTAGAAGGTTCTAGGTGCCTTTACATGGGTCTTGAGGGTCATTAGAAGGGTGTCGCGGCCTTTAGAATGTCATTGAAAAGCATTAGAAGGGTCTGGGGGCTTTTAGGTGGGTCCTGAGGCAATCTAGAAGGGTCTGGGGGCCTTTACATGGGTCTTGAGGGTCATTAGAAGGGTGTGGAGGCCTTTAGAAAGGCCCTGAGGGGCTCTAGAAGGGTCTGGGTGATATTAGAAGCGTCCTGAAGGGGTCCAGAAGTGTCTGGGGGCCTTTATAAAGACCCTCAGGGGGATTATAAGGGTCTCGCTGCCTTTAGAAAGGCCCTGAGTGGCAAAAGAAGGGTCTGGGTGCCTTTAGAAATGTCCTGAGGGGCTCTAGAAGGGTCTGGGGGCCTTTAGAAAGTCCCTGATGGGCATTACAAGGGTCTGGGGTCATATAGAAAGGCCCTGAGATGTTCTAGAAGTGTCTGGGGTACTTTAGAAAGGCCCTGAGGGGCATTAGAAGGGTCTGGGGGCATTTAGAAAGGCCCTGTGGGGCATTAGAAGGGTCTGGGGGTCTTTAGAAGGGTCTTCAGGGGCTCTAGAAGGGTCTGGGGACATTTAGAAAGGCCCTGTGGGGCATTAGAAGGGTCTGGGGGCCTTTAAAATGCTCCTGAGGGGCAGTAGAATGGTCTGCGGGCCTTTAGAAGTGTCCTGAGGGGCTCTAGAATGATCTGGGGGCCTTTATAAGGGTCCTGACGGGCTCTAGAAGGGTCTGGGAACCTTTATAAAGGCCCTGAGAGGCATTAGAAGGGTCTGAAGGCCTTTAGAATGGTCCTGAAGGGCATTAGAAGGGTCTTGTGGTATTCATAAGGGTCCTGAAAGGCATTAGAAGGGTCTGGGGGTTTTTAGATGGGTCCTGAGGCAATCTAGAAGGGTCTAGGAGCCTTTACATGGGTCTTGAGGGTCATTAGAAGGGTGTGGAGGCCTTTAGAAAGGCCCTGAGGGGCCCTAGAAGGGTGTGGGAGCTATTAGAAGCGTCCTGAGGGTGTCCAGAAGGGTCTGGGGGACTTTTTAAAGGCCCTCAGGGGGATTAGAAGGGTCTCGCGACCTTTAGAATGGTCCTGAGGAGGTCTAGAAGGGTCTGGGATCATATAGAAAGGCTCTGAGAGATTCTAGAAGTGTCTGGGGTACTTTCGAAAGGCCCTGAGGGGCATTAGAAGGGTCTGGGGGCCTTCAGAATGGTCTTCAGGGGCAGTATAAGGGTGTGGGGACGTTTAGAAAGGCCCTGTGGGGCATTAGAAGGGTCTGGGGGCCTTTGGAATGCTCCTGAGGGGCAGTAGAAGGGTCTGGGGACCTTTATAAAGGCCCTGACGGGCATTAGAATGGTCTGCGGGCCTTTAGAAGTGTCCTGAGGTGCTCTAGAATGGTCTGGGGGCCTTTATAAGGGTCCTGACGGGCTCTAGAAGGGTCTGGGAACCTTTATAAAAGACCTGAGGGGCATTAGAAGGGTCTGAGGGCCTTTAGAATGGTCCTGAGGGGCATTAGAACGGTCTTGTGGTCTTCATAAGGGTCCTGAAATGCATTAGAACGGTCTGAGGTCTTTTAGATGGGTCCTGAGGCAATCTAGAAGGGTCTGGGGGCCTTTACATGGGTCTTGAGGGTCATTAGAAGGGTGTGGAGGCCTGTAGAAAGGCCCTGAGGTGCTCTAGAAGGGTCTGGGGGCTATTAGAAGCGTCCTGAGGGGGTTCAGAAGGGTCTGGGGGCCTTTTTAAAGGCCCTCAGGGGGATTATATAGGTCTTGCGGCCTTTAGAAAGGCCCTGAGGGGCATTAGAAGAGTCTGGGTGCCTTTAGAAATGTCCTCAGTGGCTCTAGAAGGGTCTGGGGGCCTTTAGAAATGTCCTGTTGGGCATTAGAAGGGTATGGGGGCCTTTAGAAAGGCCCTGAGGGGCATTACAAGGGTCTGGGGGCCTTTAGAATCGTCCTGAGGGGGTCTACAAGGGTCTGGAGGCATTTAAAACTGTCCTGAGAGGCTCTAGAAGGGTCTGGGTGCCTTTATAAGGGTCCTGAGGGGCATTAGAAGGGTCTGGGTGCCCTTATAAAAGCCCTGAGGGGAATTAGCAGGGTCTCGGGGACTTTAGAAGGGTCCTGAGGGGCTCTATAAGGGTCTGGGGGCCTTTAAAAGGGTCTTCAGGGGCTCTAGAAGGGTCTGGGGACATTTCGAAAGGCCCTGTGGGGCATTAAAAGGGTCTGGGAGCCTTTAGAATGCTCCTGAGGGGCAGTAGAAGGGTCTGGGGACCTTTAGAAAGGCCCTGACAGGCATTAGAATGGTCTGCGGGCCTTTAGAAGTGTCCTGAGGCGTTCTGGAATGGTCTGGGGGCCTTTATAAGGGTCCTGACGGGCTCTAGAAGGGTCTGGGAACCTTTATAAAAACCCTGAGGGGCATTAGAAGGGTCTGAGGGCCTTTAGAAAGGTCCTGAGGGGCATTAGAAGGGTCTTGTGGCCTTCATAAGGGTCCTGAAAGGCATTAGAAGGGTCTGGGGGCTTTTAGATGGGTCCTGAGGCAATCTAGAAGGGTCTAGGGGCCTTTACATGGGTCTTGAGGGTCATTAGAAGGGTGTGGAGGCCTTTAGAAAGGCCCTGAGGGGCTCTAGAAGGGTCTGGGGGCTATTAGAAGCGTCCTGAGGTGGTCCAGAAGGGTCTGGGGGCCTTTTTAAAGGCCCTCAGGGAGATGATCAGGGTCTCGCAGCCTTTAGAAAGGCCCTGAGTGGCATTACAAGGGTCTGGGGTCATATAGAAAGGCTCTGAGAGGTTCAAGAAGTGTCTGGGGTAATTTAGAAAGGCCCTGAGGAGCATTAGAATTGTCTGGGGGCCTTTACAAGGGTCTTCAGGGGCTCTAGAAGGGTCTTGGGACCTGTAGAAAGGCCCTGTGGGGCATTATAAGGGTCTGGGGGCCTTTTATAAGAGTCTTCAGGGGCTCTAGAAGGGTCTGGGGACCTTTAGAAAGGCCCTGTGGGGCATTAGAAGGGTGTGGGGGCCTTTAGAATGCTCCTGAGGGGCCGTAGAATGGTCTTGAGACCTTTATAAAGGCCCTGACGATCATTAGAATGGTCTGCGGGAATTTAGAAGTGTCCTGAGGGGCTCTAGAGTGATCTGGGGGCATTTACATGGGTCTTGAGTGTCATTAGAAGGGTGTGGAGGCCTTTAGAAAGGCCCTGAAAGGCATTAGAAGGGTCTGGGGGCTTTTAGATGGGTCCTGAGGCAATCTAGAAGGGTCTGGGGGCCTTTACATGGGTCTTGAGGGTCATTAGAAGGGTGTGGAGGCCTTTAGAAAGGCCCTGAGGGGCTCTAGAAGGGTCTGGGTGCTATTTGAAGCGTCCTGAGGGGGTCCAGAAGGGTCTGGGGGCCTTTTTAAAGGCCCTCAGGGGGATTATAAGGGTCTCGCGGCCTTTAGAAAGGCCCTGAGTGGCATTACAAGGGTCTGGGGTCATATAGAAAGGCTCTGAAAGGTTCTAGAAGTGTCTGGGGTAATTTAGAAAGGCCCTGAGGGGCATTAGAAGGGTCTGGGGGCCTTTAGAAGTGTCCTGAGGTGCATTAGAAGGGTCTGGGGGCCTTTAATAGAGTCCTTAGTGGCATTTGAATAGTCTGAGGGCCTTTAGAAAGGTCCTGAGGGGCATTAGAAGGGTCTTGTGGCCTTCATGAGGGCCCTGAAAGGCATTAGAAGGCTCTGTGGGCTTTTAGATGGGTCCTGAGGCAATCTAGAAGGGTCTGCGGGCCTTTACATGGGTCTTGATGTTCATTAGAATGGTGTGGAGGCCTTTAGAAAGGCCCTGAGGGGCTCTAGAAGGGTCTGGGGGCTATTAGAAGCGTCCTGAGGGGGTCCAGAAGGGTCTGGGGGCCTTTTTAAAGGCCCTCAGGGGGATTATAAGCGTCTCGCGGCCTTTAGAAAGGCTCTGAGTGGCATTAGAAGGGTCTGCGGGCCTTTAGAAGGGTCTTCAGGGGCTCTAGAAGGCTCTGGGAACCTTTAGAAAGGCCCTGTGGGGCATTAGAAGGGTGTGGGGGCCTTTAGAATGCTCCTGAGGGGCCGTAGAATGGTCTTGAGACCTTTATAAATGCCCTTACGATCATTAGAATGGTCTGCGGGAATTTAGAAGTGTCCTGAGGGGCTCTAGAATGATCTGGGGGCCTTTATAAGGGTCTTGACGGGCTCTAGAAGGGTCTGGGGGCCTTTTAAAAAGTCCTGAGGGGCATTTGAATAGTCTGAGGGCCTTTAGAAAGGTCCTGAGGGACATTACAAGGGTCTTGTGGCCTTCATAAGGGTCCTGAAAGGCATTAGAAGGGTCTGGGGGCTTTTAGATGGGTCCTAAGGCAATCTAGAAGGGTCTAGATGCCTTTACATGGGTCTTGAGGGTCATTAGAAGGGTTTGGAGGCCTTTAGAAAGGCCCTGAAAGGCATTAGAAGGGTCTGGGGGCTTTTAGATGGGTCCTGAGGCAATCTAGAAGGGTCTGGGGGCCTTTACATGGGTCTTGAGGGTTATTAGAAGGGTGTGGAGGCCTTTAGAAAGGCCCTGAGGGGCTCTAGAAGGGTCTGGGGGCTATTAGAAGCGACCTGAGGGGGTCCAGAAAGGTCTGGGGGCTTTTTAAAGGCCCTCAGGAGGATTATAAGGGTCTCGCGGCCTTTAGAAAGGCCCTGAGTGGCATTAGAATGGTCTGGGTGCCTTTAGAAATGTCCTGAGGGGCTCTAGAAGGGTCTGGGGGCCTTTAGAAATGTCCTGAGGGGCATTAGAAGGGTATGGGGGCCTTTAGAAAGGCCCTGAGGGGCATTACAAGTGTCTGGGGTCATATAGAAAGGCCCTGAGAGGTTCTAGAAGTGTCTGGGGTACTTCAGAAAGGCCCTGAGGGGCATTAGAAGGGTCTGGGGGCATTTAGAAAGGCCCTGAGGGGCATTACAAGGGTCTGAGGTCATATAGAAAGGCCCTGAGAGGTTCTAGAAGCGTCTGGTGTACTTTAGAAAGGCCCTGAGGGGCATTAGAAGGGTCTGGGGGCCTTTAGAATGGTCCTGAGGGGCATTAGAAGGTTCTGAAGGCCTTTAAAAGGGTCCTGATGTGCATTTGAATGGTCTGGGGGCCTTTAAAAATACCCTGAGGTGGACTAGAAGGGTCTGGGGGCCTTTAGAATCGTCCTGAGGGGCTCTAGAAGGGTCTGGGAGCCTCTAAAAGGGTCCTGACGGGCTATAGAAAGATCCGGGGTCCTTTCGAAATGTCCTGAGGTGATCTAAAAGTGTCTCGGGTCCTTTCGAAGGGTCCTGATGGGCATTAGACGGGTCTGGGGGCCTTTAGAAATGCCGTGAGGGGCATTAGAAAGGTCTGGGGCCTTTTAGAAGGGTCTTGAGGGGATCTAGAAGGGCCTGGGGGCCTTTAGAAGTGTCCTGAGCGGCTATAGAAGTGTCTGGGGGCATTTAGAAAGGCCCTGAGGGGCACTAGAAGGGTCAGGGAGCCGTTAGAAGGATGTTGAGGGGCTCTTGAAGGGTCTGCGGGCCTTTAGAATGGACCTTAGGTGCTCTAAAAGAGTCTGGGGGCCTTTTGAATGGTCCTGAGGGGCTCTAGAAGGGTCTGGGGACCTTTAGAAATGCCCTGAGGGGCATTAGAAGGGTCTGGGGGCCTTTAGAAAGGCCCTGAGGGGCATTAGAAGGGTCTGGGGGTATTTATAATGGTCTTGAGGGGGTCTAGAAGGGTCTGGAGGCATTTAAAACTGTCCTGAGAGGCTCTAGAATGGTCTGGGGGCCTTTAGAATGCTCCTGAGGGGCAGTAGAAGGGTCTGGGGACCTTTATAAAGGCCCTGACGGGCATTAGAATGGTCTGTGGGCCTTTAGAAGTGTCCTGAGGGGCTCTTTAATGGTCTGGGGGCCTTTATAACGGTCCTGACGGGCTCTAGAAGGGTCTGGGAACCTTTATAAATGCCCTGAGGGGCATTAGAAGGGTCTGAGGGCCTTTAGAAAGGTCCTGAGGGGCATTAGAAGGGTCTTGTGGCCTTCATAAGAGTCCTGAAATTCATTAGAAGGGTCTGGGGGCTTTTAGATGGGTCCTGAGGCAATCTAGAAGGGTCTAGGGGCCTTTACATGGGTCTTGAGGGTCATTAGAAGGGTGTGGAGGCCTTTAGAAAGGCCCTGAGGGGCTCTAGAAGGGTCTGGTGGCTATTAGAAGCGTCCTGAGGGGGTCCAGAAGGGTCTGGGGGCCTTTTTAAAGGCCCTCAGGGGGATTATAAGGGTCTCGCGGCCTTTAGAAAGGCCCTGAGTGGCATTACAAGGGTCTGGGGTCATATAGAAAGGCCCTGAGAGGTTCTAGAAGTGTCTGGGGTACTTTAGAAAGGCCCTGAAGGACATTAGAAGGGTCTGAAGGCCTTTAGAAGGGTCCTGAGGGGCATTAGAAGTGTCTGAAGGCCTTTAAAAGGGTCCTGAGAGGCATTTGTATGGTCTGGGGGCCTTTAGAAAGGCTATGAGGTGGATTAGAAGGGTCTGGGGTCCTTTAGAATCGTCCTGAGTGGCTCTAGAATGGTCTGGGGGCCTTTATAACGGTCCTGACGGGCTCTAGAAGGGTCTGGGAACCTTTATAAATGCCCTGAAGGGCATTAGAATGGTCTGAGGGTCTTTAGAAAGGTCCTGAAGGGCATTAGAAGGGTTTGGAGGCTTTTATAAGTGTCCTGAAAGGCATTACAAGGGTCTGGGGGCTTTTAGAAGGGTCAAGTGCAATCTAGAAGGGTCTGGGGGCCTTTACATGGGTCTTGAGGGTCATTAGAAGGGTGTGCAGGCCTTTAGAAAGGCCCTGAGGGGCTCTAGAAGGGTCTGGGGGCTATTAGAAGCGTCCTGAGGGGGTCCAGAAGGGTCTTGGGGCCTTTTTAAAGGCGCTCAGGGGGATTATAAGGGTCTCTCGGCCTTTAGAAACGCCCTGAGTGGCATTAGAAGGGTCTGGGTGCCTTTAGAAATGTCCTGAGGAGCTCTAGAAGGGTCTGGGGGCCTTTAGAAATGTCCTGAGGTGCATTAGAAGGGTCAGGGGGCCTTTAGAAATGTCCTGAGGTGCATTAGAAGGGTCAGGGGGCCTTTAGAAAGGCCCTGAGGGGCATTAGAAGGGTCTGGGGTCATATAGAAAGGCCCTGAGAGGTTCTAGAAGTGTCTGGGGTACTTTAGAAATGTCCTGAGGAGATTTAGAAGGGTCTGGGGGCCTTTAGAAGGCTCCTGAGGGGCATTAGAAGGGTCTGTGGGCTTTTAGAATGGTCCTGAGGGGGTCTAGAAGGGTCTGCAGGCATTTAAAACTGTCCTGAGAGGCTCTAGAAGGGTCTGGGTGCGTTTATAAGGGTCCTGAGGGGCATTAGAAGGGTCTGGGTGCCCTTTTAAAAGCCCTGAGGGGAATTAGCAGGGTCTGGGGGAGTTTAGAAGGGTCCTGAGGGGCTCTATAAGGGTTAGGGGGCCTTTAGAAGGGTCTTCAGGGGCTCTAGAAGGGTCTGGGGACCTTTAGAAATGTCCTGAGGTGCATTAGAAGGGTATGGGGGCCTTTAGAAAGGCCCTGAGGTGCATTACAAGGGTCTGGGGTCATATAGAAAGGCCCTGAGAGGTTCTAGAAGTGTCTGGGGTACTTTGGAAAGGCCCTGAGGGGCATTAGAAGGGTATGGGGGCTTTTAGAAGGGTCCTGAGGGGCATTAGAAGGGTCTGGAAGCCTTTAGAATGGTCCTGAGGGGGTCTAGATGGGTCTGGGGGCCTTTACATGGGTCTTGAAAGTCATTAGAAGGGTGTGGAGGTCTTTAGAAAGGCCCTGAAAGGCTATAGAAGGGTCTGAGGGTATTAAGATGGGTTCTGAGGCAATCTGGAAGGGTCTGGGGTTCTTTACATGGGTCTTGAGGGGCATTAGAAGGGTCTGAGTGTATTTAGAAAGGTCCTGAGGGGCATTAGAAGGGTCTTGTGGCCTTTATAAGGGTCCTGAAAGGCATTAGAAGGGTCTGGGGGGCTTTAGATGGGTCCTGAGGCAATCTCGATGGGTCTGGGGCCCTTTACATGGGTCTTGAGGGTCATTAGAGGGTTCTGGGGTCCTTTAGATAGTCACTGAGTGGCATTAGAAGGGTCCGGGGGCATTTATAAAGGTCCTGAGGGGCATTAGAATGGTCTGGGTGCCTTTAGAAAGGTCCTGAGGGGCATTAGAAGGGTCTTGTGGCCTTCATAAGGGTCCTGAAAGGCATTAGAATGCTCTGGGGGCTTTTAGTTTGGTCCTGAGGCAATCTAGAAGGGTCTAGGGGCCTTTACATGGGTCTTGGGTGTCATTAGAAGGGTGTGGAGGCCTTTAGAAAGGACCTGAGGGGCTCTAGAAGGGTGTGGGGGCTATTAGAAGCGTCCTGAGGGGGTCCAGAAGGGTCTGGGGGCCTTTTTAAAGGCCCTCAGGGGGATTATAAGGGTCTCGCGGCCTTTAAAAATGTACTGAATGGCATTACAAGGGTCTGGGGTCATATAGAAAGGCCCTGAGATGTTCTAGAATTTTCTGGGGTACTTTAGAAAGGCCCTGAGGGGCATTAGAAGGGTCTGGGGGCCTTTAGAAGGGTCCTGAGGGGCATTAGAATGGTCTGGGGGCTTTTAGAAGGGCTCTGAGGGGCATTTGAATGGTCTGAGGGCGTTTAGAAAGGCCCTGAGATGTTCTAGAAGTTTCTGGGCTACTTTAGAAATGTCCTGAGGGGCTCTAGAAGGGTCTGGGGGCCTCTAGAAGGGTCCTGAGGGGCTCTAGAAAGATCTGGGTTCCTTTAGAAATGTCCTGAGGTGCTCTTAAAGTGTCTCGGGGCCTTTCGAATGGTCCTGAGGGGCATTAGAAGGGTCTGGGTGCCTTTAGAAATGTCCTGAGGGGCTCTAGTAGGGTCTGGGGGCCTTTAGAAATGTCCTGAGGGGCATTAGAAGGGTCTGGGGGCCTTTAGAAGTGTCCTGAGGGGCATTAGAAGGGTCTGGGGGCCTTTAGAATGGTCCTGAGGGGCATTAGAAGGGTCTGGGGGCCTTTACATGGGTCTTGAGGGTCATTAAAAGGGTGTGGAGGTCTTTAGAAAGGCCCTGAAAGGCTAGAGAAGGGTCTGGGGGCTTTTAGATAGGTTCTGAGGCAATCTGGAAGGGTCTGGGGGTCTTTACATGGGTCTCGAGGGGCATTAGAAGGGTCTGAGTGCCTTTAGAAAGGTCCTGAGGGGCATTAGAAGGGTCTTGTGGCCTTTATAAGGGTCCTGAAAGGCATTAGAATGGTCTGGGGGGCTTTAGATGGGTCCTGAGGCAATCTAGATGGGTCTGGGGGCCTTTACATGGGTCTTGAGTGTCATTAGAGGGGTCTGGGGTCCTTTAGATAGTCCCTGAGTGGCATTAGAAGGGTCCGGGGGCCTTTAGAAAGGTCCTGAGGGGCATTAGAATGGTCTGGGTGCCTTTAGAAAGATCCTGACAGGCTCTAGAAGGGTCTGGGGCCTTTAGAAGCATCCTGATGGGCTGTAGAAGGGTCTGGGGGCCTTTCGAAGGGTCCTGATGGGTTCTAGAAAGATCTTGGGGCCTTTAGGAATGTCGTGAGTGGCTCTAGAAGGGTCTGGGGGCCTTTAGAAGGTTTCTGAGGGGCATTTGAATGGTCTGGGGTCCTTTAGAAATGCCCTGAGGTGCATTAGAAGGGTCTGAGGGCTTTAGAAAGGCCCTGAGGGTCTGCAGAAGGGTCTGGGTGCCTTTCGAATGGTCCTGAAGGGCTCTAGAAAGGTCTGATGTTTTTTAGAAGGGTCTTGAGTGGCTCTAGAAGGGTCTGGCGGCTGTAGAATGGTCCTGAGGTGCTCTAGAAGGGTCTGGGGCCCTTTAGAACAATCTAGAGGGGCTCTAGAAGCATCTGGGGTCCTTTAAAAGGGTCCTGAGGGGCTCTAGAAGGGTCTGGGGTCCTTTAGAAGGGCCTTGAGGGGCGTTAGATGGGTCTGGGGGCCTTTAGAAACACCCTGAGTGGCTCTAGAATGGTCTGGGGATCTTTTGAAATGGCCTTGAGGGGCTCCAGAAGTGTCTGGGTGCCTTTAGAAAGGTCTTGTGTGCCTCTAGAAGGGTCTGGGGGTCTTTACAATGGATCTGAGTGGCTCTAGGGGAGTCTGGGGGCCTTTAGAAAGGTCCTAAAGGGCTCTAGTGTGGTCTGGGTGCTATTTGAAAGGCCCTGAAGGGCATTAGATGGGTCTGGCGACCTTTAGAAAAGCCCTGAGGGGCATTAGAAGGGTCTGGGTGCCTTTGGATGGATCTGAGGGGCATTAGAAGGTTCTGGGGGCCTTTAGAAGGGTCCTGAGGGGCTCTGGAAGGGTCTCGGGGCCATTTGAAGCGTCTTGAGGGGCTCTAGAAGGGTCTGGGTGCCTTTAGAAAGGTCTTGAGGGGATCTAGAGGAGTCTGGAGGCCTTTAGATAGGTCGTGAACTGCTCTAGAGGGGTCTGGGGGCCTTTAGAATGACCCTGAATGGCATTAGATGGGTCTGGGTGCCCTTAGAAAAGTCCTAAGGGGCATTAGAAGCTCTGGGCTCCTTTAGAAAGGCCCTAAGGGGCATTAGAAGGGTCTTGGGGCCTTTAGAAATGCCCTGAAAGGCTCTAGAAGGGTCTGGGGTCCTTTAGAAATGCCCTGAGGGGCTCTACAAGAGTCTGGGCGCCTGTAGAAGGGTCCTGAGGGGCTCTAGAATGGTTTGGGGACCTTTATAAAGGACCTGAGGAGCTCTAGAAGGGTCTGGGGGCCTTTAAAAGAGTCCTGAGGGGCTCTAGAAGCGTCTTCGGGCCTTTAGAATGGTCTTGAGGGGAATTACCAGGGTCTGGGGGCCTTTAGAAGGGTTCTGAGGGGCATTACAAGGGTCTGGGTACCGTTAGAAAGGTCCTGTGAGGTCTAGAAAGGTCTGTGGGCCTTTGAAGGGTCCTGACAGGTTCTATAAATGTCTGGGGGCCTTTAGAAGGGTCCTGAGGGGCATTAGAAGGGTCTGGGGGTCTTTAGAAGGGTCTTGAGGGTCTCTAGATGGGTCTGGGGGCCTTTAGAATGGCCGTTAGGGGTCCTAGAAGAGTCTGGGGGCCTTTAGATAGGTCCTGAAGGGCTCTAGTGTGGTCTGAGGTCCTTTATAAAGGCCCTGAGGGTCATTAGATGAGTCTTGGGACCTTTAGAAGGTCTTGAGGGGCATTAGAAGGGTCTGGGGTCCTTTAGAAAGACCCTGAGTTGCATTACAAGGGTCTGGTGTCCTTTAGAAGGGTCCTGAGGGGCTCTAGAAGAGTCTGGGGGCCTTTAGAAGTGTCTTGAGGGGCTCTAGAAGGGTTTGGGGTCCTTTAGAAAGGACCTGAAGGTCTCTAGAAGGGTCTGGGGGCTTTTAGATATGTTCTGAGGGGCTCTAAATGGGTCTGGGTGCCATTAGAAGGGTCCTGAGGGGCTCTAGAAGAATCTGGGAGCCTTTAGAAAGGACTTGAGGGGCTCTAGAAGGGTCTGGGGGCCTTTAGAATGCGCCTGAGGGGCTCTAGAAGAGTGTTGGGGTCGTTAGAAGGGTCCTGAAGGGCATTAGATGGGTCTGGGGTCCTTAAGAAGGGTCCTGAGGGGCTCTGGAAAAGTCTGGGGTCCCTTTGAATCGTCTTGAGGGGCTCTAGAAGGGTCTGTCGGCCTTTAGAATGGTCCTGACGGGCTCTAGAAGGGTCTGGGAACCTTTATAAATGCCCTGAGGGGCATTAGAATGGTCTGAGGGCCTTTTGAAGGGTTCTGAGGGGCATTAGAATGGGGCGCACCCACCCTCCCCGAGCACCCACCCCAAACATTCACCCGTTAGCAATTAAGCACCCACCCCAAACATTCACCCATCAAGCAATTAAGCACCCACCCAGCGACAAAACAAATTAATTACATAGCCAAGCCCCCAGATAACACTCCTCAAAAAAACCTCTCAAAAACAATGCCTAAAAGAGAAAGCACTCAATCAAAACACACACACAAAAAAACAAAAAAGAAACTAAAAGAAGAAATTTTCAACTCAGACAGCCACCATGTTTAAATCCGGCATCCACCATTTTGAAGCCAACTCCCGCCATTTTGAGATCGGGCAGCCACCATTTTTGAATCGGGTGGCGGCCATTTTGAAGCCAACTCCCGCCATTTTGAGGTCGGGCAGCCGCCATATTTGAATCGGGCGGAGGCCATTTTGAAGCCGACTCCCGCCATTTTGAGTTCAGGCGGCAGCCATTTTTGAATCGGGCGACGGCCATTTTGACGAAGATTCCAGCCATTTTGAGGCCCCCAGACCATTCTAGAGCCCCTCAGATCCTTTCTAAAGGCTCCCAGACTCTTCTAGACCCCTCAGGACTTTTGTCACAGCCCCCAGACCCATCTAGAGCCCCTCTGACCATTATAAAGGCCTCCAGACTCTTTTAGAGCCCCTCAGGGCCATTCTAAATGCCACAGACCCTTCAAGAGCCCCTCAACATCCTTCTAACGGCTCCCTGACCCTTCTAGAGCCCCTCAGGGCCTTTCCAAAGGCCCCCAGACCCTTCTAGAGCCCCTCAGGACATTTCTAAAGGCCCCCAGACCCTTCTAGATCCCCTCAAGACCCTCCTAAAAGGCCCCAGACCTTTCTAATGCCCCTCAGGGCATTTCTAAAGGACCCCAGACCCATCTAATGCCCCTCAGGACCCTTCTAAATGCCCTGAGACATTTCAGAGCACCTCAGGACATTTCTAAAGGAACCCAGATCTTTCTAGAGCGCCTCAGGACGATTCTAAAGGCCCCCAGACCCTTCTAATGCCCCTCAGGGCCTTTCTAAAGTATCCCAGACATTTCTAATGCCTTTCAGGGCCTTTCTAAAGGTCTCCACACCCTTCTAATGACCCTCAAGACCCATGTAAAGGCCCCAAGACCCTTCTAGATTGCCTCAGGACCCATCTAAAAGCCCCCAGACCCTTCTAAAGCCTTTCAGGACCTTTATGAAGGGCACAAGACCCTTCTAATGCACCTCAAGACCTTTCTAAAGGCTTTCAGACCCTTCTAATGCCTCTCGGGGCTTTTATAAAGGTTCCCAGACCCTTCTAGAGCCTGTCAGGACCCTTATAAAGGCCCCCAGACCATTCTAGAGACCCTCAGGACACTTCTAAAGGCCCGCAGACCAATCTAATGCCATTCAGGGCCTTTCTAAAGGTCCCCAGACCCTTCTACTGCCCCTCAGGAGCATTCTAAAGGCCACCAGACCCTTCTAATGCCACACAGGGCCTTTCTAAAGGTCCCCAGACCCTTCTAGAGGCCCTGAAGACCCTTCTAAAGGCCCCCAGACCCTTATAGAGCCCCTCAGGACCCTTCTAAACTACACCAGAACCTTCTAATGCCCCTCAGGACGCTTCTAATAGCCCCCAGACCCTTCTAGAGCCCCTCAGGGCCTTTCTAAAGTCCTCCACACCCTTCTAATGACCCTCAAGACCCATGTAAAGGCCCCCAGACCCTTCTAGATTGCCTCAGGACCCATCTAAAAGCCCCCAGACCCTTCTAATGCCTTTCAGGGCCTTTCTAAAGGCCTCCACACCCTTCTAATGAACCTCAAAACCCAAGTAAAGGCACCTAGACCCTTCTAGATTGCCTCAGGACCCATCTAAAAGCCCCCAGAAAATTCTAATGCCTTTCAGGAGCCTTATGAAGGCCACAAGACCCTTCTAATGCCCCTCAGGACCTTTCTAAAGGCCTGCAGACCCTTCTAATGCCCATCAGGGCCTTTCTAAAGGTCCCCAGACCCTTCTACTGCCCCTCAGGATCTTTTTAAAAGCCCGAAGACCCTTCTAATGCCCGTAAGGGCCTTTCTAAGGTCCCCAGACCATTCTACTGCCCCTCAGGAGCATTCTAAAGGCCTCCAGACCCTTCTAATGCCCCACAGGGCCTTTCTAAAGGTCCACAGACCCTTCTAGAGCCCGTGAAGACCCTTCTAAAGGCCCCTAGATCCTTATAGAGCCTCTCAGGACACTTCTAAAGCCCCCAGACCCTGTTAATTCCCCTCAGGGCTTTTATAAGGGCATCCAGACCGTTCTAATGCCCCTCAGGACCCTTATAAAGGCACCCAGACCCTTCTAGAGCCTCTCAGGACAGTTTCAAATGCTTCCAGACCCTTCTAGACCCCCTCAGGACCATTCTAAAGGCCCCCACACCCTTCTAATGCCCCTCAGGACCCTTCTAAAGGCCCCCAGACCATTCTAATGCCACTCAGGGCCTTTCTAAAGTACCCCAGACACTTCTAGAACCTCTCAGAGCCTTTCTATATGACACCAGACCCTTGTAATGCCCCTCAGGGCCTTTCTAAAGGACGCGAGACCCTTATAATGCCCCTGAGGGCCTTTAAAAAGGCCCCCAGACCATTCTGGACCCCCTCAGGACGCTTCTAATAGCCCCCACACCCTTCTAGAGCCCCTCAGGGCCTTTCTAAAGGCCTCCACACCCTTCTAATGACCCTCAAGACCCATGTAAAGGCCCCCAGACCCTTCTAGATTGCCTCAGGACCCATCTAAAAGCCTCCAGACCCTTCTAATGCCTTTCAGGACCCTTATGAAGGCCACAAGACCCTTCTAATGCCCGTCAGGACCTTTCTAAAGGCCCTCAGACTATTAAAATGCCACTTAGGACTCTTTTAAAGGCCCCCAGACCCTTCTAATGCCCCTCAGGACACTTCTAAAGGCCACAAGACCCTTCTAATGCCCCTCAGGGCCTTTCTAAATTACCCCAGACACTTCTAGAACCTCTCAGGGCCTTTCTATATGACCCCAGACCATTGTAATGCCACTCAGGGCCTTTCTAAAGGCCGCGAGACCCTTATAATCCCCCTGAGGGCCTTTAAAAAGGCCCCCCGACCCATCTGGACCACCTCCGGACGCTTCTAATAGCCCCCAGACCCTTCTAGAGCCCCTCAGGGCCTTTCTAAAGGCCTCCACACCCTTCTAATGACCCTCAAGACCCATGTAAAGGCCCCCAGACCCTTCTAGAGCCCCTGAAGACCCTTCAAAAGGCCCCCAGACCATTATAGAGCCACTCAGGACCCTTCTAAAGTACCCCAGACCCTGCTAATTCCCCTCAGGGCTTTTATAAGGTCACCCAGACCCTTCTAATGCCCCTCAGGACCCTTATAAAGGCACCCAGACCCTTCTAGAGCCTCTCAGGACAGTTTTAAATGCCTCCAGACCCTTCTAGAACCACTCAGGACCATTCTAAAGACCCCCAGACCCTTCTAATCCCCCTCAGGGCCTTTCTAAAGGCCGCGAGACCCTTATAATCCCCCTGAGGGCCTTTAAAAAGGCCCCCAGACCCTTCTGGACCCCCTTAGCACGCTTCTAATAGCCCCCAGACCCTTCTAATGCCACTCAGGGCTTTCTAAAGGTCGCGAGACCCTTTTAATCCCCCTGAGGGCCTTTAAAAAGGCCCCCAGACCCTTCTGGACCCCCTTAGCACGCTTCTAATAGCCCCCAGACCCTTCTAATGCCACTCAGGGCTTTCTAAAGGTCGCGAGACCCTTTTAATCCCCCTGAGGGCCTTTAAAAAGGCCCCCAGACCCTTCTGGACCCCCTTAGCACGCTTCTAATAGCCCCCAGACCCTTCTAATGCCACTCAGGGCTTTCTAAAGGCCGCGAGACCCTTATAATCCCCCTGAGGGCCTTTAAAAAGGCCCCCAGACCCTTCTGGACCCACTCAGGACGCTTCTAATGGCCCCCAGACCCTTCTAGAGCCCCTCAGGGCCTTTCTAAAGGCCTCCACACCCTTCTAATGACCCTCAAGACCCATGTAAAGGCCCCCAGACCCTTCTAGATTGCCTCAGGACCCATCGAAAAGCCCCCAGACCCTTCTAATACCTTTCAGGGCCTTTCTAAAGGCCTCCACACCCTTCTAATGACCCTCAAGACCCATGTAAAGGCCCCCAGACCCTTCTAGATTGCCTCAGGACCCATCTAAAAGCCTCCAGACCCTTCTAATGCCTTTCAGGACCCTTATGAAGGCCACAAGACCCTTCTAATGCCCCTCAGGACCTTTCTAAAGACCCTCAGACCCTTCTAATGCCCCTCAGGGAATTTATAAAGGTTCCCAGACCCTTCTAGAACACCTCAGGACCCCTATAAAGACCCCCAGACCATTCTAGAGCCCCTCAGGACACTTCTAAAGGCCCGCAGACCATTCTAATGCCCGTCAGGGCCTTTAAAAATGTCCCCAGACCCTTCTACTGCCCCTCAGGAGCATTCTAAAGGCCCCCAGACCCTTCTAATGCCCTACAGGGCCTTTCTAAAGGTCCCCAGACCCTTCTAGAGCCCCTGAAGACCTTTCTAAAGGCCCCCAGACCCTTATAGATCCCCTCAGGACCCTTCTAAAGTCCCCCAGACCCTACTAATTCCCCTCAAGGCTTTTATAAGGGCACCCAGACCCTTCTAGAGCCCCTGAAGACCCTTCTAAAGGCCCCCAGACCCTTATAGAGCCCCTCAGGACCCTTCTAAAGTCCCCCAGACCCTGCTAATTCCCCTCAGGGCTTTTATAAGGGCACCCAGACCCTTCTAATGCCCCTCAGGACCCTTATAAAGGCACCCAGACCCTTCTAGAGCCTCTCAGGACAGTTTTAAATGCCTCCAGACCCTTCTAGACCCCCTCAGGACCATTCTAAAGGCCCCCAGACACTTCTAATGCCCCTTAGGACCCTTCAGAAGGCCCCCAGACCCTTCTAATGCCCCTCAGGGCCTCTCTAAATTACCCCAGACACTTCTAGAACCTCTCAGAGCCTTTCTATATGACACCAGACCCATGTAATGCCACTCAGGGCCTTTCTAAAGGCCGCGAGACCCTTATAATCCCCCTGAGGGCCTTTAAAAAGGCCCCCAGACCATTCTGGACCCCCTCAGGATGCTTCTAATAGCCCCCACACCCTTCTAGAGCCCCTCAGGGAATCTATGGAATCATAGAACAACCAGGTTGGAAGAGACCCACTGGATCATCGAGTCCAACTGTTCCTGTCAAACAGTAAACATTGCCCCTCGGCACCTTGTCCATCTGTGCCTTAAACACCTCCAGGGAAGATGAATCAACCCCCTCCCTGGGCAGCCTCTGACACTGCCCAATGACCCTTTCCATGAAAAAGTTTTCCTAATCTCCAGCCTAAATCTCCCCTGGTGGAGCTTGAGGCCACTCCCTCTCGTCCTGTCCCCAGTCACTTGGGAGAAGGGGCCAGCTCCCTCCTCTCCACAACTTACTTTCAGTTAATTGTAGAGAGCAATGAGGTCTCCCCTCAGCTTCCTCTCCTCCAGGATCAACACCCCCAGCTCTCTCAGCTGTTCCTTATAAGGCCTTTTCTCCCGCCCCTTTACTAGCATTGTTGCTCTTCTCTGAACTTTCTCCGGAGCCTCAACATCCTTCTTGTGGTGAGGGGCCCAGAAGCGAACACAGGATTCAAGAATCGGTCTCACCATTGCTGAGTACAGAGGGAGAACAACCTCCCTGGAGTCCAATTGTATGAGGTTTAACAAGGCCAAACACCAGGTCCTGCTTCTATGATTCTACGTGTTACATAATCACATTCTCATGCACCATTTAGATAGAATTGAGCATTGATCTCTCTCATACAGTAGCAAAATCGCAGAGACTGAGCTATTTCTCAGCAGCCAATGAAGCAGCAAACTCTAAAGGGCATTTTCAACTTTTTGTTATTGGTCCTATTCTTGCCCTTCTCCCAACAACCTTAACATTGCATGCAGCCCCATCTTTTGTGTAGTCATCAGGCTAGTCATCACCCTACGCAGAGCTACAGACTGGGAGAAGCCTGGCTGGAAAACTGCCAGGAGGAGAGGGACCTGGGGGTGTCAGTCGACAGCTGACTGACCATGAGCCAGCAGTGTGCCCAGAAGGCCAATGGCATCCTGGCTTGTGTCAGAAATGGTATGACCAGCAGGTCCAAGGAGGTGATTCTCCCTCTGTACTCAGCACTGGTGAGGCCGCTCCTTGAATCCTGCGTTCAGTTCTGGACCTCTCAGCAAGGATGTTGAGGTTCTGGAGCGAGTCAAGAGAAGAGCCACGAAGCCGGTGAAGGGACTGGAGGACAGGCCCTATGAGGAGCAGCTGAGAGAGCTGGGGTTGTTTAGCCTGGAGAAGAGGAGGCTGAGAGGAGACCTCATTGTTCTCTGCAACTACCTGAAGGGAGGATGCAGAGAGGAGGGAGCTGGGCTCTTCTCCCAAGGGACAGGGGACAGGACAAGAGGGAATGACCTCAAGCTCCACCAGGGGACATTTAGGCTGGAGATTAGGAGGAAGTTTTTCACACAGGGGGTCATTGGGCAGCGTCAGAGGCTGCCCAGGGAGGGGATTGACTTGCCTTCCCTGGAGGTGTTTAAGGCACAGGTGGATGAGGTCTTGAGGTACTCGGTTTAGCATTTGATAGGAAGGGTTGGACTAGAAGATCCGATGGGTCCCTTCCAACCTGGTTGTTCTATGATTCTGTGATAATGTCCAGGCTGAGAAGAACAATAAAACGGTCACAGAGAAGCTAACTATAACAGCAGACTCCAGACATAAGAGGAAAGGCTCTGAAACTCCTACATTTCCATCAAGGACAGAGACAGCCTGTGCTTCTATCGGCTGAGTTGCGGCCCTTCCTCTCACAGAACTAACTCGATATGACCACTGCCGTGACATCATTAGTCAGGCTCCAGTTTCAGGGGCCGTGAATCCCAGGCACATACAAAAAGCAAGTCAGCTCGGGCCCCGTGCCTCTGAGTTACAGAGCGCTGGACCAGGTAGGAGGAGAGGGGAAGAAAATGCCCTAAAGCTCTACTACTTCAGACATCTTGAAGATATCAACACACAGACTTTTTCCACAGCAGTTCTCTGAGCAGAAGCTTAGAGGAACATTTCAGCCTAAGAGTGTTATAAAGCTACATGTATACGTAAAAAAGAGCTGACTAGTTTGAAAGGCACAAGGAGCCCTACAGACAGGCAGAGGATTATAGAAAAGGGCAGGGACTAGCACAAAGATTCAGAAACAGTAAGAGGAGTAAAGGGGAGCGTCAAGATACAGAGTGAATGTAGAAGCTGGAACAGCAACAGTGAGCAATACAAAGGGATAGAGAAAGAAAAAGAGAGATGGAAAGAGAGAAAAAAAGAGAGAAAGAAAAGCAAAGCATTTTCAGGTGCAGAGAAAGAACAAACTGCAAGGATCAAACCAGTGAAATTGTAGGGGGAAAGAATGAGAAATACAGAATAGGACAAAGATGGAAAAGAAAAAAAAAAAAGCGTGGGCAGAGAACAGATGCTGAAGACTGGGAAAAGGAGAGAAAAGAGCACAGAGAAATAAAAGGGCAGGGTTATAGGGATCCCAGGAGACAAAAATTGTAGCAGCAGCACAATAAATGAAAGGAACCAAAAAGTCCACCTTTAAAAAGTTTGCTATCTCCTCCCATCACTGTCGCAACAAGCAGCAGAGCAGGGAAAGCACACATACTATTATTTCTCATAAGGATGCTTTCAGGCATAGTAACAGCAGGGCTCTTGCCGAGAATGTAAAGGAGAGTCAATCAAATGCAGCTGCTCCCCAGACCCTATTTATACCTTTGAGAGAGTTCGCCCCACCCCATTCACAGGTGATGCTTGTGAAGGCCCAGGGTGTATATAAGCCCCAGGCCTTGCCTGGGGAGGTCATTCAGCCTCTGGTTTCCCTTGAGATTGGAGCTCTGCTGGTGTTTTAACTCCTTGTGTCGGATGAGGGCTGGAATGGTAAGGGGTTTTTTTTTTGGTTTTTAATAGCACTTTGTCTGTGAGGCAACTTGTTGCTATTCTTCATTCTGGGCAGGGGGGTGGGGGATGGTGATGCATTCATCCTAGAGTATCTCCAGTTTGTTGCTGGCAGCATATGGGGGATAAAAATTTGTTAGCTAGGGCACTGCTTTTCTTGAATTGAGCTCCTAAAGCCTGCAGCCGTCTCATATTTTGATGTTGTACTTTTCTGTTTCTTTTTTTTCTTGTAGATGCTGAAGAGGGAGCCGGTGACTGCACGATTATTTCCATAAGCAGACCTGACTTAAGCAGCTTTGGCCAAGGAGAGCTTCAGCGGTGACCCTCTGCAAGCTAAGTTGAGGGGACAGAGTCAATAAGCGGGAGGTGGCTTGGGGATAGCAGCCCTAGGCGTGGTGGGTGAGGAGGGTAGTTTCTGCTAGTCTCTGGAGCCATGGAGGGGGATAACCAAAACAGCGTGGGAGAAGCCATCGGAGCAGTAGCCGAGGGGGTTGAATGCTGAGGAAGCAGAGCTTAATGTTTGAGTTTGGTTGTAGACTAGCTTGGCTTGGCTGTGCTTTGCAGTCGAGGCAGCGTGAGCAAAAGCAGGCAAGAGGTTTGGAATTCTTTGGTCATTGCAGAGAGTCAGGGACTGGGCTAGTAACATTGTGGGGAAAATGAAAAAAAAAAAAACAAACCCGCAGGCTGGGAAAAAAGATGAAAAAGGAAAAAAGAACTATGGACACAAGACAGATACTAAAGACCGGGGGGAAGCGGGGCGGGGTGGGGAGAAAGAGAAAACAACACAGAAAAATAAAAGAGTATGGTTATAGGGATGCCAGAAAATAAAAATTGTATTGCAGTACAGTAAATGAAAGGAACCGAAAAGTCTAGCTCTAAGATCTTTGCTATCTAGTCACCTTACCGTCACGAGAAGCGGCATCGCAATGAAAGCTTGCATACTGTTATTTCTGATAAGAATGCTTTTGGGCATAATAACGGCATAGTTCTTAGCAAAAATGTAAGGTATAGTCAGTAAAACACAGGTGCTCCCCATTTCCTATTTATACCTTTGAGATAGTTCACCCCACCCCCTTCACAGGTGATGTGCATGAAGGCCCAGGGTGTATATAAGCCCCAGGCCTTGCCCACAGAGTTCATTCGGCCTCTGGCTTCCCTCGAGGTCAGAGCTCTGCCGCCGCTTTACCTTCTTGCGGCCGATGAGGGTGTGCTGGAAAGGTAAGCTTATTTTTTTTTTCTTTTACAGTGCTTTGTCTTTGTTTAGCATTTCTGGTTATGGGGTCAGTTCTGGGTGTTCCTCATTCTGTGGGGTCGATGTTTTTATCCTAGAATCTCTGCAGTTTGTAGTTGGCTCCTTACGGGACATAACAATTTAGATTTTAGTACACTTGCCTAGAGGAGTAAGTCGATTCCGTGGGTCGGTAGATGATGCAAGGGACCAGGGGAACCCTGGGAAAGGCTGAGAAGTACAGCTCTCGAGGAATATCAGCTCATAAGGGTCAAGGGATTAAAATATAGTGCAGGTTCTGTTAGGAAAAAACAGAGTTCTTTGTCTGATTTTTCAGGGGTGCGGAAGGACTTTAATGGTTTGGAACTGGGAAAGGAAGATAGCTTCATCAGACTTTCTCGGATCGGTTTGGCGGTCAGATGCAAGCGTCATTCAGGTTTCTGTCGTTCCAGTCTCTCTGCAGCCAGTAGGAGGTAACGATGCGATTGAGACACAGATTCAGACACGAGGTATGGATTATTTGGACTCTCGTGTGGCAATTGCCAGTTTGCATATCGGAGGAATTTGATCTCGAGAAGTTTCGGTCGCCTTAAAAATGTACTCTCTGGGACTGAGATCTCTGCTCCCTCGTCCCTTCTACTTATTGCATTGTTTGAGTGACTTATTTGCACCCATCCCGTCTTCATCTGTCTGAATATCGGATACTTTGCTACTTGAAAGTATGGATTTGCTGCCTATCTGCAGCGCAGGATTCCGTCCTTGTCTTCCACTGTATTTCTCAGGGAAGAGGACGGTCATCGTTTTGCCTCGTAACAGTTAACAGCTGAGCGATCATTCCTCATCCGGTCTGTGGGCACACGAGCCTCCCTCGTTTAGAAGAGCTTGGGATTTTTCCAAACTTACCGGGGAGATTTGCTCTATTATCGCTCACAGCGGTCGGAACCTCGTTCCTGTTATCCATTGTGTGGATTTTTATGTTCATAGACTTTCCAGTTTAGGTCTTAAAGGAGTCAGTTCCCACCGTTGTGAACTTTTCATCGGCTGCTTGCCTTTGTCCTTCCAGTGTCCATTACTGTCTGGTAAGTGTTCTGATTTTTTAGGTCTTCTGTGTCGATTCTTTTTGAGAACCGGTAAAGGTTGTAATTTTTCAAGTTCTTTTTGTTTACTGCTGTAACTAAAGTCTAGTAAAATTCCTAGAATTTTGATCCGCACAGCTCATCTGTCTTTTGTCCCGGCTATCGGCACTACTATGTTCCTGTAACGGGAGCGGCGGAGAGAAGAGGTAAGCGGACCGTGTGGCATTTTGGCGTGCCTGTGAGGTAGTTGGGCTCACTCTTAAGGGGCTGGCGGCGAGGAGGAAACTAAGTATGTCTCGAAGAGTAAAGTAGTAGCATTTGTTATCTCGATTATGTACGGAACCTTTGGTTTGGCAGGTGCCCTGACAGTTTTGCAGCGGGTTTAGTACAAGATGTCGGCAGTGAGCAGTGTGATGCTGACTTAGCACTCTGTTTGCTGTCTCTTTTTTTTTTTTTTTTTGTGTGTGTGTGTATTATAGTCCAGGACAATGTGACAGTGCAGGATTTTTCCAGTTACTTGATGCAGTTAGAGGTTTTTTGCCTGGGATGGCTTTGGGTCCTCGGTCCTCAGGAAGTTAAGAGGGCTGTGGTTTTTGCCGGGAAGAGGGCAGAATGTCGAGAGCAGCAAGGAGGAGATTTAGCGTAGGGTAGAAGGTTGCGCGGGGAGAGTTTGCCTCGTTACAGATTTGGAGAAGGGTTTAATTTTCAGCCCCAAGCTAGCGTGCGCCAGGCAGGGCAGTTCCAGCCTGTATCTGTCTTTCAGGACAATTATAAAGGCCACAAGACCCTTCTAATGCCCCTCAGGACCTTTCTAAAGGCCCTCAGACCCTTCTAGTGCCCCTCAGGGCATTTATAAAGGTTCCCAGACCCTTCTAGAGCCTGTCAGGACCCTTATAAAGACCCCTCTAGAGCACCTCAGAACACTTCTAAAGGCCTGCAGACCATTCTAATGCCTGTCAGGGCCTTTATAAAGGTACCCAGACCCTTCTACTGCCCCTCAGGAGCATTCTAAAGGCCCCCAGACCCTTCTAATGCCCCACAGGGCCTTTCTAAAGGTCCCCAGACCCTTCTAGAGCCCCTCAAGACCCTTCTAAAAGCCCCCAGACCCTTATAGAGCCCCTCAGGACCAATCTAAAGTCCCCCAGACCCTGCTAATTCCCCTCAGGGCTTTTATAAGGGCACCCAGACCCTTCTAATGCCCCTCAGGACATTTCTAAAGGCCCCCAGAACATTCTAGAGCCCCTCAGGACATTTCTAAAGGCACCCAGACCCTTGTAATGCCCCTCAGGGCCTTTCTAAAGGCCGCGAGACCCTTATAATCCCCCTGAGGGCCTTTAAAAAGGCCCCCAGACCCTTCTGGACCCCCTCAGGACGCTTCTAATAGCCCCCAGACCCTTCTAGAGCCCCTCAGGGCCTTTCTAAAGGCCTCCACACCCTTCTAATGACCCTCAAGACCCATGTAAAGGCCCCCAGACCCTTCTAGATTGCCTCAGGACCCATCTAAAAGCCCCCAGACCCTTCTAATGCCTTTCAGGGCCTTTCTAAAGGCCTCCACAACCTTCTAATGACCCTCAAGACCCATGTAAAGGCCCCTACATCCTTCTAGATTGCCTCAGGACCCATCTAAAAGCCCCCAGACCCTTCTAATGCCTTTCAGGACCCTTATGAAGGCCACAAGACCCTTCTAATGCCCCTCAGGACCTTTCTAAAGGCCCTCAGACCCTTCTAATGCCCCTCAGGACCTTTCTAAAGGCCCTCAGACCCTTCTAATGCCCCTCAGGGCATTTATAAAGGTTCCCAGACCCTTCTAGAGCCCGTCAGGACCCTTATAAAGGCCCCCAGACCACTCTAGAGCCCCTCAGGACACTTCAAAAGGCCTGCAGACCATTCTAATGCCCGTCAGGGCCTTTCTAAAGGTCCCCAGACCCTTGTACTGCCCCTCAGGAGCATTCTAAAGGCGCCCAGACCCTTCTAATGCCCCACAGGGCCTTTCTAAAGGTCCCCAGACCCTTCTAGAGCCCTTGAAGACCCGTCAAAAGGCCCCCAGACCCTTCTAATGCCTCTCAGGGCCTTTCTAAAGTACCCCAGACACTTCTAGAACCTCTCAGGGCCTTTCTATATGACCCCAGACCCTTGTAATGCCCCTCAGGGCTTTTCTAAAGTCCCCCATACCCTTCTAATGCCCCTCAGGACATTTCTAAAGGCCCCCAGACCCTTCTAGAGCCCCTCAGGACATTTCTAAAGGCACCCAGACCATTCTAATGTCACTGAGGGCCTTTCTAAAGGCCGCGAGACCCTTATAATCCCCCTGAGGGCCTTTAAAAAGGCCCCCAGACCCTTCTGGACCCTTTCAGGACGCTTGTAATAGCCCCCAGACCCTTCTAGAGCCCCTCAGGGCCTTTCTAAAGGCCTCAACACCCTTCTAATGACCCTCAAGACCCATGTAAAGGCCCCCAGACCCTTCTAGATTGCCTCAGGACCCATCTAAAAGCCCCCAGACCCTTCTAATGCCTTTCAGGACCCTTATGAAGGTAACAAGACCCTTCTAATGCCACTCAAGACCTTTCTAAAGGCCCTCAGACCCTTCTAATGCCCCTCAGGGCATTTATAAAGGTTCCCAGACCCTTCTAGAGCCAGTCAGGACCCATATAAAGGCCCCCAGACCATTCTAGAGCCCCTCAGGACACTTCTAAAGGCCTGGAGACCATTCTAATGCCCGTCAGGGCCTTTCAAAAGTTCCCCAGACCCTTCTACTGCCACTCAGGAGCATTCTAAAGGCCCCCAGACCCTTCTAATGCCCCACAGGGCCTTTCTAAAGGTCCCCAGACCATTCTAGAGCCCCTGAAGACCCTTCTAAAGGCCCCCAGACCATTCTTATGCCCCTCAGGGCCTTTCTAAAGTACCCCAGACCCTGCTAATTCCCCTCAGGGCTTTTATAAGGGCACCCAGACCCTTCTAATGCTCCTCAGGACATTTCTAAAGGCCCCCAGACACTTCTAGAGCCCCTCAGGACATTTCTAAAGGCACCCAGACCCTTGTAATGCCACTAAGGGCCTTTCTAAAGGCCGCGAGACCCTTATAATCCCCCTGAGGGCCTTTAAAAAGGCCCCCAGACCCTTCTGGACCCTTTCAGGATGCTTCTAATAGCCCCCAGACCCTTCTAGAGCCCCTCAGGGCCTTTCTAAAGGCCTCCACACCCTTCTAATGACCCTCAAGACCCATGTAAAGGCCCCCAGACCCTTCTAGATTACCTCAGGACCCATCTAAAAGCCCCCAGACCCTTCTAATGCCTTTCAGGGCCTTTCTAAAGGCCTCCACACCCTTCTAATGACCCTCAAGACCCATGTAAAGGCCTCTAGACCCTTCTAGATTGCCTCAGGACCGATCTAAAAGACCCCAGACACTTCTAATGCCTTTCAGGACCCTTATGAAGGCCACAAGACCCTTCTAATGCCCCTCAGGACCTTTCTAAAGGCCCTCAGACCCTTCTAGTGCCCCTCAGGGCATTTATAAAGGTTCCCAGACCCTTCTAGAGCCCGTCAGGACCCATATAAAGGCCCCCAGACCATTCTAGAGCCCCTCAGGACACTTCTAAAGGCCCGCAGACCATTCTAATGCCCGTCAGGGCCTTTCTAAAGGTCCCCAGACCCTTCTACTGCCCCTCAGGAGCATTCTAAAGGCCCCCAGACCCTTCTAATGCCCGTCAGGGCCTTTCTAAAGGTCCCCAGACCCTTCTAGAGCCCCTCAAGACCCTTCTAAAGGCCCCCAGACCTTTATAGAGCCCATCAGGACCCTTCTAAATTCCCCCAGACCCTGCTAATTCCCCTCAGGGCTTTTATAAGGGCACCCAGACCTTTCTAATGCCCCTCAGGACATTTCTAAAGGCCCCCAGAACCTTCTAGAGCCCCTCAGGACATTTCTAAAGGCACCCAGACCCTTCTAGAGCCCCTCAGGACATTTCTATATGACCCCAGACCCTTCTAATGCCACTCAGGGCCTTTCTAAAGGCCGCGAGACCCTTATAATCCCCCTGATGGCCTTTAAAAAGGCCCCCAGACCCTTCTGGACCCCCTCAGGACGCTTCTAATAGCCCCCAGACCGTTCTAGAGCCCCTCAGGGCCTTTCTAAAGGCCTCCACACCCTTCTAATGACCCTCAAGACCCATGTAAAGGCCCCCAGACCCTTCTAGATTGCCTCAGGACCCATCTAAAAGCCCCCAGACCCTTCTAATGCCTTTCAGGACCCTTATGAAGAACACAAGACCCTTCTAATGCCCCTCAGGACCTATCTAAAGGCACTCAGACCCTAATAATGCCCCTAAGGACCCTTCTAAAGGCCCCTAGACCCTTCTAATGCCCCTCAGGGCCTTTCTAAAGTACCCCAGACATTTCTAGAACCTCTCAGGGCCTTTCTATATGACCCCAGACCCTTGTAATGCCCATCAGGGCTTTTCCAAAGTCCCCCATACCCTTCTAATGCCCCTCAGGACATTTCTAAAGGCCCCCAGACCCTTCTAGAGCCTCTCAGGACATTTCTAAAGGCACCCAGACCCTCCTAATGCCACTCAGGTCCATTCTAAAGGCCGCGAGACCCTTATAATCCCCCTGAGGGCCTTTAAAAAGGCCCCTAGACCATTCTGGACCCCCTCAGGACGCTTCTAATAGCCCCCAGACCCTTCTAGAGCCCCTCAGGGCCTTTCTAAAGGCCTCCACACCCTTCTAATGACACTCAAGACCCATGTAAAGGCCCCCAGACCCTTCTAGATTGCCTCAGGACCCATCTAAAAGCCCCCAGACCCTTCTAATGCCTTTCAGGGCCTTTCTAAATGCCTCCACACCCTTCTAGTGACCCTCAAGACACATGTAAAGGCCCCCAGACCCTTCTAGATTGCCTCAGGACCCATCCAAAAGCCCCCAGACCCTTCTAATGCTTTCAGGACCCTTATGAAGGCCACAAGACCCTTCTAATGCCCCTCAGGACCTTTCTAAAGGCCCTCAGACCCTTCTAGTGCCCCTCAGGGCATTTATAAAGGTTCCCAGACCCTTCTAGAGCCCGTCAGGACCCTTATAAAGGCCCCCAGACCATTCTAGAGCCCCTCAGGACACTTCTAAAGGCCCCCAGACCTTTATAGAGCCCATCAGGACCCTTCTAAAGTCCCCCAGACCCTGCTAATTCCCCTCAGGGCTTTTATAAGGGCACCCAGACCTTTCTAATGCCCCTCAGGACATTACTAAAGGCCCCCAGAACCTTCTAGAGCCCCTCAGGACATTTCTAAAGGCACCCAGACCCTTCTAATGCCACTCTGGGCCTTTCTAAAGGCCGCGAGACCCTTATAATCCCCCTGAGGGCCTTTAAAAAGGCCCCCAGACCCTTCTGGACCCCCTCAGGACGCTTCTAATAGCCCCCAGACCCTTCTAGAGCCCCTCAGGGCCTTTCTAAAGGCCTCCACAACCTTCTAATGACCCTCAAGACCCATGTAAAGTCCCCTAGACCCTTCTAGATTGCCTCAGGACCCATCTAAAAGCCCCCAGACCCTTCTAATGCCTTTCAGGACCCTTATGAAGGACACAAGACCCTTCTAATGCCCCTCAGGACAATTCTAAAGGCCCCCAGACCCTTCTAGAGCCCCTCAGGACATTTCTAAAGGCACCCAGACCCTTCTAATGCCACTCAGGGCCTTTCTAAAGGCCGCGATACCCTTATAATCCCCCTGAGGGCCTTTAAAAAGGCCCCCAGACCATTCTGGACCCTTTCAGGACGCTTCTAATAGCCCCCAGACCGTTCTAGAGCCCCTCAGGGCCTTTCTAAAGGCCTCCACAACATTCTAATGACCTCAAGACCCATGTAAAGGCCCCTAGACCCTTCTAGATTGCCTCAGGACCCATCTAAAAGCCCCCAGACCCTTCTAATGCCTTTCAGGACCCTTATGAAGGCCACAAGACCCTTCTAATGCCCCTCAGGACCTTTCTAAAGACCCTCAGACCCTTTTAGTGCCCCTCAGGGCATTTATAAAGGTTCCCAGACCCTTCTAGAGCCTGTCAGGACCCTTATAAAGGCCCCCAGACCATTCTAGAGCACCTCAGGACACTTCTAAAGGCCCGCAGACCATTCTAATGCCCGTCAGGGCCTTTCTAAAGGTCCCAAGACCCTTCTACTGCCCCTGAGGAGCCTTCTAAAAGCCCCCAGACCCTTCTAATGCCCCTCAGGACATTTCTAAAGGCCCCCAGACCCTTCTAGAGCCCCTCAGGACATTTCTAAAGGCACCCAGACCCTTCTAATGCCACTCAGGGCCTTTCTAAAGGCCGCGAGACCCTTATAATCCCCCTGAAGGCCTTTAAAAAGGCCCCCAGACCCATCTGGAACCCCGCAGGACGCCTCTAATAGCCCCCAGACCCTTCTAGAGCCCCTCAGGGCCTTTCTAAAGGCCTCCACACCCTTCTAATGACCCTCAAGACCCATGTAAAGGCCCCAGACCCTTCTAGATTGCCTCAGGACCCATCTAAAAGCCCCCAGACCCTTCTAATGCCTTTCAGGGCCTTTCTAAATGCCTCCACACCCTTCTAATGACCCTAAAGACACATGTAAAGGCCCCCAGACCCTTCTAGATTGCCTCAGGACCCATCTAAAAGCCCCCAGACCCTTCTAATGCCTTTCAGGGCCTTTCTAAATGCCTCCACACCCTTCTAATGACCCTCAAGACCCATGTAAAGGCCCCCAGACCCTTCTAGATTGCCTCAGGACCCATCCAAAAGCCCCCAGACCCTTCTAATGCCTTTCAGGACCCTTATGAAGGCCACAAGACCCTTCTAATGCCCCTCAGGACCTTTCTAAAGGCCCTCAGACCCTTCTAGTGCCCCTCAGGGCATTTATAAAGGTTCCCAGACCCTTCTAGATCCTGTCAGGACCCTTATAAAGGCCCCCAGACCGTTCTAGAGCCCCTCAGGACACTTCTAAAGGCCCGCAGACCATTCTAATGCCCGTCAGGGCCTTTCTAAAGGTCCCAAGACCCTTCTACTGCCCCTCAGGAGCATTCTAAAGGCCCCCAGACCCTTCTAATGCTTGTCAGGGCCTTTCTAAAGGTCCCCAGACCCTTCTAGAGCCCCTCAAGACCCTTCTAAAGGCCCCCAGACCTTTATAGAGCCCATCAGGACCCTTCTAAAGTCCCCCAGACCCTGCTAATTCCCCTCAGGGCTTTTATAAGGGCACCCAGACCTTTCTAATGCCCCTCAGGACATTTCTAAAGGCCCCCAGAACCTTCTAGAGCCCCTCAGGACATTTCTAAAGGCACCCAGACCCTTCTAGAGCCCCTCAGGACATTTCTATATGACCCCAGACCCTTCTAATGCCACTCAGGGCCTTTCTAAAGGCCGCGAGACCCTTATAATCCCCCTGAGGGCCTTTAAAAAGGCCCCCAGACCCTTCTGGACCCCCTCAGGACGCTTCTAATAGCCCCCAGACCCTTCTAGAGCCCCTCAGGGCCTTTCTAAAGGCCTCCACACCCTTCTAATGACCCTCAAGACCCATGTAAAGGCCCCCAGACCGTTCTAGATGGCCTCAGGACCCATCTAAAAGCCCCCAGACCCTTCTAATGCCTTTCAGGGCCTTTCTAAAGGCCTCCACAACCTTATAATGACCCTCAAGACCCATGTAAAGTCCCCTAGACCCTTCTAGATTGCCTCAGGACCCATCTAAAAGCCCCCAGACCCTTCTAATGCCTTTCAGGGCCTTTCTAAATGCCTCCACACCCTTCTAATGACCCTCAAGACACATGTAAAGGCCCCCAGAGCCTTCTAGATTGCCTCAGGACCCATCCAAAAGCCCCCAGACCTTTCTAATGCGTTTCAGGACCCTTATGAAGGCCACAAGACCCTTCTAATGCCCCTCAGGACCTTTCTAAAGGCCCTCAGACCCTTCTAGTGCCCCTCAGGTCATTTATAAAGGTTCCCAGACCCTTCTAGAGCATGTCAGGACCCTTATAAAGGCCCCCAGACCCTTCTAGAGCCCCTCAGGACATTTCTAAAGGCACCCAGACCCTTCTAATGCCAATCAGGGCCTTTCTAAAGGCCGCGATACCCTTATAATCCCCCTGAGGGCCTTTAAAAAGGCCCCCAGACCCTTCTGGACCCTTTCAGGACGCTTCTAATAGCCCCCAGACCGTTCTAGAGCCCCTCAGGGCCTTTCTAAAGGCCTCCACAACATTCTAATGACCTCAAGACCCATGTAAAGGCCCCTAGACCCTTCTAGATTGCCTCAGGACACATCTAAAAGCCCCCAGACCCTTCTAATGCCTTTCAGGACCCTTATGAAGGCCACAAGACCCTTCTAATGCCCCTCAGGACCTTTCTAAAGGCCCTCAGACCCTTTTAGTGCCCCTCAGGGCGTTTATAAAGGTTCCCAGACCCTTCTAGAGCCTGTCAGGACCGTTATAAAGGCCCCCAGACCATTCTAGAGCACCTCAGGACACTTCTAAAGGCCCGCAGACCATTCTAATGCCCGTCAGGGCCTTTCTAAAGGTCCCAAGACCCTTCTACTGCCCCTCAGGAGCATTCTAAAGGCCCCCGGACCCTTCTAATGCCCCTCAGGACATTTCTAAAGGCACCCAGACCCTTCTAATGCCACTCAGGGCCTTTCTAAAGGCCGCGAGACCCTTATAATCCCCCTGAGGGCCTTTAAAAAGGCCCCCAGACCCTTCTGGAACCCCACAGGACGCCTCTAATAGCCCCCAGACCCTTCTAGAGCCCCTCAGGGCCTTTCTAAAGGCCTCCACACCCTTCTAATGACCCTCAAGACCCATGTAAAGGCCCCCAGACCCTTCTAGATTGCCTCAGGACCCATCTAAAAGCCCCCAGACCCTTCTAATGCCTGTCAGGGCCTTTCTAAATGCCTCCACACCCTTCTAATGACCCTCAAGACACATGTAAAGGCCCCCAGAGCCTTCTAGATTGCCTCAGGACCCATCCAAAAGCCCCCAGACCTTTCTAATGCGTTTCAGGAGCCTTATGAAGGCCACAAGACCCTTCTAATGCCCCTCAGGACCTTTCTAAAGGCCCTCAGACCCTTCTAGTGCCCCTCAGGTCATTTATAAAGGTTCCCAGACCCTTCTAGAGCATGTCAGGACCCTTATAAAGGCCCCCAGACCATTCTAGAGCCCCTCAGGACACTTCTAAAGGCCCGCAGACCATTCTAATGCCCGTCAGGGCCTTTCTAAAGGTCCCAAGACCCTTCTACTGCCCCTCAGGAGCATTCTAAAGGCCCCCAGACCCTTCTAATGCCCCACAGGGCCTTTCTAAAGGTCCCCAGACCCTTCTAGAGCCCCTGAAGACCCTTCTAAAGGCCCCCAGACCTTTATAGAGCCCATTAGGACCCTTCTAAAGACCCCCAGACCCTGCTAATTCCCCTCAGGGCTTTTATAAGGGCACCCAGACCTTTCTAATGCCCCTCAGGGCCTTTCTAAAGGACCCCAGACCATTCTAGAGCCCCTGAAGACCATTCCAAAGGCCCCCAGACCCTTCTAATGCCCCTCAGGGCCTTTCTAAAGTACCCCAGACACTTCTAGAACCTCTCAGGGCCTTTCTATATGACCCCAGACCCTTCTAATGCCACTCAGGGCCTTTCTAAAGGCCGCGAGACCCTTATAATCCCCCTGAGGACCTTTAAAAAGGCCCCCAGACCCTTATAGAGCCCCTCAGGACCCTTCTAAAGTCCCCCAGACCCTGCTAATTCCCCTCAGGGCTTTTATAAGGGCACCCAGACCCTTCTAATGCCCCTCAGGACATTTCTAAAGGCCCCCAGAACCTTCTAGAGCCCCTCAGGACATTTCTAAAGGCACCCAGACCCTTCTAATGCCACTCAGGGCCTTTCTAAAGGCCGCGAGACCCTTATAATCCCCCTGAGGGCCTTTAAAAAGGCCCCCAGACCCTTCTAGACCCCCTAAGGACGCTTCTAATAGCCCCCAGACCCTTCTAGAGCCCCTCAGGGCCTTTCTAAAGGCCTCCACACCCTTCTAATGACCCTCAAGACCCATGTAAAGGCCCCCAGACCCTTCTAGATTGCCTCAGGACTCATCTAAAAGCCCCCAGACCCTTCTAGAGCCCCTCAGGGCCTTTCTAAAGGCCTCCACACCCTTCTAATGACCCTCAAGACCCATGTAAAGGCCCCCAGACCCTTCTAGATTGCCTCAGGACCCATCTAAAAGCCCCCAGACCCTTCTAATGCCTTTCAGGGCCTTTCTGAAGGCCTCCACACCATTCTAATGACCCTCAAGACCCATGTAAAGGCCTCTAGACCCTTCTAGATTGCCTCAGGACCCATCTAAAAGCCTCCAGACCCTTCCAATGCCTTTCAGGACCCTTATGAAGGCCACAAGACCCTTCTAATGCCCCTCAGGACCTTTCTAAAATCCCTCAGACCCTTCTAATGCCCCTCAGGGCCCTTCTAAAGGCCCCCAGACCCTTCTAATGCCCCTCAGGGCCTTTCTAAAGTTCCCCAGACACTTCTAGAACCTCTCAGGGCCTTTCTATATGACCCTAGACCGTTGTAATGCCCCTCAGGTCTTTTCTAAAGGCCCCCATACCCTTCTAATGCACCTCAGGACATTTCTAAAGGCCCCCAGACCCTTCTAGAGCCGCTCAGGACATTTCTAAAGGCCCCCAGACCATTCTAGAGCCCCTCAGGGCCTTTCTAAAGGCCTCCACACCCTTCTAATGACCCTCAAGACCCATGTAAAGGCCCTCAGACCCTTCTAGATTGCCTCAGGACCCATCTAAAAGCCCCCAGACCCTTCTAGAGCCCCTCAGGGCATTTCTAAAGGTTCCCAGACCCTTCTAGAGCCTGTCAGGACCATTATAAAGGCCCCCAGACCATTCTAGAGCACCTCAGGACACTTCTAAAGGCCCGCAGACCGTTCTAAATCCCGTCAGGGCCTTTATAAAGGTCTCCAGACCCTTCTACTGCCACTCAGGAGCATTCTAAAGGCCCCCAGACCCTTCTAATGCCCCACAGGGCCTTTCTAAAGGCCCCCAGACCCTTCTAGAGCCCCTGAAGACCCTTCTAAAGGCCCCCAGACCCTTCTAGAGCCCCTGAAGACCCTTCTAAAGGCCCCCAGACCCTTATAGAGCCCCTCAGGACCCTTCTAAAGTCCCCCAGACCCTGCTAATTCCCCTCAGGGCTTTTATAAGGGCACCCAGACCCTTCTAATGCCCCTCAGGACATTTCTAAAGGCCCCCAGAACCTTCTAGAGCCCCTCAGGACAATTCTAAAGGCACCCAGACCCTTCTAATGCCACTCAGGGCCTTTCTAAAGGCCGCGAGACCCTTATAATCCCCCTGAGGGCCTTTAAAAAGGCCCCCAGACCCTTCTGGACCCCCTAAGGACGCTTCTAATAGCCCCCAGACCCTTCTAGAGCCCCTCAGGGCCTTTCTAAAGGCCTCCACACCCTTCTAATGACCCTCAAGACCCATGTAAAGGCCCCCAGACCCTTCTAGATTGCCTCAGGACCCATCTAAAAGCCCACAGACCCTTCTAATGCATTTCAGGGCCTTTCTAAAGGCCTCCACACCCTTCTAAGGACCCTCAAGACCCATGTAAAGGCCCCCAGACCCTTCTAGATTGCCTCAGGACCCATCTAAAAGCCCCCAGACCCTTCTAATGCCTTTCAGGGCCTTTCTAAAGGCCTCCACACCATTCTAATGACCCTCAAGACCCATGTAAAGGCCTCTAGACCCTTCTAGATTGCCTCAGGACCCATCTAAAAGTCCCCAGACCCTTCTAATGCTTTTCAGGACCCTTATGAAGGCCACAAGACCCTTCTAATGCCCCTCAGGACCTTTCTAAAAGCTCCCCGACCCTTCTAATGCCCCTCAGGGCCCTTCTAAAGGCCCCCAGACCCTTCTAATGCCCCTCAGGGCCTTTCTAAAGTACCCCAGACACTTCTAGAACCTCTCAGGGCCTTTCTATATGACCCCAGACCGTTGTAATGCCCCTCAGGTCTTTTCTAAAGGCCCCCATACCCTTCTAATGCCCCTCAGGACATTTCTAAAGGCCCCCAGACCCTTCTAGAGCCCCTCAGGACATTTCTAAAGGCACCCAGACCCTTCTAATGCCACTCAGGGCCTTTCTAAAGGCCGCGAGACCCTTATAATCCCCCTGAGGGCCTTTAAAAAGGCCCCCAGACCCTTCTGGAACCCCTCAGGACGCTTCTAATAGCCCCCAGACCCTTCTAGAGCCCCTCAGGGCCTTTCCAAAGGTCCCCAGACCCTTCTAGAGCACCTGAAGACCCTTCTAAAGGCCCCCAGACCCTTGTAATGCCCCTAAAGGCCTTTCTAAAGTATGCCAGACACTTCTAGAAACTATCAGGGCCTTTCTATATGACCCGAGACCCTTCTAATGCCTGTCAGGGCCTTTCTAAAGGCCGCGAGACCCTTATAATCCCCCTGAGGTCCTTTAAAAAGGCCCCAGACCCTTCTGGACCCCCTCAGGACGCTTCTAATAGCCCCCAGACCCTTTTAGAGCCCCTCAGGGCCTTTCTAAAAGCCTCCACAACCTTCTAATGACCCTCAAGACCCATGTAAAGGCCCCCAGACCCTTCTAGATTGCCTCAGGACCCATCTAAAAGCCTCCAGACCCTTCTAATGCATTTAAGGACCCTTATGATGGCCACAAGACCCTTCTAATGCCCCTCAGGACCTTTCTAAAGGCCCACAGACCCTTCTAGTGCCCCTCAGGGCATTTATAAAGGTTCCCAGACCCTTCTAGAGCCTATCAATACCCTTATAAAGGCCCCCAGACCATTCTAGAGCACCTCAGGACTCTTCTAAAGGCCCGCAGACCATTCTAATGCCCGTCAGGGCCTTTCTAAAGGCCCCCAGACCCTTCTACTGCCCCTCAGGAGCATTCTAAAGGCCCCCAGACCCTTCTAATGCCCCACAGGGCCTTTCTAAAGGTCCCCAGACCCTTCTAGAGCCCCTGAAGACCCTTCTAAAGGCCCCCAGACCCTTCTAGAGCCCCTCAGGACATTTCTAAAGGCACCCAGACCCTTCTAATGCCACTCAGGGCCTTTCTAAAGGGCGCGAGACCCTTATAATCCCCCTGAGGGCCTTTAAAAAGGCCCCCAGACCCTTCTTTACCCTTTCAGGACGCTTCTAATAGCCTCCAAACCCTTTTAGAGCCCCTCAGGGCCTTTCTAAAGGCCTCCACACCCTTCTAATGACCCTCAAGACCCATGTAAAGGCCCCCAGACCCTTCTAGATTGCCTCAGGACCCATCTAAAAGCCCCCAGACCCTTCTAATGCATTTAAGGACCCTTATGAAGGCCACAAGACCCTTCTAATGCCCTTCAGGACCTTTCTAAAGGCCCACAGACCCTTCTAGTGCCCCTCAGGGCATTTATAAAGGTTCCCAGACCCTTCTAGAGCCTGTCAATACCCTTATAAAGGCCCCCAGACCATTCTAGAGCACCTCAGGACACTTCTAAAGGCCCGCAGACCATTCTAATGCCCGTCAGGGCCTTTCTAAAGGCCCCCAGACCCTTCTACTGCCCCTCAGGAGCATTCTAAAGGCCCCCAGACCCTTCTAATGCCCCACAGGGCCTTTCTAAAGGTCCCCAGACCCTTCTAGAGCCCCTGAAGACCCTTCAAAATGCCCCCAGACCATTATAGAGCCCCTCAGGACCCTTCTAAAGTCCCCCAGACCCTGCTAATTCCTCTCAGGGCTTTTATAAGGGCACCCAGACCCTTCTAATGCCTCTCAGGACCCTTATAAAGGCACCCAGACCCTTCTAGAGCCTCTCAGGACAGTTTTAAATGCCTCCAGACCCTTCTAGACCCCCTCAGGACCATTCTAAAGGCCCCCAGACCCTTCTAATGCATTTCAGGGCCTTTCTAAAGGCCTCCACACCCTTCTAATGACCCTCAAGACCCATGTAAAGGCCCCCAGACCCTTCTAGATTGCCTCAGGACCCATCTAAAAGCCCCCAGACCCTTCTAATGCCTTTCAGGACCATTATGAAGGCCACAAGACCCTTCTAATGCCCCTCAGGACCTTTCTAAAGGCCCTCAGACCCTTCTAATGCCCCTCAGGTCATTTATAAAGGTTCCCAGACCCTTCTAGAGCCCGTCAGGACCCTTATAAAGGCCCCCAGACCATTCTAGAGCCCCTCAGGACACTTCTAAAGGCCCACAGACCATTCTAATGCCCGTCAGGGCCTTTATAAATGACCTCAGAACCTTCTACTGCCCCTCAGGAGCATTCTAAAGGCCCCCAGACCCTTCTTATGCTCCAGAGGGCCTTTCTAAAGGTCCCCAGACCCTTCTAGAGCCCCTCAGGACCCTTCTAAAGTCCCCCAGACCCTGCTAATTCCCCTCAGGTCTTTTATAAGGGCACCCAGACCCTTCTAAAGCTCCTCAGGACCCTTATAAAGGCACCCAGACCCTTCTACAGCCTCTCAGGACCATTCTAAAGGCCCCCAGACCCTTCTAATGCCCCTCAGGGCATTTCTAAAGTACCCCAGACACTTCTAGAACCTCTGAGGGCCTTTCTGTATGAACCCAGACCCTTGTAATGCCACTCAGGGCCTTTCTAAAAGCCGCGAGACCCTTATAATCCCCCTGAGGGCCTTTAAAAAGGCCCCCAGACCCTTCTGGACCCCCTAAGGACGCTTCTAATAGCCCCCAGACCCTTCTAGAGCCCCTCAGCGCCTTTCTAAAGGCATCCACACCCTTCTAATGACCCTCAAGACCCATGTAAAGGCCCCTAGACCCTTCTAGATTGCCTCAGGACCCATCTAAAAGCCCCCAGACCCTTCTAATGCCTTTCAGGACCCTTATGAAGGCCACAAGACCCTTCTAATGCCCCTCAGGACCTTTCTAAATGCCCCCATACCCTTGTAATGCCCCTCACGTCATTTCTAAAGGCACCCAGACCCTTCTAATGCCACTCAGGGCCTTTCTAAAGGCCGCGAGACCCTTATAATCCCCCTGAGGGCCTTTAAAAAGGCCCCCAGACCCTTCTGGACCCACTCAGGACACTTCTAATAGCCCCCAGACCCTTCTAGAGCCCCTCAGCGCCTTTCTAAAGGCCTCCACACCCTTCTAATGACCCTCAAGACCCTTGGAAAGGCACCTAGACCCTTCTAGATTGCCTCAGGACCCATCTAAAAGCCCCCAGACCCTTCTAATGCCTTTCAGGACCCTTATGAAGTCCACAAGACCCTTCTAATGCCCCTCAGGACCTTTCTAAAGGCCCTCAGACCCTTCTAATGCCCCTCAGGGCATTTATAAAGGTCCCCAGACCCTTCTACTGCCCCTCAGGAGCATTCTAAAGGCCCCCAGACCCTTCTAATGCCCCACAGGGCCTTTCTAAAGGTCGCCAGACCGTTCTAGAGCCCCTGAAGACCCTTCTACAGGCTCCCAGACCCTTATAGAGCCCCTCAGGACCCTTCTAAAGGCCCCCAGACCCTGCTAATTCCCCTGAGGGCTTTCATAAGGGCACCCAGACCCTTCTAATGCCCCTCAGGACCCTTATAAAGGCACCCAGACCCTTCTAGAGCCTCTCAGGACAGTTTTAAATGCCTCCAGACCCTTCTAGACCCCCTCAGGACCATTCTAAAGGCCCCCAGACCCTTCTAATGCCCCTCAGGGCCTTTCTAAAGGCCCCCATACCCTTCTAATGCCCCTCAGGTCATTTCTAAAGGCCCCCAGACCATTCTGGACCCCCTCAGGACGCTTCTAATAGCCCCCAGACCCTTCTAGAGCCCCTCAGGGCCTTTCTAAAGGCCTCCACACCCTTCTAATGACCCTCAAGACCCATGTAAAGGCCCCCAGACCCTTCTACTGCCCCTAAGGATCATTATAAAGGCCCTCAGACCCTTCTAATGCCCCACAGGGCCTTTCTAAAGGTCCCCAGACCCTTCTAGAGCCCCTGAAGTCCCTTCTAAAGGCCCCCAGACCCTTCTAATGCCACACAGGGCCTTTCTAAAGGTCCCCAGACCCTTCTAGAGCCCCTCAAGACCCTTCTAAAGGCTCCCAGACCCTTATAGAGCCCCTAAGTACCCTTCTAAAGGCCCCCAGAACCTGCTAATTCTCCTCAGGGCTTTTATAAGGGCACCCAGACCCTTCTAATGCCCCTCAGGACCCTTATAAAGGCACCCAGACCCTTCTAGAGCCTCTCAGGACAGTTTTAAATGCCTCCAGACCCTTCTAGACCCCCTCAGGACCATTCTAAAGGCCCCCAGACCCTTCTAATGCCCCACAGGGCCTTTCTAAATGCCCCCATACCCTTCTAATGCCCCTCAGGTCATTTCTAAAGGCACCCAGACCCTTCTAATGCCACTCAGGGCCTTTCTAAAGGCCGCGAGACCCTTATAATCCCCCTTAAGGCCTTTAAAAAGGCCCCCAGACCCTTCTAGACCCCCTCAGGACGCTTCTAATAGCCCCCAGACCCTTCTAGAGCCCCTCAGGGCCTTTCCAAAGGTCCCCAGACCCTTCTAATGACCCTCAAGACCCATGTAAAGGCCCCCAGACCCTTCTAGATTGCCTCAGGACCCATCTAAAAGCACCCAGACCCTTCTAATGCCTTTCAGGGCCTTTCTAAAGGACACCACACCCTTCTAATGACCCTCAAGACCCATGTAAAGGCCCCCAGACCCTTCTAGATTGCCTCAGGACCCATCTAAAAGCCCCCAGATCCTTCTAATGCCTTTCAGGACCCTTATGAAGGCCACAAGACCCTTATAATGCCCCTCAGGACCATTCTAAAGGCCCTCAGACCCTTCTAGAGCCCGTCAGGACCCTTATAAAGGTCCCCAGACCCTTCTAGAGCCCGTCAGGACCCTTATAAAGGTCCCCAGACCATTTTACTGCCCCTCAGGAGCATTCTAAAGGCCCCCAGACCCTTCTAATGCCCCACAGGGCCTTTTTTAAAGGTCCCCAGACCCCTCTAGAGCCCCTGAAGACCCTTCTAAAGGCCCCCAGACCCTTATAGAGCCCCTCAGGACCCTTCTAAAGTCCCCCAGACCCTGCTAATTCCCCTCAGGGCTTTTATAAGGGAACCCAGACCCTTGTAATGCGCCTCAGGACCCTTATAAAGGCACCCAGACCCTTCTAGAGCCTCTCAGGACAGTTTTAAATGCCTCCAGACCCTTCTAGACCCCCTCAGGACCATTCTAAAGGCCCCCAGACCCTTCTAATGCCACACAGGGCCTTTCTAAAGTACCCCAGACACTTCTAGAACCTCTCAGGGCCTATCATTATGACCCCAGGCCCTTGTAATGCCACTCAGGGCCTTTCTAAAGGCCACGAGACCTTTATAATTCCCCTTGACGGCCTTTAAAAAGTCCCCCAGACCCTTCTGGACCCTCTCAGGACGCTTCTAATAGCCCCCAGACCCTTCTAGAGCCCCTCAGGGCCTTTCTAAAGGTCCCCAGACCCTTCTAATGACCATCAAGACCCATGTAAAGGCCCCCAGACCCTTCTAGATTGCCTCAGGACCCATCTAAAAGCCCCCAGACCCTTCTAATGCCTTTCAGGGCCTTTCTAAAGGCCTCCACACCCTTCTAATGACCATCAAGACCCATGTAAAGGCCCCTAGACCCTTCTAGATTGCCTCAGGACCCATCTAAAAGCCCCCAGACCCTTCTAATGCCTTTCAGGACCCTTATGAAGGCCACAAGACCCTTCCAATGCCCCTCCGGGGATTCATAAAGGTTCCCAGACCCTTCTAGATCCCGTCAGGACCCTTATAAAGGCCCCCAGACCATTATAGAGCCCCTCAGGACACTTCTAAAGGCCTGCAGACCATTCTAATGACCGTCAGGGCCTTATAAAGGTCCACAGACCCTTCTACTGCCCCACAGGGCTTTTCTAAATGCCCCCATACCCTTCTAATGCCCCTCAGGTCATTTCTAAAGGCACCCAGACCCTTCTAATGCCCCACAGGGCCTTTCTAAATGCCCCTATACCCTTCTAATGCCCCTCAGGTCATTTCTAAAGGCACCCAGACCCTTCTAATGCCACTCAGGGCCTTTCTAAAGGCCGGGAGACCCTTATAATCCCCCTGAGGGCCTTTAAAAAGGCACCCAGACCCTTCTGGACCCCCTCAGGACGCTTCTAATAGCCCCCAGACCCTTCTAGAGCCCCTCAGACCGTTTCTAAAGGCCTCCACACCCTTCTAATGACCCTCAAGACCCATGTAAAGGCCCCCAGACCCTTCTAGATTGCCTCAGGACCAATCTAAAAGCACCCAGACCCTTCTAATGCCTTTCAGGGCCTTTCTAAATGCCTCCACACCCTTCTAATGACCCTCAAGACCGATGTAAAGGCCCCCAGACCCTTCTTGATTGCCTCAGGACACATCTAAAAGCCCCCAGACCCTTCCAATACCTTTCAGGACCCTTATGAAGGCCACAAGACCCTTCTAATGCCCCTCAGGACCTTTCTAAATGCCCCCATACCCTTGTAATGCCCCTCACGTCATTTCTAAAGGCACCCAGACCCTTCTAATGCCACTCAGGGCCTTTCTAAAGGCCGCGAGACCCTTATAATCCCCCTGAGGGCCTTTAAAAAGGCACCCAGACCCTTCTGGACCCACTCAGGACACTTATAATAGCCCCCAGACCCTTCGAGAGCCCCTCAGCGCCTTTCTAAAGGCCTCCACACCCTTCTAATGACCCCCAAGACCCTTGGAAAGGCACCTAGACCCTTCTAGATTGCCTCAGGACTCATCTAAAAGCCCCCAGACCCTTCTAATGCCTTTCAGGACCCTTATGAAGTCCACAAGACCCTTCTAATGCCCCTCAGGACCTTTCTAAAGGCCCTCAGACCCTTCTAGAGCCCGTCAGGACCCTTATAAAGGTCCCCAGACCCTTCTACTGCCCCTCAGGAGCATTCTAAAGGCCCCCAGACCCTTCTAATGCCCCACAGGGCCTTTCTAAAGGTCGCCAGACCGTTCTAGAGCCCCTGAAGACCCTTCTACAGGCTCCCAGACCCTTATAGAGCCCCTCAGGACCCTTCTAAAGGCCCCCAGACCCTGCTAATTCCCCTCAGGGCTTTCATAAGGGCACCCAGACCCTTCTAATGCCCCTCAGGACCCTTATAAAGGCACCCAGACCCTTCTAGAGCCTCTCAGGACAGTTTTAAATGCCTCCACACCCTTCTAGACCCTCTCAGGACCATTCTAAAGGCCCCCAGACCCTTCTAATGCCCCTCAGGGCCTTTCTAAAGGCCCCCGTACCCTTCTAATGCCCCTCAGGTCATTTCTAAAGGCCCCCAGACCATTCTGGACCCCCTCAGGACGCTTCTAATAGCCCCCAGACCCTTCTAGAGCCCCTCAGGGCCTTTCTAAAGGCCTCCACACCCTTCTAATGACCCTCAAGACCCATGTAAAGGCCCCCAGACCCTTCTAGATTGCCTGAGGACCCATCAAAAAGCCCCCAGACCCTTCTAATGCCTTTCAGGGCCTTTCTAAAGGCCTCCACACCCTTCTAATGACCATCAAGACCCATGTAAAGGCCCCTAGACCCTTCTAGATTGCCTCAGGACCCATCTAAAAGCCCCCAGACCCTTCTAATGCCTTTCAGGACCCTTATGAAGGCCACAAGACCCTTCTAATGCCCCTCAGGACCTTTCTAAAGGCACTCAGACCCTTCTAATGCACCTCAGGGCATTTATAAAGGTTCCCAGACCATTCTAGAGCACGTCAGGACCCTTATAAAGGTCCCCAGACCCTTCTACTGCCCCTAAGGAGCATTATAAAGGCCCTCAGACCATTCTAATGCCCCACAGGGCCTTTCTAAAGGTCCCCAGACCCTTCTAGAGCCCCTGAAGACCCTTCTAAAGGCCCCCAGACCCTTCTAATGCCCATCAGGGCCTTTCTAAAGGCCCCCATACCCTTCTAATGCCCCTCAGGTCATATCTAAAGGCACCCAGACCCTTCTAATGCCACTCAGGGCCTTTCTAAAGGCCGCGAGTCCCTTATAATCCCCCTGAGGGCCTTTAAAAAGGCCCCCAGACCCTTCTAGACCCCCTCAGGACGCTTCTAATAGCCCCCAGACCCTTCTAGAGCCCCTCAGGGCCTTTCTAAAGGCCTCCACACCCTTCTAATGACCCTCAAGACCCATGTAAAGGCCCCTAGACCCTTCTAGATTGCCTCAGGACCCATCTAAAAGCACCCAGACCCTTCTAATGCCTTTCAGGGCCTTTCTAAAGGACACCACACCCTTCTAATGACCCTCAAGACCCATGTAAAGGCCCCCAGGCCCTTCTAGATTGCCTCAGGACCCATCTAAAAGCCCCCAGACCCTTCTAATGCATTTCAGGACCCTTATCAAGGCCACAAGACCCTTCTAATGCCCCTCAGGGCATTTATAAAGGTTCCCAGACCCATCTACTGCCCCTCAGGAGCATTCTGAAGGCCCCCAGACCCTTCTAATGCCCCACAGGGCCTTTCTAAAGGTCCCCAGACCCCTCTAGAGCCCCTGAAGACCCTTCTAAAGGCCCCCAGACCCTTCTAGAGCCCCTCAGGGCCTTTCTAAAGGCCTCCACACCCTTCTAATGACCCTCAAGACCCATGTAAAGGCCCCCAGACCCTTCTAGATTGCCTCAGGACCCATCTAAAAGCCACCAGACCCTTCTAATGCCTTTCAGGACCCTTATGAAGGCCACAAGAACCTTCTAATCCCCCTCAGGACTTTTCTAAAAGCCCTTAGACCCTTCTAATGCACCTCAGGGCATTTATAAAGCTTCCCAGACCCTTCTAGAGCCCGTCAGGACACTTATAAAGGTCCCCAGACCCTTCTACTGCCCCTCAGGAGCATTCTAAAGGCCCCCAGACCCTTCTAATGCCCCACAGGGCCTCTTTTAAAGGTCCCCAGACCCCTCTAGAGCCCCTGAAGACCCTTCTAAAGGCCCCCAGACCCTTATAGAGCCCCTCAGGACCCTTCTAAAGTCCCCCAGACCCTGCTAATTCCCCTCAGGGCTTTTATAAGGGAACCCAGACCCTTCTAATGCGCCTCAGGACCCTTATAAAGGCACCCAGACCCTTCTAGAGCCTCTCAGGACAGTTTTAAATGCCTCCAGACCCTTCTAGACCCCCTCAGGACCATTCTAAAAGCCCCCAGACCCTTCTAATGCCCCTCAGGGCCTTTCTAAAGTACCCCAGACACTTCTAGAACCTCTCAGGGCCTATCATTATGATCCCAGGCCCTTGTAATGCCACTCAGGGCCTTTCTAAAGGCCGCGAGACCCATTTAATTCCCCTTGAGGGCCTTTAAAAAGTCCCCCAGACCCTTCTGGACCCTCTCAGGACGCTTCTAATAGCCCCCAGACCCTTCTAGAGCCCCTCAGGGCCTTTCTAAAGGCCTGCACACCATTCTAATGACCCTCAAGACCCATGTAAAGGCCCCCAGACCCTTCTAGATTGCCTCAGGACCCATCTAAAAGCCCCCAGACCCTTCTAATGCCTTTCAGGGCCTTTCTAAAGGCCTCCACACCCTTCTAATGACCATCAAGACCCATGTAAAGGCCCCTAGACCCTTCTAGATTGCCTCAGGACCCATCTAAAAGCCCCCAGACCCTTCTAATGCCTTTCAGGACCCTTATGAAGGCCACAAGACCCTTCTAATGCCCCTCAGGACCTCTCTAAAGGCCCTCAGACCCTTCTAATGCCCATCAGGGCATTTATAAAGGTTCCCAGACCATTCTAGAGCCTGCCAGGACCCTTATAAAAGCCCCCAGACCATTCTAGAGCCCCTCAGGACACTTCTAAAGGCCTGCAGACCATTCTAATGCCCGTCAGGGCCTTATAAAGGTCTCCAGACCCTTCTACTGCCCATCAGGAGCATTCTAAAGGCCTCCAGACCCTTCTAATGCCCCACAGGGCCTTTCTAAAGGTCCTCAGACCCTTCTAGAGCCCCTGAAGACCCTTCTAAAGGCACCCAGACCCTTCTACTGCCCCTCAGGACCCTTCTAAAGGCCCCCAGACCCTTCTAATGCCCCACAGGGTCTTTCTAAAGGTCCCCAGACCCTTCTAGAGCCCCTGAAGACCCTTCTAAAGTCCCCCAGACCCTGCTAATTCCTCTCAGGGCTTTTATAAGGGCACCGAGACCCTTCTAATGCCCCTCAGGACCATTCTAAAGGACCCCAGACCCTTCTAATGCCCCTCAAGGCCTTTCTAAAGGCCCCCATACCCTTGTAATGCCCCTCACGTCATTTCTAAAGGCACCCAGACCGTTCTAATGCCACTCAGGGCCTTTCTAAAGGCCGCGAGACCCTTATAATCCCCCTGAGGGCCTTTAAAAAGGCCCCCAGACCCTTCTGGACCCCCTCAGGACGCTTCTAATAGCCCCCAGACCCTTCTAGAGCCCCTCAGGGCTTTTCTAAAGGCATCCACACCCTTCTAATGACCCTCAAGACCCATGTAAAGGCCCCTAGACCCTTCTAGATTGCCTCAGGACCCATCTAAAAGCCCCAGACCCTTCTAATGCCTTTCAGGACCCTTATGAAGGCCACAAGACCCTTCTAATGCCCCTAAGGACCTTTATAAAAGCCCTCAGACCCTTCTAATGCCACTCAGGGCATTTATAATGGTCCCCAGACCCTTCTACTGCCCCTCAGGAGCATTCTAAAGGCCCCCAGACTCTTCTAATGCCCCACAGGGCCTTTCTAAAGGTCCCCAGACCCTTCTAGAGCCCCTGAAGACCCTTCTAAAAGCCCCCAGACCCTTCTAGAGCCCCTCAGGGCCTTTCTAAAGGCCTCCACAACCTTCTAATGACCCTCAAGACCCATGTAAAGGCCCCCAGACCCTTCTAGATTGCCTCAGGACCCATCTAAAAGCCCCCAGACCATTCTAATGCCTTTCAGGACCCTTATGAAGGCAACAAGACCCTTCTAGAGCCCCTCAGGACCTTTCTAAAGGCCCTCAGACCCTTCTAATGCCCCTCAGGGCATTTATAAAGGTTCCCAGACCATTCTAGAGCCCGTCAGGACACTTATAAAGGTCCCCTGACCCTTCTACTGCCCCTCAGGAGCATTCTAAAGGCCCTCAGACCCTTCTAATGCCCCACAGGGCCTTTCTAAAGGTCCCCAGACCCTTCTAGAGCCCCTGAAGACCCTTCTAAAGGCCCCCAGACCCTTATAGAGCCCCTCAGGACGCTTCTAAAGTCCCCCAGACCCTGCTAATTCCCCTCAGGGCTTTTATAAGGGCACCCAGACCCTTCTAATGCCCCTCAGGACCCTTATAAAGGCACCCAGACCCTTCTAGAGCCTCTCAGGACAGTTTTAAATGCCTCCAGACCCTTCTAGACCCCCTCAGGACCATTCTAAAGGCCCCCAGACCCTTCTAATGCCCCTCAGGTCCTTTCTAAAGGCCCCCATACCCTTTCTAATGCCCCTCAGGTCATTTCTAAAGGCCCCCAGACCATTCTGGACCCCCTCAGGACGCTTCTAATAGCCCCTAGACCCTTCTAGAGCCCCTCAGGGCCTATCTAAAGGCCTCCACACCCTTCTAATGACTCTCAAGACCCATGTAAAGGCCCCCAGACCCTTCTAGATTGCCTCAGGACCCATCTAAAAGCCCCCAGACCCTTCTAATGCCTTTCAGGACCCTTACGAAGGCCACAAGACCCTTCTAATGCACCTCAGGACCTTTCTAAAGGCACTAAGACCCTTCTAATGCCCCTCAGGGCATTTATAAAGGTCCCCAGACCCTTCTACTGCCCCTAAGGAGCATTCTAAAGGCACTCAGACCCTTCTAATGCCCCACAGGGCCTTTCTAAAGGTCCCCAGACCCTTCTAGAGCCCCTGAAGACCCTTCTAAAGGCCCCCAGACCTATCTAATGCCACACAGGGCCTTTCTAAAGGTCCCCAGACCCTTCTAGAACCCCTCAAGACCCTTCTAAAGGCCCCCAGACCCTTATAGAGCCCCTAAGGACCCTTCTAAAGTCCCCCAGACCCTGCTAATTCTCCTCAGGGCTTTTATAAAGGCACCCAGATCCTTCTAATGCCCCTCAGGACCCTTATAAAGGCACCCAGACCCTTCTAGAGCCTCTCAGGACAGTTTTAAATGCCTCCAGACCCTTCTAGACCCCCCCAGGACCATTCTAAAGGCCCCCAGACCCTTCTAATGCCCCTCAGGACTTTTCTAAAGGCCCTAAGACCCTTCTAATGCCCCTTAGGGCATTTATAAAGGTTCCCAGACCCTTCTAGAGCATGTCAGGACCCTTATAAAGGCCCCCAGACCATTCTAGAGCCCCTCAGGACACTTCTAACGGCCCGCAGACCATTCTAATGCCCGTCAGGGCCTTATAAAGGTCCCCAGACCCTTCTATTGCCCCTCAGGAGCATTCTAAAGGCTCCCAGACCCTTCTAATGCCCCACAGGGCCTTTCTAAAGGTCCCCAGACCCTTCTAGAGCCCCTGAAGACCCTTCTAAAGGCCCCCAGACCCTTATAGAGCCCCTCAGGACCCTTCTAAAGGCCCCCAGACCCTGCTAATTCCTTTCAGTGCTTTTATAATGGCACCCAGACCCTTCTAATGCCCCTCAGGTCATTTCTAAAGGCACCCAGACCCTTCTAATGCCACTCAGGGCTTTTCTAAAGGCCGCGAGACCCTTATAATCCACCTGAGGGCCTTTAAAAAGGCCCCCACACCCTTCTAGACCCCCTCAGGACGCTTCTAATAGCCCCCAGACCCTTCTAGAGCCCCTCAGGGCCTTTCTAAAGGCCTCCACACCCTTCTAATGACCCTCAAGACCCATGTAAAGGCACCCAGACCCTTCTAGATTGCCTCAGGACCCATCTAAAAGCACCCAGACCCTTCTAATGCCTTTCAGGGCCATTCTAAAGGCCTCCACACCCTTCTAATGACCCTCAAGACCCATGTAAAGGCCCCCAGACCCTTCTAGATTGCCTCAGGACCCATCTAAAATCCCCCAGACCCTTCTAATGCCTTTCAGGACCATTATGAAGGCCACAAGACCCTTTTAATGCCCCTCAGGACCTTTCTGAAGGCCCTCAGACCCTTCTAATGCCCCTCAGGGCATTTATAAAGGTTCCCAGACCCTTCTAGAGCCCGTCAGGACCCTTATAAAGGCCCCCAGACCATTCTAGAGCCCCTCAGGACACTTCTAAAGGCCCGCAGACCATTCTAATGCCCGTCAGGGCCTTTATAAAGGTCCTCAGAACCTTCTACTGCCCCTCAGGAGCATTCTAAAGGCCCCCAGACCCTTCTAATGCCCCACAGGGCCTTTCTAAAGGTCCCCAGACCCTTCTAGAGCCCCTGAAGACCCTTCTAAAGGCCCCCAGACCATTATAGAGCCCCTCAGGTCCCTTCTAAAGTCCCCCAGACCCTGCTAATTCCTTTCAGGACTTTTATAAGGGTACCCAGACCCTTCTAAGGCCCCTCAGGACCCATGTAAAGGCCCCTAGACCCTTCTAGATTGCCTCAGGACCCATCTAAAAGCCCCCAGACCATTCTAATGCCTTTCAGGACCCTTATGAAGGCCACAAGAACCTTCTAATGCCCCTCAGGACCTTTCTAAAGGCCCTTAGACCCTTCTAATGCCCCTCAGGGCATTTATAAAGCTTCCCAGACTCTTCTAGAGCCAGTCAGGACACTTATAAAGGTCCCCAGACCCTTATAGAGCCCCTCAGGAGCATTCTAAAGGCCCCCAGACCCTTCTAATGCCCCACAGGGCCTTTCTAAAGGTCCCCAGACCCTTCTAGAGCCCCTGAAGACCCTTCTAAGGGCCCCCAGACCCTTATAGAGCCCCTCAGGACCCTTCTAAAGTCCCCCAGACCCTGCTAATTCCACTCAGGGCTATTATAAGGGCCACAAGACCCTTCAAATGCCCCTCAGGACCCTTATAAAGGCACCCAGACCCTTCTAGAGCCTCTCAGGACAGATTTCAATGCCTCCAGACCCTTCTAGACCCCCTCAGGACCATTCTAAAGGCCCCCAGACCCTTCCAATGCACCTCAGGACCCTTCTAAAGGCCCCCAGACCCTTCTAATGCACCTCAGGGCCTTTCTAAACGCCCCCATACCCTTCTAATGACCCTGAGGACATTTCTAAAGGCCCCCAGACCCTTCAAGAGCCCCTCAGGACATTTCTAAAGGCACCCAGAACCTTCTAGAGCATCTCAGGACAGTTTTAAATGCCTCCAGACCATTCTAGACCCCCTGTGGACCATTCTAAAGGCCCCCAGACCCTTCTAATGCCCCTCAGGACCCTTCTAAAGGCCCCCAGACCCTTCTAATTCACCTCATGGCCTTTCTAAAGTACCCCAGACACTTCTAGAACCTCTCAGGGCCTTTCTATATGACCCCAGACCCTTGTAATGACCCTAAGGGCCTTTCTAAAGGCCCCCATACACTTCTAATGCCCCTCAGGACCCTTCTAAAGGCCCCCAGACCCTTCTAATGCCCCTCAGGGCCTTTCTAAAGTACCCCAGACACTTCTAGAACCTCTCAGGGCCTTTCTATATGACCCCAGACGCTTGTAATGCCACTCAGGGCCTTTCTAAAGGCCCCCATACCCTTCTAATGACCCTCAGGACATTTCTAATGGCCCCCAGACCATTCAAGAGCCCCCCAGTACATTTCTAAAGGCACCCAGACCCTTCTAATGCCACTCAGGGCCTTTCTAAAGGCTGCGAGACCCTTATAATCCCCCTGAGGACCTTTAAAAAGGCCCCCAGACCCTTCTGGACCCCCTCAGGATGCTTCTAATAGACCCCAGACCATTCTAGAGCCCCTCAGGGCCTTTCTAAAGGCCTCCACACCCTTCTAATGACCCTCAAGACCCATGTAAAGGCCCCTAGACCCTTCTAGATTGCCTCAGGACCCATCTAAAAGCCTCCAGACCCTTCCAATGCCTTTCAGGACAATTATGAAGGCCACAAGACCCTTCTAATGCCCCTCAGGACCTTTCTAAAGGCCCTCAGACCCTTCTAATGCCTTTAAGGGCATTTATACGGGTTCCCAGACCCTTCTAGAGCCAGTCAGGACCCTTATAAAGGCCCCCAGATCATTCTAGAGCCCATCAGGACACTTCTAAAGGCCCGAAGACCATTCTAATGCACGTCAGGGCCTTTATAAAGGACCCCAGACCCTTCTACTGCCCCTCAGGAGCATTCTAAAGGCCCCCAGACCATTCTAATGCCCCACAGGGCCTTTCTAAAGGTCCCGAGACCCTTCTAGAGCCCCTGAAGACCCTTCTAAAGGCCCCCAGACCCTTCTAATGCCCCTCAGGGCCTTTCTAAAAGGCCCCAGACCCTTCTAATGCCTTTCAGGGCCTTTCTAAAGGCCTCCACACCCTTCTAATGACCCTCAAGACCCATGTAAAGGCCCCTAGACCCTTCTAGATTGCCTCAGGACCAATCTAAAAGCCCCCAGACCCTTCTAATGCCTTTCAGGACCCTTATGAAGGCCACAAGACCCTTCTAATGCATCTCAGGACCTTTCTAAAGGCCCTCAGACCCTTCTAATGCACCTCAGGGCATTTATAAAGGTTCCCAGACCCTTCTAGAGCCCGTCAAGACCCTTATAAAGGCCCCCAGACCCTTATAGAGCCCCTCAGGACACTTCTAAATCCCGCAGACCATTCTAATGCCCGTCAGGGCCTTTCTAAAGGTCCCCAGACCCTTCTAATGACCCTCAAGACCCATGTAAAGGCCCCCAGACCCTTCTAGATTGCATCAGGACCCATCTAAAAGCCCCCAGACCATTCTAATGCCTTTCAGGGCCTTTCTAAAGGTCTCCACACCCTTCTAATGACTTTCAAGACCCATGTAAAGGCCCCTAGACCCTTCTAGATTGCCTCAGGACCCATCTAAAAGCCCCAAGACCCTTCTAATGCCTTTCAGGACCCTTATGAAGGCCACCAGACCCTTCTAATGCCCCTCAGGACCTTTCTAAAGGCCCTCAGACCCTTCTAATGCCCCTCAGGGCCTGTCTAAAGTACCCCGGACACTTCTAGAACCTCTCAGGGCCTTTCTATATGACCCCAGACCCTTGTAATGCCACTCAGGGCCTTTCTAAAAGCCACGAGACGCTTATAATGCCCCTCAGGACATTTCTAAAGGCCCCCAGACCCTTCAAGAGCCCATCAGGACATTTCTAAAGGCACCCAGAACCTTCTAATGCCACTCAGGGCCTTTCTAAAGGCTGCGAGACCCTTATAATCCCCCTGAGGACCTTTAAAATGGCCCCCAGACCCTTCTGGACCCCCTCAGGACGCTTCTAATAGCCCCCAGACCCTTCTAGAGCCCCTCAGGGCCTTTCTAAAGGCCTCCACACCCTTCTAATGACCCTCAAGACCCATGTAAAGGCCCCCAGACCCTTCTAGATTGCCTCAGGACCCATCTAAAAGACCCCAGACCCTTCTAATGCCTTTCAGGACCCTTATGAAGGCCACAAGACCCTTGTAATGCCCCTCAGGACCTTTCTAAAGGCCCTCAGACCCTTTTAATGCCCCTCAGGGCATTTATAAAGGTTCCCAGACCCTTCTAGAGACCGTCAGGACCCTTATAAAGGCCCCCAGACCATTCTAGAGCCCCTCAGGACACTTCTAAAGGCCCGCAGACCATTCTAATGCCCGTCAGGGCCTTTATAAAGGTCCCCAGACCCTTCTACTGCCCCTCAGGAGCATTCTAAAGGCACCCAGACCCTTCTAATGCCCCACAGGGCCTTTCTAAAGGTCCCCCAGACCCTTCTAGAGCCCCTCAGGAACCTTCTAAAGTCCCCCAGACCCTGCTAATTCCCCTCAGGGCTTTTATAAGGGCCACAAGACCCTTCTAATGCCCCTCAGGACCCTTATAAAGGCACCCAGACCCTTCTAGAGCCTCTCAGGACAGTTTTAAAAGCCTCCAGACCCTTCTAGACCCCCTCAGGACCATTCCAAAGGCCCCCAGACCCTTCTAATGCCCCTCAGGACCCTTCTAAAGGCCGCCAGACTCTTCTAATGCCCCTCAGGGTCTTTCTAAAGGCCTCCACACCCTTCTAATGACCCTCAAGACCCATGTAAAGGCCCCCAGACCCTTCTAGATTGCCTCAGGACCCATCCAAAAGCCCCCAGACCCTTCTAATGCCTTTCAGGACCCGTATGAAGGCCACATGACCCTTCTAATGCCCTTCAGGACCTTTCTAAAGGCCCGCAGACCTGTCTAGTACCCCTCAGGGCATTTATAAAGGTTCCCAGACCCTTCTAGAGCCTGTCAGGACCCTTATAAAGGCCCCCAGACCATTCTAGAGCCCATGAAGACCCTTCTAAAGGCCCCCAGAATCTTATAGAGCCCCTAAGGACCCTTCTAAAGTCCCCCAGACCCTGCTAATTCCCCTCAGGGCTTTTATAAGGGCACCCAGACCCATCTAATGCCCTTCAGGACATTTCTAAAGGCCCCCAGACCCTTCAAGACCCCTCAGGACATTTCTAAAGGCACCCAGAACCTTCTAATGCCACTCAGGGCCTTTCTAAAGGCCGCGAGACCCTTATAATCCCCCTTAGGGCCTTTGAAGAGGCCCCCAGACCCTTCTGGACCCTTTCAGGACGCTTCTAATAGCCCCCAGACCCTTCTAGAGCCCCTCAGGGCCTTTCTAAAGGCCTCCACACCCTTCTAATGACCCTCAAGACCCATGTAAAGGCCCCCAGACCCTTCTAGATTGCCTCAGGACCCATCTAAAAGCCCCCAGACCCTTCTAATGCCTTTCAGGGCCTTTCTAAAGGACTCCACACCCTTCTAATGACCCTCAAGACACATGTAAAGGCCTCTAGACCCTTCTAGATTTGCTCAAGACCCACCTAAAAGACCCCAGACCCTTCTAATGCTTTTCAGGACCCTTATGAAGGCCACAAGACCCTTCTAATGCCCCTCAGGACCTTTCTAAAGGCCCTCAGACCCTTCTAATGCCCCTCAGGGCATTTATAAAGGTTCCCAGACCCTTCTAGAGCCCGTCAGGACCCTTATAAAGGCCCCCAGAAAATTCTAGAGCCCTTCAGGACACTTCTAAAGGCCCGCAGACCATTCTAATGCCCGTTAGGTCCTTTCTAAAGGTCCCCAGACCCTTCTACTGCCCCTCAGGAGCATTCTAAAGGCCCCCAGACCCTTCTAATGCCCCACAGGGCCTTTCTAAAGGTCCCCAGACCCTTCAGAGCACCTGAAGACCCTTCTAAAGGCCCCCAGACCCTTGTAATGCCCCTCAAGGCCTTTATAAAGTACGCCAGACACTTCTAGAAACTATCAGGGCCTTTCTATATGACCCGAGACCCTTCTAATGCCTGTCAGGGCCTTTCTAAGGGACGCGAGACCCTTATAATCCCCCTGAGGTCCTTTAAAAAGGCACCCAGACCCTTCTGGACCCCCTCAGGACGCTTCTAATAGCCCCCAGACCCTTTTAGAGCCCCTCAGGGCCTTTCTAAAGGCCTCCACACCCTTCTAATGACCCTCAAGACCCATGTAAAGGCCCCTAGACCTTTCTAGATTGCCTCAGGACCCATCTAAAAGCCCCCAGACCCTTCTAATGCCTTTCAGGACCCTTATCAATGCCACAAGACCCTTCTAATGCCCCTCAGGACCTTTCTAAAGGCCCTCAGACCCTTCTAATGCCCCTTAGGGCATTTATAAAGGTTCCCAGTCCATTCTAGAGCCCGTCAGGACACTTATAAAGGTCCCCAGACCCTTCTACTGCCCTTCAGGAACATTATAAAGGCCCCCAGACCCTTCTAATGCCCCACAGGGCCTTTCTAAAGGTCCCCAGACCCTTCTAGAGCCCATGAAGACCCTTCTAAAGGCCCCCAGAATCTTATAGAGCCCCTAAGGACCCTTCTAAAGTCCCCCAGACCCTGCTAATTTCTCTCAGGGCTTTTATAAGGGCACCCAGACTCTTCTAAAGCCCCTCAGGATCCTTATAAAGGCACCCAGACCCTTCTAGAGCCTCTCAGGACAGTTTTAAATGCCTCCAGACCCTTCTAGACCCCCTCAGGACCATTCTAAAGGCCCCCAGACCCTTCTAATGCCCCTCAGTGCCTTTCTAAAGGCCCCCAGACCCTTGTAATGCCCCTCAGGGCCTTTTTAAAGGCCCCCAGACCCTTCTAATGCCCCTCGGGCATTTCTAAAGGCCCCCAGACCCTTCTAGACCCGCTCAGGACATTTCTAAAGGCACCCAGACCCTTCTAATGCAACTCAGGGCCTTTCTAAAGGCCGCGAGACCCTTATAATCCCCCTGAGGGCCTTTAAAAAGGCCCCCAGACCCTTCTGGACCCCCTCAGGACGCTTCTAATAGCCCTCAGACCCTTCTAGAGCCCCTCAGGGCCTTTCTAAAGGCCTCCACACCCTTCTAATGACCCTCAAGACCCATGTAAAGGCCCCTAGACCCTTCTAGATTGCCTCAGGACCCATCTAAAAGCCCCCAGACCCTTCTAATGCATTTCAGGACCCTTATGAAGGCCACAAGACCCTTCTAATGCCCCTCAGGGCATTTATAAAGGCCCCCAGACCATTCTAGAGCCCCTCAGGACATTTCTAAAGGCACCCAGACCCTTCTAATGCCACTCAGGGCCTTTCTAAAGGCCGCGAGACCCTTATAATCCCCCTTAGGGCCTTTGAAGAGGCCCCCAGACCCTTCTGGACCCTTTCAGGACGCTTCTAATAGCCCCCAGACCCTTCTAGAGCCCCTCAGGGCCTTTCTAAAGGCCTCCACACCCTTCTAATGACCCTCAAGACCCATGTAAAGGCCCCCAGACCCTTCTAGATTGCCTCAGGACCCATCTAAATGCCCCCAGACCCTTCTAATGCCTTTCAGGGCCTTTCTAAAGGCCTCCACATCATTCTAATGACCCTCAAGACCCATGTAAAGGCCTCTAGACCCTTCTAGATTGCCTCAGGACCCATCTAAAAGTCCCCAGACCCTTCTAATGCTTTTCAGGACCCTTATGAAGGCCACAAGACCCTTCTAATGCCCCTCAGAACCTTTCTAAAGGCCCACAGACCCTTCTAGTGCACCTCAGGGCATTTATAAAGGCCCCCAGACCATTCTAGAGCCCCTCAGGACATTTCTAAAGGCACCCAGACCCTTCTAATGCCACTCAGGGCCTTTCTAAAGGCCGCGAGACCCTTATAATCCCCCTTAGGGCCTTTAAAAAGGCCCCCAGACCCTTCTGGACCCCCTCAGGACGCTTCTAATAGCCCCCAGACCCTTCTAGAGCCCCTCAGGGCCTTTCTAAAGGCCTCCACACCCTTCTAATGACCCTCAAGACCCATGTAAAGGCCCCCAGACCCTTCTAGATTTCCTCAGGACCCATCTAAAAGCCCCCAGACCCTTCTAATGCCTTTCAGGACCCTTATGAAGGCCACAAGACCCTTCTAATGCCCCTCAGAACCTTTCTAAAGGCCCACAGACCCTTCTAGTGCACCTCAGGGCATTTATAAAGGTTCCCAGACCCTTCGAGAGCCTGTCAATACCCTTATAAAGGCCTCCAGACCATTCTAGAGCACCTCAGGACACTTCTAAAGGCCCACAGACCATTCTAAAGACCGTCAGGGCCTTTCTAAAGGTCCCCAGACCCTTCTAGAGCCCCTGAAGACCCTTCTAAAGGACCCCAGACCCTTATAGAGCCCCTCAGGACCCTTCTAAAGTCCCCCAGACCCTGCTAATTCCTTTCAGGGCTTTTATAAGGGCACCCAGACCCTTCTAAGGCCCCTCAGGACCCTTATAAAGGCACCCAGACCCTTCTAGAGCCTCTCAGGACAGTTTTAAATGCCTCCAGACCCTTCTAGACCCCCTCAGGACAATTCTAAAGGCCCTCAGACCCTTCTAACGCCCCTCAGGACCCTTCTAAAGGCCCCCAGACCTTTCTAATGCCCCTCAGGGCCTTTCTAAAGAACCCCAGACACTTCTAGAACCTCTCAGGCCCTTTCTATATGATCCGAGACCCTTGTAATGCCCCTCAGGGCCTTTCTAAAGACCCCCATACCCTTCTAATGCCCCTCAGGACATTTCTAAAGGCCCCCAGACCCTTCTAGAGCCCCTCAGGACATATCTAAAGGCCCCCAGACCCTTCTAGAGCCCCTCAGGACATTTCTAAAGGCACCCAGAGCCTTCTAATGCCACTCAGGGCCTTTCTAAAGGCTGCGAGACCCTTATAATCCCCCTAAGGACCTTTAAAAAGGCCCCCAGACCCTTCTGGACCCCCTCAGGACGCTTCTAATAGCCCCCAGACCCTTCTAGAGCCCCTCAGGGCCTTTCTAAAGGCCTCCACACCCTTCTAATGACCCTCAAGACCCATGTAAAGGCCCCCAGACCCTTCTAGATTGCCGCAGGACCCATCGAAAAGCCCCCAGACCCTTCTAATGCCCCTCAGGACCCTTCTAAAGGCGACCAGACCATTCTAATGCCCCTCAGGACCCTTCTAAAGTCCCCCAGACCCTGCTAATTCCCACTCAAGGCTATTATAAGGGCCACAAGACCCTTCAAATGCCCCTCAGGACCCTTATAAAAGCACCCAGACCCTTCTAGAGCCTCTCAGGAAAGTTTTAAATGCCTCCAGACCCTTCTAGACCCCCTCAGGACCCTTCTAAAGGCCCCCAGACCCTTCTAATTCATTTCAGGGCCTTTCTAAAGTACCCCATACCCTTCTAATGACCCTCAGGACATTTCTAAAGGCCCCCAGACCCTTCAAGAACCCCTCAGGACATTTCTAAAGGCACCCAGAACTTTCTAATGCAACTCAGGGCCATTCTAAAGGCTGCGAGACCCTTATAATCCCCCTGAGGACCTTTAAAAAGGCCCCCAGACCCTTCTGGACCCCCTCAGGACGCTTCTAATAGACCCCAGACCCTTCTAGAGCCCCTCAGGGCCTTTCTAAAGGCCTCCACACCCTTCTAATGACCCTCAAGACCCATGTATAGGCCCCTAGACCCTTCTAGATTGCCTCAGGACCCATCTAAAAGCCCCCAGACACTTCTAATGCCTTTCAGGACCATTATGAAGGCCCTCAGACCCTTCTAATGCCCCTCAGGACCTTTCTAAAGGCCCTCAGACCCTTCTAATGCCCCTCAGGGCATTTATAGTGGTTCCCAGACCCTTCTAGACCCCCTCAGGACCATTCTAAACGCCCCCAGACCCTTCTAATGCCCCACAGGGCCTTTCTAAAGGTCCCCAGCCCCTTCTAGAGCCCCTGAAGACCATTCTAAAGGCCCCGAGACCCTTATAGAGCCCCTCAGGACCCTTCTGAAGTCCTCCAGACCCTGCTAATTCTCCTCAGGGCTTTTATAAGGGCACCCAGACCCTTCTAATGCCCCTCAGGACCCTTATAAAGGCACCCAGACCCTTCTAGAGCCTCCCAGGACAGTTTTAAATGCCTCCAGACCCTTCTAGACCCCCTCAGGACCATTCTAAAGGCCCCCAGACCCTTCTAATGCCCCTCAGGGCCTTTCTAAAGGCTCCCATACCCTTCTAATGCCCCTCAGGTCATTTCTAAAGGCACCCAGACCCTTCTAATGCCACTCAGGGCCTTTCTAAAGGCCGCGAGACCCTTATAATCCCCCTGAGGGCCTTTAAAAAGGCCCCCAGACCATTCTGGACCCCCTCAGGACGCTTCTAATAGCCTCCAGACCATTCTAGAGCACTTCAGGGCCTTTCTAAAGGCCTCCACACCCTTCTAATGACCCTCAAGACCCTTGTAAAGGCCCACAGACCCTTCTAGATTGCCTCAGGACCCATCTAAAAGCCCCCAGACCCTTCTAATGCCCCTCAGGACCTTTCTAAAGGCCCTCAGACCCTTCTAATGCCCCTCAGGGCATTTATAAAGGTTCCCAGACCCTTCTAGAGCCCGTCAGGACCCTTATAAAGGCCCCCAGACCATTCTAGAGCCCCTCAGGACACTTCTAAATCCCGCAGGCCATTCTAATGCCCGTCAGGGCCTTTATAAAGGTCCCCAGACCCTTCTACTGCCCCTCAGGAGCATTCTAAAGGCCCCCAGACCATTCTAATGCCCCACACGGCCTTTCTAAAGGTCCCCAGACCCTTCTAGAGCCCCTGAAGACCCTTCTAAAGGCCCCCAGACCCTTATAGAGCCCCTCAGGACCCTTCTAAAGTCCCCCAGACCCTGCTAATTCCCCTCATGGCTTTTATAAGGGCACCCAGACCCATCTAATGCCCCTCAGGACATTTCTAAAGGCCCCCACACCCTTCTAATGCCCTACAGGGCCTTTCTAAAGGTCCCCAGACCCTTCTAGAGCCCCTGAAGACCCTTCTAAAGGCCCCCAGACCCTTATAGAGCCCCTCAGGACCCTTCTAAAGTCCCCCAGACCCTGCTAATTCCTTTCAGGGCTTTTATAAGGGCACCCAGACCCTTCTAAGGCCCCTCAGGTCCCTTATAAAGGCACCCAGACCCTTCTAGAGCCTCTCAGGACAGTTTTAAATGCCCCCAGACCCTTCTAGACCCCCTCAGGGCCTTTCTAAAGGCCTCCACACCCTTCTAATGACCCTCAAGACCCATGTAAAGGCCCCCAGACCCTTCTAGATTGCCGCAGGACCCATCGAAAAGCCCCCAGACCCTTCTAATGCCCCTCAGGACCCTTCTAAAGGCGCCCAGACCATTCTAATGCCCCTCAGGACCCTTCTAAAGTCCCCCAGACCCTGCTAATTCCACTCAGGGCTATTATAAGGGCCACAAGACCCTTCTAATGCCCCTCAGGACCCTTATAAAGGCACCCAGACCCTTCTAGAGCCTCTCAGCAAAGTTTTAAATGCCTCCAGACCCTTCTAGACCCCCTCAGGACCATTCTAAAGGCCCCCAGACACTTCCAATGCCCCTGAGGACCTTTCTAAAGGTCCCCAGACCCTTCTAATGCCCCTCAGGACCCTTCTAAAGGCCCCCAGACCCTTCTAATGCACCTCAGGGCCTTTCTAAAGTACCCCAGACACTTCTAGAACCTCTCAGGGCATTTCTATATGACACCAGACCCTTGTAATGCCCCTCAGGTCCTTTCTAAAGGCACCCATACCCTTCTAATGACCCTCAGGACATTTCTAAAGGTCCCCAGATCCTTCAAGATCCCCGCAGGACATATCTAAAGGCACCCAGAACCTTCTAGACCATCTCAGGACAGTTTTAAATGCCTCCAGACCCTTCTAGACCCCCTCAGGACCATTCTAAAGGCCCCCAGACCCTTCTAATGCCCCTCAGGACCCTTCTAAAGGCCCCCAGACCCTTCTAATGCCCCTCAGGGCCTTTCTAAAGGCACCCAGAACCTTCTAGAACCTCTCAGGGCCTTTCTATATGACCCCAGACCCTTGTAATGCCCCTCAGGGCCTTTCTAAAGGCCCCCATACCCTTCTAATGACCCTCAGGATATTTCTAAAGGACCCCAGACCATTCAAGAGCCCCTCAGGACATTTCTAAAGGCACCCAGAACCTTCTAATGCCACTCAGGGCCTTTCTAAAGGCTGCGAGACCCTTATAATCCCCCTGAGGACCTTTAAAAAGGCCCCCAGACCCTTCTGGACCCCCTCAGGACGCTTCTAATAGAACCCAGACCCTTCTAGAGCCCCTCAGGGCCTTTCTAAAGGCCTCCTCACCCTTCTAATGACACTCAAGACCCATGTAAAGCCCCCCAGACCCTTCTAGATTGCCTCAGGACCCATCTAAAAGCCCCCAGACCCTTCTAATGCCTTTCAGGGCCTTTCTAAAGGCCTCCACACCCTTCTAATGACTTTCAAGACCCATGTAAAGGCCCCTAGACCCTTCTAGATTGCCTCAGGACCCATCTAAAAGCCCCCAGACCCTTCTAATGCCTTTCAGGACCCTTATGAAGGCCACCAGACCCTTCTAATGCCCCTCAGGACCTTTCTAAAGGCCCTCAGACCCTTCTAATGCCCCTCAGGGCATTTATAAAGGTTCCCAGACCCTTCTAGAGCCCGTCAGGACCCTTATAAAGGCCCCCAGACCATTCTAGAGCCCCTCAGGACACTTCTAAATCCCGCAGACCATTCTAATGCCCGTCAGGGCCTTTATAAAGGTCCCCAGACCCTTCTACTGCCCCTCAGGAGCATTCTAAAGGCCCCCAGACCATTCTAATGCCCCACACGGCCTTTCTAAAGGTCCCCAGACCCTTCTAGAGCCCCTGAAGACCCTTCTAAAGGCCCCCAGACCCTTATAGAGCCCCTCAGGACCCTTCTAAAGTCCCCCAGACCCTGCTAATTCCCCTCATGGCTTTTATAAGGGCACCCAGACCCATCTAATGCCCCTCAGGACATTTCTAAAGGCCCCCACACCCTTCTAATGCCCTACAGGGCCTTTCTAAAGGTCCCCAGACCCTTCTAGAGCCCCTGAAGACCCTTCTAAAGGCCCCCAGACCCTTATAGAGCCCCTCAGGACCCTTCTAAAGTCCCCCAGACCCTGCTAATTCCTTTCAGGGCTTTTATAAGGGCACCCAGACCCTTCTAAGGCCCCTCAGGTCCCTTATAAAGGCACCCAGACCCTTCTAGAGCCTCTCAGGACAGTTTTAAATGCCCCCAGACCCTTCTAGACCCCCTCAGGGCCTTTCTAAAGGCCTCCACACCCTTCTAATGACCCTCAAGACCCATGTAAAGGCCCCCAGACCCTTCTAGATTGCCGCAGGACCCATCGAAAAGCCCCCAGACCCTTCTAATGCCCCTCAGGACCCTTCTAAAGGCGCCCAGACCATTCTAATGCCCCTCAGGACCCTTCTAAAGTCCCCCAGACCCTGCTAATTCCACTCAGGGCTATTATAAGGGCCACAAGACCCTTCTAATGCCCCTCAGGACCCTTATAAAGGCACCCAGACCCTTCTAGAGCCTCTCAGCAAAGTTTTAAATGCCTCCAGACCCTTCTAGACCCCCTCAGGACCATTCTAAAGGCCCCCAGACACTTCCAATGCCCCTGAGGACCTTTCTAAAGGTCCCCAGACCCTTCTAATGCCCCTCAGGACCCTTCTAAAGGCCCCCAGACCCTTCTAATGCCCCTCAGGGCCTTTCTAAAGGCACCCAGAACCTTCTAGAACCTCTCAGGGCCTTTCTATATGACCCCAGACCCTTGTAATGCCCCTCAGGGCCTTTCTAAAGGCCCCCATACCCTTCTAATGACCCTCAGGATATTTCTAAAGGCCCCCAGACCCTTCAAGAGCCCCTCAGGACATTTCTAAAGGCACCCAGAACCTTCTAATGCCACTCAGGGCCTTTCTAAAGGCTGCGAGACCCTTATAATCCCCCTGAGGACCTTTAAAAAGGCCCCCAGACCCTTCTGGACCCCCTCAGGACGCTTCTAATAGAACCCAGACCCTTCTAGAGCCCCTCAGGGCCTTTCTAAAGGCCTCCTCACCCTTCTAATGACACTCAAGACCCATGTAAAGCCCCCCAGACCCTTCTAGATTGCCTCAGGACCCATCTAAAAGCCCCCAGACCCTTCTAATGCCTTTCAGGGCCTTTCTAAAGGCCTCCACACCCTTCTAATGACTTTCAAGACCCATGTAAAGGCCCCTAGACCCTTCTAGATTGCCTCAGGACCCATCTAAAAGCCCCCAGACCCTTCTAATGCCTTTCAGGACCCTTATGAAGGCCACCAGACCCTTCTAATGCCCCTCAGGACCTTTCTAAAGGCCCTCAGACCCTTCTAATGCCCCTCAGGGCATTTATAAAGGTTCCCAGACCCTTCTAGAGCCCGTCAGGACCCTTATAAAGGCCCCCAGAACATTCTAGAGCCCCTCAGGACACTTCTAAATCCCGCAGACCATTCTAATGCCCGTCAGGGCCTTTATAAAGGTCCCCAGACCCTTCTACTGCCCCTCAGGAGCATTCTAAAGGCCCCCAGACCATTCTAATGCCCCACACGGCCTTTCTAAAGGTCCCCAGACCCTTCTAGAGCCCCTGAAGACCCTTCTAAAGGCCCCCAGACCCTTATAGAGCCCCTCAGGACCCTTCTAAAGTCCCCCAGACCCTGCTAATTCCCCTCATGGCTTTTATAAGGGCACCCAGACCCATCTAATGCCCCTCAGGACATTTCTAAAGGCCCCCACACCCTTCTAATGCCCTACAGGGCCTTTCTAAAGGTCCCCAGACCCTTCTAGAGCCCCTGAAGACCCTTCTAAAGGCCCCCAGACCCTTATAGAGCCCCTCAGGACCCTTCTAAAGTCCCCCAGACCCTGCTAATTACCCTCAGGGCTTTTATAAGGGCACCCAGACCCTTCTAAGGCCCCTCAGGTCCCTTATAAAGGCACCCAGACCCTTCTAGAGCCTCTCAGGACAGTTTTAAATGCCCCCAGACCCTTCTAGACCCCCTCAGGGCCTTTCTAAAGGCCTCCACACCATTCTAATGACCCTCAAGACCCATGTAAAGGCCCCCAGACCCTTCTAGATTGCCGCAGGACCCATCGAAAAGCCCCCAGACCCTTCTAATGCCCCTCAGGACCCTTCTAAAGGCGCCCAGACCATTCTAATGCCCCTCAGGACCCTTCTAAAGTCCCCCAGACCCTGCTAATTCCACTCAGGGCTATTATAAGGGCCACAAGACCCTTCTAATGCCCCTCAGGACCCTTATAAAGGCACCCAGACCCTTCTAGAGCCTCTCAGCAAAGTTTTAAATGCCTCCAGACCCTTCTAGACCCCCTCAGGACCATTCTAAAGGCCCCCAGACACTTCCAATGCCCCTGAGGACCTTTCTAAAGGTCCCCAGACCCTTCTAATGCCCCTCAGGACCCTTCTAAAGCCCCCCAGACCCTTCTAATGCCCCTCAGGGCCTTTCTAAAGGCACCCAGAACCTTCTAGAACCTCTCAGGGCCTTTCTATATGACCCCAGACCGTTGTAATGCCCCTCAGGGCCTTTCTAAAGGCCCCCATACCCTTCTAATGCCCCTCAGGAACTTTATAAAGGCCCTCAGACCCTTCTAATGCCCCTCAGGGCATTTATAAAGGTTCCCAGACCCTTCTAGAGCCCGTCAGGACCCTTATAAAGGCCCCCAGACCATTCTAGAGCCCCTCAGGACACTTCTAAATCCCGCAGACCATTCTAATGCCCGTCAGGGCCTTTATAAAGGTCCCCAGACCCTTCTACTGCCCCTCAGGAGCATTCTAAAGACCCCCGGACCCTTCTAATGCCCCACAGGGCCTTTCTAAAGGTCCCCAGACCCTTCTAGAGCCCCTTAAGACCCTTCTAAAGGCCCCCAGACCCTTATAGAGCCCCTCAGGACCCTTCTAAAGTCCCCCAGACCCTGCTAATTCCCCTCAGGGCTTTTATAAGGGCACCCAGACCCTTCTAATGCCCCTCAGGACCCTTATAAAGGCACCCAGACCCTTCTAGAGCCCCTCAGGACCATTTTAAAGGCCCCCAGACGCTTCTAATGCCCCTCAGGACTCTTCTAAAGGCCCCCAGACCCTTCTAATGCCCCTCAGGACCCTTCTAAAGGCCCCCAGACCCTTCTAATGCCCCTCAGGGCCTTTCTATAGTACCCCAGACACTTCTAGAACCTCTCAGGGCCTTTCTATATAACCCCAGACCCTTGTAATGCCACTCAGGGCCTTTCTAAAAGCCATGAGACGCTTATAATGCCCCTCAGGACATTTCTAAAGGCCCCCAGACCCTTCAAGAGCCCCTCAGGACATTTCTAAAGGCACCCAGAACATTCTAATGCCACTCAGGGCCGTTCTTAATGCTGCGAGACCATTATAATCACCCTGAGGACCTTTAAAAAGGCCCCCAGACCCTTCTGGACCTTCTCAGGACGCTTCTAATAGCCCCCAGACCCTTCTAGAGCCCCTCAGGGCCTTTCTAAAGGCCTCCACACCCTTCTAATGACCCTCAAGACCCATGTAAATGCCCCCAGACCCTTCTAGATTGCATCAGGACCCATCTAAAAGCCCCCAGACCCTTCTAATGCATTTCAGGGCCTTTCTAAAGGCCTCCACACCCTTTTAATGACCCTCAAGACCCATGTAAAGGCCCCTAGACCCTTCTAGATTGCCTCAGGACCCATCTAAAAGCCCCCAGACCCTTCTAATGCATTTCAGGACCCTTATGAAGGCCACAAGACCCTTCTAATGCCCCTCAGGGCATTTATAAAGGCCCCCAGACCATTCTAGAGCCCCTCAGGACGCTTCTAAAGGCCCGCAGACCATTCTAATGCCCGTCAGGGCCTTTATAAAGGTCCCCAGACCCTTCTACTGCCCCTCAGGAGCATTCTAAAGGCACCCAGACCCTTCTAATGCCCCACAGGGCCTTTCTAAAGGTCCCCCAGACCCTTATAGAGCCCCTCAGGACCCTTCTAATGTCCCCCAGACCCTGCTAATTCCCCTCAGGGCTTTTATAAGGGCCACAAGACCCTTCTAATGCCCCTCAGGACCCTTATAAAGGCACCCAGACCCCTCTAGAGCCTCTCAGGACAGTTTTGAATGCGTCCAGACCCTTCTAGACCCCCTCAGGACCATTCTAAAGCCCCAGACCCTTCTAATGCCGCTCAGGACCCTTCTAAAGGCCCCCAGACCCTTCTAATGCCCCTCAGGGCCTTTCTAAAGTACCCCAGACACTTCTAGAACCTCTCAGGGCCTTTCTATATGACCCCAGACCCTTGTAATGCCACTCAGGGCCTTTCTACAGGCCCCCATACCCTTCTAATGACCCTCAGGACATTTCTAAAGGCCCCCAGACCCTTCAAGAGCCCCTCAGGACATTTCTAAAGGCACCCAGAACCTTCTAATGCCACTCAGGACCTTCTAAAGGCTGCGAGACCCTTATAATCCCCCTGAGGACCTTTAAAAAGGCCCCCAGACCCTTCTGGACCCCCTCAGGACGCTTCTAATAGCCCCCAGACCCTTCTAGAGCCTTTCAGGGCCTTTCTAAAGGCCTCCACACCCTTCTAATGACCCTCAAGACCCATGTAAAGGCCCCCAGACCCTTCTAGATTGCCTCAGGACCCATCCAAAAGCCCCCAGACCCTTCTAATGCCTTTCAGGGCCTTTCTAAAGGCCTCCACACCCTTCTAATGACTCTCAAGACCCATGTAAAGGCCCCTAGACCCTTCTAGATTGCCTCAGGACCCATCTAAAAGCCCTCAGACCCTTCTAATGCCTTTCAGGACCCTTATGAAGGCCACAAGACCCTTCTAATGCCCCTCAGGACCTTTCTAAAGGCCCTCAGACACTTCTAATGCCCCTCAGGGCATTTATAAAGGTTCCCAGACCCTTCTAGAGCCCGTCAGGACCCTTATAAAGGCCCCCAGACCATTCTAGAGCCCCTCAGGACACTTCTAAATCCCGCAGACCATTCTAATGCCCGTCAGGGCCTTTATAAAGGTCCCCAGACCCTTCTACTGCCCCTCAGGAGCATTCTAAAGACCCCCGGACCCTTCTAATGCCCCACAGGGCCTTTCTAAAGGTCGCCAGACCCTTCTAGAGCCCCTGAAGACCCTTCTAAAGGCCCCCAGACCCTTCCAGAGCCCCTCAGGACATTTCTAAAGGCACCCAGACCCTTCTAATGCCACTCAGGGCCTTTCTAAAGGCCGCGAGACCCTTATAATCCCCCTTAGGGCCTTTGAAGAGGCCCCCAGACCCTTCTGGACCCTTTCAGGACGCTTCTAATAGCCCCCAGACCCTTCTAGAGCCCCTCAGGGCCTTTCTAAAGGCCTCCACACCCTTCTAATGACCCTCAAGACCCATCTAAATGCCCCCAGACCCTTCTAATGCCTTTCAGGGCCTTTCTAAAGGCCTCCACACCATTCTAATGACCCTCAAGACCCTTGTAAAGGCCTCTAGACCCTTCTAGATTGCCTCAGGACCCATCTAAAAGTCCCCAGACCCTTCTAATGCTTTTCAGGACCATTATGAAGGCCACAAGACCCTTCTAATGCCCCTCAGGACCTTTCTAAAAGCCCTCAGACCCTTCTAATGCCCCTCAGGGCCCTTCTAAAGGCCCCCAGACCCTTCTAATGGCCCTCGGGGCCTTTCTAAAGTACCCCAGACACTTCTTGAACCTCTCAGGGCCTTTCTATATGACCCCAGACCCTTGTAATGCCACTCAGGGCCTTTCTAAAGGCCGCGAGACCCTTATAATTCCCCTGAGGGCCTTTAAAAAGGCCCCCAGACCCTTCTGGACCCCCTCAGGACGCTTCTAATAGCCCCCAGACCCTTCTAGAGCCCCTCAGGGCCTTTCTAAAGGCCTCCACACCCTTCTAATGACCCTCAAGACCCATGTAAAGGCCCCCAGACCCTTCTAGATTGCCTCAGGACCCATCTAAAAGCCCCCAGACCCTTCTAATGCCTTTCAGGACCCTTATGAAGGCCACAAGACCCTTCTAATGCCCCTCAGAACCTTTCTAAAGGCCCACAGACCCTTCTAGTGCACCTCAGGGCATTTATAAAGGTTCCCAGACCCTTCTAGAGCCTGTCAATACCCTTATAAAGGCCCCCAGACCATTCTAGAGCACCTCAGGACACTTCTAAAGTCCCCCAGACCCTGCTAATTCCTTTCAGGGCTTTTATAAGGGCACCCAGACCCTTCTAAGGCCCCTCAGGACCCTTCTAAAGGCCCTCAGACCCTTCTAATGCCCCTCAGGGCATTTATAGTGGTTCCCAGACCCTTCTAGACCCCCTCAGGACCATTCTAACCGCCCCCAGACCCTTCTAATGCCCCACAGGTCCTTTCTAAAGGTCCCCAGCCCCTTCTAGAGCCCCTGAAGACCCTTCTAAAGGCCCCGAGACCCTTATAGAGCCCCTCAGGACCCTTCTGAAGTCCTCCAGACCCTGCTAATTCTCCTCAGGGCTTTTGAAAGGGCACCCAGACCCTTCTAATGCCCCTCAGGACCCTTATAAAGGCACCCAGACCCTTCTAGAGCCTCCCAGGACAGTTTTAAATGCCTCCAGACCCTTCTAGACCCCCTCAGGACCATTCTAAAGGCCCCCAGACCCTTCTAATGCCCCTCAGGGCCTACCTAAAGGCTCCCATACCCTTCTAATGCCCCTCAGGTCATTTCTAAAGGCACCCAGACCCTTCTAATGCCACTCAGGGCCTTTCTAAAGGCCGCGAGACCCTTATAATCCCCCTGAGGGCCTTTAAAAAGGCCCCCAGACCCTTCTGGACCCCCTCAGGACGCTTCTAATAGCCTCCAGACCATTCTAGAGCCCCTCAGGGCCTTTCTAAAGGCCTCCACACCCTTCTAATGACCCTCAAGACCCATGTAAAGGCCCCCAGACCCTTCTAGATTGCCTCAGGACCCATCTAAAAGCCCCCAGAGCCTTCTAATGCCTTTCAGGACCCTTATGAAGGCCACAAGACCCTTCTAATGCCCCTCAGGGCATTTATAAAGGTTCCCAGACCCTTCTAGAGCCCGTCAGGACCGTTACAAAGGCCCCCAGAACATTCTAGAGCCTCTCAGGACACTTCTAAATCCCGCAGACGATTCTAATGCCCGTCAGGGCCTTTATAAACGTCCCCAGACCCTTCTACTGCCCCTCAGGAGCATTCTAAAGGCCCCCAGACCCTTCTAATGCCCCACAGGGCCTTTCTAAAGGTCCCCAGACCCTACTAGAGCCCCTGAAGACCCTTCTAAAGGCCCCCAGACCCTTATAGAGCCCCTCAGGGCCTTTCTAAAGGCCTCCACACCATTCTAATGACCCTCAAGACCCATTTAAAGGCCCCCAGACCCTTCTAGATTGCCTCAGGACCCATCTAAAAGCACCCAGACCCTTCTAATGCCTTTCAGGGCCTTTCTAAAGGCCTCCACACCCTTCTAATGACCCTCAAGACCCATGTAAAGGCCCCTAGACCCTTCTAGAGTGCCTCAGGACCCATCTAAAAGCCCCCAGAGCCTTCTAATGCCTTTCAGGACCCTTATGAAGGCCACAAGACCCTTCTAATGCCCCTCAGGGCATTTATAAAGGTTCCCAGACCCTTCTAGAGCCCGTCAGGACCGTTATAAAGGCCCCCAGAACATTCTAGAGCCTCTCAGGACACTTCTAAATCCCGCAGACGATTCTAATGCCCGTCAGGGCATTTATAAACGTCCCCAGACCCTTCTACTGCCCCTCAGGAGCATTCTAAAGGCCCCCAGACCCTTCTAATGCCCCACAGGGCCTTTCTAAAGGTCCCCAGACCCTTCTAGAGCCCCTGAAGAACCTTCTAAAGGCCCCCAGACCCTTATAGAGCCCCTCAGGACCCTTCTAAGGACCCAGACCCTGCTAATTCCTTTCAGGGCTTTTATAAGGGCACCCAGACCCTTCTAATGCCCCTCAGGACCTCTATAAAGCCACCCAGACCCTTCTAATGCCCCTCAGGGCCTTTCTAAAGGCCCCCATACCCTTCTAATGTCCCTCAGGTCTTTTTAAAAGGCACCCAGACCCTTCTAATGCCACTCAGGGCCTTTCTAAAGGCCGCGAGACCCTTATACTCCCCCTGAGGGCCTTTAAAAAGGCCCCCAGACCCTTCTGGACCCCCTCAGGACGCTTCTAATAGCCCCCAGACCCTTCTAGAGCCCCTCAGGGCCTTTCTAAAGGCCTCCACACCCTTCTAATGACCATCAAAACCCATGTAAAGGCCCCCAGACCCTTCTAGATTGCCTCAGGACCCATCTAAAAGCCCCCAGACCCTTCTAATGCCTTTCAGGGCCTTTCTAAAGACCTCCACACCCTTCTAATGACCCTCAAGACCCATGTAAAGGCCCCTAGACCCTTCTAGATTGCCTCAGGACCCATCTAAAAGCCCCCAGACCCTTCTAATGCCTTTCAGGACCCTTATGAAGGCCACAAGACCCTTCTAATGCCCCTCAGGACCTTTCTAAAGGCCCTCAGACCCTTCTAGAGCCCGTCAGGACCCTTATAAAGGTCCCCAGAACCTTCTAGAGCCCGTCAGGACCCTTATAAAGGTCCCCAGACCCTTCTAGAGCCCGTCAGGACCCTTATAAAGGTCCCCAGACCCTTCTACTGCCCCTCAGGAGCATTCTAAAGGCCCCCAGACCCTTCTAATGTCCCACTGGGCCTTTCTAAAGGTTCCCAGACCCTTCTAGAGCCCCTGAAGACCCTTCTAAAGGCCCCAAGACCCTTATAGAGCCCCTCAGGACCCTTCTAAAGTCCCCCAGACCCTGCTAATTCCCCTCAGGTCTTTTATAAGGGCACCCAGACGCTTCTAAAGCTCTTCAGGACCCTTATAAAGGCACCCAGACCCTTCTAGAGCCTCTCAGGACAGTTTTAAATGCCTCCAGACCCTTCTAGAACCCCTCAGGAACATTCTAAAGGCCCCCAGACCCTTCTAATGCCCCTCAGGGCATTTCTAAAGGCACCCAGACCCTTCTAATGCCACTCAGGGCCTTTCTAAAGGCCGCGAGACCCTTATAATCCCCCTGAGGGCCTTTAAAAAGGCCCCCAGACCCTTATGGACCCCCTCAGGACGCTTCTAATAGCCCCCAGACCCTTCTAGAGCCCCTCAGGGCCTTTCTAAAGGCCTCCACACCCTTCTAATGACTCTCAAGACCCATGTAAAGGCCCCTAGACCCTTCTAGATTGCCTCAGGACCCATCTAAAAGCCCCCAGACCCTTCTAATGCCTTTCAGGACCCTTATGAAGGCCACAAGACCCTTCTAATGCCCCTCAGGACCTTTCTAAAGGCCCTCAGACGCTTCTAATGCCCCTCAGGGGATTTATAAAGGTTCCCAGACCCTTCTAGAGCCCGTCAGGAACATTCTAAAGGCCCCCAGACCCTTCTAATGCCCCTCAGGGCATTTCTAAAGGCCCCCAGACCCTTCTAATGCCCCTCAGGGCATTTCTAAAGGCCCCCAGACCCTTCTAATGCCCCTCAGGGCCATTCTAAAGGCCCCCAGACCCTTCTAATGCCCCTCAGGGCCTTTATAAACGTCCCCAGACACTTCTAGAACCTCTTAGGGCCTTTCTGTATATACCCCAGACCCTTGTAATGCCCCTCAGGGCTTTTCGAAAGGCCCCCATACCCTTCTAATGCCCCTCAGGACATTTCTAAAGGCCCCCAGACCCTTCTAGACCCCTCAGGACATTTCTAAAGGCACCCAGACCCTTCTAATGCCACTCAGGGCCTTTCTAAAGGCCGCGAGACCCTTATAATCCCCCAGAGGGCCTTTAAAAAGGCCCCCAGACCCTTCTGGACCCCCTCAGGACGCTTCTAATAGCCCCCAGACCCTTCTAGAGCCCCTCAGCGCCTTTCTAAAGGCCTCCACACCCTTCTAATGACCCTCAAGACCCATGTAAAGGCCCCCAGACCCTTCTAGATTGCCTCAGGACCCATCTAAAAGACCCCAGACCCTTCTAATGCCTTTCAGGGCCTTTCTAAAGGCCTCCACACCCTTCTAATGACCATCAAGACCCATGTAAAGGCCCCTAGACCCTTCTAGATTGCCTCAGGACCCATCTAAAAGCCCCCAGACCCTTCTAATGCCTTTCAGGACCGTTATGAAGGCCACAAGACCCTTCTAATGCCCCTCAGGACCTTTCTAAAGGCCCTCAAAACCCTTCTAATGTACCTCAGGGCATTTATAAAGGTCCCCAGACCCTTCTACTGCACCTCAGGAGCATTCTAAAGGCCTCCAGACCCTTCTAATGCCCCACAGGGCCTTTCTAAAGGTCCCCAGACCCTTCTAGAGCCCCTGAAGACCATTCTAAAGGCCCCCAGACCCTTATAGAGCCCCTCAGGACCCTTCTAAAGGCCCCCAGACCCTTCTAATGCCCCACAGGGTCTTTCTAAAGGTCCCCAGACCCTTCTAGAGCCCCTGAAGACCCTTCTAAAGGCCCCGTGACCCTTATAGAGCACTTCAGGGGCTTTCTAAAGGCCTCCACACCATTCTAATGACCCTCAAGACCCATTTAAAGGCCCCCAGACCCTTCTAGATTGCCTCAGGACCCATCTAAAAGAACCCAGACCCTTCTAATGCCTTTCAGGGCCTTTCTAAAGGCCTCCACACCCTTCTAATGACCCTCAAGACCCATGTAAAGGACCCTAGACCATTCTAGATTGCCTCAGGACCCATCTAAAAGCCCCCAGAGCCTTCTAATGCCTTTCAGGACCCTTATCAAGGCCACAAGACCCTTCTAATGCCCCTCAGGGCATTTATAAAGGTTCCCAGACCCTTCTAGAGCCCGTCAGGACCCTAATAAAGGCCCCCAGAACATTCTAGAGCCCCTCAGGACACTTCTAAAGGCCTGCAGACCCTGCTAATTCCCCTCAGGGCTTTTATAAGGGCACCCAGACCCTTCTAATGCCCCTCAAGACCCTTATAAAGGCACCCAGACCCTTCTAGAGCCTCTCAGGACAGTTTTAAATGCCTCCAGACCCTTCTAGACCCCCTCAAGACCATTCTAAAGGCCCCCAGACCCTTCTAATGCCCCTCAGGACCATTCTAATGGCCCCCAGACCCTTCTAATGCCCCTCAGGGCCTTTCTAAAGGCCCCCAGACCCTTCTAATGCCCCTGAGGACCCTTCTAAAGGCCCCCAGACCCTTCTAATGCCCCTCAGGGCCTTTCTAAAGTACCCCAGACACTTCTAGAACCTCTCAGGGCCTTTCTATATGACCCCAGACCGTTGTAATGCCCCTCAGGTCCTTTCTAAATGCCCCCATACCCTTCTAATGCCCCTCAGGAACTTTATAAAGGCCCTCAGACCCTTCTAATGCCCCTCAGGGCATTTATAAAGGTTCCCAGACCCTTCTAGAGCCCGTCAGGACCCTTATAAAGGCCCCCAGACCCTTATAGAGCCCCTCAGGACACTTCTAAATCCCGCAGACCATTCTAATGCCCGTCAGGGCCTTTCTAAAGGTCCCCAGACCTTTCTACTGCCCCTCAGGAGCATTCTAAAGGCCCCCAGACCCTTCTAATGCCCCACAGGGCCTTTCTAAAGGTCCCCAGACCCTTCTAGAGCCCCTGAAGGCCCTTCTAAAGGCGCCCAGACCCTTATAGAGCCCCTCAGGACCCTTCTAAAGTCCCCCAGACCCTGCTAATTCCCCTCAGGGCTTTTATAAGGGCACCCAGACCCTTTTAATGCCCCTCAGGACCCTTATAAAGGCACCCAGACCCTTCTAGAGCCTCTCAGGACAGTTTTAAAAGACTCCAGACCCTTCTAGACCCCCTCAGGACCATTCTAAAGGCCCCCAGACCCTTCTAATGCCCCTCAGGACCCTTCTAAAGGCCCCCAGACCCTTCTAATGCCCCTCAGGACCCTTATAAAGTCCTCCAGACACTTCTAATGCCCCGCAGGGCCTTTCTAAATTACCCCAGACACTTCTAGAACCTCTCAGGGCCTTTCTATATGACCCCAGACCCTTGTAATGCCCCTCAGGTCCTTTCTAAAGGCCCCCACACCCTTCTAATGACTCTCAGGACATTTCTAAAGGCCCCCAGACCATTCAAGAGCCCCTCAGGACATTTCTAAAGGCACCCAGACCCTTCTAATGCCACTCAGGGCCTTTCTAAAGGCTGCGAGACCCTTATAATCCCCCTGAGGACCTTTAAAAAGGCACCCAGACCCTTCTGGACCCCCTCAGGACGCTTCTAATAGCCCCCAGACCCTTCTAGAGCCCCTCAGGGCCTTTCTAAAGGCCTCTACACCCTTCTAATGACCCTCAAGACCCATGTAAAGGCCCCCAGACCCTTCTAGATTGCATCCGGACCCATCTAAAAGCCCCCAGACCCTTCTAATGCCTTTCAGGACCTTTCTAAAGGCCTCCGCACCCTTCTAATGACCCTCAAGACCCATGTAAAGGCCCCCAGACCCTTCTAGATTGCCTCAGGACCCATCCGAAAGCCCCGAGACCCTTCTAATGCCTTTCAGGACCCTTATGAAGGCCACAAGACCCTTCTAATGCCCCTCAGGACCTTTCTAAAGGCCCTCAGACCTTTCTAGTGCCCCTCAGGGCATTTATAAAGGTTCCCAGACCCTTCTAGAGCCTGTCAGGACCCTTCTAAAGGCCCCCAGACCCTTATAGAGCCCCTCAGGACCCTTCTAAAGTCCCCCAGACCCTGCTAATTCCCCTCAGGGCTTTTATAAGGGCACCCAGACCCATCTAATGCCCCTCAGGACATTTCTAAAGGCCCCCAGACCCTTCTAGAGCCCCTCAGGACATTTCTAAAGGTCCCCAGACCCTTCTAATGCCACTCAGGGCCTTTCTAAAGGCCGCGAGACCCTTATAATCCCCCTTAGGGCCTTTGAAAAGGCCCCCAGACCCTTCTGGACCCTTTCAGGACGCTTCTAATAGCCCCCAGACCCTTCTAGAGCCACTCAGGGCCTTTCTAAAGGCCTCCACACCCTTCTAATGACCCTCAAGACCCATGTAAAGGCCCCCAGACCCTTCTAGATTGCCTCAGGACCCATCTAAATGCCCCCAGACCCTTCTAATGCCTTTCAGGGCCTTTCTAAAGGCCTCCACACCATTCTAATGACCCTCAAGACCCATGTAAATGCCTCTAGACCCTTCTAGATTGCCTCAGGACCCATCTAAAAGTCCCCAGACCCTTCTAATGCTTTTCAGGACCCTTATGAAGGCCACAAGACCCTTCTAATGCCCCTCAGGACCTTTCTAAAAGCCCTCAGACCCTTCTAATGCCCCTCAGGGCCCTTCTAAAGGCCCCCAGACCCTTCTAATGCCCCTCACGGCCTTTCTAAAGTACACCAGACACTTCTAGAACCTCTCAGGGCCTTTCTATATGACCCCAGACCCTTGTAATGCCCCTCAGGGCTTTTCTAAAGGCCCCCATACCCTTCTAATGCCCCTCAGGACATTTCTAAAGGCCCCCAGACCCTTCTAGACCCCTCAGGACATTTCTAAAGGCACCCAGACCCTTCTAATGCCACTCAGGGCCTTTCTAAAGGCCGCGAGACCCTTATAATCCCCCTGAGGGCCTTTAAAAAGGCCCCCAGACCCTTCTGGACCCCCTCAGGACGCTTCTAATAGCCCCCAGACCATTCTAGAGCCCCTCAGGGCCTTTCTAAAGGCCTCCACACCCTTCTAATGACCCTCAAGACCCATATAAAGGCCCCCAGACCCTTCTAGATTGCCTCAGGACCCATCTAAAAGCCCCCAGACCCTTCTAATGCCTTTCAGGACCCTTATGAAGGCCACAAGACCCTTCTAATGCCCCTCAGAACCTTTCTAAAGGCCCACAGACCCTTCTAGTGCCCCTCAGGGCATTTATAAAGGTTCACAGACCCTTCGAGAGCCTGTCAATACCCTTATAAAGGCCCCCAGACCATTCTAGAGCACCTCAGGACACTTCTAAAGGCCCACAGACCATTCTAATGCCCGTCAGGGCCTTTATAAAGGTCCTCAGACCCTTCTACTGCCCCTCAGGAGCATTCTAAATGCCCCCAGACCCTTCTAATGCCCCAAAGGGCCTTTCTAAAGGTCCCCAGACCCTTCTAGAGCCCCTGAAGACCCTTCTAAAGGACCCCAGACCCTTATAGAGCCCCTCAGGACCCTTCTAAAGTCCCCCAGACCCTGCTAATTCCTTTCAGGGCTTTTATAAGGGCACCCAGACCCTTCTAATGCCCTTCAGGACCCTTATAAAGGCACCCAGACCCTTCTAGAGCCTCCCAGGACAGTTTTAAATGCCTCCAGACCCTTCTAGACCCCCTCAGGACCATTCTAAAGGCCCCCAGACCCTTCTAATGCCCCTCAGGGCCTTTCTAAAGGCCCCATACCCTTGTAATGCCCCTCAGGTCATTTCTAAAGGCACCCAGACCCTTCTAATGCCACTCAGGGCCTTTCTAAAGGCCGCGAGACCCTTATAATCCCCCTGAGGGCCTTTAAAAAGGGCCCCAGACCCTTCTGGACCCACTCAGGACGCTTCTAATAGCCCCCAGACCCTTCTAGAGCCCCTCAGGGCCTTTCTAAAGGCCTCCCACCATTCTAATGACCCTCAAGACCCATGTAAAGGCCCCTAGACCCTTCTAGATTGCCTCAGGACCCATCTAAAAGCCCCCAGACCCTTCTAATGCCTTTCAGGACCCTTATCAAGGCCACAAGACCCTTCTAATGCCCCTCAGGACCTTTCTAAAGGCCCTCAGACCCTTCTAATGCCCCTCAGGGCATTTATAAAGGTTCCCAGACCCTTCTAGAGCCCGTCAGGACCCTTATAAAGGCCCCCAGACCATTCTAGAGCCCCTCAGGACACTTCTAAATCCCGCAGACCATTCTAATGCCCGTCAGGGCCTTTATAAACGTCCCCAGACCCTTCTACTGCACCTCAGGAGCATTCTAAATGCCCCCAGACCCTTCTAATGCCCGACAGGGCCTTTCTAAAGGTCCCCAGACCCTTCTAGAGCCCCTGAAGACCCTTCTAAAGGCCCCCAGACCCTTATAGAGCCCCTCAGGGCCTTTCTAAAGGCCTCCACACCCTTCTAATGACCCTCAAGACCCATTTAAAGGCCCCCAGACCCTTCTAGAGTGCCTCAGGACCCATCTAAAAGCCCCCAGAGCCTTCTAATGCCTTTCAGGACCCTTATGAAGGCCACAAGACCCTTCTAATGCCCCTCAGGGCATTTATAAAGGTTCCCAGACCCTTCTAGAGCCCGTCAGGACCGTTATAAAGGCCCCCAGAACATTCTAGAGCCTCTCAGGACACTTCTAAATCCCGCAGACCATTCTAATGCCCGTCCGGGCCTTTATAAACGTCCCCAGACCCTTCTACTGCCCCTCAGGAGCATTCTAAAGGCCCCCAGACCCTTCTAATGCCCCACAGGGCCTTTCTAAAGGTCCCCAGACCCTTCTAGAGCCCCTGAAGACCCTTCTATAGGCCCCCAGACCCTTATAGAGCCCCTCAGGACCCTTCTAAGGACCCAGACCCTGCTAATTCCTTTCAGGGCTTTTATAAGGGCACCCAGACCCTTCTAATGCCCCTCAGGACCCTTATAAAGGCACCCAGACCCTTCTAGAGCCTCTCAGGACAGTTTTAAATGCCTCCAGACCCTTCTAGACCCCCTCAGGACAATTCTAAAGGCCCCCAGACCCTTCTAATGCCCCTCAGGGCCTTTCTAAAGGCCCCCATACCCTTCTAATGTCCCTCAGGTCTTTTTAAAAGGCACCCAGACCCTTCTAATGCCACTCAGGGCCTTTCTGAAGGCCGCGAGACCCTTATACTCCCCCTGAGGGCCTTTAAAAAGGCCCCCAGACCCTTCTGGACCCCCTCAGGACGCTTCTAATAGCCCCCAGACCCTTCTAGAGCCCCTCAGGGCCTTTCTAAAGGCCTCCACACCCTTCTAATGACCCTCAAGACCCATGTAAAGGCCCCTAGACCCTTCTAGATTGCCTCAGGACCCATCTAAAAGCCCCCAGACCCTTCTAATGCCTTTCAGGACCCTTATGAAGGCCACAAGACCCTTCTAGAGCCCGTCAGGACCCTTATAAAGGTCCCCAGACCCTTCTAGAGCCCGTCAGGACCCTTATAAAGGTCCCCAGACCATTCTACTGCCCCTCAGGAGCATTCTAAAGGCCCCCAGACCCTTCTAGTGTCCCACAGGGCCTTTCTAAAGGTCCCCAGACCCTTCTAGAGCCCCTGAAGACGTTTCTAAAGGCCCCAAGACCCTTATAGAGCCCCTCAGGACCCTTCTAAAGTCCCCCAGACCCAGCTAATTCCCCTCAGGTCTTTTATAAGTGCACCCAGACCCTTCTAATGCCCCTCAGGACCCTTATAAAGGCACCCAGACCCTTCTAGAGCCTCTCAGGACAGTTTTAAATGCCTCCAGACCCTTCTAGAACCCCTCAGGACCATTCTAAAGGCCCCCAGACCCTTCTAATGCCCCTCAGGGCATTTCTAAAGGCACCCAGACCCTTCTAGAGCCTGTCAGGACCCTTATAAAGGTCCCCAGACCCTTCTAGAGCCCGTCAGGACCCTTATAAAGGTCCCCAGACCCTTCTAGAGCCCGTCAGGACCCTTATAAAGGTCCCCAGACCCTTCTACTGCCCCTCAGGAGCATTCTAAAGGCCCCCAGACCCTTCTACTGTCCCACAGGGCCTTTCTAAAGGTCCCCAGACCCTTCTAGAGCCCCTGAAGACCCTTCTAAAGGCCCCAAGACCCTTATAGAGCCCGTCAGGACCCTTCTAAAGGCCCCCAGACCCTTCTAATACCCCTCAGGGCATTTCTAAAGGCACCCAGACCCTTCTAATGCCACTCAGGGCCTTTCTAAAGGCCGCGAGACCCTTATAATCCCCCTGAGGGCCTTTAAAAAGGCCCCCAGACCCTTCTGGACCCCCTCAGGACGAATCTAATAGCCCCGAGACCCTTCTAGAGCACCTCAGGCCGTTTCTAAAGGCCTCCACACCCTTCTAATGACCCTCAAGACCCACGTAAAGGCCCCCAGACCCTTCTAGATTGCCTCAGGACCCATCTAAAAGCACCCAGACCCTTCTAATGCCTTTCAGGGCCTTTCTAAAGGCCTCCACACCCTTCTAATGACACTCAAGACCCATGTAAAGGCCCCCAGACCCTTCTAGATTGCCTCAGGACCCATCTAAAAGCCCCCAGACCCTTCCAATACATTTCAGAACCCTTATGAAGGCCACAAGACCCTTCTAATGCCCCTCAGGACCTTTCTAAAGGCCCTCAGACCATTCTAATGCCCCTCAGGGCATTTATAAAGGTTCCCAGACCCTTCTAGAGCCCGTCAGGACCCCTATAAAGGCCCCTAGACCCTTCTACTCCCCCTCAGGACCATTCTAAAGGCCCCCAGACCATTCTAATGCCCGACAGGGCCTTTCTATATGTCCCCAGACACCTCTAGACCCCCTGAAGTCCCTTCTAAAGGCCCCCAGACCCTTATAGAGCCCCTCAGGGACTTTCTAAAGGCCTCCACACCCTTCTAATGACCCTCAAGACCCATGTAAAGGCCCCTAGACCCTTCTAGATTGCCTCAGGACCCATCTAAAAGCACCCAGACCCTTCTAATGCCTTTCAGGACCCTTATGAAGTCCTCTAGACCCTTCTAATGCCCCTCAGGACCTTTCTAAAGGCCCTCAGACCCTTCTAATGCCCCTCAGGGGATTTATAAAGGTTCCCAGACCGTTCTAGAGCCTGTCAGGACCCTTATAAAGGCCCCCAGACCCTTCTAAGGCCCCTCAGGGCCCTTCTAAAGGCCCCCAGACCCTTCTAATGCCCCTCAGGGCCTTTCTAAAGTACCCCAGACACTTCTAGAACCTCTCAGGGCCTTTCTATATGACCCCAGACCCTTGTAATGCCCCTCAGGGCTTTTCTAAAGGCCCCCATACCCTTCTAATGCCCCTCAGGACATTTCTAAAGGCCCCCAGACCCTTCTAGACCCCTCAGGACATTTCTAAAGGCACCCAGACCCTTCTAATGCCACTCAGGGCCTTTCTAAAGGCCGCGAGACCCTTATAATCCCCCTGAGGGCCTTTAAAAAGGCCCCCAGACCCTTCTGGACCCCCTCAGGACGCTTCTAATAGCCCCCAGACCCTTCTAGAGCCCCTCAGGGCCTTTCTAAAGGCCTCCACACCCTTCTAATGACCCTCAAGACCCATGTAAAGGCCCCCAGACCCTTCTAGATTGCCTCAGGACCCATCTAAAAGACCCCAGACCCTTCTAATGCCTTTCAGGGCCTTTCTAAAGGCCTCCACACCCTTCTAATGACCATAAAGACCCATGTAAAGGCCCCTAGACCCTTCTAGATTGCCTCAGGACCCATCTAAAAGCCCCCAGACCCTTCTAATGCCTTTCAGGACCGTTATGAAGGCCACAAGACCCTTCTAATGCCCCTCAGGACCTTTCTAAAGGCCCTCAAAACCCTTCTAATGCCCCTCAGGGCATTTATAAAGGTCCCCAGACCCTTCTACTGCACCTCAGGAGCATTCTAAAGGCCTCCAGACCCTTCTAATGCCCCACAGGGCCTTTCTAAAGGTCCCCAGACCCTTCTAGAGCCCCTGAAGACCATTCTAAAGGACCCCAGACCCTTATAGAGCCCCTCAGGACCCTTCTAAAGGCCCCCAGACCCTTCTAATGCCCCACAGGGTCTTTCTAAAGGTCCCCAGACCCTTCTAGAGCCCCTGAAGACCCTTCTAAAGGCCCCGAGACCCTTATAGAGCCCCTCAGGACCCTTCTAAAGTCCCCCAGACCCTGCTAATTCCTCTCAGGGCTTTTATAAGGGCACCGAGACCCTTTTAATGCCCCTCAGGACCCTTATAAAGGCACCCAGACACTTCTAGAGCCTCTCAGGACAGTTTTAAATGCCTCCAGACCCTTCTAGACCCCCTCAGGACCATTCTAAAGGCCCCCAGACCCTTCTAATGCCCCTCAGGGCCTTTCTAAAGGCCTCCACACCCTTCTAATGACCCTCAAGACCCATGTAAAGGCCCCTAGACCCTTCTAGGTTGCCTCAGGACCCATCTAAAAGCTCCCAGACCCTTCTAATGCCTTTCAGGACCCTTATGAAGGCCACAAGACCCTTCTAATGCCCCTCAGGACCTTTCTAAAGGCCCTCAGACCCTTCTAATGCCCCTCAGGGCATTTATAAAGGTCCCCAGACCCTTCTAGAGCCCGTCAGGACCCTTATAAACGTCCCCAGACCATTCTACTGCCCCTCAGGAGCATTCTAAAGGCCCCCAGACCCTTCTAATGCCCCACAGGGCCATTCTAAAGGTCCCCAGACCCCTCTAGAGCCCCTGAAGACCCTTCTAAAGGCCCCCAGACCCTTATAGAGCCCCTCAGGACCCTTCTAAAGTCCCCCAGACCCTGCTAATTCCCCTCAGGCCTTTTATAATGGCACCCAGACCCTTATAATGCCCCTCAGGACCCTTATAAAGGCACCCAGACCCTTCTAGAGCCTCTCAGGACAGTTTTAAATGCCTCCAGACCCTTCTAGACCCCCTCAGGACCATTCTAAAGGCCCCCAGACCCTTCTAATGCCCCTCAGGGCCTTTCTAAAGTACCCCAGACACTTCTAGAACCTCTCAGGGCCTATCTATATGACACCAGGCCCTTGTAATGCCACTCAGGGCCTTTCTAAAGGCCACGAGACCCTTATAATTCCCCTTGACGGCCTTTAAAAAGTCCCCCAGACCCTTCTGGACCCTCTCAGGACGCTTCTAATAGCCCCCAGACCCTTCTAGAGCCCCTCAGGGCCTTTCTAAAGGCCTCCACACCCTTCTAATGACCCTCAAGACCCATGTAAAGGCCCCCAGACCCTTCTAGATTGCCTCAGGACCCACCTAAAAGCCCCCAGACCCTTCTAATGCCTTTCAGGGCCTTTCTAAAGGCCTCCACACCCTTCTAATGACCCTCAAGACCCATGTAAAGGCCCCTAGACCCTTCTAGATTGCCTCAGGACCCATCTAAAAGCCCCCAGACCCTTCTAATGCCTTTCAGGACCCTTATGAAGGCCACCAGACCCTTCTAATGCCCCTCAGGACCTTTCTAAAGGCCCTCAGACCCTTCTAATGCCCCTCAGGGCATTTATAAAGGTTCCCAGACCCTTCTAGAGCCCGTCAGGACACTTATAAAGGTCCCCAGACCCTTCTACTGCCCCTCAGGAGCATTCTAAAGGACCTCAGACCCTTCTAATGCCCCACAGGGCCTTTCTAAAGGTCCCCAGACCCTTCTAGAGCCCATCAAGACCCTTCTAAAGGCCCCCAGACCCTTATAGAGCCCCTCAGGACCCTTCTAAAGTCCCCCAGACCCTGCTAATGCCCCACAGGGCTTTTATAAGGGCACCCAGACCCTTCTAATGCCCCTCAGGACCCTTATAAAGGCACCCAGACCTTTCTAGAGCCTCTCAGGACAGTTTTAAATGCCTCCAGACCCTTCTAGACCCCCTCAGGACCATTCTAAAGGCCCCCAGACCCTTCTAATGCCCCACAGGGCCTTTCTAAAGGCCCCCATACCCTTCTAATGCCCCTCAGGTCATTTCTAAAGGCACCCAGATCCTTCTAATGCCACTCAGGGCCTTTCTAAAGGCCGCGAGACCCTTGTAATCCCCCTGAGGGCCTTTAAAAAGGCCCCCAGACCCTTCTAGAGCCCCTCAGGACGCTTCTAATAGGCCCCAGACCCTTCTAGAGCCCCTCAGGGCTTTTCTAAAGGCCTCCACACCCTTCTAATGACCCTCAAGACCCATGTAAAGGCCCCCAGACCCTTCTAATGCCTTTCAGGGCCTTTCTAAAGGCCTCCACACCCTTCTAATGACCCTCAAGACCCATGTAAAGGCCCCTAGACCCTTCTAGATTGCCTCAGGACCAATCTAAAAGCCCCCAGACCCTTCTAATGCCTTTCAGGACCCTTATGAAGGCCACAAGACCCTTCTAATGCCCCTCAGGACGTTTCTAAAGGCCCTCAGACCCTTCTAATGCCACTCAGGGCATTTATAAAGGTCCCCAGACCCTTCTACTGCCCCTCAGGAGCATTCTAAAGGCCCCCAGACCCTTCTACTGCCCCTCAGGAGCATTCTAAAGGCCCCCAGACCCTTCTAATGCCCCACATGGCCTTTCTAAAGGTCCCCAGACCCTTCTAGAGCCCTTGAAGACCCTTCTAAAAGCCCCAAGACCTTTATAGAGCCCCTCAGGACCCTTCAAAAGTCCCCCAGACCCTGCTAATTCCCCTCAGGGGTTTTATAAGGGCACCCAGACCCTTCTAAAGCTCCTCAGGACCCTTATAAAGGCACCCAGACCCTTCTAGAGCCTCTCAGGACAGCTTTAAATGCATCCAGACCCTTCTAGACCCCCTCAGGACCATTCTAAAGGCCCCCAGACCCTTCTAATGCCCCTCAGGACTTTTCTAAAGGCCCTCAGACCCTTCTAATGCCCCTTAGGGCATTTATAAAGGTTCCCAGACCCTTCTAGAGCATGTCAGGACCCTTAGAAAGGCCCCCAGACCATTCTAGAGCCACTCAGGACACTTCTAAAGGCCCGCAGACCATTCTAATGCCCTTCAGGGCCTTATAAAGGTCCCCAGACCCTTCTACTGCCACTCAAGAGCATTCTAAAGGCCCCCAGACCCTTCTAATGCCCCACAGGGCCTTTCTAAACGTCCGCAGACCCTTCTAGAGCCCCTGAAGACCCTTCTAAAGGCCCCCAGACCCTTATAGAGCCCCTCAGGACCCTTCTAAAGGCCCCCAGACCATGCTAATTCCTTTCAGTGCTTTTATAAGGGCACCCAGACCCATCTAATGCCCCTCAGGACACTTATAAAGGCACCCAGACCCTTCTAGAGCCTCTCAGGACAGTTTTAAATGCATCCAGACCCTTCTAGACCCCCTCAGGACCATTCTAAAGGCCCCCAGACCCTTCTAATGCCCATCAGGGCCTTTCTAAAGGCCCCCATACCCTTCTAATGCCCCTCAGGTCATTTCTAAAGGCACCCAAACCCTTCTAATGCCACTCAGGGCCTTTCTAAAGGCCGCGAGACCCTTATAATCCCCCTGAGGGCCTTTAAAAAGGCCCCCAGACCCTTCTAGACCCCCTCAGGACGCTTCTAATAGCCCCCAGACCTTTCTAGAGCCCCTCAGGGCCTTTCTAAAGGCCTCCACACCCTTCTAATGACCCTCAAGACCCATGTAAATGCCCCCAGACCCTTCTAGATTGCCTCAGGACCCATCTAAAAGCACCCAGACCCTTCTAATGCCTTTCAGGGCCTTTCTAAAGGACACCACACCCTTCTAATGACCCTCAAGACCCATGTAAAGGCCCCCAGACCCTTCTAGATTGCCTCAGGACCCATCTAAAAGCCCCCAGACCCTTCTAATGCCTTTCAGGACCATTATGAAGGCCACAAGAACCTTCTAATGCCCCTCAGAACCTTTCTAAAGGCCCTTAGACCCTTCTAATGCCCCTTAGGGCATTTATAAAGGTTCCCAGACCCTTCTAGAGCTCGTCAGGACACTTACAAAGGTCCCCAGACCCTTCTACTGCCCCTCAGGAGCATTCTAAAGGCCTCCAGACCCCTCTAATGCCCCACAGGGCCTTTCTAAAGGTCCCCAGACCCTTCTAGAGCCCTTGAAGACCCTTCTAAAGGACCCCAGACCCTTCTAGAGCCCCTCAGGGCCTGTCTAAAGGCCTCCACACCCTTCTAATGACTCTCAAGACCCATGTAAAGCCCCCTAGACCCTTCTAGATTGCCTCAGGACCCATCTAAAAGCCCCCAGACCCTTCTAATGCCTTTCAGGACCCTTATGAAGGCCACAAGACCCTTCTACTGCCCCTCAGGAGCATTCTAAAGGCCCCCAGACCCTTCTAATGCCCCACAGGGCCTTTTTAACGGTCCCCAGACCCTTCTAGAGCCCCTGAAGACCCTTCTAAGGGCCCTCAGACCCTTATAGAGCCCCTCAGGACCTTTATAAAGGCACCCAGACCCTTCTAGAGCCTCTCAGGACAGTTTTAAATGCCTCCAGACCCGTCTAGAACACCTCAGGACCATTCTAAAGGCCCCCAGACCCTTCTAATGCCCCTCAGGGCATTTCTAAAGTACCCCAGACACTTCTAGAACCTCTCAGGGCCTTTCTATATGACCCCAGACCCTTGTAATGCCACTCAGGGCCTTTCTAAAAGCCGCGAGACCCTTATAATCCCCCTGAGGGCCTTTAAAAAGGCCCCCAGACCCTTCTGGACCCCCTCAGGACGCTTCTAATAGCCCCCAGACCCTTCTAGAGCCCCTCAGCGCCTTTCTAAAGGCATCCACACCCTTCTAATGACCCTCAAGACCCATATAAAGGCCCCTAGACCCTTCTAGATTGCCTCAGGACCCATCTAAAAGCCCCCAGACCCTTCTAATGCCTTTCAGGACCCTTATCAAGGCCACAAGACCCTTCTAATGCCCCTCAGGACCTTTCTAAAGGCCCACAGACCCTTCTAATGCCCCTCAGGGCATTTATAAAGGTTCCCAGACCCTTCTAGAGCCCGTCAGGACACATATAAAGGTACCCAGACCCTTCTACTGCCCCTCAGGAGCATTCTAAAGGCCTCCAGACCCTTCTAATGCCCCACAGGGCCTTTCTAATGGTCCCCAGACCCTTCAAGAGCCCCTGAAGACCCTTCTAAGGGCCCTCAGACCCTTATAGAGCCCCTCAGGACACTTCTAAAGTCCCCCAGACCCTGCTAATTCCCCTCAGGGCTTTTATAAGGGCACCCAGACCCTTCTAATGCCCGTCAGGATCCTTTTAAAGGCACCCAGACCCTTCTAGTGCCTCTCAGGACAGTTTTAAATGCCTCCAGACCCTTCTAGACCCCCTCAGGACCATTCTAAAGGCCCCCAGACCCTTCTAATGCCCCTCAGGGCCTTTCTATATGACCCCAGGCCCTTGTAATGCCACTCAGGGCCTTTCTAAAGGCCGCGACACCCTTATAATCCCCCTGAGGGCCTTTAAAAAGGCCCCCAGACCTTTCTGGATCCCCTTTGGACACTTCTAATAGCCCCCAGACCCTTCTAGAGCCCCTCAGGGCCTTTCTAAAGGCCTCCACACCCTTCTAATGACCCTCAAGACCCATGTAAAGGCCCCTCGACCCTTCTAGATTGCCTCAGGACCCATCTAAAAGCCCCCAGAGCCTTCTAATGCCTTTCAGGACCCTTATCAAGGCCACAAGACCCTTCTAATGCCCCTCAGGGCATTTATAAAGGTTCCCAGACCCTTCTAGAGCCCGTCAGGACCCTTATAAAGGCCCCCAGAACATTATAGAGCCTCTCAGGACACTTCTAAATCCCGCAGACCATTCTAATGTCCGTCAGGGCCTTTATAAACGTCCCCAGACCCTTCTACTGCCCCTCAGGAGCATTCTAAAGGCCCCCAGACCCTTCTAATGCCCCACACGGCCTTTCTAAAGGTCCCCAGACCCTTCTAGAGCCCCTGAAGACCCTTCTAAAGGCCCCCAGACCCTTCTAATGCCACACAGGGCCTTTCTAAAGGTCCCCAGACCATTCTAGAGCCCCTCAAGACCCTTCTAAAGGCCCCCAGACCCTTATAGAGCCCCTAAGGACCCTTCTAAATTCCCCCAGACCCTGCTAATTCTTTTCAGGGCTTATATAAGGGCACCCAGACCCTTCTAATGCCCCTAAGGACCCTTATAAAGGCACCCAGACCCTTGTAGAGCCTCTCAGAACAGTTTTAAATGCCTCCAGACCCTTCTAGACCCCCTCAGGACCATTCTAAAGGCCTTCAGACCCTTCTAATGCCCCTTAAGGCATTTATAAAGGTTCCCAGACCCTTCTAGAGCATGTCAGTACCCTTATAAAGGCCCCCAGACCATTCTAGAGCCCCTCAGGACACTTCTAAAGGCCCGCAGACCATTCTAATGCCCGTCAGGGCCTTATAAAGGTCCCCAGACCCTTCTACTGCCCCTCAGGAGCATTCTAAAGGCCCCCAGACCCTTCTAATGCCCCACAGGGCCTTTCTAAAGGTTCCCAGACCCTTCTAGAGCCAGTCAGGACACTTATAAAGGTACCCAGACCCTTCTACTGCCCCTCAGGAGCATTCTAAAGGCCCCCAGACCCTTCTAATGCCCCACAGGGCCTTTCTAAAGGTCCCCAGACCCTTCTAGAGCCCCTGAAGACCCTTCTAAGGGCCCCCAGACCCTTATAGAGCCACTCAGGACCCTTCTAAAGTCCCCCAGACCCTGCTAATTGCCCTAAGGGCTTTTATAAGGGCACCCAGACCCATCTAATGCCCCTCAGGACACTTATAAAGGCACCCAGACCCTTCTAGAGCCTCTCAGGACAGTTTTAAATGCCTCCAGACCCTTCTAGACCTCCTCAGGACCATTCTAAAGGCCCCCAGACCCTTCTAATGCCCCTCAGGGCCTTTCTAAAGTACCCCAGACGCTTCTAGAACCTCTCAGGCCCTTTCTGTATGAACCCAGACCCTTGTAATGCCACTCAGGGCCTTTCTAAAAGCCGCGAGACCCTTATAATCCCCCTGAGGGCCTTTAAAAAGGCCCCCAGACCCTTCTGGACCCCCTCAGGACGTTTCTAATAGCCCCCAGACCCTTCTAGAGTCCCTCAGCGCCTTTCTAAAGGCCTCCACACCCTTCTAATGACCCTCAAGACCCATGTAAAGGCCCCCAGACCCTTCTAGATTGCCTCAGCACCCATCTAAAAGCCCCCAGACCCTTCTAATGCCCCTCAGGACCCTTCTAAAGGCCCTCAGACCCTTCTAATGCCCCTCAAGACCCATGTAAAGGCCCCTAGACCCTTCTAGATTGCCTCAGGACCCATCTAAAAGCCCCCAGACCCTTCTAATGCCTTTCAGGATCATTATGAAGGCCACAAGACCCTTCTAATGCCCCTCAGGACTTTTCTAAAGGCCCTCAGACCCTTCTAATGCCCCTCAGGGCATTTATAAAGGTTCCCAGACCCTTCTAGAGCCCGTCAGGACCCTTATAAAGGCCCCCAGACCATTCTAGAGCCCCTCAGGACACTTCTAAAGGCCCGCAGACCATTCTAATGCCCGTCAGGGCCTTTATAAATGTCCCCAGACCCTTCTACTGCCCCTCAGGAGCATTCTAAAGGCCCCCTGACCCTTCTAATGCCTCACAGGGCCTTTCTAAAGGTCTCCAGACCCTTCTAGAGCCCCTGAAGACCCTTCTAAAGGCCCCCAGACCCTTATAGAGCCCCTCAGGACTATTCTAAAGTCCCCCAGACCCCGCTAATTGCCCTCAGGGCTATTATAAGGGCACCCAGACCCTTATAATGCCCCTCAGGACCCTTATAAAGGCACCCAGACCCTTCTAGAGCCTCTCAGGACAGTTTTAAATGCCTCCAGACCCTTCTAGACCCCCTCAGGACCATTCTAAAGGCCCCCAGACCCTTCTGATGCCCCTCAGGGCCGTTCTAAAGGCCCCCATACTTTTGTAATGCCCCTCACGTCATTTCTAAAGGCACCCAGACCCTTCTAATGCCACTCAGGGCCTTTCTAAAGGCCGCGAGACCCTTATAATCCCCCTGAGGGCATTTAAAAAGGCCCCCAGACCCTTCTGGATTGCCTCAGGACCCATCTAAAAGCACCCAGACCATTCTAATGCATTTCAGGGCCTTTCTAAAGGCCTCCACACCCTTCTAATGACCCTCGAGACCCATGTAAAGGCCCCTAGACCCTTCTAGATTGCCTCAGGACCCATCTAAAAGCCCCCAGACCCTTCTAATGCCTTTCAGGACCCTTATGAAGGCCACAAGACCCTTCTAATGCCCCTCAGGACCTTTCTAAAGGCCCTCAGACCCTTCTAATGCCCCTCAGGGCCCTTCTAAAGGCCCCCAGACCCTTCTAATGCCCCTCAGGGCCTTTCTAAAGTACCCCAGACACTTCTAGAACCTCTCAGGGCCTTTCTATATGACCCCAGACCCATGTAATGCCCCTCAGGGCTTTTCTAAAGTCCCCCATACCCTTCTAATGCCCCTCAGGACATTTCTAAAGGCCCCCAGACCCTTCTAATGCCCCTCAGGACATTTCTAAAGGCCGCGAGACCCTTATAATCCCCCTGAGGGCCTTTAAAAAGGCCCCCAGACCCTTCTGGACCACCTCAGGACGCTTCTAATAGCCCCCAGACCCTTCTAGAGCCCCTCAGGGCCTTTCTAAAGGCCTCCACACCCTTCTAATGACCCTCAAGACCCATGTAAAGGCCCCCAGACCCTTAAAGATTGCCTCAGGACCCATCTAAAAGCCCCCAGACCCTTCTAATGCCTTTCAGGGCCTTTCTAAAGGCCTCCACAACCTTCTAATGACCCTCAAGACCCATGTAAAGGCCCCTAGACCCTTCTAGATTGCCTCAGGACCCATCTAAAAGCCCCCAGACCCTTCTAATGCCTTTCAGGACCCTTATGAAGGACACAAGACCCTTCTAATGCCCCTCAGGACCTTTCTAAAGGCACTCAGACCCTTCTAGTGCCCCTCATGGCATTTATAAAGGTTCCCAGACCATTTTAGAGCCTGTCAGGACCCTTCTAAAGGCCCCCAGACCATTCTAGAGCCCCTCAGGACACTTCTAAAGGCCCGCAGACCATTCTAATGCCCGTCAGGGCCTTTCTAAAGGTCCCAAGACCCTTCTACTGCCCCTCAGGACATTTCTAAAGGCCCCCAGACCCTTCTAGAGCCCCTCAGGACATTTCTAAAGGCACCCAGACCCTTCTAATGCCACTCAGGGCTTTTCTAAAGGCCGCGAGACCCTTATAATCCCCCTGAGGGCCTTTAAAAAGGCCCCCAGACCCTTCTAGACCCTCTCAGGACGCTTCTAATAGCCCCCAGACCCTTCTAGAGCCCCTCAGGGCCTTTCTAAAGGCCTCCACACCCTTCTAATGACCCTCAAGACCCATGTAAAGGCCCCCAGACCCTTCTAGATTGCCTCAGGACCAATCTAAAAGCACCCAGACCCTTCTAATGCCTTTCAGGGCCTTTCTAAAGGACACCAAACCCTTCTAATGACCCTCAAGACCCATGTAAAGGCCCCCAGACCCTTCTAGATTGCCTCAGGACTCATCTAAAAGCCCCCAGACCCTTCTAATGCATTTCAGGACCCTTATCAAGGCCACAAGACCCTTCTAATGCCCCTCAGGACCTTTCTAAAGGCCCTCAGACCCTTCTAATGCCCCTCAGGGCATTTATAAAGGTTCCCAGACCCATCTACTGCCCCTCAGGAGCATTCTGAAGGCCCCCAGACCCTTCTAATGCCCCACAGGGCCTTTCTAAAGGTCCCCAGACCCCTCTAGATCCATTGAAGACCCTTCTAAAGGCCCCCAGACCCTTCTAGAGCCCCTCAGGGCCTTTCTAAAGGCCTCCACACACTTCTAATGACCCTCAAGACCCATGTAAAGGCCCCTAGACCCTTCTAGATTGCCTCAGGACCCATCTAAAAGCCCCCAGACCCTTCTAATGCCTTTCAGGACCCTTATGAAGGCAACAAGAACCTTCTAATGCCCCTCAGGACCTTTCTAAAGGCCCTTAGACCCTTCTAATGCCCCTCAGGGCATTTATAAAGGTTCCCAGACCCTTCTAGAGCCCGTCAGGACACTTATAAAGGTCCCCAGACCATTCTACTGCCCCTCAGGAGCATTCTAAAGGCCCCCAGACCCTTCTAATGCCCCACAGGGCCTTTCTAAAGGTCCCCAGACCCTTCTAGAGCCCTTGAAGACCCTTCTAAAGGCCCCCAGACCCTTCTAATGACTTTCAGGGCCTTTCTAAAGGCCTCCACACCCTTGTAATGACCCTCAAGACCCATGTAAAGGCCCCTAGACCCTTCTAGATTGCCTCAGGACCCATCTAAAAGCCCCCAGACCCTTCTAATGCCTTTCAGGACCCTTATGAAGGCCACAAGACCCTTCTAATGCCCCTCAGGACCTTTCTAAAGGCCCTCAGACCCTTCTAATGCCCCTCAGGGCATTTATAAAGGTTCCCAGACCCTTCTAGAGGCCGTCAGGACACTTATAAAGGTCCCCAGACCCTTCTACTGCCCCTCAGGAGCATTCTAAAGGACCTCAGACCCTTCTAATGCCCCACAGGGCCTTTCTAAAGGTCCCCAGACCCTTCTAGAGCCCCTCAAGACCCTTCTAAAGGCCCCCAGACCCTTATAGAGACCCTCAGGACCCTTATAAAGGCACCCAGACCCTTCTAGAGCCTCTCAGGGCAGTTTTAAATGCCTCCAGACCCTTCTAGACCCCCTCAGGACCATTCTAAAGGCCCCCAGACCCTTCTAATGCCCCACAGGGCCTTTCTAAATGCCCCCATACCATTCTAATGCCCCTCAGGTCATTTCTAAAGGCACCCAGACCCTTCTAATGCCACCCAGGGCTTTTCTAAAGGCCGCGAGACACTTATAATCCCCCTGAGGGCCTTTAAAAAGGCCCCCAGACCCTTCTAATGCATTTCAGGACCCTTATCAAGGCCACAAGACCCTTCTAATGCCCCTCAGGACCTTTATAAAGGCCCTCAGACCCTTCTAATGTTCCTCAGGGCATTTATAAAGGCTTCCAGACCCTTCTAGAGCCCGTCAGGACCCTTATAAATGTCCCCAGACCATTCTACTGCCCCTCAGGAGCATTCTAAAGGCCCCCAGACCCTTATAGAGCCCCTCAGGACCCTTCTAAAGTCCCCCAGACCCTGCTAATTCCCCTCAGGGCTTTTATAAGGGCACCCAGACCCTTCTAATGCCCCTCAGGACCCTTATAAAGGCACCCAGACCCTTCTAGAGCCTCTCAGGACAGTTTTAAATGCCTCCAGACCCTTCTAGACCCCCTCAGGACCATTCTAAAGGCCCCCAGACCCTTCTAATGCCCCTCAGGGCCTTTCTAAAGGCCTCCACACCATTCTAATGACCCTCAAGACCCATGTAAAGGCCCCCAGACCCTTCTAGATTGCCTCAGGACCCATCTAAAAGCCCCCAGACCCTTCTAATGCCTTTCAGGGCCTTTCTAAAGGCCTCCACACCCTTCTAATGACCATCAAGACCCATGTAAAGGCCCCTAGACCCTTCTAGATTGCCTCAGGACCCATCTAAAAGCCCCCAGACCCTTCTAATGCCTTTCAGGACCATTATGAAGGCCACAAGACCCTTCTAATGCCCCTCAGGACGTTTCTAAAGGCCCTCAGACCCTTCTAATGCCCCTCAGGGCATTTATAAAGGTTCCCAGACCCTTCTAGAGCCTGCCAGGACCCTTATAAAGGCCCCCAGACCATTCTAGAGCCCCTCAGGACACTTCTAAAGGCCTGCAGACCATTCTAATGCCCGTCAGGGCCTTTCTAAAGGTCCCCAGACCCTTGTAGAGCCCCTGAAGACCCTTCTAAAGGCCCCCAGACTCTTCTAATGCCCCACAGGGCCTTTCTAAAGGTCCCCAGACCCTTCTAGAGCCCCTGAAGACCCTTCTAAAGGCCCCCAGACCCTTATAGAGCCCCTCAGGACCCTTCTAAAGGCCCCCAGACCCTGCTAATTCCTTTCAGTGCTTTTATAATGGCACCCAGACCCTTCTAATGCCCCTCAGGACCCTTATAAAGGCACCCAGACCCTTCTAGAGCCTCTCAGGACAGTTTTAAATGCCTCCAGACCCTTCTAGACCCCCTCAGGACCATTCTAAAGGCCCCCAGACCCTTCTAATGCCAATCAGGGCCTTTCTAAAGGCACCCAGACCCTTCTAATGCCACTCAGGGCTTTTCTAAAGGCCGCGAGACCCTTATAATCCCCTTGAGGGCCTTTAAAAAGGCCTCCAGACCCTTCTAGACCCACTCAGGACGCTTCTAATAGCCCCCAGATCCTTCTAGAGCCCCTCAGGGCCTTTCTAAAGGCCTCCACACCCTTCTAATGACCCTCAAGACCCATGTAAAGGCCCCCAGACCCTTCTAGATTGCCTCAGGACCCATCTAAAAGCCTCCAGACCCTTCTAATGCCTTTCAGGACCCTTATGAAGGCCACAAGACCCTTCTAATGCCCCTCAGGACCTTTCTAAAGGCCCTCAGACCCTTCTAATGCCCCTCAGGGCATTTATAAAGGTTCCCATACCCATCTACTGCCCCTCAGGAGCATTCTGAAGGCCCCCAGACCCTTCTAATGCCCCACAGGGCCTTTCTAAAGGTCCCCAGACCCCTCTAAAGCCCCTGAAGACCCTTCTAAAGGCTCCCAGACCCTTCTAGAGCCCCTCAGGGCCTTTCTAAAGGCCTCCACACCCTTCTAATGACCCTCAAGACCCATGTAAAGGCCCCCAGACCCTTCTAGATTGCCTCAGGACCCATCTAAAAGCCCCGAGACCCTTCTAATGCCTTTCAGGACCCTTATGAAGGCCACAAGAACCTTCTAATGCCCCTCAGGACCTTTCTAAAGGCCCTTAGACCCTTCTAATGCCCCTCAGGGCATTTATAAAGGTTCCCAGACCTTCCTAGAGCCTGTCAGGAAACTTATAAAGGTCCCCAGACCCTTCTACTTCCCCTCAGGAGCATTCTGAAGGCCCCCAGACCCTTCTAATGCCTTTCAGGGCCTTTCTAAAGGCCTCCACACCCTTGTAATGACCCACAAGACCCATGTAAAGGCCCCTAGACCCTTCTAGATTGCCTCAGGACCATTCTAAAGGCCCCCAGACCCTTCTAATGCCTTTCAGGGCCTTTCTAAAGGCCTCCACACCCTTGTAATGACCCTCAAGACCCATGTAAAGGCCCCTAGACCCTTCTAGATTGCCTCAGGACCCATCTAAAAGCCCCCAGACCCTTCTAATGCCTTTCAGGACCCTTATGAAGGCCACAAGACCCTTCTAATGCCCCTGAGGACCTTTCTAAAGGCCCTCAGACCCTTCTAGAGCCCGTCAGGACCCTTATAAAGGTCCCCAGACCATTCTACTGCCCCTCAGGAGCATTCTAAAGGCCCCCAGACCCTTCTAATGCCCCACAGGGCCTTTGTAAAGGTCCCCAGACCCCTCTAGAGCCCCTGAAGACCCTTCTAAAGGCCCCCAGACCCTTATAGAGCCCCTCAGGACCCTTCTAATGTCCCCCAGACCCTGCTAATTCCCCTCAGGGCTTTTATAAGGGCACCCAGACCCTTCTAATGCCCCTCAGGACCCTTATAAAGGCACCCAGACCCTTCTAGAGCCTCTCAGGACAGTTTTAAATGCCTCCAGACCCTTCTAGACCCCCTCAGGACCATTCTAAAGGCCCCCAGACCCTTCTAATGCCCCTCAGGGCCTTTCTAAAGTACCCCAGACACTTCTAGAACCTCTCAGGGCCTTTCTATATGACCCCAAGCCCTTGTAATGCCACTCAGGGCCTTTCTAAAGGCCACGAGACCCTTATAATTCCCCTTGACGGCCTTTAAAAAGTCCCCCAGACACTTCTGGACCCTCTCAGGACGCTTCTAATAGCCCCCAGACCCTTCTAGAGCCCTTCAGGGCCTTTCTAAAGGCCTCCACACCATTCTAATGACCCTCAAGACCCATGTAAAGGCCCCCAGACCGTTCTAGATTGCCTCAGGACCCATCTAAAAGCCCCCAGACCCTTCTAATGCCTTTCAGGGCCTTTCTAAAGGCCTCCACACCCTTGTAATGACCCTCAAGACCCATGTAAAGGCCCCTAGACCCTTCTAGATTGCCTCAGGACCCATCTAAAAGCCCCCAGACCCTTCTAATGCCTTTCAGGACCCTTATGAAGGCCACAAGACCCTTCTAATGCCCCTCAGGACCTTTCTAAAGGCCCTCAGACCCTTCTAGAGCCCGTCAGGACCCTTATAAAGGTCCCCAGACCATTCTACTGCCCCTCAGGAGCATTCTAAAGGCCCCCAGACCCTTCTACTGCCCCTCAGGAGCATTCTAAAGGACCTCAGACCCTTCTAATGCCCCACAGGGCCTTTCTAAAGGTCCCCAGACCCTTCTAGAGCCCCTCAAGACCATTCTAAAGGCCCCCAGACCCTTATAGAGACACTCAGGACCCTTATAAAGGCACCCAGACCCTTCTAGAGCCTCTCAGGGAAGTTTTAAATGCCTCCAGACCATTCTAGACCCCCTCAGGACCATTCTAAAGGCCCCCAGACCCTTCTAATGCCCCACAGGGCCTTTCTAAATGCCCCCATACCATTCTAATGCCCCTCAGGTCATTTCTAAAGGCACCCAGACCCTTCTAATGCCACTCAGGGCTTTTCTAAAGGCCGCGAGACACTTATAATCCCCCTGAGGGCCTTTAAAAAGGCCCCCAGACCCTTCTAGACCCCCTCAGGATGCTTCTAATAGCCCCCAGACCCTTCTAGAGCCCCTCAGGGCCTTTCTAAAGGCCTCCACACCCTTCTAATGACCCTCAAGACCCATGTAAAGGCCCCCAGACCCTTCTAGATTGCCTCAGGACCCATCTAAAAGCACCCAGACCCTTCTAATGCCTTTCAGGGCCTTTCTAAAGGACACCACACAGTTCTAATGACCCTCAAGACCCATGTAAAGGCCCCCAGACCCTTCTAGATTGCCTCAGGACCCATCTAAAAGCCCCCAGACCATTCTAATGCATTTCAGGACCCTTATCAAGGCCACAAGACCCTTCTAATGCCCCTCAGGACCTTTCTAAAGGCCCTCAGACCCTTCTAATGCCCCTCAGGGCATTTATAAAGGTTCCCAGACCCTTCTAGAGCCTGCCAGGACCCTTATAAAGGCCCCCAGACCATTCTAGAGCCCCTCAGGACACTTCTAAAGGCCTGCAGACCATTCTAATGCCCGTCAGGGCCTTATAAAGGTCCCCAGACCCTTCTACTGCCCATCAGGAGCATTCTAAAGGCCTCCAGACCCTTCTAATGCCCTACAGGGCCTTTCTAAAGGTCCTCAGACCCTTCTAGAGCCCCTGAAGACCCTTCTAAAGGCACCTAGACCCTTCTACTGCCCCTCAGGAACCTTCTAAAGGCCCCCAGACCCTTCTAATGCCCCACAGGGTCTTTCTAAAGGTCCCCAGACCCTTCTAGAGCCCCTGAAGACCCTTCTAAAGTCCCCCAGACGCTGCTAATTCCTCTCAGGGCTTTTATAAGGGCACCGAGACCCTTCTAATGCCCCTCAGGACCATTCTAAAGGCCCCCAGACCCTTCTAATGCCCCTCAGGGCCTTTCTAAAGGCCCCCATACCCTTGTAATGCCCCTCAGGTCATTTCTAAAGGCACCCAGACCCTTCTAATGCCACTCAGGGCCTTTCTAAAGGCTGCGAGACCCTTATAATCCCCCTGAGGGCCTTTAAAAAGGCCACCAGACCCTTCTGGACCCCCTCAGGACGCTTCTAATAGCCCCCAGACCCTTCTAGAGCCCCTCAGGGCCTTTCAAAAGGCCTCCACACCCTTCTAATGACCCTCAAGACCCATGTAAAGGCCCCCAGACCCTTCTAGATTGCCTCAGGACCCATCTAAAAGCCCCCAGACCCTTCTAATGCCTTTCAGGGCCTTTCTAAAGGCCTCCACACCCTTCTAATGACCTTCAAGACCCATGTAAAGGCCCCTAGACCCTTCTAGATTGCCTCAGGACCCATCTAAAAGCCCCAGACCCTTCTAATGCCTTTCAGGACCCTTATGAAGGCCATAAGACCCTTCTAATGCCCCTCAGGACCTTTATAAAGGCCCTCAGACCCTTCTAATGCCACTCAGGGCATTTATAAAGGTCCCCAGACCCTTCTACTGCCCCTCAGGAGCATTCTAAAGGCCCCCAGACCCTTCTAATGCCCCACAGGGCCTTTCTAAAGGTCTCCAGACCCTTCTAGAGCCCCTGAAGACCCTTTTAAAAGCCCCCAGACCCTTCTAGAGCCCCTCAGGGCCTTTCTAAAGGCCTCCACAACCTTCTAATGACCCTCAAGATCCATGTAAAGGCCCCCAGACCCTTCTAGATTGCCTCAGCACCCATCTAAAAGCCCCCAGACCATTCTAATGCCTTCAGGACCCTTATGAAGGCAACAAGACCCTTCTAGAGCCCCTCAGGACCTTTCTAAAGGCCCTCAGACCCTTCTAATGCCCCTCAGGGCATTTATAAAGGTTCCCAGACCCTTCTAGAGCCCGTCAGGCACTTATAAAGGTCCCCAGACCCTTCTACTGCCCCTCAGGAGCATTCTAAGGGCCCCCAGACACTTCTAATGCCCCACAGGGCCTTTCTAAAGGTCCCCAGACCCTTCTAGAGCCCCTGAAGACCCTTCTAAAGGCCCCAAGACCCTTATAGAGCCCCTCAGGACCCTTCTAAAGTCCCCCAGACCCTGCTAATTCCCCTCAGGTCTTTTATAAGGGCACCCAGACCCTTCTAAAGCTCCTCAGGACCCTTATAAAGGCACCCAGACCCTTCTAGAGCCTCTCAGGACAGTTTTAAATGCCTCCAGACCCTTCTAGAACCCCTCAGGACCATTCTAAAGGCCCCCAGACCCTTCTAATGCCCCTCAGGGCCTTTCTAAAGTACCCCAGACACTTCTAGAACCTCTCAGGGCCTTTCTATATGACCCCAGACCCTTGTAATGCCACTCAGGGCCTTTCTAAAAGCCGCGAGACCCTTATAATCCCCCTGAGGGCCTTTAAAAAGGCACCCAGACCCTTCTGGACCATCTCAGGACGCTTCTAATAGCCCCCAGACCCTTCTAGAGCCCCTAAGCGCCTTTCAAAAGGCCCCCACACCCTTCTAATGACCCTCAAGACCCATGTAAAGGCCCCTAGACCCTTCTAGATTGCCTCAGGACCCATCTAAAAGCCCCCAGACCCTTCTAATGCCTTTCAGGACCATTTTGAAGGCCACAAGACCCTTCTAATGCACGTCAGGACCTTTCTAAAGGCCCTCAGACCCTTCTAATGCCCCTCAGGGCATTTATAAAGGTCCCCAGACCCTTCTACTGCCCCTCAGGAGCATTCTGAAGGCCTCCAGACCCTTCTAATGCCCCACAGGGCCTTTCTAAAGGTCCCCAGACCCTTCTAGAGCCCCTGAAGGCTCTTCTAAAGGCCGCCAGACCCTTACAGAGCACCTCAGGACCCTTCTAAATGCCCCCAGACCCTGCTAATTCCCCTCAGGGCTTTCATAAGGGCACCCAGACCCTTCTAATGCCCCTCAGGACCCTTATAAAGGCACCCAGACCCTTCTAGAGCCTCTCAGGACTGTTTTAAATGCCTCCAGACCCTTCTAGACCCCCTCAGGACCATTCTAAAGGCCCCCAGACCCTTCTAATGCCCCTCAGGGCATTTCTAAAGTACCCCAGACACTTCTAGAACCTCTCAGGGCCTTTCTATATGACCCCAGACCCTTGTAATGCCACTCAGGGCCTTTCTAAAAGCTGCGAGACCCTTATAATCCCCCTGAGGGCCTTTAAAAAGGCCCCCAGACCCTTCTGGACCCCCTCAGGACCATTCTAAAGGCCCCCAGACCCTTCTAATGCCCCTCAGGACCCTTCTAAATGCCCCCAGACCCTTCTAATGCCCCTCAGGACCCTTATAAAGTCCCCCAGACCCTTCAAATGCCCCGCAGGGCCCTTTTAAATTACCCCAGACACTTCTAGAACCTCTCAGGGCCTTTCTATATGACCCCAGACCCTTGTAATGCCCCTCAGGGCCTTTCTAAAGGCCCCCACACCCTTCTAAAGGCCCCCAGACCACTCAAGAGCCCCTCAGGACATTTCTAAAGGCACCCAGACCTTTCTAATGCCACTCAGGGCCTTTCTAAAGGCTGCGAGACCCTTATAATCCCCCTGAGGACCTTTAAAAAGGCACCCAGACCCTTCTGGACCCCCTCAGGACGCTTCTAATAGCCCCCAGACAATTCTAGAGCCCCTCAGGGCCTTTCTAAAGGCCTCCACACCCTTCTAATGACCCTCAAGACCCATGTAAAGGCCCCCAGACCCTTCTAGATTGCATCAGGACCCATCTAAATGCCCCCAGACCCTTCTAATGCCTTTCAGGGCCTTTCTAAAGGCCTCCACACCCTTCTAATGACACTCAAGACCCATGTAAAGGCCCCCAGACCCTTCTAGATTGCCTCAGGACCCATCCAAAAGCCCCCAGACCCTTTTAATGCTTTTCAGGACCCTTATGAAGGCCACAAGACCCTTCTAATGCCCAACAGGACCTTTCTAAAGGCCCGCAGACCTTTCTAGTGCCCCTCAGGGCGTTTATAAAGGTTCCCAGACCCTTCTAGAGCCTGTCAGGACCCTTATAAAGGCCCCCAGACCATTCTAGAGCCCCTGAAGACCCTTCTAAAGGCCCTCAGACCCTTATAGAGCCCCTCAGGACCCTTCTAAAGTCCCCCAGACCCTGCTAATTCCCCTCTGGGCTTTTATAAGGGCACCCAGACCCATCTAATGCCCCTCAGGACATTTCTAAAGGCCCCCAGACCCTTCTAGAGCCCCTCAGGACATTTGTAAAGGCACCCAGACCCTTCTAATGCCACTCAGGGCCTTTCTAAAGGCCGCGAGACCCTTATAATCCCCATTAGGGCCTTTGAAGAGGCCCCCAGACCCTTCTGGACTCTTTCAGGACGCTTCTAATAGCCCCCAGACCCTTCTAGAGCCCCTCAGGGCCTTTCTAAAGGCCTCCACACCCTTCTAATGACCCTCAAGACCCATGTAAAGGCCCCCAGACCCTTCTAGATTGCCTCAGGACCCATCTAAAAGCCCCCAGACCCTTCTAATGCCTTTCAGGGCCTTTCTAAATGCCTCCACACCATTCTAATGACCAACAAGACCCATGTAAAGGCCTCTAGACCCTTCTAGATTGCCTCAGGACCCATCGAAAAGTCCCCAGACCATTCTAATGCTTTTCAGGACACTTATGAAGGCCACAAGACCCTTCTAATGCCCCTCAGGACCTTTCTAAAAGCCCTCAGACCCTTCTAATGCCCATCAGGGCCATTCTAAAGGCCCCCAGACCCTTCTAATGCCCCTCAGGGCCTTTCTAAAGTACCCCAGACACTTCTAGAACCTCTCAGGGCCTTTCTATATGACCCCAGACCCTTGTAATGCCCCTCAGGGCCTTTCTAAAGGCCCCCATACCCTTCTAATGCCCCTCAGGACATTTCTAAAGGCCCCCAGACCCTTCTAGAGCCCCTCAGGTCATTTCTAAAGGCACCCAGACCCTTCTAATGCCACTCAGGGCCTTTCTAAAGGCCGCGAGACCCTTATAATCCCCCTGAGGGCCTTTAAAAAGGCCCCCAGACCCTTCTGGAACCCCTCAGGACGCTTCTAATAGCTCCCAGACCCTTCTAGAGCCCCTCAGGGCCTTTCTAAAGGCCTCCACACCCTTCTAATGACCCTCAAGACCCATGTAAAGGCCTCTAGACCCTTCTAGATTTGCTCAAGACCCACCTAAAAGCCCCCAGACCCTTCTAATGCCTTTCAGGACCCTTATGAAGGCCACAAGACCCTTCTAATGCCCCTCAGGACCTTTCTAAAGGCACTCAGACCCTTCTAATGCCCCTCAGGGCATTTATAAAGGTTCCCAGACCCTTCTAGAGCCCCTCAGGACACTTATAAAGGCCCCCAGACCATTCTAGAGCCCCTCAGGACACTTCTACAGGCCCGCAGACCATTCTAATGCCCGTCAGGGCCTTTCTAGAGGTCCCCAGACCCTTCTACTGCCCCTCAGGAGCGTTCTAAAGGCCCCCAGACCCTCCTAATGCCCCACAGGGCCTTTCTAAAGGTCGCCAGACCCTTCTAGAGCACCTGAAGACCCTTCTAAAGGCCCCCAGACCCTTGTAATGCCCCTCAAGGCCTTTCTAAAGTACGCCAGACACTTCTAGAAACTATCAGGGCCTTTCTATATGAACCGAGACCCTTCTAATGCCTGTCAGGGCCTTTCTAAAGGCCGCGAGACCCTTATAATCCCCCTGAGGTCCTTTAAAAAGGCACCCAGACCCTTCTGGACCCCCTCAGGACGCTTCTAATAGCCCCCAGACCCTTTTAGAGCCCCTCAGGGCCTTTCTAAAGGCCTCCACACCCTTCTAATGACCCTCAAGACCCATGTAAAGGCCCCTAGACCATTCTAGATTGCCTCAGGACCCATCTAAAAGCCCCCAGACCCTTCTAATGCCTTTCAGGACCATTATCAATGCCACAAGACCCTTCTAATGCCCCTCAGGACCTTTCTAAAGGCCCTCAGACCCTTCTAATGCCCCTCAGGGCATTTATAAAGGTTCCCAGACCATTCTAGAGCCCCTCAGGACACTTATAAAGGTCCCCAGACCCTTCTACTGCCCCTCAGGAGCATTCTAAAGGCCCCCAGACCCATCTAATGCCCCACAGGGCCTTTCTAAAGGTCCCCAGTCCCTTCTAGAGCCCCTGAAGACCCTTCTAAAGGCCCCCAGACCCTTATAGAGCCCCTCAGGACCCTTCTAAAGTCCCCCAGACCCTGCTAATTCCTTTCAGGGCTTTTATAAGGGCACCCAGACCCTTCTAAGGCCCCTCAGGACCCTTATAAAGGCACCCAGACCCTTCTAGAGCCTCTCAGGACAGTTTTAAATGCACCCAGACCCTTCTAGACCCCCTCAGGGCCTTTCTAAAGGCCTCCACACCCTTCTAATGACCCTCAAGACCCATTTAAAGGCACCCAGACCCTTCTAGATTGCCGCAGGACCCATCTAAAAGCCCCCAGACCCTTCTAATGCCCCTCAGGACCCTTCTAAAGGCGCCCAGACCATTCTAATGCCCCTCAGGACCCTTATAAAGGCACCCAGACCCTTCTAGAGCCTCTCAGAAAAGTTTTAAATGCCTCCAGACCCTTCTAGACCCCCTCAGGACCATTCTAAAGGCCCCCAGACACTTCCAATGCCCCTGAGGACCTTTCTAAAGGTCCCCAGACCCTTCTAATGCCCCTCAGGACCCTTCTAAAGGCCCCCAGACCCTTCTAATGCACCTCAGGGCCTTTCTAAAGTACCCCAGACACTTCTAGAACCTCTCAGGGCCTTTCTATATGACACCAGACCCTTGTAATGCCCCTCAGGGCCTTTCTAAAGGCACCCATACCCTTCTAATGACCCTCAGGACATTTCTAAAGGTCCCCAGATCTTTCAAGATCCCCGCAGGACATTTCTAAAGGCACCCAGAACCTTCTAGTGCATCTCAGGACAGTTTTAAGTGCCTCCAGACCCTTCTAGACCCCCTCAGGACCATTCTAAAGGCCCCCAGACCCTTCTAATGCCCCTCAGGACCCTTCTAAAGGCCCCCAGACCCTTAAAATGCACCTCAGGGCCTTTCTAAAGTAACCCAGACACTTCTAGAACCTCTCAGGACCTTTCTATATGACCCCAGACCATTGTAATGCCCCTAAGGTCCTTTCTAAAGGCCCCCATACACTTCTAATGACCCTCAGGACATTTCTAAAGGCCCCCAGACCCTTCTAATGCCGCTCAGGGCCTTTCTAAAGGCCCCCATACCCTTCTAATGCCCCTCAGGACATTTCTAAAGGCACCCAGAACCTTCTAATGCCACTCAGGGCCTTTCTAAAGGCTGCGAGACCCTTATAATCCCCCTGAGGACCTTTAAAAAGGCCCCCAGACCCTTCTGGACCCCCTCAGGACGCTTATAATAGACCCCAGACCCTTCTAGAGCCCCTCAGGGCCTTTCTAAAGGCCTCCTCACCCTTCTAATGACACTAAAGACCCATGTAAAGGCCCCCAGACCCTTCTAGATTGCCTCAGGACCCATCTAAAAGCCCCCAGACCCTTCTAATGCCTTTCAGGGCCTTTCTAAAGGCCTCCACACCCTTCTAATGACCCTCAAGACCCATGTAAAGGCCCCTAGACCCTTCTAGATTGCCTCAGGACCCATCTAAAAGCCCCCAGACCCTTCTAATGCCTTTCAGGACCCTTATGAAGGCCACCAGACCCTTCTAATGCCCCTCAGGACCTTTCTAAAGGCCCTCAGACCCTTCTAATGCCCCTCAGGGCATTTATAAAGGTTCCCAGACCCTTCTAGAGCCCGTCAGGACCCTAATAAAGGCCCCCAGAACATTCTAGAGCCCCTCAGGACACTTCTAAAGGCCTGCAGACCCTGCTAATTCCCCTCAGGGCTTTTATAAGGGCACCCAGACCCTTCTAATGCCCCTCAAGACCCTTATAAAGGCACCCAGACCCTTCTAGAGCCTCTCAGGACAGTTTTAAATGCCTCCAGACCCTTCTAGACCCCCTCAAGACCATTCTAAAGGCCCCCAGACCCTTCTAATGCCCCTCAGGACCATTCTAATGGCCCCCAGACCCTTCTAATGCCCCTCAGGGCCTTTCTAAAGGCCCCCAGACCATTATAGAGCCCCTCAGGACCCTTCTAAAGTCCCCCAGACCCTTCTAATGCCCCTCAGGGCCTTTCTAAAGTACCCCAGACACTTCTAGAACCTCTCAGGGCCTTTCTATATGACCCCAGGCCCTTGTAATGCCACTCAGGGCCTTTCTAAAGGCCTCCACACCCTTCTAATGACCCTCAAGACCCATGTAAAGGCCCCCAGACCCTTCTAGATTGCCTCAGGACCCATCTAAAAGCCCCCAGACCCTTCTAATGCCTTTCAGGACCCTTATGAAGGCCACAAGACCCTTCTAATGCCCCTCAGGACCTTTCTAAAGGCCCTCAGACCCTTCTAATGCCCCTCAGGGCATTTATAAAGGTTCCCAGACCCTTCTAGAGCCCGTCAGGACACTTATAAAGGTCCCCAGACCCTTCTACTGCCCCTCAGGAGCATTCTAAAGGCCTCCAGACCCTTCTAATACCCCACAGGGCCTTTCTAAATGTCCCCAGACCCTTCTAGAAGCCCTGAAGACCCTTCTAAAGGCCCCCAGACCCTTATAGAGCCCCTCAGGACCCTTCTAAAGTCCCCCAGACCCTGCTAATTCCCCTCAGGGCTTTTATAAAGGCCGGCAGACCCTTCTAGAACCTCTCAGGACAGTTTTAAATGCATCCAGACCCTTCTAGACCCCTTCAGGACCATTCTAAAGGCCCCCAGACCCTTCTAATGCCCCTCAGGGCCTTTCTATATGACCCCAGGCCAATGTAATGCCACTCAGGGCCTTTCTAAAGGCCGCGAGACCCTTATAATCCCCCTGAGGGCCTTTAAAAAGGCCCCCAGACCCTTCTGGACCCCCTCAGGACGCTTCTAATAGCCCCCAGACCCTTCTAGAGCCCCTCAGGGCCTTTCTAAAGGCCTCCACACCCTTCTAATGACCCTCAAGACCCATGTAAAGGCCCCTAGACCCTTCTAGATTGCCTCAGGACCCATCTAAAAGCCCCCAGACCCTTCTAATGCCTTTCAGGACCCTTTTGAAGGCCACAAGACCCTTCTAATGCCCCTCAGGACCTTTATAAAGGTCCCCAGACCCTTCTAGAGCCCGTCAGGACCCTTATAAAGGTCCCCAGACCCTTCTAGAGCCCGTCAGGACCCTTATAAAGGTCCCCAGACCCTTCTAGAGCCCGTCAGGACCCTTATAAAGGTCCCCAGACCCTTCTACTGCCCCTCAGGAGCATTCTAAAGGCCCCCATACCCTTCTAATGCCCCACAGGACCTTTCTAAAGGTCCCCAGACCCCTCTAGAGCCCCTGAAGACCCTTCTAAAGGCCCCCAGACCCTTATAGAGCCCCTCAGGACCCTTCTAAAGTCCCCCAGACCCTGCTAATTCCCCTCAGGGCTTTTATAAGGGCACCCAGACCCTTCTAATGCTCGTCAGGACCCTTATAAAGGCACCCAGACCCTTCTAGAGCCTCTCAGGACAGTTTTAAATGCCTCCAGACCCTTCTAGACCCCCTCAGGACCATTCTAAAGGCCCCCAGACCCTTCTAATACCCCTCAGAGCCTTTCTAAAGTACCCCAGACACTTGTAGAACCTCTCAGGGCCTTTCTATATGACCCCAGGCCCTTGTAATGCCACTCAGGGCCTTTCTAAAGGCCACGAGACCCTTATAATCCCCCTGAGGGCCTTTAAAAAGGCCCCCAGACCCTTATGGACCCCCTCAGGACGCTTCTAATAACCCCCAGACCCTTCTAGAGCCCCTCAGGGCCTTTCTAAATGCCCCCATACCTTTCTAATGCCCCTCAGGTCATTTCTAAAGGCACCCAGACCCTTCTAATGCCACTCAGGGCCTTTCTAAAGGCCGCGAGACCCTTATAATCCCCCTGAGGGCCTTTAAAAAGGCCACCAGACCCTTCTGGACCCCCTCAGGACGCATCTAATAGCCCCGAGACCCTTCTAGAGCACCTCAGGCTGTTTCTAAAGGCCTCCACACCCTTCTAATGACCCTCAAGACCCATGTAAAGGCCCCCTGACCCTTCTAGATTGCCTCAGGACCCATCTAAAAGCACCCAGACCCTTCTAATGCCTTTCAGGGCCTTTCTAAAGGCCTCCACACCCTTCTAATGACCCTCAAGACCCATGTAAAGGCCCCCAGACCCTTCTAGATTGCCTCAGGACCCATCTAAAAGCCCCCAGACCCTTCCAATACCTTTCAGGACCCTTATGAAGGCCACAAGACCATTCTAATGCCCCTCAGGACCTTTCTAAAGGCCCTCAGACCATTCTAATGCCCCTCAGGGCATTTATAAAGGTTCCCAGACCCTTCTACACCCCGTCAGGACCCTTATAAAGGCCCCCAGACCATTCTAGAGCCCCTCAGGACACTTCTAAAGGCCTGCAGACCATTCTAATGACCGTCAGGGCCTTTCTAAAGGTCCACAGACCCTTCTACTGCCCCTCAGGAGCATTCTAAAGGCCCCCAGATCCTTCTAATGCCCCACAGGGCCTTTCTAAAGGTCCCCAGACCCTTCTAGAGCCCCTGAAGACCCTTCTAAAGGCCCCCAGACCCTTATAGAGCCCCTCAGGACCCTTCTAAATGCCCCCAGACCCATATAGAGCCCCTCAGGACCATTCTAAAGGCCCCCAGACCTTTCTAATGCCCCTCAGGTCCTTTCTAAAGGTCCCCATACCCTTCTAATGCCCCTCATGTCGATTCTAAAGGCACCCAGATCCTTCTAATGCCACTCAGGGCCTTTCTAAAGGCCGCGAGACCCTTATAATCCCCCTGAGGGCCTTTAAAAAGGCCCCCAGACCCTTCTGGACCCCCTCAGGATGCTTCTAATATCCCCCAGACCCTTCTAGAGCCCCTCAGGGCTTTTCTAAAGGCCTCCACACCCTTCTAATTACATTCAAGACACATGTAAAGGCCCCCAGACCCTTCTAGATTGCTTCAGGGCCCATCTAAAAGCCCCCAGACCCTTCTAATGCCTTTCAGGGCCTTTCTAAAGGCCTCCACACTCTTCTAATGACCCTCAAGACCCATGTAAAGGCCCCTAGACCCTTCTAGATTGCCTCAGGACCATCTAAAATCCCCCAGACCCTTCTAATGCCTTTCAGGACCCTTATGAAGGCCACAAGACCCTTCTAATGGCCCTCAGGGCATTTATAAAGGTTCCCAGACCCTTCTAGAGCCCGTCAGGACCCTTATAAAGGTCCCCAGACCCTTCTACTGCCCCTCAGGAGCATTCTAAAGGCCCGCAGACCCTTCTAATGCCCCACAGGGCCTTTCTAAAGGTCCCCAGACCCTTCTAGAGCCCCTGAAGACCCTTCTAAAGGACCCCAGACCCTTATAGAGCCCCTCAGGACCCTTCTAAAGTCCCCCAGACCCTGCTAATTCCCCTCAGGGCTTTTATAAGGGCACCCAGACCCTTCTAAAGCACCTCAGGACCCTTATAAAGGCACCCAGACCCTTCTAGAGCCTCCCAGGACAGTTTTAAATGCCTCCAGACCCTTCTAGACCCCCTCAGGACCATTCTAAAGGCCCCCAGACCCTTCTAATGCCCCTCTGGGCCTTTCTATATGACCCCAGGCCCTTGTAATGCCACTCAGGGCCTTTCTAAAGGCCGCTAGACCCTTATAATCCCCCTGAGGGCCTTTAAAAAGGCCCCCAGACCCTTCTGGACCCACTCAGGACCCATCTAAAAGCCCCCAGACCCTTCTAATGCTTTTCAGGGCCTTTCTAAAGGCCTCCACACCCTTCTAATGACCCTCAAGACCCATGTAAAGGCCCCTAGACCCTTCTAGATTGCCTCAGGACCCATCTAAAAGCCCCCAGACCCTTCTAATGCCTTTCAGGACCCTTATGAAGGCCACAAGACCCTTCTAATGCCCCTCAGGACCTTTCTAAAGGCCCTCAGACCCTTCTAATGCCCCTCAGGGCATATATAAAGGTTCCCAGACCCTTCTAGAGCCCGTCAGGACACTTATAAAGGTCCCCAGACCCTTCTACTGCCCCTCAGGAGTATTCTAAAGGCCTCCAGACCCTTCTAATGCCCCACAGGGCCTTTCTAATGGTCCCCAGACCCTTCTAGCGCCCCTGAAGACCATTCTAAAGGCCCCCAGACCCTTATAGAGCCCCTCAGGACCCTTCTAAAGTCCCCCAGACCCTGCTAATTCCCCTCAGGGCTTTTATAAGGGCACCCTGACCCTTCTAATGCCCGTAAGGACCCTTATAAAGGCACCCAGACCCTTCTAGAGCCTCTCAGGACAGTTTTAAATGCCTCCAGACCCTTCTAGACCCCCTCAGGACCATTCTAAAGGCCCCCAGACCCTTCTAATGCCCCTCAGGGCCTTTCTATATGACCCCAGGCCCTTGAAATGCCACTCAGGGCCTTTCTAAAGGCCGTGAGACCCTTATAATCCCCCTGAGGGCCTTTAAAAAGGCCCCCAGACCCTTCTGGACCCACACAGGACGCTTCTATTAGCCCCCAGACCCTTCTAGAGCCCCTCAGGGCCTTTCTAAAGGCCTCCACACCCTTCTAATGACCGTCAAGACCCATGTAAAGGCCCCTAGACCCTTCTAGATTGCCTCAGGACCAATCTAAAAGCCCCCAGACCCTTCTAATGCCTTTCAGGACCCTTATCAAGGCCACAAGACCCTTCTACTGCCCCTCAGGAGCATTCTAAAGGCCCCCAGATCCTTCTAATGCCCCACAGGGCATTTCTAAAGGTCCCCAGACCCTTCTAGAGCCCCTGAAGACCCTTCTAAAGGCCCCAAGACCCTTATAGAGCCCTTCAGGGCCTTTCTAAAGGCCTCCACACCATTCTAATGACCCTCAAGACCCATTTAAAGGCCCCCAGACCCTTCTAGATTGCCTCAGGACCCATCTAAAAGAACCCAGACCCTTCTAATGCCTTTCAGGTCATTTCTAAAGGCCTCCACACCCTTCTAATGACCCTCAAGACCCATGTAAAGGCCCCAAGACCATTCTAGATTGCCTCAGGACCCATCTAAAAGCCCCCAGAGCCTTCTAATGCCTTTCAGGACCCTTATCAAGGCCACAAGACCCTTCTAATGCCCCTCAGGGCATTTATAAAGGTTCCCAGACCCTTCTAGAGCCCGTCAGGACCCTTATAAAGGTCCCCAGACCATTCTACTGCCCCTCAGGAGCATTCTAAAGGCCCCCAGACCCTCCTAATGCCCCACAGGGCCTTTCTAAAGGTCCCCAGACCCTTCTAGAGCCCCTGAAGACCCTTCTAAAGACCCCAGACCCTTATAGAGCCCCTCAGGACCCTTCTAAAGGCCCACAGACCCTTCGAATTCCCCTCAGGGCTTTTATAAGGGCACCCAAACCATTCTAATGCCCCTCAGGACCCTTATAAAGGCACCCAGACCCTTCTAGAGCCTCTCAGGACAGTTTTAAATGCCTCCAGACCTTTCTAGACCCCCTCAGGACCATTCTAAAGGCCCCCAGACCCTTCTAATGCCCCTCAGGACCCTTCTAAAGGCCCCCAGACCCTTCTAATGCCCCTCAGGGCCTTTCTAAAGGCCCCCATACCCTTCTAATGCCCCTCAGGTCATTTCTAAAGGCTCCCAGACCCTCTAATGCTTTTCAGGGCCTTTCTAAAGGCCTCCACACCCTTCTAATGACACTCAAGACCCATGTAAAGGCCCCTAGACCCTTCTAGGTTGCCTCAGGACCCATCTAAGAGCTCCCAGACCCTTCTAATGCCTTTCAGGACCCTTATGAAGGCCACAAGTCCCTTCTAATGCCCCTCAGGACCTTTCTAAAGGCCCTCAGACCCTTCTAGAGCCCCTCAGGACACTTATAAAGGTACCCAGACCCTTCTAGAGCCCGTCAGGACCCTAATAAAGGTCCCCAGACCCATCTACTGCCCCTCAGGAGCATTCTAAAGGCCCCCAGACCCTTCTAATGCCCCACAGGGCCTTTCTAAAGGTCCCCAGACCCCTCTAGAGCCCCTGAAGACCCTTCTAAAGGCCCCCAGACCCTTATAGAGCCCCTCAGGACCCTTCTAAAGTCCCCCAGACCCTGCTAATTCCCCTCAGGCCTTTTATAAGAGCACCCAGACCCTTCTAATGCCCCTCAGGACCCTTATAAAGGCACCCAGACCCTTCTAGAGCCTCTCAGGACTGTTTTAAATGCCTCCAGACCCTTCTAGACCCCCTCAGGACCATTCTAAAGGCCCCCAGACCCTTCTAATTCCCCTCAGGGCCTTTCTAAAGTACCCCAGACACTTCTAGAACCTCTCAGGGCCTATATATATGACCCCAGGCCCTTGTAATGCCACTCAGGGCCTTTCTAAAAGCCACGAGACCCTTATAATTCCCCTGAGGGCCTTTAAAAAGGTCCCAAGACCCTTCTGGACCCACTCAGGACGCTTCTAATAGCCCCCAGACCATTCTAGAGCCTCTCAGGGCCTTTCTAAAGGCCTCCACACCCTTCTAATGACCCTCAAGACCCATGTAAAGGCCCCCAGACCCTTCTAGATTGCCTCAGGACCCATCTAAAAGCCCCCAGACCCTTCTAATGCCTTTCAGGGCCTTTCTAAAGGCCTCCACACCCTTCTAATGACCCTCAAGACCCATGTAAAGGCCCCTAGACCCTTCTAGATTGCCTCAGGACCCATCTAAAAGCCCCCAGACCCTTCTAATGCCTTTCAGGACCCTTATGAAGGCCACCAGACCCTTCTAATGCCCCTCAGGACCTTTCTAAAGGCCCTCAAACCCTTCTAATGCCCCTCAGGGCATTTATAAAGGTTCCCAGACCCTTCTAGAGCCCGTCAGGACACTTATAAAGGTCCCCAGACCCTTCTACTGCCCCTCAGGAGCATTCTAAAGGACCTCAGACCCTTCTAATGCCCCACAGGGCCTTTCTAAAGGTCCCCAGACCCTTCTAGAGCCCCTGAAGACCCTTCTAAAGGCCCCCAGACCCTTATAGAGCCCCTCAGGACCCTTCTAAAGTCCCCCAGACCCTGCTAATTCCTTTCAGGGCTTTTATAAGGGCACCCAGACCCTTCTAAGGCCCCTCAGGACCCTTATAAAGGCACCCAGACCCTTCTAGAGCCTCTCAGGACAGTTTTAAATGCACCCAGACCCTTCTAGACCCCCTCAGGGCCTTTCTAAAGGCCTCCACACCCTTCTAATGACCCTCAAGACCCATTTAAAGGCACCCAGACCCTTCTAGATTGCCGCAGGACCCATCTAAAAGCCCCCAGACCCTTCTAATGCCCCTCAGGACCCTTCTAAAGGCGCCCAGACCATTCTAATGCCCCTCAGGACCCTTCTAAAGTCCCCCAGACCCTGCTAATTCCACTCAGGGCTATTATAAGGGCCACAAGACTCTTCAAATGCCCCTCAGGACCCTTATAAAGGCACCCAGACCCTTCTAGAGCCTCTCAGAAAAGTTTTAAATGCCTCCAGACCCTTCTAGACCCCCTCAGGACCATTCTAAAGGTCCCCAGACACTTCCAATGCCCCTGAGGACCTTTCTAAAGGTCCCCAGACCCTTCTAATGCCCCTCAGGACCCTTCTAAAGGCCCCCAGACCCTTCTAATGCACCTCTGGGCCTTTCTAAAGTAACCCAGACACTTCTAGAACCTCTCAGGGCCTTTCTATATGACACCAGACCCTTGTAATGCCCCTCAGGGCCTTTCTAAATGCACCCATACCCTTCTAATGACCCTCAGGACATTTCTAAAGGTCCCCAGATCCTTCAAGATCCCCGCAGGACATTTCTAAAGGCACCCAGAACCTTCTAGAGCATCTCAGGACAGTTTTAAATGCCTCCAGACCCTTCTAGACCCCCTCAGGACCATTCTAAAGGCCCCCAGACCCTTAAAATGCACCTCAGGGCCTTTCTAAAGTACCCCAGACACTTCTAGAACCTCTCAGGACCTTTCTATATGACCCCAGACCATTGTAATGCCCCTAAGGTCCTTTCTAAAGGCCCCCATACACTTCTAATGACCCTCAGGACATTTCTAAAGGCCCCCAGACCCTTCTAATGCCGCTCAGGGCCTTTCTAAAGGCACCCAGAACCTTCTAGAATCTCTCAGGGCCTTTCTATATGACCCCAGACCCTTGTAATGCCCCTCAGGGCCTTTCTATAGGCCCCCATACCCTTCTAATGACCCTCAGGACATTTCTAAAGGCGCCCAGACCCTTCAAGAGCCCCTCAGGACATTTCTAAAGGCACCCAGAACCTTCTAATGCCACTCAGGGCCTTTCTAAAGGCTGCGAGACCCTTATAATCCCCCTGAGGACCTTTAAAAAGGCCCCCAGACCCTTCTGGACCCCCTCAGGACGCTTATAATAGACCCCAGACCCTTCTAGAGCCGCTCAGGGCCTTTCTAAAGGCCTCCTCACCCTTCTAATGACACTAAAGACCCATGTAAAGGCCCCCAGACCCTTCTAGATTGCCTCAGGACCCATCTAAAAGCCCCCAGACCCTTCTAATGCCTTTCAGGGCCTTTCTAAAGGCCTCCACACCCTTCTAATGACCCTCAAGACCCATGTAAAGGCCCCTAGACCCTTCTAGATTGCCTCAGGACCCATCTAAAAGCCCCCAGACCCTTGTAATGCCTTTCAGGACCCTTATGAAGGCCACCAGACCCTTCTAATGCCCCTCAGGACCTTTCTAAAGGCCCTCAGACCCTTCTAATGCCCCTCAGGGCATTTATAAAGGTTCCCAGACCCTTCTAGAGCCCGTCAGGACCCTAATAAAGGCCCCCAGAACATTCTAGAGCCCCTCAGGACACTTCTAAAGGCCCCCAGACCCTGCTAATTCCCCTCAGGGCTTTCATAAGGGCACCCAGACCCTTCTAAAGCTCCTCAGGACCCTTATAAAGGCACCCAGACCCTTCTAGAGCCTCTCAGGACAGTTTTAAATGCCTCCAGACCCTTCTAGACCCCCTCAGGACCATTCTAAAGGCCCCCAGACCCTTCTAATGCCCCTCAGGGCCTTTCTAAAGGTCCCCATACCCTTCTAATGCCCCTCAGGTCATTTCTAAAGGCCCCCAGACCATTCTGGACCCCCTCAGGACGCTTCTAATAGCCCCCAGACCCTTCTAGAGCCCCTCAGGGCCTTTCTAAAGGCCTCCACACCCTTCTAATGACCCTCAAGACCCATGTAAAGGCCCCCACACCCTTCTAGATTGCCTCAGGACCCATCTAAAAGCCCCCAGACCCTTCTAATGCCTTTCAGAGCCTTTCTAAAGGCCTCCACACCCTTCTAATGACCCTCAAGACCCATGTAAATGCCCCTAGACCCTTCTAGATTGCCTCAGGACCCATCTAAAAGCCCCCAGACCCTTCTAATGCCTTTCAGGACCCTTATGAAGGCCACAAGACCCTTCTAATGCCCCTCAGGACCTTTCTAAAGGCCCTCAGACCCTTCTAATGCCCCTCAGGGCATTTATAAAGGTTCCCAGACCATTCTAGAGCCCCTCAGGACACTTCTAAATCCCGCAGACCATTCTAATGCCCGTCAGGTCCTTTCTAAAGGTCCCCAGACCCTTCTACTGCCTCTCAGGAGCATTCTAAAGGCACCCAGACCCTTCTAATGCCCCACAGGGCCTTTCTAAAGGTCCCCAGACCCTTCTAGAACCCCTGAAGACCCTTCTAAAGGCCCCCAGACCCTTATAGAGCCCCTCAGGACCCTTCTAAAGGCACCCAGACTCTTCTAGAGCCTCTCAGGACAGTTTTAAATGCCTCCAGACCCTTCTAGACCCTCTCAGGACCATTTTAAAGGCCCCAATACCCTTCTAATGCCCCTCAGGTCATTTCTAAAGGCCCCCAGACCCTTCTAGACCCCCTCAGGACGCTTCTAATAGCCCCCAGACCCTTCTAGTGCCCCTCAGGGCCTTTCTAAAGGCATCCACACCCTTGTAATGACCCTCAAGACCCATGTAAAGGCCCCCAGACCCTTCTAGATTGCCTCAGGACCCATCTAAAAGCCCCCAGACCCTTCTAATGCCTTTCAGGACCCTTATGAAGGCCACAAGACCCTTCTAATGCCCCTCAGGACCTTTCTAAAGGCCCTCAGACCCTTCTAATGCCCCTCAGGGCATTTATAAAGGCCCCCAGACCATTCTAGAGCCCCTCAGGACACTTCTAAATCCCGCAGACCATTCTAATGCCCGTCAGGGCCTTTCTAAAGGTCCCCAGACCCTTCTACTGCCCCTCAGGAGCATTCTAAAGACCCCCGGACCCTTCTAATGCCCCACAGGGCCTTTCTAAAGGTCCCCAGACCCTTCTAGAGCACCTGAAGACCCTTCTAAAGGCCCCCAGACCCTTATAGAGCCCCTCAGGACCCTTCTAAAGACCCCAGACCCTGTTAATTCCTTTCAGGGCTTTTATAAGGGCACCCACACCCTTCTAATGCCCCTCAGGACCCATATAAAGGCACCCAGACCCTTCTAGAGCCTCTCAGGACAGTTTTAAATGCCTCCAGACCCTTCTAGACCTACTTAGGACCATTCTAAAGGCCCCCAGACCGTTCTAATGCCCATCAGGGCCTTTCTAAAGGCCCCCATACCCTTCTAATGCCCCTCAGGTCATTTCTAAAGGCACCCAAACCCTTCTACACCCCCTCAGGACGCTTCTAATAGCCCCCAGACCCTTCTAGTGCCCCTCAGGGCCTTTCTAAAGGCATCCACACCCTTCTAATGACCCTCAAGACCCATGTAAAGGCCCCCAGACCCTTCTAGATAGCCTCAGGATCCATCTAAAAGCCCCCAGACCCTTCTAATGCCTTTCAGGACCCTTATGAAGGCCACAAGACCCTTCTAATGCCCCACAGGGCCTTTCTAAAGGTCCCCAGACCCTTCTAGAGCCCCTGAAGACCCTTCTAAAGGCCCCCAGACCCTTATAGAGCCCCTCAGGACACTTCTAAAGGCCCCCAGACCCTGTTAATTCCTTTCAGGGCTTTTATAAGGGCACCCAGACCCTTCTAATGCCCCTCAGGACCCTTATAAAGGCACCCAGACCATTCTAGAGCCTCTCAGGACAGTTTTAAATGCCTCCAGACCCTTCTAGACCCCCTCAGGACCATTCTAAAGGCCCCCAGACCCTTCTAATGCCCATCAGGGCCTTTCTAAAGTACGCCAGACACTTCTAGAACCTCTCAGGGCCTTTATATATGACCCCAGGCCCTTGTAATGCCTCTCAGGGCCTTTCTAAAGGCCGCGAGACCCTTATAATTCCCCTTGAGGGCCTTTAAAAAGTACCCCAGACCCTTCTGGACCCCCTCAGGACGCTTCTAATAGCCCCCAGACCCTTCTAGAGCCCATCAGGGCCTTTCTAAAGGTCTCCACTCCCTTCTAAGGACACTCAAGACCCATGTAAAGGCCCCTAGACCCTTCTAGATTGCCTCAGGACCCATCTAAAAGCCCCCAGAGCCTTCTAATGCCTTTCAGGACCCCTATGAAGGCCACAAGACCCTTCTAATGCCCCTCAGGACCTTTCTAAAGGCCCTCAGACCCTTCTAATGCCCCTCAGGGCATTTATAAAGGTTCCCAGACCATTCTAGAGCCCGTCAGGACACATATAAATGTCCACAGACCCTTATACTGTCCCTCAGGAGCATAATAAAGGCTCCCAGACCCTTCTAATGCCCCACAGGGCCTTTCTAAAGGTCCCCAGACCCTTCTAGAGCCCCTGAAGACCCTTCTAAAGGCCCCCAGACCCTTATAGAGCTCCTCAGGACCCTTCTAAAGTCCCCCAGACCCTGCTAATTACCCTCAGGGCTTTCATAAGGGCACCCAGACCCTTCTAATGCCCCTCAGGACCCTTATAAAGGCACCCAGACCCTTCTAGAGCCTCTCAGGACAGTTTTAAATGCCTCCAGACCCTTCTAGACCCCCTCAGGACCATTCTAAAGGCCCCCAGATCCTTCTAATGCCCCTCAGGGCCATTCTAAAGGTTCCCATACCCTTCTAATGCCCCTCAGGTCATTTCTAAAGGCACCCAGACCCTTCTAATGCCACTCAGGGCCTTTCTAAAGGCCGCGAGACCCTTATAATCCCCCTGAGGGCCTTTAAAAAGGCCCCCAGACAATTCTGGACCCCCTAAGGACTCTTCTAATAGCCCCCAGACCCTTCTAGAGCCCCTCAGGGCCTTTGTAAAGGCCCCCATACCCTTCTAATGCCCCTCAGGTCATTTCTAAAGGCTCCCAGACCCTTCTAGACCCCCTCAGGACGCTTCTAATAGCCCCCAGACCCTTCTAGTGCCCCTCAGGGCCTTTCTAAAGGCCTCCACACCCTTCTAATGACACTCAAGACCCATGTAAAGGCCCCCAGACCCTTCTAGATTGCCTGAGGACCCATCTAAAAGCCCCCAGACCCTTCTAATGCCTTTCAGGACCCTTATCAAGGCCACAAGACCCTTCTAATGCCCCTCAGGGCCTTTCTAAAGGTCCCCATACCCTTCTAATGCCCCTCAGGTCATTTCTAAAGGCCCCCAGACCATTCTGGACCCCCTCAGGACGCTTCTAATAGCCCCCAGACCCTTCTAGAGCCCCTCAGGGCCTTTCTAAAGGCCTCCACACCCTTCTAATGACCCTCAAGACCCATGTAAAGGCCCCCAGACCCTTCTAGATTGCCTCAGGACCCATCTAAAAGCCCCCAGACCCTTCTAATGCCTTTCAGAGCCTTTCTAAAGGCCTCCACACCCTTCTAATGACCCTCAAGACCCATGTAAATGCCCCTAGACCCTTCTAGATTGCCTCAGGACCCATCTAAAAGCCCCCAGACCCTTCTAATGCCTTTCAGGACCCTTATGAAGGCCACAAGACCCTTCTAATGCCCCTCAGGACCTTTCTAAAGGCCCTCAGACCCTTCTAATGCCCCTCAGGGCATTTATAAAGGTTCCCAGACCATTCTAGAGCCCCTCAGGACACTTCTAAATCCCGCAGACCATTCTAATGCCCGTCAGGTCCTTTCTAAAGGTCCCCAGACCCTTCTACTGCCTCTCAGGAGCATTCTAAAGGCACCCAGACCCTTCTAATGCCCCACAGGGCCTTTCTAAAGGTCCCCAGACCCTTCTAGAACCCCTGAAGACCCTTCTAAAGGCCCCCAGACCCTTATAGAGCCCCTCAGGACCCTTCTAAAGGCACCCAGACTCTTCTAGAGCCTCTCAGGACAGTTTTAAATGCCTCCAGACCCTTCTAGACCCTCTCAGGACCATTTTAAAGGCCCCCATACCCTTCTAATGCCCCTCAGGTCATTTCTAAAGGCCCCCAGACCCTTCTAGACCCCCTCAGGACGCTTCTAATAGCCCCCAGACCCTTCTAGTGCCCCTCAGGGCCTTTCTAAAGGCATCCACACCCTTCTAATGACCCTCAAGACCCATGTAAAGGCCCCCAGACCCTTCTAGATTGCCTCAGGACCCATCTAAAAGCCCCCAGACCCTTCTAATGCCTTTCAGGACCCTTATGAAGGCCACAAGACCCTTCTAATGCCCCTCAGGACCTTTCTAAAGGCCCTCAGACCCTTCTAATGCCCCTCAGGGCATTTATAAAGGCCCCCAGACCATTCTAGAGCCCCTCAGGACACTTCTAAATCCCGCAGACCATTCTAATGCCCGTCAGGGCCTTTCTAAAGGTCCCCAGACCCTTCTACTGCCCCTCAGGAGCATTCTAAAGACCCCCGGACCCTTCTAATGCCCCACAGGGCCTTTCTAAAGGTCCCCAGACCCTTCTAGAGCACCTGAAGACCCTTCTAAAGGCCCCCAGACCCTTATAGAGCCCCTCAGGACCCTTCTAAAGACCCCAGACCCTGTTAATTCCTTTCAGGGCTTTTATAAGGGCACCCACACCCTTCTAATGCCCCTCAGGACCCATATAAAGGCACCCAGACTCTTCTAGAGCCTCTCAGGACAGTTTTAAATGCCTCCAGACCCTTCTAGACCTACTTAGGACCATTCTAAAGGCCCCCAGACCGTTCTAATGCCCATCAGGGCCTTTCTAAAGGCCCCCATACCCTTCTAATGCCCCTCAGGTCATTTCTAAAGGCACCCAAACCCTTCTAGACCCCCTCAGGACGCTTCTAATAGCCCCCAGACCCTTCTAGTGCCCCTCAGGGCCTTTCTAAAGGCATCCACACCCTTCTAATGACCCTCAAGACCCATGTAAAGGCCCCCAGACCCTTCTAGATAGCCTCAGGATCCATCTAAAAGCCCCCAGACCCTTCTAATGCCTTTCAGGACCCTTATGAAGGCCACAAGACCCTTCTAATGCCCCACAGGGCCTTTCTAAAGGTCCCCAGACCCTTCTAGAGCCCCTGAAGACCCTTCTAAAGGCCCCCAGACCCTTATAGAGCCCCTCAGGACACTTCTAAAGGCCCCCAGACCCTGTTAATTCCTTTCAGGGCTTTTATAAGGGCACCCAGACCCTTCTAATGCCCCTCAGGACCCTTATAAAGGCACCCAGACCCTTCTAGAGCCTCTCAGGACAGTTTTAAATGCCTCCAGACCCTTCTAGACCCCCTCAGGACCATTCTAAAGGCCCCCAGACCCTTCTAATGCCCATCAGGGCCTTTCTAAAGTACGCCAGACACTTCTAGAACCTCTCAGGGCCTTTATATATGACCCCAGGCCCTTGTAATGCCTCTCAGGGCCTTTCTAAAGGCCGCGAGACCCTTATAATTCCCCTTGAGGGCCTTTAAAAAGTACCCCAGACCCTTCTGGACCCCCTCAGGACGCTTCTAATAGCCCCCAGACCCTTCTAGAGCCCATCAGGGCCTTTCTAAAGGTCTCCACTCCCTTCTAAGGACACTCAAGACCCATGTAAAGGCCCCTAGACCCTTCTAGATTGCCTCAGGACCCATCTAAAAGCCCCCAGAGCCTTCTAATGCCTTTCAGGACCCCTATGAAGGCCACAAGACCCTTCTAATGCCCCTCAGGACCTTTCTAAAGGCCCTCAGACCCTTCTAATGCCCCTCAGGGCATTTATAAAGGTTCCCAGACCATTCTAGAGCTGGTCAGGACACATATAAATGTCCACAGACCCTTAAACTGTCCCTCAGGAGCATAATAAAGGCTCCCAGACCCTTCTAATGCCCCACAGGGCCTTTCTAAAGGTCCCCAGACCCTTCTAGAGCCCCTGAAGACCCTTCTAAAGGCCCCCAGACCCTTATAGAGCTCCTCAGGACCCTTCTAAAGTCCCCCAGACCCTGCTAATTACCCTCAGGGCTTTCATAAGGGCACCCAGACCCTTCTAATGCCCCTCAGGACCCTTATAAAGGCACCCAGACCCTTCTAGAGCCTCTCAGGACAGTTTTAAATGCCTCCAGACCCTTCTAGACCCCCTCAGGACCATTCTAAAGGCCCCCAGATCCTTCTAATGCCCCTCAGGGCCATTCTAAAGGTTCCCATACCCTTCTAATGCCCCTCAGGTCATTTCTAAAGGCACCCAGACCCTTCTAATGCCACTCAGGGCCTTTCTAAAGGCCGCGAGACCCTTATAATCCCCCTGAGGGCCTTTAAAAAGGCCCTCAGACTTTTCTGGACCCCCTCAGGACGCTTCTAATAGCCCCCAGACCCTTCTAGAGCTCCTCAGGGCCTTTCTAAAGGCCTCCACACCCTTCTAATGACCCTCAAGACCCATGTAAAGGCCCCTAGACCATTCTAGATTGCCTTAGGACCAATCTAAAAGCCCCCAGACCCTTCTAATGCCTTTCAGGACCATTATGAAGGCCACAAGACCCTTCTAATGCCCCTCAGGACCTTTCTAAAGGCCCTCAGACCCTTCTAATGCCCCTCAGGGCATTTATAAAGGTTCCCAGACCCTTCTACAGCCCGTCAGGACCCTTTTAAAGGCCCCCAGACCATTCTAGAGCCTCTCAGGACAATTCTAAAGGCCCCCAGACCATTCTAATGCCCGTCAGGGCCTTTATAAAGGACCCCAGACCCTTCTACTGCCCCTGAGGAGCATTCTAAAGGCCCCCAGACCCTTCTAATGCCCCACAGGGCCTTTCTAAAGGTCCCCAGACCCTTCTAGAGCCCCTGAAGACCCTTCTAAAGGCCCCCAGACACTTATAGAGCCCTTCAGGACCCTTCTAAAGTCCCCCAGACCCTGCTAATTCCCCGCAGGGCTTTTATAAGGGCACCCAGACCCTTCTAATGCCCCTCAGGACCCTTATAAAGGCACCCAGACCCTTCTAGAGCCTCTCAGGACAGTTTTAAATGCCTCCAGACGCTTCTAGACCCTCCTCAGAACCATTCTAAAGGCCCCCAGACCCTTCTAATGCCCCTCAGGGCCTTTCTAAAGGCCCCCATACTTTTGTAATGCCCCTCACGTCATTTCTAAAGGCACCCAGACCCTTCTAATGCCACTCAGGGCCTTTCTAAAGGTCGCGAGACCCTTATAATCCCCCTAGAGGGCCTTTAAAAATGCCCCCAGACCCTTCTGGACCCCCTCAGGACGCTTCTAATAGACCCCAGACCCTTCTAGAGCTCCTCAGGGCCTTTCTAAAGGCATCCACACCCTTCTAATGACCCTCAAGACCCATGTAAAGGCCCCCAGACCCTTCTAGATGGCCTCAGGACCAATCTAAAGGCCCCCAGACTCTTCTAGATTGCCTCAGGACCCATCTAAAGGCCCCCAGAGCCTTCTAATGCCTTTCAGGGCCTTTCTAAAGGCCTCCACACCCTTCTAATGACCCTCAAGACCCATGTAAAGACCCCTAGACCCTTCTAGATTGCCTCAGGACCTATCTAAAAGCCCCCAGACCCTTCTAATGCCTTTCAGGACCCTTATGAAGGCCACAAGACCCTTCTAATGCCCCTCAGGACCTTTCTAAAGGCCCTCAGACTCTTCTTATGCCCCTCAGGGCATTTATAAATCTTCCCAGACCCTTCTAGAGCCCGTCAGGACCCTTATAAAGGCCCCCAGACCCTTCTACTGCCCCTCAGGAGCATTCTAAAGGCCCCCAGACCCTTCTAATGCCCCACAGGGCCTTTCTAAAGGTCCCCAGACCCTTATAGAGCCCCTGAAGACCCTTCTAAAGGCCCCAAGACCCTTATAGAGCCCCTCAGGACCCTTCTAAAGTCCCCCAGACCCTGCTAATTCCCCTCAGGGCTTTTATAAGGGCACCCAGACCCTTCTAATGCCCCTCAGGACCCTTATAAAGGCACCCAGACCCTTCTAGAGCCTCTCAGGACAGTTTTAAATGCCTCCAGACCCTTCTAGACCCCCTCAGGACCGTTCTAAAGGCCCCCAGACCCTTCTAATGCCCCTCAGGGCCTTTTTAAAGGCTCCCATACCCTTCTAATGCCCCTCAGGTCATTTCTAAAGGCACCCAGACCCTTCTAATGCCACTCAGGGCCTTTCTAAAGGCCGCGAGACCATTATAATCCACCTGAGGGCCTTTAAAAAGGACCTCAGACCCTTCTGGACCCCCTCAGGACGCTTCTAATAGCACCCAGACCCTTCTAGAGCCCCTCAGCGTCTTTCTAAAGGCCTCCACACCCTTCTAATGACCCTGAAGACCCATGTAAAGGCCCCCAGACCCTTCTAGATTTCCTCAGGACCCATCTGAAAGCCCCCAGACCCTTCTAATGCCCCTCAGGACCCTTCTAAAGGCCCTCAGACCATTCTAATGCCCCTCAAGGCCCATGTAAAGGCCCCTAGACCCTTCTAGATTGCCTTAGGACCCATCTAAAAGCCCCCAGACCCTTCTAATGCCTTTCAGGACCCTTATGAAGGCCACAAGACCCTTCTAATGCCCCTCAGGACCTTTCTAAAGGCCCTCAGACCCTTCTAATGCCCCTCAGGGCATTTATAAAAGTTCCCAGACCCTTCTAGAGCCCGTCAGGACCCTTATAAAGGCCCCCAGACCATTCTAGAGCCCCTCAGGACACTTCTAAAGGCCCGCAGACCATTCTAATGCCCGTCAGGGCCTTTATAAAGGACCCCAGACCCATCTACTGCCCCTCAGGAGCATTCTAAAGGTCCCCAGACCCTTCTAATGCCCCACAGGGCCTTTCTAAAGGTCCCCAGACCCTTCTAGAGCCCCTGAAGACCCTTCTAAAGGCCCCCAGACCCTTATAGAGCCCCTCAGGACCCTTCTAAATTCCCCCAGACCCTGCTAATTCCCCTCAGGGCTTTTATAAGGGCACCCAGACCCTTCTAATGCCCCTCAGGACCCTTAAAAAGGCACCCAGACCCTTCTAGAGCCTCTCAGGACAGTTTTAAATGCCTCGAGACGATTCTAGACCCCCCTCAGGACCATTCTAAAGGCACCCAGACCCTTCTAATGCCCCTCAGGGCCTTTCTAATGGCCCCCATACTTTTGTAATGCCCCTCACGTCATTTCTAAAGGCACCCAGACCCTTCTAATGCCACTCAGGGCCTTTCCAAAGGTCGCGAGACCCTTATAATCCCCCTGAGGGCCTTTAAAAATGCCCCCAGACCCTTCTGGACCCCCTCAGGACGCTTCTAATAGAGCCCAGACCCTTCTAGAGCTCCTAAGGGCCTTTCTAAAGGCATCCACACCCTTCTAATGACCCTCAAGACCCATGTAAAGGCCCCCAGACCCTTCTAGATTGCCTCAGGACCCATCTAAAGGCCCCCAGACCCTTCTAATGCATTTCAGGGCCTTTCTAAAGGCCTCCACACCCTTGTAATGACCCTCAAGACCCATGTAAAGGCCCCTAGACCCTTCTAGATTGCCTCAGGACCCATCTAAAAGCCCCCAGACCCTTCTAATGCCTTTCAGGACCCTTATGAAGGCCACAAGACCCTTCTAATGACCCTCAGGACCTTTCTAAAGGCCCTCAGACCCTTCTAATACCCCACAGGGCCATTCTAAAGGTCCCCAGACCCTTCTAGAGCCCCTGAAGACCATTCTAAAGGCCCCCAGACCCTTCTAATGCCCCTCAGGGCATTTCTAAAGTACCCCAGACACTTCTAGAACCTCTCAGGGCCTATCTATATGACCCCAGACCCTTGTAATGCCACTCAGGGCCTTTCTAAAAGCCGCGAGACCCTTATAATCCCCCTGAGGGCCTTTAAAAAGGCCCCCAGACCCTTCTGGACCCCCTCAGGACGCTTCTAATAGCCCCCAGACCCTTCTAGAGCCCCTCAGCGCCTTACTAAAGGCCTCCACACCCGTCTAATGACCCTCAAGACCCATGTAAAGGCCCCCAGACCCTTCTAGATTGCCTCAGGACCCATCTAAAAGCCCCCAGACCCTTCTAATGCTGTTGAGGACCCTTATGAAGGCCACAAGACCCTTCTAATGCCCCTCAGGACCTTTCTAAAGGCCCTCAGACCCTTCTAATGCCCCTCAGGGCATTTATAAAGGTTCCCAGACCCTTCTAGAGCCCGTCAGGACCCTTATAAAGGCCCCCAGACAATTCTAGAGCCCCTCAGGACACTTCTAAAGGCCCGCAGACCTTTCTAATGCCCGTCAGGGCCTTTATAAAGGACCCCAGACCCTTCTACTGCCCCTCAGGAGCATTCTAAAGGCCCCCAGACCCTTCTAATGCCCCACAGGGCCTTTCTAAAGGTCCCCAGACCCTTCTAGAGCCCCTGAAGACCCTTCTAAAGGCCCCCAGACCCTTATAGAGCCCTTCAAGACCCTTCTAAAGTCCCCCAGACCCTGCTAATTCCTCGCAGGGCTTTTATAAGGGCACCGAGACCCTTCTAATGCCCCTCAGGACCCCTATAAAGGCACCCAGACCCTTCTAGAGCCTCTCAGGACCGTTTTAAATGCCTCCAGACGATTCTAGACCCCGCTCAGGACCATTCTAAAGGCCCCCAGACCCTTCTAATGCCCCTCAGGGCCTTTCTAAAGGCCCCCATACTTTTGTAATGCCCCTCACGTCATTTCTAAAGGCACCCAGACCCTTCTAATGCCACTCAGGGCCTTTCCAAAGGTCGCGAGACCCTTTTAATCCCCCTGAGGGCCTTTAAAAAGGCCACCAGACCCTTCTGGACCCCCTCAGGACGCTTCTAATAGACCCCTGACCCTTCTAGAGCTCCTCAGGGCCTTTCTAAAGGCATCCACACCCTTCTAATGACCCTCAAGACCCATGTAAAGGCCCCCAGACCCTTCTAGATTGCCTCAGGACCCATCTAAAGGCCCCCAGACCCTTCTAATGCCTTTCAGGGCCTTTCTAAAGGCCTCCACACCCTTCTAATGACCCTCAAGACCCATTTAAAGGCCCCTAGACCCTTCTAGATTGCCTCAGGACCCATCTAAAAGCCCCCAGACCCTTCCAATGCCTTTCAGGACCCTTATGAACGCCACAAGACCCTTCTAATGACCCTCAGGACCTTTCTAAAGGCCCTTAGACCGTTCTAATGCCCCTCAGGGCAGTTATAAAGGTTCCCAGACCCTTTTAGATCCCCTCAGGAGCATTCTAAAGGCCCCCAGACCCTTCTAATGCCCCACAGGGCCTTTGTAAAGGTCCCCAGACCCTTCTAGAGCCCCTGAAGACCCTTCTAAAGTCCCGCAGACCCTTATAGAGCCCCTCAGGACCCTTCTAAAGTCCCCCAGACCCTGCTAATTCCCCTCAGGGCTTTTATAAGGGCACCCAGACCCTTCTAAAGCCCCTCAGGACCCTTATAAAGGCACCCAGACCCTTCTAGAGCTTCTCAGGACAGTTTTAAATGCCTCCAGACCCTTCTAGAACCCCTCAGGACCATTCTAAAGGCCCCCAGACCCTTCTAATGCCCCTCAGGGCATTTCTAAAGTACCCCAGACACATCTAGAACCTCTCAGGGCCTTTCTAAAAGCCGCGAGACCCTTATAATCCCCCTGAGGGCCTTTAAAAAGGCCCCCAGACCCTTCTGGACCCCCTCAGGACGCTTCTAATAGCCCCCAGACCCTTCTAGAGCCCCTCAGCGCCTTTCTAAAGGCATCCACACTCTTCTAATGACCCTGAAGACCCATGTAAAGGCCCCCAGACCCTTCTAGATTGCCTCAGGACCCATCTAAAAGCCCCCAGACCCTTCTAATGCCCCTCAGGACCCTTCTAAAGGCCTTCAGACCCTTCTAATGCCCCTCAAGTCCCATCTAAAAGCCCCCAGACCCTTCTAATGCCCCTCAGGACCCTTATGAATGCCACAAGACGCTTCTAATAACCCTCAGGACCTTTCTAAATGCCCTCAGACCCTTCTAATGCCCCTCAGGGCATTTATAAAGGTTCCCAGACCATTCTAGAGCCCGTCAGGACCCTTATAAAGGCCCGCAGACCATTCTAGAGCTCCTCAGGACATATCTAAAGGCCCCCAGACCCTTCTAATGCCCCACAGGGCCTTTGTAAAGGTCCCCAGACCCTTCTAGAGCCCCTGAAGACCCTTCTAAAGGCCCGCAGACCCTTATAGAGCCCCTCAGGACCCTTCTAAAGTCCCCCAGACCCTGCTAATTCCCCTCAGGGCTTTTATAAAGGCACCCAGACCCTTCTAATGCCCCTCAGGACCCTTATAAAGGCACCCAGACCCTTCTAGAGCCTCTCAGGACAGTTTTAAATGCCTCCAGACCCTTCTAGACCCCCTCAGGACCATTCTAAAGGCCCCCAGACCCTTCTAATGCCCCTCAGGACCTTTCTAAAGGCTCCCATACCCTTCTAATGACCCTCAGGTCATTTCTAAAGGCACCCAGACCCTTCTAATGCCACTCAGGGCCTTTCTAAAGGCCGCGAGACCATTATAATCCACCTGAGGGCCTTTAAAAAGGCCCTCAGACCCTTCTGGACCCCCTCAGGACGCTTCTAATAGCCCCCAGACCCTTCTAGAGCCCCTCAGCGCCTTTCTAAAGGCCTCCACACCCTTCTAATGACCCTCAAGACCCATGTAAAGGCCCCCAGACCATTCTAGATTGCCTCAGGACCCATCTAAAAGCCCCCAGACCCTTCTAATGCCTTTCAGGACCCTTCTAAAGGCCCTCAGACCATTCTAATGCCCCTCAAGGCCCATGTAAACGCCCCTAGACCCTTCTAGATTGCCTTAGGACCCATCTAAAAGCCACCAGACCCTTCTAATGCCTTTCAGGACCCTTATGAAGGCCACAAGACCCTTCTAATGCCCCTCAGGACCTTTCTAAAGGCCCTCAGACCCTTCTAATGCCCCTCAGGGCATTTATAAAGGTTCCCAGACCCTTCTAGAGCCCGTCAGGACCCTTATAAAGGCCCCCAGACCATTCTAGAGCCCCTCAGGACACTTTTAAAGGCCCGCAGACCATTCTAATACCCGTCAGGGCCTTTATAAAGGTCCCCAGACCCTTCTACTGCCCCTCAGGAGCATTCTAAAGGCCCCCAGACCCTTCTAATGCCCCACAGGGCCTTTCTAAAGGTCCCCAGACCCTTCTAGAGCCCCTGAAGACCCTTCTAAAGGCCCCCAGACCCTTATAGAGCCCTTCAGGACCCTTCTAAATTCCCCCAGACCCTGCTAATTCCCCGCAGGGCTTTTATAAGGGCACCCAGACCCTTCTAATGCCCCTCAGGACCCTTATAAAGGCACCCAGACCCTTCTAGAGCCTCTCAGGACAGTTTTAAATGCCTCCAGACGATTCTAGACCCCCCTCAGGACCATTCTAAAGGCCCCCAGACCCTTGTAATGCCCCTCAGGGCCTTTCTAAAGGCCCCCATACTTTTGTAATGCCCCTCACGTCATTTCTAAAGGCACCCAGACCCTTCTAATGCCACTCAGGGCCTTTCTAAGGGTCGCGAGACCCTTATAATCCCCCTGAGGGCCTTTAAAAATGCCCCCAGACCCTTCTGGACCCCCTCAGGACGCTTCTAATAGACCCCAGACCCTTCTAGAGCTCCTCAGGGCCTTTCTAAAGGCATCCACACCCTTCTAATGACCCTCAAGACCCATGTAAAGGCCCCCAGACCATTCTAGATTGCCTGAGGACCCATCTAAAAGCCCCCAGACCCTTCTAATGCCTTTCAGGACCTTTCTAAAGGCCCTCAGACCCTTCTAATGCCCCTCAGGACCCTTATAAATGCACCCAGACCCTTCTAGAGCATCTCAGGACAGTTTTAAATGCCTCCAGACCCTTCTAGACCCACTCAGGACCATTCTAAAGGCCCCCAGACCCTTCTAATGCCCCTCAGGGCCTTTCTAAAGGCCCCCATACCCTTTTAATGCCCCTCAGGTCATTTCTAAAGGCCCCCAGACCCTTCTAGACCCCCTCAGGACGCTTCTAATAGCCCCCAGACCCTTCTAGTGCCCCTCAGGACCTTTCTAAAGGCCTCCACACCCTTCTAATGACCCTCAAGACCCATGTAAAGGACACCAGACCCTTCTAGATTGCCTCAGGACCAATCTAAAAGCCCCCAGACCCTTCTAATGCCTTTCAGGGCCTTTCTAAAGGCCTCCACACCCTTCTAATGACCCTCAAGACCCATGTAAAGGCCCCTAGACCCTTCTAGATTGCCTCAGGACCCATCTAAAAGCCCCCAGACCCTTCCAATGCCTTTCAGGACCCTTATGAAGGACACAAGACCCTTCTAATGCCCCTCAGGACCTTTCTAAAGGCCCTCAGACCCTTCTAGAGCCCGTCAGGACCCTTATAAAGGTCCCCAGACCCTTCTAATGCCCCTCAGGAGCATTCTAAAGGCCCCCAGACCCTTCTAATGCCCCACAGGGCCTTTCTAAAGGTCCCCAGACCCCTCTAGAACCCCTGAAGACCCTTCTAAAGGCCCTCAGACCCTTATAGAGCCCCTCAGGACCCTTCTAAAGTCCCCCAGACCCTGCTAATTCCCCTCAGGGCTTTTATAAGGGCACCCAGACCCTTCTAATGCCCCTCAGGACCCTTATAAAGGCACCCGGACCCTTCTAGATCCTCTCAGGACAGTTTTAAATGCCTCCAGACCCTTCTAGACCCCCTCAGGACCATTCTAAAGGCCCCCAGACCCTTCTAATGCCCATCAGGGCCTTTCTAAAAGCCCCCCTACCCTTCTAATGCCCCTCAGGTCATTTCTAAAGGCCCCCAGACCCTTCTAGACCCCCTCAGGACGCTTCTAATAGCCCCCAGACCCTTCTAGTGCCCCTCTGGGCCTTTCTAAAGGCCTCCACACCCTTCTAATGGCCCTCAAGACCCATGTAAAGGCCCCCAGACCCTTCTAGATTGCCTCAGGACCCATCTAAAAGCCCCCAGACCCTTCCAATGCCTTTCAGGACCCTTATGAAGGCCAGAAGAACCTTCTAATGACCCTCAGGACCTTTCTAAAGGCCCTCAGACCCTTCTAGAGCCCGTCAGGACCCTTATAAAGGTCTCCAGACCCTTCTACTGCCCCTCAGGAGCATTCTAAAGGCCCCCAGACCCTTCTAATGCCCCACAGGGCCTTTCTAAAGGTCCCCAGACCCCTCTGGAACCCCTGAAGACCCTTCTAAAGGCCCCCAGACCCTTATAGAGCCCCTCAGGAGCCTTCTGAAGTCCCCCAGACCCTGCTAATTCCCCTCAGGGCTTTTATAAGGGCACCCAGACCCTTCTAATGCCCCTCAGGGCCTTTCTAAAGTACCCCAGACACTTCTAGAACCTCTCAGGGCCTTTCTATATGACCCCAGACCCTTGTAATGCAACTCAGGGCCTTTCTAAAGGCCGCGAGACCCTTATAATCCCCCTGAGGGCCTTTAAAAAGGCCCCCAGACCCTTCTGGACCCCCTCAGGACGCTTCTAATAGCCCCCAGACCCTTCTAGAGCCCCTCAGGGCCTTTCTAAAGGCCTCCACACCCTTCTAATGACCCTCAAGACCCATGTAAAGGCCCCTAGACCCTTCTAGATTGCCTCAGGACCCATCTAAAAGCCCCCAGACCCTTCTAATGCCTTTCAGGACCCTTATCAAGGCCACAAGACCCTTCTAATGCCCCTCAGGACCTTTCTAAAGCCCCTCAGACCCTTCTAATGCCCCTCAGGGCATTTATAAAGGTTCCCAGACCATTCTAGATCCCGTCAGGACCCTTATAAAGGTCCCCAGACCCTTCTACTGCCCCTCAGGAGCATTCTAAAGGCCCCCAGACCCTTCTAATGCCCCACAGGGCCTTTCTAAGGTAACCAGACCCTTCTAGAGCCCCTGAAGAACCTTCAAAAGGCCCCCAGACCATTATAGAGCCCCTCAGGACCATTCTAAAGTCCCCCAGACCCTGCTAATTCCTCTCAGGGCTTTTATAAGGGCACCCAGACCCTTCTAATGCCCGTTAGGACCCTTATAAAGGCACCCAGATCCTTCTAGAGCCTCTCAGGACAGTTTTAAATGCCTCCAGACCCTTCTAGACCCCCTCAGGACCGTTCTAAAGGCCCCCAGACCATTCTAATGTCCCTCAGGGCCTTTCTAAAGGCCCCCAGACCCTTCTAATGCCCCTCAGGGCCTTTCTAAAGTACCCCAGACATTTCTAGAACCTCTCAGGGCCTTTCTATATGACCTCAGACCCTTGTAATGCCCCTCAGGACCCTTATAAATGCACCAGGACCCTTCTAGAGCCTCTCAGGACAGTTTTAAATGCCTCCAGACCCTTCTAGACTCCCCTCAGGACCATTCTAAAGGCCCCCAGACACTTCTAATGCCCCTCAGGGCCTTTCTAAAGGCCGCGAGACCCTTATAATCCCCCTGAGGGCCTTTAAAAAGGCCCCCAGACCCTTCTGGACCCCCTCAGGACGCTTCTAATAGACCCCAGACCCTTCTAGAGCTCCTCAGGGCCTTTCTAAAGGCCTCCACACCCTTCTAATGACCCTCAAGACCCATGTAAAGGCCCCCAGACCCTTCTAGATTGCCTCAGGACCCATCTAAAAGACCCCAGACCCTTCTAATGCCTTTCAGGACCCTTATGAAGGCCACAAGACCCTTCTAATGCCCCTCAGGACCTTTCTAAAGGCCCTCAGACCCTTCTAATGCCCCTCAGGGCATTTATAAATGTTCCCAGACCCTTCTAGAGCACCTCAGGAGCCTTCTAAAGTCCCCCAGACCCTGCTAATTCCCCTCAGGGCTTTTATAAGGGCACCCAGACCCTTCTAAAGCCCCTCAGGACCCTTATAAAGGCACCCAGACCCTTCTAGAGCCTCTCAGGACAGTTTTAAATGCCTCCAGACCCTTCTAGAACCCCTCAGGACCATTCTAAAGGCCCCCAGACCCTTCTAATGCCCCTAAGGGCCTTTCTAAATTACCCCAGATACTTCTAGAGCTTCTCAGGGCCTTTCTATATGACCTCAGACCCTTGTAATGCCCCTCAGGGCCTTTTTAAAGGCCCCCAGATCCTTCTAATGCCCCTCAGGACATTTCTAGAGGCCCCCAGACCCTTCTAGATTGCCTCAGGACCCATCTAAAAGGCCCCAGACCCTTCTAATGCCTTTCAGGACCCTTATCAAGGCCACAAGACCATTCTAATGCCCCTCAGGACCTTTCTAAAGGCCCTCAGACCCTTCTAATGCCCCTCAGGGCATTTATAAAGGATCCCAGACCCTTCTAGAGCCCGTCAGGACCCTTATAAAGGCCCCCAGACCATTCTAGAGCCCCTCAGGTCACTTCTAAAGGCCCACAGACTATTCTAATGCCCGTCAGGGCCTTTATAAAGGTCCCCAGACCCTTCTACTGCCCCTCAGGAGCATTCTAAAGGCCCCCAGACCTTTCTAATGCCCCACAGGGCCTTTCTAAAGGTCCCCAGACCCTTCTAGAGCCCCTGAAGACCCTTCTAAAGGCCCTCAGACCCTTATAGAGCCCCTCAGGACCCTTCTAAAGTCCCCCAGACCCTGCTAATTCCTTTCAGGTATTTTATAAGGGCAGCCAGACCCTTCTAATGCCCCGCAGGACCCTTCTAAAGGCCCCCAGACCCTTCTAATGCCCCTCAGGGCCTTTCTAAAGTACCCCAGACACTTCTAGAACCTCTCACGCCCTTTCTATATGATCCGAGACCCTTGTAATGCCCCTCAGGGCCTTTCTAAAGACCCCCATACCCTTCTAATGCCCCTCAGGACATTTCTAAAGGCCCCCAGACCCTTCTAGAGCCCCTCAGGACATATCTAAAGGCCCCCAGACCCTTCTAGAGCCCCTCAGGACATTTCTAAAGGCACCCAGAACCTTCTAATGCCACTCAGGGCCTTTCTAAAGGCCGCGAGACCCATATAATCCCCCTGAGGGCCTTTAAAAAGGCCCCCAGACCCTTCTGGACCCCCTCAGGACACTTCTAATAGCCCCCAGACCCTTCTAGAGCCCCTCAGGGCCTTTCTAAAGGCCTCCACACCCTTCTAATGACCCTCAAGACCCATGTAAAGGCCCCTAGACCCTTCTAGATTGCCTCAGGACCCATCTAAAAGCCCCCAGACCCTTCTAATGCCTTTCAGGACCCTTATCAAGTCCACCAGACCCTTCTAATGCCCCTCAGGACCCTTCTAAAGGCCCTCAGACCCTTCTAATGCCCCTCAGGGAATTTATAAAGGTTCCCAGACCCTTCTAGAGCCCGTCAGGACCCTTATAAAGGCCCCCAGACCATTCTAGAGCCCCTCAGGTCAATTCTAAAGGCCCACAGACCATTCTAATGCCTGTCAGGGCCTTTATAAAGGTCCCCAGACCATTCTACTGCCCCTCAGGAGCATTCTAAAGGCACCCAGACCCTTCTAATGCCTCTCAGGACCTTTCTAAAGGCCCCCAGACCCTTATAGAGCCCCTCAGGACCCTTCTAAAGTCCCCCAGACCCTGCTAATTCCCCTCAGGGCCCTTATAAAGGCACCCAGACCCTTCTAGAGCCTCTCAGGACAGTTTTAAATGCCTCCAGACCCTTCTAGACCCCCTCAGGTCCATTCTAAAGGCCCCCAGACCCTTCTAATGCCCCTCAGGGCCTTTCTAAATTACCCCAGACACTTCTAGAACCTCTCAGGGCCTTTCTATATGACCCCAGACCCTTGTAATGCCCCTCAGGGCCTTTCTAAAGGCCCCCATACCCTTCTAATGCCCCTGAAGACCCTTCTAAAGGCCCCCAGATCCTTCTAGATCCCCTCAGGACATTTCTAAAGGCACCCAGAACCTTCTAATGCCACTCAGGGCCTTTCTAAAGTCTGCGAGACCCTTATAATACCCCTAAGGACCTTTAAAAAGGCCCCCAGACCCTTCTGGACCCCCTCAGGACGCTTCTAATAGCCCCCAGACCATTCTACAGCCCCTCAGGGCCTTTCTAAAGGCCTCCACACCCTTCTAATGACCCTCAAGACCCATGTAAAAGCCCCCAGACCCTTCTAGATTGCGCAGGACCCATCTAAAAGCCCCCAGACCCTTCTAATGCCCCTCAGGACCCTTCTAAAGGCGCCCAGACCATTCTAATGCCCCTCAGGACCATTCTAAAGTCCCCCAGACCCTGCTAATTCCACTCGGGGCTATTATAAGGGCCACAAGACCCTTCAAATGCCCCTCAGGACCCTTATAAAGGCACCCAGACCCTTCTAGAGCCTCTCAGGACAGTTTTAAATGCCTCCAGACCCTTCTAGACCCCCTCAGGACCATTCTAAAGGCCCCCAGACCCTTCTTATGCCCCTCAGGGCCTTTCTAAAGTACCCCAGACACTTCTAGAACCTCTCAGGGCCTTTCTATATGACCCCAGACCCTTGTAATGCCCCTCACGGCCTTTCTAAAGGCCCCCATACCCTTCGAATGACCCTCAGGACTTTTCTAATGGCCCCCAGACCCTTCAAGAGCCCCTCAGGACATTTCTAAAGGCACCCAGAACCTTCTAATGCCACTCAGGGCCTTTCTAAAGGCCGCGAGACCATTATAATCCCCCTGAGGGCCTTTAAAAAGGCCCCCAGACCCTCCGCGACCCCCTCAGGATGCTTCTAATAGCCCCCAGACCCTTCTAATGCATTTCAGGGCCTTTCTAAAAGCCTCCACACCCTTCTAATGACCCTCAAGACCCATGTAAAGGCCCCCAGACCCTTCTAGATTGCCTCAGGACCCATCTAAAAGGCCCCAGACCCTTCTAATGCCTTTCAGGACCCTTATCAAGGCCACAAGACCCTTCTAATGCCCCTCAGGACCTTTCTAAAGGCCCTCAGACCCTTCTAATGCCCCTCAGGGCATATATAAATGATCCCAGACCCTTCTAGAGCCCGTCAGGACCCTTATAAAGGCCCCCAGACCATTCTAGAGCCCCTCAGGACACTTCTAAAGGCCCACAGACTATTCTAATGCCCGTCAGGGCCTTTATAAAGGTCCCCAGACCCTTCTACTGCACCTCAGGAGCATTCTAAAGGCCCCCAGACCTTTCTAATGCCCCACAGGGCCTTTCTAAAGGTCCCCAGACCCTTCTAGAGCCCCTGAAGACCCTTCTAAAGGCCCGCAGACCCTTATAGAGCCCCTCAGGACCCTTCTAAAGTCCCCCAGACCCTGCTAATTCCTTTCAGGTCTATTATAAGGGCACCCAGACCCTTCTAATGCCCCGCAGGACCCTTCTAAAGGCCCCCAGACCCTTCTAATGCCCCTCAGGGCCTTTCTAAAGTACCCCAGACACTTCTAGAACCTCTCAGGCCCTTTCTATATGATCCGAGACCCTTGTAATGCCCCTCAGGGCCTTTCTAAAGACCCCCATACCTTTCTAATGCCCCTCAGGACATATCTAAAGGCCCCCAGACCCTTCTAGAGCCCCTCAGGACATTTCTAAAGGCACCCAGACCTTTCTAATGCCACTCAGGGCCTTTCTAAAGGCCGCGAGACCCATATAATCCCCCTGAGGGCCTTTAAAAAGGCCCCCAGACCCTTCTGGACCCCCTCAGGACATTTCTAATAGCCCCCAGACCCTTCTAGAGCCCCTCAGGGCCTTTCTAAAGGCCTCCACACCCTTCTAATGACCATCAAGACCCATGTAAAAGCCCCTAGACCCTTCTAGATTGCCTCAGGACCCATCTAAAAGCCCCCAGACCCTTCTAATGCCTTTCAGGACCCTTATCAAGGCCACCAGACCCTTCTAATGCCCCTCAGGACCCTTCTAAAGGCCCTCAGACCCTTCTAATGCCCCTCAGGGAATTTATAAAGGTTCCCAGACCCTTCTAGAGCCCGTCAGGACCCTTATAAAGGCCCCCAGACCATTCTAGAGCCCCTCAGGACAATTCTAAAGGCCCGCAGACCATTCTAATACCCGTCAGGGCCTTTATAAAGGTCCCCAGACCATTCTACTGCCCCTCAGGAGCATTCTAAAGGCACCCAGACCCTTCTAATTCCGCTCAGGACCTTTCTAAAGGCCCCCAGACCCTTATAGAGCCTTTCAGGACCCTTATAAAGTCCCCCAGACCCTGCTAATTTCCAGCAGGGTTTTTATAAGGGCACCCAGACCCTTCTAATGCCCCTCAGGACCTTATAAAGGCACCAGGACCCTTCTAGAGCCTCTCAGGACAGTTTTAAATGCCTCCAGACCCTTCTAGACTCCCCTCAGGACCATTCTAAAGGCCCCCAGATCCTTCTAATGCCCCTCAGGGCCTTTCTAAAGGCCCCCATACTTTTGTAATGCCCCTCACGTCATTTCTAAAGGCACCTAGACCCTTCTAATGCCACTCAGGGCCTTTCTAAAGGCCGCGAGACCCTTATAATCCCCCTGAGGGCCTTTAAAAAGGCCCTCAGACCCTCCGGGACCCCCTCAGGATGCTTCTAATAGCCCCCAGACCCTTCTAATGCATTTCAGGGCCTTTCTAAAGGCCTCCACACCCTTCTAATGACCCTCAAGACCCATGTAAAGGCCCCCAGACCCTTCTAGATTGCCTCAGGACCCATCTAAAAGCCCCCAGACCCTTCTAATGGTTTTCAGGACCCTTATGAAGGTCACAAGACCCTTCTAATTCCCCTCAGGACCTTTATAAAGGTCCCCAGACCCTTCTACTGCCCCTCAGGAGCATTCTAAAGGCCCCCAGACCCCTCTAATGCCCCACAGGGCCTTTCTAAAGGTCCCCAGACCCTTCTAGAGCCCCTGAAGACCCTTCTAAAGGCCCGCAGACACTTATAGAGCCCCTCAGGACCCTTCTAAAGTCCCCCAGACCCTGCTAATTCCTTTCAGGTCTTTTATAAGGGCCCCCAGACCCTTCTAATACCCCTTAGGGCCTTTCTAAAGTACCCCAGACACTTCTAGAACCTCTCAGGCCCTTTCTATATGATCCGAGACCCTTGTAATGCGCTTCAGGGCCTTTCTAAAGACCCCCATACCTTTCTAATGCCCCTCAGGACATTTCTAAAGGCCCCCAGACCCTTCTAGAGCCCCTCAGGACATATCTAAAGGCCCCCAGACCCTTCTAGAGCCCCTCAGGACATTTCTAAAGGCACCCAGACCCTTCTAATGCCACTCAGGGCCTTTCTAAAGGCCGCGAGACCCATATAATCCCCCTCAGGGCCTTTAAAAAGGCCCCCAGACCCTTCTGGACCCCCTCAGGACACTTCTAATAGCCCCCAGACCCTTCTAGAGCCCCTCAGGGCCTTTCTAAAGGCCTCCACACCCTTCTAATGACCCTCAAGACCCATGTAAAGGCCCCTAGACCCTTCTAGATTGCCTCAGGACGCATCTAAAAGCCTCCAGACCCTTCCAATGCCTTTCAGGACCATTATGAAGGCCACAAGACCCTTCTAATGCCCCTCAGGACCTTTCTAAAGGCCCTCAGACCCTTCTAATGCCCCTCAGGGCATTTATAAAGGTTCCCAGACCCTTCTAGAGCCCGTCAGGACCCTTATAAAGCCCCCCAGACCATTCTAGAGCCCATCAGGACACTTCTAAAGGCCCGCAGACCATTCTAATGCCCGTCAGGGCCTTTATAAAGGTCCCCAGACCCTTCTACTGCCCCTCAGGAGCATTCTAAAGGCCCCCAGACCCTTCTAATGCCCCACAGGGCCTTTCTAAAGGTCCCCAGACCCTTCTAGAGCCCCTGAAGACCCTTCTAAAGGCCCCCAGACCCTTATAGAGCCCCTGAGGACCCTTCTAAAGTCCCCCAGACCCTGCTAATTCCCCGCAGGGCTTTTATAAGGGCACCCAGACCCTTCTAATGCCCCTCAGGACCCTTATAAAGGCACCAGGACCCTTCTAGAGCCTCTCAGGACAGTTTTAAATGCCTCCAGACCCTTCTAGACTCCCCTCAGGACCATTCTAAAGGCCCCCAGATCCTTCTAATGCCCCTCAGGGCCTTTCTAAAGGCCCCCATACTTTTGTAATGCCCCACACGTCATTTCTAAAGGCACCCAGACCCTTCTAATGCCACTCAGGACATTTCTAAAGGCCGCGAGACCCTTATAATCCCCCTGAGGGCCTGTAAAAAGGCCCCCAGACCCTTCTGGACCACTCAGGACGCTTCTAATAGACCCCAGACCCTTCTAGAGCTCCTCAGGGCCTTTCTAAAGGCATCCACACCCTCCTAATGACCCTCTAGACTCATGTAAAGCCCCACAGACCCTTCTAGATTGCCTCAGGACCCATCTAAAAGCCCCCAGACCCTTCTAATGCCTTTCAGGGCCTTTCTAAAGGCCTCCACACCATTCTAATGACACTCAAGACCCATGTAAAGGCCCCTAGACCCTTCTAGATTGCCTCAGGACCCATCTAAAAGCCCCCAGACCCTTCTAATGCCTTTCAGGACCCTTATGAAGGCCACCAGACCCTTCTAATGCCCCTCAGGACCTTTCTAAAGGCCCTCAGACCCTTCTAATGCCCCTCAGGGCATTTATAAAGGTTCCCAGACCCTTCTAGAGCCCGTCAGGACCCTTATAAAGGCCCCCAGACCATTCTAGAGCCCCTCAGGACACTTCTAAAGGCCCGCAGACCATTCTAATGCCCGTCAGGGCCTTTATAAAGGTCCCCAGACCCTTCTACTGCCCCTCAGGAGCATTCTAAAGGCACCCAGACCCTTCTAATGCCGCTCAGGACCTTTTTAAAGGCCCCCAAACCATTATAGAGCCCCTCAGGACCCTTCTAAATTCCCCCAGACCCTGCTAATTCCCCTCAGGGCCCTTATAAAGGCACCCAGACCATTCTAGAGCCTCTCAGGACAGTTTTAAATGACTCCAGACCCTTCTAGACCCCCTCAGGTCCATTCTAAAGGCCCCCAGACCCTTCTAATGCCCCTCAGTTCCTTTCTAAAATACCCCAGACACATCTAGAACCTCTCAGGGCCTTTCTATATGACCCCAGACCCTTGTAATGCCCCTCAGGGCCTTTCTAAAGGCCCCCATACCCTTCTAATGCCCCTGAAGACCCTTCTAAAGGCCCCCAGACCCTTCTAGAGACCCTCAGGACATTTCTAAAGGCACCCAGAACCTTCTAATGCCACTCAGGGCCTTTCTAAAGGCTGCGAGACCCTTATAATCCCCCTAAGGACCTTTAAAAAGGTCCCCAGACCCTTCTGGACCCACTCAGGACGCTTCTAATAGCCCCCAGACCATTCTACAGCCCCTCAGGGCCTTTCTAAAGGCCTCCACACCATTCTAATGACCCTCAAGACCCATGTAAAGGCCCCCAGACCCTTCTAGATTGCGCAGGACCCATCTAAAAGCCCCCAGACCCTTCTAATGCCTTTCAGGACCCTTCTAAAGGGGCCCAGACCATTCTAATGCCCCTCAGGACCCTTCTAAAGTCCCCCAGACCATGCTAATTCCACTCAGGGCTATTATAAGGGCCACAAGACCCTTCTAATGCCCCTCAGGACCCTTATAAAGGCACCCAGACCCTTCTAGAGCCTCTCAGGACAGTTTTAAATGCCTCCAGACCCTTCTAGACCCCCTCAGGACCATTCTAAAGGCCCCCAGACCCTTCTAATGCACCTCAGGACTCTTCTAAAGGCCCCCAGACCCTTCTAATGCACCTCAGGGCCTTTCTAAAGTACCCCAGACACTTCTAGAACCTCTCAGGGCCTTTCTATATGACACCAGACCCTTGTAATGCCCCTCAGGGCCTTTCTAAAGGCCCCCATACCCTTCTAATGACCCTCAGGACATTTCTAAAGGCCCCCAGACCCTTCAAGAGCCCCTCAGGACATTTCTAAAGGCACCCAGAACCTTCTAGAGCATCTCAGGACAGTTTTAAATGCCTCCAGACCATTCTAGACCCCCTGAGGACCATTCTAAAGGCCCCCAGACCCTTCTAATGCCTCTCAGGACCCTTCTAAAGGACCCCAGACCCTTCTAATGCACCTCATGGCCTTTCTAAAGTACCCCAGACACTTCTAGAACCTCTCAGGGCCTTTCTATATGACCCCAGACCCTTGTAATGACCCTAAGGGCCTTTCTAAAGGCCCCCATACACTTCTAATGCCCCTCAGGACCCTTCTAAAGGCCCGCAGACCCTTCTAATGCCCCTCAGGGCCTTTCTAAAGTACCCCAGACACTTCTAGAACCTCTCAGGGCCTTTCTATATGACCCCAGACCCTTGTAATGCCCCTCAGGGCCTTTCTAAAGGCCCCCATACCCTTCTAATGACCCTCAGGACATTTCTAATGGCCACCAGACCCTTCAAGAGCCCCTCAGGACATTTCTAAAGGCACCCAGAACCTTCTAATGCCACTCAGGGCCTTTCTAAAGGCTGCGAGAACCTTATAATCCCCCTGAGGACCTTTAAAAAGGCCCCCAGACCCTTCTGGACCCCCTCAGGACGCTTCTAATAGACCCCAGACCCTTCTAGAGCCCCTCAGGTCCTTTCTAAAGGCCTCCACACCCTTCTAATGACCCTCAAGACCCATGTAAAGGCCCCCAGACCCTTCTAGATTGCCTCAGGACCCATCTAAAAGCCTCCAGACCCTTCCAATGCCTTTCAGGACCATTATGAAGGCCACAAGACCCTTCTAATGCCCCTCAGGACCTTTCTAAAGGCCCTCAGATCCTTCTAATGCCTTTAAGGGCATTTATAAAGGTTCCCAGACCCTTCTAGAGCCAGTCAGGTCCCTTATAAAGGCCCCCAGATCATTCTAGAGCCCCTCAGGACACTTCTAAAGGCCCGCAGACCATTCTAATGCACGTCAGGGCCTTTATAAAGGACCCCAGACCCTTCTACTGCCCCTCAGGAGCATTCTAAAGGCCCCCAGACCATTCTAATACCCCTCAGGGCCTTTCTAAAGGTCCCCAGACCCTTCTAGAGCCCCTGAAGACCCTTCTAAAGGCCCCCAGACCCTTCTAATGCCCCTCAGGGCCTTTCTAAAGTACCCCAGACATTCTAGAACCCCTCAGGTCCTTTCTATATGACCCCAGACCCTTGTAATGCCCCTCAGGGCCTTTCTAAAGGCCCCCATATCCTTCTAATTCCCCTCAGGACATTTCTAAAGGCCCCCAGACCCTTCAAGAGCCCCTCAGGACATTTCTAAAGGCACCCAGAACCTTCTAATGCCCCTCAGGGCCTTTCTAAAGGCCTCCACACCCTTCTAATGACCCTCAAGACCCATGTAAAGGCCCCCAGACCCTTCTAGATTGCCTCAGGACCCATCTAAAAGACCCCAGACCCTTCTAATGCCTTTCAGGACCTTTCTAAAGGCCTCCACACCCTTCTAATGACCCTCAAGACCCATGTAAAGGCCCCCAGACCCTTCTAGATTGCCTCAGGACCCATCTAAAAGCCCCCAGACCCTTCTAATGCCTTTCAGGACCCTTATGAAGGCCACAAGACCCTTCTAATGCCCCTCAGGACCTTTCTAAAGGCCCTCAGACCCTTCTAATGCAACTCAGGGCATTTATAAAGGTTCCCAGACCCTTCTAGAGCCCGTCAGGACCCTTATAAAGGCCCCTAGACCCTTATAGAGCCCCTCAGGACACTTCTAAATCCCGCAGATCATTCTAATGCCCGTCAGGGCCTTTCTAAAGGTCCCCAGACCCTTCTACTGCCCCTCAGGAGCATTCTAAAGGCCCCCAGACCCTTCTAATGCCCCACAGGGCCTTTCTAAAGGTCCCCAGACCCTTCTAGAGCCCCTGAAGACCCTTCTAAAGGCCCCCAGACCCCTATAGAGCCCCTCAGGATCCTTCTAAAGTCCCCCAGACCCTGCTAATTCCCCTCAGGGCTTTTATAAGGGCACCCAGACCCTTATAATGCCCTTCAGGACCCTTATAAGGGAACCCAGACCCTTCTAGAGCCCCTCAGGACCATTTTAAAGGCCCCCAGACCCTTCTAATGCCCCTCAGGACCCTTCTAAAGGCCCCCAGACCCTTCTAATGCCCCTCAGGGCCTTTCTAAAGTACCCCAGACACTTCTAGAACCTCTCAGGGCCTTTCTATATGACCCCAGACCCTTGTAATGCCACTCAGGGCCTTTCTAAAAGCCACGAGACGCTTATAATGCCCCTCAGGACATTTCTAAAGGCCCCCAGACCCTTCACGAGCCCCTCAGGACATTTCTAAAGGCACCCAGAACTTTCTAATGCCACTCAGGGCCTTTCTAAAGTCTGCGAGACCCTTATAATCCCCCTGAGGACCTTTAAAAAGGCCCCCAGACCCTTCTGGACACCCTCAGGACGCTTCTAATAGCCCCCAGACCCTTCTAGAGCCCCTCAGGGCCTTTCTAAAGGCCTCCACACCCTTCTAATGACGCTCAAGACCCATGTAAAGGCCCCTAGACCCTTCTAGATATCCTCAGGACACATCTAAAAAACCGCAGACCCTTCTAATGCCTTTCAGGACCCGTATGAAGGCCACAAGACCCTTCTAATGCCCCTCAGGACCTTTCTAAAGGCCCTCAGACCCTTCTAATGCCCCTCAGGGCATTTATAAAGGTTCCCAGACCCTTCTAGAGCCCGTCAGGACACTTATAAATGCCCCCAGACCATTCTAGAGCCCCTCAGGACATTTCTAAAGGCCCGCAGACCATTCTAATGCCCATCAGTGCCATTCTAAAGGTCCCCAGACCCTTCTACTCCCACTCAGGAGCATTCTAAAGGCACCCAGACTCTTCTAATGCCCCACAGGGCCTTTCTAAAGGTCCCCAGACCCTTCTAGAGCCCCTGAAGACCCTTCTAAAGGCCCCCAGACCCTTATAGAGCCCCTCAGGACCCTTCTAAAGTCCCCCAGACCCTGCTAATTCACCTCAGGGCTTTTATAAGGGCCACAAGACCCTTCTAATACCCCTCAGGACCCTTATAAAGGCACCCAGACCCTTCTAGAGCCTCTCAGGACAGTTTAAAAAGCCTCCAGACCCTTCTAGACCCCCTCAGGACCATTCTAAAGGCCCCCAGACCCTTCTAATGCCCCTCAGGACCCTTCTAAAGGCCCCCAGACCCTTCTAATGCCCTTCAGGACCCTTATAAAGGCCCCCAGACCTTTCTAATGCCCCGCAGGGCCTTTCTAAATTACCCCAGACACTTCTAGAACCTCTGAGGGCCTTTCTATATGAACCCAGACCTTTGTAATGCCTCTCAGGGCCTTTCTAAAGGTCCCCCAGACACTTATAGAGCCCCTCAGGACCCTTCTAATGTCCCCCAGACCCTGCTAATTCCTCTCAGGGCTTTTATAAGGGCCACAAGACCCTTCTAATGCCCCTCAGGACCCTTCTAAAGGCCCCCAGACCCTTCTATAACCTCTCAGGGCCTTTCTATATGACCCCAGACCCTTGTAATGCCCCTCAGGGCCTTTCTAAAGTACCCCAGACACTTCTAGAACCTCTCAGGGCCTTTCTATATGACCCCAGACCCTTGTAATGCCCCTCAGGGCCTTTCTAAAGGCCCCCAGACCATTCTAGAGCCCCTCAGGACACTTCTAAAGGCCCGCAGACCATTCTAATACCCGTCAGGGCCTTTATAAAGGTCCCCAGACCCTTCTACTGCCCCTCAGGAGAATTCTAAAGGCACCCAGACCCTTCTAATGCCTCACAGGGCCTTTCTAAAGGTCCCCCAGACCCTTATAGAGCCCCTCAGGACCCTTCTAAAGTCCCCCAGACCCTGCTAATTCCTCTCAGGGCTTTTATAAGGGCCACAAGACCCTTCTAATGCCCCTCAGGACCCTTATAAAGGCCCCCAGACCCTTCTAATGGACCTCAGGACCCTTATAAAGGCCCCCAGACCCTTCTAATGCCCCGCAGGGCCTTTCTAAATTACCCCAGACACTTCTAGAACCTCTCAGGGCCTTTCTATATGACCCCAGACCCTTGTAATGCCCCTCAGGGCCTTTCTAAAGGCCCCCATACCCTTCTAATGCCCCTCAGGACATTTCTAAAGGCCCCCAGACCCTTCTAGAGCCGCTCAGGACATTTGTAAAGGCACCCAGAACCTTCTAATGCCACTCAGGACCTTTCTAAAGGCTGCGAGACCCTTATAATCCCCCTGAGGACCTTTAAAAAGGCCCCCAGACCCTTCTGGACCCCCTCAGGACGCTTCTAATAGACCCCAGACCCTTCTAGAGCCCCTCAGGGCCTTTCTAAAGGCCTCCACACACTTCTAATGACCCTCAAGACCCATGTAAAGCCCCCAGACCCTTCTAGATTGCCTCAGGACCCATCCAAAAGCCCCCAGACCCTTCTAATGCCTTTCAGGGCCTTTCTAAAGGCCTCCACACCCTTCTAATGACTCTCAAGACCCATGTAAAGGCCCCTAGACCCTTCTAGATTGCCTCAGGACCCATCTAAAAGCCCTCAGACCCTTCTAATGCCCCTCAGGGCCTTTCTAAAGTACCCCAGACACTTCTAGAACCTCTCAGGGCCTTTCTATATGACCCCAGACCCTTGTAATGCCCCTCAGGGCCTTTCTAAAGGCCCCCAGACCATTCTAGAGCCCCTCAGGACACTTCTAAATCCCGCAGACCATTCTAATGCCCGTCAGGGCCTTTATAAAGGTCCCCAGACCCTTCTACTGCCCCTCAGGAGCATTCTAAAGGCCCCCAGACCCTTCTAATGCCCCACACGGCCTTTCTAAAGGTCCCCAGACCCTTCTAGAGCCCCTGAAGACCCTTCTAAAGGCCCCCAGACCCTTATAGAGCCCCTCAGGACCCTTCTAAATTCCCACAGACCCTCCTAATTCCACTCAGGGCTTTTATAAGGGCCACAAGACCCTTCTAATGCCCCTCAGGACCCTTATAAAGGCACCCAGACCCTTCTAGAGCCTCTCAGGACAGTTTTAAAAGCCTCCAGACCCTTCTAGACCCCCTCAGGACCATTCTAAAGGCCCCCAGACCCTTCTAATGCCCCTCAGGGCCCTTCTAAAGGCCCCCAGACCCTTCTAATGCCCCTCAGGGCCTTTCTAAATTACCCCAGACACTTCTAGAACCTTCAGGGCCTTTCTATATGACCCCAGACCCTTGTAATGCCCCTCAGGGCCTTTCTAAAGGCCCCCAGACCCTTCTAATGCCCCTCAGGACATTTCTAAAGGCCCCCAGACCCTTCTAGAGCCTTCAGGACATTTCTAAAGGCACCCAGACCCTTCTAATGCCACTCAGGGCCTTTCTAAAGGCCGCGAGACCCTTATCATCCCCCTGAGGGCCTTTAAAAAGGCCCCCAGACCCTTCTGGACCCCCTCAGGACGCTTCTAATAGCCCCCAGACTCTTCTAGAGCCCCTTAGGGCCTTTCTAAAGGCCTCCACACCCTTCTAATGACCCTCAAGACCCATGTAAAGGCCCCCAGACCCTTCTAGATTGCCTCAGGACCCATCTAAAAGCCCCCAGACGCTTCTAATGCCTTTCAGGACCATTATGAAGGTCACAAGACCCTTCTAATGCCCCTCAGGACCTTTCTAAAGGCCCTCAGACCCTACTATTGCCCCTCTAGGCATTTGTAAAGGTTCCCAGACCCTTCTAGAGCCCGTCAGGACCCCTATAAAGGCCCCCAGACCATTCTAGAGCCCCTCAGGACACTTCTAAAGGCCCGCAGACCATTCTAATGCCCGTCAGGGCCTTTCTAAAGGTCCCCAGACCCTTCTACTGCCCCTCAGGAGCATTCTAAAGGCCCCCAGACCCTTCTAATGCCCCACAGGGCCTTTCTAAAGGTCCCCAGACCCTTCTAGAGCCCCTGAAGACCCTTCTAAAGGCCCTCAGACCCTGCTAATTCACCTCAGGGCTTTTATAAGGGCACCCAGACCCTTCTAATGCCCCACAGGGCCTTTCTAAAGGTCCCCCAGACCCTTATAGAGACCCTCAGGGCCCTTCTAAAGTCCCCCAGACCCTGCTAATTCCCCTCAGGGCTTTTATAAGGGCCACAAGACCCTTCTAATGCCCCTTAGGACCCTTATAAAGGCACCCAGACCCCTCTAGACCCTCTCAGGACAGTTTTAAATGCCTCCAGACCCTTCTAGACCCCCTCAGGACCATTCTAAAAGCCCCCAGACCCTTCTAATGTCGCTCAGGACCCTTTTAAAGGCCCCCTGACCATTCTAGAGCCCCTCAGGACACTTCTAAATCCCGCAGACCATTCTAATGCCCGTCAGGGCCTTTATAAAGGTACCCAGACCCTTCTACTGCCCCTCAGGAGCATTCTAAAGGCCCCCAGACCCTTCTAATTCCCCACAGGGCCATTCTAAAGGACCCCAGACGCTTCTAGAGCCCCTGAAGACCCTTCTAAAGGCCCCCAGACCCTTATAGAGCCCTTCAGGACCCTTCCAAAGTCCCCCAGACCCTGCTAATTCCCCTCAGGGCTTTTATAAGGGCACCCAGACCCTTCTAGAGCCCCTCAGGACCCTTATAAAGGCCCCCAGACCATTCTAGAGCCCCTCAGGACACTTCTAAATCCCGCAGACCATTCTAATGCCCGTCAGGGCCTTTATAAAGGTACCCAGACCCTTCTAATGCCCCTCAGGAACCTTTATAAAGCCACCCAGACCCTTCTAGAGCCTCCCAGGACAGTTTTAAATGCGTCCAGACCCTTCTAGACCCCCTCAGGACCATTCTAAAGGCACCCAAACCCTTCCAATGCCCCTCAGGGCCTTTCTAAAGGCCCCCAGACCCTTCTAATGCCCCTCAGGTCATTTCTAAAGGCACCCAGACCCTTCTAATGCCTCTCAGGGCCTTTCTAAAGGCCGCGAGACCATTATAATCCCCCTGAGGGCCTTTAAAATGACCCCAGACCCTTCTGGACCCCCTCAGGACGCTTCTAATAGCCCCCAGACCATTCTAGACCCCTCAGGGCCTTTCTAAAGGCCTCCACACCCTTCTAATGACCCTCAAGACCCATGTAAAGGCCCCCAGACCCTTCTAGAATGCCTCAGGACCCATCTAAAAGCCCCCAGACCCTTCTAATGCCTTTCAGGGCCTTTCTAAAGGCCTCCACACCCTTCTAATGACCCTCAAGACCCATGTAAAGGCCCCTAGACCCTTCTAGATTGCCTCAGGACCTTTCTAAAAGCCCCCAGACCCTTCTAATGCCTTTCAAGACGCTTATGAAGGCCACAAGACCCTTCTAATGCCCCTCAGGACCTTTCTAAAGGCCCTCAGACCCTTCTAATGCCCCTCAGGGCATTTATAAAGGCCCCCAGACCATTCTAGAGCCCCTCAGGACACTTCTAAAGGCCCGCAGACCATTCTAATGCCCGTCAGGGCCTTTATAAAGGTCCCCAGACCCTTCTACTGCCCCTCAGGAGCATTCTAAAGGCACCCAGACCCTTCTAATGCCCCACAGGGCCTTTCTAAAGGTCCCCCAGACCCTTATAGAGCCCCTCAGGACCCTTCTAAAATCCCCCAGACCCTGCTAATTCCCCTCAGGGCTTTTATAAGGGCACCCAGAATCTTCTAATGCCCCTCAGGACCCTTATAAAGCCACCCAGACCCGTCTAGAGCCTCTCAGGACAGTTTTAAATGCGTCCAGACCCTTCAAGACCCCCTCAGGACCATTCTAAAGGCACCCAGACCCTTCTAATGCCCCTCAGGGCCTTTCTAAAGGCCCCCATACCCTTCTAATGCCCCTCAGGTCATTTCTAAAGGCACCCAGACCCTTCTAATGCTACTCAGGGCCTTTCTAAAGGCCGCGAGACCCTTATAATCACCCTGAGGGCCTTTAAAATGCCCCCAGACCCTTCTGGACCCCCTCAGGACGCTTCTAATAGCCCCCAGACCATTCTAGAGCCCCTCAGAGCCTTTCTAAAGGCCTCCACACCCTTCTAATGACCCTCAAGACCCATGTAAAGGCCCCCAGACCCTTATAGAGCCCCTCAGGACCCTTCTAATGTCCCCCAGACCCTGCTAATTCCCCTCAGGGCTTTTATAAGGGCCACAAGACCCTTCTAATGCCCCTCAGGACCCTTATAAAGGCACCCAGACCCCTCTAGAGCCTCTCAGGACAGTTTTAAATGCCTCCAGACCCTTCTAGACCCCCTCAGGACCATTCTAAAAGCCCCCAGACCCTTCTAATGCCGCTCAGGACCCTTCTAAAGGCCCCCAGACCCTTCTAATGCCCCTCAGGGCCTTTCTAAAGTACCCCAGACACTTCTAGAAACTCTCAGGGCCTTTCTATATGAACCCAGACCCTTGTAATGCCCCTCAGGGCCTTTCTAAAGGCCCCCATACCCTTCTAATGCCCCTCAGGACATTTCTAAATGCCCCCAGACCCTTCAAGAGCCCCTCAGGACATTTCTAAAGGCACCCAGAACCTTCTAATGCCACTGAGGACCTTTGTAAAGGCTGCGAGACCCTTATAATCCCCCTGAGGACCTTTAAAAAGGCCCCCAGACCCTTCTGGCCCCCTCAGGACGCTTCTAATAGACCCCAGACCCTTCTAGAGCCCCTCAGGGCCTTTCTAAAGGCCTCCACACCCTTCCAATGACCCTAAAGACCCATGTAAAGGCCCCCAGACCCTTCTAGATTGCCTCAGGACCCATCCAAAAGCCCCCAGACCCTTCTAATGCCTTTCAGGGCCTTTCTAAAGGCCTCCACACCCTTCTAATGACTCTCAAGACCCATGTAAAGGCCCCCAGACCCTTCTAGATTGCCTCAGGACCCATCTAAAAGACCCCAGACCCTTCTAATGCCTTTCAGGACCCTTATGAAGGTCACAAGACCCTTCTAATGCCCCTCAGGACCTTTCTAAAGGCCCTCAGACCCTTCTAATGCCCCTCAGGGCATTTATAAAGGTTCCCAGACCCTTCTAGAGCCCGTCAGGACCCTTATAAAGGCCCCCAGACCATTCTAGAGCCCCTCAGGACACTTCTAAAGGCCCGCAGACCATTCTAATGCCCGTCAGGGCCTTTATAAAGGTCCCCAGACCCTTCTACTGCTCCTCAGGAACATCATAAAGGCCCCCAGACCCTTCTAATGCACCACAGGGCCATTCTTAAGGTCCCCAGACCCTTCTAGACCCCCTGAAGACCATTCTAAAGGCCCCCAGACCCTTATAGAGCCCTTCAGGACCCTTCTAAAGTCCCCCAGACCCTGCTTATTCCCTTCAGGGCTTTTATAAGGGCACCCAGAATCTTCTAATGCCCCTCAGGACCCTTATAAAGCCACCCAGACCCTTCTAGAGCCTCTCAGGACAGTTTTAAATGCGTCCAGACCCTTCTAGACCCCCTCAGGACCATGATAAAGGCACCCAGACCCTTCTAATGCCCCTCAGGGCCTTTCTAAAGGCCCCCATACCCTTCTAATGCCCCTCAGGTCATTTCTAAAGGCACCCAGACCCTTCTAATGCCACTCAGGGCCTTTCTAAAGGCCGCGAGACCCTTATAATCCCCCTGAGCGCCTTTAAAATGCCCCCAGACCATTCTGGACCCCCTCAGGACGCTTCTAATAGCCCCGAGACCCTTCTAGAGCCCCTCAGGGCCTTTCTAAAGGCCTCCACACCCTTCTAATGACTCTCAAGACCCATGTAAAGGCCCCCAGACCCTTCTAGATTGCCTCAGGACCCAGCTAAAAGGCCCCAGACCCTTCTAATGCCTTTCAGGACCCTTATGAAGGTCACAAGACCCTTCTAATCCCCCTCCGGACCTTTCTAAAGGCCCTCAGACCCTTCTAATGCCCCTCAGGGCATTTATAAAGGTTCCCAGACCCTTCTAGAGCCCGTCAGGACCCTTATAAAGGCCCCCAGACCATTCTAGAGCCCCTCAGGTCACTTCTAAAGGCCCGCAGACCATTCTAATGCCCGTCAGGTCCTTTATAAAGGTCCCCAGACCCTTCTATTGCCCCTCAGGAGCATTCTAAAGGCACCCAGACCCTTCTAATGCCCCACAGGGCCTTTCTAAAGGTCCCCCAGACCCTTATAGAGCCGCTCAGGACCCTTATAATGTCCCCCAGACCCTGCTAATTCCCCTCAGGGCTTTTATAAGGGCCACAAGACCCTTCTAATGCCCCTCAGGACCCTTATAAAGGCACCCAGACCCGTCTAGAGCCTCTCAGGACAGTTTTAAATGCCTCCAGACCCTTCTAGACCCCCTCAGGACCATTCTAAAAGCCCCCAGACCCTTCTAATGCCGCTCAGGACCCTTCTAAAGGCCCCCAGACCCTTCTAATGCCCCTCAGGGCCTTTCTAAAGTACCCCAGACACTTCTAGAACCTCTCAGGGCCTTTCTATATGAACCCAGACCCTTGTAATGCCCCTCAGGGCCTTTCTAAAGGCCTCCACACCCTTCTAATGACTCTCAAGACCCATGTAAAGGCCCCTAGACCCTTCTAGATTGCCTCAGGACCCATCTAAAAGCCCTCAGACCCTTCTAATGCCTTTCAGGACCCTTATGAAGGCCACAAGACCCTTCTAATGCCCCTCAGGACCTTTCTAAAGGCCCTCAGACCCTTCTAATGCCCCTCAGGGCATTTATAAAGGTTCCCAGACCCTTCTAGAGCCCGTCAGGACCCTTATAAAGGCCCCCAGACCATTCTAGAGCCCCTCAGGACACTTCTAAATCCCGCAGACCATTCTAATGCCCGTCAGGGCCTTTATAAAGGTCCCCAGACCCTTCTACTGCCCCTCAGGAGCATTCTAAAGGTCCCCAGACCCTTCTAATGCCCCACACGGCCTTTCTAAAGGTCCCCAGACCATTCTAGAGCCCCTGAAGACCCTTCTAAAGGCCCCCAGACCCTTATAGAGCCCCTCAGGACCCTTATAAAGTCCCCCAGACCCTGCTTATTCCCCTCAGGGCTTTTATAAGGGCCACAAGACCCTTCTAATGCCCCTCAGGACCCTTATAAAGGCACCCAGACCCTTCTAGAGCCTCTCAGGACAGTTTTAAAAGCCTCCAGACCCTTCTAGACCCCCTCAGGACCATTCTAAAGGCCCCCAGACCCTTCTAATGCCCCTCAGGACCCTTCTAAAGGCCCCCAGACCCTTCTAATGCCCTTCAGGACCCTTATAAAGGCCCCCAGACCATTCTAATGCGCCGCAGGGCCTTTCTAAATTACCCCAGACACTTCTAGAACCTCTCAGGCCCTTTCTATATGACCCCAGACCCTTGTAATGCCCCTCAGGACATTTCTAAAGGCCCCCAGACCATTCAAGAGCCCCTCAGGACATTTCTAAAGGCACCCAGACCCTTCTAATGCCACTCAGGGCCTTTCTAAAGGCTGCGAGACCCTTATAATCCCCCTGAGGACCTTTAAAAAGGCCCCCAGACCCTTCTGGACCCCCTCAGGACGCTTCTAATAGCCCCCAGACCCTTCTAGAGCCCCTCAGGGCCTTTCTAAAGGCCTCCACACCCTTCTAATGACCCTCAAGACCCATGTAAAGGCCCCCAGACACTTCTAGATTGCATCAGGACCCATCTAAAAGGCCCCAGACCCAACTAATGCCTTTCAGGGCCTTTCTAAAGGCCTCCACACCCTTCTAATGACCCTCAAGACCCATGTAAAGGCCCCCAGACCCTTCTAGATTGCCTCAGGACCCATCTAAAAGCCCCCAGACCCTTCTAATGCCTTTCAGGACCCTTATGAAGGCCACAAGACCCTTCTAATGCCCCTCAGGACCTTTGTAAAGGCCCTCAGACCCTTCTAATGCCCCTCAGGGCCTTTATAAAGGTCCCCAGACCCTTCTACTGCCCCTCAGGAGCATTCAAAAGGCACCCAGACCCTTCTAATGCCCCACAGGTCCTTTCTAAAGGTCCCCCAGACCCTTATAGTGCCCCTCAGGACCCTTCTAAAGTCCCCCAGACCCTGCTAATTCCCCTCAGGGCTTTTATAAGGGCCACAAGACCCTTCTAATGCCCCTTAGGACCCTTATAAAGGCACCCAGACCCCTCTAGAGCCTCTCAGGACAGTTTTAAATGCCTCCAGACCCTTCTAGACCCCCTCAGGACCATTCTAAAAGCCCCCAGACCCTTCTAATGCCGCTCAGGACCCTTCTAAAGGCCCCCAGACCCTTCTAATGCCCCTCAGGGCCTTTCTAAAGTACCCCAGACACTTCTAGAACCTCTCAGGGCCTTTCTAAAGGCCCCCATACCCTTGTAATGCCCCTCAGGGCCTTTCTAAAGGCCCCCATACCCTTCTAATGCCCCTCAGGACATTTCTAAAGGCCCCCAGACCCTTCAAGAGCCCCTCAGGACATTTCTAAAGGCACCCAGAACCTTCTAATGCCACTCAGGACCTTTCTAAAGGCTGCGAGACCATTATAATCCCCCTGAGGACCTTTAAAAAGGCCCCCAGACCCTTCTGGACCTCCTCAGGAAGGTTCTAATAGACCCCAGACCCTTCTAGAGCCCCTCAGGGCCTTTCTAAAGGCCTCCACACCCATCTAATGACCCTCAAGACCCATGTAAAGGCCCCCAGACCCTTCTAGATTGCCTCAGGACCCATCCAAAAGCCCCCAGACCCTTCTAATGCCTTTCAGGGCCTTTCTAAAGGCCTCCACACCCTTCTAATGACTCTCAAGACCCATGTAAAGGCCCCTAGACCCTTCTAGATTGCCTCAGGACCCATCTAAAAGCCCTCAGACCCTTCTAATGCCTTTGAGGACCCTTATGAAAGCCACAAGACCCTTCTAATGCCCCTCAGGACCTTTCTAAAGGCCCTCAGACCATTCTAATGCCCCTCAGGGCATTTATAAAAGTTCCCAGACCTTCTAGAGCCCGTCAGGACCATTATAATGGCCCCCAGACCATTCTAGAGCCCCTCAGGACACTTATAAATCCCGCAGACCATTCTAATGCCCGTCAGGGCCTTTATAAAGGTCCCCAGACCCTTCTACTGCCCCTCAGGAGCATTCTAAAGGCCCCCAGACCCTTCTAATATCCCACACAGCCTTTCTAAAGGTCCCCAGACCCTTCTAGAGCCCCTGAAGACCCTTCTAAAGGCCCCCAGACCCTTATAGAGCCCCTCAGGACCCTTCTAAAGTCCCCCAGACCCTGCTAATTCCCCTCAGGGCTTTTATAAGAGCCACAAGACCCTTCTAATGCCCCTCAGGACCCTTATAAAGGCACCCAGACCCTTCTAGAGCCTCTCAGGACAGTTTTAAAAGCCTCCAGACCCTTCTAGACCCCCTCAGGACCATTCTAAAACTCACCAGACCCTTCTAATGACCCTCAGGACCCATGTAAAGGCCCCCAGACCCTTCTAGATTGACTCAGGACCCATTTAAAAGACCCCAGACCCTTCTAATGCCTTTCAGGACCCTTATGAAGGCCACAAGACCATTCTAATGCCCCTCAGGACCTTTCTAAAGGCCCTCAGACCCTTCTAATGCCCCTCAGGGCATTTATAAAGGTTCCCAGACCCTTCTAGAGCCCGTCAGGACGCTTAAAAAGGCCCCCAGACCATTCTAGAGCCTTTCAGGACACTTCTAAAGGCCCGCAGACCATTCTAATGCCCGTCAGGGCCTTTCTAAAGGTCCCCAGACCCTTCTACTGCCCATCAGGAGCATTCTAAAGGCACCCAGACCTTTCTAATGCCCCACAGGGCCTTTCTAAAGGTCCCCCAGACCCTTATAGAGCCCCTCAGGACCCTTCTAAAGTCCCCCAGACCCTGCTAATTCCCCTCAGGGCTTTTATAAGGGCCACAAGACCCTTCTAATGCCCCTCAGGACCCTTATAAAGGCACCCAGACCCTTCTAGAGCCTCTCAGGACAGTTTTAAATGTCTCCAGACCCTTCTAGTCCCGCTCAGGACCATTCTAAAGGCCCCCAGACCCTTCTAATGCCCCTCAGGGCCTTTCTAAAGGCACCCATACCCTTCTAATGCCCATCAGGTCATTTCTAAAGGCACCCAGACCATTCTAATGCCACTCAGGGCCTTTCTAAAGGCCGCGAGACCCTTATAATCCCCCTGAGGGCCTTTAAAAAGGCCCCCAGACCCTTCTGGACCCCCTCAGGACGCTTCTAATAGACCCCAGACCCTTCTAGAGCCTCTCAGGGCCTTTCTAAAGGCCTCCACACCCTTCTAATGACCCTCAAGACCCATGTAAAGGCCCCCAGACCCTTCTAATGCATTTTAGGGCCTTTCTAAAGGCCTCCACACCCTTCTAATGACTCTCAAGACCCATGTAAAGGCCCCTAGACCCTTCTAGATTGCCTCAGGACCCATCTAAAAGCCCTCAGACCCTTCTAATGCATTTCAGGGCCTTTCTAAAGGCCTCCACACCCTTCTAATGACTCTCAAGACCCATGTAAAGGCCCCTAGACCCTTCTAGATTGCCTCAGGACCCATCTAAAAGCCCCCAGAGCCTTCTAATGCCTTTCAGGACCCTTATGAAGGCCACAAGACCCTTCTAATGCCCCTCAGGACCTTTCTAAAGGCCCTCAGACCCTTCTAATGCCCCTCAGGGCATTTATAAAGGTTCCCAGACCCTTCTAGAGCCCGTCAGGACCCTTATAAAGGCCCCCAGACCATTCTAGAGCCCCTCAGGACACTTCTAAATCCCGCAGACCATTCTAATGCCCGTCAGGGCCTTTATAAAGGTCCCCAGACCCTTCTACTGCCCCTCAGGAGCATTCTAAAGGCCCCCAGACCCTTCTATTACCCCACAGGGCCATTCTAAAGGTCCCCAGACCCTTCTAGAGCCCCTGAAGACCATTCTAAAGGCCCCCAGACCCTTATAGAGCCCCTCAGGACCCTTCTAAAATCCCCCAGACCCTGCTAATTCCCCTCAGGGCTTTTATAAGGGCACCCAGAATCTTCTAATGCCCCTCAGGACCCTTATAAAGCCACCCAGACCCGTCTAGAGCCTCTCAGGACAGTTTTAAGTGCGTCCAGACCCTTCTAGACCCCCTCAGGACCATTCTAAAGGCACCCAGACCCTTCTAATGCCCCTCAGGGCCTTTCTAAAGGCCCCCATACCCTTCTAATGCCCCTCAGGTCATTTCTAAAGGCACCCAGACCCTTCTAATGCTACTCAGGGCCTTTCTAAAGGCCGCGAGACCCTTATAATCCCCCTGGGGGCCTTTAAAATGCCCCCAGACCCTTCTGGACCCCCTCAGGACGCTTCTAATAGCCCCCAGACCATTCTAGAGCCCCTCAGGGCCTTTCTAAAGGCCTCCACACCCTTCTAATGACCCTCAAGACCCATGTAAAGGCCCCCAGACCCTTCTAGAATGCCTCAGGACCCATCTAAAAGCCCCCAGACCCTTCTAATGCCTTTCAGGGCCTTTCTAAAGGCCTCCACACCCTTCTAATGACCCTCAAGACCCATGTAAAGGCACCTAGACCCTTCTAGATTGCCTCAGGACCCATCTAAAAGCCCCCAGACCCTTCTAATGCCTTTCAGGACCCTTATGAAGGCCACAAGACCCTTCTAATGCCCCTCAGGACCTTTCTAAAGGCCCTCAGACCCTTCTAATGCCCCTCAGGGCATTTATAAAGGTTCCCAGACCCTTCTAGAGCCCGTCAGGACCCTTATAAAGGCCCCCAGACCATTCTAGAGCCCCTCAGGACACTTCTAAAGGCCCACAGACCATTCTAATGCCGGTCAGGGCCTTTATAAAGGTCCCCAGACCCTTCTACTGCCCCTCAGGAGCATTCTAAAGGCCCCCAGACCCTTCTAATGCCCCACAGGGCCTTTCTAAAGGTCCCCAGACCCTTCTAGAGCCCCTGAAGACCCTTCTAAAGGTCCCCAGACCCTTCTAGAGCCCCTGAAGACCCTTCTAAAGTCCCCCAGACCCTTATAGAGCCCCTCACGACCCTTCTAAAGTCCCCCAGACCCTGCTAGTTCCCCTCAGGTCTTTTATAAGGGCACCCAGAATATTCTAATGACCCTCAGGACACTTATAAACGCACCCAGACCCTTCTAGAGCCTCTCAGGACAGTTTTAAATGCCTCCAGACCCTTCTAGACCCGCTCAGGACCATTCTAAAGGCCCCCAGACCCTTCTAATGCCCCTCAGGGCCTTTCTAAAGGCCCCCATACCCTTCTAATGCCCCTCAGGTCATTTCTAAAGGCACCCAGACCCTTCTAATGCCACTCAGGGCCTTTCTAAAGGCCGCGAGACCCTTATAATCCCCCTGAGGGCCTTTAAAAAGGCCCCCAGACCCTTCTGGACCCCCTAAGGACGCTTCTAATAGCCCCCAGACCCTTCTAGAGCCCTTCAGGTCCTTTCTAAAGGCCTCCACACCCTTCTAATGACCCTCAAGACCCATGTAAAGGCCCCCAGACCCTTCTAGAATGCCTCAGGACCCATCTAAAAGCCCCCAGACCCTTCTAATGCCTTTCAGGGCCTTTCTAAAGGCCTCCACACCCTTCTAATGACCCTAAAGACCCATGTAAAGGCCCCTAGACCCTTCTAGATTGCCTCAGGACCCCTCTAAAAGCCTCCAGACCCTTCTAATGCCTTTCAGGACCATTATGAATGCCACAAGTCCCTTGTAATGCCCCTCAGGACCTTTCAAAAGGACCTAAGACCCTTCTAATGCCCCTCAGGGCATTTATAAAGGTTCCCAGACCCTTCTAGAGCCCGTCAGGACCCTTATAAAGGCCCCCAGACCATTCTAGAGCCCCTCAGGACACTTCTAAAGGCCCGCAGACCATTCTAATGCCCGTCAGGGCATTTATATAGGTCCCCAGACCCTTCTACTGCCCCTCAGGAGCATTCTAAAGGCCCCCAGACCCTTCTAATGCCCCACAGGGCCTTTCTAAAGGTCCCCAGACCCTTCTAGAGCCCCTGAAGACCCTTCTAAAGGCCCCCAGACCCTTATAGAGCCCCTCAGGACCCTTCTAAAGTCCCCCTGCTAGTTCCCCTCAGGGCTTTTATAAGGGCACCCAGAATCTTCTAATGCCCCTCAGGACCCTTATAAAGGCACCCAGACCCTTCTAGAGCCTCTCAGGACAGTTTTAAATGCCTCCAGACCCTTCTAGACCCCCTCAGGACCATTCTAAAGGCCCCCAGACCCTTCTAATGCCCCTCAGGGCCTTTCTAAAGGCCCCCATACCCTTCTAATGCCCCTCAGGTCATTTCTAAAGGCACCCAGACCCTTCTAATGCCACTCAGGGCCTTTCTAAAGGCCGCGAGACCCTTATAATCCCCTGAGGGCCTTTAAAAAGGCCCCAGACCTTTCTGGACCACCTCAGGACGCTTCTAATAGCACCAAGACCCTTCTAGAGCCCCTCAGGGCCTTTCTAGAGGCATCCACACCCTTCTAATGACCCTCAAGACCCATGTAAATGCCGCCAGACCCTTCTAGATTGCCTCAGGACCCATCTAAAAGCCCCCAGACCCTTCTAATGCCCCTCAGGACCCTTCTAAAGGCCTCCACACCCTTCTAATGACCCTCAAGCCCCATGTAAAGGCCCCTAGACCCTTCTAGATTGCCTCAGGACCCATCTAAAAGTCCCCAGACCCTTCTAATGCCTTTCAGGACCCTTATCAAGGCCACAAGACCCTTCTAATGCCCCTCAGACCTTTCTAAAGGCCCTCAGACGTTTCTAATGCCCCTCAGGGCATTTATAAAGGTTCCCAGACCATTCTAGAGCCCGTCAGGACCCTTATAAAGGTCCCCAGACCCCTCTACTGCCCCTCAGGAGCATTCTAATGGCCCCCAGACCCTTCTAATGCCCCACAGGGCCTTTCTAAAGGTCCCCAGACCCTTCTAGAGCCCCTGAAGACCCTTCTAAAGGCCCCCAGACCCTTATAGAGCCCCTCAGGACCCTTCTAAAGTTCCCCAGACCGTGCTAATTCCCCTCAGGGCTTTTATAAGGGCACCCAGACCCTTGTAATGCCCCTCAGGACCCTTATAAAGGCACCCAGACCGTTCTAGAGCCTCTGAGGAGTTTTAAATGCCTCCAGACCCTTCTAGACCCCCTCAGGACCATTCTAAAGGCCCCCAGACCCTTCTAATGCCCCTCAGGGCCTTTCTAAAGTACCCCAGACACTTCTAGAACCTCTCAGGGCCTTTCTATATGTCCCCAGGCCCATGTAATGCCACTCAGGGCCTTTCTAAAGGCCGCGAGACCCTTATAATCCCCCTGAGGGCCTTTAAAAAGGCCCCCAGACCCTTCTGGACCCCCTCCGGACGCTTCTTATAGCCCCCAGACCCTTCTAGAGCTCTTCAGGGCCTTTCTAAAGGCATCCACACCCTTCTAATGACCCTCAAGACCCATGTAAAGGCCCCCAGACCCTTCTAGATTGCCTCAGGACCCATCTAAAAGCCCCCAGACCCTTCTAATGCCTTTCAGGACCCTTATGAAGGCCACAAGACCCTTCTAATGCCCCTCAGGACCTTTCTAAATGCCCTCAGACCCTTCAAATGCCCCTCAGGGCATTTATAAAGGTTCCCAGACCCTTCTAGAGCCCGTCAGGACACTTATAAAGGTCCCCAGACCCTTCTACTGCCCTCAGGAGCATTCTAAAGGCCCCCAGACCCTTCTAATGCCCCTCAGGTCATTTCTAAAGGCACCCAGAACCTTCTAATGCCACTCAGGGCCTTTCTAAAGGCCGCGAGACCCTTATAATCCCCCTGAGGGCCTTTAAAAAGGCCCCCAGACCCTTCTGGACCCCCTCAGGACGCTTCTAATAGCCCCCAGACCCTTCTAGAGCCCCTCAAGACCCATTTAAAGGCCCCCAGACCCTTCTAGAATGCCTCAGGACCCATCTAAAAGCCCAAGACCCTTCTAATGCCTTTCAGGGCCTTTCTAAAGGCCTCCACACCCTTCTAATGACCCTCAAGACCCATGTAAAGGCCCCTAGACCCTTCTAGATTGCCTCAGGACCCATCTAAAAGCCCCAAGACCCTTCTAATGCCTTTCAGGACCCTTATGAAGGCCACAAGACCCTTCTAATGCCCCTCAGGACCTTTCTAAAGGCACTCAGACCCTTCTAATGCCCCTCAGGGCATTTATAAAGGTTCCCAGACCATTCTAGAGCCCGTCAGGACACTTATAAATGTCCCCAGACCCTTCTACCGCCCCTCAGGAGCATTGTAAGGGCCGCAAGACCCTTCTAATTCCCCTCAGGTCATTTCTAAAGGCACCCAGACCCTTCTAATGCCACTCAGGGCCTTTCTAAAGGCCGCGAGACCCTTATAATCCCCCTGAGGGCCTTTAAAAAGGCCCCCAGACCCTTCTGGACCCCCTCAGGACGCTTCTAATAGCCCCCAGACCATTCTAGAGCCCCTCAGGGCCTTTCTAAAGGCCTCCACACCCTTCTAATGACCCTCAAGACCCATGTAAAGCCCCAGACCCTTCTAGATTGCATAAGGACCCATCTAAAAGCCCCCAGACCCTTCTAATGCCCCTCAGGACCTTTCTAAAGGCCCTCAGACCCTTCTAATGCCACTCAGGACCTTTCTAAAGGCCCTCAGACCCTTCTAATGCCACTCAGGACCTTTCTAAATGCCCTCAGACCCTTCTAATGCCCCTCAGGGCATTTATAAAGGTTCCCAGACCCTTCTAGAGCCCGTCAGGACCCTAATAAAGGCCCCCAGACCATTCTAGAGCACCTCAGGACACTTCTAAAGGCCCGCAGACCATTCTAATGCCCGTCAGGGCCTTTATAAAGGTCCCCAGACCCTTCTCCTGCACCTCAGGAGCATTCTAAAGGCCCCCAGACCCTTCTAATACCCCTCAGGGCCTTTCTAAAGGTCCCCAGACCCTTCTAGAGCCCCTCAAGTCCCTTCTAAAGGCCCCCAGACCCTTATAGAGCCCCTCAGGACCCTTCTAAAGTCCCCCAGACCCTGCTAGTTCCCCTCAGGGCTTTTATAAGGGCACCCAGAATCTTCTAATGCCCCTCAGGACCCTTATAAATGCCCCCAGACCCGTCTAGAGCCTCTCAGGACAGGTTTAAATGCCTCCAGACCCTTCTAGACCCCCTCAGGACCATTCTAAAGGCCCCCAGACCCTTCTAATGCCCCTCAGGGCCTTTCTAAAGTACCCCAGACACTTCTAGAACCTCTCAGGGCCTTTCTATATGTCCCCAGGCCCATGTAATGCCACTCAGGGCCTTTCTAAAGGCCGCGAGACCCTTATTATCCCCCTGAGGGCCTTTAAAAAGGCCCCCAGACCTTCTGGACCCCCTCAGGACGCTTCTAATAGCCCCCAGACCCTTCTAGAGCTCTTCAGGGCCTTTCTAAAGGCATCCATACCCTTCTAATGACCCTCAAGACCCATGTAAAGGCCCCCAGACCCTTCTAGATTGACTCAGGACCCATCTAAAAGCCCCCAGACCCTTCTAATGCCTTTCAGGACCCTTATGAAGGCCACAAGACCCTTCTAATGCCCCTCAGGACCTTTCTAAAGGCCCTCAGACCCTTCAAATGCCCCTCAGGGCATTTATAAAGGTTCCCAGACCCTTCTAGAGCCCGTCAGGACACTTATAAAGGTCCCCAGACCCTTCTACTGCCCCTCAGGACCCTAATAAAGGCCCCCAGACCCTTCTAATGCCCCTCAGGTCATTTCTAAAGGCACCCAGAACCTTCTAATGCCACTCAGGGCCTTTCTAAAGGCCGCGAGACCCTTATAATCCCCCTGAGGGCCTTTAAAAAGGCCCCCAGACCCTTCTGGACCCCCTCAGGACGCTTCTAATAGCCCCCAGACCCTTCTAGAGCCCCTCAGGGCCTTTCTAAAGGCCTCCACACCCTTCTAATGACCCTCAAGACCCATGTAAAGGCCCCCAGACCCTTCTAGAATGCCTCAGGACCCATCTAAAAGCCCCCAGACCCTTCTAATGCCTTTCAGGGCCTTTCTAAAGGCCTACACACCTTTCTAATGACCCTCAAGACCCATGTAAAGGCCCCTAGACCCTTCTAGATTGCCTCAGGACCCATCTAAAAGCCCCAAGACCCTTCTAATGCCTTTCAGGACCATTATGAAGGCCACAAGACCCTTCTAATGCCCCTCAGGACCTTTCTAAAGGCACTCAGACCCTTCTAGTGCCCCTCAGGGCATTTATAAAGGTTCCCAGACCATTCTAGAGCCTTTCAGGACACTTATAAAGGTCCCCAGACCCTTCTACTGCCCCTCAGGAGCATTATAAAGGCCCCAAGACCCTTCTAATGCCCCTCAGGTAATTTCTAAAGGCACCCAGACCCTTCTAATGCCACTCAGGGCCTTTCTAAAGGCCGCGAGACCCTTATAATCCCCCTGAGGGCCTTTAAAAAGGCCCCCAGACCCTTCTGGACCCCCTCAGGACGCTTCTAATAGCCCCCAAACCCTTCTAGAGCCCCTCAGGGCCTTTCTAAAGGCCTCCACACCCTTCTAATGACACTCAAGACCCATGTAAAGCCCCCAGACCCTTCTAGATTGCCTAAGGACCCATCTAATAGCCCCCAGACCCTTCTAATGCCTTTCAGGGCCTTTCTAAAGGCCTCCACACCCTTCTAATGACCCTCAAGCCCCATGTAAAGGCCCCTAGACCCTTCTAGATTGACTCAGGACCCATCGAAAAGCCCCAGACCCTTCTAATGCCTTTCAGGACCCTTATGAAGGCCACAAGACCCTTCTAATGCCCCTCAGTACCTTTCTAAATGCCCTCAGACCCTTCAAATGCCCCTCAGGACCTTTCTAAAGGCCCCCAGACCCTTCTAATGCCACTCAGGACCTTTCTAAAGGCACTCAGACCCTTCTAATAACCCTCAGGGCATTTATAAAGGTTCCCAGACCCTTCTAGAGCCCGTCAGGACACTTATAAAGGCCCCCAGACCATTCTAGAGCCCCTCAGGACTCTTCTAAAGGCCCGCAGACCATTCTACTGCCCGTCAGGGCCTTTATAAAGGTCCCCAGACCCTTCTCCTGCCCCTCAGGAGCATTCTAAAGGCCCCCAGACCTTTCTAATGCCCCACAGGGCCTTTCTAAAGGTCCCCAGACCCTTCTAGAGCCCCTGAAGACCCTTCTAAAGGCCCCCAGACCGTTATAGAGCCCCTGAGGACCCTTATAAAGTCCCCCAGACCCTGCTAGTTCCCCTCAGGGCTTTTATAAGGGCACCCAGAATCTTCTAATGCCCCTCAGGACCCTTATAAAGGCACCCAGACCCTTCTAGAGCCTCTCAGGACAGTTTTAAATGCCTCCAGACCCTTCTAGACTCCCTCAGGACCATTCTAAAGGCACCCAGACCCTTCTAATGCCCCTCAGGGCCTTTCTAAAGTAAACCAGACGCTTCTAGAACCTCTTAGGGCCTTTCTATATGAACCCAGACCCTTGTAATGCCACTCAGGGCCTTTCTAAAGGCCGCGAGACCCTTATAATCCCCCTGAGGGCCTTTAAAAAGGCCCCCAGAAAATTCTGGACCCCCTTAGGACGCTTCTAATAGCCCCCAGAACCTTCTAGAGCCCCTCAGGGCCTTTCTAAAGGCCTCCACACCCTTCTAATGACCCTCAAAACCCATGTAAAGGCCCCTAGACCCTTCTAGATTGCCTCAGAACCCATCTAAAAGCCCCCAGACCCATCTAATGCATTTCAGGTCCCTTATGAAGGCCACAACACCCTTCTAATGCCCCTCAGGACCTTTCTAAAGGCCCTCAGACCCTTCTAATGACCCTCAGGGCATTTATAAAGGTTCCCAGACCATTCTAGAGCCCGTCAGGACACTTATAAAGGTCCTCAGACCCATCTACTGCCCCTCAGGAGCATTATAAAGGCCCCCAGAACCTTCTAATGCCCCTCAGGTCATTTCTAAAGGCACCCAGACCCTTCTAATACCACTCAGGGCCTTTCTAAAGGCCGCGAGACCCTTATAATCCACCTGAGGGCCTTTAAAATGGCCCCCAGACCCTTCTGGACCCCCTCAGGGCGCTTCTAATAGCCCCCAGACCCTTCTAGAGCCCCTCAGGGCCTTTCTAAAGGCCTCCACACCCTTCTAATGACTCTCAAGACCCATGTAAAGGCCCCTAGACCCTTCTAGATTGCCTCAGGACCCATCTAAAAGCCCTCAGACCCTTCTAATGCCTTTCAGGACCCTTATGAAGGCCACAAGACCCTTCTAATGCCCCTCAGGACCTTTCTAAAGGCCCTCAGACCCTTCTAATGCCCCTCAGGGCATTTATAAAGGTTCCCAGACCCTTCTAGAGCCCGTCAGGACCCTTATAAAGGCCCCCAGACCATTCTAGAGCCCCTCAGGACACTTCTAAATCCCGCAGACCATTCTAATGCCCGTCAGGGCCTTTATAAAGGTCCCCAGACCCTTCTACTGCCCCTCAGGAGCATTCTAAAGGCCCCCAGACCCTTCTATTACCCCACAGGGCCATTCTAAAGGTCCCCAGACCCTTCTAGAGCCCCTGAAGACCATTCTAAAGGCCCCCAGACCCTTATAGAGCCCCTCAGGACCCTTCTAAAATCCCCCAGACCCTGCTAATTCCCCTCAGGGCTTTTATAAGGGCACCCAGAATCTTCTAATGCCCCTCAGGACCCTTATAAAGCCACCCAGACCCGTCTAGAGCCTCTCAGGACAGTTTTAAGTGCGTCCAGACCCTTCTAGACCCCCTCAGGACCATTCTAAAGGCACCCAGACCCTTCTAATGCCCCTCAGGGCCTTTCTAAATGCCCCCATACCCTTCTAATGCCCCTCAGGTCATTTCTAAAGGCACCCAGACCCTTCTAATGCTACTCAGGGCCTTTCTAAAGGCCGCGAGACCCTTATAATCCCCCTGGGGGCCTTTAAAATGCCCCCAGACCCTTCTGGACCCCCTCAGGACGCTTCTAATAGCCCCCAGACCATTCTAGAGCCCCTCAGGGCCTTTCTAAAGGCCTCCACACCCTTCTAATGACCCTCAAGACCCATGTAAAGGCCCCCAGACCCTTCTAGAATGCCTCAGGACCCATCTAAAAGCCCCCAGACCCTTCTAATGCCTTTCAGGGCCTTTCTAAAGGCCTCCACACCCTTCTAATGACCCTCAAGACCCATGTAAAGGCCCCTAGACCCTTCTAGATTGCCTCAGGACCCATCTAAAAGCCCCCAGACCCTTCTAATGCCTTTCAGGACCCTTATGAAGGCCACAAGACCCTTCTAATGCCCCTCAGGACCTTTCTAAAGGCCCTCAGACCCTTCTAATGCCCCTCAGGGCATTTATAAAGGTTCCCAGACCCTTCTAGAGCCCGTCAGGACCCTTATAAAGGCCCCCAGACCATTCTAGAGCCCCTCAGGACACTTCTAAAGGCCCGCAGACCATTCTAATGCCGGTCAGGGCCTTTATAAAGGTCCCCAGACCCTTCTACTGCCCCTCAGGAGCATTCTAAAGGCCCCCAGACCCTTCTAATGCCCCACAGGGCCTTTCTAAAGGTCCCCAGACCCTTCTAGAGCCCCTGAAGACCCTTCTAAAGGTCCCCAGACCCTTCTAGAGCCCCTGAAGACCCTTCTAAAGTCCCCCAGACCCTTATAGAGCCCCTCACGACCCTTCTAAAGTCCCCCAGACCCTGCTAGTTCCCCTCAGGTCTTTTATAAGGGCACCCAGAATATTCTAATGACCCTCAGGACACTTATAAACGCACCCAGACCCTTCTAGAGCCTCTCAGGACAGTTTTAAATGCCTCCAGACCCTTCTAGACCCGCTCAGGACCATTCTAAAGGCCCCCAGACCCTTCTAATGCCCCTCAGGGCCTTTCTAAAGGCCCCCATACCCTTCTAATGCCCCTCAGGTCATTTCTAAAGGCACCCAGACCCTTCTAATGCCACTCAGGGCCTTTCTAAAGGCCGCGAGACCCTTATAATCCCCCTGAGGGCCTTTAAAAAGGCCCCCAGACCCTTCTGGACCCCCTAAGGACGCTTCTAATAGCCCCCAGACCCTTCTAGAGCCCTTCAGGTCCTTTCTAAACGCCTCCACACCCTTCTAATGACCCTCAAGACCCATGTAAAGGCCCCCAGACCCTTCTAGAATGCCTCAGGACCCATCTAAAAGCCCCCAGACCCTTCTAATGCCTTTCAGGGCCTTTCTAAAGGCCTCCACACCCTTCTAATGACCCTAAAGACCCATGTAAAGGCCCCTAGACCCTTCTAGATTGCCTCAGGACCCCTCTAAAAGCCTCCAGACCCTTCTAATGCCTTTCAGGACCATTATGAATGCCACAAGTCCCTTGTAATGCCCCTCAGGACCTTTCAAAAGGACCTAAGACCCTTCTAATGCCCCTCAGGGCATTTATAAAGGTTCCCAGACCCTTCTAGAGCCCGTCAGGACCCTTATAAAGGCCCCCAGACCATTCTAGAGCCCCTCAGGACACTTCTAAAGGCCCGCAGACCATTCTAATGCCCGTCAGGGCATTTATATAGGTCCCCAGACCCTTCTACTGCCCCTCAGGAGCATTCTAAAGGCCCCCAGACCCTTCTAATGCCCCACAGGGCCTTTCTAAAGGTCCCCAGACCCTTCTAGAGCCCCTGAAGACCCTTCTAAAGGCCCCCAGACCCTTATAGAGCCCCTCAGGACCCTTCTAAAGTCCCCCAGACCCTGCTAGTTCCCCTCAGGGCTTTTATAAGGGCACCCAGAATCTTCTAATGCCCCTCAGGACCCTTATAAAGGCACCCAGACCCTTCTAGAGCCTCTCAGGACAGTTTTAAATGCCTCCAGACCCTTCTAGACCCCCTCAGGACCATTCTAAAGGCCCCCAGACCCTTCTAATGCCCCTCAGGGCCTTTCTAAAGGCCCCCATACCCTTCTAATGCCCCTCAGGTCATTTCTAAAGGCACCCAGACCCTTCTAATGCCACTCAGGGCCTTTCTAAAGGCCGCGAGACCCTTATAATCCCCCTGAGGGCCTTTAAAAAGGCCCCAGACCCTTCTGGACCACCTCAGGACGCTTCTAATAGCACCCAGACCCTTCTAGAGCCCCTCAGGGCCTTTCTAGAGGCATCCACACCCTTCTAATGACCCTCAAGACCCATGTAAATGCCGCCAGACCCTTCTAGATTGCCTCAGGACCCATCTAAAAGCCCCCAGACCCTTCTAATGCCCCTCAGGACCCTTCTAAAGGCCTCCACACCCTTCTAATGACCCTCAAGCCCCATGTAAAGGCCCCTAGACCCTTCTAGATTGCCTCAAGACCCATCTAAAAGTCCCCAGACCCTTCTAATGCCTTTCAGGACCCTTATCAAGGCCACAAGACCCTTCTAATGCCCCTCAGGACCTTTCTAAAGGACCTCAGACGTTTCTAATGCCCCTCAGGGCATTTATAAAGGTTCCCAGACCATTCTAGAGCCCGTCAGGACCCTTATAAAGGTCCCCAGACCCCTCTACTGCCCCTCAGGAGCATTCTAATGGCCCCCAGACCCTTCTAATGCCCCACAGGGCCTTTCTAAAGGTCCCCAGACCCTTCTAGAGCCCCTGAAGACCCTTCTAAAGGCCCCCAGACCCTTATAGAGCCCCTCAGGACCCTTCTAAAGTTCCCCAGACCGTGCTAATTCCCCTCAGGGCTTTTATAAGGGCACCCAGACCCTTGTAATGCCCCTCAGGACCCTTATAAAGGCACCCAGACCCTTCTAGAGCCTCTCAGGACAGTTTTAAATGCCTCCAGACCCTTCTAGACCCCCTCAGGACCATTCTAAAGGCCCCCAGACCCTTCTAATGCCCCTCAGGGCCTTTCTAAAGTACCCCAGACACTTCTAGAACCTCTCAGGGCCTTTCTATATGTCCCCAGGCCCATGTAATGCCACTCAGGGCCTTTCTAAAGGCCGCGAGACCCTTATAATCCCCCTGAGGGCCTTTAAAAAGGCCCCCAGACCCTTCTGGACCCCCTCCGGACGCTTCTTATAGCCCCCAGACCCTTCTAGAGCTCTTCAGGGCCTTTCTAAAGGCATCCACACCCTTCTAATGACCCTCAAGACCCATGTAAAGGCCCCCAGACCCTTCTAGATTGCCTCAGGACCCATCTAAAAGCCCCCAGACCCTTCTAATGCCTTTCAGGACCCTTATGAAGGCCACAAGACCCTTCTAATGCCCCTCAGGACCTTTCTAAAGGCACTCAGACCCTTCAAATGCCCCTCAGGGCATTTATAAAGGTTCCCAGACCCTTCTAGAGCCCGTCAGGACACTTATAAAGGTCCCCAGACCCTTCTACTGCCCCTCAGGAGCATTCTAAAGGCCCCCAGACCCTTCTAATGCCCCTCAGGTCATTTCTAAAGGCACCCAGAACCTTCTAATGCCACTCAGGGCCTTTCTAAAGGCCGCGAGACCCTTATAATCCCCCTGAGGGCCTTTAAAAAGGCCCCCAGACCCTTCTGGACCCCCTCAGGACGCTTCTAATAGCCCCCAGACCCTTCTAGAGCCCCTCAAGACCCATTTAAAGGCCCCCAGACCCTTCTAGAATGCCTCAGGACCCATCTAAAAGCCCAAGACCCTTCTAATGCCTTTCAGGGCCTTTCTAAAGGCCTCCACACCCTTCTAATGACCCTCAAGACCCATGTAAAGGCCCCTAGACCCTTCTAGATTGCCTCAGGACCCATCTAAAAGCCCCAAGACCCTTCTAATGCCTTTCAGGACCCTTATGAAGGCCACAAGACCCTTCTAATGCCCCTCAGGACCTTTCTAAAGGCACTCAGACCCTTCTAATGCCCCTCAGGGCATTTATAAAGGTTCCCAGACCATTCTAGAGCCCGTCACGACACTTATAAATGTCCCCAGACCCTTCTACCGCCCCTCAGGAGCATTGTAAGGGCCGCAAGACCCTTCTAATTCCCCTCAGGTCATTTCTAAAGGCACCCAGACCCTTCTAATGCCACTCAGGGCCTTTCTAAAGGCCGCGAGACCCTTATAATCCCCCTGAGGGCCTTTAAAAAGGCCCCCAGACCCTTCTGGACCCCCTCAGGACGCTTCTAATAGCCCCCAGACCATTCTAGAGCCCCTCAGGGCCTTTCTAAAGGCCTCCACACCCTTCTAATGACCCTCAAGACCCATGTAAAGCCCCCAGACCCTTCTAGATTGCATAAGGACCCATCTAAAAGCCCCCAGACCCTTCTAATGCCCCTCAGGACCTTTCTAAAGGCCCTCAGACCCTTCTAATGCCACTCAGGACCTTTCTAAAGGCCCTCAGACCCTTCTAATGCCACTCAGGACCTTTCTAAATGCCCTCAGACCCTTCTAATGCCCCTCAGGGCATTTATAAAGGTTCCCAGACCCTTCTAGAGCCCGTCAGGACCCTAATAAAGGCCCCCAGACCATTCTAGAGCACCTCAGGACACTTCTAAAGGCCCGCAGACCATTCTAATGCCCGTCAGGGCCTTTATAAAGGTCCCCAGACCCTTCTCCTGCACCTCAGGAGCATTCTAAAGGCCCCCAGACCCTTCTAATACCCCTCAGGGCCTTTCTAAAGGTCCCCAGACCCTTCTAGAGCCCCTCAAGTCCCTTCTAAAGGCCCCCAGACCCTTATAGAGCCCCTCAGGACCCTTCTAAAGTCCCCCAGACCCTGCTAGTTCCCCTCAGGGCTTTTATAAGGGCACCCAGAATCTTCTAATGCCCCTCAGGACCCTTATAAATGCCCCCAGACCCGTCTAGAGCCTCTCAGGACAGGTTTAAATGCCTCCAGACCCTTCTAGACCCCCTCAGGACCATTCTAAAGGCCCCCAGACCCTTCTAATGCCCCTCAGGGCCTTTCTAAAGTACCCCAGACACTTCTAGAACCTCTCAGGGCCTTTCTATATGTCCCCAGGCCCATGTAATGCCACTCAGGGCCTTTCTAAAGGCCGCGAGACCCTTATTATCCCCCTGAGGGCCTTTAAAAAGGCCCCCAGACCCTTCTGGACCCCCTCAGGACGCTTCTAATAGCCCCCAGACCCTTCTAGAGCTCTTCAGGGCCTTTCTAAAGGCATCCATACCCTTCTAATGACCCTCAAGACCCATGTAAAGGCCCCCAGACCCTTCTAGATTGACTCAGGACCCATCTAAAAGCCCCCAGACCCTTCTAATGCCTTTCAGGACCCTTATGAAGGCCACAAGACCCTTCTAATGCCCCTCAGGACCATTCTAAAGGCCCTCAGAACCTTCAAATGCCCCTCAGGGCATTTATAAAGGTTCCCAGACCCTTCTAGAGCCCGTCAGGACACTTATAAAGGTCCCCAGACCCTTCTACTGCCCCTCAGGACCCTAATAAAGGCCCCCAGACCCTTCTAATGCCCCTCAGGTCATTTCTAAAGGCACCCAGAACCTTCTAATGCCACTCAGGGCCTTTCTAAAGGCCGCGAGACCCTTATAATCCCCCTGAGGGCCTTTAAAAAGGCCCCCAGACCCTTCTGGACCCCCTCAGGACGCTTCTAATAGCCCCCAGACCCTTCTAGAGCCCCTCAGGGCCTTTCTAAAGGCCTCCACACCCTTCTAATGACCCTCAAGACCCATGTAAAGGCCCCCAGACCCTTCTAGAATGCCTCAGGACCCATCTAAAAGCCCCCAGACCCTTCTAATGCCTTTCAGGGCCTTTCTAAAGGCCTACACACCTTTCTAATGACCCTCAAGACCCATGTAAAGGCCCCTAGACCCTTCTAGATTGCCTCAGGACCCATCTAAAAGCCCCAAGACCCTTCTAATGCCTTTCAGGACCATTATGAAGGCCACAAGACCCTTCTAATGCCCCTCAGGACCTTTCTAAAGGCACTCAGATTCTTCTAGTGCCCCTCAGGGCATTTATAAAGGTTCCCAGACCATTCTAGAGCCTTTCAGGACACTTATAAAGGTCCCCAGACCCTTCTACTGCCCCTCAGGAGCATTATAAAGGCCCCAAGACCCTTCTAATGCCCCTCAGGTAATTTCTAAAGGCACCCAGACCCTTCTAATGCCACTCAGGGCCTTTCTAAAGGCCGCGAGACCCTTATCATCCCCCTGAGGGCCTTTAAAAAGGCCCCCAGACCCTTCTGGACCCCCTCAGGACGCTTCTAATAGCCCCCAAACCCTTCTAGAGCCCCTCAGGGCCTTTCTAAAGGCCTCCACACCCTTCTAATGACACTCAAGACCCATGTAAAGCCCCCAGACCCTTCTAGATTGCCTAAGGACCCATCTAATAGCCCCCAGACCCTTCTAATGCCTTTCAGGGCCTTTCTAAAGGCCTCCACACCCTTCTAATGACCCTCAAGCCCCATGTAAAGGCCCCTAGACCCTTCTAGATTGCCTCAGGACCCATCGAAAAGCCCCCAGACCCTTCTAATGCCTTTCAGGACCCTTATGAAGGCCACAAGACCCTTCTAATGCCCCTCAGTACCTTTCTAAATGCCCTCAGACCCTTCAAATGCCCCTCAGGACCTTTCTAAAGGCCCCCAGACCCTTCTAATGCCACTCAGGACCTTTCTAAAGGCACTCAGACCCTTCTAATAACCCTCAGGGCATTTATAAAGGTTCCCAGACCCTTCTAGAGCCCGTCAGGACACTTATAAAGGCCCCCAGACCATTCTAGAGCCCCTCAGGACTCTTCTAAAGGCCCGCAGACCATTCTACTGCCCGTCAGGGCCTTTATAAAGGTCCCCAGACCCTTCTCCTGCCCCTCAGGAGCATTCTAAAGGCCCCCAGACCTTTCTAATGCCCCACAGGGCCTTTCTAAAGGTCCCCAGACCCTTCTAGAGCCCCTGAAGACCCTTCTAAAGGCCCCCAGACCGTTATAGAGCCCCTGAGGACCCTTCTAAAGTCCCCCAGACCCTGCTAGTTCCCCTCAGGGCTTTTATAAGGGCACCCAGAATCTTCTAATGCCCCTCAGGACCCTTATAAAGGCACCCAGACCCTTCTAGAGCCTCTCAGGACAGTTTTAAATGCCTCCAGACCCTTCTAGACTCCCTCAGGACCATTCTAAAGGCACCCAGACCCTTCTAATGCCCCTCAGGGCCTTTCTAAAGTAAACCAGACGCTTCTAGAACCTCTTAGGGCCTTTCTATATGAACCCAGACCCCTGTAATGCCACTCAGGGCCTTTCTAAAGGCCGCGAGACCCTTATAATCCCCCTGAGGGCCTTTAAAAAGGCCCCCAGAAAATTCTGGACCCCCTTAGGACGCTTCTAATAGCCCCCAGAACCTTCTAGAGCCCCTCAGGGCCTTTCTAAAGGCCTCCACACCCTTCTAATGACCCTCAAAACCCATGTAAAGGCCCCTAGACCCTTCTAGATTGCCTCAGAACCCATCTAAAAGCCCCCAGACCCATCTAATGCATTTCAGGTCCCTTATGAAGGCCACAACACCCTTCTAATGCCCCTCAGGACCTTTCTAAAGGCCCTCAGACCCTTCTAATGACCCTCAGGGCATTTATAAAGGTTCCCAGACCATTCTAGAGCCCGTCAGGACACTTATAAAGGTCCTCAGACCCATCTACTGCCCCTCAGGAGCATTATAAAGGCCCCCAGAACCTTCTAATGCCCCTCAGGTCATTTCTAAAGGCACCCAGACCCTTCTAATACCACTCAGGGCCTTTCTAAAGGCCGCGAGACCCTTATAATCCACCTGAGGGCCTTTAAAATGGCCCCCAGACCCTTCTGGACCCCCTCAGGGCGCTTCTAATAGCCCCCAGACCCTTCTAGAGCCCCTCAGGGCCTTTCTAAAGGCCTCCACACCCTTCTAATGACCCTCAAGACCCATGTAAAGGACCCCAGACCCTTCTAGATTGCCTCAGGAGCCATCCAAAAGCCCCCAGACCCTTCTAATGCCTTTCAGGGCCTTTCTAAAGGCCTCCACACCCTTCTAATGACTCTCAAGACCCATGTAAAGGCCCCTAGACCCTTCTAGATTGCCTCAGGACCCATCTAAAAGCCCTCAGACCCTTCTAATGCCTTTCAGGACCCTTATGAAGGCCACAAGACCCTTCTAATGCCCCTCAGGACCTTTCTAAAGGCCCTCAGACCCTTCTAATGCCCCTCAGGGCATTTATAAAGGTTCCCAGACCCTTCTAGAGCCCGTCAGGACCCTTATAAAGGCCCCCAGACCATTCTAGAGCCCCTCAGGACACTTCTAAAGGCCCGCAGACCATTCTAATGCCCGTCAGGGCCTTTATAAAGGTCCCCAGACCCTTCTACTGCCCCTCAGGAGCATTCTAAAGGCACCCAGACCCTTATAATGCCGCTCAGGACCTTTCTAAAGCCCCCAGACCCTTATAGAGCCCCTCAGGACCCTTCTAAAGTCCCCCAGACCCTGCTAATTCCCCTCAGGGCTTTTATAAGGGCACCCAGAATCTTCTAATGCCCCTCAGGACCCTTATAAAGGCACCCAGACCGTTCTAGAGCCTCTCAGGACAGTTTTAAATGCCTCCAGACCATTCTAGACCCCCTCAGGACCATTCTAAAGGCACCCAGACCCTTCTAATGCCCCTCAGGGCCTTTCTAAAGGCCCCCAGACCCTTCTAATGCCCCTCAGGTCATTTCTAAAGGCACCCAGACCCTTCTAATGCCTCTCAGGGCCTTTCTAAAGGCCGCGAGACCATTATAATCCCCCTGAGGGCCTTTAAAATGACCCCAGACCCTTCTGGACCCCCTCAGGACGCTTCTAATAGCCCCCAGACCATTCTAGACCCCTCAGGGCCTTTCTAAAGGCCTCCACACCCTTCTAATGACCCTCAAGACCCATGTAAAGGCCCCTAGACCCTTCTAGATTGCCTCAGGACCTTTCTAAAAGCCCCCAGACCCTTCTAATGCCTTTCAAGACCCTTATGAAGTCCACAAGACCCTTCTAATGCCCCTCAGGACCTTTCTAAAGGCCCTCAGACCCTTCTAATGCCCCTCAGGGCATTTATAAAGGCCCCCAGACCATTCTAGAGCCCCTCAGGACACTTCTAAAGGCCCGCAGACCATTCTAATGCCCGTCAGGGCCTTTATAAAGGTCCCCAGACCCTTCTACTGCCCCTCAGGAGCATTCTAAAGGCACCCAGACCCTTCTAATGCCCCACAGGGCCTTTCTAAAGGTCCCCCAGACCCTTATAGAGCCCCTCAGGACCCTTCTAAAATCCCCCAGACCCTGCTAATTCCCCTCAGGGCTTTTATAAGGGCACCCAGAATCTTCTAATGCCCCTCAGGACCCTTATAAAGCCACCCAGACCCGTCTAGAGCCTCTCAGGACAGTTTTAAATGCGTCCAGACTCTTCAAGACCCCCTCAGGACCATTCTAAAGGCACCCAGAACCTTCTAATGCCCCTCAGGGCCTTTCTAAAGGCCCCCATACCCTTCTAATGCCCCTCAGGTCATTTCTAAAGGCACCCAGACCCTTCTAATGCTACTCAGGGCCTTTCTAAAGGCCGCGAGACCCTTATAATCACCCTGAGGGCCTTTAAAATGCCCCCAGACCCTTCTGGACCCCCTCAGGACGCTTCTAATAGCCCCCAGACCATTCTAGAGCCCCTCAGAGCCTTTCTAAAGGCCTCCACACCCTTCTAATGACCCTCAAGACCCATGTAAAGGCCCCCAGACCCTTATAGAGCCCCTCAGGACCCTTCTAATGTCCCCCAGACCCTGCTAATTCCCCTCAGGGCTTTTATAAGGGCCACAAGACCCTTCTAATGCCCCTCAGGACCCTTATAAAGGCACCCAGACCCCTCCAGAGCCTCTCAGGACAGTTTTAAATGCCTCCAGACCCTTCTAGACCCCCTCAGGACCATTCTAAAAGCCCCCAGACCCTTCTAATGCCGCTCAGGACCCTTCTAAAGGCCCCCAGACCCTTCTAATGCCCCTCAGGGCCTTTCTAAAGTACCCCAGACACTTCTAGAAACTCTCAGGGCCTTTCTATATGAACCCAGACCCTTGTAATGCCCCTCAGGGCCTTTCTAAAGGCCCCCATACCCTTCTAATGCCCCTCAGGACATTTCTAAAGGCCCCCAGACCCTTCAAGAGCCCCTCAGGACATTTCTAAAGGCACCCAGAACCTTCTAATGCCACTCAGGACCTTTGTAAAGGCTGCGAGACCATTATAATCCCCCTGAGGACCTTTAAAAAGGCCCCCAGACCCTTCTGGACCCCTCAGGACGCTTCTAATAGACCCCAGACCCTTCTAGAGCCCCTCAGGGCCTTTCTAAAGGCCTCCACACCCTTCCAATGACCCTCAAGACCCATGTAAAGGCCCCCAGACCCTTCTAGATTGCCTCAGGACCCATCCAAAAGCCCCCAGACCCTTCTAATGCCTTTCAGGGCCTTTCTAAAGGCCTCCACACCCTTCTAATGACTCTCAAGACCCATGTAAAGGCCCCCAGACCCTTCTAGATTGCCTCAGGACCCATCTAAAAGACCCCAGACCCTTCTAATGCCTTTCAGGACCCTTATGAAGGTCACAAGACCCTTCTAATGCCCCTCAGGACCTTTCTAAAGGCCCTCAGACCCTTCTAATGCCCCTCAGGGCATTTATAAAGGTTCCCAGACCCTTCTAGAGCCCGTCAGGACCCTTATAAAGGCCCCCAGACCATTCTAGAGCCCCTCAGGACACTTCTAAAGGCCCGCAGACCATTCTAATGCCCGTCAGGGCCTTTATAAAGGTCCCCAGACCCTTCTACTGCTCCTCAGGAACATCATAAAGGCCCCCAGACCCTTCTAATGCACCACAGGGCCATTCTTAAGGTCCCCAGACCCTTCTAGACCCTTTGAAGACCATTCTAAAGGCCCCCAGACCCTTATAGAGCCCTTCAGGACCCTTCTAAAGTCCCCCAGACCCTGCTTATTCCCTTCAGGGCTTTTATAAGGGCACCCAGAATCTTCTAATGCCCCTCAGGACCCTTATAAAGCCACCCAGACCCTTCTAGAGCCTCTCAGGACAGTTTTAAATGCGTCCAGACCCTTCTAGACCCCCTCAGGACCATGATAAAGGCACCCAGACCCTTCTAATGCCCCTCAGGGCCTTTCTAAAGGCCCCCATACCCTTCTAATGCCCCTCAGGTCATTTCTAAAGGCACCCAGACCCTTCTAATGCCACTCAGGGCCTTTCTAAAGGCCGCGAGACCCTTATAATCCCCCTGAGCGCCTTTAAAATGCCCCCAGACCATTCTGGACCCCCTCAGGACGCTTCTAATAGCCCCCAGACCCTTCTAGAGCCCCTCAGGGCCTTTCTAAAGGCCTCCACACCCTTCTAATGACTCTCAAGACCCATGTAAAGGCCCCCAGACCCTTCTAGATTGCCTCAGGACCCAGCTAAAAGGCCCCAGACCCTTCTAATGCCTTTCAGGACCCTTATGAAGGTCACAAGACCCTTCTAATCCCCCTCCGGACCTTTCTAAAGGCCCTCAGACCATTCTAATGCCCCTCAGGGCATTTATAAAGGTTCCCAGACCCTTCTAGAGCCCGTCAGGACCCTTATAAAGGCCCCCAGACCATTCTAGAGCCCCTCAGGTCACTTCTAAAGGCCCGCAGACCATTCTAATGCCCGTCAGGTCCTTTATAAAGGTCCCCAGACCCTTCTATTGCCCCTCAGGAGCATTCTAAAGGCACCCAGACCCTTCTAATGCCCCACAGGGCCTTTCTAAAGGTCCCCCAGACCCTTATAGAGCCGCTCAGGACCCTTATAATGTCCCCCAGACCCTGCTAATTCCCCTCAGGGCTTTTATAAGGGCCACAAGACCCTTCTAATGCCCCTCAGGACCCTTATAAAGGCACCCAGACCCGTCTAGAGCCTCTCAGGACAGTTTTAAATGCCTCCAGACCCTTCTAGACCCCCTCAGGACCATTCTAAAAGCCCCCAGACCCTTCTAATGCCGCTCAGGACCCTTCTAAAGGCCCCCAGACCCTTCTAATGCCCCTCAGGGCCTTTCTAAAGTACCCCAGACACTTCTAGAACCTCTCAGGGCCTTTCTATATGAACCCAGACCCTTGTAATGCCCCTCAGGGCCTTTCTAAAGGCCTCCACACCCTTCTAATGACTCTCAAGACCCATGTAAAGGCCCCTAGACCCTTCTAGATTGCCTCAGGACCCATCTAAAAGCCCTCAGACCCTTCTAATGCCTTTCAGGACCCTTATGAAGGCCACAAGACCCTTCTAATGCCCCTCAGGACCTTTCTAAAGGCCCTCAGACCATTCTAATGCCCCTCAGGGCATTTATAAAGGTTCCCAGACCCTTCTAGAGCCCGTCAGGACCCTTATAAAGGCCCCCAGACCATTCTAGAGCCCCTCAGGACACTTCTAAATCCCGCAGACCATTCTAATGCCCGTCAGGGCCTTTATAAAGGTCCCCAGACCCTTCTACTGCCCCTCAGGAGCATTCTAAAGGTCCCCAGACCCTTCTAATGCCCCACACGGCCTTTCTAAAGGTCCCCAGACCATTCTAGAGCCCCTGAAGACCATAAAGGCCCCCAGACCCTTATAGAGCCCCTCAGGACCCTTATAAAGTCCCCCAGACCCTGCTTATTCCCCTCAGGGCTTTTATAAGGGCCACAAGACCCTTCTAATGCCCCTCAGGACCCTTATAAAGGCACCCAGACCCTTCTCGAGCCTCTCAGGACAGTTTTAAAAGCCTCCAGACCCTTCTAGACCCCCTCAGGACCATTCTAAAGGCCCCCAGACCCTTCTAATGCCCCTCAGGACCCTTCTAAAGGCCCCCAGACCCTTCTAATGCCCTTCAGGACCCTTATAAAGGCCCCCAGACCATTCTAATGCGCCGCAGGGCCTTTCTAAATTACCCCAGACACTTCTAGAACCTCTCAGGCCCTTTCTATATGACCCCAGACCCTTGTAATGCCCCTCAGGGCCTTTCTAAATGACCCCACACCCTTCTAATGACCCTCAGGACATTTCTAAAGGCCCCCAGACCATTCAAGAGCCCCTCAGGACATTTCTAAAGGCACCCAGACCCTTCTAATGCCACTCAGGGCCTTTCTAAAGGCTGCGAGACCCTTATAATCCCCCTGAGGACCTTTAAAAAGGCCCCCAGACCCTTCTGGACCCCCTCAGGACGCTTCTAATAGCCCCCAGACCCTTCTAGAGCCCCTGAGGGCCTTTCTAAAGGCCTCCACACCCTTCTAATGACCCTCAAGACCCATGTAAAGGCACCCAGACACTTCTAGATTGCATCAGGACCCATCTAAAAGGCCCCAGACCCTTCTAATGCCTTTCAGGGCCTTTCTAAAGGCCTCCACACCCTTCTAATGACCCTCAAGACCCATGTAAAGGCCCCCAGACCCTTCTAGATTGCCTCAGGACCCATCTAAAAGCCCCCAGACCCTTCTAATGCCTTTCAGGACCCTTATGAAGGCCACAAGACCCTTCTAATGCCCCTCAGGACCTTTGTAAAGGCCCTCAGACCCTTCTAATGCCCCTCAGGGCATTTATAAAGGTTCCCAGACCCTTCTAGAGCCTGTCAGGACCCTTATAAAGGCCCCCAGACCATTCTAGAGACCCTCAGGACACTTCTAAAGGCCCGCAGACCATTCTAATACCCGTCAGGGCCTTTATAAAGGTCCCCAGACCCTTCTACTGCCCCTCAGGAGCATTCAAAAGGCACCCAGACCCTTCTAATGCCCCACAGGTCCTTTCTAAAGGTCCCCCAGACCCTTATAGTGCCCCTCAGGACCCTTCTAAAGTCCCCCAGACCCTGCTAATTCCCCTCAGGGCTTTTATAAGGGCCACAAGACCCTTCTAATGCCCCTTAGGACCCTTATAAAGGCACCCAGACCCCTCTAGAGCCTCTCAGGACAGTTTTAAATGCCTCCAGACCCTTCTAGACCCCCTCAGGACGATTCTAAAAGCCCCCAGACCCTTCTAATGCCGCTCAGGACCCTTCTAAAGGCCCCCAGACCCTTCTAATGCCCCTCAGGGCCTTTCTAAAGTACCCCAGACACTTCTAGAACCTCTCAGGGCCTTTCTAAAGGCCCCCATACCCTTGTAATGCCCCTCAGGGCCTTTCTAAAGGCCCCCATACCCTTCTAATGCCCCTCAGGACATTTCTAAAGGCCCCCAGACCCTTCAAGAGCCCCTCAGGACATTTCTAAAGGCACCCAGAACCTTCTAATGCCACTCAGGACCTTTCTAAAGGCTGCGAGACCATTATAATCCCCCTGAGGACCTTTAAAATGCCCCCAGACCCTTCTGGACCTCCTCAGGAAGGTTCTAATAGACCCCAGACCCTTCTAGAGCCCCTCAGGGCCTTTCTAAAGGCCTCCACACCCATCTAATGACCCTCAAGACCCATGTAAAGGCCCCCAGACCCTTCTAGATTGCCTCAGGACCCATCCAAAAGCCCCCAGACCCTTCTAATGCCTTTCAGGGCCTTTCTAAAGGCCTCCACACCCTTCTAATGACTCTCAAGACCCATGTAAAGGCCCCTAGACCCTTCTAGATTGCCTCAGGACCCATCTAAAAGCCCTCAGACCCTTCTAATGCCTTTCAGGACCCTTATGAAAGCCACAAGACCCTTCTAATGCCCCTCAGGACCTTTCTAAAGGCCCTCAGACCATTCTAATGCCCCTCAGGGCATTTATAAAAGTTCCCAGACCTTCTAGAGCCCGTCAGGACCATTATAATGGCCCCCAGACCATTCTAGAGCCCCTCAGGACACTTATAAATCCCGCAGACCATTCTAATGCCCGTCAGGGCCTTTATAAAGGTCCCCAGACCCTTCTACTGCCCCTCAGGAGCATTCTAAAGGCCCCCAGACCCTTCTAATATCCCACACAGCCTTTCTAAAGGTCCCCAGACCCTTCTAGAGCCCCTGAAGACCCTTCTAAAGGCCCCCAGACCCTTATAGAGCCCCTCAGGACCCTTCTAAAGTCCCCCAGACCCTGCTAATTCCCCTCAGGGCTTTTATAAGGGCCACAAGACCCTTCTAATGCCCCTCAGGACCCTTATAAAGGCACCCAGACCCTTCTAGAGCCTCTCAGGACAGTTTTAAAAGCCTCCAGACCCTTCTAGACCCCCTCAGGACCATTCTAAAACTCACCAGACCCTTCTAATGACCCTCAGGACCCTTCTAAAGGCCCCCAGACCCTTCTAATGCCCCTCAGGACCCTTCTAAAGGCACCCAGACCCTTCTAATGCCCCGCAGGGCCTTTCTAAATTACCCCAGACACTTCTAGAACCTCTCAGGGCCTTTCTATATGACCCCAGACTCTTGTAATGCCCCTCAGGGCCTTTCTAAAGGACCCCACACCCTTCTAATGACCCTCAGGACATTTCTAAAGGCCCCTAGACGATTGAAGAGCCCCTCAGGACATTTCTAAAGGCACCCAGACCCTTCTAATTCCACTCAGGGCCTTTCTAAAGGCTGCGAGACCCTTATAATCCCCCTGAGGACCTTTAAAAAGGCCCCCAGACCCTTCTGGACCCCCTCAGGACGCTTCTAATAGCCCCAGACCCTTCTAGAGCCCCTCAGGGCCTTTCTAAAGGCCTCCACACCCTTCTAATGACCCTCAAGACCCATGTAAAGGCCCCCAGACCCTTCTAGATTGCATCAGGACCCATCTAAAAGCCCCCAGACCCTTCTAATGCCTTTCAGGGCCTTTCTAAAGACCTCCACACCCTTCTAATGACCCTCAAGACCCATGTAAAGGCCCCCAGACCCTTCTAGATTGACTCAGGACACATTTAAAAGACCCCAGACCCTTCTAATGCCCCTCAGGGCATTTATAAAGGTTCCCAGACCCTTCTAGAGCCAGTCAGGACGCTTAAAAAGGCCCCCAGACCATTCTAGAGCCTTTCAGGACACTTCTAAAGGCCCGCAGACCATTCTAATGCCCGTCAGGGCCTTTCTAAAGGTCCCCAGACCCTTCTACTGCCCATCAGGAGCATTCTAAAGGCACCCAGACCTTTCTAATGCCCCACAGGGCCTTTCTAAAGGTCCCCCAGACCCTTATAGAGCCCCTCAGGACCCTTCTAAAGTCCCCCAGACCCTGCTAATTCCCCTCAGGGCTTTTATAAGGGCCACAAGACCCTTCTAATGCCCCTCAGGACCCTTATAAAGGCACCCAGACCCTTCTAGAGCCTCTCAGGACAGTTTTAAATGTCTCCAGACCCTTCTAGACCCGCTCAGGACCATTCTAAAGGCCCCCAGACCCTTCTAATGCCCCTCAGGGCCTTTCTAAAGGCACCCATACCCTTCTAATGCCCCTCAGGTCATTTCTAAAGGCACCCAGACCATTCTAATGCCACTCAGGGCCTTTCTAAAGGCCGCGAGACCCTTATAATCCACCTGAGGGCCTTTAAAAAGGCCCCCAGACCCTTCTGGACCCCCTCAGGACGCTTCTAATAGCCCCCAGACCCTTCTAGAGCCCCTCAGGGCCTTTCTAAAGGCCTCCACACCCTTCTAATGACCCTCAAGACCCATGTAAAGGCCCCCAGACCCTTCTAATGCATTTCAGGGCCTTTCTAAAGGCCTCCACACCCTTCTAATGACTCTCAAGACCCATGTAAAGGCCCCTAGACCCTTCTAGATTGCCTCAGGACCCATCTAAAAGCCCTCAGACCCTTCTAATGCATTTCAGGGCCTTTCTAAAGGCCTCCACACCCTTCTAATGACTCTCAAGACCCATGTAAAGGCCCCTAGACCCTTCTAGATTGCCTCAGGACCCATCTAAAAGCCCTCAGACCCTTCTAATGCCTTTCAGGACCCTTATGAAGGCCACAAGACCCTTCTAATGCCCCTCAGGACCTTTCTAAAGGCCCTCAGACCCTTCTAATGCCCCTCAGGGCATTTATAAAGGTTCCCAGACCCTTCTAGAGCCCGTCAGGACCCTTATAAAGGCCCCCAGACCATTCTAGAGCCCCTCAGGACACTTCTAAATCCCGCAGACCATTCTAATGCCCGTCAGGGCTTTATAAAGGTCCCCAGACCCTTCTACTGCCCCTCAGGAGCATTCTAAAGGCCCCCAGACCCTTCTAATACCCCACAGGGCCATTCTAAAGGTCCCCAGACCCTTCTAGAGCCCCTGAAGACCATTCTAAAGGCCCCCAGACCCTTATAGAGCCCCTCAGGACCCTTCTAAAATCCCCCAGACCCTGCTAATTCCCCTCAGGGCTTTTATAAGGGCACCCAGAATCTTCTAATGCCCCTCAGGACCCTTATAAAGCCACCCAGACCCGTCTAGAGCCTCTCAGGACAGTTTTAAGTGCGTCCAGACCCTTCTAGACCCCCTCAGGACCATTCTAAAGGCACCCAGACCCTTCTAATGCCCCTCAGGGCCTTTCTAAAGGCCCCCATACCCTTCTAATGCCCCTCAGGTCATTTCTAAAGGCACCCAGACCCTTCTAATGCTACTCAGGGCCTTTCTAAAGGCCGCGAGACCCTTATAATCCCCCTGGGGGCCTTTAAAATGCCCCCAGACCCTTCTGGACCCCCTCAGGACGCTTCTAATAGCCCCCAGACCATTCTAGAGCCCCTCAGGGCCTTTCTAAAGGCCTCCACACCCTTCTAATGACCCTCAAGACCCATGTAAAGGCCCCCAGACCCTTCTAGAATGCCTCAGGACCCATCTAAAAGCCCCCAGACCCTTCTAATGCCTTTCAGGGCCTTTCTAAAGGCCTCCACACCCTTCTAATGACCCTCAAGACCCATGTAAAGGCCCCTAGACCTTTCTAGATTGCCTCAGGACCCATCTAAAAGCCCCCAGACCCTTCTAATGCCTTTCAGGACCCTTATGAAGGCCACAAGACCCTTCTAATGCCCCTCAGGACCTTTCTAAAGGCCCTCAGACCCTTCTAATGCCCCTCAGGGCATTTATAAAGGTTCCCAGACCCTTCTAGAGCCCGTCAGGACCCTTATAAAGGCCCCCAGACCATTCTAGAGCCCCTCAGGACACTTCTAAAGGCCCGCAGACCATTCTAATGCCGGCCAGGGCCTTTATAAAGGTCCCCAGACCCTTCTACTGCCCCTCAGGAGCATTCTAAAGGCCCCCAGACCCTTCTAATGCCCCACAGGGCCTTTCTAAAGGTCCCCAGACCCTTCTAGAGCCCCTGAAGACCCTTCTAAAGGTCCCCAGACCCTTCTAGAGCCCCTGAAGACCCTTCTAAAGTCCCCCAGACCCTTATAGAGCCCCTCAGGACCCTTCTAAAGTCCCCCAGACCCTGCTAGTTCTCCTCAGGTCTTTTATAAGGGCACCCAGAATATTCTAATGACCCTCAGGACACTTATAAACGCACCCAGACCCTTCTAGAGCCTCTCAGGACAGTTTTAAATGCCTCCAGACCCTTCTAGACCCGCTCAGGACCATTCTAAAGGCCCCCAGACCCTTCTAATACCCCTCAGGGCCTTTCTAAAGGCCCCCATACCCTTCTAATGCCCCTCAGGTCATTTCTAAAGGCACCCAGACCCTTCTAATGCCACTCAGGGCCTTTCTAAAGGCCGCGAGACCCTTATAATCCCCCTGAGGGCCTTTAAAAAGGCCCCCAGACCCTTCTGGACCCCCTAAGGACGCTTCTAATAGCCCCCAGACCCTTCTAGAGCCCTTCAGGTCCTTTCTAAAGGCCTCCACACCCTTCTAATGACCCTCAAGACCCATGTAAAGGCCCCCAGACCCTTCTAGAATGCCTCAGGACCCATCTAAAAGCCCCCAGACCCTTCTAATGCCTTTCAGGGCCTTTCTAAAGGCCTCCACACCCTTCTAATGACCCTAAAGACCCATGTAAAGGCCCCTAGACCCTTCTAGATTGCCTCAGGACCCCTCTAAAAGCCTCCAGACCCTTCTAATGCCTTTCAGGACCATTATGAATCCCACAAGTCCCTTGTAATGCCCCTCAGGACCTTTCAAAAGGACCTAAGACCCTTCTAATGCCCCTCAGGGCATTTATAAAGGTTCCCAGACCCTTCTAGAGCCCGTCAGGACCCTTATAAAGGCCCCCAGACCATTCTAGAGCCCCTCAGGACACTTCTAAAGGCCCGCAGACCATTCTAATGCCCGTCAGGGCATTTATATAGGTCCCCAGACCCTTCTACTGCCCCTCAGGAGCATTCTAAAGGCCCCCAGACCCTTCTAATGCCCCACAGGGCCTTTCTAAAGGTCCCCAGACCCTTCTAGAGCCCCTGAAGACCCTTCTAAAGGCCCCCAGACCCTTATAGAGCCCCTCAGGACCCTTCTAAAGTCCCCCAGACCCTGCTAGTTCCCCTCAGGGCTTTTATAAGGGCACCCAGAATCTTCTAATGCCCCTCAGGACCCTTATAAAGGCACCCAGACCCTTCTAGAGCCTCTCAGGACAGTTTTAAATGCCTCCAGACCCTTCTAGACCCCCTCAGGACCATTCTAAAGGCCCCCAGACCCTTCTAATGCCCCTCAGGGCCTTTCTAAAGGCCCCCATACCCTTCTAATGCCCCTCAGGTCATTTCTAAAGGCACCCAGACCCTTCTAATGCCACTCAGGGCCTTTCTAAAGGCCGCGAGACCCTTATAATCCCCCTGAGGGCCTTTAAATAGGCCCCCAGACCCTTCTGGACCACCTCAGGACGCTTCTAATAGCCCCCAGACCCTTCTAGAGCCCCTCAGGGCCTTTCTAAAGGCATCCACACCCTTCTAATGACCCTCAAGACCCATGTAAAGGCCCCCAGACCCTTCTAGATTGCCTCAGGACCCATCTAAAAGCCCCCAGACCCTTCTAATGCCCCTCAGGACCCTTCTAAAGGCCTCCACACCCTTCTAATGACCCTCAAGCCCCATGTAAAGGCCCCTAGACCCTTCTAGATTGCCTCAGGACCCATCTAAAAGCCCCCAGACCCTTCTAATGCCTTTCAGGACCCTTATCAAGGCCACAAGACCCTTCTAATGCCCCTCAGGACTTTTCTAAAGGCCCTCAGACGTTTCTAATGCCCCTCAGGGCATTTATAAAGGTTCCCAGACCATTCTAGAGCCCGTCAGGACCCTTATAAAGGTCCCCAGACCCCTCTACTGCCCCTCAGGAGCATTCTAATGGCCCCCAGACCCTTCTAATGCCCCACAGGGCCTTTCTAAAGGTCCCCAGACCCTTCTAGAGCCCCTGAAGACCCTTCTAAAGGCCCCCAGACCCTTATAGAGCCCCTCAGGACCCTTCTAAAGTTCCCCAGACCGTGCTAACTCCCCTCAGGGCTTTTATAAGGGCACCCAGACCCTTGTAATGCCCCTCAGGACCCTTATAAAGGCACCCAGACCCTTCTAGAGCCTCTCAGGACAGTTTTAAATGCCTCCAGACCCTTCTAGACCCCCTCAGGACCATTCTAAAGGCCCCCAGACCCTTCTAATGCCACTCAGGGCCTTTCTAAAGTACCCCAGACACTTCTAGAACCTCTCAGGGCCTTTCTATATGTCCCCAGGCCCATGTAATGCCACTCAGGGCCTTTCTAAAGGCCGCGAGACCCTTATAATCCCCCTGAGGGCCTTTAAAAAGGCCCCCAGACCCTTCTGGACCCCCTCCGGACGCTTCTTATAGCCCCCAGACCCTTCTAGAGCTCTTCAGGGCCTTTCTAAAGGCATCCACACCCTTCTAATGACCCTCAAGACCCATGTAAAGGCCCCCAGACCCTTCTAGATTGCCTCAGGACCCATCTAAAAGCCCCCAGACCCTTGTAATGCCTTTCAGGACCCTTATGAAGGCCACAAGACCCTTCTAATGCCCCTCAGGACCTTTCTAAATGCCCTCAGACCCTTCAAATGCCCCTCAGGGCATTTATAAAGGTTCCCAGACCCTTCTAGAGCCCGTCAGGACACTTATAAAGGTCCCCAGACCCTTCTACTGCCCCTCAGGAGCATTCTAAAGGCCCCCAGACCCTTCTAATGCCCCTCAGGTCATTTCTAAAGGCACCCAGAACCTTCTAATGCCACTCAGGGCCTTTCTAAAGGCCGCGAGACCCTTATAATCCCCCTGAGGGCCTTTAAAAAGGCCCCCAGACCCTTCTGGACCCCCTCAGGACGCTTCTAATAGCCCCCAGACCCTTCTAGAGCCCCTCAAGACCCATTTAAAGGCCCCCAGACCCTTCTAGAATGCCTCAGGACCCATCTAAAAGCCCAAGACCCTTCTAATGCCTTTCAGGGCCTTTCTAAAGGCCTCCACACCCTTCTAATGACCCTCAAGACCCATGTAAAGGCCCCTAGACCCTTCTAGATTGCCTCAGGACCCATCTAAAAGCCCCAAGACCCTTCTAATGCCTTTCAGGACCCTTATGAAGGCCACAAGACCCTTCTAATGCCCCTCAGGACCTTTCTAAAGGCACTCAGACCCTTCTAATGCCCCTCAGGGCATTTATAAAGGTTCCCAGACCATTCTAGAGCCCGTCAGGACACTTATAAATATCCCCAGACCCTTCTACCGCCCCTCAGGAGCATTGTAAGGGACGCAAGACCCTTCTAATTCCCCTCAGGTCATTTCTAAAGGCACCCAGACCCTTCTAATGCCACTCAGGGCCTTTCTAAAGGCCGCGAGACCCTTATAATCCCCCTGAGGGCCTTTAAAAAGGCCCCCAGACCCTTCTGGACCCCCTCAGGACGCTTCTAATAGCCCCCAGACCATTCTAGAGCCCCTCAGGGCCTTTCTAAAGGCCTCCACACCCTTCTAATGACCCTCAAGACCCATGTAAAGCCCCCAGACCCTTCTAGATTGCATAAGGACCCATCTAAAAGCCCCCAGACCCTTCTAATGCCCCTCAGGACCTTTCTAAAGGCCCTCAGACCCTTCTAATGCCACTCAGGACCTTTCTAAAGGCCCTCAGACCCTTCTAATGCCACTCAGGACCTTTCTAAAGGCCCTCAGACCCTTCTAATGCGCCTCAGGGCATTTATAAAGGTTCCCAGACCCTTCTAGAGCCCGTCAGGACCCTAATAAAGGCCCCCAGACCATTCTAGAGCACCTCAGGACACTTCTAAAGGCCCGCAGACCATTCTAATGCCCGTCAGGGCCTTTATAAAGGTCCCCAGACCCTTCTCCTGCCCCTCAGGAGCATTCTAAAGGCCCCCAGACCCTTCTAATACCCCTCAGGGCCTTTCTAAAGGTCCCCAGACCCTTCTAGAGCCCCTCAAGTCCCTTCTAAAGGCCCCCAGACCCTTATAGAGCCCCTCAGGACCCTTCTAAAGTCCCCCAGACCCTGCTAGTTCCCCTCAGGGCTTTTATAAGGGCACCCAGAATCTTCTAATGCCCCTCAGGACCCTTATAAAGGCCCCCAGACCCGTCTAGAGCCTCTCAGGACAGGTTTAAATGCCTCCAGACCCTTCTAGACCCCCTCAGGACCATTCTAAAGGCCCCCAGACCCTTCTAATGCCCCTCAGGGCCTTTCTAAAGTACCCCAGACACTTCTAGAACCTCTCAGGGCCTTTCTATATGTCCCCAGGCCCATGTAATGCCACTCAGGGCCTTTCTAAAGGCCGCGAGACCCTTATTATCCCCCTGAGGGCCTTTAAAAAGGCCCCCAGACCCTTCTGGACCCCCTCAGGACGCTTCTAATAGCCCCCAGACCCTTCTAGATCTCTTCAGGGCCTTTCTAAAGGCATCCATACCCTTCTAATGACCCTCAAGACCCATGTAAAGGCCCCCAGACCCTTCTAGATTGACTCAGGACCCATCTAAAAGCCCCCAGACCCTTCTAATGCCTTTCAGGACCCTTATGAAGGCCACAAGACCCTTCTAATTCCCCTCAGGACCTTTCTAAAGGCCCTCAGACCCTTCAAATGCCCCTCAGGGCATTTATAAAGGTTCCCAGACCCTTCTAGAGCCCGTCAGGACACTTATAAAGGTCCCCAGACCCTTCTACTGCCCCTCAGGACCCTAATAAAGGCCCCCAGACCCTTCTAATGCCCCTCAGGTCATTTCTAAAGGCACCCAGAACCTTCTAATGCCACTCAGGGCCTTTCTAAAGGCCGCGAGACCCTTATAATCCCCCTGAGGGCCTTTAAAAAGGCCCCCAGACCCTTCTGGACCCCCTCAGGACGCTTCTAATAGCCCCCAGACCCTTCTAGAGCCCCTCAGGGCCTTTCTAAAGGCCTCCACACCCTTCTAATGACCCTCAAGAGCCATGTAAAGGCCCCCAGACCCTTCTAGAATGCCTCAGGACCCATCTAAAAGCCCCCAGACCCTTCTAATGCCTTTCAGGGCCTTTCTAAAGGCCTACACACCTTTCTAATGACCCTCAAGACCCATGTAAAGGCCCCTAGACCCTTCTAGATTGCCTCAGGACCCATCTAAAAGCCCCAAGACCCTTCTAATGCCTTTCAGGACCATTATGAAGGCCACAAGACCCTTCTAATGCCCCTCAGGACCTTTCTAAAGGCACTCAGACCCTTCTAGTGCCCCTCAGGGCATTTATAAAGGTTCCCAGACCATTCTAGAGCCTTTCAGGACACTTATAAAGGTCCCCAGACCCTTCTACTGCCCCTCAGGAGCATTATAAAGGACCCAAGACCCTTCTAATGCCCCTCAGGTAATTTCTAAAGGCACCCAGACCCTTCTAATGCCACTCAGGGCCTTTCTAAAGGCCGCGAGACCCTTATAATCCCCCTGAGGGCCTTTAAAAAGGCCCCCAGACCCTTCTGGACCCCCTCAGGACGCTTCTAATAGCCCCCAAACCCTTCTAGAGCCCCTCAGGGCCTTTCTAAAGGCCTCCACACCCTTCTAATGACACTCAAGACCCATGTAAAGCCCCCAGACCCTTCTAGATTGCCTAAGGACCCATCTAATAGCCCCCAGACCCTTCTAATGCCTTTCAGGGCCTTTCTAAAGGCCTCCACACCCTTCTAATGACCCTCAAGCCCCATGAAAAGGCCCCTAGACCCTTCTAGATTGCCTCAGGACCCATCGAAAAGCCCCCAGACCCTTCTAATGCCTTTCAGGACCCTTATGAAGGCCACAAGACCCTTCTAATGCCCCTCAGAACCTTTCTAAATGCCCTCAGACCCTTCAAATGCCCCTCAGGACCTTTCTAAAGGCCCCCAGACCATTCTAATGCCCCTCAGGACCTTTCTAAAGGCCCTCAGACCCTTCTAATAACCCTCAGGGCATTTATAAAGGTTCCCAGACCCTTCTAGAGCCCGTCAGGACACTTATAAAGGCCCCCAGACCATTCTAGAGCCCCTCAGGACTCTTCTAAAGGCCCGCAGACCATTCTACTGCCCGTCAGGGCCTTTATAAAGGTCCCCAGACCCTTCTCCTGCCCCTCAGGAGCATTCTAAAGGCCCCCAGACCTTTCTAATGCCCCACAGGGCCTTTCTAAAGGTCCCCAGACCCTTCTAGAGCCCCTGAAGACCCTTCTAAAGGCCCCCAGACCGTTATAGAGCCCCTGAGGACCCTTCTAAAGTCCCCCAGACCCTGCTAGTTCCCCTCAGGGCTTTTATAAGGGCACCCAGAATCTTCTAATGCCCCTCAGGACCCTTATAAAGGCACCCAGACCCTTCTAGAGCCTCTCAGGACAGTTTTAAATGCCTCCAGACCCTTCTAGACTCCCTCAGGACCATTCTAAAGGCACCCATACCCTTCTAATGCCCCTCAGGGCCTTTCTAAAGTAAACCAGACGCTTCTAGAACCTCTTAGGGCCTTTCTATATGAACCCAGACCCCTGTAATGCCACTCAGGGCCTTTCTAAAGGCCGCGAGACCCTTATAATCCCCCTGAGGGCCTTTAAAAAGGCCCCCAGAAAATTCTGGACCCCCTTAGGACGCTTCTAATAGCCCCCAGAACCTTCTAGAGCCCCTCAGGGCCTTTCTAAAGGCCTCCACACCCTTCTAATGAACCTCAAAACCCATGTAAAGGCCCCTAGACCCATCTAGATTGCCTCAGAACCCATCTAAAAGCCCCCAGACCCTTCTAATGCATTTCAGGTCCCTTATGAAGGCCACAACACCCTTCTAATGCCCCTAAGGACCTTTCTAAAAGCCCTCAGACCCTTCTAATGACCCTCAGGGCATTTATAAAGGTTCCCAGACCATTCTAGAGCCCGTCAGGACACTTATAAAGGTCCTCAGACCCATCTACTGCCCCTCAGGAGCATTATAAAGGCCCCCAGAACCTTCTAATGCCCCTCAGGTCATTTCTAAAGGCACCCAGACCCTTCTAATACCACTCAGGGCCTTTCTAAAGGCCGCGAGACCCTTATAATCCACCTGAGGGCCTTTAAAATGGCCCCCAGACCCTTCTGGACCCCCTCAGGGCGCTTCTAATAGCCCCCAGACCCTTCTAGAGCCCCTCAGGGCCTTTCTAAAGGCCTCCACACCCTTCTAATGACCCTCAAGACCCATGTAAAGGACCCCAGACCCTTCTAGATTGCCTCAGGAGCCATCCAAAAGCCCCCAGACCCTTCTAATGCCTTTCAGGGCCTTTCTAAAGGCCTCCACACCCTTCTAATGACTCTCAAGACCCATGTAAAGGCCCCTAGACCCTTCTAGATTGCCTCAGGACCCATCTAAAAGCCCTCAGACCCTTCTAATGCCTTTCAGGACCCTTATGAAGGCCACAAGACCCTTCTAATGCCCCTCAGGACCTTTCTAAAGGCCCTCAGACCCTTCTAATGCCCCTCAGGGCATTTATAAAGGTTCCCAGACCCTTCTAGAGCCCGTCAGGACCCTTATAAAGGCCCCCAGACCATTCTAGAGCCCCTCAGGACACTTCTAAAGGCCCGCAGACCATTCTAATGCCCGTCAGGGCCTTTATAAAGGTCCCCAGACCCTTCTACTGCCCCTCAGGAGCATTCTAAAGGCACCCAGACCCTTATAATGCCGCTCAGGACCTTTCTAAAGGCCCCCAGACCCTTATAGAGCCCCTCAGGACCCTTCTAAAGTCCCCCAGACCCTGCTAATTCCCCTCAGGGCTTTTATAAGGGCACCCAGAATCTTCTAATGCCCCTCAGGACCCTTATAAAGGCACCCAGACCGTTCTAGAGCCTCTCAGGACAGTTTTAAATGCCTCCAGACCATTCTAGACCCCCTCAGGACCATTCTAAAGGCACCCAGACCCTTCTAATGCCCCTCAGGGCCTTTCTAAAGGACCCCATAAACTTCTAATGCCCCTCAGGTCATTTCTAAAGGCACCCAGACCCTTCTAATGCCACTCAGGGCCTTTCTAAAGGCCGCGAGACCCTTATAATCCCCCTGAGGGCCTTTAAAATGCCCCCAGACCCTTCTGGACCCCCTCAGGACGCTTCTAAAGGCCCGCAGACCATTCTAATGCCGGTCAGGGCCTTTATAAAGGTCCCCAGACCCTTCTCCTGCCCCTCAGGAGCATTCTAAAGGCCCCCAGACCCTTCTAATGCCTTTCAGGACCCTTATGAAGGCCACAAGACCCTTCTAATGCCCCTCAGGACCTTTCTAAAGGCCTTCAGACCCTTCTAATGCCCCTCAGGGCATTTATAAAGGTTCCCAGACCCTTCTAGAGCCCGTCAGGAAACTTATAAAGGTCCCCAGACCCTTCTACTGCCTCTCAGGAGCATTATAAAGGCCCACAGACCCTTCTAATGCCCCTCAGGTCATTTCTAAAGGCACCAAGACCCTTCTAATGCCACTCAGGGCCTTTCTAAAGGCCGCGAGACCCTTTTAATCCCCCTGAGGGCCTTTAAAAAGGCCCCCAGACCCTTCTGGACCCCCTCAGGACGCTTCTAATAGCCCCCAGACCCTTCTAATGCCTTTCAGGGCCTTTCTAAAGGCCTCCACACCCTTCTAATGACCCTCAAGCCCCATGAAAAGGCCCCTAGACCCTTCTAGATTGCCTCAGGACCCATCGAAAAGCCCCCAGACCCTTCTAATGCCTTTCAGGACCCTTATGAAGGCCACAAGACCCTTCTAATGCCCCTCAGAACCTTTCTAAATGCCCTCAGACCCTTCAAATGCCCCTCAGGACCTTTCTAAAGGCCCCCAGACCCTTCTAATGCCCCTCAGGACCTTTCTAAAGGCCCTCAGACCCTTCTAATAACCCTCAGGGCATTTATAAAGGTTCCCAGACCCTTCTAGAGCCCGTCAGGACACTTATAAAGGCCCCCAGACCATTCTAGAGCCCCTCAGGACTCTTCTAAAGGCCCGCAGACCATTCTACTGCCCGTCAGGGCCTTTATAAAGGTCCCCAGACCCTTCTCCTGCCCCTCAGGAGCATTCTAAAGGCCCCCAGACCTTTCTAATGCCCCACAGGGCCTTTCTAAAGGTCCCCAGACCCTTCTAGAGCCCCTGAAGACCCTTCTAAAGGCCCCCAGACCGTTATAGAGCCCCTGAGGACCCTTCTAAAGTCCCCCAGACCCTGCTAGTTCCCCTCAGGGCTTTTATAAGGGCACCCAGAATCTTCTAATGCCCCTCAGGACCCTTATAAAGGCACCCAGACCCTTCTAGAGCCTCTCAGGACAGTTTTAAATGCCTCCAGACCCTTCTAGACTCCCTCAGGACCATTCTAAAGGCACCCATACCCTTCTAATGCCCCTCAGGGCCTTTCTAAAGTAAACCAGACGCTTCTAGAACCTCTTAGGGCCTTTCTATATGAACCCAGACCCCTGTAATGCCACTCAGGGCCTTTCTAAAGGCCGCGAGACCCTTATAATCCCCCTGAGGGCCTTTAAAAAGGCCCCCAGAAAATTCTGGACCCCCTTAGGACGCTTCTAATAGCCCCCAGAACCTTCTAGAGCCCCTCAGGGCCTTTCTAAAGGCCTCCACACCCTTCTAATGAACCTCAAAACCCATGTAAAGGCCCCTAGACCCATCTAGATTGCCTCAGAACCCATCTAAAAGCCCCCAGACCCTTCTAATGCATTTCAGGTCCCTTATGAAGGCCACAACACCCTTCTAATGCCCCTCAGGACCTTTCTAAAAGCCCTCAGACCCTTCTAATGACCCTCAGGGCATTTATAAAGGTTCCCAGACCATTCTAGAGCCCGTCAGGACACTTATAAAGGTCCTCAGACCCATCTACTGCCCCTCAGGAGCATTATAAAGGCCCCCAGAACCTTCTAATGCCCCTCAGGTCATTTCTAAAGGCACCCAGACCCTTCTAATACCACTCAGGGCCTTTCTAAAGGCCGCGAGACCCTTATAATCCACCTGAGGGCCTTTAAAATGGCCCCCAGACCCTTCTGGACCCCCTCAGGGCGCTTCTAATAGCCCCCAGACCCTTCTAGAGCCCCTCAGGGCCTTTCTAAAGGCCTCCACACCCTTCTAATGACCCTCAAGACCCATGTAAAGGACCCCAGACCCTTCTAGATTGCCTCAGGAGCCATCCAAAAGCCCCCAGACCCTTCTAATGCCTTTCAGGGCCTTTCTAAAGGCCTCCACACCCTTCTAATGACTCTCAAGACCCATGTAAAGGCCCCTAGACCCTTCTAGATTGCCTCAGGACCCATCTAAAAGCCCTCAGACCCTTCTAATGCCTTTCAGGACCCTTATGAAGGCCACAAGACCCTTCTAATGCCCCTCAGGACCTTTCTAAAGGCCCTCAGACCCTTCTAATGCCCCTCAGGGCATTTATAAAGGTTCCCAGACCCTTCTAGAGCCCGTCAGGACCCTTATAAAGGCCCCCAGACCATTCTAGAGCCCCTCAGGACACTTCTAAAGGCCCGCAGACCATTCTAATGCCCGTCAGGGCCTTTATAAAGGTCCCCAGACCCTTCTACTGCCCCTCAGGAGCATTCTAAAGGCACCCAGACCCTTATAATGCCGCTCAGGACCTTTCTAAAGGCCCCCAGACCCTTATAGAGCCCCTCAGGACCCTTCTAAAGTCCCCCAGACCCTGCTAATTCCCCTCAGGGCTTTTATAAGGGCACCCAGAATCTTCTAATGCCCCTCAGGACCCTTATAAAGGCACCCAGACCGTTCTAGAGCCTCTCAGGACAGTTTTAAATGCCTCCAGACCATTCTAGACCCCCTCAGGACCATTCTAAAGGCACCCAGACCCTTCTAATGCCCCTCAGGGCCTTTCTAAAGGACCCCATAAACTTCTAATGCCCCTCAGGTCATTTCTAAAGGCACCCAGACCCTTCTAATGCCACTCAGGGCCTTTCTAAAGGCCGCGAGACCCTTATAATCCCCCTGAGGGCCTTTAAAATGCCCCCAGACCCTTCTGGACCCCCTCAGGACGCTTCTAAAGGCCCGCAGACCATTCTAATGCCGGTCAGGGCCTTTATAAAGGTCCCCAGACCCTTCTCCTGCCCCTCAGGAGCATTCTAAAGGCCCCCAGACCCTTCTAATGCCTTTCAGGACCCTTATGAAGGCCACAAGACCCTTCTAATGCCCCTCAGGACCTTTCTAAAGGCCTTCAGACCCTTCTAATGCCCCTCAGGGCATTTATAAAGGTTCCCAGACCCTTCTAGAGCCCGTCAGGAAACTTATAAAGGTCCCCAGACCCTTCTACTGCCTCTCAGGAGCATTATAAAGGCCCACAGACCCTTCTAATGCCCCTCAGGTCATTTCTAAAGGCACCAAGACCCTTCTAATGCCACTCAGGGCCTTTCTAAAGGCCGCGAGACCCTTATAATCCCCCTGAGGGCCTTTAAAAAGGCCCCCAGACCCTTCTGGACCCCCTCAGGACGCTTCTAATAGACCCCAGACCCTTCTAGAGCCCCTCAGGGCCTTTCTAAAGGCCTCCACACCCTTCTAATGACCCTCAAGACCCATGTAAATGCCGCCAGACCCTTCTAGATTGCCTCAGGACCCATCTAAAAGCCCCCAGACCTTTCTAATGCCTTTCAGGACCCTTATGAAGGCCACAAGACCCTTCTAATGCCCCTCAGGACCATTCTAAAGGCCCTCAGAACCTTCTAATGCCCCTCAGGGCATTTATAAAGGTTCCCAGACCCTTCCAGAGCCCGTCAGGACCCTTATAAAGGCCCCCAGACCATTCTAGAGCCCCTCAGGACAATTCTAAAGGCCCGCAGACAATTCTAATACCCGTCAGGGCCTTCATAAAGGTCCCCAGACCCTTCTCCTGCCCCTCAGGAGCATTCTAAAGGCCCCCAGACCCTTCTTATGCCACACAGGGCCTTTCTAAAGGTCCCCAGACCCTTCTAGAGCCCCTGAAGACCCTTCTAAAGGCCCCCAGACCCTTATAGAGCCCCTCAGGACCCTTCTAAAGTCCCCCAGACCCTGCTAGTTCCCCTCAGGGCTTTTATAATGGCACCCAGAATCTTATAATGCCCCTCAGGACCCTTACAAAGGCACCCAGACCCTTCTAGAGCCTCTCAGGACAGTTTTAAATGCCTCCAGACCTTTCTAGAACCCCTCAGGACCATTCTAAAGGCACCCAGACCCTTCTAATGCCACTCAGGGCCTTTCTAAAGGCCGCGAGACCCTTATAATCCCCCTGAGGGCCTTTAAAAAGGCCCCCAGACCCTTCTGGACCCCCTCAGGAAGCTTCTAATAGCCCCCAGACCCTTCTAGAGCCCCTCAGGGTCTTTCTAAAGGCCTCCACACCATTCTAATGACCCTCAAGACCCATGTAAAGGCCCCCAGACCATACTAGATTGCCTCAGGACCCATCTAAAAGCCCCCAGACCCTTCTAATGCCTTTCAGGGCCTTTCTAAAGGCCTCCACACCCTTCTAATGACCCTCAAGACCCATGTAAAGGCCCCTAGACCCTTCTAGATTGCCTCAGGACCCATCTAAAAGCCCCCAGACACTTCTAATGCCTTTCAGGACCCTTATGAAGGCCACAAGACCTTTCTAATGCCCCTCAGAACCTTTCTAAAGGCCCTCAGACCCTTCTAATGCCCCTCTGGGCATTTATAAAGGTTCCCGGACCATTCTAGAGTCCGTCAGGACACTTATAAATGTCCCCATACCCTTCTACTGCCCCTCAGGAGCATTTTAAAGGCCCCCAGACCCTTCTAATGCCCCACAGGGCCTTTCTAAAGGCCGCGAGACCCTTATAATCCCCCTTAGGGCCTTTAAAAAGGCCCCCAGACCCTTCTGGACCCCCTCAGGACGCTTCTAATAGCCCCCAGACCCTTCTAGAGCCCCTCAGGGCCTTTCTAAAGGCCTCCACACCCTTCTAATGACCCTCAAGACCCATGTAAAGGCCCCCAGACCCTTCTAGATTGCCTCAGGACCCATCTAAAAGCCCCCAGACACTTCTAATGCCTTTCAGGGCCTTTCTAAAGGCCTCCACACCCTTCTAATGACCCTCAAGACCCATGTAAAGGCACCTAGACCCTTCTAGATTTCCTCAGGACCCATCTAAAAGCCCCCAGACCCTTCTAATGCCTTTCAGGACCCTTATGAAGGCCACAAGACCTTTCTGATGCCCCTCAGAACCTTTCTAAAGGCCCTCAGACCCTTCTAATGCCCCTCAGGGCATATATAAAGGTTCCCAGACCCTTCTAGAGCCGGTCAGGACAATTATAAATGTCCCCAGACCCTTCTACTGCCCCTCAGGAGCATTCTAAAGGCCCTCAGACCATTCTAATGCCCCTCAGGGCATTTATAAAGGCCCCCAGACCATTCTAGAGCCCCTCAGGACACTTCTAAAGGCCCGCAGACCATTCTAATGCCCCACAGGGCCTATCTAAAGGTCCCCAGACCCTTCTACTGCCCCTGAAGAGCATTCTAAAGGCCCCCAGACCCTTCTAATGCACCACAGGGCCTTTCTAAAGGTCCCCAGACCCTTCTAGAGCCTCTGAAGACCTTTCTAAAGGCCCCCAGACCCTTATAGAGCCCTTCAGGACCCTTCTAAAGTCCCCCAGACCCTGCTAGTTTCTCCTCAGGGCTTTTATAAGGGCACCCAGAAACTTCTAATGCCCCTTAGGACCCTTATAAAGGCACCCAGACCCTTCTAGAGCCTCTCAGGACAGTTTTAAATGCCTCCAGACCCTTCTAGAACCCCTCAGGACCATTCTAAAGGCACCCAGACCCTTCTAATGCCACTCAGGGCCTTTCTAAAGGCCGCGAGACCCTTATAATCCCCCTGAGGGCCTTTAAAAAGCCCCCCAGACCCTTCTGGACCCCCTCAGGAAGCTTCTAATAGCCTCCAGACCCTTCTAGAGCCCCTCAGGGCCTTTCTAAAGGCCTCCACACCCTTCTAATGACCCTCAAGACCCATGTAAAGGCCCCTAGACCCTTCTAGATTGCCTCAGGACCCATCTAAAAGCCCCCAGACACTTCTAATGCCTTTCAGGACCCTTATGAAGGCCACAAGACCTTTCTAATGCCCCTCAGAACCTTTCTAAAGGCCCTCAGACCCTTCTAATGCCCCTCAGGGCCTTTCTAAAGGTCCCCAGACCCATCTAGAGCCCCTGAAGACCCTTCTAAAGGCCCCCAGACCCTTCTAGAGCCCCTCAGGACAATTCTAAAGTCCCCCAGACCCTGCTAATTCCCCTCAGGGCTTTTATAAGGGCACCCAAACCCTTCTAATGCCCCTCAGGACCCTTATAAAGGCACTCAGACCCTTCTAATGCCCCTCAGGGCATTTATAAAGGTTCCCAGACCCTTCTAGAGCCTGTCAGGACCCTTATAAAGGCCCCCAGACCATTCTAGAGCCCCTCAGGACACTTCTAAAGGCCCGCAGACCATTCTAATGCCCGTCAGGGCCTTTATAAAGGTTCCCAGACCCTTCACCTGCCCCTCAGGAGCATTCTAAAGGCCCCCAGACCCTTCTAATGCCCCACAGGGCCTTTCTAAAGGTCCCCAGACCCTTCTAGAGCCCCTGAAGACCCTTCTAAATGCCCCCAGACCCTTATAGAGCCCCTCAGGACCCTTCTAAAGTCCCCCAGACCCTGCTAATTCCCCTCAGGGCTTTTATAAGGGCACCCAGAATCTTTAATGCCCCTCAGGACCCTTATAAAGGGACCCAGACCCTTCTAGAGCCTCTCAGGACAGTTTTAAATGCCTCCAGACCCTTCTAGAACCCCTCAGGACCATTCTAAAGGACCCCAGACCCTTCTAATGCCCCTCAGGGCCTTTCTAAAGTACCCCAGACACTTCTAGAACCTCTCAGGGCCTTTCTATATGACCCCAGACCCTTGTAATGCCACTCAGGGCCTTTCTAAAGGCCGCGAGACCCTTATAATCCCCCTGAGGGCCTTTAAAAAGGCCCCCAGACCCTTCTGGACCCCCTCAGGAAGCTTCTAATAGCCCCCAGACCCTTCTAGAGCCCCTCAGGGCCTTTCTAAAGGCCTCCACACCCTTCTAATGACCCTCAAGACCCATGTAAAGGCCGCCAGACCCTTCTAGATTGCCTCAGAACCCATCTAAAAGCCCCCAGACCCTTCTAATGCCTTTCAGGGCCTTTCTAAAAGCCTCCACACCCTTCTAATGACCCTCAAGACCCATGTAAAGGCCCCTAGACCCTTCTAGATTGGCTCAGGACCCATCTAAAAGCCCCCAGACCCTTCTAATGCCTTTCAGGACCCTTATGAAGGCCACAAGACCTTTCTGATGCCCCTCAGAACCTTTCTAAAGGCCCTCAGACCCTTCTAATGCCACTCAGGGCATATATAAAGGTTCCCAGACCCTTCTAGAGCCGGTCAGGACACTTATAAATGTCCCCAGACCCTTCTACTGCCCCTCAGGAGCATTCTAAAGGCCCTCAGACCCTTCTAATGCCCCTCAGGGCATTTATAAAGGTTCCCAGACCCTTCTAGAGCCCGTCAGGACCCTTATAAAGGCACGCAGACCATTCTAATGCCCCACAGGGCCTTTGTAAAGGTCCCCAGACCCTTCTACTGCCCCTGAAGAGCATTCTAAAGGCCCCCAGACCCTTCTAATGCTCCACAGGGCCTTTCTAAAGGTCCCCAGACCCTTCTAGAGCCCCAGAAGACCCTTCTAAAGGCCCCCAGACCCTTATAGAGCCCTTCAGGACCCTTCTAAAGTCCCCCAGACCCTGCTAGTTACACTCAGGGCCTTTATAAGGGCACCCAGAATCTTCTAATGCCCCTCAGGACCCTTATAAAGGCACCCAGACCCTTCTAGTGCCTCTCAGGACAGTTTTAAATGCCTCCAGACCCTTCTAGAACCCCTCAGGACCATTCTAAAGGACCCCAGACCCTTCTAATGCCCCTCAGGGCCTTTCTAAAGTACCCCAGACACATCTAGAACCTCTCAGGGCCTTTCTATATGACCCCAGACCCTTGTAATGCCACTCAGGTCCTTTCTAAAGGCCACGAGACCCTTATAATCCCCCTGAGGGCCTTTAAAAAGGCCCCCAGAAAATTCTGGACCCCCTTAGGACGCTTCTAATAGCCCCCAGAACCTTCTAGAGCCCCTCAGGGCCTTTCTAAAGGCCTCCACACCCTTCTAATGAACCTCAAAACCCATGTAAAGGCCCCTAGACCCATCTAGATTGCCTCAGAACCCATCTAAAAGCCCCCAGACCCTTCTAATGCATTTCAGGTCCCTTATGAAGGCCACAACACCCTTCTAATGCCCCTCAGGACCTTTCTAAAAGCCCTCAGACCCTTCTAATGACCCTCAGGGCATTTATAAAGGTTCCCAGACCATTCTAGAGCCCGTCAGGACACTTATAAAGGTCCTCAGACCCATCTACTGCCCCTCAGGAGCATTATAAAGGCCCCCAGAACCTTCTAATGCCCCTCAGGTCATTTCTAAAGGCACCCAGACCCTTCTAATACCACTCAGGGCCTTTCTAAAGGCCGCGAGACCCTTATAATCCACCTGAGGGCCTTTAAAATGGCCCCCAGACCCTTCTGGACCCCCTCAGGGCGCTTCTAATAGCCCCCAGACCCTTCTAGAGCCCCTCAGGGCCTTTCTAAAGGCCTCCACACCCTTCTAATGACCCTCAAGACCCATGTAAAGGACCCCAGACCCTTCTAGATTGCCTCAGGAGCCATCCAAAAGCCCCCAGACCCTTCTAATGCCTTTCAGGGCCTTTCTAAAGGCCTCCACACCCTTCTAATGACTCTCAAGACCCATGTAAAGGCCCCTAGACCCTTCTAGATTGCCTCAGGACCCATCTAAAAGCCCTCAGACCCTTCTAATGCCTTTCAGGACCCTTATGAAGGCCACAAGACCCTTCTAATGCCCCTCAGGACCTTTCTAAAGGCCCTCAGACCCTTCTAATGCCCCTCAGGGCATTTATAAAGGTTCCCAGACCCTTCTAGAGCCCGTCAGGACCCTTATAAAGGCCCCCAGACCATTCTAGAGCCCCTCAGGACACTTCTAAAGGCCCGCAGACCATTCTAATGCCCGTCAGGGCCTTTATAAAGGTCCCCAGACCCTTCTACTGCCCCTCAGGAGCATTCTAAAGGCACCCAGACCCTTATAATGCCGCTCAGGACCTTTCTAAAGGCCCCCAGACCCTTATAGAGCCCCTCAGGACCCTTCTAAAGTCCCCCAGACCCTGCTAATTCCCCTCAGGGCTTTTATAAGGGCACCCAGAATCTTCTAATGCCCCTCAGGACCCTTATAAAGGCACCCAGACCGTTCTAGAGCCTCTCAGGACAGTTTTAAATGCCTCCAGACCATTCTAGACCCCCTCAGGACCATTCTAAAGGCACCCAGACCCTTCTAATGCCCCTCAGGGCCTTTCTAAAGGACCCCATAAACTTCTAATGCCCCTCAGGTCATTTCTAAAGGCACCCAGACCCTTCTAATGCCACTCAGGGCCTTTCTAAAGGCCGCGAGACCCTTATAATCCCCCTGAGGGCCTTTAAAATGCCCCCAGACCCTTCTGGACCCCCTCAGGACGCTTCTAAAGGCCCGCAGACCATTCTAATGCCGGTCAGGGCCTTTATAAAGGTCCCCAGACCCTTCTCCTGCCCCTCAGGAGCATTCTAAAGGCCCCCAGACCCTTCTAATGCCTTTCAGGACCCTTATGAAGGCCACAAGACCCTTCTAATGCCCCTCAGGACCTTTCTAAAGGCCTTCAGACCCTTCTAATGCCCCTCAGGGCATTTATAAAGGTTCCCAGACCCTTCTAGAGCCCGTCAGGAAACTTATAAAGGTCCCCAGACCCTTCTACTGCCTCTCAGGAGCATTATAAAGGCCCACAGACCCTTCTAATGCCCCTCAGGTCATTTCTAAAGGCACCAAGACCCTTCTAATGCCACTCAGGGCCTTTCTAAAGGCCGCGAGACCCTTATAATCCCCCTGAGGGCCTTTAAAAAGGCCCCCAGACCCTTCTGGACCCCCTCAGGACGCTTCTAATAGACCCCAGACCCTTCTAGAGCCCCTCAGGGCCTTTCTAAAGGCCTCCACACCCTTCTAATGACCCTCAAGACCCATGTAAATGCCGCCAGACCCTTCTAGATTGCCTCAGGACCCATCTAAAAGCCCCCAGACCTTTCTAATGCCTTTCAGGACCCTTATGAAGGCCACAAGACCCTTCTAATGCCCCTCAGGACCATTCTAAAGGCCCTCAGAACCTTCTAATGCCCCTCAGGGCATTTATAAAGGTTCCCAGACCCTTCCAGAGCCCGTCAGGACCCTTATAAAGGCCCCCAGACCATTCTAGAGCCCCTCAGGACAATTCTAAAGGCCCGCAGACAATTCTAATACCCGTCAGGGCCTTCATAAAGGTCCCCAGACCCTTCTCCTGCCCCTCAGGAGCATTCTAAAGGCCCCCAGACCCTTCTTATGCCACACAGGGCCTTTCTAAAGGTCCCCAGACCCTTCTAGAGCCCCTGAAGACCCTTCTAAAGGCCCCCAGACCCTTATAGAGCCCCTCAGGACCCTTCTAAAGTCCCCCAGACCCTGCTAGTTCCCCTCAGGGCTTTTATAATGGCACCCAGAATCTTATAATGCCCCTCAGGACCCTTACAAAGGCACCCAGACCCTTCTAGAGCCTCTCAGGACAGTTTTAAATGCCTCCAGACCTTTCTAGAACCCCTCAGGACCATTCTAAAGGCACCCAGACCCTTCTAATGCCACTCAGGGCCTTTCTAAAGGCCGCGAGACCCTTATAATCCCCCTGAGGGCCTTTAAAAAGGCCCCCAGACCCTTCTGGACCCCCTCAGGAAGCTTCTAATAGCCCCCAGACCCTTCTAGAGCCCCTCAGGGTCTTTCTAAAGGCCTCCACACCATTCTAATGACCCTCAAGACCCATGTAAAGGCCCCCAGACCATACTAGATTGCCTCAGGACCCATCTAAAAGCCCCCAGACCCTTCTAATGCCTTTCAGGGCCTTTCTAAAGGCCTCCACACCCTTCTAATGACCCTCAAGACCCATGTAAAGGCCCCTAGACCCTTCTAGATTGCCTCAGGACCCATCTAAAAGCCCCCAGACACTTCTAATGCCTTTCAGGACCCTTATGAAGGCCACAAGACCTTTCTAATGCCCCTCAGAACCTTTCTAAAGGCCCTCAGACCCTTCTAATGCCCCTCTGGGCATTTATAAAGGTTCCCGGACCATTCTAGAGTCCGTCAGGACACTTATAAATGTCCCCATACCCTTCTACTGCCCCTCAGGAGCATTTTAAAGGCCCCCAGACCCTTCTAATGCCCCACAGGGCCTTTCTAAAGGCCGCGAGACCCTTATAATCCCCCTTAGGGCCTTTAAAAAGGCCCCCAGACCCTTCTGGACCCCCTCAGGACGCTTCTAATAGCCCCCAGACCCTTCTAGAGCCCCTCAGGGCCTTTCTAAAGGCCTCCACACCCTTCTAATGACCCTCAAGACCCATGTAAAGGCCCCCAGACCCTTCTAGATTGCCTCAGGACCCATCTAAAAGCCCCCAGACACTTCTAATGCCTTTCAGGGCCTTTCTAAAGGCCTCCACACCCTTCTAATGACCCTCAAGACCCATGTAAAGGCACCTAGACCCTTCTAGATTTCCTCAGGACCCATCTAAAAGCCCCCAGACCCTTCTAATGCCTTTCAGGACCCTTATGAAGGCCACAAGACCTTTCTGATGCCCCTCAGAACCTTTCTAAAGGCCCTCAGACCCTTCTAATGCCCCTCAGGGCATATATAAAGGTTCCCAGACCCTTCTAGAGCCGGTCAGGACAATTATAAATGTCCCCAGACCCTTCTACTGCCCCTCAGGAGCATTCTAAAGGCCCTCAGACCATTCTAATGCCCCTCAGGGCATTTATAAAGGCCCCCAGACCATTCTAGAGCCCCTCAGGACACTTCTAAAGGCCCGCAGACCATTCTAATGCCCCACAGGGCCTATCTAAAGGTCCCCAGACCCTTCTACTGCCCCTGAAGAGCATTCTAAAGGCCCCCAGACCCTTCTAATGCACCACAGGGCCTTTCTAAAGGTCCCCAGACCCTTCTAGAGCCTCTGAAGACCTTTCTAAAGGCCCCCAGACCCTTATAGAGCCCTTCAGGACCCTTCTAAAGTCCCCCAGACCCTGCTAGTTTCTCCTCAGGGCTTTTATAAGGGCACCCAGAAACTTCTAATGCCCCTTAGGACCCTTATAAAGGCACCCAGACCCTTCTAGAGCCTCTCAGGACAGTTTTAAATGCCTCCAGACCCTTCTAGAACCCCTCAGGACCATTCTAAAGGCACCCAGACCCTTCTAATGCCACTCAGGGCCTTTCTAAAGGCCGCGAGACCCTTATAATCCCCCTGAGGGCCTTTAAAAAGCCCCCCAGACCCTTCTGGACCCCCTCAGGAAGCTTCTAATAGCCTCCAGACCCTTCTAGAGCCCCTCAGGGCCTTTCTAAAGGCCTCCACACCCTTCTAATGACCCTCAAGACCCATGTAAAGGCCCCTAGACCCTTCTAGATTGCCTCAGGACCCATCTAAAAGCCCCCAGACACTTCTAATGCCTTTCAGGACCCTTATGAAGGCCACAAGACCTTTCTAATGCCCCTCAGAACCTTTCTAAAGGCCCTCAGACCCTTCTAATGCCCCTCAGGGCCTTTCTAAAGGTCCCCAGACCCATCTAGAGCCCCTGAAGACCCTTCTAAAGGCCCCCAGACCCTTCTAGAGCCCCTCAGGACAATTCTAAAGTCCCCCAGACCCTGCTAATTCCCCTCAGGGCTTTTATAAGGGCACCCAAACCCTTCTAATGCCCCTCAGGACCCTTATAAAGGCACTCAGACCCTTCTAATGCCCCTCAGGGCATTTATAAAGGTTCCCAGACCCTTCTAGAGCCTGTCAGGACCCTTATAAAGGCCCCCAGACCATTCTAGAGCCCCTCAGGACACTTCTAAAGGCCCGCAGACCATTCTAATGCCCGTCAGGGCCTTTATAAAGGTTCCCAGACCCTTCACCTGCCCCTCAGGAGCATTCTAAAGGCCCCCAGACCCTTCTAATGCCCCACAGGGCCTTTCTAAAGGTCCCCAGACCCTTCTAGAGCCCCTGAAGACCCTTCTAAATGCCCCCAGACCCTTATAGAGCCCCTCAGGACCCTTCTAAAGTCCCCCAGACCCTGCTAATTCCCCTCAGGGCTTTTATAAGGGCACCCAGAATCTTTAATGCCCCTCAGGACCCTTATAAAGGGACCCAGACCCTTCTAGAGCCTCTCAGGACAGTTTTAAATGCCTCCAGACCCTTCTAGAACCCCTCAGGACCATTCTAAAGGACCCCAGACCCTTCTAATGCCCCTCAGGGCCTTTCTAAAGTACCCCAGACACTTCTAGAACCTCTCAGGGCCTTTCTATATGACCCCAGACCCTTGTAATGCCACTCAGGGCCTTTCTAAAGGCCGCGAGACCCTTATAATCCCCCTGAGGGCCTTTAAAAAGGCCCCCAGACCCTTCTGGACCCCCTCAGGAAGCTTCTAATAGCCCCCAGACCCTTCTAGAGCCCCTCAGGGCCTTTCTAAAGGCCTCCACACCCTTCTAATGACCCTCAAGACCCATGTAAAGGCCGCCAGACCCTTCTAGATTGCCTCAGAACCCATCTAAAAGCCCCCAGACCCTTCTAATGCCTTTCAGGGCCTTTCTAAAAGCCTCCACACCCTTCTAATGACCCTCAAGACCCATGTAAAGGCCCCTAGACCCTTCTAGATTGGCTCAGGACCCATCTAAAAGCCCCCAGACCCTTCTAATGCCTTTCAGGACCCTTATGAAGGCCACAAGACCTTTCTGATGCCCCTCAGAACCTTTCTAAAGGCCCTCAGACCCTTCTAATGCCACTCAGGGCATATATAAAGGTTCCCAGACCCTTCTAGAGCCGGTCAGGACACTTATAAATGTCCCCAGACCCTTCTACTGCCCCTCAGGAGCATTCTAAAGGCCCTCAGACCCTTCTAATGCCCCTCAGGGCATTTATAAAGGTTCCCAGACCCTTCTAGAGCCCGTCAGGACCCTTATAAAGGCACGCAGACCATTCTAATGCCCCACAGGGCCTTTGTAAAGGTCCCCAGACCCTTCTACTGCCCCTGAAGAGCATTCTAAAGGCCCCCAGACCCTTCTAATGCTCCACAGGGCCTTTCTAAAGGTCCCCAGACCCTTCTAGAGCCCCAGAAGACCCTTCTAAAGGCCCCCAGACCCTTATAGAGCCCTTCAGGACCCTTCTAAAGTCCCCCAGACCCTGCTAGTTACACTCAGGGCCTTTATAAGGGCACCCAGAATCTTCTAATGCCCCTCAGGACCCTTATAAAGGCACCCAGACCCTTCTAGTGCCTCTCAGGACAGTTTTAAATGCCTCCAGACCCTTCTAGAACCCCTCAGGACCATTCTAAAGGACCCCAGACCCTTCTAATGCCCCTCAGGGCCTTTCTAAAGTACCCCAGACACATCTAGAACCTCTCAGGGCCTTTCTATATGACCCCAGACCCTTGTAATGCCACTCAGGTCCTTTCTAAAGGCCACGAGACCCTTATAATCCCCCTGAGGGCCTTTAAAAAGGCCCCCAGACCCTTCTGGACCCCCTCAGGAAGCTTCTAATAGCCCCCAGACCCTTCTGGAGCCCCTCAGGGCCTTTCTAAAGGCCTCCACACCCTTCTAATGACCCTCAAGACCCATGTAAAGGCCCCTAGACCCTTCTAGATTGCCTCAGGACCCATCTAAAAGCCCCCAGACCCTTCTAATGCCTTTCAGGACCCTTATGAAGGCCACAAGACCTTTCTAATGCCCCTCAGAACCTTTCTAAAGGCCCTCAGACCCTTCTAATGCCCCTCAGGGCATTTATAAAGGTTCCCAGACCCTTCTAGAGTCCGTCAGGACACTTATAAATGTCCCCATACCCTTCTACTGCCCCTCAGGAGCATTTTGAAGGCCCCCAGACCCTTCTAATGCCCCACAGGGCCTTTCTAAAGGTCCCCAGACCCATCTAGAGCCCCTGAAGACCCTTCTAAAGGCCCCCAGACCCTTCTAGAGCCCCTTAGGACAATTCTAAAGTCCCCCAGACCCTGCTAATTCCCCTCAGGGCTTTTATAAGGGCACCCAAACCATTCTAATGCCCCTCAGGACCCTTAAAAAGGCACCCAGACCCTTCTAGAGCCTGTCAGGACCCTTATAAAGGCCCCCAGACCATTCTAGAGCCCCTCAGGACACTTCTAAAGGCCCGCAGACCATTCTAATGCCCGTCAGGGCCTTTATAAAGGTTCCCAGACCCTTCACCTGCCCCTCAGGAGCATTCTAAAGGCCCCTAGACCCTTCTAATGCCCCATAGGGCCTTTCTAAAGGTCCCCAGACCCTTCTAGAGCCCCTGAAGACCATTCTAAAGGCCCCCAGACCCTTACAGAGCCCCTCAGGACCCTTCTAAAGACCCCCAGACCCTGCTAATTCCTTTCAGGGCTTTTATAAGGGCACCCAGACCCTTCTAATGCCCCTCAGGACCCTTATAAAGGCTCCCAGACCCATCTAGAGCCTCTCAGGACAGTTTTAAATGCCTCCAGACCCTTCTAGAGCCCCTCAGGACCATTCTAAAGGCCACCCAGACCCTTCTAATGCCCCTCAGGACCCTTCTAAAGGCCCCCAGACCCTTCTAATGCCCCTCAGGGCCTTTCTAAAGTACCCCAGACACATCTAGAACCTCTCAGGGCCTTTCTATATGACCCCAGACGCCTATAATGCCCCTCAGGGCCTTTCTAAGGGCCCCCATACCTTTCTAATCCACCTCAGGGCCTTTCTAAAGTACCCCAGACAATTCTAGAACCTCTCAGGGCCTTTCTATATGATCCCAGACCTTTGTAATGCCACTCAGGGCCTTTCTAAAGGCCGCGAGATCTTTATAATCCCCCTGAGGTCCTCTAAAAAGTCCCCAGACCCTTCTGGACCCCCTCAGGACTCTTCTAATAGCCCCCAGACCCTTCTAGAGCGCCTCAGGGCCTTTCTAAAGGCCTCCACACCCTTCTAATGACCCTCAAGACCCATGTAAAGGCCCCCAGACCCTTCTAGATTGACTCAGGACACATCTAAAAGCCCCCAGACCCTTCTAATGCCTTTCAGGACCCTTATGAAGGTCACAAGACCCTTCTAATGCCCCTCAGGACCTTTCTACAGGACCTCAGACGTTTCTAATGCCACTCAGGGCATTTATAAAGGTTCCCAGACCCTTCTAGAGCCCGTCAGGACCCTTATAAAGGCCCCCAGACCATTCTAGAGCCCCTCAGGACATTTCTAAAGGCCCGCAGACCATTCTAATGCCCGTCAGGTCCTTTCTAAAGGTCCCCAGACCCTTCTTCTGCCCCTCAGGAGCATTCTAAAGGCCCCCAGACCCTTCTAATGCCCCACAGGGCCTTTCTAAAGGTCCCCAGACCCTTCTAGAGCCCTTGAAGACCCTTCTAGAGGCCCCCAGACCCTTATAGAGCCCCTCAGGACCCTTCTAAAGTCCCCCAGACCCTGCTAATTCCCCTCAGGGCTTTTATAAGGGCACCCAGACCCTTCTAATGCCCCTCAGGACCCTTATAAAGGCACCCAGACCCTTATAGAGCCTCTCAGGACAGATTTAAATGCCTCCAGACCCTTCTAGACCCCCTCAGGACCATTCTAAAGGCCCCCAGACCCTTCTAATGCCCCTCAGGACCCTTCTAAAGGCCCCCAGACCCTTCTAATGCCCCTCAGGGCCTTTCTAAAGTACCCCAGACACTTCTAGAACCTCTCAGGGCCTTTCTATATGACCCCAGACCCTTGTAATGCCACTCAGGGCCTTTCTAAAGGATGCGAGACCCATATAATCACCCTGAGGGCCTTTAAAATGGCCCCCTGACCATTCTGGACCCCTTCAGGACGCTTCTAATAGCCCCCAGACCCTTCTAGAGCCCCTCAGGGCCTTTCTAAAGGCATCTACACCCTTCTAATGACCCACAAGACCCATGTAAAGGCCCCCAGACCCTTCTAGACTGCCTCAGGACCCATCTAAAAGCCCCCAGACCTTTCTAATGCATTTCAGGGCCTTTCTAAAGGCCTCCACACCCTTCTAATGACCCTCAAGACCCATGTAAAGGCCCCTAGACCCTTCTAGATAGCCTCAGGACCCATCTAAAAGCCCCCAGACCTTTGTAATGCCTTTTAGGGCCTTTCTAAAGGACTCCACACCCTTCTAATGACCCTCAAGACCCATGTAAAGGCCCCTAGACCCTTCTAGATTGCCTCAGGACCCATCTAAAAGCCCCCAGACCCTTCTAATGCCTTTCAGGACCATTATGAAGGCCACAAGACCCTTCTAATGCCCATCAGGACCTTTCTAAAGGCCCTCAGACCCTTCTATTGCCCCTAAGGGCCTTTCTAAAGGTCCCCAGACCCTTCTAGAGCCCGTCAGGACCCTTATAAAGGCCCCCAGACCATTCTAGAGCCCCTCAGGACAGTTTTAAATGCCTCCAGACCATTCTAGACCCCCTCAGGACCATTCTAAAGGCCCTCAGACCCTTCTAATGCCCCTCTGGACATTTCTAAAGGCCCCCAGACCCTTCTAGAGCCCCTCAGGACATTTTTAAAGGCACCCAGACCCTTCTAATGCCCCTCAGGACCCTTCTAAAGGCCCCCAGACCCTTCTAATGCCCCTCAGGACCTTTCTAAAGTACCCCAGACACTTTTAGAACCTCTCAGGGCCTTTCTATATGACCCCAGACCCTTGTAATGCCCCTCAGGGCCTTTCTAAAGGCCCCCATACCCTTCTAATGCCCCTCAGGACATTTCTAAAGGCCCCCAGACCCTTCTAGAGCCCCTCAGGACATTTCTAAAGGCACCCAGACCCTTCTAATGCCACTCAGGGCCTTTCTAAATGCCGCGAGGCCATTGTAATCCCCCTGAGGGCCTTTAAAAAGGCCCCCAGACCCTTATGGACCCCCTCAGGACGCTTCTAATAGCCCCCAGACCCTTCTAGAGCCCCTCAGGGCCTTTCTAAAGGCCTCCACACCCTTCTAATGACCCTCAAGACACATGTAAAGGCCCCCAGACCGTTCTAGATTGCCTCAGGACCCATCTAAAAGCCCCCAGACCCTTCTAATGTCTTTCAGGGCCTTTCTAAAGGCCTCCACACCCTTCTAATGACCCTCAAGACCCTTGTAAAGGCCACTAGACCCTTCTAGATTGCCTCAGGACCCATCTAAAAGCCCCCAGACCCTTCTAATGCCTTTCAGGACACTTATGAAGGCCACAAGACCCTTCTAATGCCCCTCAGGACCTTTCTAAAGGCCCTCAGACCCTTCTAATGCCCCTCAGGGCATTTATAAAGGTTCCCAGACCCTTCTAGAGCCCGTCAGGACCCTTATAAAGGCCCCCAGACCATTCTAGAGCCCCTCAGGACACTTCTAAAGGCCCGCAGACCATTCTAATGCCCGTCAGGGCCTTTCTAAAGGTCTCCAGACCCTTCTACTGCCCCTCAGGAGCATTCTAAAGGCCCCCAGACCCTTCTAATGCCCCACAGGGCCTTTCTAAATGTCCCCACACCCTTCTAGAGCCACTGAAGACCCTTCTAAATGACCCCAGACCCTTATAGAGCCCCTCAGGACCCTTCTAAAGTCCCCCAGACCCTGCTAATTCCCCTCAGGGCTTTTATAAGGGCCACAAGACCCTTCTAATGCCCCTCAGGACCCTTATAAAGGCACCCAGACCCTTCTAGAGCCTCTCAGGACAGTTTTAAATGCCTCCAGACCCTTCTAGACCCCCTCAGGACCATTCTAAAGGCCCCCAGACCCTTCTAATGCCCCTCAGGACCCTTCTAAAGGCCCACAGACCCTTCTAATGCCCCTCAGGGCCTTTCTAAAGTACCCCAGACATTTCTAGAACCTCTCAGGGCCTTTCTATATGACACCAGACCCTTGTAATGCCCCTCAGGGCCTTTCTAAAGGCCCCCAGACCCTTCTAATGCCCCTCAGGACATTTCTAAAGGCCCCCAGACCCTTCTAGAGCCCCTCAGGACATTTCTAAAGGCACCCAGACCCTTCTAATGCCACTCAGGGCCTTTCTAAAGGCCGCCAGACCCTTATAATCCCCCTGAGGGCCTTTAAAAAGGCCCCCAGACCCTTCTGGACCCCCTCAGGACGCTTCTAATAGCCCCCAGACCCTTCTAGAGCTCCTCAGGGCCTTTGTAAAGGCCTCCACACCCTTCTAATGACCCTCAAGACCCATGTAAAGGCCCCCAGACCCTTCTAGATTGCCTCAGGACCCATCTAAAAGCCCCCAGACCCTTCTAATGCCTTTCAGGGCCTTTCTAAAGGCCTCCACACCCTTCTAATGACCCTCAAGAGCCATGTAAAGGCCCCTAGACCCTTCTAGATTGCCTCAGGACCCATCTAAAAGCCCCCAGACCCTTCTAATGCCTTTCAGGACCCTTATGAAGGTCACAAGACCCTTCTAATGCCCCTCAGGACCTTTCTAAAGGCCCTCAGACCCTTCTATTGCCCCTCAGGGCATTTATAAAGGTTCCCAGACCCTTCTAGAGCCCGTCAGGACCCTTATAAAGGCCCCCAGACAATTCTAGAGCCCCTCAGGACACTTCTAAAGGCCCGTAGACCATTCTAATTCCTGTCAGGGCCCTTCTAAAGGTCCCCAGACCCTTCTACTGCCCCTCAGGAGCATTCTAAAGGCCCCCAGACCCTTCTAATGCCCCACAGGGCCTTTCTAAAGGTCCCCAGACCCTTCAGGAGACCCTGAAGACCCTTCTAAAGGCCCCCAGACCCTTATAGAGCCCCTCAGGACCCTTCTAAAGTCCGCCAGACCCTGCTAATTCCCCTCAGGGCTTTTATAAGGGCCACAAGACCCTTCTAATGCCCCTCAGGACCCATCTAAAGGCCCCCAGACCCTTCTAATGCCCCTCAGGGCCTTTCAAAAGTACCCCAGACACTTCTAGAACCTCTCAGGGCCTTTCTATATGACCCCAGACCCTTGTAATGCCCCTCAGGGCCTTTCTAAAGGCCCCCATACCATTGTAATGCCCCTCAGGACATTTCTAAAGGCCCCCAGAACCTTCTACAGCCCCACAGGACCCTTCTAAAGGCCCCCAGGCCCTTCTAATGCCCCTCAGGGCCTTTCTAAAGTACCCCAGACAATTCTAGAACCTCTCAGGGCCTTTCTATATGAACCCAGACCCTTGTAATGCCCCTTAGGGCCTTTCTAAAGGCCCCCATACCCTTCCATTGACCCTCAGGACATTTCTAAAGGCACCCAGACCCTTCTAATGCCACTCAGGGCCTTTCTAAATGCCGCGAGGCCATTGTAATCCCCCTGAGGGCCTTTAAAAAGGCCCCCAGACCCTTATGGACCCCCTCAGGACGCTTCTAATAGCCCCCAGACCCTTCTAGAGCCCCTCAGGGCCTTTCTAAAGGCCTCCACACCCTTCTAATGACCCTCAAGACCCATGTAAAGGCCCCCAGACCCTTCTAGAATGCCTCAGGACCCATCTAAAAGCCCCCAGACCCTTCTAATGCCTTTCAGGGCCTTTCTAAAGGCCTACACACCTTTCTAATGACCCTCAAGACCCATGTAAAGGCCCCTAGACCCTTCTAGATTGCCTCAGGACCCATCTAAAAGCCCCAAGACCCTTCTAATGCCTTTCAGGACCATTATGAAGGCCACAAGACCCTTCTAATGCCCCTCAGGACCTTTCTAAAGGCACTCAGACCCTTCTAGTGCCCCTCAGGGCATTTATAAAGGTTCCCAGACCATTCTAGAGCCTTTCAGGACACTTATAAAGGTCCCCAGACCCTTCTACTGCCCCTCAGGAGCATTATAAAGGCCCCAAGACCCTTCTAATGCCCCTCAGGTAATTTCTAAAGGCACCCAGACCCTTCTAATGCCACTCAGGGCCTTTCTAAAGGCCGCGAGACCCTTATAATCCCCCTGAGGGCCTTTAAAAAGGCCCCCAGACCCTTCTGGACCCCCTCAGGACGCTTCTAATAGCCCCCAAACCCTTCTAGAGCCCCTCAGGGCCTTTCTAAAGGCCTCCACACCCTTCTAATGACACTCAAGACCCATGTAAAGCCCCCAGACCCTTCTAGATTGCCTAAGGACCCATCTAATAGCCCCCAGACCCTTCTAATGCCTTTCAGGGCCTTTCTAAAGGCCTCCACACCCTTCTAATGACCCTCAAGCCCCATGAAAAGGCCCCTAGACCCTTCTAGATTGCCTCAGGACCCATCGAAAAGCCCCCAGACCCTTCTAATGCCTTTCAGGACCCTTATGAAGGCCACAAGACCCTTCTAATGCCCCTCAGAACCTTTCTAAATGCCCTCAGACCCTTCAAATGCCCCTCAGGACCTTTCTAAAGGCCCCCAGACCCTTCTAATGCCCCTCAGGACCTTTCTAAAGGCCCTCAGACCCTTCTAATAACCCTCAGGGCATTTATAAAGGTTCCCAGACCCTTCTAGAGCCCGTCAGGACACTTATAAAGGCCCCCAGACCATTCTAGAGCCCCTCAGGACTCTTCTAAAGGCCCGCAGACCATTCTACTGCCCGTCAGGGCCTTTATAAAGGTCCCCAGACCCTTCTCCTGCCCCTCAGGAGCATTCTAAAGGCCCCCAGACCTTTCTAATGCCCCACAGGGCCTTTCTAAAGGTCCCCAGACCCTTCTAGAGCCCCTGAAGACCCTTCTAAAGGCCCCCAGACCGTTATAGAGCCCCTGAGGACCCTTCTAAAGTCCCCCAGACCCTGCTAGTTCCCCTCAGGGCTTTTATAAGGGCACCCAGAATCTTCTAATGCCCCTCAGGACCCTTATAAAGGCACCCAGACCCTTCTAGAGCCTCTCAGGACAGTTTTAAATGCCTCCAGACCCTTCTAGACTCCCTCAGGACCATTCTAAAGGCACCCATACCCTTCTAATGCCCCTCAGGGCCTTTCTAAAGTAAACCAGACGCTTCTAGAACCTCTTAGGGCCTTTCTATATGAACCCAGACCCCTGTAATGCCACTCAGGGCCTTTCTAAAGGCCGCGAGACCCTTATAATCCCCCTGAGGGCCTTTAAAAAGGCCCCCAGAAAATTCTGGACCCCCTTAGGACGCTTCTAATAGCCCCCAGAACCTTCTAGAGCCCCTCAGGGCCTTTCTAAAGGCCTCCACACCCTTCTAATGAACCTCAAAACCCATGTAAAGGCCCCTAGACCCATCTAGATTGCCTCAGAACCCATCTAAAAGCCCCCAGACCCTTCTAATGCATTTCAGGTCCCTTATGAAGGCCACAACACCCTTCTAATGCCCCTCAGGACCTTTCTAAAAGCCCTCAGACCCTTCTAATGACCCTCAGGGCATTTATAAAGGTTCCCAGACCATTCTAGAGCCCGTCAGGACACTTATAAAGGTCCTCAGACCCATCTACTGCCCCTCAGGAGCATTATAAAGGCCCCCAGAACCTTCTAATGCCCCTCAGGTCATTTCTAAAGGCACCCAGACCCTTCTAATACCACTCAGGGCCTTTCTAAAGGCCGCGAGACCCTTATAATCCACCTGAGGGCCTTTAAAATGGCCCCCAGACCCTTCTGGACCCCCTCAGGGCGCTTCTAATAGCCCCCAGACCCTTCTAGAGCCCCTCAGGGCCTTTCTAAAGGCCTCCACACCCTTCTAATGACCCTCAAGACCCATGTAAAGGACCCCAGACCCTTCTAGATTGCCTCAGGAGCCATCCAAAAGCCACCAGACCCTTCTAATGCCTTTCAGGGCCTTTCTAAAGGCCTCCACACCCTTCTAATGACTCTCAAGACCCATGTAAAGGCCCCTAGACCCTTCTAGATTGCCTCAGGACCCATCTAAAAGCCCTCAGACCCTTCTAATGCCTTTCAGGACCCTTATGAAGGCCACAAGACCCTTCTAATGCCCCTCAGGACCTTTCTAAAGGCCCTCAGACCCTTCTAATGCCCCTCAGGGCATTTATAAAGGTTCCCAGACCCTTCTAGAGCCCGTCAGGACCCTTATAAAGGCCCCCAGACCATTCTAGAGCCCCTCAGGACACTTCTAAAGGCCCGCAGACCATTCTAATGCCCGTCAGGGCCTTTATAAAGGTCCCCAGACCCTTCTACTGCCCCTCAGGAGCATTCTAAAGGCACCCAGACCCTTATAATGCCGCTCAGGACCTTTCTAAAGGCCCCCAGACCCTTATAGAGCCCCTCAGGACCCTTCTAAAGTCCCCCAGACCCTGCTAATTCCCCTCAGGGCTTTTATAAGGGCACCCAGAATCTTCTAATGCCCCTCAGGACCCTTATAAAGGCACCCAGACCGTTCTAGAGCCTCTCAGGACAGTTTTAAATGCCTCCAGACCATTCTAGACCCCCTCAGGACCATTCTAAAGGCACCCAGACCCTTCTAATGCCCCTCAGGGCCTTTCTAAAGGACCCCATAAACTTCTAATGCCCCTCAGGTCATTTCTAAAGGCACCCAGACCCTTCTAATGCCACTCAGGGCCTTTCTAAAGGCCGCGAGACCCTTATAATCCCCCTGAGGGCCTTTAAAATGCCCCCAGACCCTTCTGGACCCCCTCAGGACGCTTCTAAAGGCCCGCAGACCATTCTAATGCCGGTCAGGGCCTTTATAAAGGTCCCCAGACCCTTCTCCTGCCCCTCAGGAGCATTCTAAAGGCCCCCAGACCCTTCTAATGCCTTTCAGGACCCTTATGAAGGCCACAAGACCCTTCTAATGCCCCTCAGGACCTTTCTAAAGGCCTTCAGACCCTTCTAATGCCCCTCAGGGCATTTATAAAGGTTCCCAGACCCTTCTAGAGCCCGTCAGGAAACTTATAAAGGTCCCCAGACCCTTCTACTGCCTCTCAGGAGCATTATAAAGGCCCACAGACCCTTCTAATGCCCCTCAGGTCATTTCTAAATGCACCAAGACCCTTCTAATGCCACTCAGGGCCTTTCTAAAGGCCGCGAGACCCTTTTAATCCCCCTGAGGACCTTTAAAAAGGCCCCCAGACCCTTCTGGACACCCTCAGGACGCTTCTAATAGACCCCAGACCCTTCTAGAGCCCCTCAGGGCCTTTCTAAAGGCCTCCACACCCTTCTAATGACCCTCAAGACCCATGTAAAGGCCCCTAGACCCTTCTAGATTGCCTCAGGACCCATCTAAAAGCCCCCAGACCCTTCTAATGCCTTTCAGGACCCTTATGAAGGCCACAAGACCCTACTAATGCCCCTCAGGACAATTCTAAAGGCCCTCAGACCCTTCTAATGCCCCTCAGGGCATTTATAAAGGTTCCCAGACCCTTCTAGAGCCCGTCAGGACCCTTATAAAGGCCCCCAGACCATTCTAGAGTCCCTCAGGACACATCTAAAGGCCCGCAGACCATTCTAATGCCGGTCAGGGCCTTTATAAAGGTCCCCAGACCCTTCTCCTGCCCCTTAGGAGCATTCTAAAGGCCCCCAGACCCTTCTAATGCCTTTCAGGACCCTTATGAAGGCCACAAGACCCTTCTAATGCCCCTCAGGACCTTTCTAAAGGCCTTCAGACCCTTCTAATGCCCCTCAGGGCATTTATAAAGGTTCCCAGACCCTTCTAGAGCCCGTCAGGAAACTTATAAAGGTCCCCAGACCCTTCTACTGCCCCTCAGGAGCATTATAAAGGCCCACAGACCCTTCTAATGCCCCTCAGGTCATTTCTAAAGGCACCAAGACCCTTCTAATGCCACTCAGGGCCTTTCTAAAGGCCGCGAGACCCTTATAATCCCCCTGAGGGCCTTTAAAAAGGCCCCCAGACCCTTCTGGACCCCCTCAGGACGCTTCTAATAGACCCCAGACCCTTCTAGAGCCCCTCAGGGCCTTTCTAAAGGCCTCCACACCCTTCTAATGACTCTCAAGACTCATGTAAATGCCGCCAGACCCTTCTAGATTGCCTCAGGACCCATCTAAAAGCCCCCAGACCTTTCTAATGCCTTTCAGGACCCTTATGAAGGCCACAAGACCCTTCTAATGCCCCTCAGGACCATTCTAAAGGCCCTCAGAACCTTCTAATGCCCCTCAGGACATTTATAAAGGTTCCCAGACCCTTCTAGAGCACGTCAGGACCCTTATAAAGGCCCCCAGACCATTCTAGAGCCCCTCAGGACAATTCTAAAGGCCCGCAGACAATTCTAATACCCGTCAGGGCCTTCATAAAGGTCCCCAGACCCTTCTCCTGCCCCTCAGGAGCATTCTAAAGGCCCCCAGACCCTTCTTATGCCACACAGGGCCTTTCTAAAGGTCCCCAGACCCTTCTAGAGCCCCTGAAGACCCTTCTAAAGGCCCCCAGACCCTTATAGAGCCCCTCAGGACCCTTCTAAAGTCCCCCAGACCCTGCTAGTTCCCCTCAGGGCTTTTATAAGGGCACCCAGAATCTTATAATGCCCCTCAGGACCCTTACAAAGGCACCCAGACCCTTCTAGAGCCTCTCAGGACAGTTTTAAATGCCTCCAGACCTTTCTAGAACCCCTCAGGACCATTCTAAAGGCACCCAGACCCTTCTAATGCCACTCAGGGCCTTTCTAAAGGCCGCGAGACCCTTATAATCCCCCTGAGGGCCTTTAAAAAGGCCCCCAGACCCTTCTGGACCCCCTCAGGAAGCTTCTAATAGCCCCCAGACCCTTCTAGAGCCCCTCAGGGTCTTTCTAAAGGCCTCCACACCATTCTAATGACCCTCAAGACCCATGTAAAGGCCCCCAGACCATACTAGATTGCCTCAGGACCCATCTAAAAGCCCCCAGACCCTTCTAATGCCTTTCAGGGCCTTTCTAAAGGCCTCCACACCCTTCTAATGACCCTCAAGACCCATGTAAAGGCCCCTAGACCCTTCTAGATTGCCTCAGGACCCATCTAAAAGCCCCCAGACACTTCTAATGCCTTTCAGGACCCTTATGAAGGCCACAAGACCTTTCTAATGCCCCTCAGAACCTTTCTAAAGGCCCTCAGACCCTTCTAATGCCCCTCTGGGCATTTATAAAGGTTCCCAGACCATTCTAGAGTCCGTCAGGACACTTATAAATGTCCCCATACCCTTCTACTGCCCCTCAGGAGCATTTTAAAGGCCCCCAGACCCTTCTAATGCCCCACAGGGCCTTTCTAAAGGTCCCCAGACCCTTCTAGAGCCCCTCAAGACCCTTCTAAAGGCCCCCAGACCCTTATAGAGCCCCTCAGGACCCTTCTAAAGGCCCCCAGACCCTGCTAATTCCCCTCAGGGCTTTTATAAGGGCACCCAGACCCTTCTAATGCCCCTCAGGACCCTTATAAAGGCACCCAGACCCTTCTAGAGCCTCTCAGGACAGTTTTAAATGCCTCCAGACCCTTCTAGACCCCCTCAGGACCATTCTAAAGGCCCACAGACCCTTCTAATGCTCCTCAGGGCCTTTCTAAAGTACCCCAGACACTTCTAGAACCTCTCAGGGCCTTTCTATATGACCCCAGACCCTTGTAATGCCACTCAGGGCCTTTCTAAAGGCCGCGAGACCCTTATAATCCCCCTTAGGGCCTTTAAAAAGGCCCCCAGACCCTTCTGGACCCCCTCAGGACGCTTCTAATAGCCCCCAGACCCTTCTAGAGCCCCTCAGGGCCTTTCTAAAGGCCTCCACACCCTTCTAATGACCCTCAAGACCCATGTAAAGGCCCCCAGACCCTTCTAGATTGCCTCAGGACCCATCTAAAAGCCCCCAGACACTTCTAATGCCTTTCAGGGCCTTTCTAAAGGCCTCCACACCCTTCTAATGACCCTCAAGACCCATGTAAAGGCACCTAGACCCTTCTAGATTTCCTCAGGACCCATCTAAAAGCCCCCAGACCCTTCTAATGCCTTTCAGGACCCTTATGAAGGCCACAAGACCTTTCTGATGCCCCTCAGAACCTTTCTAAAGGCCCTCAGACCCTTCTAATGCCCCTCAGGGCATATATAAAGGTTCCCAGACCCTTCTACTGCCCCTCAGGAGCATTCTAAAGGCCCTCAGACCATTCTAATGCCCCTCAGGGCATTTATAAAGGCCCCCAGACCATTCTAGAGCCCCTCAGGACACTTCTAAAGGCCCGCAGACCATTCTAATGCCCCACAGGGCCTATCTAAAGGTCCCCAGACCCTTCTACTGCCCCTGAAGAGCATTCTAAAGGCCCCCAGACCCTTCTAATGCACCACAGGGCCTTTCTAAAGGTCCCCAGACCCTTCTAGAGCCTCTGAAGACCTTTCTAAAGGCCCCCAGACCCTTATAGAGCCCTTCAGGACCCTTCTAAAGTCCCCCAGACCCTGCTAGTTTCTCCTCAGGGCTTTTATAAGGGCACCCAGAAACTTCTAATGCCCCTTAGGACCCTTATAAAGGCACCCAGACCCTTCTAGAGCCTCTCAGGACAGTTTTAAATGCCTCCAGACCCTTCTAGAACCCCTCAGGACCATTCTAAAGGCACCCAGACCCTTCTAATGCCACTCAGGGCCTTTCTAAAGGCCGCGAGACCCTTATAATCCCCCTGAGGGCCTTTAAAAAGCCCCCCAGACCCTTCTGGACCCCCTCAGGAAGCTTCTAATAGCCTCCAGACCCTTCTAGAGCCCCTCAGGGCCTTTCTAAAGGCCTCCACACCCTTCTAATGACCCTCAAGACCCATGTAAAGGCCCCTAGACCCTTCTAGATTGCCTCAGGACCCATCTAAAAGCCCCCAGACACTTCTAATGCCTTTCAGGACCCTTATGAAGGCCACAAGACCTTTCTAATGCCCCTCAGAACCTTTCTAAAGGCCCTCAGACCCTTCTAATGCCCCTCAGGGCCTTTCTAAAGGTCCCCAGACCCATCTAGAGCCCCTGAAGACCCTTCTAAAGGCCCCCAGACCCTTCTAGAGCCCCTCAGGACAATTCTAAAGTCCCCCAGACCCTGCTAATTCCCCTCAGGGCTTTTATAAGGGCACCCAAACCCTTCTAATGCCCCTCAGGACCCTTATAAAGGCACTCAGACCCTTCTAATGCCCCTCAGGGCATTTATAAAGGTTCCCAGACCCTTCTAGAGCCTGTCAGGACCCTTATAAAGGCCCCCAGACCATTCTAGAGCCCCTCAGGACACTTCTAAAGGCCCGCAGACCATTCTAATGCCCGTCAGGGCCTTTATAAAGGTTCCCAGACCCTTCACCTGCCCCTCAGGAGCATTCTAAAGGCCCCCAGACCCTTCTAATGCCCCACAGGGCCTTTCTAAAGGTCCCCAGACCCTTCTAGAGCCCCTGAAGACCCTTCTAAATGCCCCCAGACCCTTATAGAGCCCCTCAGGACCCTTCTAAAGTCCCCCAGACCCTGCTAATTCCCCTCAGGGCTTTTATAAGGGCACCCAGAATCTTTAATGCCCCTCAGGACCCTTATAAAGGGACCCAGACTCTTCTAGAGCCTCTCAGGACAGTTTTAAATGCCTCCAGACCCTTCTAGAACCCCTCAGGACCATTCTAAAGGACCCCAGACCCTTCTAATGCCCCTCAGGGCCTTTCTAAAGTACCCCAGACACTTCTAGAACCTCTCAGGGCCTTTCTATATGACCCCAGACCCTTGTAATGCCACTCAGGGCCTTTCTAAAGGCCGCGAGACCCTTATAATCCCCCTGAGGGCCTTTAAAAAGGCCCCCAGACCCTTCTGGACCCCCTCAGGAAGTTTCTAATAGCCCCCAGACCCTTCTAGAGCCCCTCAGGGCCTTTCTAAAGGCCTCCACACCCTTCTAATGACCCTCAAGACCCATGTAAAGGCCGCCAGACCCTTCTAGATTGCCTCAGAACCCATCAAAAAGCCCCCAGACCCTTCTAATGCCTTTCAGGGCCTTTCTAAAGGCCTCCACACCCTTCTAATGACCCTCAAGACCCATGTAAAGGCCCCTAGACCCTTCTAGATTGGCTCAGGACCCATCTAAAAGCCCCCAGACCCTTCTAATGCCTTTCAGGACCCTTATGAAGGCCACAAGACCTTTCTGATGCCCCTCAGAACCTTTCTAAAGGCCCTCAGACCCTTCTAATGCCACTCAGGGCATATATAAAGGTTCCCAGACCCTTCTAGAGCCGGTCAGGACACTTATAAATGTCCCCAGACCCTTCTACTGCCCCTCAGGAGCATTCTAAAGGCCCTCAGACCCTTCTAATGCCCCTCAGGGCATTTATAAAGGTTCCCAGACCCTTCTAGAGCCCGTCAGGACCCTTATAAAGGCACGCAGACCATTCTAATGCCCCACAGGGCCTTTGTAAAGGTCCCCAGACCCTTCTACTGCCCCTGAAGAGCATTCTAAAGGCCCCCAGACCCTTCTAATGCTCCACAGGGCCTTTCTAAAGGTCCCCAGACCCTTCTAGAGCCCCAGAAGACCCTTCTAAAGGCCCCCAGACCCTTATAGAGCCCTTCAGGACCCTTCTAAAGTCCCCCAGACCCTGCTAGTTACACTCAGGGCCTTTATAAGGGCACCCAGAATCTTCTAATGCCCCTCAGGACCCTTATAAAGGCACCCAGACCCTTCTAGTGCCTCTCAGGACAGTTTTAAATGCCTCCAGACCCTTCTAGAACCCCTCAGGACCATTCTAAAGGACCCCAGACCCTTCTAATGCCCCTCAGGGCCTTTCTAAAGTACCCCAGACACATCTAGAACCTCTCAGGGCCTTTCTATATGACCCCAGACCCTTGTAATGCCACTCAGGTCCTTTCTAAAGGCCACGAGACCCTTATAATCCCCCTGAGGGCCTTTAAAAAGGCCCCCAGACCCTTCTGGACCCCCTCAGGAAGCTTCTAATAGCCCCCAGACCCTTCTGGAGCCCCTCAGGGCCTTTCTAAAGGCCTCCACACCCTTCTAATGACCCTCAAGACCCATTTAAAGGCCCCTAGACCCTTCTAGATTGCCTCAGGACCCATCTAAAAGCCCCCAGACCCTTCTAATGCCTTTCAGGACCCTTATGAAGGCCACAAGACCTTTCTAATGCCCCTCAGAACCTTTCTAAAGGCCCTCAGACCCTTCTAATGCCCCTCAGGGCATTTATAAAGGTTCCCAGACCCTTCTAGAGTCCGTCAGGACACTTATAAATGTCCCCATACCCTTCTACTGCCCCTCAGGAGCATTTTGAAGGCCCCCAGACCCTTCTAATGCCCCACAGGGCCTTTCTAAAGGTCCCCAGACCCATCTAGAGCCCCTGAAGACCCTTCTAAAGGCCCCCAGACCTTTCTAGAGCCCCTTAGGACAATTCTAAAGTCCCCCAGACCCTGCTAATTCCCCTCAGGGCTTTTATAAGGGCACCCAAACCATTCTAATGCCCCTCAGGACCCTTAAAAAGGCACCCAGACCCTTCTAGAGCCTGTCAGGACCCTTATAAAGGCCCCCAGACCATTCTAGAGCCCCTCAGGACACTTCTAAAGGCCCGCAGACCATTCTAATGCCCGTCAGGGCCTTTATAAAGGTTCCCAGACCCTTCACCTGCCCCTCAGGAGCATTCTAAAGGCCCCTAGACCCTTCTAATGCCCCATAGGGCCTTTCTAAAGGTCCCCAGACCCTTCTAGAGCCCCTGAAGACCATTCTAAAGGCCCCCAGACCCTTACAGAGCCCCTCAGGACCCTTCTAAAGACCCCCAGACCCTGCTAATTCCTTTCAGGGCTTTTATAAGGGCACCCAGACCCTTCTAATGCCCCTCAGGACCCTTATAAAGGCTCCCAGACCCATCTAGAGCCTCTCAGGACAGTTTTAAATGCCTCCAGACCCTTCTAGAGCCCCTCAGGACCATTCTAAAGGCCACCCAGACCCTTCTAATGCCCCTCAGGACCCTTCTAAAGGCCCCCAGACCCTTCTAATGCCCCTCAGGGCCTTTCTAAAGTACCCCAGACACATCTAGAACCTCTCAGGGCCTTTCTATATGACCCCAGACGCCTATAATGCCCCTCAGGGCCTTTCTAAGGGCCCCCATACCTTTCTAATCCACCTCAGGGCCTTTCTAAAGTACCCCAGACAATTCTAGAACCTCTCAGGGCCTTTCTATATGATCCCAGACCTTTGTAATGCCACTCAGGGCCTTTCTAAAGGCCGCGAGATCTTTATAATCCCCCTGAGGTCCTCTAAAAAGTCCCCAGACCCTTCTGGACCCCCTCAGGACTCTTCTAATAGCCCCCAGACCCTTCTAGAGCGCCTCAGGGCCTTTCTAAAGGCCTCCACACCCTTCTAATGACCCTCAAGACCCATGTAAAGGCCCCCAGACCCTTCTAGATTGCCTCAGGACCCATCTAAAAGCCCCCAGACCCTTCTAATGCCTTTCAGGACCCTTATGAAGGTCACAAGACCCTTCTAATGCCCCTCAGGACCTTTCTACAGGACCTCAGACGTTTCTAATGCCACTCAGGGCATTTATAAAGGTTCCCAGACCCTTCTAGAGCCCGTCAGGACCCTTATAAAGGCCCCCAGACCATTCTAGAGCCCCTCAGGACATTTCTAAAGGCCCGCAGACCATTCTAATGCCCGTCAGGTCCTTTCTAAAGGTCCCCAGACCCTTCTTCTGCCCCTCAGGAGCATTCTAAAGGCCCCCAGACCCTTCTAATGCCCCACAGGGCCTTTCTAAAGGTCCCCAGACCCTTCTAGAGCCCTTGAAGACCCTTCTAGAGGCCCCCAGACCCTTATAGAGCCCCTCAGGACCCTTCTAAAGTCCCCCAGACCCTGCTAATTCCCCTCAGGGCTTTTATAAGGGCACCCAGACCCTTCTAATGCCCCTCAGGACCCTTATAAAGGCACCCAGACCCTTATAGAGCCTCTCAGGACAGATTTAAATGCCTCCAGACCCTTCTAGACCCCCTCAGGACCATTCTAAAGGCCCCCAGACCCTTCTAATGCCCCTCAGGACCCTTCTAAAGGCCCCCAGACCCTTCTAATGCCCCTCAGGGCCTTTCTAAAGTACCCCAGACACTTCTAGAACCTCTCAGGGCCTTTCTATATGACCCCAGACCCTTGTAATGCCACTCAGGGCCTTTCTAAAGGATGCGAGACCCATATAATCACCCTGAGGGCCTTTAAAATGGCCCCCTGACCATTCTGGACCCCTTCAGGACGCTTCTAATAGCCCCCAGACCCTTCTAGAGCCCCTCAGGGCCTTTCTAAAGGCATCTACACCCTTCTAATGACCCACAAGACCCATGTAAAGGCCCCCAGACCCTTCTAGACTGCCTCAGGACCCATCTAAAAGCCCCCAGACCTTTCTAATGCATTTCAGGGCCTTTCTAAAGGCCTCCACACCCTTCTAATGACCCTCAAGACCCATGTAAAGGCCCCTAGACCCTTCTAGATAGCCTCAGGACCCATCTAAAAGCCCCCAGACCTTTGTAATGCCTTTTAGGGCCTTTCTAAAGGACTCCACACCCTTCTAATGACCATCAAGACCCATGTAAAGTCCCCCAGACCCTTCTAGATTGCCTAAGGACCCATCTAATAGCCCCCAGACCCTTCTAATGCCTCTCAGGGCCTTTCTAAAGGCCTCCACACCAGTCTAATGCCTCTCAGGGCCTTTCTAAAGGCCTCCACACCCTTCTAATGACCCTCAAGACCCATGTAAAGGCCCCTAGACCCTTCTAGATTGCCTCAGGACCCATCTAAAAGCCCCCAGACCCTTCTAATGCCTTTCAGGACCATTATGAAGGCCACAAGACCCTTCTAATGCCCATCAGGACCTTTCTAAAGGCCCTCAGACCCTTCTATTGCCCCTAAGGGCCTTTCTAAAGGTCCCCAGACCCTTCTAGAGCCCGTCAGGACCCTTATAAAGGCCCCCAGACCATTCTAGAGCCCCTCAGGACAGTTTTAAATGCCTCCAGACCATTCTAGACCCCCTCAGGACCATTCTAAAGGCCCTCAGACCCTTCTAATGCCCCTCTGGACATTTCTAAAGGCCCCCAGACCCTTCTAGAGCCCCTCAGGACATTTTTAAAGGCACCCAGACCCTTCTAATGCCCCTCAGGACCCTTCTAAAGGCCCCCAGACCCTTCTAATGCCCCTCAGGACCTTTCTAAAGTACCCCAGACACTTTTAGAACCTCTCAGGGCCTTTCTATATGACCCCAGACCCTTGTAATGCCCCTCAGGGCCTTTCTAAAGGCCCCCATACCCTTCTAATGCCCCTCAGGACATTTCTAAAGGCCCCCAGACCCTTCTAGAGCCCCTCAGGACATTTCTAAAGGCACCCAGACCCTTCTAATGCCACTCAGGGCCTTTCTAAATGCCGCGAGGCCATTGTAATCCCCCTGAGGGCCTTTAAAAAGGCCCCCAGACCCTTATGGACCCCCTCAGGACGCTTCTAATAGCCCCCAGACCCTTCTAGAGCCCATCAGGGCCTTTCTAAAGGCCTCCACACCCTTCTAATGACCCTCAAGACACATGTAAAGGCCCCCAGACCGTTCTAGATTGCCTCAGGACCCATCTAAAAGCCCCCAGACCCTTCTAATGTCTTTCAGGGCCTTTCTAAAGGCCTCCACACCCTTCTAATGACCCTCAAGACCCTTGTAAAGGCCACTAGACCCTTCTAGATTGCCTCAGGACCCATCTAAAAGCCCCCAGACCCTTCTAATGCCTTTCAGGACACTTATGAAGGCCACAAGACCCTTCTAATGCCCCTCAGGACCTTTCTAAAGGCCCTCAGACCCTTCTAATGCCCCTCAGGGCATTTATAAAGGTTCCCAGACCCTTCTAGAGCCCGTCAGGACCCTTATAAAGGCCCCCAGACCATTCTAGAGCCCCTCAGGACACTTCTAAAGGCCCGCAGACCATTCTAATGCCCGTCAGGGCCTTTCTAAAGGTCTCCAGACCCTTCTACTGCCCCTCAGGAGCATTCTAAAGGCCCCCAGACCCTTCTAATGCCCCACAGGGCCTTTCTAAATGTCCCCACACCCTTCTAGAGCCACTGAAGACCCTTCTAAATGACCCCAGACCCTTATAGAGCCCCTCAGGACCCTTCTAAAGTCCCCCAGACCCTGCTAATTCCCCTCAGGGCTTTTATAAGGGCCACAAGACCCTTCTAATGCCCCTCAGGACCCTTATAAAGGCACCCAGACCCTTCTAGAGCCTCTCAGGACAGTTTTAAATGCCTCCAGACCCTTCTAGACCCCCTCAGGACCATTCTAAAGGCCCCCAGACCCTTCTAATGCCCCTCAGGACCCTTCTAAAGGCCCACAGACCCTTCTAATGCCCCTCAGGGCCTTTCTAAAGTACCCCAGACATTTCTAGAACCTCTCAGGGCCTTTCTATATGACCCCAGACCCTTGTAATGCCCCTCAGGGCCTTTCTAAAGGCCCCCAGACCCTTCTAATGCCCCTCAGGACATTTCTAAAGGCCCCCAGACCCTTCTAGAGCCCCTCAGGACATTTCTAAAGGCACCCAGACCCTTCTAATGCCACTCAGGGCCTTTCTAAAGGCCGCCAGTCCCTTATAATCCCCCTGAGGGCCTTTAAAAAGGCCCCCAGACCCTTCTGGACCCCCTCAGGACGCTTCTAATAGCCCCCAGACCCTTCTAGAGCTCCTCAGGGCCTTTGTAAAGGCCTCCACACCCTTCTAATGACCCTCAAGACCCATGTAAAGGCCCCCAGACCCTTCTAGATTGCCTCAGGACCCATCTAAAAGCCCCCAGACCCTTCTAATGCCTTTCAGGGCCTTTCTAAAGGCCTCCACACCCTTCTAATGACCCTCAAGAGCCATGTAAAGGCCCCTAGACCCTTCTAGATTGCCTCAGGACCCATCTAAAAGCCCCCAGACCCTTCTAATGCCTTTCAGGACCCTTATGAAGGTCACAAGACCCTTCTAATGCCCCTCAGGACCTTTCTAAAGGCCCTCAGACCCTTCTATTGCCCCTCAGGGCATTTATAAAGGTTCCCAGACCCTTCTAGAGCCCGTCAGGACCCTTATAAAGGCCCCCAGACAATTCTAGAGCCCCTCAGGACACTTCTAAAGGCCCGTAGACCATTCTAATTCCTGTCAGGGCCCTTCTAAAGGTCCCCAGACCCTTCTACTGCCCCTCAGGAGCATTCTAAAGGCCCCCAGACCCTTCTAATGCCCCACAGGGCCTTTCTAAAGGTCCCCAGACCCTTCTAGAGACCCTGAAGACCCTTCTAAAGGCCCCCAGACCCTTATAGAGCCCCTCAGGACCCTTCTAAAGTCCGCCAGACCCTGCTAATTCCCCTCAGGGCTTTTATAAGGGCCACAAGACCCTTCTAATGCCCCTCAGGACCCATCTAAAGGCCCCCAGACCCTTCTAATGCCCCTCAGGGCCTTTCAAAAGTACCCCAGACACTTCTAGAACCTCTCAGGGCCTTTCTATATGACCCCAGACCCTTGTAATGCCCCTCAGGGCCTTTCTAAAGGCCCCCATACCATTGTAATGCCCCTCAGGACATTTCTAAAGGCCCCCAGAACCTTCTACAGCCCCACAGGACCCTTCTAAAGGCCCCCAGGCCCTTCTAATGCCCCTCAGGGCCTTTCTAAAGTACCCCAGACAATTCTAGAACCTCTCAGGGCCTTTCTATATGAACCCAGACCCTTGTAATGCCCCTTAGGGCCTTTCTAAAGGCCCCCATACCCTTCCATTGCCCCTCAGGACATTTCTAAAGGCACCCAGACCCTTCTAATGCCACTCAGGGCCTTTCTAAATGCCGCGAGGCCATTGTAATCCCCCTGAGGGCCTTTAAAAAGGCCCCCAGACCCTTATGGACCCCCTCAGGACGCTTCTAATAGCCCCCAGACCCTTCTAGAGCCCCTCAGGGCCTTTCTAAAGGCCTCCACACCCTTCTAATGACCCTCAAGACACATGTAAAGGCCCCCAGACCGTTCTAGATTGCCTCAGGACCCATCTAAAAGCCCCCAGACCCTTCTAATGTCTTTCAGGGCCTTTCTAAAGGCCTCCACACCCTTCTAATGACCCTCAAGACCCTTGTAAAGGCCACTAGACCCTTCTAGATTGCCTCAGGACCCATCTAAAAGCCCCCAGACCCTTCTAATGCCTTTCAGGACACTTATGAAGGCCACAAGACCCTTCTAATGCCCCTCAGGACCTTTCTAAAGGCCCTCAGACCCTTCTAATGCCCCTCAGGGCATTTATAAAGGTTCCCAGACCCTTCTAGAGCCCGTCAGGACCCTTATAAAGGCCCCCAGACCATTCTAGAGCCCCTCAGGACACTTCTAAAGGACCGCAGACCATTCTAATGCCCGTCAGGGCCTTTCTAAAGGTCTCCAGACCCTTCTACTGCCCCTCAGGAGCATTCTAAAGGCCCCCAGACCCTTCTAATGCCCCACAGGGCCTTTCTAAATGTCCCCACACCCTTCTAGAGCCACTGAAGACCCTTCTAAATGACCCCAGACCCTTATAGAGCCCCTCAGGACCCTTCTAAAGTCCCCCAGACCCTGCTAATTCCCCTCAGGGCTTTTATAAGGGCCACAAGACCCTTCTAATGCCCCTCAGGACCCTTATAAAGGCACCCAGACCCTTCTAGAGCCTCTCAGGACAGTTTTAAATGCCTCCAGACCCTTCTAGACCCCCTCAGGACCATTCTAAAGGCCCCCAGACCCTTCTAATGCCCCTCAGGACCCTTCTAAAGGCCCCCAGACCCTTCTAATGCCCCTCAGGGCCTTTCTAAAGTACCCCAGACATTTCTAGAACCTCTCAGGGCCTTTCTATATGACCCCAGACCCTTGTAATGCCCCTCAGGGTCTTTCTAAAGGCCCCCAGACCCTTCTAATGCCCCTCAGGACATTTCTAAAGGCCCCCAGACCCTTCTAGAGCCCCTCAGGACATTTCTAAAGGCACCCAGACCCTTCTAATGCCACTCAGGGCCTTTCTAAAGGCCGCGAGACCCTTATAATCCCCCTGAGGGCCTTTAAAAAGGCCCCCAGACCCTTCTGGACCCCCTCAGGACGCTTCTAATAGCCCCCAGACCCTTCTAGAGCTCCTCAGGGCCTTTCTAAAGGCCTCCACACCCTTCTAATGACCCTCAAGACCCATGTAAAGGCCCCCAGACCCTTCTAGATTGCCTCAGGACCCATCTAAAAGCCCCCAGACCCTTCTAATGCCTTTCAGGGCCTTTCTAAAGGCCTCCACACCCTTCTAATGACCCTCAAGAGCCATGTAAAGGCCCCTAGACCCTTCTAGATTGCCTCAGGACCCATCTAAAAGCCCCCAGACCCTTCTAATGCCTTTCAGGACCCTTATGAAGGTCACAAGACCCTTCTAATGCCCCTCAGGACCTTTCTAAAGGCCCTCAGACCCTTCTATTGCCCCTCAGGGCATTTATAAAGGTTCCCAGACCCTTCTAGAGCCCGTCAGGACCCTTATAAAGGCCCCCAGACAATTCTAGAGCCCCTCAGGACACTTCTAAAGGCCCGTAGACCATTCTAATTCCTGTCAGGGCCCTTCTAAAGGTCCCCAGACCCTTCTACTGCCCCTCAGGAGCATTCTAAAGGCCCCCAGACCCTTCTAATGCCCCACAGGGCCTTTCTAAAGGTCCCCAGACCCTTCTAGAGACCCTGAAGACCCTTCTAAAGGCCCCCAGACCCTTATAGAGCCCCTCAGGACCCTTCTAAAGTCCCCCAGACCCTGCTAATTCCCCTCAGGGCTTTTATAAGGGCCACAAGACCCTTCTAATGCCCCTCAGGACCCATCTAAAGGCCCCCAGACCCTTCTAATGCCCCTCAGGGCCTTTCAAAAGTACCCCAGACACTTCTAGAACCTCTCAGGGCCTTTCTATATGACCCCAGACCCTTGTAATGCCCCTCAGGGCCTTTCTAAAGGCCCCCATACCCTTGTAATGCCCCTCAGGACATTTCTAAAGGCCCCCAGAACCTTCTACAGCCCCACAGGACCCTTCTAAAGGCCCCCAGGCCCTTCTAATGCCCCTCAGGGCCTTTCTAAAGTACCCCAGACAATTCTAGAACCTCTCAGGGCCTTTCTATATGAACCCAGACCCTTGTAATGCCCCTTAGGGCCTTTCTAAAGGCCCCCATACCCTTCCATTGCCCCTCAGGACATTTCTAAAGGCACCCAGACCCTTCTAATGCCACTCAGGGCCTTTCTAAAGGCCGCGAGACCCTTATAATCCCCCTGAGGGATTTTAAAAAGGCCCCCAGACCCTTCTGGACCCCCACAGGACGCTTCTAATAGCCCCCAGACCCTTCTAGAGCCCCTCAGGGCCTTTCTAAAGGCCTCCATACCCTTCTAATGACCCTCAAGACCCATGTAAAGGACCCCAGACCCTTCTGGAGCCCCTGAAGACCCTTCTAAAAGCCCCCAGACCCTTATAGAGCCCCTCAGGACCCTTCTAATGTCCCCCAGACCCTGCTAATTCCCCTCAGGGCTTTTATAAGTGCCACAAGACCCTTCTAATGCCCCTCAGGACCCTTATAAAGGCACCCAGACCCTTCTAGAGCCTCTCAGGACAGTTTTAAATGCCTCCAGACCCTTCTAGACCCCCTCAGGACCATTCTAAAGGCCCTCAGACCCTTCTAATGCCCCTCAGGACATTTCTAAAGGCCCCCAGACCCTTCTAGAGCCCCTCAGGACATTTGTAAAGGCACCCAGACCCTTCTAATGCCCCTCAGGACCCTTCTAAAGGCCCCCAGACCCTTCTAATGCCCCTCAGGACCTTTCTAAAGTACACCAGACACTTTTAGAACCTCTCAGGGCCTTTCTATATGACCCCAGACTCTTGTAATGCCCCTCAGGGCCTTTCCAAAGGCCCCCAGACCTTTCTAATGCCCCTCAGGACATTTCTAAAGGCACCCAGACCCTTCTAATGCCACTCAGGGCCTTTCTAAAGGCCGCAAGACCATTATAATCCCCCTGAGGGCCTTTAAAAAGGCCCCCAGACCCTTCTGGACCCCCTCAGGACGCTTCTAATAGCCCCCAGACCCTTCTAGAGCCCCTCAGGGCCTTTCTAAAGGCCTCCACACCCTTCTAATGACCCTCAAGACCCATGTAAAGGCCCCCAGACCCTTCTAGATTGCCTCAGGACCCATCTAAAAGCCCCCAGACCCTTCTAATGCCTTTCAGGGCCTTTCTAAATGCCTCCACACCATTTTAATGACACTCAAGACCCATGTAAAGGCCCCTAGACCCTTCTAGATTGCCTCAGGACCCATCTAAAAGCCCCCAGACCCTTCTAATGCCTTTCAGGACCCTTATGAAGGCCACAAGACCCTTCTAATGCCCCTCAGGACCTTTCTAAAGGCCCTCAGACCCTTCAAATGCCCCTCAGGGCATTTATAAAGGTTCCCAGACCCTTCTAGAGCCCGTCAGGACCCTTATAAAGGCCCCCAGACCATTCTAGAGCCCCTCAGGACACTTCTAAAGGCCCGCAGACCATTCTAATGCTCGTCAGGGCCTTTCTAAAGGTCCCCAGACCCTTCTACTGCCCCTCAGGAGCATTCTAAAGGCCCCCAGACCCTTCTAATGCCCCACAGGGCCTTTCTAAAGGTCCCCAGACCCTTCTAGAGCCCCTGAAGACCCTTCTAAATGCCCCCAGACCCTTATAGAGCCCCTCAGGACCCTTCTAAAGTCCCCCAGACCCTGCTAATTCCCCTCAGGGCTTTTATAAGGGCACCCAGACCCTTCTAATGCCCCTCAGGACCCTTATAAAGGCACCCAGACCCTTCTAGAGCCTCTCAGGACAGTTTTAAATGCCTCCAGACCCTTCTAGACCCCCTCAGGACCATTCTAAAGGCCCCCAGACCCTTCTAATGCCCCTCAGGACCCTTCTAAAGGCCCGCAGACCCTTCTAATGCCCCTCAGGGCCTTTCTAAAGTACCCCAGACACTTCTTGAACCTCTCAGGGCCTTTCTATATGACCCCAGACCCTTGTAATGCCCCTCAGGGCCTTTCTAAAGGCCCCCAGACCCTTCTAATGCCCCTCAGGACATTTCTAAAGGCCCCCAGACCCTTCTAGAGCCCCTCAGGACATTTCTAAAGGCACCCAGACCCTTCTAATGCCACTCAGGGCCTTTCTAAAGGCCGCGAGACCCTTATAATCCCCCTGAGGGCCTTTAAAAAGGCACCCAGACCCTTCTAGACCCCCTCAGGACGATTCTAATAGCCCCCAGACCCTTCTAGAGCTCCTCAGGGCCTTTGTAAAGGCCTCCACACCCTTCTAATGACCCTCAAGACCCATGTAAAGGCCCCCAGACCCTTCTAGATTGCCTCAGGACCCATCTAAAAGCCCCCAGACCCTTCTAATGCCTTTCAGGGCCATTCTAAAGGCCTCCACACCCTTCTAATGACCCTCAAGACCCATGTAAAGGCCCCCAGACCCTTCTAGATTGCCTCAGGACCCATCTAAAAGCCTCCAGACCCTTCTAATGCCTTTCAGGACCCTTATGAAGGCCACAAGACCCTTCTAATGCCCATCACGACCTTTCTAAAGACACCCAGACCCTTCTAATGCCCCTGAGGGCATTTATAAAGGTTCCCAGACCCTTCTAGAGCCAGTCAGGACCCTTATAAAGGCCCCCAGATTATTCTAGAGCCCCTCAGGACACTTCTAAAGGCCCGCAGACCATTCTAATGCCCGTCAGGGCCTTTCTAAAGGTCCCCAGACCCTTCTACTGCCCCTCAGGAGCATTCTAAAGGCCCCCAGACCATTCTAATTCCCCACAGGGCCTTTCTAAAGGTCCCCACACCCTTCTAGAGCCCCTGAAGACCCTTCTAAAGGCCCCCAGACCCTTCTAGAGTCCCTCAGGACCCTTCTGAATTCCCCCAGACCCTGCTAATTCCCCTCAGGGCTTTTATAAGGGCACCCAGACCCTTCTAATGCCCCTCAGGACCCTTATAAAGGCACCCAGACCCTTCTAGAGCCTCTCAGGACAGTTTTAAATGCCTCCAGACCCTTCTAGACCCCCTCAGGACCATTCTAAAGGCCCCCATACCCTTCTAATGCCCCTCAGGGCCCTTCTAAAGGCCCCCAGACCCTTCTAATGCCCATCACGACCTTTCTAAAGACACTCAGACCCTTCTATTGCCCCTCAGGGCATTTATAAAGGTTCCCAGACCCTTCTAGAGCCCGTCAGGACCCTTATAAAGGCCCCCAGACCATTCTAGAGCCCCTCAGGACACTTTTAAAGGCCCGCAGACCATTCTAATGCCCGTCAGGGCCTTTATAAAGGTGCCCAGACCCTTCTACTGCCCCTCAGGAGCATTCTAAAGGCCCCCAGACCATTCTAATGCCCCACAGGGCCTTTCTAAAGGTCCCCAGACCCTTCTAGAGCCCCTGAAGACCCTTCTAAAGGCCCCCAGACCCTTCTAGAGTCCCTCAGGACCCTTCTAAAGTCCCCCAGACCCTGCTAATTCCCCTCAGGGCTTTTATAAGGGCCACAAGACCCTTCTAATGCCACTCAGGACCCTTATAAAGGCACCCAGACCCTTCTAGAGCCTCTCAGGACAGTTTTAAATGCCTCCAGACCCTTCTAGACACCCTCAGGACCATTCTAAAGGCCCCCAGACCCTTCTAATGCCCCTCAGGACCCATCTAAAGGCCCCCAGACCCTTCTAATGCCCCTCAGGGCCTTTCTAAAGTACCCCAGACACTTCTAGAACCTCTCAGGGCCTTTCTATATGACCCCAGACCCTTGTAATGCCCCTCAGGGCCTTTCTAAAGGCCCCCATACCCTTCTAATGCCCCTCAGGACATTTCTAAAGGCCCCCAGACCCTTCTACAGCCCCTCAGGACCCTTCTAAAGGCCCCCAGACCCTTCTAATGCCCCTCAGGGCCTTTCTGAAGTACCCCAGACACTTCTAGAACCTCTCAGGGCCTTTCTATATGACCCCAGACGCTTGTAATGCCCCTTAGGGCCTTGCTAAAGGCCCCCATACCCTTATATTGCCCCTCAGGACATTTCTAAAGGTCCCCAGACCCTTCTAGAGCCCCTCAGGACATTTCTAAAGGCACCCAGACCCTTCTAATGCCACTCAGGTCCTTTCTAAAGGCCGCGAGACCCTTATAATCCCCCTGAGGGATTTTAAAAAGGCCCCCAGACCCTTCTGGACCCCCTCAGGACGCTTCTAATAGCCCCCAGACCCTTCTAGAGCCCCTCAGGGCCTTCCTAAAGGCCTCCATACCCTTCTAATGACCCTCAAGACCCATGTAAAGGCCCCTAGACCCTTCTAGATTGCCTCAGGACCCATCTAAAAGCCCCCAGACCCTTCTAATGCCTTTCAGGACCCTTATGAAGGCCACAAGACCCTTCTAATGCCCCTCAGGACCTTTCTAAAGGCCCTCAGACCCTTCTATTGCCCCTCTAGGCATTTATAAAGGTTCCCAGACCCTTCTAGAGCCCGTCAGGACCCTTATAAAGGCCCCCAGACCATTCTAGAGCCCCTCAGGACACTTCTAAAGGCCCGCAGACCATTCTAATGCCCGTCAGGGCCTTTATTAAGGTACCCAGACCCTTCTACTGCCACTCAGAAGCATTCTAAAGACCCCCAGACCCTTCTAATGCCACTCAGGGCCTTTCTAAAGGTCCCCAGACCCTTCTAGAGCCCCTGAAGACCCTTCTAAAGGCCCCCAGACCATTATAGAGCCCCTCAGGACCCTTCTAAAGTCCCCCAGACCCTGCTAATTCCACTCAGGGCTTTTATAAGGGACACAAGACACTTCTAATGCCCCTCAGGACCCTTATAAAGGCCCTCAGACCCTTATAGAGCCCCTCAGGACCCTTCTAAAGTCCCCCAGACCCTGCTAATTCCCCTCAGGGCTTTTATAAGGGCACCCAGACCCTTCTAATGCCCCTCAGGACCCTTATAAAAGCACCCAGACCATTCTAGAGCCTCTCAGGACAGTTTTAAATGCCTCCAGACCTTTCTAGACCACCTCAGGACCATTCTAAAGGCCCCCAGACCCTTCTAAAGGCCCCCAGACCCTTCTAATGACCCTCAGGGCCTTTCTAAAGTACCCCAGACACTTCTATAACCTCTCAGGGCCTTTCTATATGACGCCAAACCCTTGTAATGCCCCTCGGGGCCTTTCTAAAGGCCCCCATACCCTTCTAATGCCCCACAGGACATTTCTAAAGGCCCCCATACCCTTCTAGATCCCCTCAGGACATTTCTAAAGGCCCCCATACCCTTCTAGATCCCCTCAGGACATTTCTAAAGGCACCCAGACCCTTGTAATGCCACTCAGGGCCTTTCTAAAGGCCGCGAGACCCTTATAGTCCCCCTGAGGGCCTTTAAATAGGCCCCCAGACCCTTCTGGACCCCCTCAGGACGCTTCTAATAGCCCCCAGACCCTTCTAGAGCCCCTCAGGGCCTTTCTAAAGGCCTCCACACCCTTCTAATGACCCTCAAGACCCATGTAAAGGCCCCCAGACCCTTCTAGATTGCATAAGGACCCATCTAAAAGCCCCCAGACCCTTCTAATGCATTTCAGGGCCTTTCTAAAGGCCTCCACACCCTTCTAATGACCCTCAAGACCCATGTAAAGGCCCCTAGACCCTTCTAGATTGCCTCAGGACCCATCTAAAAGCCCCCAGACCCTTCTAATGCCTTTCAGGACCCTTATGAAGGCCACAAGACCCTTCTAATGCCCATCAGGACCTTTCTAAAGGCCCTCAGACCCTTCTAATGCCCCTCAGGGCATTTATAAAGGTTCCCAGACCCTTCTAGAGCCCGTCAGGACCCTTATAAAGGCCCCCAGACCATTCTAGAGCCCCTCAGGACACTTCTAAAGGCCCGCAGACCATTCTAATGCCCGTCAGGGCCTTTCTAAAGGTCCCCAGACCCTTCTACTGCCCCTCAGGAGCATTCTAAAGGCCCCCAGACCCTTCTAATGCCCCACAGGGCCTTTCTAAAGGTCCCCAGACCCTTCTAGAGCCCCTGAAGACCCTTCTAAATGCCCCCAGACCCTTGTAGAGCCCCTCAGGACCCTTCTAAAGTCCCCCAGACCCTGCTAATTCCCCTCAGGGCTTTTATAAGGGCACCCAGACCCTTCTAATGCCCCTCAGGACCCTTATAAAGGCACCCAGACCCTTCTAGAGCCTCTCAGGACAGTTTTAAATGCCTCCAGACCCTTCTAGACCCCCTCAGGACCATTCTAAAGGCCCCCAGACCCTTCTAATGCCCCTCAGGACCCTTCTAAAGGCCCCCAGACCCTTCTAATGCCCCTCAGGGCCTTTCTAAAGTACCCCAGACACTTCTAGAACCTCTCAGGGCCTTTCTAAAGTACCCCAGACCCTTGTAATGCCCCTCAGGGCCTTTCTAAAGGCCCCCAGACCCTTCTAATGCCCCTCAGGACATTTCTAAAGGCCCCCAGACCCTTCTAGAGCCCCTCAGGACATTTCTAAAGGCACCCAGACCCTTCTAATGCCACTCAGGGCCTTTCTAAAGGCCGCGAGACCCTTATAATCCCCCTGAGGGCCTTTAAAAAGGCCCCCAGACCCTTCTGGACACCCTCAGGACGATTCTAATAGCCCCCAGACCCTTCTAGAGCTCCTCAGGGCCTTTGTAAAGGCCTCCACACCCTTCTAATGACCCTCAAGACCCATGTAAAGGCCCCCAGACCCTTCTAGATTGCCTCAGGACCCATCTAAAAGCCCCCAGACCCTTCTAATGTCTTTCAGGGCCTTTCTAAAGGCCTCCACACCCTTCTAATGACCCTCAAGACCCATGTAAAGGCCCCTAGACCCTTCTAGATTGCCTCAGGACCCATCTAAAAACCCCCAGACCCTTCTAATGCCTTTCAGGACCCTTATGAAGGCCACAAGACCCTTCTAATGCCCATCAGGACCTTTCTAAAGACCCTCAGACCCTTCTATTGCCCCTCAGGGCATTTATAAAGGTTCCCAGACCCTTCTAGAGCCCGTCAGGACCCTTATAAAGGCCCCCAGACCATTCTAGAGCCCCTCAGGACACTTCTAAAGTCCCGCAGACCATTCTAATGCCTGTCAGGGCCTTTCTAAAGGACCCCAGACCCTTCTACTGCCCCTCAGGAGCATTCTAAAGGCCCCCAGACCCTTCTAATGCCCCACAGGGCCTTTCTAAAGGTCCCCAGATCCTTCTAGAGCCCCTGAAGACCCTTCTAAAGGCCCCAAGACCCTTATAGAGCCCCTCAGGACCCTTCTAAAGTCCCCCAGACCCTGCTAATTCCCCTCAGGGCTTTTATAAGGGCCACAAGACCCTTCTAATGCCCCTCAGGACCCTTATAAAGGCACCCAGACCCTTCTAGAGCCTCTCAGGACAGTTTTAAATGCCTCCAGACCCTTCTAGACCCCCTCAGGACCATTCTAAAGGCCCCCAGACCCTTCTAATGCCCCTCAGGACCCTTCTAAAGGCCCCCAGACGCTTCTAATGCCCCTCAGGGCCTTTCTAAATGCCCCCAGACCCTTCTGGACCCCCTCAGGACACTTCTAATAGCCCCCAGACCCTTCTAGAGCCCCTCAGCGCCTTTCTAAAGGCCTCCACACCCATCTAATGACCCTCAAGACCCATGTAAAGGCCCCCAGACCCTTCTAGATTGCCTCAGGACCCATCTAAAAGCCCCCAGACCCTTCTAATGCCATTCAGGGCCTTTCTAAAGGCCTCCACACCCATCTAATGACCCTCAAGACCCATGTAAAGGCCCCCAGACCCTTCTAGATTGCCTCAGGACCCATCTAAAAGCCCCCAGACCCTTCTAATGCCTTTCAGGGCCTTTCTAAAGGCCTCCACACCCTTCTAATGACCCTCAAGACCCATGTAAAGGCCCCTAGACCCTTCTAGATTGCCTCAGGACCCATCTAAAAGCCCCCAGACCCTTCTAATGCCTTTCAGGGCCTTTCTAAAGGCCTCCACACCCTTCTAATGACCCTCAAGACCCATGTAAAGTCCCCTAGACCCTTCTAGATTGCCTCAGGACCCATCTAAAAGCCCCCAGACCCTTCTAATGCCATTCAGGGCCTTTCTAAAGGCCTCCACACCCTTCTAATGACCCTCAAGACCCATGTAAAGGCCCCCAGACCCTTCTAGATTGCCTCAGGACCCATCTAAAAGCCCCCAGACCCTTCTAATGCCTTTCAGGGCCTTTCTAAAGGCCTCCACACCCTTCTAATGACCCTCAAGACCCATGTAAAGGCCCCTAGACCCTTCTAGATTGCCTCAGGACCCATCTAAAAGCCCCCAGACCCTTCTAATGCCTTTCAGGACCCTTATGAAGGCCACAAGACCCTTCTAATGCCCCTCAGGACCCTTCTAAAGGCCCCCAGACCCTTCTAATGCCCCTCAGGGCCTTTCTAAAGTACCCCAGACACTTCTAGAACCTCTCAGGGCCTTTCTAAAGTACCCCAGACCCTTGTAATGCCCCTCAGGGCCTTTCTAAAGGCCCCCAGACCCTTCTAATGCCCCTCAGGACATTTCTAAAGGCCCCCAGACCCTTCTAGAGCCCCTCAGGACATTTCTAAAGGCACCCAGACCCTTCTAATGCCACTCAGGGCCTTTCTAAAGGCCGCGAGACCCTTATAATCCCCCTGAGGGCCTTTAAAAAGGCCCCCAGACCCTTCTGGACACCCTCAGGACGCTTCTAATAGCCCCCAGACCCTTCTAGAGCTCCTCAGGGCCTTTGTAAAGGCCTCCACACCCTTCTAATGACCCTCAAGACCCATGTAAAGGCCCCCAGACCCTTCTAGATTGCCTCAGGACCCATCTAAAAGCCCCCAGACCCTTCTAATGTCTTTCAGGGCCTTTCTAAAGGCCTCCACACCCTTCTAATGACCCTCAAGACCCATGTAAAGGCCCCTAGACCCTTCTAGATTGCCTCAGGACCCATCTAAAAGCCCCCAGACCCTTCTAATGCATTTCAGGACCCTTATGAAGGCCACAAGACCCTTCTAATGCCCATCAGGACCTTTCTAAAGACCCTCAGACCCTTCTATTGCCCCTCAGGGCATTTATAAAGGTTCCCAGACCCTTCTAGAGCCCGTCAGGACCCTTATAAAGGCCCCCAGACCATTCTAGAGCCCCTCAGGACACTTCTAAAGTCCCGCAGACCATTCTAATGCCTGTCAGGGCCTTTCTAAAGGACCCCAGACCCTTCTACTGCCCCTCAGGAGCATTCTAAAGGCCCCCAGACCCTTCTAATGCCCCACAGGGCCTTTCTAAAGGTCCCCAGATCCTTCTAGAGCCCCTGAAGACCCTTCTAAAGGCCCCCAGACCCTTATAGAGCCCCTCAGGACCCTTCTAAAGTCCCCCTGACTTTGCTAATTCCCCTCAGGGCTTTTATAAGGGCCACAAGACCCTTCTAATGCCCCTCAGGACCCTTATAAAGGCACCCAGACCCTTCTAGAGCCTCTCAGGACAGTTTTAAATGCCTCCAGACCCTTCTAGACCCCCTCAGGACCATTCTAAAGGCCCCCAGACCCTTCTAATGCCCCTCAGGACCCTTCTAAAGGCCCCCAGACCCTTCTAATGCCCCTCAGGGCCTTTCTAAATGCCCCCAGACCCTTCTGGACCCCCTCAGGACACTTCTAATAGCCCCCAGACCCTTCTAGAGCCCCTCAGCGCCTTTCTAAAGGCCTCCACACCCATCTAATGACCCTCAAGACCCATGTAAAGGCCCCCAGACCCTTCTAGATTGCCTCAGGACCCATCTAAAAGCCCCCAGACCCTTCTAATGCCTTTCAGGGCCTTTCTAAAGGCCTCCACACCCTTCTAATGACCCTCAAGACCCATGTAAAGGCCCCTAGACCCTTCTAGATTGCCTCAGGACCCATCTAAAAGCCCCAGACCCTTCTAATGCCTTTCTGGACCCTTATGAAGGCCACAAGACCCTTCTAATGCCCCTCAGGACCTTTCTAAAGGCCCTCAGACCCTTCTAATGCCCCTCAGGGCATTTATAAAGGTTCCCAGACCCTTCTAGAGCCCGTCAGGACCCTTATAAAGGCCCCCAGACCATTCTAGAGCCCCTCAGGACACTTCTAAAGGCCCGCAGACCATTCTAATTCCCGTCAGGGCCTTTCTAAAGGTCCCCAGACCCTTCTACTGCCCCTCAGGAGCATTCTAAAGGCCCCCAGACCCTTCTAATGCCCCACAGGGCCTTTCTAAAGGTCCCCAGACCCTTCTAGAGCCCCTGAAGACCCTTCTAAAGGCCCCCAGACCCTTATAGAGCCCCTCAGGACCCTTCTAAAGTCCCCCAGACCCTGCTAATTCCCCTCAGGGCTTTTATAAGGGCACCCAGACCCTTCTAATGCCCCTCAGGACCCGTATAAAGGCACCCAGACCCTTCTAGAGCCTCTCAGGACAGTTTTAAATACCTCCAGACCCTTCTAGACCCCCTCAGGACCATTCTAAAGGCCCCCATAGCCTTCTAATGCCCCTCAGGGCCCTTCTTAAGGCCCCCAGACCCTTCTAATGCCCCTCAGGGCCTTTCTAAAGTACCCCAGACACTTCTAGAACCTCTCAGGGCCTTTCTATATGACCCCAGACCCTTGTAATGCCCCTCAGGGCCTTTCTAAAGGCCCCCAGACCCTTCTAATGCCCCTCAGGACATTTCTAAAGGCCCCCAGACCCTTCTAGAGCCCCTCAGGACATTTCTAAAGGCACCCAGACCCTTCTAATGCCACTCAGGGCCTTTCTAAAGGCCGCGAGACCCTTATCATCCCCCTGAGGGCCTTTAAAAAGGCCCCCAGACCCTTCTGGACCCCCTCAGGATGCTTCTAATAGCACCCAGACCCTTCTAGAGCCCCTCAGGGCCTTTCTAAAGGCCTCCACACCCTTCTAATGACCCTCAAGACCCATGTAAAGGCCCCCAGACCCTTCTAGATTGCCTCAGGACCCATCTAAAAGCCCCCAGACCCTTCTAATGCCTTTCAGGGCCTTTCTAAAGGCCTCCACACCCTTCTAATGACCCTCAAGACCCATGTAAAGGCCCCTAGACCCTTCTAGATTGCCTCAGGACCCATCTAAAAGCCCCCAGACCCTTCTAATGCCATTCAGGGCCTTTCTAAAGGCCTCCACACCCTTCTAATGACCCTCAAGACCCATGTAAAGGCCCCCAGACCCTTCTAGATTGCCTCAGGACCCATCTAAAAGCCCCCAGACCCTTCTAATGCCTTTCAGGGCCTTTCTAAAGGCCTCCACACCCTTCTAATGACCCTCAAGACCCATGTAAAGGCCCCTAGACCCTTCTAGATTGCCTCAGGACCCATCTAAAAGCCCCCAGACCCTTCTAATGCCTTTCAGGGCCTTTCTAAAGGCCTCCACACCCTTCTAATGACCCTCAAGACCCATGTAAAGTCCCCTAGACCCTTCTAGATTGCCTCAGGACCCATCTAAAAGCCCCCAGACCCTTCTAATGCCATTCAGGGCCTTTCTAAAGGCCTCCACACCCTTCTAATGACCCTCAAGACCCATGTAAAGGCCCCCAGACCCTTCTAGATTGCCTCAGGACCCATCTAAAAGCCCCCAGACCCTTCTAATGCCTTTCAGGGCCTTTCTAAAGGCCTCCACACCCTTCTAATGACCCTCAAGACCCATGTAAAGGCCCCTAGACCCTTCTAGATTGCCTCAGGACCCATCTAAAAGCCCCCAGACCCTTCTAATGCCTTTCAGGACCCTTATGAAGGCCACAAGACCCTTCTAATGCCCCTCAGGACCCTTCTAAAGGCCCCCAGACCCTTCTAATGCCCCTCAGGGCCTTTCTAAAGTACCCCAGACACTTCTAGAACCTCTCAGGGCCTTTCTAAAGTACCCCAGACCCTTGTAATGCCCCTCAGGGCCTTTCTAAAGGCCCCCAGACCCTTCTAATGCCCCTCAGGACATTTCTAAAGGCCCCCAGACCCTTCTAGAGCCCCTCAGGACATTTCTAAAGGCACCCAGACCCTTCTAATGCCACTCAGGGCCTTTCTAAAGGCCGCGAGACCCTTATAATCCCCCTGAGGGCCTTTAAAAAGGCCCCCAGACCCTTCTGGACACCCTCAGGACGATTCTAATAGCCCCCAGACCCTTCTAGAGCTCCTCAGGGCCTTTGTAAAGGCCTCCACACCCTTCTAATGACCCTCAAGACCCATGTAAAGGCCCCCAGACCCTTCTAGATTGCCTCAGGACCCATCTAAAAGCCCCCAGACCCTTCTAATGTCTTTCAGGGCCTTTCTAAAGGCCTCCACACCCTTCTAATGACCCTCAAGACCCATGTAAAGGCCCCTAGACCCTTCTAGATTGCCTCAGGACCCATCTAAAAGCCCCCAGACCCTTCTAATGCATTTCAGGACCCTTATGAAGGCCACAAGACCCTTCTAATGCCCATCAGGACCTTTCTAAAGACCCTCAGACCCTTCTATTGCCCCTCAGGGCATTTATAAAGGTTCCCAGACCCTTCTAGAGCCCGTCAGGACCCTTATAAAGGCCCCCAGACCATTCTAGAGCCCCTCAGGACACTTCTAAAGTCCCGCAGACCATTCTAATGCCTGTCAGGGCCTTTCTAAAGGACCCCAGACCCTTCTACTGCCCCTCAGGAGCATTCTAAAGGCCCCCAGACCCTTCTAATGCCCCACAGGGCCTTTCTAAAGGTCCCCAGATCCTTCTAGAGCCCCTGAAGACCCTTCTAAAGGCCCCCAGACCCTTATAGAGCCCCTCAGGACCCTTCTAAAGTCCCCCTGACTTTGCTAATTCCCCTCAGGGCTTTTATAAGGGCCACAAGACCCTTCTAATGCCCCTCAGGACCCTTATAAAGGCACCCAGACCCTTCTAGAGCCTCTCAGGACAGTTTTAAATGCCTCCAGACCCTTCTAGACCCCCTCAGGACCATTCTAAAGGCCCCCAGACCCTTCTAATGCCCCTCAGGACCCTTCTAAAGGCCCCCAGACCCTTCTAATGCCCCTCAGGGCCTTTCTAAATGCCCCCAGACCCTTCTGGACCCCCTCAGGACACTTCTAATAGCCCCCAGACCCTTCTAGAGCCCCTCAGCGCCTTTCTAAAGGCCTCCACACCCATCTAATGACCCTCAAGACCCATGTAAAGGCCCCCAGACCCTTCTAGATTGCCTCAGGACCCATCTAAAAGCCCCCAGACCCTTCTAATGCCTTTCAGGGCCTTTCTAAAGGCCTCCACACCCTTCTAATGACCCTCAAGACCCATGTAAAGGCCCCTAGACCCTTCTAGATTGCCTCAGGACCCATCTAAAAGCCCCAGACCCTTCTAATGCCTTTCTGGACCCTTATGAAGGCCACAAGACCCTTCTAATGCCCCTCAGGACCTTTCTAAAGGCCCTCAGACCCTTCTAATGCCCCTCAGGGCATTTATAAAGGTTCCCAGACCCTTCTAGAGCCCGTCAGGACCCTTATAAAGGCCCCCAGACCATTCTAGAGCCCCTCAGGACACTTCTAAAGGCCCGCAGACCATTCTAATTCCCGTCAGGGCCTTTCTAAAGGTCCCCAGACCCTTCTACTGCCCCTCAGGAGCATTCTAAAGGCCCCCAGACCCTTCTAATGCCCCACAGGGCCTTTCTAAAGGTCCCCAGACCCTTCTAGAGCCCCTGAAGACCCTTCTAAAGGCCCCCAGACCCTTATAGAGCCCCTCAGGACCCTTCTAAAGTCCCCCAGACCCTGCTAATTCCCCTCAGGGCTTTTATAAGGGCACCCAGACCCTTCTAATGCCCCTCAGGACCCGTATAAAGGCACCCAGACCCTTCTAGAGCCTCTCAGGACAGTTTTAAATACCTCCAGACCCTTCTAGACCCCCTCAGGACCATTCTAAAGGCCCCCATAGCCTTCTAATGCCCCTCAGGGCCCTTCTTAAGGCCCCCAGACCCTTCTAATGCCCCTCAGGGCCTTTCTAAAGTACCCCAGACACTTCTAGAACCTCTCAGGGCCTTTCTATATGACCCCAGACCCTTGTAATGCCCCTCAGGGCCTTTCTAAAGGCCCCCAGACCCTTCTAATGCCCCTCAGGACATTTCTAAAGGCCCCCAGACCCTTCTAGAGCCCCTCAGGACATTTCTAAAGGCACCCAGACCCTTCTAATGCCACTCAGGGCCTTTCTAAAGGCCGCGAGACCCTTATCATCCCCCTGAGGGCCTTTAAAAAGGCCCCCAGACCCTTCTGGACCCCCTCAGGATGCTTCTAATAGCACCCAGACCCTTCTAGAGCCCCTCAGGGCCTTTCTAAAGGCCTCCACACCCTTCTAATGACCCTCAAGACCCATGTAAAGGCCCCCAGACCCTTCTAGATTGCCTCAGGACCCATCTAAAAGCCCCCAGACCCTTCTAATGCCTTTCAGGGCCTTTCTAAAGGCCTCCACACCCTTCTAATGACCCTCAAGACCCATGTAAAGGCCCCTAGACCCTTCTAGATTGCCTCAGGACCCATCTAAAAGCCCCCAGACCCTTCTAATGCCTTTCAGGACCCTTATGAAGGCCACAAGACCCTTCTAATGCCCCTCAGGACCTTTCTAAAGGCCCTCAGACCCTTCTAATGCCCCTCAGGGCATTTATAAAGGTTCCCAGACCATTCTAGAGCCCGTCAGGACCCTTATAAAGGCCCCCAGACCATTCTAGAGCCCCTCAGGACACTTCTAAAGGCCCGCAGACCATTCTAATGCCCGTCAGGGCCTTTCTAAAGGTTCCCAGACCCTTCTACTGCCCCTCAGGAGCATTCTAAAGGACCCCAGACCCTTCTAATGCCCCACAGGGCCTTTCTAAAGGTCCCCAGACCCTTCTAGAGCCCCTGAAGACCCTTCTAAAGGCCCCCAGACCCTTATAGAGCCCCTCAGGACCCTTCTAAAGTCCCCCAGACCCTGCTAATTCCCCTCAGGGCTTTCATAACGGCACCCAGAGCCTTCTAATGCCCCTCAGGACCCTTATAAAGGCACCCAGACCCTTCTAGAGCCTCTCAGGACAGTTTTAAATACCTCCAGACCCTTCTAGACCCCCTCAGGACCATTCTAAAGGCCCCCATACCCTTCTAATGCCCCTCAGGGCCTTTCTAAAGTACCCCAGACACTTCTAGAACTTCTCAGGGCCTTTCTATATGACCCCAGACCCTTGTAATGTCACTCAGGGCCTTTCTAAAGGCCGCGAGACCATTATAATCCCCCTGAGGGCCTTTAAAAAGGCCCCCAGACCCTTCTGGACCCCCTCAGGACGCTTCTAATAGCCCCCAGACCCTTCTAGAGCCCCTCAGGGCCTTTCTAAAGGCCTCCACACCCTTCTAATGACCCTAAAGACCCATGTAAAGTCCCCTAGACCCTTCTAGATTGCCTCAGGACCCATCTAAAAGCCCCCAGACCCTTCTAATGCCATTCAGGGCCTTTCTAAAGGCCTCCACACCCCTCTAATGACCCTCAAGACCCATGTAAAGGCCCCCAGACCCTTCTAGATTGCCTCAGGACCCATCTAAAAGCCCCCAGACCCTTCTAATGCCTTTCAGGGCCTTTCTAAAGGCCTCCACACCCTTCTAATGATACTCAAGACCCATGTAAAGGCCCCCAGACCATTATAGATTGCCTCAGGACCAATCTAAAAGCCCCCAGACCCTTCTAATGCCTTTCAGGACCCTTATAAAGGCCACAAGACCCTTCTAATGCCCCTCAGGACCTTTCTAAAGGCCCTCAGACCCTTCTAATGCCCCTCAGGGCATTTATTAAGGTTCCCAGACCCTTCTAGAGCCCGTCAGGACCCTTATAAAGGCCCCCAGACCATTCTAGAGCCCCTCAGGACACTTCTAAAGTCCCGCAGACCATTCTAATGCCCGTCAGGGCCTTTATAAAGGTACCCAGACCCTTCTACTGCCCCTCAGGAGCATTCTAAAGACCCCCAGACCCTTCTAATGCCACTCAGGGCCTTTCTAAAGGTCCCCAGACCCTTCTAGAGACCCTGAAGACCCTTCTAAAGGCCCCCAGACCCTTATAGAGCCCCTCAGGACCCTTCTAAAGTCCCCCAGACCCTGCTAATTCCACTCAGGGCTTTTATAAGGGCCACAAGACACTTCTAATGCCCCTCAGGACCCTTATAAAGGCCCTCAGACCCTTATAGAGCCCCTCAGGACCCTTCTAAAGTCCCCCAGACCCTGCTAATTCTCCTCAGGGCTTTTATAAGGGCACGCAGACCCTTCTAATGCCACTCAGGACCCTTATAAAATCACCCAGACGATTCTAGAGCCTCTCAGGACAGTTTTAAATGCCTCCAGACCTTTCTAGACCAACTCAGGACCATTCTAAAGGCCCCCAGACCCTTCTAAAGGCCCCCAGACCCTTCTAATGCCCCTCAGGGCCTTTCTAAAGTACCCCAGACACTTCTAGAACCTCTCAGGGCCTTTCTATATGACGCCAAACCCTTGTAATGCCCCTCAGGGCCTTTCTAAAGGCCCCCATACCCTTCTAATGCCCCACAGGACATTTCTAAAGGCCCCCATACCCTTCTAGATCCCCTCAGGACATTTCTAAAGGCACCCAGACCCTTGTAATGCCACTCAGGGCCTTTCTAAAGGCCGCGAGACCCTTATAGTCCCCCTGAGGGCCTTTAAATAGGCCCCCAGACCCTTCTGGACCCCCTCAGGACGCTTCTAATAGCCCCCAGACCCTTCTAGAGCCCCTCAGGGCCTTTCTAAAGGCCTCCACACCCTTCTAATGACCCTCAAGACCCATGTAAAGGCCCCCGACTTCTAGATTGCCTCAGGACCCATCTAAAAGCCCCCAGACCCTTCTAATGCCTTTCAGGGCCTTTCTAAAGGCCTCCACACCCTTCTAATGACCCTCAAGACCCATGTAAAGGCCCCTAGACCCTTCTAGATTGCCTCAGGACCCATCTAAAAGCCCCCAGACCCTTCTAATGCCTTTCAGGACCCTTATGAAGGCCACAAGACCCTTCTAATGCCCCTCAGGACCTTTCTAAAGGCCCTCAGACCCTTCTAATGCCCCTCAGGGCATTTATAAAGGTTCCCAGACCCTTCTAGAGCCCGTCAGGACCCTTATGAAGGCCCCCAGACCATTCTAGAGCCCCTCAGGACACTTCTAAAGGCCCGCAGACCATTCTAATGCCCGTCAGGGCCTTTCTAAAGGTCCCCAGACCCTTCTACTGCCCCTCAGGAGCATTCTAAAGGCCCCCAGACCCTTCTAATGCCCCACAGGGCCTTTCTAAAGGTCCCCAGACCCTTCTAGAGCCCCTGAAGACCCTTCTAAATGCCCCCAGACCCTTATAGAGCCCCTCAGGACCCTTCTAAAGTCCCCCAGACCCTGCTAATTCCCCTCAGGGCTTTTATAAGGGCACCCAGACCCTTCTAATGCCCCTCAGGACCCTTATAAAGGCACCCAGACCCTTCTAGAGCCTCTCAGGACAGTTTTAAATACCTCCAGACCCTTCTAGACCCCCTCAGGACCATTCTAAAGGCCCCCATAGCCTTCTAATGCCCCTCAGGGCCCTTCTAAAGGCCCCCAGACCATTCTAATGCCCCTCAGGACATTTCTAAAGGCCCCCAGACCCTTCTAGAGCCCCTCAGGACATTTCTAAAGGCACCCAGACCCTTCTAATGCCACTCAGGGCCTTTCTAAAGGCCGCGAGACCCTTATCATCCCTCTGAGGGCCTTTAAAAAGGCCCCCAGACCCTTCTGGACCCCCTCAGGATGCTTCTAATAGCACCCAGACCCTTCTAGAGCCCCTCAGGGCCTTTCTAAAGGCCTCCACACCCTTCTAATGACCCTCAAGACCCATGTAAAGGCCCCCAGACCCTTCTAGATTGCCTCAGGACCCATCTAAAAGCCCCCAGACCCTTCTAATGCCTTTCAGGGCCTTTCTAAAGGCCTCCACACCCTTCTAATGACCCTCAAGACCCATGTAAAGGCCCCTAGACCCTTCTAGATTGCCTCAGGACCCATCTAAAAGCCCCCAGACCCTTCTAATGCCTTTCAGGACCCTTATGAAGGCCGCAAGACCTTTCTAATGCCCCTCAGGACCTTTCTAAAGGCCCTCAGACCCTTCTAATGCCCCTCAGGGCATTTATAATGGTTCCCAGACCCTTCTAGAGCCCGTCAGGACCCTTATTAAGGCCCCCAGTCCATTCTAGAGCCCCATAGGACACTTCTAAAGGCCTGCAGACCATTCTAATGCCCGTCAGGGCCTTTCTAAAGGTCCCCAGACCCTTCTACTGCCCCTCAGGAGCATTCTAAAGGCCCCTAGACCCTTCTAATGCCCCACAGGGCCTTTCTAAAGGTCCCCAGACCCTTCTAGAGCCCCTGAAGACCCTTCTAAAGGCCCCCAGACCCTTCTAGAGCCCCTCAGGACCCTTCTAAAGTCCCCCAGACCCTGCTAATTCCCCTCAGGGCTTTTATAAGGGCACCCATACCCTTCTAATGCCCCGCTGGGCATTTATAAAGGTTCCCAGACCCTTCTAGAGCCCGTCAGGACCCTTATAAAGGCCCCCAGACCATTCTAGAGCCCCTTAGGGCACTTCTAAAGGCCTGCAGACCATTCTAATGCCCGTCAGGGCCTTTCTAAAGGTCCCCAGACCCTTCTACTGCCCCTCAGGTGCATTCTAAAGGCCCCCAGACCCTTCTAATGCCCCACAGGGCCTTTCTAAAGGTCCCCAGACCCTTCTAGAGCCCCTGAAGACCCTTCTAAAGGCCCCCAGACCCTTCTAGAGCCCCTCAGGACCCTTCTAAAGTCCCCCAGACCCTGCTAATTCCCCTCAGGGATTTTATAAGGGCACCCATACCCTTCTAATGCCCCTCAGGACCCTTATAAAGGCACCCAGACCCTTCTAGAGCCTCTCAGGACAGTTTTAAATGCCTCCAGACCATTCTAGACCCCCTCAGGACCATTCTAAAGGCCCCCAGACCCTTCTAATGCCCCTCAGGACCCTTCTAAAGGCCCCCAGACCCTTCTAATGCCCCTCAGGGCCATTCTAAATGCCCCCAGACCCTTCTGGACCCCCTCAGGACACTTCTAATAGCCCCCAGACCCTTCTAGAGCCCATCAGGGCCTTTCTAAAGGCCTCCACACCCATCTAATGACCCTCAAGACCCATGTAAAGGCCCCCAGACCCTTCTAGATTGCCTCAGGACCCATCTAAAAGCCCCCAGACCCTTCTAATGCATTTCAGGGCCTTTCTAAAGGCCTCCACACCCTTCTAATGACCCTCAAGACCCATGTAAAGGCCCCTAGACCCTTCTAGATTGCCTCAGGACCCATCTAAAAGCCCCCAGACCCTTCTAATGCCTTTCAGGACCCTTATAAAGGCCACAAGACCCTTCTAATGCCCCTCAGGACCTTTCTAAAGGCCCTCAGACCCTTCTAATGCCCCTCAGGGCATTTATAAAGGTTCCCAGACCCTTCTAGAGCCCGTCAGGACCCTTATAAAGGCCCCCAGACCATTCTAGAGCCCCTCAGGACAGTTCTAAAGGCCCGCAGACCATTCTAATGCCCATCAGGGCCTTTCTAAAGGTCCCCAGACCCTTCTACTGCCCCTCAGGAGCATTCTAAAGGCCCCCAGACCCTTCTAATGCCACTCAGGGCCTTTCTAAAGGTCCCCAGACCCTTCTAGAGCCCCTGAAGACCCTTCTAAAGGCCCCCAGACCCTTGTAGAGCCCCTCAGGACCCTTCTAAAGTCCCCCAGACCCTGCTAATTCCCCTCAGGGCTTTTATAAGGGCACCCAGACCCTTCTAATGCCCCTCAGGACCCTTATAAAAGCACCCAGACCATTCTAGAGCCTCTCAGGACAGTTTTAAATGCCTCCAGACCTTTCTAGACCAACTCAGGACCATTCTAAAGGCCCCCAGACCCTTCTAAAGGCCCCCAGACCCTTCTAATGCCCCTCAGGGCCTTTCTAAAGTACCCCAGACACTTCTAGAACCTCTCAGGGCCTTTCTATATGACGCCAAACCATTGTAATGCCCCTCAGGGCCTTTCTAAAGGCCCCCATACCCTTCTAATGCCCCACAGGACATTTCTAAAGGCCCCCATACCCTTCTAGAGCCCCTCAGGACATTTCTAAAGGCACCCAGACCCTTGTAATGCCACTCAGGGCCTTTCTAAAGGCCGCGAGACCCTTATAGTCCCCCTGAGGGCCTTTAAATAGGCCCCCAGACCCTTCTGGACCCCCTCAGGAAGCTTCTAATAGCCCCCAGACCCTTCTAGAGCCCCTCAGGGCCTTTCTAAAGGCCTCCACACCCTTCTAATGACCCTCAAGACCCATGTAAAGGCCCCCAGACCCTTCTAGATTGCCTCAGGACCCATCTAAAAGCCCCCAGACCCTTCTAATGCCTTTCAGGGCCTTTCTAAAGGCCTCCACACCCTTCTAATGACCCTCAAGACCCATGTAAAGGCCCCTAGACCCTTCTAGATTGCCTCAGGACCCATCTAAAAGCCCCCAGACCCTTCTAATGCCTTTCAGGACCCTTATGAAGGCCACAAGACCCTTCTAATGCCCATCAGGACCTATCTAAAGACCCTCAGACCCTTCTATTGCCCCTCAGGGCATTTATAAAGGTTCCCAGACCCTTCTAGAGCCCGTCAGGACCCTTATAAAGGCTCCCAGACCATTCTAGAGCCCCTCAGGACACTTCTAAAGTCCCGCAGACCATTCTAATGCCTGTCAGGGCCTTTCTAAAGGACCCCAGACCCTTCTACTGCCCCTCAGGAGCATTCTAAAGGTCCCCAGACCCTTCTAATGCCCCACAGGGCCTTTCTAAAGGTCCCCAGACCCTTCTAGAGACCCTGAAGACCCTTCTAAAGGCCCCCAGACCCTTATAGAGCCCCTCAGGACCCTTCTAAAGTCCCCCAGACCCTGCTAATTCCCCTCAGGGCTTTTATAAGGGCCACAAGACCCTTCTAATGCCCCTCAGGACCCTTATAAAGGCACCCAGACCCTTCTAGAGCCTCTCAGGACAGTTTTAAATGCCTCCAGACCCTTCTAGACCCCCTCAGGACCCTTCTAAAGGCCCCCAGACCCTTCTAATGCCCCTCAGGGCCTTACTAAATGCCCCCAGACCCTTCTGGACCCCCTCAGGACGCTTCTAATAGCCCCCAGACCCTTCTAGAGCCCCTCAGCGCCTTTCAAAAGGCCTCCACACCCATCTAATGACCCTCAAGACCCATGTAAAGGCCCCCAGACCCTTCTAGATTGCCTCAGGACCCATCTAAAAGCCCCCAGACCCTTCTAATGCCTTTCAGGGCCTTTCTAAAGGCCTCCACACCCTTCTAATGACCCTCAAGACCCATGTAAAGGCCCCTAGACCCTTCTAGATAGCCTCAGGACCCATCTAAAAGCCACCAGACCATTCTAATGCCTTTCAGGACCCTTATGAAGGCCACAAGACCCTTCTAATGCCCCTCAGGACCTTTCTAAAGGACCTCAGACCCTTCTAATGCCCCTCAGGGCATTTATAAACGTTCCCAGACCCTTCTAGAGCCCGTCAGGACCCTTATAAAGGCCCCCAGACCATTCTAGAGCCCCTCAGGACACTTCTAAAGGCCCGCAGACCATTCTAATGCCCGTCAGGGCCTTTCTAAAGGTCCCCAGACCCTTCTACTGCCCCTCAGGAGCATTCTAAAGGCCCCCAGACCCTTCTACTGCCCCACAGGGCCTTTCTAAAGGTCCCCAGACCCTTCTAGAGCCCCTGAAGACCCTTCTAAAGGCCCCCAGACCCTTATAGAGCCCCTCAGGACCATTCTAAAGTTCCCCAGACCCTGCTAATTCCCCTCAGGGCTTTTATAAGGGCACCCAGACCCTTCTAATGCCCCTCAGGACCCTTATAAAGGCACCCAGACCCTTCTAGAGCCTCTCAGGACAGTTTTAAATACCTCCAGACCCTTCTAGACCCCCTCAGGACCATTCTAAAGGCCCCCATACCCTTCTAATGCCCCTCAGGGCCCTTCTAAAGGCCCCCAGACCTTTCTAATGCCCCTCAGGACCCTTCTAAAGGCCCCCAGACCCTTCTAATGCCCCTCAGGGCCTTTCTAAAGTACCCCAGACACTTCTAGAACCTCTCAGGGCCTTTCTATATGACCCCAGACCCTTGTAATGCCCCTCAGGGCCTTTCTAAAGGCCCCCAGACCCTTCTAATGCCCCTCAGGACATTTCTAAAGGCCCCCAGACCCTTCTAGAGCCCCTCAGGACATTTCTAAAGGCACCCAGACCCTTCTAATGCCACTCAGGGCCTTTCTAAAGGCCGCGAGACCCTTATCATCCCCCTGAGGGCCTTTAAAAAGGCCCCCAGACCCTTCTGGACCCCTTCAGGATGCTTCTAATAGCACCCAGACCCTTCTAGAGCCCCTCAGGGCCTTTCTAAAGGCCTCCACACCCTTCTAATGACCCTCAAGACCCATGTAAAGGCCCCCAGACCCTTCTAGATTGCCTCAGGACCCATCTAAAAGCCCCCAGACCCTTCTAATGACTTTCAGGGCCTTTCTAAAGGCCTCCACACCCTTCTAATGACCCTCAAGACCCATGTAAAGGCCCCTAGACCCTTCTAGATTGCCTCAGGACCCATCTAAAAGCCCCCAGACCCTTCTAATGCCTTTCAGGACCCTTACGAAGGCCGCAAGACCCTTCTAATGCCCCTCAGGACCTTTCTAAAGGCCCTCAGACCCTTCTAATGCCCCTCAGGGCATTTATAAAGGTTCCAAGACCCTTCTAGAGCCCGTCAGGACCCTTATAAAGGCCCCCAGACCATTCTAGAGCCCCTTAGGACACTTCTAAAGGCCTGCAGACTATTCTAATGCCCGTCAGGGCCTTTCTAAAGGTCCCCAGACCCTTCTACTGCCCCTCAGGAGCATTCTAAAGGCCCCCAGACCCTTCTAATGCCCCACAGGGCCTTTCTAAAGGTCCCCAGACCCTTCTAGAGCCCCTGAAGACCCTTCTAAAGGCCCCCAGACCCTTGTAGAGCCCCTCAGGACCCTTCTAAAGTCCCCCAGACCCTGCTAATTCCCCTCAGGGCTTTTATAAGGGCACCCATACCCTTCTAATGCCCCTCAGGACCCTTATAAAGGCACCCAGACCCTTCTAGAGCCTCTCAGGACAGTTTTAAATGCCTCCAGACCCTTCTAGACCCCCTCAGGACCATTCTAAAGGCCCCCAGACCCTTCTAATGCCCCTCAGGGCCTTTCTAAATGCCCCCAGACCCTTCTGGACCCCCTCAGGACACTTCTAATAGCCCCCAGACCCTTCTAGAGCCCCTCAGGGCCTCTCTAAAGGCCTCCACACCCATCTAATGACACTCAAGACCCATGTAAAGGCCCCCAGACCCTTCTAGATTGCCTCAGGACCCATCTAAAAGCCCCCAGACCCTTCTAATGCCTTTCAGGGCCTTTCTAAAGGCCTCCACACCCTTCTAATGACCCTCAAGACCCATGTAAAGGCCCCTAGACCCTTCTAGATTGCCTCAGGACCCATCTAAAAGCCCCCAGACCCTTCTAATGCCTTTCAGGACCCTTATAAAGGCCACAAGACCCTTCTAATGCCCCTCAGGACCTTTCTAAAGGCCCTCAGACCCTTCTAATGCCCCTCAGGGCATTTATTAAGGTTCCCAGACCCTTCTAGAGCCCGTCAGGACCCTTATAAAGGCCCCCAGACCATTCTAGAGCCACTCAGGACAGTTCTAAAGGCCCGCAGAGCATTCTAATGCCCGTCAGGGCCTTTCTAAAGGTCCCCAGACCCTTCTACTGCCCCTCAGGAGCATTCTAAAGGCCCCCAGACCCTTCTAATGCCACTCAGGGCCTTTCTAAAGGTCCCCAGACCCTTCTAGAGCCCCTGAAGACCCTTCTAAAGGCCCCCAGACCCTTATAGAGCCCCTCAGGACCATTCTAAAGTCCCCCAGACCCTGCTAATTCCACTCAGGGCTTTTATAAGTGCCACAAGACACTTCTAATGCCCCTCAGGACCCTTATAAAGGCCCTCAGACCCTTATAGAGCCCCTCAGGACCCTTCTAAAGTCCCCCAGACCCTGCTAATTCCCCTCAGGGCTTTTATAAGGGTACCCAGACCCTTCTAATGCCCCTCAGGACCCTTATAAAAGCACCCAGACCATTCTAGAGCCTCTCAGGACAGTTTTAAATGCCTCCAGACCTTTCTAGACCACCTCAGGACCATTCTAAAGGCCCCCAGACTCTTCTAAAGGCCCCCAGACCCTTCTAATGCCCCTCAGGGCCTTTCTAAAGTACCCCAGACACTTCTAGAACCTCTCAGGGCCTTTCTATATGACGCCAAACCCTTGTAATGCCCCTCAGGGCCTTTCTAAAGGCCCCCATACCCTTCTAATGCCCCACAGGACATTTCTAAAGGCCCCCATACCCTTCTAGAGCCCCTCAGGACATTTCTAAAGGCACCCAGACCCTTGTAATGCCACTCAGGGCCTTTCTAAAGGCCGCGAGACCCTTATAGTCCCCCTGAGGGCCTTTAAATAGGCCCCCAGACCCTTCTGGACCCCCTCAGGACGCTTCTAATAGCCCCCAGACCCTTCTAGAGCCCCTCAGGGCCTTTCTAAAGGCCTCCACACCCTTCTAATGACCCTCAAGACCCATGTAAAGGCCCCCAGACCCTTCTAGATTGCCTCAGGACCCATCTAAAAGCCCCCAGACCCTTCTAATGCCTTTCAGGACCCTTATGAAATCCACAAGACCCTTATAATGCCACTCAGGACCTTTCTAAAGGCCCTCAGACCCTTCTAATGACCCTCAGGGCATTTATAAAGGTTCCCAAACCCTTCTAGAGCCCGTCAGGACCCTTATAAAGGCCCCCAGACCATTCTAGAGCCCCTCAGGACACTTCTAAAGGCCCGCAGACCATTCTAATGCCCGTCAGGTCCTTTATAAAGGTCCCCAGACCCTTCTACTGCCCCTCAGGAGCATTCTAAAGGCCCCCAGACCCTTCTAATGCCCCACAGAGCCTTTCTAAAGGTCCCCAGACCCTTCTAGAGCCCCTGAAGACCCTTCTAAAGGCCTCCACACCCTTCTAATAACCCTCAAGACCCATGTAAAGGCCCCCAGACCCTTCTAGATTGCCTCAGGACCCATCTAAAAGCCCCCAGACCCTTCTAATGCCTTTCAGGACCCTTATGAAGGCCACAAGACCCTTCTAATGCCCCTCAGGATCTTTCTAAAGGCCCTCAGACCCTTCTAATGCCCCTCAGGGCATTTATAAAGGTTCCCAAACCCTTCTAGAGCCCGTCAGGACCCTTATAAAGGACCCCAGACCATTCTAGAGCCCCTCAGGACACTTCTAAAGGCCCGCAGACCATTCTAATGCCCGTCAGGGCCTTTCTAAATGTCCCCAGACCCTTCTACTGCCCCTCAGGAGCATTCTAAAGGCCCCAAGACCCTTCTAATGCCCCTCAGGACCCTTATAAAGGCACCCAGACCCTTCTAGAGCCTCTCAGGACAGTTTTAAATGCCTCCAGACCCTTCTAATGACCCTCAGGACCATTCTAAAGGCCCCCAGACCCTTCTAATGCCTTTCAGGACCCTTATGAAGGCACCCAGACCCTTCTAATGCCCCTCAGGGCCTTACTAAAGTACCCCAGACACTTATAGAACCTCTCAGGGCCTTTCTATATGACCCCGGACCCTTCTAAAGCCCATCAGGGCCTTTCTAACGGCCCCCATACCCTTCTAATGCCCCTCAGGGCCTTTCTAAAGGCCCCAAGACCCTTCTAGAGCCCATCAGGACATTTCTAAAGGCACCCAGACCATTCTAATGCCACTCAGGGCCATTCTAAAGGCCGCGATACCCTTATAATCCCCCTGAGAGCCTTTAAAAAGGCCCCCAGACCCTTCTAGATTGCCTCAGGACCCATCTAAAAGCCCCCAGACCCTTATAATGCCTTTCAGGACCCTTATGAAGGCCAGAAGACGCTTCTTATGCCCCTCAGGACCTTTCTAAAGGCCCTCAGACTATTCAAATGCCCCTCAGGACTCTTTTAAAGGCCCCCCAGACCCTTCTAGAGCCCGTCACGACCCTTAAAAAGGCCCCCAGATCCTTCTAATGCCCCTCAGGACACTTCTAAAGGCCTCCAGACCCTTCTAATGCCCCTGAGGGCCTTTCTAAATTACCCCAGACACTTCTAGAACCTCTCAGAGCCTTTCTATATGACCCCAGACCCTTGTAATGCCACTCAGGGCCTTTCTAAAGGCCGCGAGACCCTTATAATCCCCCTGAGGGCCTTTAAAAAGGCCCCCAGACCCTTCTGGAACCCCTCAGGACGCTTCAAATAGCCCCCAGACCCTTCTAGAGCCCCTCAGGGCCTTTCTAAAGGCCTCCACACCCTTCTAATGACCCTCAAGACCCATGTAAAGGCCCCCAGATCATTCTAGAGCACCTCAGGACACTTCTAAAGGCCCGCAGACCATTCTAATGCAAGTCAGGGCCTTTATAAAGGTCCTCAGACCCTTCTACTGCCTCTAAGGAGCATTCTAAAGGCCCCCAGACCCTTCTAATGCCCCACAGGGCCTTTCTAAAGGCCCCCAGACCCTTATAGAGCCCCTCAGGACCCTTCTAAAGTCCCCCAGACCCTGCTAATTCCCCTCTGTTCTTTTATAAGGGCCACAAGACCCTTCTAATGCACCTCAGGACCCTTATAAAGGCACCCAGACCCTTCTAGAGCCTCTCAGGACAGTTTAAAATGCTTCCAGACCATTCTAGACCCCCTCAGGACCATTCTAATCGCCCCCAGACCCTTCTAATGCCCCTCAGGGCCATTCTACAGTACCCCAGACACTTCTAGAACCTCTCAGGGCCTTTCTATATGACCCCAGACCCTTGTAATGCCCCTCAGGGCCTTTCTAAAGGCCCCCATACCCTTCTAATGCCCCTCAGGACATTTCTTAAGGCCCCCAGACCCTTCTAGAGCTCCTCAGGACATTTCTAAGGGCACCCAGACCCTTCTAATGCCACTCAGGGCCTTTGTATAGGCCGCGAGACCCTTATAATCCTCCTGAGGGCCTTTATAAAGGCCCCCAAACCCTTCTGGACCCCCTCAGGATGCTTCTAATAGCCCCCAGACCCTTCTAGAGCCCCTCAGGGCCTTTCTAAAGGCCTCCACACCCTTCTAATGACCCTCAAGACCCATGTAAAGGCCCCCAGACCCTTCTAGATTGCCTCAGGACCCATCTAAAAGCCCCCAGACCCTTCTAATGCCTTTCAGGACCATTATGAAGGCCACAAGACCCTTCTAATGCCCCTCAGGATCTTTCTAAAGGCCCTCAGACCCTTCTAATGACCCTCAGGGCATTTATAAAGGTTCCGAAACCCTTCTAGAGCCCGTCAGGACCCTTATAAAGGACCCCAGACCATTCTAGAGCCTTTCAGGACACTTCTAAAGGCCCGCAGACCATTCTAATGCCCGTCAGGGCCTTTCTAAAGGTCCCCAGACCCTTCTACTGCCCCTCAGGAGCATTCTAAAGGCCCCCAGACCCTTCTAATGCCCCACAGGTCCTTTCTAAAGGTCCCCAGACCCTTCTAGAGCCCCTGAAGACCCTTCTAAAGGCCTCCACACCCTTCTAATAACCCTCAAGACCCATGTAAAGGCCCCCAGACCCTTTTAGATTGCCTCAGGACCCATCTAAAGGCCCCCAGACCCTTCTAATGCCTTTCAGGACCCTTATGAAGGCCACAAGACCCTTCTAATGCCCCTCAGGACCTTTCTAAAGGCCCTCAGACTATTCAAATGCCACTCAGGACTCTTTTAAAGGTCCCCACACCCTTCTACTGCCCCTCAGAACCCTTCTAAAGGCCCCAAGACCCTTCTAATGCCCCTCAGGACCTTTCTAATTTACCCCAGACACTTCTAGAACGTCTCAGAGCCTTTCTATATGACCCCAGACCCTTATAATGCCACTCAGGGCCTTTGTAAATGCCGCGACACCCTTACAATCCCCCTGAGGGCCTTTAAAAAGGCCCCCATACCCTTCTGGACCCCCTCAGGACAATTCTAAAGGCCCGCAGACCATTCCAATGCCCGTCAGGGCCTTTATAAAGGTCCCCAGACCCTTCTTCTGCCCCTCAGGAGCATTCTAAAGTACCCCAGACCCTTCTAATGCCCCACAGGGCCTTTCTAAAGGTCCCCAGACCCTTCTAGAGCCCCTGAAGACCCTTCTAAAGGCCCCCAGACCCTTATAGAGCATCTCAGGACCCTGATAAAGTCCCCCAGACCCTGCTAATTCCCCACAGGGCTTTTATAAGGGCCACAAGACCCTTCTAATGCCCCTCAGGACCCTTATAAAGGCCCCCAGACCCTTATAGAGCCCCTCAGGACCCATCTAAAGTCCCCCAGACCCTGCTAATTCCCCTCAGGGCTTTTATAACGGCACCCAGACCCTTCTAATGCCCCTCAGGACCCTTATAAAGGCACCCAGACCCTTCTGGAACCCCTCAGGACGCTTCTAATAGCCCCCAGACCCTTCTAGACCCCCTCAGGACCATTCTAAAGGACCCCAGACCCTTCTAATGCCCCTCAGGACCCTTCTAAATGCCCCCAGACCCTTCTAATGCCCCTCAGGGCCTTTCTAAAGTACCCCAGACACTTCTAGAACCTCTCAGGGCCTTTCTATATGACCCCAAACCCTTGTAATGCCTCTCAGGGCCTTTCTAAAGGCCCCCATACCCTTCTAATGCCCCTCAGGACATTTCTAAAGGCCCCCAGACCTTTCAAGAGCCCCTCAGGACATTTCTAATGGCACCCAGACCCTTTTAATGCCCCTCAGGGTCTTTCTAAAGGCCGCGAGACCCTTATAATCCCCCTGAGGGCCTTTAAAGAGGCCCCCAGACCCTTCTGGACCCCCTCAGGACGCTTCTAATACCCCCAGACCCTTCTAGAGCCCCTCAGGGCCTTTCTAAAGGTCTCCACACCCTTCTAATGACCCTCAAGACCCATGTAAAGGCCCCCAGATCATTCTAGATTGCCTCAGGACATTTCTAAAGGCCCGCAGACCATTCTAATGCAAGTCAGGGCCTTTATAAAGGTCCTCAGACCCTTATACTGCCTCTCAGGAGCATTCTAAAGGCCCCCAGACCCTTCTAATGCCCCACAGGGCCTTTCTAAAGGTCCCCAGACCCTTCTAGAGCCCCTGAAGACCCTTCTAAAGGCCCCCAGACCTTTATAGAGCCCCTCAGGACCCGTCTAAAGTCCCCCAGACCCTGCTAATTCCCCTCAGGTCTTTTATAAGGGCCACAAGACACTTCTAATGCACCTCAGGACCCTTATAAAGGCACCCAGACCCTTCTAGAGCCTCTCAGGACAGTTTAAAATGATTCCAGACCATTCTAGACCCCCTTAGGACCATTCTAAACGCCCCCAGACCCTTCTAATGCCCCTCAGGGCCTTTCTAAAGTACCCCAGACACTTCTAGAACCCCTCAGGGCCTTTCTATATGACCCCAGACCCTTGTAATGCCTCTCAGGGCCTTTCTAAAGGCCCCTAGACCCTTCTAATGCCCCTCAGGACATTTCTTAAGGCCCCCAGACCCTTCTAGAGCCCCTCAGGACATTTCTAAAGGCACCCAGACCCTTCTAATGCCACTCAGGGCCTTTGTAAAGGCCGCGACACCCTTATAATCCCCCTGAGGGCCTTTATAAAGGCCCCCAAACCCTTCTGGACCCCCTCAGGATGCTTCTAATAGCCCCCAGACCCTTCTAGAGCCCCTCAGGGCCTTTCTAAAGGCCTCCACACCCTTCTAATGACCCTCAAGACCCATGTAAAGGCCCCCAGACCCTTCTAGATTGCCTCAGGACCCATCTAAAAGCCCCCAGACCCTTCTAATGCCTTTCAGGACCCTTATGAAGGCCACAAGACCCTTCTAATGCCCCTCAGGACCTTTCTAAAGGCCCTCAGACCCTTCTAATGATCCTCAGGGCATTTATAAAGGTTCCCAAACCCTTCTAGAGCCCGTCAGGACCCTTATAAAGGCCCCCAGACCATTCTAGAGCCCCTCAGGACACTTCTAAAGGCCCGCAGACCATTCTAATGCCCGTCAGGGCCTTTCTAAAGGTCCCCAGACCCTTCTACTGCCCCTCAGGAGCATTCTAAAGGCCCCCAGACCCTTCTAATGCCCCACAGGGCCTTTCTAAAGGTCCCAAGACCCTTCTAGAGCCCCTGAAGACCCTTCTAAAGGCCTCCACACCCTTCTAATAACCCTCAAGACCCATGTAAAGGCCCCCAGACCCTTCTAGATTGCCTCAGGACCCATCTAAAAGCCCCCAGACCCTTCTAATGCCTTTCAGGACCCTTATGAAGGCCACAAGACCCTTCTAATGCCCCTCAGGACCTTTCTAAAGGCCCTCAGACTATTCAAATGCCCCTCAGGATACTTTTAATGGTCCCCTGACCCTTCTACTGCCCCTCAGAACCCTTCTAAAGGCCCCAAGACCCTTCTAATGCCCCTCAGGACCTTTCTAATTTACCCCAGACACTTCTAGAACCTCTCAGAGCCTTTCTATATGACCCCAGACCCTTATAATGCCACTCAGGGCCTTTGTAAATGTCGCGGCACCCTTATAATCCCCCTGAGGGCCTTTAAAAAGGCCCCCAGACCCTTCTGGACCCCCTCAGGACAATTCTAAAGGCCCGCAGACCATTCTAACGCCCGTCAGGGCCTTTCTAAAGATCCCCAGACCCTTCTAGATCCCCTGAAGACCCTTCTAAAGGCCCCCAGACCATTCTAGAGCCCCTCAGGACCCTTCTAAAGTCCCCCAGACCCTGCTAATTCCCCTCAGGGCTTTTATAAGGGCAACCAGACCATTCTAATGCCACTCAGGACCCCTATAAAGGCACCCAGACCCTTCTAGAGCCACTCAGGACACTTCTAAAGGCCCGCAGACCATTCTAATGCCCGTCAGGGCCTTTCTAAAGGTCCCCAGACCCTTCTACTGCCCCTCAGGAGCATTCTAAAGGCCCCAAGACCCTTCTAATGCCCCACAGGGCCTTTCTAAATGACCCAAGACCCTTCTAGAGCCCCTGAAGACCCTTCTAAAGGCCTCCACACCCTTCCAATAACCCTCAAGACCCATGTAAAGGCCCCCAGACCCTTCTAGATTGCCTCAGGACCCATCTAAAAGCCCCCAGACCCTTCTAATGCCCCTCAGGACCTTTCTAAAGGCCCTCAGACCCTTCTAATGACCCTCAGGGCATTTATAAAGGTTCCCAGACCCTTCTAGAGCCCGTCAGGACCCTTATAAAGGCCCCCAGACCATTCTAGAGCCCCTCAGGACACTTCTAAAGGCCCGCAGACCATTCTAATGCCCGTCAGGGCCTTTCTAAAGGTCCCCAGACCATTCTACTGCCCCTCAGGAGAATTCTAAAGGCCCCCAGACCCTTCTAATGCCCCACAGGTCCTTTCTAAAGGTCCCCAGACCCTTCTAGAGCCCCTGAAGACCCTTCTAAAGGCCCCCAGACCCTTCTGGACCCCCTCAGGACGCTTCTAATAGCCCCAAGACCCTTCTAATGCCTTTCAGGGCCTTTCTAAAGGCCTCCACACCCTTCTAATAACCCTCAAGACCCATGTAATGGCCCCCAGACCCTTCTTGATTGCCTCAGGACCCATCTAAAAGCTCCCAGACCCTTCTTATGCCTTTCAGGACCCTTATGAAGGCCACAAGACGCTTCTAATGCCCTTCAGGACCTTTCTAAAGGCCCTCAGACTATTCAAATGCCCCTCAGGACTCTTTTAATGGTCCCCTGACCCTTCTACTGCCCCTCAGAAACCTTCTAAAGGCCCCCAGACCCTTCTAATGCCCCTCAGGACCTTTCTAATTTACCCCAGACACTTCTAGAACCTCTCAGAGCCTTTCTATATGACCCCAGACCCTTATAATGCCACTCAGGGCCTTTGTAAATGCCGCGACACCCTTATAATCCCCCTGAGGGCCTTTAAAAAGGCCCCCAGACCCTTCTGGACCCCCTCAGGACACTTCTAAGGGCCCGCAGACCATTCTAATGCCCGTCAGGGCCTTTGTAAAGGTCCCCAGACCCTTCTAGATCCCCTGAAGACCCTTCTAAAGGCCCCCAGACCATTCTAGAGCCCCTCAGGACCCTTCTAAAGTCCCCTAGACCCTGCTAATTCCCCTCAGGGCTTTTATAAGGGCACCCAGACCCTTCTAATGCCACTCAGGACCCCTATAAAGGCACCCAGACCCTTCTAGAGCCACTCAGGACAGTTTTAAATGCCTCCAGACCCTTCTAGAGCCCCTGAAGACCATTCTAGAGGCCCCCAGACCCTTCTAATGCCCCTCAGGACCCTTCTAAAGGCACCCAGACCCTTCTAATGCCCCTCAGGGCATTTCTAAAGGCACCCAGACCCTTCTAATGCCACTCAGGGCCTTTCTAAAGGATGCGAGACCCTTATAATCCCCCTGAGGGCCTTTAAAAAGGCCCCCATTCCCTTCTGGACCCCCTCAGGACGCTTCTAATAGCCCTCAGACCCTTCTAGAGCCCCTCAGGGCCTTTCTAAAGGCCTCCACACCCTTCTAATGACCCTCAAGACCCATGTAAAGGCCCTTAGACCCTTCTAGATTGCGTCAGGACCAATCTAAAAGACCCCAGACCCTTCTAATGCCTTTCAGGACCCTTATAAAGGCCACAAGACCCTTCTAATGCCCCTCAGGACCTTTCTAAAGGCCCTCAGACCCTTCTAATTACCCTCAGGGCATTTATAAAGGTTCCCAGACCCTTCTAAAGCCCGTCAGGACCCTTATAAAGGCCCCCAGACCATTCTAGAGCCCCTCAGGACACTTCTAAAGGCCCGCAGACCATTCTAATGCCCTTGAGAGCCTTTCTAAAGGTCCCCAGACCCTTCTACTGCCCCTCAGGAGCATTCTAAACGCCCCCAGACCCTTCTAATGCCCCACAGGGCCTTTCTAATGGTCTCCAGACCCTTCTAGAGCCCCTGAAGACCCTTCTAAAGACCCCCAGACCGTTATAGAGCCCCTAAGGACCCTTCTAAAGTCCCCCAGACCCTGCTAATTCCCCTCAGGGCTTTTATAAGGGCACCCAGACCCTTCTAATGCGCCTCAGGACCCTTATAAATGCACCCAGACCCTTCGAGAGCCTCTCAGGACAGTTTTAAATGCCTCCAGACCCTTCTAGACCCCCTCAGGACCATTCTAAAGGCCCCCAGACCCTTCTAATGCCCCTCAGGACCCTTCTAAAGGCCCCCAGACCCTTCTAATGCCCCTCAGGGCCTTTCTAAAGTACCCCAGACACTTCTCGAACCTCTCAGAGCCTTTCTATATGACCCCAGACCCTTGTAATGCCCCTCAGGGCCTTTCTAAAGGCACCCAGACCCTTCTAATGCCCCTCAGGACATTTCTAAAGGCACCCAGACCCTTCTAATGAAACTAAGGGCCTTTCTAAATGCCGCGAGACCCTTATAATCCCCCTGAGGGCCTTTAAAAAGGCCCCCAGACCCTTCTAGAGCCTCTCAGGACAGTTTTAAAGGCCCGCAGACCTTTCGAATGCCCCTCAGGGCCTTTCTAAAGTACACCAGACACTTCTAGAACATCTCAGGGCCTTTCTATATGACCCCAGACCCTTCTAATGCCCCTCAGGGACTTTCTAAAGGCCCCCAGACCCTTCTAGATCCCCTCAGGACATTTCTAAAGGCACCCAGACACTTCATTAGAAGGGTTTGGAGGCCTTTAGAAATGCCCTGAGGGGCTCTAGAAGAGTCTGGGGGCTATTAGAATCGTCCTGAGGGGGTCCAGAAGGGTCTGGTGGCCTTTTTAAAGGCCCTCAGGGGGATGATTAGGGTCTGGCGGCCTTTAGAAAGGCCCTGAGTGGCATTAGAAGGGTCTGGGGGCCTTTAGAATGCTCTTCAGGGGCAGTAGAAGGGTCTGGGGACCTTTAGAAAGGCCCTGTGGGGCATTAGAATGGTCTGCGGGCCTTTAGAAGTGTCCTGAGGGGCTCTAGAATGGTCTGGGGGCCTTTATAAGGGTCCTGACGGGCTCTAGAAGGGTCTGGGAACCTTTATAAATGCCCTGAGGGGCATTAGAAGGGTCTGAGTGCCTTTAGAAAGGTCCTGAGGGGCATTAGAAGGGTCTTGTGGCCTTCATAAGGGTCCTGAAATGCATTAGAAGGGTCTGGGGGCTTTTAGATGGGTCCTGAGGCAATCTAGAAGGGTCTAGGGGCCTTTACATGGGTCTTGAGGGTCATTAGAAGGGTGTGGAGTCCTTTAGAAAGGCTCTGAAAGGCATTAGAAGGGTCTGGGGGCTTTTAGATGGGTCCTGAGGCAATCTAGAAGGGTCTGGGGCCTTTACATGGGTCTTGAGGGTCATTAGAAGGGTGTGGAGGCCTTTAGAAAAGCCCTAAGGGGCTCTAGAAGAGTCTGTGGGCTATTAGAAGCGTCCTGAGGGGGTCCAGAAGGGTCTGGGGGCTTTTTTAAAGGCCCTCAGAGGGATGATAAGGGTCTCGCGGCCTTTAGAAAGGCCCTGAGTGGCATTAGAAGGGTCTGGGTGCCTTTAGAAATGTCCTGAGGGGCTCTAGAAGGGTCTGGGGGCCTTTAGAAATGTCCTGAGGGGCATTAGAAGGGCCTGGGGGCCTTTAGAAAGGCCCTGAGGGGCATTACAAGGGTCTGGGGTCATATAGAAATATCCTGAGAAGTTCTATAAGTGTCTGGGGTACTTTAGAAAGGCCCTGAGGGGCATTAGAAGGGTCTGGGGGCCTTTAGAAGGGTCCCGAGGGGCATTAGAAGGGTCCGGGGGCCTTTAGAATGGTCCTGAGGGGTTCTAGAAGGGTCTGGAGGCATTTAAAACTGTCCTGAGAGGCTCTAGAAGGGTCTGTGTGCCTTTATAAGGGTCCTGAGGGGCATTAGAAGGGTCTTGTGGCCCTTATAAATGCCCTGAGGGGAATTAGCAGGGTCTGGGGGACATTAGAAGGGTCCTGAGGGGCTCTAGAAGGGTCTGGGGGCCTTTAGAAGGGTCTTCAGGGGCTCTAGAAGGGTCTGGGGGCCTTTACATGGGTCTTGAGGGTCATTAGAAGGGTGTGGGGACCTTTAGAAAGGCCCTGACAGGCATTAGAATGGTCTGCGGGCCTTTAGAAGTGTCCTGAGGGGCTCTAGAATGGTCTGGGGGCCTTTATAAGGGTCCTGACGGGCTCTAGAAGGGTCTGGGAACCTTTATAAATGCCCTGAGGGGCATTAGAAGGGTCTGAGGGCCTTTAGAAAGGTCCTGAGGGGCATTAGAAGGGTCTTGTGTCCTTCATAAGGGTCCTGAAAGGCATTAGAAGGGTCTGGGGGCTTTTAGAAAGGTCCTGAGGCAATCTAGAAGTGTCTGGGGGCCTTTACATGGGTCTTGAGGGTCATTAGAAGGGTGTGGAGGCCTTTAGAAAGGCCCTGAGGGGCTCTAGAAGGGTCTGGGGGCTATTAAAAGCGTCCTGAGGGGGTCCAGAAGGGTCTGGGGACCTTTTTAAAATCCCTCAGGGGGATTATAAGGGTCTCGCGGCCTTTAGAAAGGCCCTGAGTTGCATTAGAAGGGTCTGGGTGCCTTTAGAAATGTCCTGAGGGGCTCTAGAAGGGTCTGGGGGCCTTTAGAAATGTCCTGAGGGGCATTAGAAGGGTATGGGGGCATTTAGAAAGGACCTGAGGGGCATTACAAGGGTCTGGGGTCATATAGAAAGGCCCTGAGAGGTTCTAGAAGTGTCTGGGGTACGTTAGAAAGGCCCTGAGGGGCATTAGAAGGGTCTGGGGGCCTTTATAAGGGTCCTGAGGGGCATTAGAAGGGTCTGGGGGCCTTTAGAATGGTCCTGAGGGGGTCTAGAAGGCTCTGGAGGCATTTAAAACTGTTCTGAGAGGCTCTAGAAGGGTCTGGGTGCCTTTATAAGGGTCCTGAGGGGCATTAGAAGGGTCTTGTGGCACTTATAAAAGCCCTGAGGGGAATTAGCAGGGTCTGGGGGACTTTAGAAGGGTCCTGAGGGGCTCTATAAGGGTCTGGGGGCCTTTAGAAGGGTCTTCAGGTGCTCTAGAAGGGTCTGGGGACCTTTAGAAAGGCCCTGTGGGGCATTAGAAGGGTCTGGGGGCCTTTAGAATGCTCCTGAGAGGCAGTAGAAGGGTCTGGGGACCTTTAGAAAGGGCCTGACGGGCATTAGAATGGTCTGCGGGCCTTTAGAAGTGTCCTGAGGGGCTCTAGAATGGTCTGGAGGCCTTTATAAGGGTCCTGACGGGCTCTAGAAGGCTCTGGGAACCTTTATAAATGCCCTGAGGGGCATTAGAAGGGTCTGAGGGCCTTTAGAAAGGTCCTGAGGCGCATTAGAAGGGTCTTGTGTCCTTCATAAGGGTCCTGAAAGGCATTAGAAGGGTCTGGGGGCTTTTAGATGGGTCCTGAGGCAATCTAGAAGGGTCTGGGGGCCTTTACATGGGTCTTGAGGGTCATTAGAAGGGTGTGGAGGCCTTTAGAAAGGCCCTGAAAGGCATTAGAAGGGTCTGGGGGCTTTTAGAAAGGTCCTGAGGCAATCTAGAAGGGTCTGGGGGCCTTTACATGGGTCTTGAGGGTCATTAGAAGGTTGTGGAGGCCTTTAGAAAGGCCCTGAGGGGCTCTAGAGGGGTCTGGGGGCTATTAGAAGCGTCCTGAGGGGGTCCAGAAGGGTCTGGGGGCATTTTTAAAGGCCCTCAGGGGGATGATAAGGGTCTGGGGACCTTTAGAAAGGCCCTGAGTGGTATTAGAAGGGTCTGGGGGCCTTTAGAAGGGTCTTCAGGGGCTCTAGAAGGGTCTCGGGACCTTTAGAAAGGCCCTGACGGGCATTAGAATGGTCTGCGGGCCTTTAGAAGTGTCCTGAGGGGCTCTAGAATGGTCTGGGGGCCTTTATAAGGGTCCTGACGGGCTCTAGAAGGGTCTGGGAACCTTTATAAATGCCCTGAGGGGCATTAGAAGGGTCTGAGGGCCTTTAGAAATGTCCTGAGGGGCATTAGAAGCGTCTTGTGGCCTTCATAATGGTCCTGAAAGGCATTAGAAGGGTCTGGGGGCTTTTAGATGGGTCCTGAGGCAATCTAGAAGGGTCTAGGGGCCTTTACATGGGTCTTGAGGGTCATTAGAAGGGTGTGGAGGCCTTTAGAAAGGCTCTGAAAGGCATTAGAAGGGTCTGGGGGCTTTTAGGTGGGTCCTGAGGCAATCTAGAAGGGTCTGGGGGCCTTTACATGGGTCTTGAGGGTCATTAGAAGGGTGTGGAGGCCTTTAGAAAGGCCCTGAGGGGCTCTAGAAGGGTCTGGGGGCTATTAGAAGCATCCTGAGGGGGTCCAGAAGGGTCTGGGGGCCTTTTTAAAGGCCCTCAGGGGAATTATAATGGTCTTGCGGCCTTTAGAAAGGCCCTGAGTGGCATTAGAACGGTCTGGGTGCCTTTAGAAATGTCCTGAGGGGCTCTAGAAGGGTCTGGGGGCCTTTAGAAATGTCCTGAGGGGCATTAGAAGGGTCTTGGGGCCTTTAGAATGGCCCTGAGGGGCATTACAAGGGTCTGGGGTCATATAGAAGAGCCCTGAGAGGTTCTAGAAGTGTCTGGGGTACTTTAGAAAGGCCCTGACGGGCATTAGAAGGGTCTGGGGGCCTTTAGAAGGGTCCTGAGGTGCATTAGAAGGGTCTGGGGGCCTTTAGAATGGTCCTGAGGGGGGTCTAGAAGGGTCTGGAGGCATTTAAAACTGTCCTGAGAGGCTCTAGAAGGGTCCCGGTGCCTTTATAAGGGTCCTGAGGGGCATTAGAAGGGTCTTGTGGCCCTTATAAATGCCCTGAGGGGAATTAGCAGGGTCTGAGGAACTTTAGAAGGGTCCTGAGGGGCTCTAGAAGGGTCTGGGGGCCTTTAGAAGGGTCTTCAGGGGCTCTAGAAGGGTCTGGGGGCCTTTAGAAATGTCCTGAGGGGCATTAGAATGGTATGGGGGCCTTTAGAAAGGCCCTGAGGGGCATTAGAAGGGTCTGGGGGCCTTTAGAATGGTCCTGAGGGGCATTAGAAGGGTCTGCGGGCCTTTAGAAATGTCCTGAGGGGCATTAGAAGGGTATGGGGGCCTTTATAAGGGCCCTGAGGGGCATTACAAGGGTCTGGGGTCATATAGAAAGGCCCTGAATGGTTCTAGAAGTGTCTGGGGAACTTTAGAAAGGCCCTGAGGGGCATTAGAAGGGTCTGGGGGCCTTTAGAAGGGTCCTGAGGGGCATTAGAAGGGTCTGGGGGCCTTTAGAATGGTCCTGAGGGGGTTTAGAAGGGTCTGGAGGCATTTAAAACTGTCCTGAGAGGCTCTAGAAGGGTCTGGGTGCCTTTATAAGGGCCCTGAGGGGCATTACAAGGGTCTGGGGTCATATAGAAAGGCCCTGAATGGTTCTTGAATTGTCTGGGGTACTTTAGAAAGGCCCTGAGGGGCATTAGAAGGGTCTGTGGGCCTTTAGAAGGGTCCTGAGGGGCTCTATAAGGGTCTGGGGGCCTTTAGAAAGGTCCTGAGGGGCATTAGAAGGGTCTTGTGACCTTCATAAGGGTCCTGAAAGGCATTAGAAGGGTCTGGGGGCTTTTAGATGGGTCCTGAGGGGCTCTAGAAGGGTCTGGGGGCCTTTACATGGGTCTTGAGGGTCATTCGAAGGGTGTGGAGGCCTTTAGAAAGGCCCTGAGGGGCTCTAGAAGGGTCTGGGGGCTATTAGAAGCGTCCTGAGGGGTTCCAGAAGGGTCTGGGGGCCTTTTTAAAATCCCTCAGGGGGATTATAAGGGTCTCGCGGACTTTAGAAAGGCCCTGAGTGGCATTAGAAGGGTCTGGGTGCCTTTAGAAATGTCCTGAGGGGCTCTAGAAGGGTCTGGGGGCCTTTAGAAATGTCCTGAGGGGCATTAGAAGGGTATGGGGGCCTTTAGAAAGTCCCTGAGGGGCATTACAAGGGTCTGGGGTCATATAGAAAGGCCATGAGAAGTTCTAGAAGTGTCTGGGGTACTTTAGAAAGGCCCTGAGGGGCATTAGAAGGGTCTGGGGGCCTTTAGAAGGGTCCTGAGGGGCATTAAATGGGTCTGCGGGCCTTTAGAAATGTCCTGAGGGGCATTAGAAGGGTATGGGGGCCTTTCTAAGGGCCCTGAGGGGCATTACAAGGGTCTGGGGTCATATAGAAAGGCCCTGAGAGGTTCTAGAAGGGTCTGGGGTACTTTAGAAAGGCCCTGAGGGGCATTAGAAGGGTCTGGGGGCCTTTAGAAGGGTCCTGAGGGGCATTATAAGGGTCTGGGGGCCTTTAGAATGGTCCTGAGGGGGTTTAGAAGGGTCTGGAGGCATTTAAAACTGTCCTGAGAGGCTCTAGAAGGGTCTGGGTGCCTTTATAAGGGTCCTGAGGGGCATTAGAAGGGTCTTGTGGCCCTTATAAAAGCCCTGAGGGGAATTAGCAGGGTCTGGGGGACTTTAGAAGGGTCCTGAGGGGCTCTATAAGGGTCTGGGGGCCTTTAGAAGGGTCTTCAGGGGCTCTAGAAGGATCTGGGGACCTTTAGAAAGGCCCTGTGGGGCATTAGAAGGGTCTGGGGGCCTTTAGAATGCTCCTGAGGGGCAGTAGAAGGGTCTGGGGACCTTTAGAAAGGCCCTGACAGGCATTAGAATGGTCTGCGGGCCTTTAGAAGTGTCCTGAGTGGCTCTAGAATGGTCTGGGGGCCTTTATAAGGGTCCTGACGGGCTCTAGAAGGGTCTGGGAACCTTTATAAATGCCCTGAGGGGCAATAGAAGGGTCTGAGGGCCTTTAGAAAGGTCCTGAGGGGCATTAGAAGGGTCTTGTGGCCTTCATAAGGGTCCTGAAAGGCATTAGAAGGGTCTGGGGGCTTTTAGATGGGTTCTGAGGCAATCTAGAAGGGTCTAGGGGCCTTTACATTGGTCTTGAGTGTCATTAGAAGGGTGTGGAGGCCTTTAGAAAGGCCCTGAGGGGCTCTAGAAGGGTCTGGGGCTTTTAGAAAGGTCCTGAGGCAATCTAGAAGGGTCTGTGGGCCTTTACATGGGTCTTGAGGGTCATTAGAAGGGTGTGGAGGCCTTTAGAAAGGCCCTGAGGGGCTCTAGAAGGGTCTGGGGGCTATTAGAAGCGTCCTGAGGGGGTCCAGAAAAGTCTGGGGGCCTTTTTAAAGGCCCTAACGGGGATTATAAAGGTCTCGCGGCCTTTAGAAAGTCCCTGAGTGGCATTAGAAGGGTCTGGGTGCCTTTAGAAATGTCCTGAGGGTCTCTAGAACGGTCTGGTGGCCTTTAGAAATGTCCTGAGGGGCATTAGAAGGGTATGGGGGCCTTTAGAAAGGCCCTGAGGGGCATTACAAGGGTCTGGGGTCATATAGAAAGGCCCTGAGAGGTTCTAGAAGTGTCTGGGGTACTTTAGAAAGGCCCTGAGGGGCATTAGAAGGGTCTGGGGGCCTTTAGAAGGGTCCTGAGGGGGTCTATAAGTGTCTGGAGGCATTTAAAACTGTCCTGAGAGGCTCTAGAAGGGTCTGGGTGCCTTTATAAGGGTCCTGAGGGGCATTAGAAGGGTCTGGGTGCCCTTATAAAAGCCCTGAGGGGAATTAGCAGGGTCTGGGGGACGTTAGAAGGGTCCTGAGGGGCTCTATAAGGGTCTGAGGGCCTTTAGAATGGTCTTCAGGGTCTCTAGAACAGTCTGGGGACCTTTAGAAAGGCCCTGAGGGGCATTACAAGGGTCTGGGGTCATATAGAAAGGCCCTGAGAGGTTCTTGAATTGTCTGGGGACCTTTAGAAAGGCCCTGACGGGCATTAGAATGGTCTGCGGGCCTTTAGCAGAGTCCTGAGGGGCTCTAGATTGGTCTGGGGGCCTTTATAAGGGTCCTGACGGGCTCTAGAAGGGTCTGGGAACCTTTATAAATGCCCTGAGGGGCATTAGAAGGGTCTGAGGGCCTTTAGAAAGGTCCTGAGGGGCATTAGAAAGGTCTTGTTGCCTTTATAAGGGTCCTGAAAGGCATTAGAAGGGTCTGGGGGCCTTTTGAAGGGTCCTGAGGGGAATTAGAAGGGTCTGAAGGCCTTTAAAAGGGCCCTGAGGGGCATTTGAATGGTCTGGGGGCATTTAGAATGGCCCTGAGGTGGATTAGAAGGGTCTAGGGGCCTTTAGAAAGGTCCTGAGGGGCATTAGAAGGGTCTGAGGGCCTCTGGAAGGGTCCTGAGGGGCTCTAGAAAGATCTGGGGTCCTTTAGAAATGTCCTGAGGTGCTCTAAAAGTGTCTCGGGGCATTTCGAAGGGTCCAGAGGGGCATTAGAAGGGTCTGGGTGCCCTTATAAAAGCCCTGAGGGGAATTAGCTGGGTCTGGGGGACTTTAGAATGCTCCTGAGGGGCAGTAGAAGGGTCTGGGGACCTTTATTAATGCCCTGACGGGCATTAGAATGATCTGCGGGCCTTTAGAAGTGTCCTTATTGGCTCTACAATGGTCTGGGGTCCTTTATAAGGGTCCTGACGGGCTCTAGAAGGGTCTGGGAACCTTTATAAATGCCCTGAGGGGCATTAGAAGGGTCTGAGGGCCTTTAGAAATGCCCTGAGGGGCATTAGAATGGTCTGGGGCCTTTTAGAAGGGTCTTGAGGGGATCTAGAAAGGTCTGGGGGCCTTTAGAAGTGTACTGACGGGCTCTAGAAGGGTCTGGGGTCCTTTAGAAAGGCCCTGAGGGGCTCTAGAAGGGTCAGGGAGCCGTTAGAAGGATGTTTCGGGGCTCTTGAATGGTCTGCGGGCCTTTAGCATGGCCCTGAGGGGCTCTAAAAGAGTCTGGGGGCCTTTAGAGTGGTCTTGAGGGGCCCTAGAAGGGTGTGGGGACCTTTAGAAAAGCCCTGAGGGGCTTTAGAAGGGTCTGGGGGCATTTAGAAGGGTCTTCAGGGGCTCTAGAAGGGTCTAGGGACCTTTAGAAAGGCCCTATGAGGCATTTGAAGGGTCTGGGGGCCTTTAGAATGCTCCTGAGGTTCAGTAGAAGGGTCTGGGGACCTTTAGAAAGGCCCTGACGGGCATTAGAATGGTCTGCAGGCCTTTAGCAGTGTCCTGAGGGGCTCTAGAATGGTCTGGGGGCCTTTATAAGGGTCCTGACGGGATCTAGAAGGGTCTGGGAACCTTTATAAATGCCCTGAGGGGCATTAGAAGGGTCTGAGGGCCTTTAGAAAGGCCCTGAGGGGCTCTAGAAGGGTCTGGGGGCTATTAGAAGTGACCTGAGTGGGTCCAGAATGGTCTGGGGGCCTTTTTAAAGGCCCTCAGGGGGATTATAAGGGTCTCGCGGCCTTTAGAAAGGCCCTGAGTGGCATTATAACGGTCTGGGTGCCTTTAGAAATGTCCTGAGGGGCTCTAGAAGGGTCTGGGGGCCTTTAGAAATGTCCTGAGGGTCATTAGAAGGGTATGTGGGCCTTTAGAAAAGCCCTGAGTGGCATTAGAAGGGTCTGGGGTCATATAGAAAGGACCTGAGAGGTTCTAGAAGTGTCTGGGGTACTTTAGAAAGGCCCTGAGGGGCATTAGAAGGGTCTGGGGGCCTTTAGAAGGGCCCTGAGTGGCATTAGAAGGGTCTGAGGGCATTTACAATGGTCCTGAGGGGCATTAGAAGGGTCTTGTGGCCTTCATAAGGGTCCTGAAAGGCATTAGAAGGGTCTGGGGGCTTTTAGATGGGTCCTGAGGCAATCTAGAAGGGTCTGGGGGCCTTTACATGGGTCTTGAGGGTCATTAGAAGGGTGTGGAGGCCTTTAGAAAGGCCCTGAGGGGCTCTAGAAGGGTCTGGGGGCTATTAGAATCGTCCTGAGGGGGTCCAGAAGGGTCTGGGGGCCTTTTAAAAGGCCCTCAGGGGGATTATAAGAGTCTCGCGGCCTTTAGAATGGCCCTGAGTGGCATTAGAAGGGTCTGGGTGCCTTTAGAAATGTCCTGAGGGGCTCTAGAAGGGTCTGGGGGCCTTTAGAAATGTCCTGAGGGGCATTAGAAGGGTATGGGGGCCTTTATAAAAGCCCTGTTGGGTATTACAAGGGTCTGGGGTCATATAGAAAGGCCCTGAGAGGTTCTAGAAGTGTCTGGGGTACTTTAGAAAGCCCCTGAGGGGCATTAGAAGGGTCTGGGGGCCTTTACAATGGTCCTGAGGCGCATTAGAAGGGTCTTGTGGCCTTCATAAGGGTCCTGAAAGGCATTAGAAGGGTCTGGGGGCTTTTAGATGGGTCCTGAGGCAATCTAGAAGGGTCTAGAGGCCTTTACATGGGTCTTGAGGGTCATTAGAAGGGTGTGGAGGCCTTTAGAAAGGCCCTGAAAGGCATTAGAAGGGTCTGGGGGCTTTTAGATGGGTCCTGAGGCAATCTAGAAGGGTCTGGGTGCCTTTAGAAATGTACTCAGGGGCTCTAGAAGGTTCTGGGGGCCTTTAGAAATGTCCTGAGGGGCATTAGAAGGGTCTGGGTGCCCTTATAAAAGCCTTTAGGGGAATTAACAGGGTCTGGGGGACTTTAGAAGGGTCCTGAGGGGCTCTATAAGGGTCTGGGGGCCTTTAGAAGGGGCTTCAGGGGCTCTAGAAGGGTCTGGGGACCTTTAGAAAGGCCCTGTGGGGCATTAGAAGGGTCTGGGGGCCTTTAGAATGCTCCTGAGGGGCAGTAGAAGGGTCTGGGGACCTTTAGAAAGGTCCTGACGGGCATTAGAATGGTCTGCGGGCCTTTAGAAGTGTTCTGAGGTGCACTAGAATGGTCTGGGGGCCTTTATAAGGGTCCTGACAGGCTCTGGAAGGGTCTGGGAACCTTTATAAATGCCCTGAGGGGCATTAGAAGGGTCTGAGGGCCTTTAGAAAGGTCCTGAGGGGCATTAGAAGGGTCTTGTGGCATTCATAAGGGTCCTGAAAGGCATTAGAAGGGTCTGGGGGCTTTTAGATGGGTCCTGAGGCAATTTCAGAAGGGTCTAGAGGCCTTTACATGGGTCTTGAGGGTCATTAGAAGGGTGTGGAGGCCTTTAGAAAGGCCCTGAGGGGCTCTAGAATGGTCTGGGGGCTATTAGAAGCGTCCTGAGGGGGTCCAGAAGGGTCTGGGGGCCTTTTTAAAGGCCCTCAGGGGGATTATAAGGGTCTCGCGGCCTTTAGAAAGTCCTTGAGTGGCATTAGAAGGCTCTGGGTGCCTTTAGAAATGTCCTGAGGGGCTCTAGAAGGGTCTGTGGGCCTTTAGAAATGTCCTGAGGGGCATTAGAAGGGTCTGGGGGCCTTTAGAATGCTCCTGAGGGGCAGTAGAAGGGTCTGGGGACCTTTATAAAGGCCCTGACGGGCATTAGAATGGTCTGCGGGCCTTTAGAAGTGTCCTGAGGTGCTCTAGAATGGTCTGGGGGCCTTTATACGGGTCCTGACAGGCTCTAGAAGGGTCTGGAAACCTTTATAAATGCCCTGAGGGGCACTAGATTGGTCTGAGGGCCTTTAGAAAGGTCCTGAGGGGAATTAGAAGGGTCTTGTGGCCTTCATAAGGGTCCTGAAAGGCATTAGAAGGGTCTGGGGGCTTTTAGATGGGTCCTGAGGCAATCTAGAAGGGTCTGGGGGCCTTTACATGGGTCTTGAGGGTCATTAGAAGGGTGTGGAGGCCTTTAGAAAGGCCCTGAGGGGCCCTAGAAGGGTCTGGGGGCTTTTAGAATCGTCCAGAGGCAATCTAGAAGGGTCTGGGGGCCTTTACATGGGTCTTGACGGTAATTAGAAGGGTGTGGAGGCCTTTTGAAAGGCCCTGAAAGGCATTAGAAGGGTCTGGGGGCTATTAGATGCGTCCTGAGGGGGTCCAGAAGGGTCTGGGGGCCTTTTTAAAGGCCCTCAGGTTGATTATAAGGGTCTCGCGGCCTTTAGAAAGGCCCTGAGTGGCATTAGAAGGGTCTGGGTGCCTTTAGAAATGTCCTGAGGGGCTCTAGAAGGGTCTGGGGGCCTTTAGAAATGTCCTGAGGGGCATTAGAAGGGTATGGTGGCCTTTAGAAAAGCCCTGAGGGGCATTACAAGGGTCTGGGGTCATATAGAAAGGCCCTGAGAGGTTCTAGAAGTGTCTGGGGTATTTAGAAAGGCCCTGAGGGGCATTAGAAGGGTCTGGGGGCCTTTAGAAGGGCCCTGAGGGGCATTAGAAGGGTCTGAGGGCCTTTAGAAATGTCCTGAGGCGCATTAGAAGGGTCTTGTGGCCTTCATAAGGGTCCTGAAAGGCATTAGAAGGGTCTGGGGGCTTTTAGATGGGTCCTGAGGCAATCTAGAAGGGTCTAGAGGCCTTTACATGGGTCTTGAGGGTCATTAGAAGGGTGTGGAGGCCTTTAGAAAGGCCCTGAAAGGCATTAGAAGGGTCTGGGGGCTTTTAGATGGGTCCTGAGGCAATCTAGAAGGGTCTGGGTGCCTTTAGAAATGTACTCAGGGGCTCTAGAATGTTCTGGGGGCCTTTAGAAATGTCCTGAGGGGCATTAGAAGGGTCTGGGTGCCCTTATAAAAGCCCTGAGGGGAATTAACAGGGTCTGGGGGACTTTAGAAGGGTCCTGAGGGGCTCTATAAGGGTCTGGGAGCCTTTAGAAGGGTCTTCAGGGGCTCTAGAAGGGTCTGGGGACCTTTAGAAAGGCCCTGTGGGGCATTAGAAGGGTCTGGGGGCCTTTAGAATGCTCATGAGGGGCAGTAGAAGGGTCTGGTGGCATTCATAAGGGTCCTGAAAGGCATTAGAAGGGTCTGGGGTCTTTTAGATGGGTCCTGAGGCAATCTAGAAGGGTCTAGGGGCCTTTACATGGGTCTTGAGGGTCATTAGAAGGGTGTGGAGGCCTTTAGAAAGGCCCTGAGGGGCTCTAGAAGGGTCTGGGGGCTATTAGAAGTGTCCTGAGGGGGTCCAGAAGGGTCTGGGGGCCTTTTTAAAGGCCCTCAGGGGGATTATATGGGTCTCGCGGCCTTTAGAAAGGACCTGAGTGGCATTAGAAGGGTCTGGGTGCCTTTAGAAATGTCCTGAGGGGTCTAGAAGGGTCTAGGCGCCTTTAGATATGTCCTGAGGGGCTCTAGAAGGGTCTGGGGGCCTTTAGAAATGTCCTGAGGGGCATTAGAAGGGTATGGGGGTCTTTAGAAAGGCCCTGAGGGGCATTAGAAGGGTCTCGGATCATATAGAAAGGGCCTGAGAGGTTCTAGAAGTGTCTGGGGTACTTTAGAAAGGCCCTGAGGGGCATTAGAAGTGTCTGGGGGCCTTTAGAAGGGTCCTGCGGGGCATTAGAAGGGTCTGGGTGCCCTTATAAAAGACCTGAAAGGAATTAGCAGGGTCTGGGGGACTTTAGAAGGGTCCTGAGTGGCTCTATAAGGGTCTGCGGGCCTTTAGAAAGGTCTTCAGGGGCTCTAGAAGGGTCCTGGGGACCTTTAGAAAGGCCCTGTGGGGCATTAGAAGGGTCTGGGGGCCTTTAGAATGCTCCTGAGGGGCAGTAGAAGGGTCTGGGGACCTTTATAAAGGCCCTGACGGGCATTAGAATAGTCTGTGGGCCTTTAGAAGTGTCCTGAGGGGCTCTAGAATGGTCTGGGGGCCTTTATAAGGGTCCTGACGGGCTCTAGAAGGGTCTGGGAACCTTTATAAATGCCCTGAAAGGCATTAGAAGGGTCTGGGGGCTTTTAGATGGGTCCTGAGGCTATCTAGAAGTGTCTGGGGGCCTTTACATGGGTCTTGAGGGTCATTAGAAGGGTGTGGAGGCCTTTAGAAAGGCCCTGAAATGCACTAGAAGGGTCTGGGGGCTATTAGAAGCATCCTGAGGGGGTCCCGGAGGGTCTGGGTGCCTTTTTAAAGGCCCTCAGGTGGATTATAAGGGTCTCGCGGCCTTTAGAAAGGCCCTGAGTGGCATTAGAAGGGTCTGGGTGCCTTTAGAAATGTCCTGAGGGGCATTACAAGGGTTTGGGGTCATATAGAAAGGCCCTGAGAGGTTCTAGAAATGTCTGGGGTACTTTAGAAAGGCCCTGAGGGGCATTAGAAGGGTCTGGGGGCCTTTAGAAAGGCCCTGAGGGGCATTAGAAGGGTCTGGGGGCCTTTAGAATGGTCCTGAGGGGAGTCTAGAAGGGTCTGGAGGCATTTAAAACTGTCCTGAGATGCTCTAGAAGGGTCCTGGTGCCTTTATAAGGGTCCTGAGGGGCATTAGAAGGGTCTGGGTTCCCTTATAAAAGCCCTCAGGGGAATTAGCAGGGTCTGGGGGACTTTAGAAGTGTCCTGAGGGGCTCTATAAGGGTCTGAGGGCCTTTAGAAGGGTCCTGAGGGGCATTAGAAGGGTCTGGGGGCTTTTAGATGGGTCCTGAGGCAATCTAGAAGGGTCTGGGGGCCTTTACATGGGTCTTGAGGGTCATTAGAAGGGTGTGGAGGCCTTTAGAAAGGCGCTGAGGGGCTCTAGAAGGGTCTGGGGGCTATTAGAAGCGTCCTGAGAGGGTCCAGATGGGTCTGGGGGCCTTTTTAAAGGCCCTCAGGGGGATTATAAGGGTCTCGCGGTTTTTAGAATTGCCCTGAGTGGCATTACAAGGGTCTGGGGTCATATAGAAAGGCCCTGAGAAGTTCTAGAAGTGTCTGGGGTACTTTAGAAAGGCCCTGAGGGGCATAAGAAGGGTCTGGGGGCCTTTAGAATGGTCCTGAGGGGTTCTAGAAGGGTCTGGAGGCATTTAAAACTGTCCTGAGAGGCTCTAGAAGGGTCTGGGTGCCTTTATAAGGGTCCTGAGGGGCTTTAGAAGGGTCTGGGTGCCCTTATAAAAACCCTGAGGCGAATTAGCAGGGTCTGGGGGACTTTAGAAGGGTCTTCAGGGGCTCTAGAAGGGTCTGGGGACCTTTAGAAAGGCCCTGTCGGGCATTAGAAGGGTCTGGGGGCCTTTAGAATGCTCCTGAGGGGCTCTATAAGGGTCTGGGGACCTTTATAAGTGTCCTGATTGGCTCTAGAAGGGTCTGGGAACCTTTATAAATGCCCTGAGGGGCATTAGAAGGGTCTGAGGGCCTTTAGAAAGGTCCTGGGGGTCATTAGAAGGGTCTTGTGGCCTTCATAAGGGTCCTGAAAGGCATTAGAAGTGTCTGGGGGCTTTTAGATGGGTCCTGAGGCAATCTAGAATGGTCTAGGGGCCTTTACATGGGTCTTGAGGGTCATTAGAAGGGTGTGGAGGCCTTTAGAAAGGCCCTGAAAGGCATTAGAAGGGTCTGGGGGACTTTAGAAGGGTCCTGAGGGGCAGTAGAAGAGTCTGGGGACCTTTATAAAGGCCCTGACGGGTATTAGAATGGTCTGCGGGCCTTTAGAATTGTCCTGAGGGGCTCTAGAATGGTTTGGGGGCCTTTATAAGGGTCCTGACGGGCTCTAGAAGGGTCTGGGAACCTTTATAAATGCCCTGAGGGGCATTAGAATGGTCTGAGGGCCTTTAGAAAGGTCCTGAGAGGCATTAGAAGGGTCTGGTGGCCTTCATAAGGGTCCTGATAGGCATTAGAATTGTCTGGGGGCTTTTAGATGGGTCCTGAGGAAATCTAGAAGGGTCTAGGGGCCTTTACATGGGTCTTGAGGATCATTAGAAGGGTGTGGAGGCCTTTAGAAAGGCCCTGAAAGGCATTAGAAGGGTCTGGGGGCTTTTAGATGGGTCCTGAGGCAATCTAGAAGGGTCTGTGGGGCTTTACATGGGTCTTGAGGGTCATTAGGAGGGTGTGGATGCCTTTAGAAAGGCCCTGAGGAGCTCTAGAAGGGTCTGGGTTCTATTAGAAGCGTCCTGAGTGGTCCAGAAGGGTCTGGGGGCCTTTTTAAAGGCCCTCAGGGGGATTATAAGGGTCTCGCGGCCTTTAGAAAGGCCCTGAGTGGCATTAGAAGGGTCTGGGTGCCTTTAGAAATGACGTGAGGGGCATTAGAAGGGTATGGGGGCCTTTAGAAAGGCCCTGAGGGGCATTAGAAGGATCTGGGGGCCTTTAGAATGGTCCTGAGGGGAGTCTAGAAGGGTCTGGAGGCATTTAAAACTGTCCTGAGAGGCTCTAGAAGGGTCCTGGTGCCTTTATAAGGGTCCTGAAGGGCATTAGAAGGGTCTGGGTGCCCTTATAAAAGCCCTGCGGGGAACTAGCAGGGTCTGGGGGACTTTAGAAGGGTCCTGAGGGGCTCTATAAGGGTCTGGGGGCCTTTAGAAGGGTCTTCAGGGGCTCTAGAAAGGTCTGGGGACCTTTAGAAAGGCCCTGTGGGGCATTAGAAGGGTCTGGGGGCCTTTAGAATGCTCCTGAGGGGCAGTAGAAGGGTCTGGGGACCTTTAGAAAGGCCCTGACGGGCATTAGAATGGTCTGCGGGCCTTTAGAAGTGTCCTGATGGGATCTAGAATGGTCTGGGGGCCTTTAAAAGGGTCCTGACGGGCTCTAGAAGGGTCTGGGAACCTTTATAAATGCCCTGAGGGGCATTAGAAGGGTCTGAGGGCCTTTAGAAAGGTCCTGAGGGGCATTAGAAGGGTCTTGTGGCCTTCATAATGGTCCTGAAAGGCATTGGAAGGGTCTGGAGGCTTTTAGATGGGTCCTGAGGCAATCTAGAAGGGTCTAGGGGCCTTTACATGGGTCTTGAGGGTCATTAGAAGGGTGTGGAGGCCTTTAGAAAGGCCTGAGGGGCTCTAGAAGGGTCTGGGGTCTATTAGAAGCGTCCTGAGGGGGTCCAGAAGGGTCTGGGGGCCTTTTTAAAGGTCCTCAGGGGGATTATAAGGGTCTCGTAGCCTTTAGAAAGGCCCTGAGTGGCATTAGAAGGTTCTGGGTGCCTTTAGAAATGTCCTGAGGGGCTCTTGAAGGGTCTGGGGGCCATTACAAATGTCCTGAGGGTCATTCGAAGGGTATGGGGGCATTTAGAAAGGCCCTGAGGGGCATTACAAGGGTCTGGGGTCATATAGAAAGGCCCTGAGAGGTTCTAGAAGTGTCTGGGGTACTTTAGAAAGGCCCTGAGGGGCATTAGAAGGGTCTGGGGGCCTTTAGAAGGGTCCTGAGGTGCATTAGAAGGGTCTGGGTGCCTTTAGAATAGTCCTGAGGGGGTCTAGAATGGTCTGGAGGCATTTAAAACTGTCCTGAGAGGCTCTAGAAGGGTCTGGGTGCCTTTATAAAGGTCCTGAGGGGCATTTGAAGGGTCTTGTGGCCCTTATAATAGACCTGAGGGGAATTAGCAGGGTCTGGTGGCCTTCATAAGGGTCCTGAAAGGCATTAGAAGGGTCTGGGGTCTTTTTGATGGGTCCTGAGGCAATCTAGAAGGGTCTAGGGGCCTTTACATGGGTCTTGAGGGTCATTAGAAGGGTGTGGAGGCCTTTAGAAAGACCCTGAGGGGCTCTAGAAGGGTCTGGGGGCTATTAGAAGTGTCCTGAGGGGGTCCAGAAGGGTCTGGGGGCCTTTTTAAAGGCCCTCAGGGGGATTATATGGGTCTCGCGGCCTTTAGAAAGGACCTGAGTGGCATTAGAAGGGTCTGGGTGCCTTTAGAAATGTCCTTGGGGGCTCTAGAAGGGTCTGGGGGCCTTTAGAAATGTCCTGAGGTGCATTAGAAGGGTCTGGGGGCCTTTAGAAAGGCCCTGAGGGGCATTAGAAGGGTATGGGGGCCTTTATAAGGGTCCTGCGGGGCATTAGAAGGGTCTGGGTGCCCTTATAAAAGACCTGAAAGGAATTAGCAGGGTCTGGGGGACTTTAGAAGGGTCCTGAGGGGCTCTATAAGGGTCTGCGGGCCTTTAGAAGGGTCTTCAGGGGCTCTAGAAGGGTCTGGGGACCTTTAGAAAGGCCCTGTGGGGCATTAGAAGGGTCTGGGGGCCTTTAGAATGCTCCTGAGGGGCAGTAGATGGGTCTGGGGACCTTTATAAAGGCCCTGACGGGCATTAGAATAGTCTGTGGGCCTTTAGAAGTGTCCTGAGGGGCTCTAGAATGGTCTGGGGGCCTTTATAAGGGTCCTGACGGGCTCTAGAAGGGTCTGGGAACCTTTATAAATGCCCTGAGGGTCATTAGAAGGGTCTGAGGGCCTTTAGAAAGGTCCTGAGGGGCTTTAGAAGGGTCTTGTGGCCTTCATAAGGGTCCTGAAATGCATTAGAAGGGTCTGGGGGCTATTAGAAGCATCCTGAGTGGGTCCCGGAGGGTCCGGGGGCCTTTTTAAAGGCCCTCAGGTGGATTATAAGGGTCTCGCGGCCTTTAGAAAGGCCCTGAGTGGCATTAGAAGTGTCTGGGTGCCTTTACAAATGTCCTGAGGGGCATTACAAGGGTTTGGGGTCATATAGAAAGGCCCTGAGAGGTTCTAGAAATGTCTGGGGTACTTTAGAAAGGCCCTGAGGAACATTAGAAGGGTCTGGGGGCCTTTAGAAAGGCCCTGAGGGGCATTAGAAGGGTCTGGGGGCCTTTAGAATGGTCCTGAGGGGGTCTAGAAGGGTCTGGAGGCATTTAAAACTGTCCTGAGAGGCTCTAGAAGGGTCTGGGTGCCTTTATAAGGGTCCTGACGGGCATTAGAAGGGTCTGGGTGCCCTTATAAAAGCCCTGAGAGGAATTAGCAGGGTCTGGGGGACTTTAGAAGGGTCCTGAGGGGCTCTATAATGGTCTGGGGGCCTTTTGAAGGGTCTTCAGGGGCTCTAGAAGGGTCTGGGGACCTTTAGAAAGGCCCTGTGGGGCATTAGAAGGGTCTGGGGGCCTTTAGAATGCTCCTGAGGGGCAGTAGAAGGGTCTGGGGACATTTATAAGTGTCCTGACGGGCTCTAGAAGGGTCTGGGAACCTTTATAAATGCCCTGAGGGGCATTAGAAGGGTCTGAGGGCCTTTAGAAAGGTCCTGAGGGGCATTAGAAGGGTCTTGTGGCCTTGATAAGGGTCCTGAAAGGCATTAGAATGGTCTGGGGGCTTTTAGATGGGTCCTGAGGCAATCTAGAAGGGTCTAGGTGCCTTTACATGGGTCTTGAGGGTCATTAGAAGGGTGTGGAGGCCTTTAGAAAGGCCCTGAAAGGCATTAGAAGGGTCTGGCGGCTTTTAGATGGGTCCTGAGGCAATCTAGAAGGGTCTGGGGGGCTTTACATGGGTCTTGAGGGTCATTAGGAGGGTGTGGATGTCTTTAGAAAGGCCCTGAGGAGCTCTAGAAGGGTCTGGGGTCTATTTGAAGCGTCCTGAGGGGGTCCAGAAGGGTCTGGGGGCCTTTTTAAAGGCCCTCAGGGGGATTATAAGGGTCTCGCGGCCTTTAGAAAGGCCCTGAGTGGCATTAGAAGGGTCTGGGTGCCTTTAGAAATGACGTGAGGGGCATTAGAAGGGTATGGGGGCCTTTAGAAAGGCCCTGAGGAGCATTAGAAGGATCTGGGGGCCTTTAGAATGGTCCTGAGGGGAGTCTAGAAGGGTCTGGAGGCATTTAAAACTGTCCTGAGAGGCTCTAGAAGGGTCCTGGTGCCTTTATAAGGGTCCTGAGGGGCATTAGAAGGGTCTGGGTGCCCTTATAAAAGCCCTGCGGGGAATAAGCAGGGTCTGGGGGACTTTAGAAGGGTCCTGAGGGGCTCTATAAGGGTCTGGGGTCCTTTAGAAGGGTCTTCAGGGGCTCTAGAAGGGTCTGGGGACCTTTAGAAAGGCCCTGTGGGGCATTAGAAGGGTCTGGGGGCCTTTAGAATGCTCCTGAGGGGCAGTAGAAGGGTCTGGGGACCTTTATAAGTGTCCTGACGGGCTCTAGAAGGGTCTGGGAACCTTTATAAATGCCCTGAGGGGCATTAGAAGGGTCTGAGGGCCTTTAGAAAGGTCCTGAGGGGCATTAGAAGGGTCTTGTGGCCTTGATAAGGGTCCTGAAAGGCATTAGAATGGTCTGGGGGCTTTTAGATGGGTCCTGAGGCAATCTAGAAGGGTCTAGGTGCCTTTACATGGGTCTTGAGGGTCATTAGAAGGGTGTGGAGGCCTTTAGAAAGGCCCTGAAAGGCATTAGAAGGGTCTGGCGGCTTTTAGATGGGTCCTGAGGCAATCTAGAAGGGTCTGGGGGGCTTTACATGGGTCTTGAGGGTCATTAGGAGGGTGTGGATGTCTTTAGAAAGGCCCTGAGGAGCTCTAGAAGGGTCTGGGGTCTATTTGAAGCGTCCTGAGGGGGTCCAGAAGGGTCTGGGGGCCTTTTTAAAGGCCCTCAGGGGGATTATAAGGGTCTCGCGGCCTTTAGAAAGGCCCTGAGTGGCATTAGAAGGGTCTGGGTGCCTTTAGAAATGACGTGAGGGGCATTAGAAGGGTATGGGGGCCTTTAGAAAGGCCCTGAGGAGCATTAGAAGGATCTGGGGGCCTTTAGAATGGTCCTGAGGGGAGTCTAGAAGGGTCTGGAGGCATTTAAAACTGTCCTGAGAGGCTCTAGAAGGGTCCTGGTGCCTTTATAAGGGTCCTGAGGGGCATTAGAAGGGTCTGGGTGCCCTTATAAAAGCCCTGCGGGGAATAAGCAGGGTCTGGGGGACTTTAGAAGGGTCCTGAGGGGCTCTATAAGGGTCTGGGGTCCTTTAGAAGGGTCTTCAGGGGCTCTAGAAGGGTCTGGGGACCTTTAGAAAGGCCCTGTGGGGCATTAGAAGGGTCTGGGGGCCTTTAGAATGCTCCTGAGGGGCAGTAGAAGGGTCTGGGGACCTTTATAAAGGCCCTGACGGGCATTAGAATGGTCTGCGGGCCTTTAGAAGTGTCCTGAGGGGCTCTAGAATGGTCTGGGGGCCTTTATAAGGGTCCTGACGGGCTCTAGAAGGGTCTGGGAACCTTTATAAATGCCCTGAGGGGCATTAGAAGGGTCTGAGGGCTTTAGAAAGGTCCTGAGGGGCATTAGAAGGGTCTTGTGGCCTTCATAATGGTCCTGAAAGGCATTGGAAGGGTCTGGAGGCTTTTAGATGGGTCCTGAGGCAATCTAGAAGGGTCTAGGGGCCTTTACATGGGTCTTGAGGGTCTTTAGAAGGGTGTGGAGGCCTTTAGAAAGGCCCTGAGGGGCTCTAGAAGCGTCTGGGGTCTATTAGAAGCGTCCTGAGGGGGTCCAGAAGGGTCTGGGGGCCTTTTTAAAGGTCCTCACGGGGATTATAAGGGTCTCGCAGCCTTTAGAAAGGCCCTGAGTGGCATTAGACGGTTCTGGGTGCCTTTAGAAATGTCCTGAGGGGCTATTGAAGGGTCTGGGGGCCATTAGAATTGTCCTGAGGGTCATTCGAATGGTATGGGGGAATTTAGAAAGGCCCTGAGGGGCATTACAAGGGTCTGGGGTCATATAGAAAGGCCCTGAGAGGTTCTAGAAGTGTCTGGGGTACTTTAGAAAGGCCCTGAGGGGCATTAGAAGGGTCTGGGGGCCTTTAGAAGGGTCCTGAGGTGCATTAGAAGGGTCTGGGTGCCTTTAGAATGGTCCTGAGGGTGTCTAGAATGGTCTGGAGGCATTTAAAACTGTCCTGAGAGGCTCTAGAAGGGTCTGGGTGCCTTTATAAGGGTCCTGAGGGGCATTTGAAGGGTCTTGTAGCCCTTATAATAGAACTGAGTGGAATTAGCAGGGTCTGGGGGCCTTTACATGGGTCTTGAGGGTCATTAGAAGGGTGTGGAGGCCTTTAGAAAGGCCCTGAGGGGCTGTAGAATGGTCTCGGGGCTATTAGAAGCGTCCTGAGTGGGTCCAGAAGGGTCTGGGGGTCTTCTTAAAGGTCCTTATGGGGATTATAAGGGTCTCGCAGCCTTTAGAAAGGCCCTGAGTGGCATTAGAAGGTTCTGGGTGCCTTTAGAAATGTCCTGAGGGGCTCTAGAAGGGTCTGGGGGCCTTTAGAAGGGTCTTCAGGGGCATTAGAAGGGTATGGGGGCCTTTAGAAAGGCCCTGAGGGGCATTACAAGGGTCTGGGGTCATATAGAAAGGCCCTGAGAGGTTCTAGAAGTGTCTGGGGTACTTTAGAAAGGCCCTGAGGGGCATTAGAAGGGTCTGGGGGCCTTTAGAATGGACCTGAGTGGGTCTAGAAGGGTCTGGAGGCATTTAAAACTGTCCTGAGAGGCTCTAGAAGGATCTGGGTGCATTTATAAGGGCCCTGAGGGGAATTACAGGGTCTGGGGGACTTTAGAAGGGTCCTGAGGGGCTCTATAATGGTCTGGGGGCCTTTAGAAAGGTCCTGAGCAGCATTAGAAGGGTCTGGGGACCTTTATAAAGGCCCTGACGGGCATTAGAATGGTCTGCGGGCCTTTAGAAGTGTCCTGAGGGGCTCTAGAATGGTCTGGGGGCCTTTATAAGGGTCCTGATGGGCTCTAGAAGGGTCTGGGAACCTTTATAAATGCCCTGAGGGGCATTAGAAGGGTCTGAGGGCCTTTAGAAATGTCCTGAGGGGCATTAGAAGGGTCTGGTGGCCTTCATAAGGGTCCTGAAAGGCATTAGAAGGGTCTGGGGGCTTTTAGATGGGTCCTGAGGCAATCTAGAAGGGTCTAGGGGCCTTTACATGGGTCTTGAGGGTCATTAGAAGGGTGTGGAGGCCTTTAGAAAGGCCCTGAAAGGCATTAGAAGGGTCTGGGGGCTTTTAGATGGGTCCTGAGGCATTCTAGAAGGTTCTGGGGGGCTTTACATAGGTCTTGAGGGTCATTAGGAGGGTGTGGATGCCTTTATAAAGGCCCTGAGGAGCTCTAGAAGGGTCTGGGGTCTATTAGAAGCGTCCTGAGGGGGTCCAGAAGGGTCTGGGGGCCTTTTTAAAGGCCCTCAGGGGGATTATAAGGGTCTCGCGGCCTTTAGAAAGGTCCTGAGTGGCATTAGAAGGGTCTGGGTGCCTTTAGAAATGACGTGAGGGGCATTACAAAAGTATGGGGGCCTTTAGAAAGGCCCTGAGGGGCATTAGAAGGATCTGGGGGCCTTTAGAATTGTCCTGAGGTGAGTCTAGAAGGGTCTGGAGGCATTTAAAACTGTCCTGAGAGGATCTAGAAGGGTCCTGGTGCCTTTATAAGGGTCCTGAGGGGCATTAGAAGGGTCTGGGTGCCCTTATAAAAGCCCTGCGGGGAATTAGCAGGGTCTGGGGGACTTTAGAAGGGTCCTGAGGGGCTCTATAAGGGTCTGGGGGCCTTTAGAAGGGTCTTCAGGGGCTCTAGAAGGGTCTGGGGACCTTTAGAAAGGCCCTGTGGGGCATTAGAAGGGTCTGGGGGCCTTTAGAATGCTCCTGAGGAGCAGTAGAAGGGTCTGGGGACCTTTATAAAGGCCCTGACGGGCATTAGAATGGTCTGCGGGCCTTTAGAAGTGTCCTGAGGGGCTCTAGAATGGTCTACGGGCCTTTATAAGGGTCCTGACGGGCTCTAGAAGGGTCTGGGAACCTTTATAAATGCCCTGAGGGGCATTAGAAGGGTCTGAGGGCCTTTAGAAAGGTCCTGAGGGGCATTAGAAGGGTCTTGTGGCCTGCATAAGGGTCCTGAAAGGTATTAGAAGGGTCTTGGGGCTTTTAGATGGGTCCTGAGGCAATCTAGAAGGGTCTAGGGGCCTTTACATAGGACTTGAGGGGCATTAGAAGGGTCTGAGGGCCTTTAGTAGGGTCCTGAGGGGCATTAGAAGGGTCTGGGGGCTTTTAGATGGGTCCTGAGGCAATCTAGAAGGGTCTGGGGGCCTTTACATGGGTCTTGATGGTCATTAGAAGGGTGTGGAGGCCTTTAGAAAGGCGCTGAGTGGCTCTAGAAGGGTCTGGGGGCTATTAGAAGCGTCCTGAGAGGGTCCAGAAGGGTCTGGGGGCCTTTTTAAAGGCCCTCAGGGGGATTATAAGGGTCTCGCGGCTTTTAGAATTGCCCTGAGTGGCATTACAAGGGTCTGGGGTCATATAGAAAGGCCCTGAGAAGTTCTAGAAGTGTCTGGGGTACTTTAGAAAGGCCCTGAGGGGCATTAGAAGGGTCTGGGGGCCTTTAGAATGGTCCTGAGGGGTTCTAGAAGGGTCTGGAGGCATTTAAAACTGTCCTGAGAGGCTCTAGAAGGGTCTGGGTGCCTTTATAAGGGTCCTGAGGGGCTTTAGAAGGGTCTGGGTGCCCTTATAAAAGCCCTGAGGGGAATTAGCAGGGTCTGGAGGACTTTAGAAGGGTCTTCAGGGGCTCTAGAAGGGTCTGGGGACCTTTAGAAAGGCCCTGTCGGGCATTAGAAGGGTCTGGGGGCCTTTAGAATGCTCCTGAGGGGCAGTAGAAGGGTCTGGGGACCTATAGAAAGGCCCTGACGGGCATTAGAATGGTCTGCGGGATTTAGAAGTGTCCTGAGGGGCTCTAGAATGGTCTGGGGTCCTTTATAAGTGTCCTGACGGGCTCTAGAAGTGTCTGGGAACCTTTATAAATGCCCTGAGGGGCATTAGAAGGGTCTGAGTGCCTTTAGAAAGGTCCTGAGGGGCATTAGAAGGGTCTTGTGGCCTTCATAAGGGTCCTGAGGGGCATTAGAAGGGTCTGGGGGCTTTTAGATGGGTCCTGAGGCAATCTAGAAGGGTCTAGGGGCCTTTACATTGGTCTTGAGGGGCATTAGAAGGGTCTGAGGGCCTTTAGAAGGGTCCTGAGGGGCATTAGAAGGTTCTGGGAGCTTTTAGATGGGTCCTGAGGCAATCTAGAAGGGTCTGGGGGCCTTTACATGGGTCTTGAGGGTCATTAGAAGGGTGTGGAGGCCTTTAGAAAGGCCCTGAGGGGCTCTAGAAGGGTCTGGGGGCTATTAGAAGCGTCCTGAGGGGGTCCAGAAGGGTCTGGGGGCCTTTTTAAAGGCCCTCAGGGGGATTATAAGGGTCTCGCGGCTTTTAGAAAGGCCCTGAGTGGCATTAGAAGGGTCTGGGGTCATATAGAAAGGCCCTCAGAGGTTCTAGAAGTGTCTGGAGTACTTTAGAAAGGCCCTGAGGGGCATTAGAAGGGTCTGGGGGCCTTTAGAATGGTCCTGAGGGGGTCTAGAAGGTTCTGGAGGCATTTAAAACTGTCCTGAGAGGCTCTAGAAGGGTCTGGGTGCCTTTATAAGGGTCCTGAGGGGCTTTAGAAGGGTCTGGGTGCCCTTATAAAAGCCCTGAGGGGAATTAGCAGGGTCTGGGGGACTTTAGAAGGGTCCTGAGGGGCTCTATAAGGGTCTGGGGGCCTTTAGAAGGGTCTTCAGGGGCTCTATAAGGGTCTGGGGACCTTTAGAAAGGCCCTGTGGGGCATTAGAAGGGTCTGGGGGCCTTTAGAATGCTCCTGAGGGGCTCTAGAAGGGTCTGGGAACCTTTATAAATGCCCTGAGGCGCATTAGAAGGGTCTGAGGGCCTTTAGAAAGGTCCTGAGGGGCATTAGAAGGGTCTTGTGGCCTTCATAATGGTCCTGAAAGGCATTAGAAGGGTCTGGGGGCTTTTAGATGGGTCCTGAGGGTCATTAGAAGGGTGTGGATGCCTTTAGAAAGGCCCTGAGGGGCTCTAGAAGGGTCTGGGGTCTATTAGAAGCGTCCTGAGGGGGTCCAGAAGGGTCTGGGGGACTTTTTAAAGGCCCTCAGGGGGATTATAAGGGTCTCGCGGCCTTTAGAAAGGACCTGAGTGGCATTAGAAGGGTCTGGGTACCTTTAGAAATGACGTGAGGGGCATTACAAAAGTATGGGGGCCTTTAAAAAGGCCCTGAGGGGCATTAGAATCGTCTGGGGGCGTTTAGAATGGTCCTGAGGGGAGTCTAGAAGGGTCTGGAGGCATTTAAAACTGTCCTGAGAGGCTCTAGAAGGGTCCTGGTGCCTTTATAAGGGTCCTGAGGGGCATTAGAAGATTCTGGGTGCCCTTATGAAAGCCCTGAGGGGAACTAGCATGGTCTGGGGGACTTTAGAAGGGTCCTGAGGGGCTCTATAAGGGTCTGGGGGCCTTTAGAAGGGTCTTCAGGGGCAGTAGAAGGGTCTGGGGACCTTTATAAAGGCCCTGACGGGCATTAGAATGGTCTGCGGACCTTTAGAAGTGTCCTGAGGGGCTCTAGAATGGTCTGGGGGCCTTTATAAGGGTCCTGACGGGCTCTAGAAGGGTCTGGGAACCTTTATAAATGCCCTGAGGGGCATTAGAAGGGTCTGAGGGCCTTTAGAAAGGTCCTGAGGGGCATTAGAAGGTTCTTGTGGCCTTCATAAGGGTCCTGAAAGGCATAGGAAGGGTCTGGGGGCTTTTAGATGGGTCCTGAGGCAATCTAGAAGGGTCTAGGGGCCTTTACATGGGTCTTGAGGGTCATTAGAAGGGTGTGGAGGCCTTTAGAAAGGCCCTGAGAGGCATTAGAAGGGTCTGGGGGCTTTTAGATGGGTCCTGAGGCAATCTAGAAGGGTCTGGGGGCCTTTACATGGGTCTTGAGGGTCATTAGAAGGGTGTGGAGGCCTTTAGAAAGGCCCTGAGGGGCTCTAGAAGGGTCTGGGGGCTATTAGAAGCGTCCTGAGGGTGTCTAGAAGGGTCTGGGGGCCTTTAGAAATGACCTGAGGGGCATTAGAAGGGTATGGGGGCCTTTAGAAAGGCCCTGAGGGGCATTAGAAGGGTCTGGGGGCCTTTAGAATGGTCCTCAGGGGGTCTAGAAGGGTCTGGAGGCATTTAAAACTGTCCTGAGAGGCTCTAGAAGGGTCTGGGTGCCTTTATAAGGGTCCTGAGTGGCATTAGAAGGGTCTGGGTGCCCTTATAAAAGCCCTGAGGGGAATTAGCAGGGTCTGGGGGACTTTAGAAGGGTCCTGAGGGGCTCTATTACGGTCTGGGGGCCTTTAGAAGGGTCTTCAGGGGCTCTAGAAGGGTCTAGGGACCTTTAGAAAGGCCCTGTGAGTCACTAGAAGGGTCTGGAGGCCTTTAGAATGCTCCTGAGGGGCAGTAGAAGGGTCTGGGGACATTTATAAAGGCCCTGACAGGCATTAGAATGGTCTGCGGGATTTAGAAGTGTCCTGAGGGGCTCTAGAATGGTCTGGGGGCCTTTATAAGTGTCCTGACAGGCTCTAGAAGGGTCTGGGAACCTTTATAAATGCCCTGAGGGGCATTAGAAGGGTCTGAGGGCCTTTAGAAAGGTGCTGAGGGGCATTAGAAGGGTCTTGTGGCCTTGATAAGGGCCCTGAAAGGCATTAGAAGGGTCTGGGGGCTTTTAGATGGGTCCTAAGGCAATCTAGAAGGGTCTGGGGGCCTTTACATGGGTCTTGAGGGTCATTAGAAGGGTGTGGAGGCCTTTAGAAAGGCCCTGAGGAGCTCTAGAAGGGTCTGGGGGCTATTAGAAGCGTCCTGAGGGGGTCCAGAAGGGTCTGAGGGCCTTTTTAAAGGCCCTCAGGTGGATTATAAGGGTCTCGCGGCCTTTAGAAAGGCCCTGAGTGGCATTAGAAGGGTCTGGGTGCCTTTAGAAATGACCTGAGGGGCATTAGAAGGGTATGGGAGCCTTTAGAAAGGCCCTGATGGGCATTAGAAGGGTCTGGGGGCCTTTAGAATGGTCCTGAGTGGGTCTAGAAGGGTCTGGAAGCATTTAAAACTGTCCTGAGAGGCTCTAGAAGGGTCTGGGTGCCTTTATAAGGGTCCTGAGGGGCATTAGAAGGGTCTGGGTGCCTTTATAAAAGCCCTGAGGGGAATTAGCAGGGTCTGGGGGACTTTAGAAGGGTCCTGAGGGGCTCTATAAGGGTCTGGGGGCCTTTAGAAGGGTCTTCAGGGGCTCTAGAAGGGTCTGGGGACCTTTAGAAAGGCCCTGTGGGGCATTAGAAGGGTCTGGGGGCCTTTAGAATGTTCCTGAGGGGCAGTAGAATGGTCTGGGGACCTTTAGAAAGGCTCTGGACGGGCATTAGAATGATCTGCGGGCCTTTAGAAATGTCCAGAGGGGCTCTAGAATGGTCTGGGGGCCTTTATAAGGGTCCTGACAGGCTCTAGAAGGGTCTGGGAACCTTTATAAATGCCCTGAAGGGCATTAGAAGGGTCTGAGGGCCTTTAGATATTTCCTGAGGGGCATTAGAAGGGTCTTGTGGCCTTGATAAGGGTCCTAAGGGGCATTAGAAGGGTCTGGAGGCTTTTAGATGTGTCCTGAGGCAATCTAGAAGGGTCTGGGGGCCTTTACATGGGTCTTGAGGGTCATTAGAAGAGTGTGGATGCCTTTAGAAAGGCGCTGAGGGGCTCTAGAAGGGTCTGGGGGCTATTAGAAGCGTCCTGAATGGGTCCAGAAGGGTCTGGGGGCCTTTTTAAAGGCCCTCAGGGGGATTATAAGGGTCTCGCGGCTTTTAGAAAGGCCCTGAGTGGCATTACAAGGGTCTGGGGTCATATAGAAAGGCCCTGAGAGGTTCTAGATGTGTCTGGGGTACTTTAGAAATGCCCTGAGGGGCATTAGAAGGGTCTGGGGGCCTTTAGAATGGTCCTGAGGAGTTCTAGAAGGGTCTGGAGGCATTTAAAACTGTCCTGAGAGGCTCTAGAAGGGTCTGGGTGCCTTTATAAGGGTCCTGAGGGGCTTTAGAAGGGTCTGGGTGCCCTTATAATAGACCTGAGGGGAATTAGCAGGGTCTGGGGGACTTTAGAAGGGTCCTGAGGGGCTCTATAAGGGTCTGCGGGCCTTTAGAAGGGTCTTCAGGGGCTCTAGAAGGGTCTGGGGACCTTTAGAAAGGCCCTGTGGGGCATTAGAAGGGTCTGGAGGCCTTTAGAATGCTCCTGAGGGGCTCTAAAAGGGTCTGGGAACCTTTATAAATGCCCTGAGGGGCATTAGAAGGGTCTGAGGGCCTTTAGAAAGGTCGTGAGGGGCATTAGAAGGGTCTTGTGGCCTTTAGAAAGGTCCTGAGGGACATAAGAAGGGTCTTGCGGCCTTCATAAGGGTCCTGAAAGGCATTAGAAGGGTCTGGGGGCTTTTAGATGGGTCCTGAGGCAATCTAGAAGGGTCTAGGGGCCTTTACATGGGTCTTGAGGGTCATTAGAAGGGTGTGGAGGCCTTTAGAAAGGCCCTGAAAGGCATTAGAAAAGTCTGGGGCTATTAGATGGGTCCTTAGGCAATCTAGAAGGGTCTGGGGGCCTTTACATGGGTCTTGAGGGTCATTAGAAGGGTGTGGAGGCCTTTAGAAAGGCCCTGAGGGCCTCTAGAAGGGTCTGGGGGCTATTAGAAGCGTCCTGAGGGGGTCCAGAAGGGTCTGGGGGCCTTTTTAAAGGCCCTCAGGGGGATTATAAGGGTCTCGCGGCCTTGAGAAAGGCCCTGAGTGGCATTACAAGGGTCTGGGGTCATATAGAAAGGCCCTGAGAGGTTCTAGAAGTGTCTGGGGTACTTTAGAAAGGCCCTGAGGGGCATTAGAAGGGTATGGGGGCCTTTAGAATGGTCCTGAGGGGGTCTAGAAGGGTCTCGAGGCATTTAAAACTGTCCTGAGAGGCTCTAGAATGGTCTGGGTGCCTTTATAAGGGTCCTGAGGGGCATTAGAAGGGTCTGGGTGCCCTTATAAAAGCCCTGAGGGGAATTCGCTGGTTCTTGGGGACTTTAGAAGGGTCCTGAGGGGCTCTATAAGGGTCTGGGGGCCTTTAGAAGGGTCTTCAGGGGCTCTAGAAGGGTCTGGGGACCTTTAGAAAGGCCCTGTGGGGCATTAGAAGGGTCTGGGGGCCTTTAGAATGCTCCTGAGGGGCAGTAGAAGGGTCTGGGGACATTTATAAAGGCCCTGACAGGCATTAGAATGGTCTGCGGGATTTAGAAGTGTCCTGAGGGGCTCTAGAATGGTCTGGGGGCCTTTATAAGTGTCCTGACGGGCTCTAGAAGGGTCTGGGAACCTTTATAAATGCCCTGAGGGGCATTAGAAGGGTCTGAGGGCCTTTAGAAAGGTCCTGAGGGGCATTAGAAGGGTCTTGTGGCCTTCATAAGGGTTCTGAAAGGCATTAGAAGGCTCTGGGGGCTTTTAGATGGGTCCTCAGGCAATCTAGAAGGGTCTGGGGGCCTTTACATGGGTCTTGAGGTTCACTAGAAGGGTGTGGAGGCCTTTAGAAAGGCCCTGAGGGGCTCTAGAAGGGTCTGGGGGCTATTAGAAGCGTCCTGAGGGGGTCCAGAAGGGTCTGAGGGCCTTTTTAAAGGCCCTCAGGGGGATTATAAGGGTCTCGCGGCCTTTAGAAAGCCCTGAGTGGCATTAGAAGGGTCTGGGTGCCTTTAGAAATGACCTGAGGGGCATTAGAAGGGTATGGGGGCCTTTAGAAAGGCCCTGAGGGGCATTAGAAGGGTCTGGGGGCCTTTAGAATGGTCCTGAGGGGGTCTAGAAGGGTCTGGAGGCATTTAAAACTGTCCTGAGAGGCTCTAGAAGGGTCTGGGTGCCTTTATAAGGGTCCTGAGGGGCATTAGAAGGGTCTGGGTGCCCTTATAAAAGACCTGAGGGGAATTAGCAGGGTCTGGGGGACTTTAGAAGGGTCCTGAGGGGCTCTATAAGGGTCTGCGGGCCTTTAGAAGGGTCTTCAGGGGCTCTAGAAGGGTCTGGGGACCTTTAGAAAGGCCCTGTCGGGCATTAGAAGGGTCTGGGGACCTTTAGAATGCTCCTGAGGGGCTCTATAAGGGTCTGGGGACCTTTATAAGTGTCCTGACTCGCTCTAGAAGGGTCTGGGAACCTTTATAAATGCCCTGAGGGGCATTAGAAGGGTCTGAGGGCCTTTAGAAAGGTCCTGAGGGTCATTAGAAGGGTCTTGCGGCATTCATAAGGGTCCTGAAAGGCATTAGAAGGGTCTGGGGGCTTTTAGATGGGTCCTGAGGCAATCTAGAATGGTCTAGGGGCCTTTACATGGGTCTTGAGGGTCATTAGAAGGGTGTGGAGGCCTTTAGAAAGGCCCTGAAAGGCATTAGAAGGGTCTGGGGCTATTAGATGGGTCCTTAGGCAATCTAGAAGGGTCTGGGGGCCTTTACATGGGTCTTGAGGGTCATTAGAAGGGTGTAGAGGCCTTTAGAAAGGCCCTGAGGGCCTCTAGAAGGGTCTGGGGGCTATTAGAAACGTCCTGAGGGGGTCCAGAAGGGTCTGGGGGCCTTTTTAAAGGCCCTCAGGGGGATTATAAGGGTCTCGCGGCCTTTAGAAAGGCCCTGAGTGGCATTACAAGGGTCTGGGGTCATATAGAAAGGCCCTGAGAGGTTCTAGAAGTGTCTGGGGTACTTTAGAAAGGCCCTGAGGGGCATTAGAAGGGTCTGGGGGCCTTTAGAATGGTCCTGAGGGGGTCTAGAATGGTCTGGAGGCATTTAAAACTGTCCTGAGAGGCTCTAGAAGGGTCTGGGTGCCTTTATAAGGGTCCTGAGGGGCATTAGAAGGGTCTGGGTGCCCTTATAAAAGCCCTGAAAGGAATTAACAGGGTCTGGGGGCCTTTAGAAGGGTCCTGAGGGGCTCTATAAGGGTCTGGGGGCCTTTAGAAGGGTCTTCAGGGGCTCTAGAAGGGTCTGGGGACCTTTAGAAAGGCCCTGTGGGGCATTAGAAGGGTCTGGGGGCCTTTAGAATGCTCCTGAGGGGCAGTAGAAGGGTCTGGGGACCTTTGGAAAGGCCCTGACGGGCATTAGAATGGTCTGCGGGCCTTTAGAAGTGTCCTGAGGGGCTCTAGAATGGTCTGGGGGCCTTTATAAGTGTCCTGACGGGCTCTAGAAGGGTCTGGGAACCTTTATAAATGCCCTGAGGGGCATTAGAAGGGTCTGAGGGCCTTTAGAAAGGTCCTGAGGGGCATTAGAAGGGTCTTGCGGCCTTGATAAGGGTCCTGAAAGGCATTAGAAGGGTCTGGGGGCTTTTAGATGGGTCCTGAGGAAATCTAGGAGGGTCTGGGGGCCTTTACATGGGTCTTGAGGGTCATTAGAAGGGTGTGGAGGCCTTTAGAAAGGCCCTGAGGAGCTCTAGAAGGGTCTGGGGGCTATTAGAAGCGTCCTGAGGGGGTCCAGAAGGGTCTGGGGGCCTTTTTAAAGGCCCTCAGGGGAATTATAAGGGTCTCGCGGCCTTTAGAAAGGCCCTGAGTGGCATTACAAGGGCCTGGGGTCATATAGAAAGGCCCTGAGAAATTCTAGAAGTGTCTGGGGTACTTTAGAAAGGCCCTGAGGGGAATTAGAAGGGTCTGGGGGCCTTTAGAATGGTCCTGAGGGGGTCTAGAAGGGTCTGGAGGCATTTAAAACTGTCCTGAGAGGCTCTAGAAGGGTCTGGGTGCCTTTATAAGGGTCCTGAGGGGCATTAGAAGTGTCTGGGTGCCATTATAAAAGCCCTGAGGGGAATAAGCGGGGTCTGGGGGACTTCAGAAGGGTCCTGAGGGGCTCTATAATGGTCTGGGGGCCTTTAGAAGGGTCTTCAGGGGCTCTAGAAGGGTCTGGGGACCTTTAGAAAGGCCCTGTGGGGCATTAGAAGGGTCTGGGGGCCTTTAGAAAGCTCCTGAGGGGCAGTAGAAGGGTCTGGGGACCTTTATAAGGGTCCTGACGGGCTCTAGAAGGGTCTGGGGACCTTTATAAGGGTCCTGACGGGCTCTAGAAGGGTCTGAGGGCCTTTAGAAAGGTCCTGATGGGCATTAGAAGGGTCTTGTGGCCTTCATAATGGTCCTGAAAGGCATTGGAAGGTTCTGGGGGATTTTAGATCGGTCCTGAGGCATTCTAGAAGGGTCTAGGGTCCTTTACATGGGTCTTGAGGGTCGTTAGAAGGGTGTGGAGGCCTTTAGAAAGGCCCTGAAAGGCATTAGAAGGGTCTGGGGGCTTTTAGATGGGTCCTGAGGCAATCTAGAAGGGTCTGGGTGCCTTTACATGGGTCTTGAGGGTCATTAGAAGGGTGTGGAGGCCTTTAGAAAGGCCCTGAGGGGCACTAGAAGGGTCTGGGGGCTATTAGAAGCGTCCTGAGGGGGTCTAGAAGGGTCTGGGGGCCTTTAGAAATGACCTGAGGGGCATTAGAATGGTATGGGGGCCTTTAGAAAGGCCCTGATGGGCATTAGAAGGGTCTGGGGGCCTTTAGAATGGTCCTGAGGGGGTCTAGAAGGGTCTGGAGGCATTTAAAACTGTCCTGAGAGGCTCTAGAAGGGTCTGGGTGCCTTTATAAGGGTCCTGAGGGGCATTAGAATGGTCTGGGTGCCCTTATAAAAGCCCTGAGGGGAATTAACAGGGTCTGGGGGCCTTTAGAAGGGTCCTGAGGGGCTCTATAAGGGTCTGGGGGCCTTTAGAAGGGTCTTCAGGGGCTCTAGAAGGGTCTGGGGACCTTTAGAAAGGCCCTGTGGGGCATTAGAAGGGTCTGGGGGCCTTTAGAATGCTCCTGAGTGGCAGTAGAAGGGTCTGGGGACCTTTAGAAAGGCCCTGACGGGCATTAGAATGGTCTGCGGGCCTTTAGAAGTGTCCTGAGGGGCTCTAGAATGGTCTGGGGGCCTTTATAAGTGTCCTGACGGGCTCTAGAAGGGTCTGGGAACCTTTATAAATGCCCTGAGGGGCATTAGAAGGGTCTGAGGGCCTTTAGAAAGGTCCTGAGCGGCATTAGAAGGGTCTTGTGGCCTTGATAAGGGTCCTGAAAGGCATTAGAAGGGTCTGGGGTCTTTTAGATGGGTCCTCAGGCAATCTAGAAGGGTCTAGGGGCCTTTACATGGGTCTTGAGGGTCATTAGAAGGGTGTGGAGTCCTTTAGAAAGGCCCTGAGGAGCTCTAGAAGGGTCAGGGGGCTATTAGAAGCGTCCTGAGGGGGTCCAGAAGGGTCTGGGGGCCTTTTTAAAGGCCCTCAGGGGGATTATAAGGGTCTCGCGGCCTTTAGAAAGGCCCTGAGTGGCATTAGAAGGGTCTGGGTGCCTTTAGAAATGACCTGAGGGGCATTAGAAGGGTATGGGAGCCTTTAGAAAGGCCCTGAGGGGCATTAGAAGGGTCTGGGGGCCTTTAGAATGGTCCTGAGGGGGTCTAGAAGGGTCTGGAGGCATTTAAAACTGTCCTGAGAGGCTCTAGAAGGGTCTGGGTGCCTTTATAAGGGTCCTGAGGGGCATTAGAAGGGTCTGGGTGCCCTTATGAAAGCCCTGAGGGGAATTAGCAGGGTCTGGGGGACTTTAGAATGGTCCTGAGGAGCTCTATAAGGGTCTGGTGGCCTTTAGAAGGGTCTTCAGGGGCTCTAGAAGGGTCTGGGGACGTTTAGAAAGGCCCTGTGGGGCATTAGAAGGGTCTGGGGGCCTTTAGAAAGGTCTTCAGGGACTCTATAAGGGTCTGGGTACCTTTAGAAAGGCCCTGTGGGGCATTAGAAGGGTCTGGGGGCCTTTAGAATGCTCCTGAGGGACAGTATAAGGGTCTGGGGACCTTTATAAGTGTCCTGACAGGCTCTAGAATGGTCTGGGAACCTTTATAAATGCCCTGAGGGGCATTAGAAGGGTCTGAGTGCCTTTAGAAAGGTCCTGAGGGGCATTAGAAGGGTCTTGTGGCCTTCCTAAGGGTCCTGAAAGGCATTAGAAGGCTCTGGGGGCTTTTAGATGGGTCCTGAGGCAATCTAGAAGGGTCTAGGGGCCTTTACAATGGTCTTGAGGGTCATTAGAAGGGTGTGGAAACCTTTAGAAAGGCCCTGAAAGGCATTAGAAGGGTCTGGGGGCTATTAGATGGGTCCTTAGGCAATCTAGAAGGGTCTGGGGTCCTTTACATTGGTCTTGAGTGTCCTTAGAAGGGTGTGGAGGCCTTCAGAAAGGCCCTGATGGGCTCTAGAAGGGTCTGGGGGCTATTAGAAGCGTCCTGAGGGGGACCAGAAGGGTCTGGGGGACTTTTTAAAGGCCCTCAAGGGGAATTAAATGGGTCTCGCGGCCTTTAGAAAGGCCCTGAGTGGCATTACAAGGGCCTGGGGTCATATATAAAGGCCCTGAGAGGTTCTAGAAGTGTCTGGGGTACTTTAGAAAGGCCCTGAGGGGCATTAGAAGGGTCTGGGGGCCTTTAGAATGGTCCTGAGGGGGTCTAGAAGGGTCTGGAGGCATTTAAAACTGTCCTGAGAGGCTCTAGAAGGGTCTGGGTGCCTTTATAAGGGTCCTGAGGGGCATTAGAAGGGTCTGGGGGCCTTTAGAATGGTCCTGAGGGGGTCTAGAAGGGTCTGGAGGCATTTAAAACTGTCCTGAGAGGCTCTAGAAGGGTCTGGGTGCCTTTATAAGGGTCCTGAGGGGCATTAGAAGGGTCTGGGTGCCCTTATGAAAGCCCTGAGGGGAATTAGCAGGGTCTGGGGGACTTTAGAAGAGTCCTGAGGGGCTCTATAAAGGTCTGGGGGCCTTTAGAAGGGTCTTCAAGGGCTCTAGAATGGTCTCGGGACAATTAGAAAGGCCTTGTGGGGCATTAGAAGGGTCTTGGGGCCTTTAGAATGCTCCTGAGGGGCAGTAGAAGGGTCTGGGGACCTTTATAAGGCCCTGATGGGCATTAGAATGGTCTGCAGGCCTTTAGAAGTGTCCTGAGGGGCTCTAGAATGGTCTGGGGGCCTTTATAAGGGTCCTGACAGGCTCTAGAAGGGTCTGGGAACCTTTATAAATGCCCTGAGGGGCATTAGAAGGGTCTGAGGGCCTTTAGAAAGGTCCTGAGGGGCATTAGAAGGGTCTTGTGGCCTTCATAAGGGTCCTGAAAGGCATTAGAAGGGTCTGGGGGCTTTTAGATGGGTAATGAGGCAATCTAGAAGGGTCTAGGGGCCTTTACATGGGTCTTGAGGGTCATTAGAAGGGTGTGGAGGCCTTTAGAAAGGCCCTGAAAGGCATTAGAAGGGTCTGGGGGCTATTAGATGGGTCCTTAGGCAATCTAGAAGGGTCTGGGGGCCTTTACATGGGTCTTGAGGTTCATTAGAAGGGTGTGGAGGCCTTTAGAAAGGCCCTGAGGGGCTCTAGAAGGGTCTGGGGGCTATTAGAAACGTCCTGAGGGGGTCCAGAAGTGTCTGGGGGACTTTTTAAAGGCCCTCAAGGGGAATTATAAGGGTCTCGCGGCCTTTAGAAAGGCCTTGAGTGGCATTACAAGGGTCTGGGGTCATATATAAAGGCCCTGAGATGTTCTAGAAGTGTCTGGGGTACTTTAGAAAGGCCCTGAGGGGCATTAGAAGGGTCTGGGGGCCTTTAGAATGGTCCTGAGGGGGTCTAGAAGGGTCTGGAGGCATTTAAAACTGTCCTGAGAGGCTCTAGAAGGGTCTGGGTGCCTTTATAAGGGTCCTGAGGGGCATTAGAAGGGTCTGGGTGCCCTTATAAAAGACCTGAGGGGAATTAGCAGGGTCTGGGGGACTTTAGAAGGGTCCTGAGGGGCTCTATAAGGGTCTGGGGGCCTTTAGAAGGGTCTTCAGGGGCTCTAGAGGGGTCTGGGGACCTTTAGAAAGGCCCTGTGGGGCATTAGAAGGGTCTGGGGGCCTTTAGAAAGGTCTTCAGGGGCTCTATAAGGGTCTGGGTACATTTAGAAAGGCCCTGTGGGGCATTAGAAGGGTCTGGGGTCCTTTAGAATGCTCCTGAGGGGCAGTATAAGGGTCTGTGGACCTTTATAAGTGTCCTGACGGGCTCTAGAAGGGTCTGGGAACCTTTATAAATGCCCTGAGGTGCATTAGAAGGGTCTGAGGGCCTTTAGAAACGTCCTGAGGGGCATTAGAAGGGTCTTGTGGCCTTCATAAGGGTCCTGAAAGGCATTAGAAGGGTCTGGGAGCTTTTAGATGGGTCCTGAGGCAATCTAGAAGGGTCTAGGGGCCTTTACATGGGTCTTGAGGGTCATTAGAAGGGTGTGGAGGCCTTTAGAAAGGCCCTGAAAGGCATTAGAAGGGTCTGGGGGCTATTAGATGGGTCCTTAGGCAATCTAGAAGGGTCTGGGGGCCTTTACATGGGTCTTGAGGTTCATTAGAAGGGTGTGGAGGCCTTTAGAAAGGCCCTGACGGGCTCTAGAAGGGTCTGGGGGCTATTAGAAACGTCCTGAGGGGGTCCAGAAGGGTCTGGGGGACTTTTTAAAGGCCTTCAAGGGGAATTATAAGGGTCTCGCGGCATTTAGAAAGGCCCTGAGTGGCATTACAAGGGCCTGGGGTCATATAGAAAGGCCCTGAGAGGTTCTAGAAGTGTCTGGGGTACTTTAGAAAGGCCCTGAGGGGCATTAGAAGGGTCTGGGGGCCTTTAGAATGGTCCTGAGGGGGTCTAGAAGGTTCTGGAGGCATTTAAAACTGTCCTGAGAGGCTCTAGAAGGGTCTGGGTGCCCTTATAAGGGTCCTGAGGGGCATTAGAAGGGTCTGGGTGCCCTTATAAAAGCCCTGAGGGGAATTAGCAGGGTCTGGGGGACTTTAGAAGGGTCCTGAGGGGCTCTATAAGGGTCTGGGGGCCTTTAGAAGGGTCTTCAGGGGCTCTAGAGGGGTCTGGGGACCTTTAGAAAGGCCCTGTGGGGCATTAGAAGGGTCTGGGGGCCTTTAGAATGCTCCTGAGGGGCAGTAGAAGGGTCTGGGGACCTTTATAAGGGTCCTGACGGGCTCTAGAAGGGTCTGGGGACCTTTATAAGGGTCCTGACAGGCTCTAGAAGGGTCTGAGGGCCTTTAGAAAGGTCCTGAGTGGCATTAGAAGGGTCTTGTGGCCTTCATAATGGTCCTGAAAGGCATTGGAAGGGTATGGGGGCTTTTAGATCGGTCCTGAGGCAATCTAGAAGGGTCTAGGGGCCTTTACATGGGTCTTGAGGGTCATTAGAAGGGTGTGGAGGCCTTTAGAAAGGCCCTGAAAGGCATTAGAAGGATCTGGGGGCTTTTAGATGGGTCCTGAGGCAATCTAGAAGGGTCTGGGGGCCTTTATATGGGTCTTGAGGGTCATTAGAAGGGTGTGGAGGCCTTTAGAAAGGCCCTGAAAGGCATTAGAAGGGTCTGGGGGCTATTAGAAGCGTCCTGAGGGGGTCTAGAAGGGTCTGGGGGCCTTTAGAAATGACCTGAGGGGCATTAGAATGGTATGGGGGCCTTTAGAAAGGCCCTGATGGGCATTAGAAGGGTCTGGGGGCCTTTAGAATGGTCCTGAGGGGGTCTAGAAGGGTCTGGAGGCATTTAAAACTGTCCTGAGAGGCTCTAGAAGGGTCTGGGTGCCTTTATAAGTGTCCTGAGGGGCATTAAATGGGTCTGGGTGCCCTTATAAAAGCCCTGAGGGGAATTAACAGGGTCTGGGGGCCTTTAGAAGGGTCCTGAGGGGCTCTATAAGGGTCTGGGGGCCTTTAGAAGGGTCTTCAGGGGCTCTAGAAAGGTCTGGGGACCTTTAGAAAGGCCCTGTGGGGCATTAGAAGGGTCTGGGGGCCTTTAGAATGCTCCTGAGGGGCAGTAGAAGGGTCTGGGGACCTTTATAAAGGCCCTGACGGGCATTAGAATGGTCTGCGGGATTTAGAAGTGTCCTGAGGGGCTCTAGAATGGTCTGGGGGCCTTTATAAGTGTCCTGACGGGCTCTAGAAGGGTCTGGGAACCTTTATAAATGCCCTGAGGGGCATTAGAAGGGTCTTGTGGCCTTGATAAGGGTCCTGAAAGGCATTAGAAGGGTCTGGGGGCTTTTAGATGGGTCCTCAGGCAATCTAGAAGGGTCTAGGGGCCTTTACATGGGTCTTGAGGGTCATTAGAAGGGTGTGGAGGCCTTTAGAAAGGCCCTGAGGAGCTCTAGAAGGGTCAGGGGGCTATTAGAAGCGTCATGAGGGGGTCCAGAAGGGTCTGGGGGCCTTTTTAAAGGCCCTCAGGGGGATTATAAGGGTCTCGCGGCCTTTAGAAAGGCCCTGAGTGGCATTAGAAGGGTCTGGGTGCCTTTAGAAATGACCTGAGGGGCATTAGAAGGGTATGGGAGCCTTTAGAAAGGCCCTGAGGGGCATTAGAAGGGTCTGGGGGCCTTTAGAATGGTCCTGAGGGGTTCTAGAAGGGTCTGGAGGCATTTAAAACTGTCCTGAGAGGCTCTAGAAGGGTCTGGGTGCCTTTATAAGGGTCCTGAGGGGCATTAGAATGGTCTGGGTGCCCTTATGAAAGCCCTGAGGGGAATTAGCAGGGTCTGGGGGACTTTAGAAGGGTCCTTAGGAGCTCTATAAGGGTCTGTGGGCCTTTAGAAGGGTCTTCAGGGGCTCTAGAAGGGTCTGGGGACCTTTAGAAAGGCCCTGTGGGGCATTAGAAGGGTCTGGGGGCCTTTAGAAAGGTCTTCAGGGACTCTATAAGGGTCTGAGTACCTTTAGAAAGGCCCTGTGGGGCATTAGAAGGGTCTGGGGGCCTTTAGAATGCTCCTGAGGGACAGTATAAGGGTCTGGGGACCTTTATAAGTGTCCTGACGGGCTCTAGAATGGTCTGGGAACCTTTATAAATGCCCTGAGGGGCATTAGAAGGGTCTGAGGGCCTTTAGAAAGGTCCTGAGGGGCATTAGAAGGGTCTTGTGGCCTTCCTAAGGGTCCTGAAAGGAATTAGAAGGCTCTGGGGGCTTTTAGAAGGGTCCTGAGGCAATCTAGAAGGGTCTAGGGGCCTTTACATGGGTCTTGAGGGTCATTAGAAGGGTGTGGAAACCTTTAGAAAGGCCCTGAAAGGCATTAGAAGGGTCTGGGGGCTATTAGATGGGTCCTTAGGCAATCTAGAAGGGTCTGGGGGCCTTTACATGGGTCTTGAGTGTCCTTAGAAGGGTGTGGAGGCCTTTAGAAAGGCCCTGATGGGCTCTAGAAGGGTCTGGGGGCTATTAGAAGCGTCCTGAGGGGGTCCAGAAGGGTCTGGGGGACTTTTTAAAGGCCCTCAAGGGGAATTAAATGGGTCTCGCGGCCTTTAGAAAGGCCCTGAGTGGCATTACAAGGGCCTGGGGTCATATATAAAGGCCCTGAGAGGTTCTAGAAGTGTCTGGGGTACTTTAGAAAGGCCCTGAGGGGCATTAGAAGGGTCTGGGGGCCTTTAGAATGGTCCTGAGGGGGTCTAGAAGGGTCTGGAGGCATTTAAAACTGTCCTGAGAGGCTCTAGAAGGGTCTGGGTGCCTTTATAAGGGTCCTGAGGGGCATTAGAAGGGTCTGGGTGCCCTTATAAAAGCCCTGAGGGGAATTAGCAGGGTCTGGGGGACTTTAGAAGGGTCCTGAGGGGCTCTATAAGGGTCTGGGGGCCTTTAGAAGGGTCTTCAGGGGCTCTAGAGGGGTCTGGGGACCTTTAGAAAGGCCCTGTGGGGCATTAGAAGGGTCTGGGGGCCTTTAGAATGCTCCTGAAGGGCAGTAGAAGGGTCTGGGGACCTTTATAAGGGTCCTGACGGGCTCTAGAAGGGTCTGGGGACCTTTATAAGGGTCCTGACGGGCTCTAGAAGGGTCTGAGGGCCTTTAGAAAGGCCCTGAGGGGCATTTGAAGTGTCCGGAGGCATTCAGAATGCTCCTGAGGGGCAGTAGAAGGGTCTGGGGACCTTTATACATGCCCTGAGGGGCATTAGAAGGGTCTGAGGGCGTTTAGAAACGTCCTGAGGGGCATTAGAAGGGTCTTGTGGCCTTCATAATGGTCCTGAAAGGCATTAGAAGGGTCTGGGGGCTTTTAGATGGGTCCTGAGGCAATCTAGAAGGGTCTAGGGGCCGTTACATGGGTCTTGAGGTTCATTAGAAGGGTGTGGAGGCCTTTAGAAAGGCCCTGAAATGCATTAGAAGGGTCTGGGGGGTTTTAGATGGGTCCTGAGGCAATCTAGAAGGGTCTGGGGGCCTTTACATGGGTCTTGAGTGTCCTTAGAAGGGTGTGGAGGCCTTTAGAAAGGCCCTGAGGGGCACTACAAGGGTCTGGGTGCTATTAGAAGTGTCCTGAGGGGCTCTAGAATGGTCTGTGGGCCTTTATAAGTGTCCTGACGGGCTCTAGAAGGGTCTGGGAACCTTTATAAATGCCCTGATGGGCATTAGAAGCGTCTGAGGGCCTTTAGAAAGGTCCTGAGGGGCATTAAAAGGGTCTTGTGGCCTTGATAAGGGTCCTGAAAGGCTTTAGAAGGGTCTCGGGGCTTTTAGATGGGTCCTCAGGCAATCTAGAACGGTCTGGTGGCCTTTACATGGGTCTTGAGGGTCATTAGAAGGGTGTGGAGGCCTTTAGAAAGGCCCTGAGGAGCTCTAGAAGGGTCAGGGGGCTATTAGAAGCGTCCTGAGGGGGTCCAGAAGGGTCTGGGGGCCTTTTTAAAGGCCCTCAGGGGGATTATAAGGGTCTCGCGGCCTTTAGAAAGGCCCTGAGTGGCATTAGAAGGGTCTGGGTGCCCTTAGAAAGGCCCTGAGGGGAATTAGAAGGGTCTGGGGGCCTTTAGAATGGTAATGAGGGGGTCTAAAAGGATCTGGGTGCCTTTATAAGGGTCCTGAGGGGCATTAGAACGGTCTGGGTGCCCTTATAAAAGCCCTGAGAGCAATTAGCAGGGTCTGGGGGACTTTAGAAGGGTCCTGAGGGGCTCTATAAAGGTCTGGGGGCCTTTAGAAGGGTCTTCAAGGGCTCTAGAATGGTCTCGGGACAATTAGAAAGGCCTTGTGGGGCATTAGAAGGGTCTTGGGGCCTTTAGAATGCTCCTGAGGGGCAGTAGAAGGGTCTGGGGACCTTTATAAGGCCCTGATGGGCATTAGAATGGTCTGCAGGCCTTTAGAAGTGTCCTGAGGGGCTCTAGAATGGTCTGGGAGCCTTTATAAGGGTCCTGACAGGCTCTAGAAGGGTCTGGGAACCTTTATAAATGCCCTGAGGGGCATTAGAAGGGTCTGAGGGCCTTTAGAAAGGTCCTGAGGGGCATTAGAAGGGTCTTGTGGCCTTCATAAGGGTCCTGAAAGGCATTAGAAGGGTCTGGGGGCTTTTAGATGGGTAATGAGGCAATCTAGAAGGGTCTAGGGGCCTTTACATGGGTCTTGAGGGTCATTAGAAGGGTGTGGAGGCCTTTAGAAAGGCCCTGAAAGGCATTAGAAGGGTCTGGGGGCTATTAGATGGGTCCTTAGGCAATCTAGAAGGGTCTGGGGGCCTTTACATGGGTCTTGAGGTTCATTAGAAGGGTGTGGAGGCCTTTAGAAAGGCCCTGAGGGGCTCTAGAAGGGTCTGGGGGCTATTAGAAACGTCCTGAGGGGGTCCAGAAGGGTCTGGGGGACTTTTTAAAGGCCCTCAAGGGGAATTATAAGGGTCTCGCAGCCTTTAGAAAGGCCTTGAGTGGCATTACAAGGGTCTGGGGTCATATATAAAGGCCCTGAGATGTTCTAGAAGTGTCTGGGGTACTTTAGAAAGGCCCTGAGGGGCATTAGAAGGGTCTGGGGGCCTTTAGAATGGTCCTGAGGGGGTCTAGAAGGGTCTGGAGGCATTTAAAACTGTCCTGAGAGGCTCTAGAAGGGTCTGGGTGCCTTTATAAGGGTCCTGAGGGGCATTAGAAGGGTCTGGGTGCCCTTATAAAAGACCTGAGGGGAATTAGCAGGGTCTGGGGGACTTTAGAAGGGTCCTGAGGGGCTCTATAAGGGTCTGGGGGCCTTTAGAAGGGTCTTCAGGGGCTCTAGAGGGGTCTGGGGACCTTTAGAAAGGCCCTGTGGGGCATTAGAAGGGTCTGGGGGCCTTTAGAAAGGTCTTCAGGGGCTCTATAAGGGTCTGGGTACATTTAGAAAGGCCCTGTGGGGCATTAGAAGGGTCTGGGGTCCTTTAGAATGCTCCTGAGGGGCAGTATAAGGGTCTGTGGACCTTTATAAGTGTCCTGACGGGCTCTAGAAGGGTCTGGGAACCTTTATAAATGCCCTGAGGTGCATTAGAAGGGTCTGAGGGCCTTTAGAAACGTCCTGAGGGGCATTAGAAGGGTCTTGTGGCCTTCATAAGGGTCCTGAAAGGCATTAGAAGGGTCTGGGGGCTTTTAGATGGGTCCTGAGCCAATCTAGAAGGGTCTAGGGGCCTTTACATGGGTCTTGAGGGTCATTAGAAGGGTGTGGAGGCCTTTAGAAAGGTCCTGAAAGGCATTAGAAGGGTCTGGGGGCTATTAGATGGGTCCTTAGGCAATCTAGAAGGGTCTGGGGGCCTTTACATGGGTCTTGAGGTTCATTAGAAGCGTGTGGAGGCCTTTAGAAAGGCCCTGAGGGGCTCTAGAAGGGTCTGGGGGCTATTAGAAACGTCCTGAGGGGGTCCAGAAGGGTCTGGGGGACTTTTTAAAGGCCTTCAAGGGGAATTATAAGGGTCTTGCGGCCTTTAGAAAGGCCCTGAGTGGCATTACAAGGGCCTGGGGTCATATAGAAAGGCCCTGAGAGGTTCTAGAAGTGTCTGGGGTACTTTAGAAAGGCCCTGAAGGGCATTAGAAGGGTCTGGGGGCCTTTAGAATGGTCCTGAGGGGGTCTAGAAGGGTCTGGAGGCATTTAAAACTGTCCTGAGAGGCTCTAGAAGGGTCTGGGTGCCTTTATAAGGGTCCTGAGGGGCATTAGAAGGGTCTGGGTGCCCTTATAAAAGCCCTGAGGGGAATTAGCAGGGTCTGGGGGACTTTAGAAGGGTCCTGAGGGGCTCTATAAGGGTCTGGGGGCCTTTAGAAGGGTCTTCAGGGGCTCTAGAAAGGTCTGGGGACCTTTAGAAAGGCCCTGTGGGGCATTAGAAGGGTCTGGGGGCCTTTAGAATGCTCCTGAGGGGCAGTAGAAGGGTCTGGGGACCTTTATAAAGGCCCTGACGGGCATTAGAATGGTCTGCGGGATTTAGAAGTGTCCTGAGGGGCTCTAGAATGGTCTGGGGGCCTTTATAAGTGTCCTGACGGGCTCTAGAAGGGTCTGGGAACCTTTATAAATGCCCTGAGGGGCATTAGAAGGGTCTTGTGGCCTTGATAAGGGTCCTGAAAGGCATTAGAAGGGTCTGGGGGCTTTTAGATGGGTCCTCAGGCAATCTAGAAGGGTCTAGGGGCCTTTACATGGGTCTTGAGGGTCATTAGAAGGGTGTGGAGGCCTTTAGAAAGGCCCTGAGGAGCTCTAGAAGGGTCAGGGGGCTATTAGAAGCGTCATGAGGGGGTCCAGAAGGGTCTGGGGGCCTTTTTAAAGGCCCTCAGGGGGATTATAAGGGTCTCGCGGCCTTTAGAAAGGCCCTGAGTGGCATTAGAAGGGTCTGGGTGCCTTTAGAAATGACCTGAGGGGCATTAGAAGGGTATGGGAGCCTTTAGAAAGGCCCTGAGGGGCATTAGAAGGGTCTGGGGGCCTTTAGAATGGTCCTGAGGGGTTCTAGAAGGGTCTGGAGGCATTTAAAACTGTCCTGAGAGGCTCTAGAAGGGTCTGGGTGCCTTTATAAGGGTCCTGAGGGGCATTAGAATGGTCTGGGTGCCCTTATGAAAGCCCTGAGGGGAATTAGCAGGGTCTGGGGGACTTTAGAAGGGTCCTTAGGAGCTCTATAAGGGTCTGTGGGCCTTTAGAAGGGTCTTCAGGGGCTCTAGAAGGGTCTGGGGACCTTTAGAAAGGCCCTGTGGGGCATTAGAAGGGTCTGGGGGCCTTTAGAAAGGTCTTCAGGGACTCTATAAGGGTCTGAGTACCTTTAGAAAGGCCCTGTGGGGCATTAGAAGGGTCTGGGGGCCTTTAGAATGCTCCTGAGGGACAGTATAAGGGTCTGGGGACCTTTATAAGTGTCCTGACGGGCTCTAGAATGGTCTGGGAACCTTTATAAATGCCCTGAGGGGCATTAGAAGGGTCTGAGGGCCTTTAGAAAGGTCCTGAGGGGCATTAGAAGGGTCTTGTGGCCTTCCTAAGGGTCCTGAAAGGAATTAGAAGGCTCTGGGGGCTTTTAGAAGGGTCCTGAGGCAATCTAGAAGGGTCTAGGGGCCTTTACATGGGTCTTGAGGGTCATTAGAAGGGTGTGGAAACCTTTAGAAAGGCCCTGAAAGGCATTAGAAGGGTCTGGGGGCTATTAGATGGGTCCTTAGGCAATCTAGAAGGGTCTGGGGGCCTTTACATGGGTCTTGAGTGTCCTTAGAAGGGTGTGGAGGCCTTTAGAAAGGCCCTGATGGGCTCTAGAAGGGTCTGGGGGCTATTAGAAGCGTCCTGAGGGGGTCCAGAAGGGTCTGGGGGACTTTTTAAAGGCCCTCAAGGGGAATTAAATGGGTCTCGCGGCCTTTAGAAAGGCCCTGAGTGGCATTACAAGGGCCTGGGGTCATATATAAAGGCCCTGAGAGGTTCTAGAAGTGTCTGGGGTACTTTAGAAAGGCCCTGAGGGGCATTAGAAGGGTCTGGGGGCCTTTAGAATGGTCCTGAGGGGGTCTAGAAGGGTCTGGAGGCATTTAAAACTGTCCTGAGAGGCTCTAGAAGGGTCTGGGTGCCTTTATAAGGGTCCTGAGGGGCATTAGAAGGGTCTGGGTGCCCTTATAAAAGCCCTGAGGGGAATTAGCAGGGTCTGGGGGACTTTAGAAGGGTCCTGAGGGGCTCTATAAGGGTCTGGGGGCCTTTAGAAGGGTCTTCAGGGGCTCTAGAGGGGTCTGGGGACCTTTAGAAAGGCCCTGTGGGGCATTAGAAGGGTCTGGGGGCCTTTAGAATGCTCCTGAAGGGCAGTAGAAGGGTCTGGGGACCTTTATAAGGGTCCTGACGGGCTCTAGAAGGGTCTGGGGACCTTTATAAGGGTCCTGACGGGCTCTAGAAGGGTCTGAGGGCCTTTAGAAAGGCCCTGAGGGGCATTTGAAGTGTCCGGAGGCATTCAGAATGCTCCTGAGGGGCAGTAGAAGGGTCTGGGGACCTTTATACATGCCCTGAGGGGCATTAGAAGGGTCTGAGGGCGTTTAGAAACGTCCTGAGGGGCATTAGAAGGGTCTTGTGGCCTTCATAATGGTCCTGAAAGGCATTAGAAGGGTCTGGGGGCTTTTAGATGGGTCCTGAGGCAATCTAGAAGGGTCTAGGGGCCGTTACATGGGTCTTGAGTGTCCTTAGAAGGGTGTGGAGGCCTTTAGAAAGGCCCTGAGGGGCACTACAAGGGTCTGGGTGCTATTAGAAGTGTCCTGAGGGGCTCTAGAATGGTCTGTGGGCCTTTATAAGTGTCCTGACGGGCTCTAGAAGGGTCTGGGAACCTTTATAAATGCCCTGATGGGCATTAGAAGCGTCTGAGGGCCTTTAGAAAGGTCCTGAGGGGCATTAAAAGGGTCTTGTGGCCTTGATAAGGGTCCTGAAAGGCTTTAGAAGGGTCTCGGGGCTTTTAGATGGGTCCTCAGGCAATCTAGAACGGTCTGGTGGCCTTTACATGGGTCTTGAGGGTCATTAGAAGGGTGTGGAGGCCTTTAGAAAGGCCCTGAGGAGCTCTAGAAGGGTCAGGGGGCTATTAGAAGCGTCCTGAGGGGGTCCAGAAGGGTCTGGGGGCCTTTTTAAAGGCCCTCAGGGGGATTATAAGGGTCTCGCGGCCTTTAGAAAGGCCCTGAGTGGCATTAGAAGGGTCTGGGTGCCCTTAGAAAGGCCCTGAGGGGAATTAGAAGGGTCTGGGGGCCTTTAGAATGGTAATGAGGGGGTCTAAAAGGATCTGGGTGCCTTTATAAGGGTCCTGAGGGGCATTAGAACGGTCTGGGTGCCCTTATAAAAGCCCTGAGAGCAATTAGCAGGGTCTGGGGGACTTTAGAAGGGTCCTGAGGGGCTCTATAAAGGTCTGGGGGCCTTTAGAAGGGTCTTCAAGGGCTCTAGAATGGTCTCGGGACAATTAGAAAGGCCTTGTGGGGCATTAGAAGGGTCTTGGGGCCTTTAGAATGCTCCTGAGGGGCAGTAGAAGGGTCTGGGGACCTTTATAAGGCCCTGATGGGCATTAGAATGGTCTGCAGGCCTTTAGAAGTGTCCTGAGGGGCTCTAGAATGGTCTGGGAGCCTTTATAAGGGTCCTGACAGGCTCTAGAAGGGTCTGGGAACCTTTATAAATGCCCTGAGGGGCATTAGAAGGGTCTGAGGGCCTTTAGAAAGGTCCTGAGGGGCATTAGAAGGGTCTTGTGGCCTTCATAAGGGTCCTGAAAGGCATTAGAAGGGTCTGGGGGCTTTTAGATGGGTAATGAGGCAATCTAGAAGGGTCTAGGGGCCTTTACATGGGTCTTGAGGGTCATTAGAAGGGTGTGGAGGCCTTTAGAAAGGCCCTGAAAGGCATTAGAAGGGTCTGGGGGCTATTAGATGGGTCCTTAGGCAATCTAGAAGGGTCTGGGGGCCTTTACATGGGTCTTGAGGTTCATTAGAAGGGTGTGGAGGCCTTTAGAAAGGCCCTGAGGGGCTCTAGAAGGGTCTGGGGGCTATTAGAAACGTCCTGAGGGGGTCCAGAAGGGTCTGGGGGACTTTTTAAAGGCCCTCAAGGGGAATTATAAGGGTCTCGCGGCCTTTAGAAAGGCCTTGAGTGGCATTACAAGGGTCTGGGGTCATATATAAAGGCCCTGAGATGTTCTAGAAGTGTCTGGGGTACTTTAGAAAGGCCCTGAGGGGCATTAGAAGGGTCTGGGGGCCTTTAGAATGGTCCTGAGGGGGTCTAGAAGGGTCTGGAGGCATTTAAAACTGTCCTGAGAGGCTCTAGAAGGGTCTGGGTGCCTTTATAAGGGTCCTGAGGGGCATTAGAAGGGTCTGGGTGCCCTTATAAAAGCCCTGAGGGGAATTAGCAGGGTCTGGGGGACTTTAGAAGGGTCCTGAGGGGCTCTATAAGGGTCTGGGGGCCTTTAGAAGGGTCTTCAGGGGCTCTAGAGGGGTCTGGGGACCTTTAGAAAGGCCCTGTGGGGCATTAGAAGGGTCTGGGGGCCTTTAGAAAGGTCTTCAGGGGCTCTATAAGGGTCTGGGTACATTTAGAAAGGCCCTGTGGGGCATTAGAAGGGTCTGGGGTCCTTTAGAATGCTCCTGAGGGGCAGTATAAGGGTCTGTGGACCTTTATAAGTGTCCTGACGGGCTCTAGAAGGGTCTGGGAACCTTTATAAATGCCCTGAGGTGCATTAGAAGGGTCTGAGGGCCTTTAGAAACGTCCTGAGGGGCATTAGAAGGGTCTTGTGGCCTTCATAAGGGTCCTGAAAGGCATTAGAAGGGTCTGGGGGCTTTTAGATGGGTCCTGAGCCAATCTAGAAGGGTCTAGGGGCCTTTACATGGGTCTTGAGGGTCATTAGAAGGGTGTGGAGGCCTTTAGAAAGGTCCTGAAAGGCATTAGAAGGGTCTGGGGGCTATTAGATGGGTCCTTAGGCAATCTAGAAGGGTCTGGGGGCCTTTACATGGGTCTTGAGGTTCATTAGAAGCGTGTGGAGGCCTTTAGAAAGGCCCTGAGGGGCTCTAGAAGGGTCTGGGGGCTATTAGAAACGTCCTGAGGGGGTCCAGAAGGGTCTGGGGGACTTTTTAAAGGCCTTCAAGGGGAATTATAAGGGTCTTGCGGCCTTTAGAAAGGCCCTGAGTGGCATTACAAGGGCCTGGGGTCATATAGAAAGGCCCTGAGAGGTTCTAGAAGTGTCTGGGGTACTTTAGAAAGGCCCTGAAGGGCATTAGAAGGGTCTGGGGGCCTTTAGAATGGTCCTGAGGGGGTCTAGAAGGGTCTGGAGGCATTTAAAACTGTCCTGAGAGGCTCTAGAAGGGTCTGGGTGCCTTTATAAGGGTCCTGAGGGGCATTAGAAGGGTCTGGGTGCCCTTATAAAAGCCCTGAGGGGAATTATCAGGGTCTGGGGGACTTTAGAAGGGTCCTGAGGGGCTCTATAAGGGTCTGGGGGCCTTTAGAAGGGTCTTCAGGGGCTCTAGAAAGGTCTGGGGACCTTTAGAAAGGCCCTGTGGGGCATTAGAAGGGTCTGGGGGCCTTTAGAATGCTCCTGAGGGGCAGTAGAAGGGTCTGGGGACCTTTATAAAGGCCCTGACGGGCATTAGAATGGTCTGCGGGATTTAGAAGTGTCCTGAGGGGCTCTAGAATGGTCTGGGGGCCTTTATAAGTGTCCTGACGGGCTCTAGAAGGGTCTGGGAACCTTTATAAATGCCCTGAGGGGCATTAGAAGGGTCTTGTGGCCTTGATAAGGGTCCTGAAAGGCATTAGAAGGGTCTGGGGGCTTTTAGATGGGTCCTCAGGCAATCTAGAAGGGTCTAGGGGCCTTTACATGGGTCTTGAGGGTCATTAGAAGGGTGTGGAGGCCTTTAGAAAGGCCCTGAGGAGCTCTAGAAGGGTCAGGGGGCTATTAGAAGCGTCATGAGGGGGTCCAGAAGGGTCTGGGGGCCTTTTTAAAGGCCCTCAGGGGGATTATAAGGGTCTCGCGGCCTTTAGAAAGGCCCTGAGTGGCATTAGAAGGGTCTGGGTGCCTTTAGAAATGACCTGAGGGGCATTAGAAGGGTATGGGAGCCTTTAGAAAGGCCCTGAGGGGCATTAGAAGGGTCTGGGGGCCTTTAGAATGGTCCTGAGGGGTTCTAGAAGGGTCTGGAGGCATTTAAAACTGTCCTGAGAGGCTCTAGAAGGGTCTGGGTGCCTTTATAAGGGTCCTGAGGGGCATTAGAATGGTCTGGGTGCCCTTATGAAAGCCCTGAGGGGAATTAGCAGGGTCTGGGGGACTTTAGAAGGGTCCTTAGGAGCTCTATAAGGGTCTGTGGGCCTTTAGAAGGGTCTTCAGGGGCTCTAGAAGGGTCTGGGGACCTTTAGAAAGGCCCTGTGGGGCATTAGAAGGGTCTGGGGGCCTTTAGAAAGGTCTTCAGGGACTCTATAAGGGTCTGAGTACCTTTAGAAAGGCCCTGTGGGGCATTAGAAGGGTCTGGGGGCCTTTAGAATGCTCCTGAGGGACAGTATAAGGGTCTGGGGACCTTTATAAGTGTCCTGACGGGCTCTAGAATGGTCTGGGAACCTTTATAAATGCCCTGAGGGGCATTAGAAGGGTCTGAGGGCCTTTAGAAAGGTCCTGAGGGGCATTAGAAGGGTCTTGTGGCCTTCCTAAGGGTCCTGAAAGGAATTAGAAGGCTCTGGGGGCTTTTAGAAGGGTCCTGAGGCAATCTAGAAGGGTCTAGGGGCCTTTACATGGGTCTTGAGGGTCATTAGAAGGGTGTGGAAACCTTTAGAAAGGCCCTGAAAGGCATTAGAAGGGTCTGGGGGCTATTAGATGGGTCCTTAGGCAATCTAGAAGGGTCTGGGGGCCTTTACATGGGTCTTGAGTGTCCTTAGAAGGGTGTGGAGGCCTTTAGAAAGGCCCTGATGGGCTCTAGAAGGGTCTGGGGGCTATTAGAAGCGTCCTGAGGGGGTCCAGAAGGGTCTGGGGGACTTTTTAAAGGCCCTCAAGGGGAATTAAATGGGTCTCGCGGCCTTTAGAAAGGCCCTGAGTGGCATTACAAGGGCCTGGGGTCATATATAAAGGCCCTGAGAGGTTCTAGAAGTGTCTGGGGTACTTTAGAAAGGCCCTGAGGGGCATTAGAAGGGTCTGGGGGCCTTTAGAATGGTCCTGAGGGGGTCTAGAAGGGTCTGGAGGCATTTAAAACTGTCCTGAGAGGCTCTAGAAGGGTCTGGGTGCCTTTATAAGGGTCCTGAGGGGCATTAGAAGGGTCTGGGTGCCCTTATAAAAGCCCTGAGGGGAATTAGCAGGGTCTGGGGGACTTTAGAAGGGTCCTGAGGGGCTCTATAAGGGTCTGGGGGCCTTTAGAAGGGTCTTCAGGGGCTCTAGAGGGGTCTGGGGACCTTTAGAAAGGCCCTGTGGGGCATTAGAAGGGTCTGGGGGCCTTTAGAATGCTCCTGAAGGGCAGTAGAAGGGTCTGGGGACCTTTATAAGGGTCCTGACGGGCTCTAGAAGGGTCTGGGGACCTTTATAAGGGTCCTGACGGGCTCTAGAAGGGTCTGAGGGCCTTTAGAAAGGCCCTGAGGGGCATTTGAAGTGTCCGGAGGCATTCAGAATGCTCCTGAGGGGCAGTAGAAGGGTCTGGGGACCTTTATACATGCCCTGAGGGGCATTAGAAGGGTCTGAGGGCGTTTAGAAACGTCCTGAGGGGCATTAGAAGGGTCTTGTGGCCTTCATAATGGTCCTGAAAGGCATTAGAAGGGTCTGGGGGCTTTTAGATGGGTCCTGAGGCAATCTAGAAGGGTCTAGGGGCCGTTACATGGGTCTTGAGGTTCATTAGAAGGGTGTGGAGGCCTTTAGAAAGGCCCTGAAATGCATTAGAAGGGTCTGGGGGGTTTTAGATGGGTCCTGAGGCAATCTAGAAGGGTCTGGGGGCCTTTACATGGGTCTTGAGTGTCCTTAGAAGGGTGTGGAGGCCTTTAGAAAGGCCCTGAGGGGCACTACAAGGGTCTGGGTGCTATTAGAAGTGTCCTGAGGGGCTCTAGAATGGTCTGTGGGCCTTTATAAGTGTCCTGACGGGCTCTAGAAGGGTCTGGGAACCTTTATAAATGCCCTGATGGGCATTAGAAGCGTCTGAGGGCCTTTAGAAAGGTCCTGAGGGGCATTAAAAGGGTCTTGTGGCCTTGATAAGGGTCCTGAAAGGCTTTAGAAGGGTCTCGGGGCTTTTAGATGGGTCCTCAGGCAATCTAGAACGGTCTGGTGGCCTTTACATGGGTCTTGAGGGTCATTAGAAGGGTGTGGAGGCCTTTAGAAAGGCCCTGAGGAGCTCTAGAAGGGTCAGGGGGCTATTAGAAGCGTCCTGAGGGGGTCCAGAAGGGTCTGGGGGCCTTTTTAAAGGCCCTCAGGGGGATTATAAGGGTCTCGCGGCCTTTAGAAAGGCCCTGAGTGGCATTAGAAGGGTCTGGGTGCCCTTAGAAAGGCCCTGAGGGGAATTAGAAGGGTCTGGGGGCCTTTAGAATGGTAATGAGGGGGTCTAAAAGGATCTGGGTGCCTTTATAAGGGTCCTGAGGGGCATTAGAACGGTCTGGGTGCCCTTATAAAAGCCCTGAGAGCAATTAGCAGGGTCTGGGGGACTTTAGAAGGGTCCTGAGGGGCTCTATAAAGGTCTGGGGGCCTTTAGAAGGGTCTTCAAGGGCTCTAGAATGGTCTCGGGACAATTAGAAAGGCCTTGTGGGGCATTAGAAGGGTCTTGGGGCCTTTAGAATGCTCCTGAGGGGCAGTAGAAGGGTCTGGGGACCTTTATAAGGCCCTGATGGGCATTAGAATGGTCTGCAGGCCTTTAGAAGTGTCCTGAGGGGCTCTAGAATGGTCTGGGAGCCTTTATAAGGGTCCTGACAGGCTCTAGAAGGGTCTGGGAACCTTTATAAATGCCCTGAGGGGCATTAGAAGGGTCTGAGGGCCTTTAGAAAGGTCCTGAGGGGCATTAGAAGGGTCTTGTGGCCTTCATAAGGGTCCTGAAAGGCATTAGAAGGGTCTGGGGGCTTTTAGATGGGTAATGAGGCAATCTAGAAGGGTCTAGGGGCCTTTACATGGGTCTTGAGGGTCATTAGAAGGGTGTGGAGGCCTTTAGAAAGGCCCTGAAAGGCATTAGAAGGGTCTGGGGGCTATTAGATGGGTCCTTAGGCAATCTAGAAGGGTCTGGGGGCCTTTACATGGGTCTTGAGGTTCATTAGAAGGGTGTGGAGGCCTTTAGAAAGGCCCTGAGGGGCTCTAGAAGGGTCTGGGGGCTATTAGAAACGTCCTGAGGGGGTCCAGAAGGGTCTGGGGGACTTTTTAAAGGCCCTCAAGGGGAATTATAAGGGTCTCGCGGCCTTTAGAAAGGCCTTGAGTGGCATTACAAGGGTCTGGGGTCATATATAAAGGCCCTGAGATGTTCTAGAAGTGTCTGGGGTACTTTAGAAAGGCCCTGAGGGGCATTAGAAGGGTCTGGGGGCCTTTAGAATGGTCCTGAGGGGGTCTAGAAGGGTCTGGAGGCATTTAAAACTGTCCTGAGAGGCTCTAGAAGGGTCTGGGTGCCTTTATAAGGGTCCTGAGGGGCATTAGAAGGGTCTGGGTGCCCTTATAAAAGACCTGAGGGGAATTAGCAGGGTCTGGGGGACTTTAGAAGGGTCCTGAGGGGCTCTATAAGGGTCTGGGGGCCTTTAGAAGGGTCTTCAGGGGCTCTAGAGGGGTCTGGGGACCTTTAGAAAGGCCCTGTGGGGCATTAGAAGGGTCTGGGGGCCTTTAGAAAGGTCTTCAGGGGCTCTATAAGGGTCTGGGTACATTTAGAAAGGCCCTGTGGGGCATTAGAAGGGTCTGGGGTCCTTTAGAATGCTCCTGAGGGGCAGTATAAGGGTCTGTGGACCTTTATAAGTGTCCTGACGGGCTCTAGAAGGGTCTGGGAACCTTTATAAATGCCCTGAGGTGCATTAGAAGGGTCTGAGGGCCTTTAGAAACGTCCTGAGGGGCATTAGAAGGGTCTTGTGGCCTTCATAAGGGTCCTGAAAGGCATTAGAAGGGTCTGGGGGCTTTTAGATGGGTCCTGAGCCAATCTAGAAGGGTCTAGGGGCCTTTACATGGGTCTTGAGGGTCATTAGAAGGGTGTGGAGGCCTTTAGAAAGGTCCTGAAAGGCATTAGAAGGGTCTGGGGGCTATTAGATGGGTCCTTAGGCAATCTAGAAGGGTCTGGGGGCCTTTACATGGGTCTTGAGGTTCATTAGAAGCGTGTGGAGGCCTTTAGAAAGGCCCTGAGGGGCTCTAGAAGGGTCTGGGGGCTATTAGAAACGTCCTGAGGGGGTCCAGAAGGGTCTGGGGGACTTTTTAAAGGCCTTCAAGGGGAATTATAAGGGTCTCGCGGCCTTTAGAAAGGCCCTGAGTGGCATTACAAGGGCCTGGGGTCATATAGAAAGGCCCTGAGAGGTTCTAGAAGTGTCTGGGGTACTTTAGAAAGGCCCTGAAGGGCATTAGAAGGGTCTGGGGGCCTTTAGAATGGTCCTGAGGGGGTCTAGAAGGGTCTGGAGGCATTTAAAACTGTCCTGAGAGGCTCTAGAAGGGTCTGGGTGCCTTTATAAGGGTCCTGAGGGGCATTAGAAGGGTCTGGGTGCCCTTATAAAAGCCCTGAGGGGAATTAGCAGGGTCTGGGGGACTTTAGAAGGGTCCTGAGGGGCTCTATAAGGGTCTGGGGGCCTTTAGAAGGGTCTTCAGGGGCTCTAGAGGGGTCTGGGGACCTTTAGAAAGGCCCTGTGGGGCATTAGAAGGGTCTGGGGGCCTTTAGAATGCTCCTGAGGGGCAGTAGAAGGGTCTGGGGACCTTTATAAGGGTCCTGACGGGATCTAGAAGGGTCTGGGGACCTTTATAAATGCCCTGAGGGGCATTAGAAGGGTCTGAGGGCCTTTAGAAAGGTCCTGAGTGGCATTAGAAAAGTCTTGTGGCCTTCATAATGGTCCTGAAAGGCATTGGAAGGGTATGGGGGCTTTTAGATCGGTCCTGAGGCAATCTAGAAGGGTCTAGGGGCCTTTACATGGGTCTTGAGGATCATTAGAAGGGTGTGGAGGCCTTTAGAAAGGCCCTGAAAGGCATTAGAAGGGTCTGGGGGCTTTTAGATGGGTCCTGAGGCAATCTAGAAGGGTCTGGGGGCCTTTACATGGGTCTTGAGGGTCATTAGAAGGGTGTGGAGGCCTTTAGAAAGGCCCTGAGGGGCACTAGAAGGGTCTGGGGGCTATTAGAAGCGTCCTGAGGGGGTCTAGAAGGGTCTGGGGGCCTTTAGAAATGACCTGAGGGGCATTAGAATGGTATGGGGGCCTTTAGAAAGGCCCTGATGCGCATTAGAAGGGTCTGGGGGCCTTTAGAATGGTCCTGAGGGGGTCTAGAAGGGTCTGGAGGCATTTAAAACTGTCCTGAGAGGCTCTAGAAGGGTCTGGGTGCCTTTATAAAAGCCCTGAGGGGAATTAACAGGGTCTGGGGGCCTTTAGAAGGGTCCTGAGGGGCTCTATAAGGGTCTGGGGGCCTTTAGAAGGGTCTTCAGGGGCTCTAGAAGGGTCTGGGGACCTTTAGAAAGGCCCTGTGGGGCATTAGAAGGGTCTGGGGGCCTTTAGAATGCTCCTGAGGGGCAGTAGAAGGGTCTGGGAACCTTTAGAAAGGCCCTGACGGGCATTAGAATGGTCTGCGGGATTTAGAAGTGTCCTGAGGGGCTCTAGAATGGTCTGGGGGCCTTTATAAGTGTCCTGACGGGCTCTAGAAGGGTCTGGGAACCTTTATAAATGCCCTGAGGGGCACTAGAAGGGTCTGAGGGCCTTTAGAAAGGTCCTGAGGGGCATTAGAAGGGTCTTGTGGCCTTGATAAGGGTCCTGAAAGGCATTAGAATGGTCTGGGGGCTTTTAGATGGGTCCTCAGGCAATCTAGAAGGGTCTAGGGGCCTTTACATGGGTCTTGAGGGTCATTAGAAGGGTGTGGAGGCCTTTAGAAAGGCCCTGAGGAGCTCTAGAAGGGTCAGGGGGCTATTAGAAGCGTCCTGAGGGGGTCCAGAAGGGTCTGGGGGCCTTTTTAAAGGCCCTCAGGGGGATTATAAGGGTCTCGCGGCCTTTAGAAAGGCCCTGAGTGGCATTAGAAGGGTCTGGGTGCCTTTAGAAATGACCTGAGGGGCATTAGAAGGGTATGGGAGCCTTTAGAAAGGCCCTGAGGGGCATTAGAAGGGTCTGGGGGCCTTTAGAATGGTCCTGAGGGGTTCTAGAAGGGTCTGGAGGCATTTAAAACTGTCCTGAGAGGCTCTAGATGGGTCTGGGTGCCTTTATAAGGGTCCTGAGGGGCATTAGAAGGGTCTGGGTGCCCTTATGAAAGCCCTGAGGGGAATTAGCAGGGTCTGGGGGACTTTAGAAGGGTCCTGAGGAGCTCTATAAGGGTCTGTGGGCCTTTAGAAGGGTCTTCAGGGGCTCTAGAAGGGTCTGGGGACCTTTAGAAAGGCCCTGTGGGGCATTAGAAGGGTCTGGGGGCCTTTAGAAAGGTCTTCAGGGACTCTATAAGGGTCTGAGTACCTTTAGAAAGGCCCTGTGGGGCATTAGAAGGGTCTGGGGGCCTTTAGAATGCTCCTGAGGGACAGTATAAGGGTCTGGGGACCTTTATAAGTGTCCTGACGGGCTCTAGAATGGTCTGGGAACCTTTATAAATGCCCTGAGGGGCATTAGAAGGGTCTGAGGGCCTTTAGAAAGGTCCTGAGGGGCATTAGAAGGGTCTTGTGGCCTTCCTAAGGGTCCTGAAAGGCATTAGAAGGCTCTGGGGGCTTTTAGATGGGTCCTGAGGCAATCTAGAAGGGTCTAGGGGCCTTTACATGGGTCTTGAGGGTCATTAGAAGGGTGTGGAAACCTTTAGAAAGGCCCTGAAAGGCATTAGAAGGGTCTGGGGGCTATTAGATGGGTCCTGAGGCAATCTAGAAGGGTCTGGGGGCCTTTACATGGGTCTTGAGTGTCCTTAGAAGGGTGTGGAGGCCTTTAGAAAGGCCCTGATGGGCTCTAGAAGGGTCTGGGGGCTATTAGAAGCGTCCTGAGGGGGTCCAGAAGGGTCTGGGGGACTTTTTAAAGGCCCTCAAGGGGAATTAAATGGGTCTCGCGGCCTTTAGAAAGGCCCTGAGAGGCATTACAAGGGCCTGGGGTCATATATAAAGGCCCTGAGAGGTTCTAGAAGTGTCTGGGGTACTTTAGAAAGGCCCTGAGGGGCATTAGAAGGGTCTGGGTGCCTTTAGAATGGTCCTGAGGGGGTCTAGAAGGGTCTGGAGGCATTTAAAACTGTCCTGAGAGGCTCTAGAAGGGTCTGGGTGCCTTTATAAGGGTCCTGAGGGGCATTAGAAGGGTCTGGGTGCCCTTATAAAAGCCCTGAGGGGAATTAGCAGGGTCTGGGGGACTTTAGAAGGGTCCTGAGGGGCTCTATAAGGGTCTGGGGGCCTTTAGAAGGGTCTTCAGGGGCTCTAGAGGGGTCTGGGGACCTTTAGAAAGGCCCTGTGGGGCATTAGAAGGGTCTGGGGGCCTTTATAATGGTCCTGACGGGCTCTAGAAGGGTCTGGGGACCGTTATAAGGGTCCTGACGGGCTCTAGAAGGGTCTGAGGGCCTTTAGAAAGGCCCTGAGGGGCATTAGAAGGTTCTGGGGGCATTCAGAATGCTCCTGAGGGGCAGTAGAAGGGTCTGGGGACCTTTATACCTGCCCTGAGGGGCATTAGAAGGGTCTGAGGGCCTTTAGGAACGTCCTGAGGGGCATTAGAAGGGTCTTGTGGCCTTCATAAGGGTCCTGAAAGGCATTAGAAGGGTCTGGGGGCTTTTAGATGGGTCCTGAGGCAATCTAGAAGGGTCTAGGGGCCTTTACATGGGTCTTGAGGGTCATTAGAAGGGTGTGGAGGCCTTTAGAAAGGCCCTGAAATGCATTAGAAGGGTCTGGGTGCTTTTAGATGGGTCCTGAGGCAATCTAGAAGGGTCTGGGGGCCTTTACATGGGTCTTGAGTGTCCTTAGAAGGGTGTGGAGGCCTTTAGAAAGGCCCTGAGGGGCACTAGAAGGGTCTGGGGGCTATTAGAAGTGTCCTGAGGGGCTCTAGAATGGTCTGGGGTCCTTTATAAGTGTCCTGACGGGCTCTAGAAGGGTCTGGGAACCTTTATAAATGCCCTGATTGGCATTAGAAGGGTCTGAGGGCCTTTAGAAAGGTCCTGAGGGGCATTAGAAGGGTCTTGTGGCCTTGATAAGGGTCCTGAAAGGCATTAGAAGAGTCTCGGGGCTTTTATATGGGTCCTCAGGCAATCTAGAACGGTCTGGTGGCCTTTACATGGGTCTTGAGGGTCATTAGAAGGGTGTGGAGGCCTTTAGAAAGGCCCTGAGGTGCTCTAGAATGGTCTGGGGGCTATTTGAAGGGTCCTGAGGGGGTCCAGAATGGTCTGGGGTCCTTTTTAAAGGCCCTCAGGGGGATTATAAGGGTCTCGCGGGCTTTAGAAAGGCCCTGAGTGGCATTAGAAGGGTCTGGGTGCCCTTAGAAAGGCCCTGAGGGGAATTAGAAGGGTCTGGGGGCCTTTAGAATGGTCCTGAGGGTGTCTAGAAGGATCTGGGTGCCTTTATAAGGGTCCTGAGTGGCATTAGAACGGTCTGGGTGCCCTTATAAAAGCCCTGAGAGGAATTAGCAGGGTCTGGGGGATTTTAGAAGGGTCCTGAGGTGCTCTATAAAGGTCTGGGGGCCTTTAGAAGGGTCTTCAAGGGCTCTAGAAGGGTCTCAGGACATTTAGAAAGGCCTTGTGAGGCATTAGAAGGGTCTTGGGGCCTTTAGAATGCTCCTGAGGGGCAGTAGAAGGGTCTGGGGACCTTTATTAGGCCCTGATGGGCATTAGAATGGTCTGCAGGCCTTTAGAAGTGTCCTGAGGGGCTCTAGAATGGTCTGGGGGCCTTTATAAGGGTCCTGACAGGCTCTAGAAGGGTCTGGGAACCTTTATAAATGCCCTGAGGGGCATTAGAAGGGTCTGAGGGCCTTTAGAAAGGTCCTGAGGGGCATTAGAAGGGTCTTGTGGCCTTCATAAGGGTCCTGAAAGGCATTAGAAGTGTCTGGGGGCTTTTAGATGCGTCCTGAGGCAATCTAGAAGGGTCTAGGGGCCTTTACATGGGTCTTGAGGGTCATTAGAAGGGTGTGGAGGCCTTTAGAAAGGCCCTGAAAGGCATTAGAAGGGTCTGGGGGCTATTAGATGGGTCCTTAGGCAATCTAGAAGGGTCTGGGGGCCTTTACATGGGTCTTGAGGTTCATTAGAAGGGTGTGGAGGCCTTTAGAAAGGCCCTGACGGGCTCTAGAAGGGTCTGGGGGCTATTAGAAACGTCCTGAGGGGGTCCAGAAGGGTCTGGGGGACTTTTTAAAGGCCTTCAAGGGGAATTATAAGGGTCTCGCGGCATTTAGAAAGGCCCTGAGTGGCATTACAAGGGCCTGGGGTCATATAGAAAGGCCCTGAGAGGTTCTAGAAGTGTCTGGGGTACTTTAGAAAGGCCCTGAGGGGCATTAGAAGGGTCTGGGGGCCTTTAGAATGGTCCTGAGGGCGTCTAGAAGGGTCTGGAGGCATTTAAAACTGTCCTGAGAGGCTCTAGAAGGGTCTGGGTGCCCTTATAAGGGTCCTGAGGGGCATTAGAAGGGTCTGGGTGCCCTTATAAAAGCCCTGAGGGGAATTAGCAGGGTCTGGGGGACTTTAGAAGGGTCTTCAGGGGCTCTAGAGGGGTCTGGGGACCTTTAGAAAGGCCCTGTGGGGCATTAGAAGGGTCTGGGGGCCTTTAGAATGCTCCTGAGGGGCAGTAGAAGGGTCTGGGGACCTTTATAAGGGTCCTGACGGGCTCTAGAAGGGTCTGGGGACCTTTATAAGGGTCCTGACAGGCTCTAGAAGGGTCTGAGGGCCTTTAGAAAGGTCCTGAGTGGCATTAGAAGGGTCTTGTGGCCTTCATAATGGTCCTGAAAGGCATTGGAAGGGTATGGGGGCTTTTAGATCGGTCCTGAGGCAATCTAGAAGGGTCTAGGGGCCTTTACATGGGTCTTGAGGGTCATTAGAAGGGTGTGGAGGCCTTTAGAAAGGCCCTGAAAGGCATTAGAAGGATCTGGGGGCTTTTAGATGGGTCCTGAGGCAATCTAGAAGGGTCTGGGGGCCTTTATATGGGTCTTGAGGGTCATTAGAAGGGTGTGGAGGCCTTTAGAAAGGCCCTGAGGGGCACTAGAAGGGTCTGGGGGCTATTAGAAGCGTCCTGAGGGGGTCTAGAAGGGTCTGGGGGCCTTTAGAAATGACCTGAGGGGCATTAGAATGGTATGGGGGCCTTTAGAAAGGCCCTGATGGGCATTAGAAGGGTCTGGGGGCCTTTAGAATGGTCCTGAGGGGGTCTAGAAGGGTCTGGAGGCATTTAAAACTGTCCTGAGAGGCTCTAGAAGGGTCTGGGTGCCTTTATAAGTGTCCTGAGGGGCATTAAATGGGTCTGGGTGCCCTTATAAAAGCCCTGAGGGGAATTAACAGGGTCTGGGGGCCTTTAGAAGGGTCCTGAGGGGCTCTATAAGGGTCTGGGGGCCTTTAGAAGGGTCTTCAGGGGCTCTAGAAAGGTCTGGGGACCTTTAGAAAGGCCCTGTGGGGCATTAGAAGGGTCTGGGGGCCTTTAGAATGCTCCTGAGGGGCAGTAGAAGGGTCTGGGGACCTTTATAAAGGCCCTGACGGGCATTAGAATGGTCTGCGGGATTTAGAAGTGTCCTGAGGGGCTCTAGAATGGTCTGGGGGCCTTTATAAGTGTCCTGACGGGCTCTAGAAGGGTCTGGGAACCTTTATAAATGCCCTGAGGGGCATTAGAAGGGTCTTGTGGCCTTGATAAGGGTCCTGAAAGGCATTAGAAGGGTCTGGGGGCTTTTAGATGGGTCCTCAGGCAATCTAGAAGGGTCTAGGGGCCTTTACATGGGTCTTGAGGGTCATTAGAAGGGTGTGGAGGCCTTTAGAAAGGCCCTGAGGAGCTCTAGAAGGGTCAGGGGGCTATTAGAAGCGTCCTGAGGGGGTCCAGAAGGGTCTGGGGGCCTTTTTAAAGGCCCTCAGGGGGATTATAAGGGTCTCGCGGCCTTTAGAAAGGCCCTGAGTGGCATTAGAAGGGTCTGGGTGCCTTTAGAAATGACCTGAGGGGCATTAGAAGGGTATGGGAGCCTTTAGAAAGGCCCTGAGGGGCATTAGAAGGGTCTGGGGGCCTTTAGAATGGTCCTGAGGGGTTCTAGAAGGGTCTGGAGGCATTTAAAACTGTCCTGAGAGGCTCTAGAAGGGTCTGGGTGCCTTTATAAGGGTCCTGAGGGGCATTAGAATGGTCTGGGTGCCCTTATGAAAGCCCTGAGGGGAATTAGCAGGGTCTGGGGGACTTTAGAAGGGTCCTTAGGAGCTCTATAAGGGTCTGTGGGCCTTTAGAAGGGTCTTCAGGGGCTCTAGAAGGGTCTGGGGACCTTTAGAAAGGCCCTGTGGGGCATTAGAAGGGTCTGGGGGCCTTTAGAAAGGTCTTCAGGGACTCTATAAGGGTCTGAGTACCTTTAGAAAGGCCCTGTGGGGCATTAGAAGGGTCTGGGGGCCTTTAGAATGCTCCTGAGGGACAGTATAAGGGTCTGGGGACCTTTATAAGTGTCCTGACGGGCTCTAGAATGGTCTGGGAACCTTTATAAATGCCCTGAGGGGCATTAGAAGGGTCTGAGGGCCTTTAGAAAGGTCCTGAGGGGCATTAGAAGGGTCTTGTGGCCTTCCTAAGGGTCCTGAAAGGCATTAGAAGGCTCTGGGGGCTTTTAGATGGGTCCTGAGGCAATCTAGAAGGGTCTAGGGGCCTTTACATGGGTCTTGAGGGTCATTAGAAGGGTGTGGAAACCTTTAGAAAGGCCCTGAAAGGCATTAGAAGGGTCTGGGGGCTATTAGATGGGTCCTGAGGCAATCTAGAAGGGTCTGGGGGCCTTTACATGGGTCTTGAGTGTCCTTAGAAGGGTGTGGAGGCCTTTAGAAAGGCCCTGATGGGCTCTAGAAGGGTCTGGGGGCTATTAGAAGCGTCCTGAGGGGGTCCAGAAGGGTCTGGGGGACTTTTTAAAGGCCCTCAAGGGGAATTAAATGGGTCTCGCGGCCTTTAGAAAGGCCCTGAGAGGCATTACAAGGGCCTGGGGTCATATATAAAGGCCCTGAGAGGTTCTAGAAGTGTCTGGGGTACTTTAGAAAGGCCCTGAGGGGCATTAGAAGGGTCTGGGTGCCTTTAGAATGGTCCTGAGGGGGTCTAGAAGGGTCTGGAGGCATTTAAAACTGTCCTGAGAGGCTCTAGAAGGGTCTGGGTGCCTTTATAAGGGTCCTGAGGGGCATTAGAAGGGTCTGGGTGCCCTTATAAAAGCCCTGAGGGGAATTAGCAGGGTCTGGGGGACTTTAGAAGGGTCCTGAGGGGCTCTATAAGGGTCTGGGGGCCTTTAGAAGGGTCTTCAGGGGCTCTAGAGGGGTCTGGGGACATTTAGAAAGGCCCTGTGGGGCATTAGAAGGGTCTGGGGGCCTTTAGAATGCTCCTGAGGGGCAGTAGAAGGGTCTGGGGACCTTTATAAGGGTCCTGACGGGCTCTAGAAGGGTCTGGGGACCTTTATAAGGGTCCTGACGGGCTCTAGAAGGGTCTGAGGGCCTTTAGAAAGGCCCTGAGGGGCATTAGAAGGGTCTGGGGGCATTCAGAATGCTCCTGAGGGGCAGTAGAAGGGTCTGGGGACCTTTATACCAGCCCTGAGGGGCATTAGAAGGGTCTGAGGGCCTTTAGGAACGTCCTGAGGGGCATTAGAAGGGTCTTGTGGCCTTCATAAGGGTCCTGAAAGGCATTAGAAGGGTCTGGGGGCTTTTAGATGGGTCCTGAGGCAATCTAGAAGGGTCTAGGGGCCTTTACATGGGTCTTGAGGGTCATTAGAAGGGTGTGGAGGCCTTTAGAATGGCCCTGAAATGCATTAGAAGGGTCAGGGTGCTTTTAGATGGGTCCTGAGGCAATCTAGAAGGGTCTGGGGGCCTTTACATGGGTCTTGAGTGTCCTTAGAAGGGTGTGGAGGCCTTTAGAAAGGCCCTGAGGGGCACTAGAAGGGTCTGGGGGCTATTAGAAGTGTCCTGAGGGGCTCTAGAATGGTCTGGGGTCCTTTATAAGTGTCCTGACGGGCTCTAGAAGGGTCTGGGAACCTTTATAAATGCCCTGATTGGCATTAGAAGGGTCTGAGGGCCTTTAGAAAGGTCCTGAGGGGCATTAGAAGGGTCTTGTGGCCTTCATAAGGGTCCTGAAAGGCATTAGAAGAGTCTCGGGGCTTTTAGATGGGTCCTCAGGCAATCTAGAACGGTCTGGTGGCCTTTACATGGGTCTTGAGGGTCATTAGAAGGGTGTGGAGGCCTTTAGAAAGGCCCTGAGGTGCTCTAGAAGGGTCTGGGGGCTATTTGAAGGGTCCTGAGTGGGTCCAGAATGGTCTGGGGTCCTTTTTAAAGGCCCTCAGGGGGATTATAAGGGTCTCGCGGCCTTTAGAAAGGCCCTGAGTGGCATTAGAAGGGTCTGGGTGCCCTTAGAAAGGCCCTGAGGGGAATTAGAAGGGTCTGGGGGCCTTTAGAATGGTCCTGAGGGTGTCTAGAAGGATCTGGGTGCCTTTATAAGGGTCCTGAGTGGCATTAGAACGGTCTGGGTGCCCTTATAAAAGCCCTGAGAGGAATTAGCAGGGTCTGGGGGATTTTAGAAGGGTCCTGAGGGGCTCTATAAAGGTCTGGGGGCCTTTAGAAGGGTCTTCAAGGGCTCTAGAAGGGTCTCGGGACATTTAGAAAGGCCTTGTGAGGCATTAGAAGGGTCTTGGGGCCTTTAGAATGCTCCTGAGGGGCAGTAGAAGGGTCTGGGGACCTTTATTAGGCCCTGATGGGCATTAGAGTGGTCTGCAGGCCTTTAGAAGTGTCCTGAGGGGCTCTAGAATGGTCTGGGGGCCTTTATAACGGTCCTGACAGGCTCTAGAAGGGTCTGGGAACCTTTATAAATGCCCTGAGGGGCATTAGAAGGGTCTGAGGGCCTTTAGAAAGGTCCTGAGGGGCATTAGAAGGGTCTTGTGGCCTTCATAAGGGTCCTGAAAGGCATTAGAAGTGTCTGGGGGCTTTTAGATGCGTCCTGAGGCAATCTAGAAGGGTCTAGGGGCCTTTACATGGGTCTTGAGGGTCATTAGAAGGGTGTGGAGGCCTTTAGAAAGGCCCTGAAAGGCATTAGAAGGGTCTGGGGGCTATTAGATGGGTCCTCAGGCAATCTAGAAGGGTCTGGGGGCCTTTATATGGGTCTTGAGGTTCATTAGAAGGGTGTGGAGGCCTTTAGAAAGGCCCTGAGGGGCTCTAGAAGGGTCTGGGGGCTATTAGAAACGTCCTGAGGGGGTCCAGAAGGGTCTGGGGGACTTTTTAAAGGCCTTCAAGGGGAATTATAAGGGTCTCGCGGCCTTTAGAAAGGCCCTGAGTGGATTTACAAGGGCCTGGGGTCATATAGAAAGGCCCTGAGAGGTTCTAGAAGTGTCTGGGGTACTTTAGAAAGGCCCTGAGGGGCATTAGAAGGGTCTGGGGGCCTTTAGAATGGTCCTGAGGGGGTCTAGAAGGGTCTGGAGGCATTTAAAACTGTCCTGAGAGGCTCTAGAAGGGTCTGGGTGCCCTTATAAGGGTCCTGAGAGGCATTAGAAGGGTCTGGGTGCCCTTATAAAAGCCCTGAGGGAAATTAGCAGGGTCTGGGGGACTTTAGAAGGGTCCTGAGGGGCTCTATAAGGGTCTGGGGGCCTTTAGAATGGTCTTCAGGGGCTCTAGAGGGGTCTGGGGACCTTTAGAAAGGCCCTGTGGGGCATTAGAAAGGTCTGGGGGCCTTTAGAATGCTCCTGAGGGGCAGTAGAAGGGTCTGGGGACCTTTATAAGGGTCCTGACGGGCTCTAGAAGGGTCTGGGGACCTTTATAAGGGTCCTGACAGGCTCTAGAAGGGTCTGAGGGCCTTTAGAAAGGTCCTGAGTGGCATTAGAAGGGTCTTGTGGCCTTCATAATGGACCTGAAAGGCATTGGAAGGGTATGGGGGCTTTTAGATCGGTCCTGAGGCAATCTAGAAGGGTCTAGGGGCCTTTACATGGGTCTTGAGGGTCATTAGAAGGGTGTGGAGGCCTTTAGAAAGGCCCTGAAAGGCATTAGAAGGGTCTGGGGGCTTTTAGATGGGTCCTGAGGCAATCTAGAAGGGTCTGGGGGCCTTTACATGGGTCTTGAGGGTCATTAGAAGGGTGTGGAGGCCTTTAGAAAGGCCCTGAGGGGCACTAGAAGGGTCTGGGGGCTATTAGAAGCGTCCTGAGGGGGTCTAGAAGGGTCTGGGGGCCTTTAGAAATGACCTGAGGGGCATTAGAATGGTATGGGGGCCTTTAGAAAGGCCCTGATGGGCATTAGAAGGGTCTGGGGGCCTTTAGAATGGTCCTGAGGGGGTCTAGAAGGCTCTGGAGGCATTTAAAACTGTTCTGAGAGGCTCTAGAAGGGTCTGGGTGCCTTTATAAGGGTCCTGAGGGGCATTAGAAGGGTCTGGGTGCCCTTATAAAAGCCCTGAGGGGAATTAACAGGGTCTGGGGGCCTTTAGAAGGGTCCTGAGGGGCTCTATAAGGGTCTGGGGGCCTTTAGAAGGGTCTTCAGGGGCTCTAGAAGGGTCTGGGGACCTTTAGAAAGGCCCTGTGGGGCATTAGAAGGGTCTGGGGGCCTTTAGAATGCTCCTGAGGGGCAGTAGAAGGGTCTGGGGACCTTTATTAGGCCCTGATGGGCATTAGAGTGGTCTGCAGGCCTTTAGAAGTGTCCTGAGGGGCTCTAGAATGGTCTGGGGGCCTTTATAACGGTCCTGACAGGCTCTAGAAGGGTCTGGGAACCTTTATAAATGCCCTGAGGGGCATTAGAAGGGTCTGAGGGCCTTTAGAAAGGTCCTGAGGGGCATTAGAAGGGTCTTGTGGCCTTCATAAGGGTCCTGAAAGGCATTAGAAGTGTCTGGGGGCTTTTAGATGCGTCCTGAGGCAATCTAGAAGGGTCTAGGGGCCTTTACATGGGTCTTGAGGGTCATTAGAAGGGTGTGGAGGCCTTTAGAAAGGCCCTGAAAGGCATTAGAAGGGTCTGGGGGCTATTAGATGGGTCCTCAGGCAATCTAGAAGGGTCTGGGGGCCTTTATATGGGTCTTGAGGTTCATTAGAAGGGTGTGGAGGCCTTTAGAAAGGCCCTGAGGGGCTCTAGAAGGGTCTGGGGGCTATTAGAAACGTCCTGAGGGGGTCCAGAAGGGTCTGGGGGACTTTTTAAAGGCCTTCAAGGGGAATTATAAGGGTCTCGCGGCCTTTAGAAAGGCCCTGAGTGGATTTACAAGGGCCTGGGGTCATATAGAAAGGCCCTGAGAGGTTCTAGAAGTGTCTGGGGTACTTTAGAAAGGCCCTGAGGGGCATTAGAAGGGTCTGGGGGCCTTTAGAATGGTCCTGAGGGGGTCTAGAAGGGTCTGGAGGCATTTAAAACTGTCCTGAGAGGCTCTAGAAGGGTCTGGGTGCCCTTATAAGGGTCCTGAGAGGCATTAGAAGGGTCTGGGTGCCCTTATAAAAGCCCTGAGGGAAATTAGCAGGGTCTGGGGGACTTTAGAAGGGTCCTGAGGGGCTCTATAAGGGTCTGGGGGCCTTTAGAATGGTCTTCAGGGGCTCTAGAGGGGTCTGGGGACCTTTAGAAAGGCCCTGTGGGGCATTAGAAAGGTCTGGGGGCCTTTAGAATGCTCCTGAGGGGCAGTAGAAGGGTCTGGGGACCTTTATAAGGGTCCTGACGGGCTCTAGAAGGGTCTGGGGACCTTTATAAGGGTCCTGACAGGCTCTAGAAGGGTCTGAGGGCCTTTAGAAAGGTCCTGAGTGGCATTAGAAGGGTCTTGTGGCCTTCATAATGGACCTGAAAGGCATTGGAAGGGTATGGGGGCTTTTAGATCGGTCCTGAGGCAATCTAGAAGGGTCTAGGGGCCTTTACATGGGTCTTGAGGGTCATTAGAAGGGTGTGGAGGCCTTTAGAAAGGCCCTGAAAGGCATTAGAAGGGTCTGGGGGCTTTTAGATGGGTCCTGAGGCAATCTAGAAGGGTCTGGGGGCCTTTACATGGGTCTTGAGGGTCATTAGAAGGGTGTGGAGGCCTTTAGAAAGGCCCTGAGGGGCACTAGAAGGGTCTGGGGGCTATTAGAAGCGTCCTGAGGGGGTCTAGAAGGGTCTGGGGGCCTTTAGAAATGACCTGAGGGGCATTAGAATGGTATGGGGGCCTTTAGAAAGGCCCTGATGGGCATTAGAAGGGTCTGGGGGCCTTTAGAATGGTCCTGAGGGGGTCTAGAAGGCTCTGGAGGCATTTAAAACTGTTCTGAGAGGCTCTAGAAGGGTCTGGGTGCCTTTATAAGGGTCCTGAGGGGCATTAGAAGGGTCTGGGTGCCCTTATAAAAGCCCTGAGGGGAATTAACAGGGTCTGGGGGCCTTTAGAAGGGTCCTGAGGGGCTCTATAAGGGTCTGGGGGCCTTTAGAAGGGTCTTCAGGGGCTCTAGAAGGGTCTGGGGACCTTTAGAAAGGCCCTGTGGGGCATTAGAAGGGTCTGGGGGCCTTTAGAATGCTCCTGAGGGGCAGTAGAAGGGTCTGGGGACCTTTATAAAGGCCCTGACGGGCATTAGAATGGTCTGCGGGCCTTTAGAAGTGTCCTGAGGGGCTCTAGAATGGTCTGGGGGCCTTTATAAGTGTCCTGACGGGCTCTAGAAGGGTCTGGGAACCTTTATAAATGCCCTGAGGGGCATTAGAAGGGTCTTGTGGCCTTGATAAGGGTCCTGAAAGGCATTAGAAGGGTCTGGGGGCTTTTAGATGGGTCCTCAGGCAATCTAGAAGGGTCTAGGGGCCTTTACATGGGTCTTGAGGGTCATTAGAAGGGTGTGGAGGCCTTTAGAAAGGCCCTGAGGAGCTCTAGAAGGGTCAGGGGGCTATTAGAAGCGTCCTGAGGGGGTCCAGAAGGGTCTGGGGGCCTTTTTAAAGGCCCTCAGGGGGATTATAAGGGTCTCGCGGCCTTTAGAAAGGCCCTGAGTGGCATTAGAAGGGTCTGGGTGCCTTTAGAAATGACCTGAGGGGCATTAGAAGGGTATGGGAGCCTTTAGAAAGGCCCTGAGGGGCATTAGAAGGGTCTGGGGGCCTTTAGAATGGTCCTGAGGGGTTCTAGAAGGGTCTGGAGGCATTTAAAACTGTCCTGAGAGGCTCTAGAAGGGTCTGGGTGCCTTTATAAGGGTCCTGAGGGGCATTAGAAGGGTCTGGGTGCCCTTATGAAAGCCCTGAGGGGAATTAGCAGGGTCTGGGGGACTTTAGAAGGGTCCTGAGGAGCTCTATAAGGGTCTGTGGGCCTTTAGAAGGGTCTTCAGGGGCTCTAGAAGGGTCTGGGGACCTTTAGAAAGGCCCTGTGGGGCATTAGAAGGGTCTGGGGGCCTTTAGAAAGGTCTTCAGGGACTCTATAATGGTCTGAGTACCTTTAGAAAGGCCCTGTGGCACATTAGAAGGGTCTGGGGGCCTTTAGAATGCTCCTGAGGGACAGTATAAGGCTCTGGGGACCTTTATAAGTGTCCTGACGGGCTCTAGAATGGTCTGGGAACCTTTATAAATGCCCTGAGGGGCATTAGAAGGGTCTGAGGGCCTTTAGAAAGGTCCTGAGGGGCATTAGAAGGGTCTTGTGGCCTTCCTAAGGGTCCTGAAAGGCATTAGAAGGCTCTGGGGGCTTTTAGATGGGTCCTGAGGCAATCTAGAAGGGTCTAGGGGCCTTTACATGGGTCTTGAGGGTCATTAGAAGGGTGTGGAAACCTTTAGAAAGGCCCTGAAAGGCATTAGAAGGGTCTGGGGGCTATTAGATGGGTCCTTAGGCAATCTAGAAGGGTCTGGGGGCCTTTACATGGGTCTTGAGTGTCCTTAGAAGGGTGTGGAGGCCTTTAGAAAGGCCCTGATGGGCTCTAGAAGGGTCTGGGGGCTATTAGAAGCGTCCTGAGGGGGTCCAGAAGGGTCTGGGGGACTTTTTAAAGGCCCTCAAGGGGAATTAAATGGGTCTCGCGGCCTTTAGAAAGGCCCTGAGTGGCATTACAAGGGCCTGGGGTCATATATAAAGGCCCTGAGAGGTTCTAGAAGTGTCTGGGGTACTTTAGAAAGGCCCTGAGGGGCATTAGAAGGGTCTGGGGGCCTTTAGAATGGTCCTGAGGGGGTCTAGAAGGGTCTGGAGGCATTTAAAACTGTCCTGAGAGGCTCTAGAAGGGTCTGGGTGCCTTTATAAGGGTCCTGAGGGGCATTAGAAGGGTCTGGGTGCCCTTATAAAAGCCCTGAGGGGAATTAGCAGGGTCTGGGGGACTTTAGAAGGGTCCTGAGGGGCTCTATAAGGGTCTGGGGGCCTTTAGAAGGGTCTTCAGGGGCACTAGAAGGGTCTGGGGACCTTTAGAAAGGCCCTGAGGGGCATTAGAAGGGTCTGGGGGCCTTTAGAATGCTCCTGAGGGGCAGTAGAAGGGTCTGGGGACCTTTATAAGGGTCCTGACAGGCTCTAGAAGGGTCTGGGGACCTTTATAAGGGTCCTGACGGGCTCTAGAAGGGTCTGAGGGCCTTTAGAAAGGCCCTGAGGGGCATTAGAAGGGTCTGGGGGCATTCAGAATGCTCCTGAGGGGCAGTAGAAGGGTCTGGGGACCATTATACCTGCCCTGAAGGGCATTAGAAGGGTGTGGAGGGCCTTTAGGAACGTCCTGAGGGGCATTAGAAGGGTCTTGTGGCCTTCATAAGGGTCCTGAAAGGCATTAGAAGAGTCTGGGGGCTTTTAGATGGGTCCTGAGGCAATCTAGAATGGTCTAGGGGCCTTTACATGGGTCTTGAGGGTCATTAGAAGGGTGTGGAGGCCTTTAGAAAGGCCCTGAAATGCATTAGAAGGGTCTGGGTGCTTTTAGATGGGTCCTGAGGCAATCTAGAAGGGTCTGCGGGCCTTTACATGGGTCTTTAGTGTCCTTAGAAGGGTGTGGAGGCCTTTAGAAAGGCCCTGAGGGGCACTAGAAGGGTCTGGGGGCTATTAGAAGTGTCCTGAGGGGCTCTAGAATGGTCTGGGGGCCTTTATAAGTGTCCTGACGGGCTCTAGAAGGGTCTGGGAACCTTTATAAATGCCCTGATTGGCATTAGAAGGGTCTGAGGGCCTTTAGAAAGGTCCTGAGGGGCATTAGAAGGGTCTTGTGGCCTTGATAAGGGTCCTGAAAGGCATTAGAATGGTCTCGGGGCTTTTAGATGGGTCCTCAGGATATCTAGAAGGGTCTAGGGGCCTTTACATGGGTCTTGAGGGTCATTAGAAGGGTGTGGAGGCCTTTAGAAAGGCCCTGAGGTGCTCTAGAAGGGTCTGGGGGCTATTTGAAGGGTCCTGAGGGGGTCCAGAATGGTCTGGGGTCTTTTTTAAAGGCCCTCAGGGGGATTATAAGGGTCTCGCGGCCTTTAGAAAGGCCCTGACTGGCATTAGAAGGGTCTGGGTGCCCTTAGAAAGGCCCTGAGGGGAATTAGAAGGGTCTGGGGGCCTTTAGAATGGTCCTGAGGGGGTCTAGAAGGATCTGGGTGCCTTTATAAGGGTCCTGAGTGGCATTAGAAGGGTCTGGGTGCCCTTATAAAAGCCCTGAGAGGAATTAGCAGGGTCTGGGGGATTTTAGAAGGGTCCTGAGGGGCTCTATAAAGGTCTGGGGGCCTTTAGAAGGGTCTTCAAGGGCTCTAGAAGGGTCTCGGGACATTTAGAAAGGCCTTGTGAGGAATTAGAAGGGTCTTGGGGCCTTTAGAATGCTCCTGAGGGGCAGTAGAAGGGTCTGGGGACCTTTATTAGGCCCTGATGGGCATTAGAATGGTCTGCAGGCCTTTAGAAGTGTCCTGAGGGGCTCTAGAATGGTCTGGGGGCCTTTATAAGGGTCCTGACAGGCTCTAGAAGGGTCTGGGAACCTTTATAAATGCCCTGAGGGGCATTAGAAGGGTCTGAGGGCCTTTAGAAAGGTCCTGAGGGGCATTAGAAGGGTCTTGTGGCCTTCATAAGGGTCCTGAAAGGCATTAGAAGTGTCTGGGGGCTTTTAGATGCGTCCTGAGGCAATCTAGAAGGGTCTAGGGGCCTTTACATGGGTCTTGAGGGTCATTAGAAGGGTGTGGAGGCCTTTAGAAAGGCCCTGAAAGGCATTAGAAGGGTCTGGGGGCTATTAGATGGGTCCTTAGGCAATCTAGAAGGGTCTGGGGGCCTTTACATGGGTCTTGAGGTTCATTAGAAGGGTGTGGAGGCCTTTAGAAAGGCCCTGAGGGGCTCTAGAAGGGTCTGGGGGCTATTAGAAACGTCCTGAGGGGGTCCAGAAGGGTCTGGGGGACTTTTTAAAGGCCCTCAAGGGGAATTATAAGGGTCTCGCGGCCTTTAGAAAGGCCCTGAGGGGCATTACAAGGGTCTGGGGTCATATATAAAGGCCCTGAGATGTTCTAGAAGTGTCTGGGGTACTTTAGAAAGGCCCTGAGGGGCATTAGAAGGGTCTGGGGGCCTTTAGAATGGTCCTGAGGGGGTCTAGAAGGGTCTGGAGGCATTTAAAACTGTCCTGAGAGGCTCTAGAAGGGTCTGGGTGCCTTTTATAAGGGTCCTGAGGGGCATTAGAAGGGTCTGGGTGCCCTTATAAAAGCCCTGAGGGGAATTAGCAGGGTCTGGGGGACTTTAGAAGGGTCCTGAGGAGCTCTGTAAGGGTCTGGGGGCCTTTAGAAGGGTCTTCAGGGGCTCTAGAGGGGTCTGGGGACCTTTAGAAAGGACCTGTGGGGCATTAGAAGGGTCTGGGGGCCTTTAGAATGCTCCTGAGGGGCAGTAGAAGGGTCTGGGGACCTTTATAAGGGTCCTGACGGGCTCTAGAAGGGTCTGGGGACCTTTATAAGGGTCCTGACGGGCTATAGAAGGGTCTGAGGGCCTTTAGAAAGGTCCTCAGGGGCATTAGAAGGGTCTTGTGGCCTTCATAAGGGTCCTCAAAGGCATTAGAAGGGTCTGGAGGCTTTAAAAATGGGTCCTGAGGCAATCTAGAAGGGTCTGGGGGCCTTTACATGGGTCTTGAGGGTCATTAGAAGGGTGTGGAGGCCTTTAGAAAGGCCCTGAAAGGCATTAGAAGGGTCTGGGGGCTTTTAAATGGGTCCTGAGGCAATCTAGAAGGGTCTGGGGACCTTTAGAAAGGCCCTGTGGGGCATTAGAAGGGTCTGGGGGCCTGTAGAATGCTCCTGAGGGGCAGTAGAAGGGTCTGGGGACCTTTAGAAAGGCCCTGACGGGCATTAGAATGGTCTGCGGGATTTAGAAGTGTCCTGAGGGGCTCTAGAATGGTCTGGGGGCCTTGATAAGTGTCCTGACGGGCTCTAGAAGGGTCTGGGAACCTTTATAAATGCCCTGAGGGGCATTAGAAGGGTCTGAGGGCCTTTAGAAAGGTCCTGAGGGGCATTAGAAGGGTCTTGTGGCCTTCATAAGGGTCCTGAAAGGCATTAGAAGGGTCTGGGGGCTTTTAGATGGGTCCTGAGGCAATCTAGAAGGGTCTGGGGGCCTTTACATGGGTCTTGAGGGTCATTAGAAGGGTGTGGATGCCTTTAGAAAGGACCTGAGGGGCACTAGAAGGGTCTGGGGGCTATTAGAAGCATCCTGAGGGGGTCTAGAAGGGTCTGGGGGCCTTTAGAAATGACTTGAGGGGCATTAGAAGGGTATGGGGGCCTTTAGAAAGGCCCTGATGGGCATTAGAAGGGTCTGGGGGCCTTTAGAATGGTCCTGAGAGGGTCTAGAAGGGTCTGGAGGCATTTAAAACTGTCCTGAGAGGCTCTAGAAGGGTCTGGGTGCCTTTATAAGGGTCCTGAGGGGCATTAGAAGGGTGTGGGTGCCCTTATAAAAGCCCTGAGGGGAATTAGCTGGGTCTGGGGGACTTTAGAAGGGTCCTGAGGGGCTCTATAAGGGTCTGGGGGCCTTTAGAAGGGTCTTCAGGGGCTCTAGAGGGGTCTGGGGACCTTTAGAAAGGCCCTGTGGGGCATTAGAAGGGTCTGGGGGCTTTTAGAATGCTCCTGAGGGGCAGTAGAAGGGTCTGGGGACCTTTATAAGGGTCCTGACGGGCTCTAGAAGGGTCTGGGGACCTTTATAAGGGTCCTGACGGGCTCTAGAAGGGTCTGAGGGACTTTAGAAAGGTCCTGAGGGGCATTAGAAGGGTCTGGGGGCTTTTAGATGGGTCCTGAGGCAATCTAGAAGGGTCTAGGGGCCTTTACATGGGTCTTGAGGGTCATTAGAAGGGTGTGGAGGCCTTTAGAAAGGCCCTGAAATGCATTAGAAGGGTCTGGGGGCATTCAGAATGCTCCTGAGGGGCAGTAGAAGGGTCTGGGGACCTTTATAAATGCCCTGAGGGGCATTAGAAGGGTCTGAGGGCCTTTAGAAACGTCCTGAGGGGCATTAGAAGGGTCTTGTGGCCTTCATAAGGGTCCTGAAAGGCATTAGAAGGGTCTGGGGGCTTTTAGATGGGTCCTGAGGCAATCTAGAAGGGTCTGGGGGCCTTTTTAAAGGCCCTCAGGGGTATTATAAGGGTCTCGCGGCCTTTAGAAAGGCCCTGAGGGGCATTAGAAGGGTCTGGGTGCCTTTAGAAATGACCTGAGGGGCATTAGAAGAGTATGGGGGCCTTTAGAAAGGCCCTGAGGGGCATTAGAAGGGTCTGGGGGCCTTTAGAATGGTCCTGAGGGGGTCTAGAAGGGTCTGGAGGCATTTAAAACTGTCCTGAGAGGCTCTAGAAGGGTCTGGGTGCCTTTATAAGGGTCCTGAGGGGCATTAGAAGGGTCTGGGTGCCCTTATAAAAGCCCTGAGGAGAATTAGCAGGGTCTGGGGGCCTTTAGAAGGGTCCTGAGGGGCTCTATAAGGGTCTGGGGGCCTTTAGAAGGGTCTTGAGGGGCTCTAGAAGGGTCTGGGGACCTTTAGAAAGGCCCTGTGGGGCATTAGAAGGGTCTGGGGGCCTTTAGAACGGTCTTCAGGGGCTCTAGAAGGGTCTGGGGACCTTTAGAAAGGCCCTGTGGGGCATTAGAAGGGTCTGAGGTCCTTTAGAATGCTCCTGAGGGGCAGTAGAAGGGTCTGGGGACCTTTATAAGTGTCCTGACGGGCTCTAGAAGGGTCTGGGAACCTTTATAAATGCCCTGAGGGGCATTAGAAGGGTCTGAGGGCCTTTAGAAAGGTCCTGAGGGGCATTAGAAGGGTCTTGTGGCCTTGATAAGGGTCCTGAAAGGCATTAGAAGGGTCTGGGGGCTTTTAGATGGGTCCTGAGGCAATCTAGATGGGTCTAGGGGCCTTTACATGGGTCTTGAGGGGCATTAGAAGGGTGTGCAGGCCTTTAGAAAGGCCCTGAGGGGCTCTAGAAGGGTCTGGGGGCTATTAGAAGCGTCCTGAGAGTGTCCAGAAGGGTCTGGGGTACTTTTTAAAGGCCCTCAAGGGGAATTATAAGGGTCTCGCGGCCTTTAGAAAGGCCCTGAGTGGCATTACAAGGGCCTGGGGTCATATAGATAGGCCCTGAGATGTTCTAGAAGTGTCTGGGGTACTTTAGAAAGGCCCTGAGGGGCATTAGAAGGGTCTGGGTGACCTTATAAAAGCCCTGAGGGGAATTAGCAGGGTCTGGGGGACTTTAGAAGAGTCCTGAGGAGCTCTATAAGGGTCTGGGGGCCTTTAGAAGGGTCTTCAGGGGCTCTAAAGGGGTCTGGGGACCTTTAGAAAGGCCCTGTGGGGCATTAGAAGGGTCTGGGGGCCTTTAGAATGCTCCTGAGGGGCAGTAGAATGGTTTGGGGACCTTTGTAAGGGTCCTGACGGGCTCTAGAAGGGTCTGGGGACCTTTATAAGGGTCCTGACGGGCTCTAGAATGGTCTGAGGGCCTTTAGAAAGGCCCTGAGGGGCATTAGAAGGGTCTGGGGGCCTTTAGAAGGGTCCTGAGGGGCATTAGAAGGGTCCTGAGGGCCTTTAGAATGGTCCTGAGGGGGTCAAGAAGATTCTGGAGGCATTTAAAACTGTCCTGAGAGGCTCTAGAAGGGTCTGGGTGCCTTTATAAGGGTCCTGAGGGGCATTAGAAGGGTCTGGGTGCCCTTATAAAAGCCCTGAGGGGAATTAGCAGGGTCTGGGGGCCTTTAGAAGGGTCCTGAGGGGCTCTATAAGGGTCTGGGGGCCTTTAGAAGGGTCTTCAGGGGCTCTAGAGGGGTCTGGGGACCTTTAGAAAGGCCCTGTGGGGCATTAGAAGGGTCTGGGGGCCTTTAGAATGCTCCTGAGGGGCAGTAGAAGGGTCTGGAGACCTTTATAAGGGTCCTGACGGGCTCTAGAAGGGTCTGAGGGCCTTTATAATGGTCCTGAGGTGCATGAGAAGGGTCTTGTGGCCTTCATAAGGGTCCTGAAAGGCATTAGAAGGGTCTGGGGGCTTTTAGATGGGTCCTGAGGCAATCTAGAAGGGTCTAGGGGCCTTTACATGGTTCTTGAGGGTCATTAGAAGGGTGTGGAGGCCTTTAGAAGGGTCCTGAAAGGCATTAGAAGGGTCTGGGGGCTTTTAGATGGGTCCTGAGGCAATCTAGAAGGGTCTGGGGGCCTTTACATGGGTCTTGAGTATCATTAGAAGGGTGTGGAGGCCTTTAGAAAGGCCCTGAGGGGCTCTAGAAGGGTCTGGGGGCTATTAGAAGCGTCCTGAGGGGGTCCAGAAGGGTCTGGTGGCCTTTTTAAAGGCCCTCAGGGGGATTATAAGGGTCTCGCGGCCTTTAGAAAGGCCCTGAGTGGCATTAGAAGGGTCTGTGTGCCTTTAGAAATGACCTGAGGGGCATTAGAAGGGTATGGGAGCCTTTAGAAAGGCCCTGAAGGGCATTAGAAGGGTCTGGGGGCCTTTAGAAGGGTCCTGAGCGGCATTAGAAGGGTCTGGAGGCATTTAAAACTGTCCTGAGAGGCTCTAGAAGGGTCTGGGTGCCTTTATAAGGGTCCTGAGGGGCATTAGAAGGGTCTGGGTGCCCTTATAAAAGTCCTGAAAGGAATTAGCAGGGTCTGGGTCCTTAGAAGGGTCCTGAGGGGCTCTGTAAGTGTCTGGGGGCCTTTAGAAGGGTCTTCAGGGGCTCTAGAAGGGTCTGGGGACCTTTAGAAAGGCCCTGACGGGCATTAGAAGGGTCTGGGGGCCTTTAGAATGCTCCTGAGGGGCAGTAGAAGGGTCTGGGGACGTTTATAAAGGCCCTGACGGGCATTAGAATGGTCTGCGGGATTTAGAAGTGTCCTGAGAGGCTCTAGAATGTTCTGGGGTCCTTTATAAGGGTCCTGACGGGCTCTAGAAGGGTCTGGGAACCTTTATAAATGCCCTGAGGGGCATTAGAAGGGTCTTGTGGCCTTCATAAGGGTCCTGAAAGGCATTAGAAGTCTCTGGGGGCTTTTAGATGGGTCCTGAGGCAATCTAGAATGGTCTAGGGGCCTTTACATGGGTCTTGAGGGTCATTAGAAGGGTGTGGAGGCCTTTAGAAAAGCCCTGAAAGGCATTAGAAGGGTCTGGGTTCTTTTAGATGGTTCCTGATGCATTCTAGAAGGGTCTGGGGGCCTTTAAATGGGTCTTGAGGGTCATTAGAATGGTGTGGAGACCTTTAGAGAGGCCCTGAAGGGCTCTATAAGGGTCTGGGGGCCTTTAGAAGGGTCTTCAGGGGCTCTAGAAAGGTCTGGGGACCTTTAGAAAGGCACTGTGGGGCATTAGAAGGGTCTGGGAACCTTTATAAATGCCCTGAGGGGCATTAGAAGGGTCTAAGGGCCTTTAGAATGGTAATGAGGGGCATTATAAGGTTCTTGTGGCCTTCATAATGGTCCTGAAAGGCATTAGAATGGTCTTGGGGCTTTTAGATGGGTCCTGAGGCAATCTAGAAGGGTCTAGGGGCATTTACATGGGTCTTGAGGGTCATTAGAAGGGTGTGGAGGCCTTTAGAAAGGCCCTGAGGGGCTCTAGAAGGGTCTGGGGGCCTTTAGAAGGGTCCTCAGGGGCTATAGAGGGGTCTGGGGAACTTTAGAAAGGCCCTGTCGGGCATTAGAAGGGTCTGGGGGCCTTTAGAATGCTCCTGAGAGGCAGTAGAAGGGTCTGGGAACCTTTATAAATGCCCTGAGGAGCATTAGAAGGGTCTGAGGGCCTTTAGAAAGGTCCTGAGGGGCATTAGAAGGGTCTTGTGGCCTTGATAAGGGTCCTGAAATACATTAGAAGGGTCTGGGGTCTTTTAGATGGGTCCTGAGGCAATCTAGAAGGGTCTGGGGGCCTTTACATGGGTCTTGAGGGTCATTAGAAGGGTGTGGTGTCCTTTAGAAAGGCCCTGAAAGGCATTAGAAGGGTCTGGGGGCTTTCAGATGGGTCCTGAGGCAATCTAGAAGGGTCTGAAGGCCTTTACATGGGTCTTGAGGTTCATTAGAAGGGTGTGGAGGCCTTTAGAAAGGCCCTGAGGGGGTCTAGAAGGGTCTGGGGGCTATTAGAAACGTCCTGAGGGGGTCCAGAAGGGTCTGGGGGACTTTTTAAAGGCCCTCAAGGGGAATTATAAGGGTCTCGCGGCCTTTAGAAAGGCCCTGAGGGGCATTACAAGGGTCTGGGGTCATATATAAAGGCCCTGAGATGTTCTAGAAGTGTCTGGGGTACTTTAGAAAGGCCCTGAGGGGCATTAGAAGGGTCTGGGGGCCTTTAGAATGGTCCTGAGGGGGTCTAGAAGGGTCTGGAGGCATTTAAAACTGTCCTGAGAGGCTCTAGAAGGGTCTGGGTGCCTTTTATAAGGGTCCTGAGGGGCATTAGAAGGGTCTGGGTGCCCTTATAAAAGCCCTGAGGGGAATTAGCAGGGTCTGGGGGACTTTAGAAGGGTCCTGAGGAGCTCTGTAAGGGTCTGGGGGCCTTTAGAAGGGTCTTCAGGGGCTCTAGAGGGGTCTGGGGACCTTTAGAAAGGACCTGTGGGGCATTAGAAGGGTCTGGGGGCCTTTAGAATGCTCCTGAGGGGCAGTAGAAGGGTCTGGGGACCTTTATAAGGGTCCTGACGGGCTCTAGAAGGGTCTGGGGACCTTTATAAGGGTCCTGACGGGCTATAGAAGGGTCTGAGGGCCTTTAGAAAGGTCCTCAGGGGCATTAGAAGGGTCTTGTTGCCTTCATAAGGGTCCTCAAAGGCATTAGAAGGGTCTGGAGGCTTTAAAAATGGGTCCTGAGGCAATCTAGAAGGGTCTGGGGGCCTTTACATGGGTCTTGAGGGTCATTAGAAGGGTGTGGAGGCCTTTAGAAAGGCCCTGAAAGGCATTAGAAGGGTCTGGGGGCTTTTAAATGGGTCCTGAGGCAATCTAGAAGGGTCTGGGGACCTTTAGAAAGGCCCTGTGGGGCATTAGAAGGGTCTGGGGGCCTGTAGAATGCTCCTGAGGGGCAGTAGAAGGGTCTGGGGACCTTTAGAAAGGCCCTGACGGGCATTAGAATGGTCTGCGGGATTTAGAAGTGTCCTGAGGGGCTCTAGAATGGTCTGGGGGCCTTGATAAGTGTCCTGACGGGCTCTAGAAGGGTCTGGGAACCTTTATAAATGCCCTGAGGGGCATTAGAAGGGTCTGAGGGCCTTTAGAAAGGTCCTGAGGGGCATTAGAAGGGTCTTGTGGCCTTCATAAGGGTCCTGAAAGGCATTAGAAGGGTCTGGGGGCTTTTAGATGGGTCCTGAGGCAATCTAGAAGGGTCTGGGGGCCTTTACATGGGTCTTGAGGGTCATTAGAAGGGTGTGGATGCCTTTAGAAAGGACCTGAGGGGCACTAGAAGGGTCTGGGGGCTATTAGAAGCGTCCTGAGGGGGTCTAGAAGGGTCTGGGGGCCTTTAGAAATGACTTGAGGGGCATTAGAAGGGTATGGGGGCCTTTAGAAAGGCCCTGATGGGCATTAGAAGGGTCTGGGGGCCTTTAGAATGGTCCTGAGAGGGTCTAGAAGGGTCTGGAGGCATTTAAAACTGTCCTGAGAGGCTCTAGAAGGGTCTGGGTGCCTTTATAAGGGTCCTGAGGGGCATTAGAAGGGTGTGGGTGCCCTTATAAAAGCCCTGAGGGGAATTAGCTGGGTCTGGGGGACTTTAGAAGGGTCCTGAGGGGCTCTATAAGGGTCTGGGGGCCTTTAGAAGGGTCTTCAGGGGCTCTAGAGGGGTCTGGGGACCTTTAGAAAGGCCCTGTGGGGCATTAGAAGGGTCTGGGGGCTTTTAGAATGCTCCTGAGGGGCAGTAGAAGGGTCTGGGGACCTTTATAAGGGTCCTGACGGGCTCTAGAAGGGTCTGGGGACCTTTATAAGGGTCCTGACGGGCTCTAGAAGGGTCTGAGGGACTTTAGAAAGGTCCTGAGGGGCATTAGAAGGGTCTGGGGGCTTTTAGATGGGTCCTGAGGCAATCTAGAAGGGTCTAGGGGCCTTTACATGGGTCTTGAGGGTCATTAGAAGGGTGTGGAGGCCTTTAGAAAGGCCCTGAAATGCATTAGAAGGGTCTGGGGGCATTCAGAATGCTCCTGAGGGGCAGTAGAAGGGTCTGGGGACCTTTATAAATGCCCTGAGGGGCATTAGAAGGGTCTGAGGGCCTTTAGAAACGTCCTGAGGGGCATTAGAAGGGTCTTGTGGCCTTCATAAGGGTCCTGAAAGGCATTAGAAGGGTCTGGGGGCTTTTAGATGGGTCCTGAGGCAATCTAGAAGGGTCTGGGGGCCTTTTTAAAGGCCCTCAGGGGTATTATAAGGGTCTCGCGGCCTTTAGAAAGGCCCTGAGGGGCATTAGAAGGGTCTGGGTGCCTTTAGAAATGACCTGAGGGGCATTAGAAGAGTATGGGGGCCTTTAGAAAGGCCCTGAGGGGCATTAGAAGGGTCTGGGGGCCTTTAGAATGGTCCTGAGGGGGTCTAGAAGGGTCTGGAGGCATTTAAAACTGTCCTGAGAGGCTCTAGAAGGGTCTGGGTGCCTTTATAAGGGTCCTGAGGGGCATTAGAAGGGTCTGGGTGCCCTTATAAAAGCCCTGAGGAGAATTAGCAGGGTCTGGGGGCCTTTAGAAGGGTCCTGAGGGGCTCTATAAGGGTCTGGGGGCCTTTAGAAGGGTCTTGAGGGGCTCTAGAAGGGTCTGGGGACCTTTAGAAAGGCCCTGTGGGGCATTAGAAGGGTCTGGGGGCCTTTAGAACGGTCTTCAGGGGCTCTAGAAGGGTCTGGGGACCTTTAGAAAGGCCCTGTGGGGCATTAGAAGGGTCTGAGGTCCTTTAGAATGCTCCTGAGGGGCAGTAGAAGGGTCTGGGGACCTTTATAAGTGTCCTGACGGGCTCTAGAAGGGTCTGGGAACCTTTATAAATGCCCTGAGGGGCATTAGAAGGGTCTGAGGGCCTTTAGAAAGGTCCTGAGGGGCATTAGAAGGGTCTTGTGGCCTTGATAAGGGTCCTGAAAGGCATTAGAAGGGTCTGGGGGCTTTTAGATGGGTCCTGAGGCAATCTAGATGGGTCTAGGGGCCTTTACATGGGTCTTGAGGGGCATTAGAAGGGTGTGCAGGCCTTTAGAAAGGCCCTGAGGGGCTCTAGAAGGGTCTGGGGGCTATTAGAAGCGTCCTGAGAGTGTCCAGAAGGGTCTGGGGTACTTTTTAAAGGCCCTCAAGGGGAATTATAAGGGTCTCGCGGCCTTTAGAAAGGCCCTGAGTGGCATTACAAGGGCCTGGGGTCATATAGATAGGCCCTGAGATGTTCTAGAAGTGTCTGGGGTACTTTAGAAAGGCCCTGAGGGGCATTAGAAGGGTCTGGGTGACCTTATAAAAGCCCTGAGGGGAATTAGCAGGGTCTGGGGGACTTTAGAAGAGTCCTGAGGAGCTCTATAAGGGTCTGGGGGCCTTTAGAAGGGTCTTCAGGGGCTCTAAAGGGGTCTGGGGACCTTTAGAAAGGCCCTGTGGGGCATTAGAAGGGTCTGGGGGCCTTTAGAATGCTCCTGAGGGGCAGTAGAATGGTTTGGGGACCTTTGTAAGGGTCCTGACGGGCTCTAGAAGGGTCTGGGGACCTTTATAAGGGTCCTGACGGGCTCTAGAATGGTCTGAGGGCCTTTAGAAAGGCCCTGAGGGGCATTAGAAGGGTCTGGGGGCCTTTAGAAGGGTCCTGAGGGGCATTAGAAGGGTCCTGAGGGCCTTTAGAATGGTCCTGAGGGGGTCAAGAAGATTCTGGAGGCATTTAAAACTGTCCTGAGAGGCTCTAGAAGGGTCTGGGTGCCTTTATAAGGGTCCTGAGGGGCATTAGAAGGGTCTGGGTGCCCTTATAAAAGCCCTGAGGGGAATTAGCAGGGTCTGGGGGCCTTTAGAAGGGTCCTGAGGGGCTCTATAAGGGTCTGGGGGCCTTTAGAAGGGTCTTCAGGGGCTCTAGAGGGGTCTGGGGACCTTTAGAAAGGCCCTGTGGGGCATTAGAAGGGTCTGGGGGCCTTTAGAATGCTCCTGAGGGGCAGTAGAAGGGTCTGGAGACCTTTATAAGGGTCCTGACGGGCTCTAGAAGGGTCTGAGGGCCTTTATAATGGTCCTGAGGTGCATGAGAAGGGTCTTGTGGCCTTCATAAGGGTCCTGAAAGGCATTAGAAGGGTCTGGGGGCTTTTAGATGGGTCCTGAGGCAATCTAGAAGGGTCTAGGGGCCTTTACATGGTTCTTGAGGGTCATTAGAAGGGTGTGGAGGCCTTTAGAAGGGTCCTGAAAGGCATTAGAAGGGTCTGGGGGCTTTTAGATGGGTCCTGAGGCAATCTAGAAGGGTCTGGGGGCCTTTACATGGGTCTTGAGTATCATTAGAAGGGTGTGGAGGCCTTTAGAAAGGCCCTGAGGGGCTCTAGAAGGGTCTGGGGGCTATTAGAAGCGTCCTGAGGGGGTCCAGAAGGGTCTGGTGGCCTTTTTAAAGGCCCTCAGGGGGATTATAAGGGTCTCGCGGCCTTTAGAAAGGCCCTGAGTGGCATTAGAAGGGTCTGTGTGCCTTTAGAAATGACCTGAGGGGCATTAGAAGGGTATGGGAGCCTTTAGAAAGGCCCTGAAGGGCATTAGAAGGGTCTGGGGGCCTTTAGAAGGGTCCTGAGCGGCATTAGAAGGGTCTGGAGGCATTTAAAACTGTCCTGAGAGGCTCTAGAAGGGTCTGGGTGCCTTTATAAGGGTCCTGAGGGGCATTAGAAGGGTCTGGGTGCCCTTATAAAAGTCCTGAAAGGAATTAGCAGGGTCTGGGTCCTTAGAAGGGTCCTGAGGGGCTCTGTAAGTGTCTGGGGGCCTTTAGAAGGGTCTTCAGGGGCTCTAGAAGGGTCTGGGGACCTTTAGAAAGGCCCTGACGGGCATTAGAAGGGTCTGGGGGCCTTTAGAATGCTCCTGAGGGGCAGTAGAAGGGTCTGGGGACGTTTATAAAGGCCCTGACGGGCATTAGAATGGTCTGCGGGATTTAGAAGTGTCCTGAGAGGCTCTAGAATGTTCTGGGGTCCTTTATAAGGGTCCTGACGGGCTCTAGAAGGGTCTGGGAACCTTTATAAATGCCCTGAGGGGCATTAGAAGGGTCTTGTGGCCTTCATAAGGGTCCTGAAAGGCATTAGAAGTCTCTGGGGGCTTTTAGATGGGTCCTGAGGCAATCTAGAATGGTCTAGGGGCCTTTACATGGGTCTTGAGGGTCATTAGAAGGGTGTGGAGGCCTTTAGAAAAGCCCTGAAAGGCATTAGAAGGGTCTGGGTTCTTTTAGATGGTTCCTGATGCATTCTAGAAGGGTCTGGGGGCCTTTAAATGGGTCTTGAGGGTCATTAGAATGGTGTGGAGACCTTTAGAGAGGCCCTGAAGGGCTCTATAAGGGTCTGGGGGCCTTTAGAAGGGTCTTCAGGGGCTCTAGAAAGGTCTGGGGACCTTTAGAAAGGCACTGTGGGGCATTAGAAGGGTCTGGGAACCTTTATAAATGCCCTGAGGGGCATTAGAAGGGTCTAAGGGCCTTTAGAATGGTAATGAGGGGCATTATAAGGTTCTTGTGGCCTTCATAATGGTCCTGAAAGGCATTAGAATGGTCTTGGGGCTTTTAGATGGGTCCTGAGGCAATCTAGAAGGGTCTAGGGGCATTTACATGGGTCTTGAGGGTCATTAGAAGGGTGTGGAGGCCTTTAGAAAGGCCCTGAGGGGCTCTAGAAGGGTCTGGGGGCCTTTAGAAGGGTCCTCAGGGGCTATAGAGGGGTCTGGGGACCTTTAGAAAGGCCCTGTCGGGCATTAGAAGGGTCTGGGGGCCTTTAGAATGCTCCTGAGAGGCAGTAGAAGGGTCTGGGAACCTTTATAAATGCCCTGAGGAGCATTAGAAGGGTCTGAGGGCCTTTAGAAAGGTCCTGAGGGGCATTAGAAGGGTCTTGTGGCCTTGATAAGGGTCCTGAAATACATTAGAAGGGTCTGGGGTCTTTTAGATGGGTCCTGAGGCAATCTAGAAGGGTCTGGGGGCCTTTACATGGGTCTTGAGGGTCATTAGAAGGGTGTGGTGTCCTTTAGAAAGGCCCTGAAAGGCATTAGAAGGGTCTGGGGGCTTTCAGATGGGTCCTGAGGCAATCTAGAAGGGTCTGAAGGCCTTTACATGGGTCTTGAGTGTAATTAGAAGGGTGTGGAGGCCTTTAGAAAGGCGCTGAGGGGCTCTAGAAGGGTCTGGGGGCTATTAGAAGCGTCCTGAGGGGGTCTAGAAGGGTCTGGGGGCCTTTTTAAAGGCCCTCAGGGGGATTATAAGGGTCTCGCGGCCTTTAGAAAGACCCTGAGTGGCATTAGAAGGGTTTGGGTGCCTTTAGAAATGACCTGAGGGGCATTAGAAGGGTATGGGGGCCTTTAGAAATGCCCTGATGGGCATTAGAATGGTCTGGGGGCCTTTAGAATGGTCCTGAGGGGGTCTAGAAGGGTCTGGAGGCATTTAAATCTTTCCTGAGAGACTCTAGAAGGGTCTGGGTGCCTTTATAAGGGTCCTGAGGGGCATTAGAAGGGTCTGGGTGCCCTTATAAAAGCACTGAAAGGAATTAGCAGGGTCTGGGGGCCTTTAGAAGGGACTTCAGGGGCTCTAGAAGGGTCTGGGGACCTTTAGAAAGGCCCTGTGGGGCATTAGAAGGGTCTGGGGGCCTTTAGAATGCTCCTTAGGGGCAGTAGAAGGGTCTGGTGACCTTTATAAGGCCCTGACGGGCATTAGAATGGTCTGCGGGCCTTTAGAAGTGTCCTGAGGGGCTCTAGAATGGTCTGGGGGCCTTTATAAGGGTCCTGAGATGCTCTAGAAGGGTCTGGGAACCTTTATAAATGCCGTAAGGGGCATTAGAAGGGTCTGAGGGCCTTTAGAAAAGTCCTGAGGGGCATTAGAAGGGTCTGGGGGCCTTTAGAATGGTCCTGAGGGGGTCTAGAAGGGTCTGGAGGCATTTAAAACTGTCCTGAGAGGCTCTAGAAGAATCTGGGTGCCTTTATAAGGGTCCTGTGTGGCATTAGAAGGGTCTGGGGGCCTTTAGAAGGGTCTTCAGGGGCTCTAGAAGGGTCTGGGGACCTTTAGAAAGGCCCTGGGGGGCATTAGAAGGGTCTGAGGGTCTTTAGAATGCTCCTGAGGGGCAGTAGAAGGGTCTGGAGACCTTTATAAGTGTCCTGACGTGCTCTAGAAGGGTCTGGGAACCTTTATAAATGCCCTGAGGTGCATTAGAAGGGTCTGAGGGCCTTTAGAAAGGTCCTGAGGGGCATTAGAAGGGTCTTGTGGCCTTCATAAGTGTCCTGGAATGCATTAGAAGGGTCTGGGGGCTTTTAGATCGGTCCTGAGGCAATCTAGAAGGGTCTAGGGTCCTTTACATGGGTCTTGAGGGTCATTAGAAGGGTGTGGAGGCCTTTAGAAAGGCCCTGAAAGGCATTAGAAGGGTCTGGGGGCTTTTAGATGGGTCTTCAGGCAATCTAGAAGGGTCTGGGGGCCTTTACATGGGTCTTGAGGGTCATTAGAATGGTGTGGAGGCCTTTAGAAAGGCCCTGAGGAGCTCTAGAAGGGTCTGGGGGCTATTAGAAGCGTCCTGAGGGGGTCCAGAAGGGTCTGGGGGCCTTTTTAAAGGCCCTCAGGCGGATTATAAGGGTCTCGCGGCTTTTAGAAAGGCCCTGAGTGGCATTACAAGGGTCTGGGGTCATATAGAAAGGCCCTCAGAGGTTCTAGAAGTGTCTGGGGTACTTTAGAAATGCGCTGAGGGGCATTAGAAGGGTCTGGGGGCCTTTAGAATGGTCCTGAGGGGGTCTAGAAGGGTCTGGAGGCATTTAAAGCTGTCCTGAGAGGCTCTAGAAGGGTCTGGGTGCCTTTATAAGGGTCCTGAGGAGCTTTAGAAGGGTCTGGGTGCCCTTATAAAAGCCCTGAGGGGAATTAGCAGGGTCTGGGGGACTTTAGAAGGGTCCTGAGGGGCTCTATAATGGTCTTGGGGCCTTTACAAGGGTCTTCAGGGGCTCTAGAAGGGTCTGGGGACCTTTAGAAAGGCCCTGTGGGGCATTAGAAGGGTCTGGGGGCCTTTAGAATGCTCCTGAGGGGCAGTAGAAGGGTCTGGGGACCTTTATAAGTGTCCTGACGTGCTCTAGAAGGGTCTGGGAACCTTTATAAATGCCCTGAGGGGCATTAGAAGGGTCTGAGGGCCTTTAGAAAGGTCCTGAGGGGCTCTAGAAGGGTCTTGTTGCCTTCATAAGGGTCCTGAAAGGCATTAGAAGGGTCTGGGGGCTTTTAGATGGGTCCTGAGGCAATCTAGAAGGGTCTGGGGGCCTTTACATGGGTCTTGAGGGTCATTAGAATGGTGTGGAGGCCTTTAGAAAGGCCCTGAAAGGCATTAGAAGGGTCTGGGTGCCTTTACATGGGTCTTGAGGGTCATTAGAAGGGTGTGGAGGCCTTTAGAAAAGCCCTGAGGGGCTCTAAAAGGGTCTGGGGGCCTTTTTAAAGGCCCTCAGGGGGATTATAAGGGTCTCGCGGCCTTTAGAAAGGCCCTGAAAAGCATTAGAAGGGTCTGGGAGCCTTTAGAAGGGTCCTGAGGGGCATTAGAAGGGTCTGGGGGCCTTTAGAAAGGCCTTGAGGGGCATTAGAAGGGTCTGGGGACCTTTAGAAGGGTCCTGAGGGGCATTAGAAGGGTCTGGGGGCCTTTAGAATGGTCCTGATGGGGTCTAGAAGGGTCTGGAGGTATTTAAAACTGTCCTGAGAGGCTCTAGAAGGGTCTGGGTGCATTTATAAGGGTCCTGAGGGGCATTAGAAGGGTCTGGGTGCCCTTATAAAAGCCCTGAGGGGAATTAGCAGGGTCTGCGGGCCTTTAGAAGGGTCCTGAGGGGCTCTATAAGGGTCTGGGGGCCTTTAGAAGGGTCTTCAGGGGCTCTAGAACGGTCTGGGGACCTTTAGAAAGGCCCTGTGGGGCATTAGAAGGGTCTGGGGGCCTTTAGAATGCTCCTGAGGGGCAGTAGAAGGGTCTGGGGACGTTTATAAAGGCCCTGACGGGCATTAGAATGGTCTGCGGGATTTAGATGTGTCCTGAGAGGCTCTAGAATGTTCTGGGGGCCTTTATAAGGGTCCTGACGGGCTCTAGAAGGGTCTGGGAACCTTTATAAATGCCCTGAGGGGCATTAGAAGGGTCTTGTGGCCTTGATAAGGGTCCTGAAAGGCATTAGAAGGCTCTGGGGGCTTTTAGATGGGTCCTGAGGCAATCTAGAATGGTCTAGGGGCCTTTACATGGGTCTTGAGGGTCATTAGAAGGGTGTGGAGGCCTTTAGAAAGGCCCTGAAAGGCATTAGAAGGGTCTGGGTTCTTTTAGATGGGTCCTGAGGCAATCTAGAAGGGTCTGGGGGCCTTTAAATGGGTCTTGAGGGTCATTAGAATGGTGTGGAGGCCTTTAGAAAGGCCCTGAAGGGCTCTATAAGGGTCTTGGGGCCTTTAGCAGGGTCTTCAGGGGCTCTAGAAGGGTCTGGGGACCTTTAGAAAGGCCCTGTGGGGCATTAGAAGGGTCTGGGGGCCTTTAGAATGCTCCTGAGGGGCAGTAGAATGGTCTTGTGTCCTTCATAAGGGTCCTGAAAGGCATTAGAATGGTCTGGGGGCTTTTAGATGGGTCCTGAGGCAATCTAGATGGGTCTAGGGGCCTTTACATGGGTCTTGAGGGTCATTAGAAGGGTGTGGAGGCCTTTAGAAAGGCCCTGAGGGGCTCTAGAAGGGTCTGGGGGCTATTAGAAGCGTCCTGAGTGGGTCCAGAAGGGTCTGGGGGCCTTTTTAAAGGCCCTCAGGGGGATTATAAGGTTCTCGCAGCCTTTAGAAAGGCCCTGAGTGGCATTTCAAGGGCCTGGGGTCATATAGAAAGGCCCTGAGGGGCATTAGAAGGGTCTGGGGGCCTTTAGAATGGTCCTGAGGGGGTCTAGAAGGGTCTGGAGGCATTTAAAACTGTCCTGAGAGGCTCTAGAAGGGTCTGGGTGCCTTTATAAGGGTCCTGAGGGGCATTAGAAGGGTCTGGGTGCCCTTATAAAAGCCCTGAGTGGAATTAGCAGGGTCTGGGGGACTTTAGAAGGGTCCTGAGGGGCTCTATAAGGGTCTGCGGGCCTTTAGAAGGGTCTTCAGGGGCTCTAGAAGGGTCTGGGGACCATTAGAAAGGCCCTGTGGGGCATTAGAAGGGTCTGGAGGCCTTTAGAATACTCCTGAGGGGCAGTAGAAGGGTCTGGGGACCTTTATAACTGTCCTGACGGGCTCTAGAAGGGTCTGGGAGCCTTTATAAATGCCCTGAGGGGCATTAGAAGGGTCTGAGGGCCTTTAGAAAGGTCCTGAGGGGCATTAGAAGGGTCTTGTGGCCTTGATAAGGGTCCTGAAATGCATTAGAAGGGTCTGGGGGCTTTTAGATGGGTCCTGAGGCATTCTAGAAGGGTCTAGGGGCCTTTACATGGGTCTTGAGGGTCATTAGAAGGGTGTGGAAACCTTTAGAAAGGCCCTGAAAGGCATTTGAAGGGTCTGGGGGCTTTTAGATGGGTCCTGAGTGGGTCCAGAAGGCTCTGGGGGTCTTTTTAAAGGCCCTCAGGGGGATTATAAGGGTCTGGCGGCCTTTAGAAAGGCCCTGAGTGGCATTACAAGGGCCTGGGGTCATATAGAAAGGCCCTGAGGGGCATTAGAAGGGTCTGGGGGCCTTTAGAATGGACCTGAGGGGGTCTAGAAGGGTCTGGAAGCATTTAAAACTGTCCTGAGAGGCTCTAGAAGGGTCTGGGTGCCTTTATAAGGGTCCTGAGGAGCTTTCGAAGGGTCTTGGTGCCCTTCTAAAAGCCCTGAGGGGAATTAGCAGGGTCTGGGGGACTTTAGAAGGGTCCTGAGGGGCTCTATAAGGGTCTGGGGACCTTTAGAAAGGCCCTGTGTGGCATTAGAAGGGTCTGGGGGCCTTTAGAAGGGTCTTCAGGGGCTCTAGAAGGGTCTGGGGACCTTTAGAAAGGCCCAGTGGGGTATTAGAAGGGTCTGAGGTCCTTTAGAATGCTCCTGAGGGGCAGTAGAAGGGTCTGGGGACCTTTATAAGTGTCCTGACGGGCTCTAGAAGGGTCTGGGAACCTTTATAAATGCCCTGAGGGGCATTAGAAGGGTCTGAGGGCCTTTAGAAAGGACCTGAGGGGCATTAGAAGGGTCTTGTGGCCTTCATAAGGGTCCTGAAAGGCATTAGAAGGGTCTGGGGGCTTTTAGATGGGACCTGAGGCAATCTAGAAGGGTCTAGGGGCCTTTACATGGGTCTTGATGGTCATTAGAAGGGTGTGGAGGGTTTTAGAAAGGCCCTGAAAGGCATTAGAAGGGTCTGGGGGCTTTTAGAAGGGTCCTGAGGCAATCTAGAAGGGTCTGGGGGCCTTTACATGGGTCTTGAGGGTCATTAGAAGGGTGTGGAGGCCTTTAGAAAGGCCCTGAGGAGCTCTAGAAGGGTCTGGGGGCTATTAGAATCGTCCTGAGAGGGTCCAGAAGAGTCTGGGGGACTTTTTAAAGGCCCTCAAGGGGAATTATAAGGGTCTCGCGGCCTTTAGAAAGGCCCTGAGTGGCATTACAAGGGCCTGGGGTCATATAGAAAGGCCCTGAGAGGTTCTAGAAGTGTCTGGGGTACTTTAGAAAGGCCCTGAGGGGCATTAGAAGGGTCTGGGGACCTTTAGAATGGTCCTGAGGGGGTCTAGAATGGTCTGGAGGCATTTAAAACTGTCCTGAGAGGCTCTAGAAGGGTCTGGGTGCCTTTATAAGGGTCCTGAGGAGCATTAGAACGGTCTGGGTGCCCTTATAAAAGCCCTGAGGGGAATTAGCAGGGTCTGGGGGACTTTAGAAGGGTCCTGAGGGGCTCTATAAGGGTCTGGGGGCCTTTAGAAGGGTCTTCAGGGGTTCTAGAGGGGTCTGGGGACCTTTAGAAAGGCCCTGTGGGTCATTAGAAGGGTCTGGGGGCCTTTAGAATGCTCCTGAGGGGCAGTAGATGGGTCTGGGGACCTTTATAAGGGTCCTGACGGGCTCTAGAAGGGTCTGGGGACCTTTATAAGGGTCCTGACGGGCTCTAGAAGGGTCTGAGGGCCTTTAGAAAGGTCCTGAGGAGCATTAGAAGGGTCTTGTGGCCTTCATAAGGGTCCTGGAAGGCATTAGAAGGGTCTGGGGGCTTTTAGATGGGTCCTGAGGCAATCTAGAAGGGTCTAGGGGCCTTTACATGGGTCTTGAGGGTCATTAGAAGGGTGTGGAGGCCTTTAGAAAGGCCCTGAAAGGCATTAGAAGGGTCTGAGGGCTTTTAGATGGGTCCTGAGGCAATCTAGAAGGGTCTGGGGGCCTTTACATGGGTCTTGAGGGTCATTAGAAGGGTGTGGAGGCCTTTAGAAAGGCCCTGAAAGGCATTAGAAGGGTCTGGGGGCTTTTAGATGGGTCCTGAGGCAATCTAGAAGGGTCTGGGGGCCTTTACATGGGTCTTGAGGGTCATTAGAAGGGTGTGGAGGCCTTTAGAAAGGCCCTGAAGGGCTCTAGAAGGGTCTGGGGGCTATTAGAAGCGTCCTGAGTGGGTCCAGAAGGGTCTGGGGGCCTTTTTAAAGGCTCTCAGGGGGATTATAAGGGTCTCGCGGCCTTTAGAAAGGCCCTGAGTGGCATTAGAAGGGTCTGGGTGCCTTTAGAAATGACCTGAGGGGCATTAGAAGGGTATGGGGGCCTTTAGAAAGGCCCTGAGGGGCATTAGAAGGGTCTGGGGGCCTTTAGAATGGTCCTGAGGGGGTCTAGATGGGTCTGGAGGCATTTAAAACTGTCCTGAGAGGCTCTAGAAGGGTCTGGGTGCCTTTATAAGGGTCCTGAGGGGCATTAGAAGGGCCTGGGTGCCCTTATAAAAGCCCTGAGGAGAATTAGCAAGGTCTGGGGGAATTCAGAAGGGTCCTGAGGGGCTCTATAAGGGTCTGGGGGCCTTTAGAAGGATCTTCAGGGGCTCTAGAAGGGTCTGGGGACCTTTAGAAAGGCCCTGTGTGGCATTAGAAGGGTCTGGGGGCCTTTAGAAGGGTCCTGAGAGGCTCTATAAGGGTCTGGGGGCCTTTAGAAGGGTCTTCAGGGGATCTAGAAGGGTCTGGGGGCCTTTAGAAGGGTCTTCAAGGGCTCTAGAAGGGTCTGGGGACCTTTAGAAAGGCCCTGTGGGGCATTAGAAGGGTCTGGGGGCCTTTAGAATGCTCCTGAGGGGCAGTAGAAGGGTCTGGGAACCTTTATAAATGCCCTGAGGGGCATTAGAAGGGTCTTGTGGCCTTGATAAGGGTCCTGAAATGCATTAGAAGGGTCTGGGGGCTTTTAGATGGGTCCTGAGGCAATCTAGAAGGGTCTGGGGGCCTTTACATGGGTCTTGAGGGTCATTAGAAGGGTGTGGTGTCCTTTAGAAAGGCCCTGAAAGGCATTAGAAGGGTCTGGGTGCTTTTAGATGGGTCCTGAGGCAATCTAGAAGGGTCTGGGGGCCTTTACATGGGTCTTGAGGGTCATTGGAAGGGTGTGGAGGCCTTTAGAAAGGCCCTGAGGGGCTCTAGAAGGGTCTGGGGGCTATTAGAAGCGTCCTGAGGGGGTCTAGAAGGGTCTGGGGGCCTTTTTAAAGGCCCTCAGGGGGATTATAAGGGTCTCGCGGCCTTTAGAAAAGCCCTGAGTGGCATTAGAAGGGTCTGGGTGCCTTTAGAAATGACCTGAGGGGCATTAGAAGGGTATGGGGGCCTTTAGAAAGGCCCTGATGGGCATAAGAAGGGTCTGGGGGCCTTTAGAATGGTCCTGAGGGGGTCTAGAAGGGTCTGGAGGCATTTAAAACTGTCCTGAGAGGCTCTAGAAGGGTCTGGGTGCCTTTATAAGGGTCCTGAGGGGCATTAGAAGGGTCTGGGTGCCCTTATAAAAGCACTGAAAGGAATTAGCAGGGTCTGGGGGCCTTTAGAAGGGTCTTGAGGGGCTCTATAAGGGTCTGGGGGCCTTTAGAATGGTCTTCAAGGGCTCTAGAAGGGTCTGGGGACCTTTAGAAAGGCCCTGTGGGGCATTAGAAGGGTCTGGGTGCCTTTATAAGGACCTGACGGGCATTAGAATGGTCTGCGGGCCTTTAGAAGTGTCCTGAGGGGCTCTAGAATTGTCTGGGGGCCTTTATAAGGGTACTGACATGCTCTAGAAGGGTCTGGGAACCTTTATAAATGCCCTAAGGGACATTAGAAGGGTCTGAGGGCCTTTAGAAAAGTCCTGAGGGGCATTAGAAGGGTCTGGGGGCCTTTAGAATGGTCCTCAGGGGGTCTAGAAGGGTCTGGAGGCATTTAAAACTGTTCTGAGAGGCTCTAGAAGGGTCTGGGTGCCTTTATAAGGGTCCTGAGGGGCATTAGAAGGGTCTGGGTGCCCTTATAAATGCCCTGAGGAGAATTAGCAGGGTCTGGGGGACTTTAGAAGGGTCCTTAGGGGCTCTATAAGGGTCTGGGGGCCTTTAGAAGGGTCTTGAGGGGCTCTAGAAGGGTCTGGGGACCTTTAGAAAGGCCCTGTGTGGCATTAGAAGGGTCTGGGGGCCTTTAGAAGGGTCTTCAGGGGCTCTAGAAGGGTCTGGGGACCTTTAGAAAGGCCTTGACGGGCATTAGAAGGGTCTGAGGGCCTTTAGAATGCTCCTGAGGGGCAGTAGAAGGGTCTGGGGACCTTTATAAGTGTCCTGACGTGCTCTAGAAGGGTCTGGGAACCTTTATAAATGCCCTGAGGGGCATTAGAAGGGTCTGAGGGCCTTTAGAAAGGTCCTGAGGGGCATTAGAAGGGTCTTGTGGTCTTCATAAGGGTCCTGGAAGGCATTAGAAGGGTCTGGGGGCTTTGTAGATGGGTCCTGAGGCAATCTAGAAGGGTCTAGGGGCCTTTACATGGGTCTTGAGGGTCATTAGAAAGTTGTGGAGGCCTTTAGAAAGGCCCTGAGGGGCTCTAGAAGGGTCTGGGGGCTTTTAGAAGGTTCTTCAGGGGCTCTAGAAGGGTCTGGGGACCTTTAGAAAGGCCCTGTGGGGCATTAGGAGGGTCTGGGGGCCTTTAGAATGCTCCTGAGGGGCAGTGGAAGGGTCTGGGGACCTTTCTAAATGCCCTGAGGCGCATTAGAAGGGTCTGAGGGCCTTTATAAAAGTCCTGAGGGGCATTAGAATGGTCTTGTGGCCTTCATAATGGTCCTGAAAGGCATTAGAAGGGTCTGGGGCTTTTAGATGGGTCCTGAGGCAATCTAGAAGGGTCTAGGGGCCTTTACATGGGTCTTGAGGGTCATTAGAAGGGTGTGGAGGCCTTTAGAAAGGCCCTGAAAGGCATTAGAAGGGTCTGGGGGCTTTTAGATGGGTCCTGAGGCAATCTAGAAGGGTCTGGGGGCCTTTACATGGGTCTTGAGTGTCCTTAGAAGGGTGTGGAGGCCTTTAGAAAGGCCCTGAGGGGCTCTAGAACGGTCTGGGGGCTATTAGAAGCGTCCTGAGGGGGTCCAGAAGGGTCTGGGGGCCTTTTTAAAGGCCCTCAGGGGGATTATAAGGGTCTCGCGGCCTTTAGAAAGGCCCTGAGTGGCATTACAAGGGTCTGGGTGCCTTTAGAAATGACCTGAGGGGCATTAGAAAGGTATGGGGGCATTTAGAAAGGCCCTGTGGGGCATTAGAAGGGTCTGGGGGCCTTTAGAATGGTCCTGAGGGGGTCTAGAAGGGTCTGGAGGCATTTAAAACTGTCCTGAGAGGCTCTAGAAGGGTCTGGGTGCCTTTATAAGGGTCCTGAGGGGCATTAGAAGGGTCTGGGTGCCCTTATAAAAGCCCTGAGGGGAATTAGCAGGGTCTGGGGGCCTTTAGAAGGGTCCTGAGGGGCTCTATAAGGGTCTGGGGGCCTTTAGAAGGGTCTTGAGGGGCTCTAGAAGGGTCTGGGGACCTTTAGAAAGGCCCTGTGGGGCATTAGAAGGGTCTGGGGGCCTTTAGAACGGTCTTCAGGGACTCTAGAAGGGTCTGGGGACCTTTAGAAAGGCCCTGTGGGGCATTAGAAGGGTCTGAGGTCCTTTAGAATGCTGCTGAGGGGCAGTAGAAGGGTCTGGGGACCTTTATAAGTGTCCTGACGGGCTCTAGAAGGGTCTGGGAACCTTTATAAATGCCCTGAGGGGCATTAGAAGGGTCTGAGGGCCTTTAGAAAGGTCCTGAGGGGCTCTATAAGGGTCTGGGGGCCTTTAGAAGGGTCTTCAGGGGCTCTAGAAGGGTCTGGGGACCTTTAGAAAGGCCCTGTGGGGCATTAGAAGGGTCTGGGGACCTTTATAAGGACCTGACGGGCATTAGAATGGTCTGCGGGCCTTTAGAAGTGTCCTGACGGGCTCTAGAATTGTCTGGGGGCCTTTATAATGGTACTGACATGCTCTAGAAGGGTCTGGGAACCTTTATAAATGCCCTAAGGGACATTAGAAGGGTCTGAGGGCCTTTAGAAAAGTCCTGAGGGGCATTAGAAGGGTCTGGGGGCCTTTAGAATGGTCCTGAGGGGGTCTAGAAGGGTCTGGAGGCATTTAAAACTGTTCTGAGAGGCTCTAGAAGGGTCTGGGTGCCTTTATAAGGGTCCTGAGGGGCATTAGAAGGGTCTGGGTGCCCTTATAAATGCCCTGAGGAGAATTAGCAGGGTCTGGGGGACTTTAGAAGGGTCCTTAGGGGCTCTATAAGGGTCTGGGGGCCTTTAGAAGGGTCTTGAGGGGCTCTAGAAGGGTCTGGGGACCTTTAGAAAGGCCCTGTGTGGCATTAGAAGGGTCTGGGGGCCTATAGAAGGGTCTTCAGGGGCTCTAGAAGGGACTGGGGACCTTTAGAAAGGCCCTGACGGGCATTAGAAGGGTCTGAGGGCCTTTAGAATGCTCCTGAGGGGCAGTAGAAGGGTCTGGGGACCTTTATAAGTGTCCTGACGTGCTCTAGAAGGGTCTGGGAACCTTTATAAATGCCCTGAGGTGCATTAGAAGGGTCTGAGGGTCTTTAGAAAGGTCCTGAGGGGCATTAGAAGGGTCTTGTGGTCTTCATAAGGGTCCTGGAAGGCATTAGAAGGGTCTGGGGCTTTTAGATGGGTCCTGAGGCAATCTAGAAGGGTCTAGGGGCCTTTACATGGGTCTTGAGGGTCATTAGAAGGGTGTGGAGGCCTTTAGAAAGGCCCTGAAAGGCATTAGAAGGGTCTGGGGGCTTTTAGATGGGTCCTGAGGCAATCTAGAAGGGTCTGGGGGCCTTTACATGGGTCTTGAGGGTCATTAGAAGGGTGTGGAGGCCTTTAGAAAGGCCCTGAAAGGCATTAGAAGGGTCTGGGGGCTTTTAGATGGGTCCTGAGGCAATCTAGAAGGGTCTGGGGGCCTTTACATGGGTCTTGAGGGTCATTAGAAGGGTGTGGAGGCCTTTAGAAAGGCCCTGAAGGGCTCTAGAAGGGTCTGGGGGCTATTAGAAGCGTCCTGAGTGGGTCCAGAAGGGTCTGGGGGCCTTTTTAAAGGCCCTCAGGGGGATTATAAGGGTCTCGCGGCCTTTAGAAAGGCCCTGAGTGGCATTAGAAGGGTCTGGGTGCCTTTAGAAATGACCTGAGGGGCATTAGAAGGGTATGGGGGCCTTTAGAAAGGCCCTGAGGGGCATTAGAAGGGTCTGGGGGCCTTTAGAATGGTCCTGAGGGGGTCTAGATGGGTCTGGAGGCATTTAAAACTGTCCTGAGAGGCTCTAGAAGGGTCTGGGTGCCTTTATAAGGGTCCTGAGGGGCATTAGAAGGGCCTGGGTGCCCTTATAAAAGCCCTGAGGAGAATTAGCAAGGTCTGGGGGAATTCAGAAGGGTCCTGAGGGGCTCTATAAGGGTCTGGGGGCCTTTAGAAGGATCTTCAGGGGCTCTAGAAGGGTCTGGGGACCTTTAGAAAGGCCCTGTGTGGCATTAGAAGGGTCTGGGGGCCTTTAGAAGGGTCCTGAGGGGCTCTATAAGGGTCTGGGGGCCTTTAGAAGGGTCTTCAGGGGATCTAGAAGGGTCTGGGGGCCTTTAGAAGGGTCTTCAAGGGCTCTAGAAGGGTCTGGGGACCTTTAGAAAGGCCCTGTGGGGCATTAGAAGGGTCTGGGGGCCTTTAGAATGCTCCTGAGGGGCAGTAGAAGGGTCTGGGAACCTTTATAAATGCCCTGAGGGGCATTAGAAGGGTCTTGTGGCCTTGATAAGGGTCCTGAAATGCATTAGAAGGGTCTGGGGGCTTTTAGATGGGTCCTGAGGCAATCTAGAAGGGTCTGGGGGCCTTTACATGGGTCTTGAGGGTCATTAGAAGGGTGTGGTGTCCTTTAGAAAGGCCCTGAAAGGCATTAGAAGGGTCTGGGTGCTTTTAGATGGGTCCTGAGGCAATCTAGAAGGGTCTGGGGGCCTTTACATGGGTCTTGAGGGTCATTGGAAGGGTGTGGAGGCCTTTAGAAAGGCCCTGAGGGGCTCTAGAAGGGTCTGGGGGCTATTAGAAGCGTCCTGAGGGGGTCTAGAAGGGTCTGGGGGCCTTTTTAAAGGCCCTCAGGGGGATTATAAGGGTCTCGCGGCCTTTAGAAAAGCCCTGAGTGGCATTAGAAGGGTCTGGGTGCCTTTAGAAATGACCTGAGGGGCATTAGAAGGGTATGGGGGCCTTTAGAAAGGCCCTGATGGGCATAAGAAGGGTCTGGGGGCCTTTAGAATGGTCCTGAGGGGGTCTAGAAGGGTCTGGAGGCATTTAAAACTGTCCTGAGAGGCTCTAGAAGGGTCTGGGTGCCTTTATAAGGGTCCTGAGGGGCATTAGAAGGGTCTGGGTGCCCTTATAAAAGCACTGAAAGGAATTAGCAGGGTCTGGGGGCCTTTAGAAGGGTCTTGAGGGGCTCTATAAGGGTCTGGGGGCCTTTAGAAGGGTCTTCAAGGGCTCTAGAAGGGTCTGGGGACCTTTAGAAAGGCCCTGTGGGGCATTAGAAGGGTCTGGGGGCCTTTATAAGGACCTGACGGGCATTAGAATGGTCTGCGGGCCTTTAGAAGTGTCCTGAGGGGCTCTAGAATTGTCTGGGGGCCTTTATAAGGGTACTGACATGCTCTAGAAGGGTCTGGGAACCTTTATAAATGCCCTAAGGGACATTAGAAGGGTCTGAGGGCCTTTAGAAAAGTCCTGAGGGGCATTAGAAGGGTCTGGGGGCCTTTAGAATGGTCCTCAGGGGGTCTAGAAGGGTCTGGAGGCATTTAAAACTGTTCTGAGAGGCTCTAGAAGGGTCTGGGTGCCTTTATAAGGGTCCTGAGGGGCATTAGAAGGGTCTGGGTGCCCTTATAAATGCCCTGAGGAGAATTAGCAGGGTCTGGGGGACTTTAGAAGGGTCCTTAGGGGCTCTATAAGGGTCTGGGGGCCTTTAGAAGGGTCTTGAGGGGCTCTAGAAGGGTCTGGGGACCTTTAGAAAGGCCCTGTGTGGCATTAGAAGGGTCTGGGGGCCTTTAGAAGGGTCTTCAGGGGCTCTAGAAGGGTCTGGGGACCTTTAGAAAGGCCCTGACGGGCATTAGAAGGGTCTGAGGGCCTTTAGAATGCTCCTGAGGGGCAGTAGAAGGGTCTGGGGACCTTTATAAGTGTCCTGACGTGCTCTAGAAGGGTCTGGGAACCTTTATAAATGCCCTGAGGGGCATTAGAAGGGTCTGAGGGCCTTTAGAAAGGTCCTGAGGGGCATTAGAAGGGTCTTGTGGTCTTCATAAGGGTCCTGGAAGGCATTAGAAGGGTCTGGGGGCTTTGTAGATGGGTCCTGAGGCAATCTAGAAGGGTCTAGGGGCCTTTACATGGGTCTTGAGGGTCATTAGAAAGTTGTGGAGGCCTTTAGAAAGGCCCTGAGGGGCTCTAGAAGGCTCTGGGGGCTTTTAGAAGGTTCTTCAGGGGCTCTAGAAGGGTCTGGGGACCTTTAGAAAGGCCCTGTGGGGCATTAGGAGGGTCTGGGGGCCTTTAGAATGCTCTTGAGGGGCAGTGGAAGGGTCTGGGGACCTTTCTAAATGCCCTGAGGCGCATTAGAAGGGTCTGAGGGCCTTTATAAAAGTCCTGAGGGGCATTAGAATGGTCTTGTGGCCTTCATAATGGTCCTGAAAGGCATTAGAAGGGTCTGGGGCTTTTAGATGGGTCCTGAGGCAATCTAGAAGGGTCTAGGGGCCTTTACATGGGTCTTGAGGGTCATTAGAAGGGTGTGGAGGCCTTTAGAAAGGCCCTGAAAGGCATTAGAAGGGTCTGGGGGCTTTTAGATGGGTCCTGAGGCAATCTAGAAGGGTCTGGGGGCCTTTACATGGGTCTTGAGTGTCCTTAGAAGGGTGTGGAGGCCTTTAGAAAGGCCCTGAGGGGCTCTAGAACGGTCTGGGGGCTATTAGAAGCGTCCTGAGGGGGTCCAGAAGGGTCTGGGGGCCTTTTTAAAGGCCCTCAGGGGGATTATAAGGGTCTCGCGGCCTTTAGAAAGGCCCTGAGTGGCATTACAAGGGTCTGGGTGCCTTTAGAAATGACCTGAGGGGCATTAGAAAGGTATGGGGGCATTTAGAAAGGCCCTGTGGGGCATTAGAAGGGTCTGGGGGCCTTTAGAATGGTCCTGAGGGGGTCTAGAAGGGTCTGGAGGCATTTAAAACTGTCCTGAGAGGCTCTAGAAGGGTCTGGGTGCCTTTATAAGGGTCCTGAGGGGCATTAGAAGGGTCTGGGTGCCCTTATAAAAGCCCTGAGGGGAATTAGCAGGGTCTGGGGGCCTTTAGAAGGGTCCTGAGGGGCTCTATAAGGGTCTGGGGGCCTTTAGAAGGGTCTTGAGGGGCTCTAGAAGGGTCTGGGGACCTTTAGAAAGGCCCTGTGGGGCATTAGAAGGGTCTGGGGGCCTTTAGAACGGTCTTCAGGGACTCTAGAAGGGTCTGGGGACCTTTAGAAAGGCCCTGTGGGGCATTAGAAGGGTCTGAGGTCCTTTAGAATGCTGCTGAGGGGCAGTAGAAGGGTCTGGGGACCTTTATAAGTGTCCTGACGGGCTCTAGAAGGGTCTGGGAACCTTTATAAATGCCCTGAGGGGCATTAGAAGGGTCTGAGGGCCTTTAGAAAGGTCCTGAGGGGCTCTATAAGAATCTGGGGGCCTTTAGAAGGGTCTTCAGGGGCTCTAGAAGGGTCTGGGGACCTTTAGAAAGGCCCTGTGGGGCATTAGAAGGGTCTGGGGGCCTTTATAAGGACCTGACGGGCATTAGAATGGTCTGCGGGCCTTTAGAAGTGTCCTGAGGGGCTCTAGAATTGTCTGGGGGCCTTTATAATGGTACTGACATGCTCTAGAAGGGTCTGGGAACCTTTATAAATGCCCTAAGGGACATTAGAAGGGTCTGAGGGCCTTTAGAAACGTCCTGAGGGGCATTAGAAGGGTCTTGTGGCCTTCATAATGGTCCTGAAAGGCATTAGAAGGGTCTGGGGGCTTTTAGATGGGTCCTGAGACAATCTAGAAGGGTCTAGGGGCCTTTACATGGGTCTTGAGGTTCATTAGAAGGGTGTGGAGGCCTTTAGAAAAGCCCTGAAAGGCATTAGAAGGGTCTGGGTTCTTTTAGATGGTTCCTGATGCATTCTAGAAGGGTCTGGGGGCCTTTAAATGGGTCTTGAGGGTCATTAGAATGGTGTGGAGACCTTTAGAGAGGCCCTGAAGGGCTCTATAAGGGTCTGGGGGCCTTTAGAAGGGTCTTCAGGGGCTCTAGAAGGGTCTGGGGACCTTTAGAAAGGCCCTGTGGGGCATTAGAAGGGTCTGGGGGCCTTTAGAATGCTCCTGAGGGGCAGTAGAAGGGTCTGGGGACCTTTATAAGTGTCCTGACGGGCTCTAGAAGGGTCTGGGAACCTTTATAAATGCCCTGAGGGGCATTAGAAGGGTCTGAGGGCCTTTAGAAAGGTCCTGAGGGGCATTAGAAGGTTCTTGTGGCCTTCATAATGGTCCTGAAAGGCATTAGAAGGGTCTGGGGGCTTTTAGATGGGTCCTGAGGCAATCTAGAAGGGTCTAGGGGCCTTTACATGGGTCTTGAGGGTCATTAGAAGGGTGTGGAGGCCTTTAGAAAGGCCCTGAGGGGCTCTAGAAGGGTCTGGGGGCCTTTAGAAGGGTCCTCAGGGGCTATAGAGGGGTCTGGGGACCTTTAGAAAGGCCCTGTGGGGCATTAGAAGGGTCTGGGGGCCTTTAGAATGCTCCTGAGGGGCAGTAGAAGGGTCTGAGGGCCTTTAGAAAGGTCCTGAGGGGCATTAGAAGGGTCTTGTGGCCTTCATAAGGGTCCTGAAAGGCATTACAAGGGTCTGGGGACTTTTAGATGGGTCCTGAGGCAATCTAGAAGGGTCTGGGGGCCTTTACATGGGTCTTGAGGGTCATTAGAAGGGTGTGGTGTCCTTTAGAAAGGCCCTGAAAGGCATTAGAAGGGTCTGGGTGCTTTCAGATGGGTCCTGAGGCAATCTAGAAGGGTCTGGGGGCCTTTACATGGGTCTTGAGGGTCATTAGAAGGGTGTGGAGGCCTTTAGAAAGGCGCTGAGGGGCTCTAGAAGGGTCTGGGGGCTATTAGAAGCGTCCTGAGGGGGTCTAGAAGGGTCTGGGGGCCTTTTTAAAGGCCCTCAGGGGGATTATAAGGGTCTCGCGGCCTTTAGAAAGACCCTGAGGGGCATTAGAAGGGTTTGGGTGCCTTTAGAAATGACCTGAGGGGCATTAGAAGGGTATGGGGGCCTTTAGAAATGCCCTGATGGGCATTAGAAGGGTCTGGGGGCCTTTAGAATGGTCCTGAGGGGGTCTAGAAGGGTCTGGAGGCATTTAAAACTGTCCTGAGAGGCTCTAGAAGGGTCTGGGTGCCTTTATAAGGGTCCTGAGGGGCATTAGAAGGGTCTGGGTGCCCTTATAAAAGCACTGAAAGGAATTAGCAGGGTCTGGGGGCCTTTAGAAGGGTCCTGAGGGGCTCTATAAGGGTCTGGCGGCCTTTAGAAAGGTTTCAGGGGCTCTAGAAGGGTCTGGGGACCTTTAGAAAGGCCCTGTGGGGCATTAGAAGGGTCTGGGGGCCTTTAGAATGCTCCTGAGGGGCAGTAGAAGGGTCTGGGGACCTTTATAAGGCCCTGACGGGCATTAGAATGGTCTGCGGGACTTTAGAAGTGTCCTGAGGGGCTCTAGAATGGTCTGGGGGCCTTTATAAGGGTCCTGACATGCTCTAGAAGGGTCTGGGAACCTTTATAAATGCCCTAAGGGGCATTAGAAGGGTCTGAGGGCCTTTAGAAAAGTCCTGAGGGGCATTAGAAGAATCTGGGGGCCTTTAGAATGGTCCTGAGGGGGTCTAGAAGGGTCTGGAGGCATTTAAAACTGTCCTTAGAGGCTCTAGAAGGGTCTGGGTGCCTTTATAAGGGTCCTGTGTGGCATTAGAAGGGTCTGGGGGCCTTTAGAAGGGTCTTCAGGGGCTCTAGAAGGGTCTGGGGACCTTTAGAAAGGCCCTGGGGGGCATTAGAAGGGTCTGGGGACCTTTAGAATGCTCCTGAGGGGCAGTAGAAGGGTCTGGAGACCTTTATAAGTGTCCTGACGTGCTCTAGAAGGGTCTGGGAACCTTTATAAATGCCCTGAGGTGCATTAGAAGGATCTGAGGGCCTTTAGAAAGGTCCTGAGGGGCATTAGAAGGGTCTTGTGGCCTTCATAAGTGTCCTGAAAGGCATTAGAAGGGTCTGGGGGCTTTTAGATGGGTCTTCAGGCAATCTAGAAGGGTCTGGGGGCCTTTACATGGGTCTTGAGGGTCATTAGAAGGGTGTGGAGGCCTTTAGAAAGGCCCTGAGGGGCTCTAGAAGGGTCTGGGGGCTATTAGAAGCGTCCTGAGGGGGTCCGGAAGGGTCTGGGGGCCTTTTTAAAGGCCCTCAGGGGGATTATAAGGGTCTCGTGGCTTTTAGAAAGGCCCTGAGTGGCATTACAAGGGTCTGGCGTCATATAGAAAGGCCCTCAGAGGTTCTATAAGTGTCTGGGGTACTTTAGAAATGCGCTGAGGGGCATTAGAAGGGTCTGGGGGCCTTTTGAATGGTCCTGAGGGGGTCTAGAATGGTCTGGAGGCATTTAAAACTGTCCTGAGAGGCTCTAGAAGGGTCTGGGTGCCTTTATAAGGGTCCTGAGGAGCTTTAGAAGGGTCTGGGTGCCCTTATAAAAGCCCTGAAGGGAATTAGCAGGGTCTGGGGGACTTTAGAAGGGTCCTGAGGGGCTCTATAATGGTCTTGAGGTCTTTAGAAGGGTCTTCAGGGGCTCTAGAAGGGTCTGGGGACCTTTAGAATGTTCCTGAGGGGCAGTAGAAGGGTCTGGGGACCTTTATAAGTGTCCTGTCGTGCTCTAGAAGGGTCTGGGAACCTTTATAAATGCCCTGAGGGGCATTAGAAGGGTCTGAGGGCCTTTAGAAAGGTCCTGAGGGGCTCTAGAAGGGTCTTGTTGCCTTCATAAGGGTCCTGAAAGGCATTAGAAGGGTCTGGGGGCTTTTAGATGGGTCCTGAGGCAATCTAGAAGGGTCTGGGGGCCTTTACATGGGTCTTGAGGGTCATTAGAAGGGTGTGGAGGCCTTTAGAAAGGCCCTGAATAGCATTAGAAGGGTCTGGGGGCCTTTACATGGGTCTTGAGGGTCATTAGAAGGGTGTGGAGGCCTTTAGAAAAGCCCTGAGGGGCTCTAAAAGGGTCTGGGGGCCTTTTTAAAGGCCCTCAGGGGGATTATAAGGGTCTCGCGGCCTTTAGAAAGGCCCTGAAAAGCATTAGAAGGGTCTGGGAGCCTTTAGAAATGACCTGAGGTGCATTAGAAGGGTCTGGGGGCCTTTAGAAAGGCCTTGAGGGGCATTAGAAGGGTCTGGGGGCCTTTAGAAGGGTCCTGAGGGGCATTAGAAGGGTCTGGGGGCCTTTAGAATGGTCCTGATGGGGTCTAGAAGGGTCTGGAGGTATTTAAAACTGTCCTGAGAGGCTCTAGAAGGGTCTGGGTGCCTTTATAAGGGTCCTGAGGGGCATTAGAAGGGTCTGGGTGCCCTTATAAAAGCCCTGAGGGGAATTAGCAGGGTCTGCGGGCCTTTAGAAGGGTCCTGAGGGGCTCTATAAGGGTCTGGGGGCCTTTAGAAGGGTCTTCAGGGGCTCTAGAAGGGTCTGGGGACCTTTAGAAAGGCCCTGTGGGGCATTAGAAGGGTCTGGGGGCCTTTAGAATGCTCCTGAGGGGCAGTAGAAGGGTCTGGGGACGTTTATAAAGGACCTGACGGGCATTAGAATGGTCTGCGAGATTTAGAAGTGTCCTGAGAGGCTCTAGAATGTTCTGGGGGCATTTATAAGGGTCCTGACGGGCTCTAGAAGGGTCTGGGAACCTTTATAAATGCCCTGAGGGGCATTAGAAGGGTCTTGTGGCCTTGATAAGGGTCCTGAAAGGCATTAGAAGGCTCTGGGGGCTTTTAGATGGGTCCTGAGGCAATCTAGAATGGTCTAGGGGCCTTTACATGGGTCTTGAGGGTCATTAGAAGGGTGTGGAGGCCTTTAGAAAGGCCCTGAAAGGCATTAGAATGGTCTGGGTTCTTTTAGATGGGTCCTGAGGCAATCTAGAAGGGTCTGGGGGCCTTTAAATGGGTCTTGAGGGTCATTAGAAAGGTGTGGAGGCCTTTAGAAAGGCCCTGAAGGGCTCTATAAGGGTCTTGGGGCCTTTAGAAGGGTCTTCAGGGGCTCTAGAAGGGTCTGGGGACCTTTAGAAAGGCCCTGTGGGGCATTAGAAGGGTCTGGGGGCCTTTAGAATGCTCCTGAGGGGCAGTAGAAGGGTCTTGTGGCCTTCATAAGGGTCCTGAAAGGCATTAGAATGGTCTGGGGGCTTTTAGATGGGTCCTGAGGCAATCTAGAAGGGTCTAGGGGCCTTTTCATGGGTCTTCAGGGTCATTAGAAGGGTCTGAGGGCCTTTACAAAGGTCCTGAGGGGTATTAGAAGGGTCTTGTGGCCTTCATAAGGGTCCTGAAAGGCATTAGAAGGGTCTGGGGGCTTTTAGATGGGTCCTGAGGCAATCTAGAAGGGTCTAGGGGCCTTTACATGGGTCTTGAGGGTCATTAGAAGGGTGTGGAGGCCTTTAGAAAGGCCCTGAGGGGCTCTAGAAGGGTCCGGGGGCTATTAGAAGCGTCCTGAGGGGGTCCATAAGGGTCTGGGGGCCTTTTTAAAGGCCCTCAGGGGGATTATAAGGGTCTCGCGGCCTTTAGAAAGGCCCTGAGTGGCATTACAAGGGCCTGGGGTCATATTGAAATGCCCTGAGAGGTTATAGAAGTGTCTGGGGTATTTAGAAAGGCCCTGAGAGGCATTAGAAGGGTCTGGGGGACTTTAGAAGGGTCCTGAGGGGCTCTATAATGGTCTGGGGGCCTTTAGAAGGGACTTCAGGGGGTCTAGAGGTGTCTGGGGACATTTAGAAAGGCCCTGTCGGGCATTAGAAGGGTCTGGGGGCCTTTAGAATGCTCCTGAGGGGCAGTAGAAGGGTCTGCGGGCCTTTATAAGGGTCCTGACGGGCTCTAGAAGGGTCTGGGAACCTTTATAAATGCCCTGAGGGGCATTAGAATGGTCTGAGGGCCTTTAGAAAGGTCCTGAGGGGCAGTAGAAGGGTCTTGTGGCCTTCATAAGGGTCCTGAAAGGTATTGGAAGGGTCTGGGGGCTTTTAGATGGGTCCTGAGGCAATCTAGAAGGGTCTGGGGGCCTTTACATGGGTCTTGAGGGTCATTAGAAGGGTGTGGAGGCCTTTAGAAAGGCCCTGAAAGGCATTAGAAGGGTCTGGGTGCTTTTAGATGGGTCCTGAGGCAATCTAGAAGGGTCTGGGGGCCTTTACATGGGTCTTGAGGGTCATTAGAAGGGTGTGGAGGCCTTTAGAAACCGCCTGAGGTGCTCTAGAAGGGTCTCGGGGCTATTAGATGCGTCCTGAGGGGGTCCAGAAGGGAATGGGGGCCTTTTTAAAGGCCCTCAGGGGGATTATAAGGGTCTCGCGGCCTTTAGAAAGGCCCTGAGTGGCATTAGAAGGGTCTGGGTGCCTTTAGAAATGACCTGAGGGGCATTAGAAGGGTCTGGGGGCCTTCAGAAAGGCCCTGAGGGGCATTAGAAGGGTCTGGGGGCCTTTAGAATGGTCCTGAGGGGTTCTAGAAGGGTCTGGAGGCATTTAAAACTGTCCTGAGAGGCTCTAGAAGGGTCTGTGTGCCTTTATAAGGGTCCTGAGGGGCATTAGAAGGGTCTGGGGGCCCTTATGAAAGCCCTGAGGGGAATTATCAGGGTCTCGGGACCTTTAGAATGGTCCTGAGGGGCTCTATAAGGGTCTGGGGGCCTTTAGAAGGGTCTTCAGGGGCTCTAGAAGGGTCTGGGGACCTTTAGAAAGGCCCTGTGGGGCATTAGAAGGGTCTGGGGGCCTTTAGAATGCTCCTGAGGGGCAGTAGAAGGGTCTGGGGACCTTTATAAGTGTCCTGACGGGCTCTAGAAGGGTCTGGGGACCTTTATAAGGGTCCTGACGGGCTCTAGAAGGGTCTGAGGGCCTTTAGAAAGGTCCTGAGGGGCATTAGAAAGGTCTTGTGGCCTTCATAAGGGTCCTGAAAGGCATTAGAAGGGTCTGGGGGCTTTTAGATGGGTCCTGAGGCAATCTAGAAGGGTCTAGGGGCCTTTACATGGGTCTTGAGGGTCATTAGAAGGGTGTGGAGGCCTTTAGAAAGGCCCTGAAAGGATTAGAAGGGTCTGGGGGCTTTTAGATGGGTCCTGAGGCAATCTAGAAGGGTCTGGGGGCCTTTACATGGGTCTTGAGGGTCATTAGAAGGGTGTGGAGGCCTTTAAAAAGGCCCTGAAGGGCTCTAGAAGTGTCTGGGGGCTATTAGAAGCGTCCTGAGGGGGTCCAGAAGGGTCTGGGGGCCTTTTTAAAAGCCCTCAGGGGGATTATATGGGTCTCGCGGCCTTTAGAAAGGCCCTGAGTGGCATTAGAAGGGTCTGGGTGCCTTTAGAAATGACCTGAGGGGCATTAGAAGGGTATGGGGGCCTTTAGAAAGGCCCTGAGGGGCATTAGAAGGGTCTGGGGGCCTTTAGAATGGTCCTGAGGGGGTCTAGAATGGTCTGGAGGCATTTAAAACTGTCCTGAGAGGCTCTAGAAGGGTCTGGGTGCCTTTATAAGGGTCCTGAGGGGCATTAGAAGGGTCTGGGTGCCCTTATAAAAGCCCTGAGGAGAATTAGCAGGGTCTGGGGGACTTCAGAAGGGTCCTGAGGGGCTCTATAAGGGTCTGGGGGCCTTTAGAAGGGTCTTCAGGGGCTCTAGAAGGGTCTGGGGACCTTTAGAAAGGCCCTGTGGGGCATTAGAAGGGACTGGGGGCCTTTAGAAGGGTCCTGAGGGGCTCTATAAGGGTCTGGGGGCCTTTAGAAGGGTCTTCAGGGGCTCTAGAAGGGTCTGGGGACCTTTAGAAAGGCCCTGTGGGGCATTAGAAGGGTCTGGGGGCCTTTAGAATGCTCCTGAGGGGCAGTAGAATGGTCTGTGGACCTTTAGAAAGGCCCTGACGGTCATTAGAATGGTCTGCAGGCCTTTAGAAGTGTCCTGAGGGGCTCTAGAATGGTCTGGGGGCCTTTATAAGGGTCCTGACGGGCTCTAGAAGGGTCTGGGAACCTTTATAAATCCCCTGAGGGGCATTAGAAGGGTCTGGGGGCCTTTAGAAAGGCCCTGAGGGGCATTAGAAGGGTCTGGGGGCCTTTAGAATGGTCCTGAGGGGGTCTAGAAGGGTCTGGAGGCATTTAAAACTGTCCTGAGAGGCTCTAGAAGGGTCTGTGTGCCTTTATAAGGGTCCTGAGGGGCATTAGAAGGGTCTGGGGGCCCTTATGAAAGCCCTGAGGGGAATTAGCAGGGTCTCGGGACCTTTAGAATGGTCCTGAGGGGCTCTATAAGGGTCTGGGGGCCTTTAGAAGGGTCTTCAGGGGCTCTAGAAGGGTCTGGAGACTTTTAGAAAGGCCCTGTGGGGCATTAGAAGGGTCTGGGGGCCTTTAGAATGCTCCTGAGGGGCAGTAGAAGGGTCTGTGGACCTTTATAAGGCCCTGACGGTCATTAGAATGGTCTGCAGGCCTTTCAAAGTGTCCTGAGGGGCTCTAGAATGGTCTGGGGGCCTTTATAAGGGTCCTGACGGGCTCTAGAAGGGTCTGGGAACCTTTATAAATCCCCTGAGGGGCATTGGAAGGGTCTTGAGGCCTTCATAAGGGTCCTGAAAGGCATTAGAAGGGTCTGGGGGCTTTTAGATGGGTCCTGAGGCAATCTAGAAGGGTCTAGGGGCCTTTACATGGGTCTTGAGGGTCATTAGAAGGGTGTGGATGCCTTTAGAAAGGCGCTGAGGGGATCTAGAAGGGTCTGGGGGCTATTAGAAGCGTCCTGAGGGGGTCCAGAAGGGTATGGGGGCCTTTTTAAAGGCCCTCAGGGGGATTATAAGGGTCTCGCGGCTTTTAGAAAGGCCCTGAGTGGCATTACAAGGGTCTGGGGTCATATAGAAAGGCCCTCAGAGGTTCTAGAAGTGTCTGGGGTACTTTAGAAATGCCCTGAGGGGCATTAGAAGGGTCTGGGGGCCTTTAGAATGGTCCTGAGGGGTTCTAGAAGGGTCTGGAGGCATTTAAAACTGTCCGGAGAGGCTCTAGAAGGGTCTGGGTGCCTTTATAAGGGTCCTGAGGAGCTTTAGAAGGGTCTGGGTGCCCTTATAAAAGACCTGAGGGGAATTAGCTGGGTCTGAGGGCCTTTAGAAAGGTCCTGAGGGGCATTAGAAAGGTCTTGTGGCCTTCATAAGGGTCCTGAAAGGCATTAGAAGGGTCTGGGGGCTTTTAGATGGGTCCTGAGGCAATCTAGAAGGGTCTAGGGGCCTTTACATGGGTCTTGAGGGTCATTAGAAGGGTGTGGAGGCCTTTAGAAAGGCCCTGAAAGGATTAGAAGGGTCTGGGGGCTTTTAGATGGGTCCTGAGGCAATCTAGAAGGGTCTGGGGGCCTTTACATGGGTCTTGAGGGTCATTAGAAGGGTGTGGAGGCCTTTAAAAAGGCCCTGAAGGGCTCTAGAAGTGTCTGGGGGCTATTAGAAGCGTCCTGAGGGGGTCCAGAAGGGTCTGGGGGCCTTTTTAAAAGCCCTCAGGGGGATTATAAGGGTCTCGCGGCCTTTAGAAAGGCCCTGAGTGGCATTAGAAGGGTCTGGGTGCCTTTAGAAATGACCTGAGGGGCATTAGAAGGGTATGGGGGCCTTTAGAAAGGCCCTGAGGGGCATTAGAAGGGTCTGGGGGCCTTTAGAATGGTCCTGAGGGGGTCTAGAATGGTCTGGAGGCATTTAAAACTGTCCTGAGAGGCTCTAGAAGGGTCTGGGTGCCTTTATAAGGGTCCTGAGGGGCATTAGAAGGGTCTGGGTGCCCTTATAAAAGCCCTGAGGAGAATTAGCAGGGTCTGGGGGACTTCAGAAGGGTCCTGAGGGGCTCTATAAGGGTCTGGGGGCCTTTAGAAGGGTCTTCAGGGGCTCTAGAAGGGTCTGGGGACCTTTAGAAAGGCCCTGTGGGGCATTAGAAGGGACTGGGGGCCTTTAGAAGGGTCCTGAGGGGCTCTATAAGGGTCTGGGGGCCTTTAGAAGGGTCTTCAGGGGCTCTAGAAGGGTCTGGGGACCTTTAGAAAGGCCCTGTGGGGCATTAGAAGGGTCTGGGGGCCTTTAGAATGCTCCTGAGGGGCAGTAGAATGGTCTGTGGACCTTTAGAAAGGCCCTGACGGTCATTAGAATGGTCTGCAGGCCTTTAGAAGTGTCCTGAGGGGCTCTAGAATGGTCTGGGGGCCTTTATAAGGGTCCTGACGGGCTCTAGAAGGGTCTGGGAACCTTTATAAATCCCCTGAGGGGCATTAGAAGGGTCTGGGGGCCTTTAGAAAGGCCCTGAGGGGCATTAGAAGGGTCTGGGGGCCTTTAGAATGGTCCTGAGGGGGTCTAGAAGGGTCTGGAGGCATTTAAAACTGTCCTGAGAGGCTCTAGAAGGGTCTGTGTGCCTTTATAAGGGTCCTGAGGGGCATTAGAAGGGTCTGGGGGCCCTTATGAAAGCCCTGAGGGGAATTAGCAGGGTCTCGGGACCTTTAGAATGGTCCTGAGGGGCTCTATAAGGGTCTGGGGGCCTTTAGAAGGGTCTTCAGGGGCTCTAAAAGGGTCTGGAGACTTTTAGAAAGGCCCTGTGGGGCATTAGAAGGGTCTGGGGGCATTTAGAATGCTCCTGAGGGGCAGTAGAAGGGTCTGTGGACCTTTATAAGGCCCTGACGGTCATTAGAATGGTCTGCAGGCCTTTCAAAGTGTCCTGAGGGGCTCTAGAATGGTCTGGGGGCCTTTATAAGGGTCCTGACGGGCTCTAGAAGGGTCTGGGAACCTTTATAAATCCCCTGAGGGGCATTGGAAGGGTCTTGAGGCCTTCATAAGGGTCCTGAAAGGCATTAGAAGGGTCTGGGGGCTTTTAGATGGGTCCTGAGGCAATCTAGAAGGGTCTAGGGGCCTTTACATGGGTCTTGAGGGTCATTAGAAGGGTGTGGATGCCTTTAGAAAGGCGCTGAGGGGATCTAGAAGGGTCTGGGGGCTATTAGAAGCGTCCTGAGGGGGTCCAGAAGGGTATGGGGGCCTTTTTAAAGGCCCTCAGGGGGATTATAAGGGTCTCGCGGCTTTTAGAAAGGCCCTGAGTGGCATTACAAGGGTCTGGGGTCATATAGAAAGGCCCTCAGAGGTTCTAGAAGTGTCTGGGGTACTTTAGAAATGCCCTGAGGGGCATTAGAAGGGTCTGGGGGCCTTTAGAATGGTCCTGAGGGGTTCTAGAAGGGTCTGGAGGCATTTAAAACTGTCCGGAGAGGCTCTAGAAGGGTCTGGGTGCCTTTATAAGGGTCCTGAGGAGCTTTAGAAGGGTCTGGGTGCCCTTATAAAAGACCTGAGGGGAATTAGCAGGGTCTGGGGGACTTTAGAAGGGTCCTGAGGGGCTCTATAAGGGTCTTGGGGCCTTTAGAAGGGTCTTCAGGGGCTCTAGAAGGGTCTGGGGACCTTTAGAAAGGCCCTGTGGGGCATTAGAAGGGTCTGGGGGCCTTCAGAATGCTCCTGAGGGGCAGTAGAAGGGTCTGGGGACCTTTATAAGGGTCCTGACGGGCTCTAGAAGGGTCTGGGGACCTTTATAAGGGTCCTGACGGGCTCTAGAAGGGTCTGGGGACCTTTATAAGGGTCCTGACGGGCTCTAGAAGGGTCTGAGGGCCTTTAGAAAGGTCCTGAGGGGCATTAGAAGGGTCTTGTGGCCTTCATAAGGGTCCTGAAAGGCATTAGAAGGGTCTGGGGGCTTTTAGATAGGTCCTGAGGCAATCTAGAAGGGTCTAGGGGCCTTTACATGGGTCTTGAGGGTCATTAGAAGGGTGTGGAGGCCTTTAGAAAGGCCCTGAAAGGCATTAGAAGGGTCTGGGGGCTTTTAGATGGGTCCTGAGGCAATCTAGAAGGGTCTGGGGGCCTTTACATGGGTTTTGATGGTCATTAGAATGGTGTGGAGGCCTTTAGAAAGGCCCTGAGGGGCTCTAGAAGGGTCTGGGGGCTATTAGAAGCGTCCTGAGGGGGTCCAGAAGGGTCTGGGGGCCTTTTTAAAGGCCCTCATGGGGAGTATAAGGGTCTCGCGGCCTTTAGAAAGGCCCTGAGTGGCATTAGAAGGGTCTGGGTGCCTTTTAAAAAGACCTGAGGGGCATTAGAAGGGTATGGGGGCCTTTAGAAAGGCCCTGAGGGGCATTAGAATGGTCTGGGGGCCTTTAGAAGGGTCCTGAGGGGCATTAGAAGGGTCTGGAGGCATTTAAAACTGTCCTGAGAGGCTCTAGAAGGGTCTGGGTGCCTTTATAAAAGCCCTGAAAGGAATTAGCAGGGTCTGGGTCCTTAGAAGGGTCCTGAGGGGCTCTATAAGGGTCTGGGGGCCTTTAGAAGGGTCTTCAGGGGCTCTAGAAGGGTCTGGGGACCTTTAGAAAGGCCCTGTGGGGCATTAGAAGGGTCTGGGGGACTTTAGAATGCTCCTGAGGGACAGTAGAAGGGTCTGGGGACCTTTATAAATGCCCTGACGGGCATTAGAATGGTCTACGGGATTTAGAAGTGTCCTGAGAGGCTCTAGAATATTCTGGGGGCCTTTATAACGGTCCTGACGGGCTCTAGAAGGGTCTGGGAACCTTTATAAATGCCCTGAGGGGCATTAGAAGGGTCTTGTGGCCTTCATAAGGGTCCTGAAAGGCATTAGAAGGCTCTGGGGCTTTTAGATGGGTCCTGAGGCACTCTAGAAGGGTCTAGGGTCCTTTACATGGGTCTTGAGGGTCATTAGAAGGGTGTGGAGGCCTTTAGAAAGGCCCTGAAAGGCATTAGAAGGGTCTGGGGGCTTTTAGATGGGTCCTGAGGCAATCTAGAACGGTCTGGGGGCCGTTAAATGGGTCTTGAGGGTCATTAGAATGGTGTGGAGGCCTTTAGAAAGGCCCTGAGGTGCTCTATAAGGGTCTGGGGGCCTTTAGAAGGGTCTTCAGGGGCTCTAGAAGGGTCTGGGGACCTTTAGAAAGGCCCTGTGGGGCATTAGAAGGGTCTGGGGGCCTTTAGAATGTTCCTGAGGGGCAGTAGAAGGGTCTGTGGACCTTTATAAAGGCCCTGACGGGCATTAGAATGGTCTGCGGGATTTAGAAGTGTCCTGAGGGGCTCTAGAATGGTCTGGGGGCCTTTATAAGGGTCCTGACGGGCTCTAGAATGGTCTGGGAACCTTTGTAAATGCCCTGAGGTTCATTAGAAGGGTCTGAGGGCCTTTAGAAAGGTCCTGAGGGGCATTAGAAGGGTCTTGTGTCCTTGATAAGGGACCTGAAAGGCATTAGAAGGGTCTGGGGGCTTTTAGATGGGTCCTGAGGCAATCTAGAAGGGTCTAGGGGCCTTTACATGGGTCTTGAGGGTCATTAGAAGGGTGTGGAGGCCTTTAGAAAGGCCCTGAGGGGCTCTAGAAGGGTCTGGGGGCTATTAGAAGCGTCCTGAATGGGTCCAGAAGGGTCTGGGGGCCTTTTTAAAGGCCCTCAGGGGAATTATAAGGGTCTCGCGGCCTTTAGAAAGGCCCTGAGTGGCATTACAAGGGCCTGGGGTCATATAGAAAGGCCCTGAGGGGCATTAGAAGGGTCTGGGGGCCTTTAGAATGGTCCTGAGGGGGTCTAGAAGGGTCTGGAGGCATTTAAAACTGTCCTGAGAGGCTCTAGACGGGTCTGGGTGCCTTTATAAAAGCCCTGAGGGGAATTAGCAGGGTCTGGGGGACTTTATAAGGGTCCTGAGGGGCTCTATAAGGGTCTGGGGGCCTTTAGAAGGGTCTTCAGGGGCTCTAGAAGGGTCTGGGGACCTTTAGAAAGGCCCTGTGGGGCATTAGAAGGGTCTGGAGGCCTTTAGAATGCTCCTGAGGGGCAGTAGAAGGGTCTGGGGACCTTTATAAGTGTCCTGACGGGTTCTAGAAGGGTCTGGGAACCTTTATAAATGCCCTGAGGTGCATTAGAAGGGTCTGAGGGCCTTTAGAAAGGTCCTGAGGGGCATTAGAAGGGTCTTGTGGCCTTCATAAGGGTCCTGAAAGGCATTAGAAGGGTCTGGGGGCTTTTAGATGGGTCCTCAGGCAATCTAGAAGGGTCTGGGGGCCTTTACATGGGTCTTGAGGGTCATTAGAAGGGTGTGGAGGCCTTTAGAAAGGCCCTGAAGGGCTCTAGAAGGGTCTGGGGGCTATTAGAAGCGTCCTGAGGGGGTCCAGAGGGGTCTGGGGGCCTTTTTAAAGGCCCTCAGGGGGATTATAATGGTCTCGCGGCCTTTAGAAAGGCCCTGAGTGGCATTAGAAGGGTCTGGGTGCCTTTAGAAATGACCTGAGGGGCATTACAAGGGTATGGGGGCGTTTAGAAAGGCCCTGAGGGGCATTAGAAGGGTCTGGGGGCCTTTAGAATGGTCCTGAGGAGGTCTAGAAGGGTCTGGAGGCATTTAAAACTGTCCTGGGAGGCTCTAGAAGGGTCTGGGTGCCTTTATAAGGGTCCTGAGGGGCATTAGAAGGGTCTGGGTGCCCTTAAAAAGCCCTGAGGAGAATTAGCAGGGTCTGGAGGACTTCAGAAGTGCCCTGAGGGGCTCTATAAGGGTCTGGGGGCCTTTAGAAGGGTCTTCAGGGGCTCTAGAAGGGTCTGGGGACCTTTAGAAAGGGCCTGTGGGGCATTAGAAGGGTCTGGGGGCCTTTAGAATGCTCCTGAGGGGCAGTAGAATGGTCTGTGGACCTTTAGAAAGGCCCTGACGGTCATTAGAATGCTCTGCAGGCCTTTAGAAGTGTCCTGAGGGGCTCTAGAATGGTCTGGGGGCCTTTATAAGGGTCCTGACAGGCTCTAGAAGGGTCTGGGAACCTTTATATATCCCCTGAGGGGCATTAGAAGGGTCTGAGTGCCTTTAGAAAGGTCCTGAGGGGCATTAGAAGTGTCTTGTGGCCTTCATAATGGTCCTGAAAGGCATTAGAAGGGTCTGGGGTCTTTTAGATGGGTCCTGAGGCAATCTAGAAGGGTCTAGGGGCCTTTACATGGGTCTTGAGGGTCATTAGAAGGGTGTGGAGGCCTTTAGAAAGGCCCTGAGGGGATCTAGAAGGGTCCGGGGGTATTAGAAGCGTCCTGAGGGGGTCCATAAGGGTCTGGGGGCCTTTTTAAAGGCCCTCAGGGGTATTATAAGGGTCTCGCGGCCTTTAGAAAGGCCCTGAGTGGCATTACAAGGGCCTGGGGTCATATAGAAAGGCCCTGAGATGTTCTAGAAGTGTCTGGGGTATTTAGAAAGGCCCTGTCGGGCATTAGAAGGGTCTGGAGGCCTTTAGAATGCTCCTGAGGGGCAGTAGAAGGGTCTGGGGACCTTTATAAATGCCCTGAGGGGCATTAGAAGGGTCTTGTGGCCTTCATAAGGGTCCTGAAAGGCATTAGAAGGGTTTGGGGCCTTTTAGATGGGTCCTGAGGCAATCTAGAAGGGTCTGGGGGCGTTTACATGGGTCTTGAGTGTAATTAGAAGGGTGTGGAGGCCTTTAGAAAAGCCCTGAGGGGCTCTAGAAGGGTCTGGGGGCTATTAGAAGCATCCTGATAGGGTCCAGAAGGGTCTGGGGGCCTTTTTAAAGGCCCTCAGGGGGATTATAAGGGTCTCGCGGCATTTAGAAAGGCCCTGAGTGGCATTAGAAGGGTCTGGGTGCCTTTAGAAATGACCTGAGGGGCATTAGAAGGGTATGGGGGCCTTTAGAAAGGACCTGAGGGGCATTAGAAAGGTCTGGGGGCCTTTAGAATGGTCCTGAGGGGCTCTATAAGGGTCTGGGGGCCTTTAGAAGGGTCTTGAGGGGCTCTAGAAGGGTCTGGGGACCTTTAGAAAGGCCCTGTGGGGCATTAGAAGGGTCTGGGGGCCTTTAGAAGGGTCTTCAGGGGCTCTAGAAGGGTCTGGGGACCTTTAGAAAGGCCCTGTGGGGTATTAGAAGGGTCTGAGGTCCTTTAGAATGCTCCTGAGGGGCAGTAGAAGGGTCTGGGGACCTTTATAAGTGTCCTGACGGGCTCTAGAAGGGTCTGAGAACCTTTATAAATGCCCTGAGGGGCATTAGAAGGGTCTGAGGGCCTTTAGAAAGGTCCTGAGGGGCATTAGAAGGGTCTTGTGGCCTTCATAAGGGTCCTGAAAGGCATTAGAAGGGTCTGGAGGCTTTTAGATGGGACCTGAGGCAATCTAGAAGGGTCTAGGGGCCTTTACATGGGTCTTGATGGTCATTAGAAGGGTGTGGAGGCCTTTAGAAAGGCCCTGAAAGGTATTAGAAGGGTCTGGGGGCTTTTAGATGGGTCCTGAGGCAATCTAGAAGGGTCTGGGGGCCTTTACATGGGTCTTGAGGGTCATTAGAAGGGTGTGGAGGCCTTTAGAAAGGCCCTGAGGGGTCTAGAAGGGTCTGGGGGCTATTAGAATCGTCCTGAGAGGGTCCAGAAGGGTCTGGGGGACTTTTTAAAGGCCCTCAAGGGGAATTATAAGGGTCTCGCGGCATTTAGAAAGGCCCTGAGTGGCATTACAAGGGCCTGGGGTCATATAGAAAGGCCCTGAGAGGTTCTAGAAGTGTCTGGGGTACTTTAGAAAGGCCCTGAGGGGCATTAGAATAGTCTGGGGGCCTTTAGAATGGTCCTGAGGGGGTCTAGAAGGGTCTGGAGGCATTTAAAACTGTCCTGAGAGGCTCTAGAAGGGTCTGGGTGCCTTTATAAGGGTCCTGAGGGGCATTAGAAGGGTCTGGGTGCCCTTATAAAAGCCCTGAGGGGAATTAGCAGGGTCTGGGGGCCTTTAGAAGGGTCCTGAGGGGCTCTATAAGGGTCTGGGGGCCATTAGAAGGGTCTTCAGGGGCTCTAGAGGGGTCTGGGGACCTTTAGAAAGGCCCTGTGGGGCATTAGAAGGGTCTGGGGGCCTTTAGAATGCTCCTGAGGGGCAGTAGAAGGGTCTGGGGACCTTTATAAGGGTCCTGACGGGTTCTAAAAGGGTCTGAGGGCCTTTAGAAAGGTCCTGAGGGGCATTAGAAGGGTCTGGGGGCTTTTAGATGGGTCCTGAGGCAATCTAGAAGGGTCTAGGGGCCTTTACATGGGTCTTGAGGGTCATTAGAAGGGTGTGGAGGCCTTTAGAAAGGCCCTGAAAGCATTAGAAGGGTCTGGGGGCTTTTAGATGGGTCCTGAGGCACTCTAGAAGGGTCTAGGGGCCTTTACATGGGTCTTGAGGGTCATTAGAATGGTGTGGAGGCCTTTAGAAAGGCCCTGAAGGGCTCTAGAAGTGTCTGGGGGTTATTAGAAGCGTCCTGAGGGGGTCCAGAAGGGTCTGGGGGCCTTTTTAAAGGCCCTCAGGGGGATTATAAGGGTCTCGCGGCCTTTAGAAAGGCCCTGAGTGGCATTAGAAGGGTCTGGGTGCCTTTAGAAATGACCTGAGGGGCATTAGAAGGGTATGGGGGCCTTTAGAAAGGCCCTGAGGGGCATTAGAAGGGTCTGGGGGCATTTAGAATGGTCCTGAGGGGGTCTAGAAGGGTCTGGAGGCATTTAAAACTGTCCTGAGAGGCTCTAGAAGGGTCTGGGTGCCTTTATAAGGGTCCTGAGGGGCATTAGAAGGGTCTGGGTGCCCTTATAAAAGCCCTGAGGAGAATTAGCAGGGTCTGGGGGACTTCAGAAGGGTCCTGAGGGGCTCTATAAGGGTCTGGGGGCCTTTAGAAGGGTCTTCAGGGGCTCTAGAAGGGTCTGGGGACCTTTAGAAAGGCCCTGTGGGGCATTAGAAGGGTCTGGGGTCCTTTAGAAGGGTCCTGAGGGGCTCTATAAGGGTCTGGGGGCCTTTAGAAGGGTCTTCAGGGGCTCTAGAAGGGTCTGGGGACCTTTAGAAAGGCCCTGTGGGGCATTAGAAGGGTCTGGGGGCCTTTAGAATGCTCCTGAGGGGCAGTAGAAGGGTCTGTGGACCTTTAGAAAGGCCGTGACGGTCATTAGAATGGTCTGCAGGCCTTTAGAAGTGTCCTGAGGGGCTCTAGAATGTTCTGGGGGCCTTTATAAGGGTCCTGACGGGCTCTAGAAGGGTCTGGGAACCTTTATAAATCCCCTGAGGGGCATTAGAAGGGTCTGAGGGCCTTTAGAAAGGTCCTGAGGGGCATAAGAAGGGTCTTGCGGCCTTCATAAGGGTCCTGAAAGGCATTAGAAGGGTCTGGGGGCTTTTAGATGGGTCCTGAGGCAATCTAGAAGGGTCTAGGGGCCTTTACATGGGTCTTGAGGGTCATTAGAAGGGTGTGGAGGCCTTTAGAAAGGCCCTGAGGGGCTCTAGAAAGGTCCGGGGGCTATTAGAAGCGTCCTGAGGGGGTCCATAAGGGTCTGGGGGCCTTTTTAAAGGCCCTCAGGGGGATTATAAGGGTCTCGCGGCCTTTCGAAAGGCCCTGAGTGGCATTACAAGGGCCTGGGGTCATATAGAAAGGCCCTGAGAGGTTCTAGAAGTGTCTGGGGTATTTAGAAAGGCCCTGAAAGGCATTAGAAGGGTCTGGGGGACTTTAGAAGGGTCCTGAGGGGCTCTATAAGGGTCTGGGGGCCTTTAGAAGGGACTTCAGGGGGTCCAGAGGTGTCTGGGGACATTTAGAAAGGCCCTGTCTGGCATTAGAAGGGTCTGGGGGCCTTTAGAATGCTCCTGAGGGGCAGTAGAAGGGTCTGGGGGCCTTTATAAGGGTCCTGACGGGCTCTAGAAGGGTCTGGGAACCTTTATAAATGCCCTGAGGGGCATTAGAATGGTCTGAGGGCCTTTAGAAAGGTCCTGAGGGGCAGTAGAAGGGTCTTGTGGTCTTCATAAGGGTCCTGAAAGGTATTGGAAGGGTCTGGGGGCTTTTAGATGGGTCCTGAGGCAATCTAGAAGGGTCTGGGGGCCTTTACATGGGTCTTGAGGGTCATTAGAAGGGTGTGGAGGCCTTTAGAAACCGCCTGAGTTGCTCTAGAAGGGTCTCGGGTCTATTAGATGCGTCCTGAGGGGGTCCAGATGGGTCTGGGGGCCTTTTTAAAGGCCCTCAGGGGGATTATAAGGGTCTCGCGGCCTTTAGAAAGGCCCTGAGTGGCATTAGAAGGGTCTGGGTGCCTTTAGAAATGACCTGAGGGGCATTAGAAGGGTCTGGGGGCCTTTAGAAAGGCCCTGAGGGGCATTAGAAGGGTCTGGGGGCCTTTAGAATGGTCCTGAGGGGGTCTAGAAGGGTCTGGAGGCATTTAAAACTGTCCTGAGAGGCTCTAGAAGGGTCTGGGTGCCTTTATAAGGGTCCTGAGGGGCATTAGAAGGGTCTGGGGGCCCTTATGAAAGCCCTGAGGGGAATTAGCAGGGTCTCGGGACCTTTAGAATGGTCCTGAGGGGCTCTATAAGGGTCTGGGGGCCTTTAGAAGGGTCTTCAGGGGCTCTAGAAGGGTCTGGGGACCTTTAGAAAGGCCCTGTGGGGCATTAGAAGGGTCTGGGGGCCTTTAGAATGCTCCTCAGGGGCAGTAGAAGGGTCTGTGGACCTTTATAAGGCCCTGACGGTCATTAGAATGGTCTGCAGGCCTTTAGAAGTGTCCTGACGGGCTCTAGAAGGGTCTGGGAACCTTTATAAATCCCCTGAGGGGCATTGGAAGGGTCTTGAGGCCTTCATAAGGGTCCTGAAAGGCATTAGAAGGGTCTGGGGGCTTTTAGATGGGTCCTGAGGCAATCTAGAAGGGTCTAGGGGCCTTTACATGGGTCTTGAGGGTCATTAGAAGGGTGTGGATGCCTTTAGAAAGGCGCTGAGGGGATCTAGAAGGGTCTGGGGGCTATTAGAAGCGTCCTGAGGGGGTCCAGAAGGGTCTGGGGGCCTTTTTAAAGGCCCTCAGGGGGATTATAAGGGTCTCGCGGCTTTTAGAAAGGCCCTGAATGGCATTACAAGGGTCTGGGGTCATATAGAAAGGCCCTGAGAGGTTCTAGAAGTGTCTGGGGTACTTTAGAAATGCCCTGAGGGGCATTAGAAAGGTCTGGGGGCCTTTAGAATGCTCCTGAGGGGCAGTAGAAGGGTCTGGGGACCTTTATAAGGGTCCTGACGGGCTCTAGAAGGGTCTTGGGACCTTTATAAGGGTCCTGACCGGCTCTAGAAGGGTCTGGGGACCTTTATAAGGGTCCTGACGGGCTCTAGAAGGGTCTGAGGGCCTTTAGAAAGGTCCTGAGGGGCATTAGAAGGGTCTTGTGGCCTTCATAAGGGTCCTGAAAGGCATTAGAAGGGTCTGGCGGCATTTAGATTGGTCCTGAGGCAATCTAGAAGGGTCTGGGGGCCGTTAAATGGGTCTTGAGGGTCATTAGAATGGTGTGGAGGCCTTTAGAAAGGCCCTGAGGGGCTCTAGAAGGGTCTGGGGGCTATTAGAAGCGTCCTGAGGGGGTCCAGAAGGGTCTGGCGGCCTTTTTAAAGGCCCTCAGGGGGAGTATAAGGGTCTCGCGGCCTTTAGAAAGGCCCTGAGTGGCATTAGAAGGGTCTGGGTGCCTTTTAAAAAGACCTGAGGGGCATTAGAAGGGTATGGGGGCCTTTAGAAAGGCCTTGAGGGGCATTAGAAGGGTCTGGGGGCCTTTAGAAGGGTCCTGAGGGGCATTAGAAGGGTCTGGAGGCATTTAAAACTGTCCTGAGAGGCTCTAGAAGGGTCTGGGTGCCTTTATAAGGGTCCTGAGGGGCATTAGAAGGGTCTGGGTGCCCTTATAAAAGCCCTGAAAGGAATTAGAAGGGTCTGGGTCCTTAGAGGGATCCTGAAGGGCTCTATAAGGGTCTGGGGGCCTTTAGAAGGGTTTTCAGGGGCTCTAGAAGGGTCTGGGGACCTGTAGAAAGGCCCTGTGGGGCATTAGAAGGGTCTGGGGGCCTTTAGAATGCTCCTGAGGGGCAGTAGAAGGGTCTGGGGACCTTTATAAAGGCCCTGACGGGCATTAGAATGGTCTGCAGGATTTAGAAGTGTCCTGAGAGGCTGTAGAATGTTCTGGGGGCCTTTATAACGGTCCTGACGGGCTCTAGAAGGGTCTGGGAACCTTTATAAATGCCCTGAGGGGCATTAGAAGGGTCTTGTGGCCTTCATAAGGGTCCTGAAAGGCATTAGAAGGCTCTGGGGGCTTTTAGATGGGTCCTGAGGCACTCTAGAAGGGTCTAGGGGCCTTTACATGGGTCTTGAGGGTCATTAGAAGGGTGTGGAGGCCTTTAGAAAGGCCCTGGAAGGCATTAGAAGGGTCTGGGTGCTTTTAGATGGGTCCTGAGGCAATCTAGAAGGGTCTGGGGGCCGTTAAATGGGTCTTGAGGGTCATTAGAATGGTGTGGAGGCCTTTAGAAAGGCCCTGAGGGGCTCTATTAAGGTCTGGGCACCTTTAGAAGGGTCTTCAGGGGCTCTAGAATGGTCTGGGGACCTTTAGAAAGGCCCTGTGGGGCAATAGAAGGGTCTGGGGGCCTTTAGAATGCTCCTGAGGGGCAGTAGAAGGGTCTGGGGACCTTTATAAAGGCCCTGACGTGCATTAGAATGGTCTGCGGGATTTAGAAGTGTCCTGAGGGGCTCTAGAATGGTCTGAGGGCCTTTATAAGGGTCCTGACGGGCTCTAGAAGGGTCTGGGAACCTTTATAAATGCCCTGAGGGGCATTAGAAGGGTCTCGGGACCTTTAGAATGGTCCTGAGTGGCTCTATAATGGTCTGGGGGCCTTTTGAAGGGTCTTCAGGGGCTCTAGAAGGGTCTGGGGACCTTTAGAAAGGCCCTGTGGGGCATTAGAAGGGTCTGGAGGCCTTTAGAATGCTCCTGAGTGGCAGTAGAAGGGTCTGGGGACCTTTATAAGTGTCCTGACGGGTTCTAGAAGGGTCTGGGAACCTTTATAAATGCCCTGAGGGGCATTAGAAGGGTCTGAGGGCCTTTAGAAAGGTCCTGAGGGGCATTAGAAGGGTCTTGTGGCCTTCATAAGGGTCCTGAAAGGCATTAGAATGGTCTGGGGGCTTTTAGATGGGTCCTGAGGCAATCTAGAAGGGTCTGGGGGCCTTTACATGGGTCTTGAGGGTCATTAGAAGGGTGTGGAGGCCTTTAGAAAGGCCCTGAGGGGCTCTAGAAGGGTCTGGGGGCTATTAGAAGCGTCCTGAGGGGGTCCAGAAGGGTCTGGGGGCCTTTTTAAAGGTCCTCATGGGGATTATAAGGGTCTCGCAGCCTTTAGAAAGGTCCTGAGTGGCATTAGAAGGTTCTGGGTGCCTTTAGAAATGTCCTGAGGGGCTCTTGAAGGGTCTGGCGGCCTTTAGAAATGTCCTGAGGGTCATTAGAAGGGTCTGGGGTACTTTAGAAAGGCCCTGAGGGGCATTAGAAGGGTCTGGGGGCCTTTAGAAGGGTCCTGAGCGGCATTAGAAGTATCTGGGGCTTTTAGAATGGTCCTGAGGGGGTCTAGAAGGGTCTGGAGGCATTTAAAACTGTCCTGAGAGTCTCTAGAGGGGTCTGGGTGCCTTTATAAGGGTCCTGAGGGGCATTAGAAGGGTCTTGTGGCCCTTATAAAAGCCCTGAGGGGAATTAGCAGGGTCTGGGAGACATTAGAAGGGTCCTGAGGGGCTCTATAAGGGTCTGGGGGACCTTTAGAAAGGCCCTGTGGGGCATTAGAAGGGTCTGGGTGCCTTTAGAATGCTTCTGAGGGGCAGTAGAAGGGTCTGGGGACCTTTATAAAGGCCCTGACGGGCATTAGAATGGTCTGCGGGCCTTTAGAATTGTCCTGAGGGGCTCTAGAATGGTCTGGGGGCCTTTATAAATGCCCTCAGGGGCATTAGAAGGGTCTTGTGGCCTTCATAAGGGTCCTGAAATGCATTAGAAGGGTCTGGGGTCTTTTAGATGGGTCCTGAGGCAATCTAGAAGGGTCTGTGGGCCTTTACATGGGTCTTGAGGGTCATTAGAAGGGTGTGGAGGCCTTTAGAAAGGCCCTGAAAGGCATTAGAAGGGTCTGGGGGCGTTTAGATGGGTCCTGATGCAATCTAGAAGGGTCTGGGGGCCTTTACATGGGTCTTGAGGGTCATTAGAAGGGTGTGGAGGCCTTTAGAAAGGCCCTGAGGGGCTCTAGAAGGGTCTGGGGGCTATTAGAAGCGTCCTGAGGGGGTCCAGAAGGGTCTGGGGGCCTTTTTAAATGTCCTCAGGGGGATTATAAGGGTCTCGCAGCCTTTAGAAAGGCCCTGAGTGGCATTAGAAGGGTCTGGGTGCCTTTAGAAATGTCCTGAGGGGCTCTTGAAGGGTCTGGCGGCCTTTAGAAATGTCCTGAGGGTCATTAGAAGGGTATGGGGGCCTTTAGAAAGGCCCTGAGGGGCATTACAAGGGTCTGGGGTCATATAGAAAGGCCCTGAGAGGTTCTAGAAGTGTCTGGGGTAATTTAGAAAGGCCCTGCGGGTCATTAGAAGGGTCTGGGGGCCTTTATAAGGGTCCTGAGGGGCATTAGAAGGGTCTTGTGGCCCTTATAAAAGCCCTGAGGGGAATCAGCAGGGTTTGTGGCCCTTATAAAAGCCCTGAGGGGAATTAGCAGGGTCTGGGGGACATTAGAAGGGTCCTGAGGGGCTCTATAAGTGTCTGGGGGACCTTTAGAAAGGCCCTGTGGGGCATTAGAAGGGTCTGGGTGCCTTTAGAATGCTCCTGAGGGGCAGTAGAAGGGTCTGGGGACCTTTATAAAGGCCCTGACGGGCATTAGAATGGTCTGCGGGCCTTTAGAAGTGTCCCGAGGGGCTCTAGAATGGTCTGGGGTCCTTTATAAGGGTCCTGACGGGCTCTAGAAGGGTCTGGGAACCTTTATAAATGCCCTGAGGGGCATTAGAAGGGTCTGGGGGCCTTTAGAAGGGTCCTGAGGGGCATTAGAAGGGTCTGGGGGCCTTTAGAAGGGTCCTGAGGGGCATTAGAAGGGTCTGGGGGCCCTTATAAAAGACCTGAGGGGAATTAGCAGGGTCTGGGGGACTTTAGAAGGGTCCTGAGGGGCTCTATAAGGGTCTGGGGGCCTTTAGAAGGGTCTTCAGGGGCTCTAGAAGGGTCTGGGGACCTTTAGAAAGGCCCTGTGGGGCATTAGAAGGGTCTGGGGGCCTTTAGAATGCTCCTGAGGGGCAGTAGAAGGGTCTGGGGACCTTTAGAAAGGCCCTGACGGGCATTAGAATGGTCTGCGGGATTTAGAAGTGTCCTGAGGGGCTCTATAAGGGTCTGGGGGCCTTTAGAATGGTCTTGAGGGGGTCTAGAAGGGTCTTGAGGCATTTAAAACTGTCCTGAGAGGCTCTAGAAGGGTCTGGGTGCGTTTATAAGGGTCTTGAGGGGCATTAGAAGGGTCTGGGTGCCCTTATAAAAGACCTGAGGGGAATTAGCAGGGTCTGCAGGCCTTTAGAAGTTTCCTGAGGGGCTCTAGAATGTTCTGGGGGCCTTTATTAAGGTCCTGACGGGCTCTAGAAGGGTCTGGGAACCTTTATAAATGCCCTGAAGGGCATTAGAAGGGTCTGGGAACCTTTATAAATGCCCTGAAGGGCATTAGAAGGGTCTGACGGCCTTTAGAAAGGTCCTGAGGGGCATTAGAAGGGTCTGGCGGCCTTCATAAGGGTCCTGAAAGGCATTAGAAGGGTCTGGGGGCTTTTAGATGGGTCCTGAGGCAATCTAGAAGGGTCTGGGGGCCTTTACATGGGTCTTGAGGGTCATTAGAAGGGTGAGGAGGCCTTTAGAAAGGCCCTGAAGGGCTCTAGAATGGTCTGGGGTCTATTAGAAGCGTCCTGATGGGGTCCAGAAGGGTCTGGGGGCCTTTTTAAAGGTCCTCATGGGGATTATAAGGGTCTCGCAGCCTTTAGAAAGGCCCTGAGTGGCATTAGAAGGTTCTGGGTGCCTTTAGAAATGTCCTGAGGGGCTCTTGAAGGGTCTGGGGGCCTTTAGAAATGTCCTGAGGTTCATTAGAAGGGTATGGGGGCCTGTAGAAAGGCCCTGAGGGGCATTACAAGGGTCTGGGGTCATATAGAAAGGCCCTGAGAGGTTCTAGAAGGTTCTGGGTGCCTTTAGAAAGGCCCAGAGGGGCATTAGAAGGGTCTGGTGGCCTTTAGAAATGTCCTGAGGGTCATTAGAAGTGTATGGGGGCCTTTAGAAAGGACCTTAGGGTCATTACAATGGTCTGGGGTCATATAGAACGGTCCTGAGAGGTTCTAGAAGTGTCTGGGGAACTTTAGAAAGGCCCTGAGGTGCATTAGAAGGGCCTGGGGGCCTTTAGAAGGGTCCTGAGGGGCATTAGAAGGGTCTGGGGGCCTTTAGAATGGTCCTGAGGGGGTCTAGAAGGGTCTGGAGGCATTTAAAACTTTGCTGAGAGGCTCTAGAAGGGTCTGGGTGCCTTTATAAGGGTCCTGAAGGGCATTTGAAGGGTCTTGTGGCCCTTATAATAGCCCTGAGTGGAATTAGCAGGGTCTGGGGGACTTTAGAAGGGTCCTGAGGGGCATTAGAATGGTCTGGGCGCGTTTAGAAGGGTCCTGAGGGGCATTAGAAGGGTCTGGGGGATTTTAGATGGGTCCTGCGGCAATCTAGAAGGGTCTGGGGGCCTTTACATGGGTCTTGAGGGTCATTAGAAGGGTGTGGAGGCCTTTAGAAAGGCCCTGAGGGGGTCTAGAATGGTCTGGGGGCATTTAGAACTGTCCTGAGAGGCTCTAGAAGGGTCTGGGTGCCTTTATAAGGGTCCTGAGGGGCATTAGAAGGGTCTGGGTGACCTTATAAAAGACCTGAAAGGAATTAGCAGGGTCTGGGGGACTTTAGAAGGGTCCTGAGGGGCTCTATAAGCGTCTGGGGGCCTTTAGAAGGGTCTTCAGGGGCTCTAGAAGGGTCTGGGGACCTTTAGAAAGGCCCTGTGGGGCATTAGAAGGGTCTGGGGGCCTTTAGAATGCTCCTGAGGGGCAGTAGAAGGTTCTGAGGACCTTTGTAAAGGCCCTGACGGGCATTAGAATGGTCTGTGGGCCTTTAGACGTGTCCTGAGGGGCTCTAGAATGGTCTGGGGGCTTTTATAAGGGTCCTGACGGGCTCTAGAAGGGTCTGGGAACCTTTATAAATGCCCTGAGGGGCATTAGAAGAATCTGAGGGCCTTTAGAAAGGTCCTGAGGGGCATTAGAAGGGTCTTGTGGCCTTCATAATGGTCCTGAAAGGCATTAGAAGGGTCTGGGGGCTTTTAGATGGGTCCTGAGGCAATCTAGAAGGGTCTGGGGGCCTTTACATGGGTCTTGAGGGTCATTAGAAGGGTTTGGAGGCCTTTACAAAGGCCCTGAAATCCATTAGAAGGGTCTGGGGGCTATTAGAAGCATCCTGAGGGGGTCCCGGAGGGTCTGGGGGCCTTTTTAAAGGCCCTCACGGGGATTATAAGGGTCTCGCGGCCTTTAGAAAGGCCCTGAGTGGCATTAGAAGGGTCTGGGTGCCTTTACAAATGTCCTGAGCGGGTCTAGAAGGGTCTGGGGGCCTTTAGAAATGTCCTGAGGGGCATTAGAAGGGTCTGGGGGCCTTTAAAAAGGTCCTGAGGGGCATTACAAGGGTCTGGGGGCCTTTAGAAAGGCCCTGAGGGGCATTAGAAGGGTCTGGGGGCCTTTAGAATGGTCCTGAGGGGGTCTAGAAGGGTCTGGAGGCATTTAAAACTGTCCTGAGAGGCTCTAGAAGGGTCTGGGTGCCTTTATAAGGGTCCTGAGGGGCATTAGAAGGGTCTGGGTGCCCTTATAAAAGCCCTGAGAGGAATTAGCAGGGTCTGGGGGACTTTAGAAGGGTCCTGAGTGGCTCTATAATGGTCTGGGGGCCTTTTGAAGGGTCTTCAGGGGCTCTAGAAGGGTCTGGGGGCCTTTACATGGGTCTTGAGGGTCATTAGAAGGGTGTGGAGGCCTTTAGAAAGGCCCTGAGGGGCTCTAGAAGGGTCTGGGGGTTATTAGAAGCGTCCTGAGGGGGTCCAGAAGGGTCTGGGTGCCTTTTTAAAGGTCCTCAGGGGGATTATAAGGGTCTCGCAGCCTTTGGAAAGGCCCTGAGTGGCATTAGAAGGGTCTGGTTGCCTTTAGAATTGTCCTGAGGGGCTCTTGAATGGTCTGGGGGCCTTTAGAAATGTCTTGAGGGGCATTAGAAGGGTCTGGGGGCCTTTAGAAGGGTCCTGAGGGGCATTAGAAGGGTCTGGGGACCTTTAGAAAGGCCGTGTGGGGCATTAGAAGGGTCTGGGGGCCTTTAGAATGCTCCTGAGGGGCAGTAGAAGGGTCTGGGGACATTTATAAAGGCCCTGACGGGCATTAGAATGGTCTGCGGGCCTTTAGAAGTGTCCTGAGGGGCTCTTGAATGGTCTGGGGGCCTTTAGAAAGGCCCTGAGGGGCATTACAAGGGTCTGGGGTCATATAGAAAGGCCCTGAGAGTTTCTAGAAGTGTCTGGGGTACTTTAGAAAGGCCCTGAGTGTCATTAGAAGGGTCTAGGGGCCTTTAGAATGCTCCTGAGGGGCAGTAGAAGGGTCTGGGGACCTTTAGAAAGGCACTGACGGGCATTAGAATGGTCTGCGGGCCTTTAGAAGTGTCCTGACTGGCTCTGTAATGGTCTGGGGGCCTTTATAAGGGTCCTGACGGGCTCTAGAATGGTCTGGGAACCTTTATAAATGCCCTGAGGGGCATTAGAAGGGTCTGAGGGCCTTTAGAAAGGTCCCGAGGGGCATTAGAAGGGTCTTGTGGCCTTGATAAGGGTCCTGAAAGGCATTAGAAGGGTCTGGGGGCTTTTAGATGGGTCCTGAGGCAATCTAGAAGGGTCTAGGGGCCTTTACATGTGTCTTGAGGGTCATTAGAAGGGTGTGGAGGCCTTTAGAAGGGCCCTGAGAATCTCTAGAAGGGTCTCGGGGCTATTAGAAGCGTCCTGAGGAGGTCCAGAAGGGTCTGGGGGCCTTTTTAAAGGCCCTCAGGGGGATTTAAGGGTCTCGCGGCCTTTAGAAAGGCCCTGAGTGGCATTAGAAGGGTCTGCGTGCCTTTAGAAATGTCCTGAGGGGCTCTAGAAGGGTCTGGGGACCTTTAGAAATGTCCTGAGAGGCTCTAGAAGGGTCTGGGTGCCTTTATAAGGGTCCTGAGGGGCATTAGAAGATTCTGGGTGCCCTTATAAAAGCCCTGAGAAGAAATTAGCAGGGTCTGGGAGACTTTAGAAGGGTCCTGAGGGGCTCTAGAATGGTCTTTGGTCCTTTCTAAAGGCCCTGTGGGGCATTACAAGGGCCTGGAGTCATATAGAAAGGCCCTGAGAGGTTCTAGAAGTGTCTGGGGTACTTTAGAAAGGCCCTGATGGGCATTAGAAGGGTCTGGGGGCCTTTAGAATGATCCTGAGTGGGTCTAGAAGGGTCTGGAGGAATTTAAAACTGTCCTGAGAGGCTCTAGAATGGTCTGGGTGCCTTTATAAGGGTCCTGAGGGGTATAAGAAGATTCTGGGTGCCTTTATAAAAGCCCTGAGAGGAATTAGCAGGGTCTGGGGGACTTTAGAAGGGTCCAGAGGGGCTCTATAAGGGTCTGGGGGCCTTTAGAAAGGTCCTGAGGGGCATTAGAAGGGTCTTGTGGCCTTCATAAGGGTCCTGAAATGCATTAGAAGGGTCTGGGCGCTTTTAGATGGGTCCTGAGGCTATCTAGAAGGGTCTAGGGGCCTTTACATGGGTCTTGAGGGGCATTAGAATGGTCTGAGGGCCTTTAGAAAGGTCCTGAGGGGCATTAGAAGGGTCTGGGTGCTTTTAGATGGGTCCTGAGGCAATCTAGAAGGGTCTGGGGGCCTTTACATGGGTCTTGAGGGTCATTAGAAGGGTGTGGATGCCTTTAGAAAGGCGCTGAGGGGCTCTAGATGGGTCTTGGGGCTATTAGAAGCGTCCTGAGGGGGTCCAGAAGGGTCTGGGGGCCTTTATGAAGGTTCTCAGGGGGATTATAAGGGTCTCGCGGCTTTTAGAAAGGCCCTGAGTGGCATTACAAGGGTCTGGGGTCATATAGAAAGGCCCTGAGAGGTTCTAGAAGTGTCTGGGGTACTTTAGAAAGGCCCTGAGGGGCATTAGAAGGGTCTGGGGGCCTTTAGAATGGTCCGGAGGGGTTCTAGAAGTGTCTGGAGGCATTTAAAACTGTCCTGAGAGGCTCTAGAAGGGTCTGGGTGCCTTTATAAGGTCCTGAGGGGCTTTAGAAGGGTCTGGGCGCCCTTATAAAAGCCCTGAGGGGAATTAGCAGGGTCTGGGGGACTTTAGAAGGGTCCTGAGGGGCTCTATAAGGGTCTGGGGGCCTTTAGAAGGGTCTTCAGGGGCTCTAGAAGGGTCTGGGGACCTTTAGAAAGGCCCTGTGGGGCATTAGAAGGGTCTGGGGGCCTTTAGAATGCTCCTGAGGGGCAGTAGAAGGGTCTGGGGACCTTTATAAAGGCCCTGACGGGCATTAGAATGGTCTGCGGGATTTAGAAGTGTCCTGAGGGGCTCTAGAATGGTCTGGGGGCCTTTATAAGGGTCCTTACGGGCTCTAGAAGGGTCTGGGAACCTTTATAAATGCCCTGAGGAGCATTAGAAGGGTCTGAGGGCCTTTAGAAAGGTCCTGAAAGGCATTAGAAGGGTCTGGGGGCTTTTAGATGGGTCCTGAGGCAATCTAGAAGGGTCTGGGGGCCTTTACATGGGTCTTGAGTGTCATTAAAAGGGTGTGGAGGCCTTTAGAAAGGCCCTGAAAGGCATTAGAACGGTCTGGGGGCTATTAGATGAGTCTTTAGGCAATCTAGAAGGGTCTGGGGGCCTTTAGAAGGGTCTTCAGGGGCTCTAGAAGGGTCTGGGGACATTTAGAAAGGCCCTGTGGGTCATTAGAAGGGTCTGGGGACCTTTATAAGGGTCCTGACGGGCTCTAGAAGGGTCTGGGGACATTTATAAGGGTCCTGACGGGCTCTAGAAGGGTCTGAGGGCCTTTAGAAAGGTCCTGAGGGGCATTAGAAGGGTCTTGTGGCCTTCATAAGGGTCCTGAAAGGCATTAGAAGGGTCTGGGGGCTTTTAGATGGGTCCTGAGGCAATCTAGAAGGGTCTGGGGGCCTTTACATGGGTCTTGAGGGTCATTAGAAGGGTGTGGAGTCCTTTAGAAAGGCCCTGAGTGGCTCTAGAAGGGTCTGGGGGCTATTAGAAGCGTCCTGAGGGGGTCCAGAAGGGTCTGGGGTCCTTTTTAAAGGCCCTCAGGGGGATTATAAGGGTCTCGCGGCCTTTAGAAAGGCCCTGAGTGGCATTAGAAGGGTCTGGGTGCCTTTAGAAATGACCTGAGGGGCGTTAGAAGGGTATGGGGGCCTTTAGAAAGGCCCTCTGGGGCATTAGAAATGTCTGGGGGCCTTTAGAATGGTCCTGAGGGGGTCTAGAAGTGTCTGGAGGCATTTAAAACTGTCCTGAGAGGCTCTAGAAGGGTCTCGGTGCCTTTATAAGGGTCCTGAGGGGCATTAGAAGGGCCTGGGGGCCCTTATAAAAGCCCTGAGAGGAATTAGCAGGGTCTGGGGGACTTTAGAATGGTCCTGAGGGGCTCTATAAGGGTCTCGGCGCCTTTCGAAGGGTCTTCAGGGGCTCTAGAAGGGTCTGGGGACCTTTAGATAGGCCCTGTGGGGCATTAGAAGGATCTGGGGGCCTTTAGAATGCTCCTGAGGGGCAGTAGAAGGGTCTGGGGACCTTTATAAGGCCCTGACGGGCATTAGAATGGTCTGCAGGCCTTTAGAAGTGTCCTCAGGGGCTCTAGAATGGTCTGGGGGCCTTTATAAGTGTCCTGACGGGCTCTAGAAGGGTCTGGGAACCTTTATAAATGCTCTGAGGGGCATTAGAAGGGTCTGGGGGCCTTTAGAATGGCCCTGACGGGGTCTAGAAGGGTCTGGAGGCATTTAAAACTGTCCTGAGAGGCTCTAGAAGGGTCTGGGTGCCTTTATAAGGGTCCTGAGGGGCATTAGAAGGGTCTGGGTGCCCTTAAAAAAGCCCTGAGGGGAATTAGCAGGGTCTGGGGGACTTTAGAAGGGTCCAGAGGGGCTCTATAAGGGTCTGGAGGCCTTTAGAAGGGTCTTCAGGGACTCTAGAGGGGTCTGGGGACCTTTAGAAAGGCCCTGTGGGGCATTAAAAGGGTCTGGGGGCCTTTAGAATACTCCTGAGTGGCAGTAGAAGGGTCTGGGGACCTTTAAAAGGGTCCTGACGGTCTCTAGAAGGGTCTGGGGACATTTATAAGGGTCCTGACGGGCTCTAGAAGGGTCTGAAGGCCTTTAGAAAGGTCCTGAGGGGCATTAGAAGGGTCTTGTGGCCTTCATAAGGGTCCTGAAAGGCATTAGAAGGGTCTGGGGGCTTTTAGATGGGTCCTGAGGCAATCTAGAAGGGTCTGGGGGCCTTTACATGGGTCTTGAGGGTCATTAGAAGGGTGTGGAGGCCTTTAGAATGGCCCTGAGGGGCTCTAGAAGGGTCTGGGGGCTATTAGAAGCGTCCTGAGGGGGTCCAGAAGGGTCTGGGGGCCTTTTTAAAGGCCCTCAGGGGGATTATAAGGGTCTCGCGGCCTTTAGAAAGGCCCTGAGTGGCATTAGAAGGGTCTGGGTGCCTTTTAAAAAGACCTGAGGGGCATTAGAAGGGTATGGGGGCCTTTAGAAAGGCCCTGAGGGGCATTAGAAGGGTCTGGGGGCCTTTAGAAGGGTCCTGAGGGGCATTAGAAGGGTCTGGAGGCATTTAAAACTGTCCTGAGAGGCTCTAGAAGGGTCTGGGTGCCTTTATAAGGGTCCTGAGGGGCATTAGAAGGGTCTGGGTGCCCTTATAAAAGCCCTGATAGGATTTAGCAGGGTCTGGGGGACTTTAGAATGGTCCTGAGGTGCTCTATAAGGGTCTGGGGGCCTTTAGAAGGGTCTTCAGGGGGTCCAGAAGGGTCTGGGGACCTTTAGAAAGGCCCTGAGTGGCATCAGAAGGGTCTGGGTGCCTTTAGAAATATCCTTAGGGGTTCTAGAAGGGTCTGGGGGCCTTTAGAATTGTCCTGAGGGGAATTAGAAGGGTCTGGGGGCCTTCAGAATGCTCCTGAGGGGCAGTAGAAGGGTCTGGGGACCTTTAGAAAGGCCCTGACAGGCATTTGAATGGTCTGCGGGCCTTTAGAAGTGTCCTGAGGGGCTCTAGAATGGTCGGGGGGCCTTTATAAATGCCCTGAGGGGCATTAGAAGGGTCTTGTGGCCTTCATAAGGGTCCTGAAATGCATTAGGAGTGTCTGGGGGCTTTTAGATGGGTCCTGAGGCAATCTAGAAGGGTCTGGGGGCCTTTACATGTGTCTTGAGGGTCATTAGAATGGTGTGGAGGCCTTTAGAAAGGCCCTGAAAGGCATTAGAAGGGTCTGGGGGCTTTTAGAAGCGTCCTGAGGCAATCTAGAATGGTCTGGGGGCCTTTACATGGGTCTTGAGGGTCATTAGAATGGTGTGGAGGCCTATAGAAAGGCCCTGAGGGGCTCTAGAAGGGTCTGGGGGCTATTAGAAGCGTCCTGAGGGGGTCCAGAAGGGTCTGGGGGCCTTTTTAATGGCCCTCAGGGGGATTATAAGGGTCTCGCGGCCTTTAGAAAGGCCCTGAGTGGCATTAGAAGGGTCTGGGTGCCTTTAGAAATGTCCTGAGGGGCTCTAGAAGGGTCTGGGGGCCTTTAGAAATGTCCTGAGGGGCATTAGAATGGTATGGGGGAATTTAGAAAAGCCCTGAGTGGCATTACAAGGGTCTGGGGTCATATAGAAAGGCCCTGAGAGGTTCTAGAAGTGTCTGGGGTACTTTAGAAAGGACCTGAGGGGCATTAGAAGGGTCTGGGGGCCTTTAGAAGGGCCCTGAGGGGCATTAGAAGGGTCGGAGGGCCTTTACAGAGGTCCTGAGGGGCATTAGAAGGGTCTTGTGGCCTTCATAAGGGTCCTGAAAGGCATTAGAAGGGTCTGGGGTCTTTTAGATGGGTCCTGAGGCAATCTAGAAGGGTCTAGAGGCATTTACATGGGTCTTGAGGGTCATTAGAAGGGTGTGGAGGCCTTTAGAAAGGCCCTGAAAGGCATTAGAAGGGTCTGGGGGCTTTTAGATAGGTCCTCAGGCAATCTAGAAGGGTCTGGGGGCCTTTACATGGGTCTTGAGGGTCATTAGAAGGGTGTGGAGGCCTTTAGAAAGGCCCTGAGGGGCTCTAGAAGGGTCTGGGGGCTATTAGAAGCGTCCTGAGCGGGTCCAGAAGGGTCTGGGGGCCTTTTTAAAGGCCCTCAGGGGGATTATAAGGGTCTCGCGGCCTTTAGATAGACCCTGAGTGGCATTACAAGGGTCTGGGTGCGTTTAGAAATGTCCTGAGGGGCTCTAGAAGGTTCTGTGGGCCTTTAGAAATGTCCTGAGGGGCATTAGAAGGGTCTGGGTGCCCTTATAAAAGCCCTGAGGGGAATTAGCAGGGTCTGGGGGACTTTAGAAGGGTCCTGACGGGCTCTATAATGGTCTGGGGGCCTTTAGAAAGGTCTTCAGGGGCTCTAGAAGGGTCTGGGGACCTTTAGAAAGGCCCTGTGGGGCATTAGAAGGGTCTGGGGGCCTTTAGAATGCTCCTGAGGGGCAGTAGAAGGGTCTGGGGACCTTTAGAAAGGCCCTGACAGGCTTTAGAATCGTCTGCGGGCCTTTAGAAGTGTCCTGAGGGGCTCCAGAATGGTCTGGGTGCCTTTAGAAGGGTCTTGAGGGGCTCTAGAAGGGTCTGGGAACCTTTATAAATGCCCTGAGGGGCATTAGAAGGGTCTGAGGGCCTTTAGAAAGGTCCTGAGGGGCATTAGAAGGGTCTTGTGTCCTTCATAAGGGTCCTGAAAGGCATTAGAAGGGTCTGGGGGTTTTTATATGGGTCCTGACGCAATCTAGAAGGGTCTGGGGGCCTTTACATGGGTCTTGAGGGTCATTAGAAGGGTGTGGAGGCCTTTAGAAAGGCCCTGAGGGGCTCTAGAAGGGTCTGGGGGCTATTAGAAGCGTCCTGAGGGGGTCCAGAAGGGTCTGGGGGCCTTTTTAAAGGCCCTCAGAGGGATTATAAGGGTCTCGCGGCCTTTAGAAAGGCCCTGAGTGGCATTATAAGGGTCTGGGTGCCTTTAGAAATGTCCTGAGGGGCTCTAGAAGGGTCTGGGGGCCTTTAGAAATGTCCTGAGGGGCATTAGAAGGGTATGGGGTACTTTAGAAAAGCCCTGAGGGGCATTACAAGCGTCTGGGGTCATATAGAAAGGCCCTGAGAGGTTCTAGAAGTGTCTGGGGTACTTTAGAAAGGCCCTGAGGGGCATTAGAAAGGTCTGGGGGCCTTTAGAATGGTCCTGAGGGGGTCTAGAAGGGTCTGGAGGCATTTAAAACTGTCCTGAGAGGCTCTAGAAGGGTCTGGGGGCCTTTATAAGGGTCCTGAGGGGCATTAGAAGGGTCTGTGTGCACTTATAAAAGCCCTGAGGGGAATTGGCAGGGTCTGGGGGACTTTAGAAGGGTCCTGAGGGGCTCTATAAGGGTCTGGGGGCATTTAGAAGGGTCTTCAGGGGCTCTAGAAGGGTCTGGGGACCTTTAGAAAGGCCCTGTGGGGCATTAGAAGGGTCTGGGGGCCTTTAGAAAGGTCCTGAGGGGCATTAGAAGGGTCTGGGGGCCTTTAGAAAGGTCCTGAGGGGCATTAGAAGGGTCTTGTGGCCTTCATAAGGGTCCTGAAAGGCATTAGAAGGGTCTGGGCGCTTTTAGATGGGTCCTGAGGCTATCTAGAAGGGTCTAGGGGCCTTTACATGGGTCTTGAGGGGCATTAGAATGGTCTGAGGGCCTTTAGAAAGGTCCTGAGGGGCATTAGAAGGGTCTGGGTGCTTTTAGATTGGTCCTGAGGCAATCTAGAAGGGTCTGGAGGCCTTTACAGGGGTCTTGAGGGTCATTAGAAGGGTGTGGATGCCTTTAGAAAGGCGCTGAGGGGCTCTAGATTGGTCTGGGGGCTATTAGAAGCGTCCTGAGGGGGTCCAGAAGGGTCTGGGGGCCTTTATGAAGGCCCTCAGGGGGATTATAGGGGTCTCGCGGCTTTTAGAAAGGCCCTGAGTGGCATTACAAGGGTCTGGGGTCATATAGAAAGGCCCTGAGAGGTTCTAGAAGTGTCTGGGGTACTTTAGAAAGGCCCTGAGGGGCATTAGAAGGGTCTGGGGGCCTTTAGAATGGTCCGGAGGGGTTCTAGAAGTGTCTGGAGGCATTTAAAACTGTCCTGAGAGGCTCTAGAAGGGTCTGGGTGCCTTTATAAGGGTCCTGAGGGGCATTAGAAGGGTCTGGGTGCCCTTATAAAAGACCTGAGGGGAATTAGCAGGGTCTGGGGGACTTTAGAAGGGTCCTGAGGGGCTCTATAAGGGTCTGGGGGCCTTTAGAAGGGTCTTCAGGGGCTCTAGAAGGGTCTGGGGACCTTTAGAAAGGCCCTGTGGGGCATTAGAAGGGTCTGGGGGCCTTTAGAATGCTTCTGAGGGGCAGTAGAAGGGTCTGGGGACCTTTATAAAGGCCCTGACGGGCATTAGAATGGTCTGCGGGATTTAGAAGTGTCCTGAGGGGCTCTAGAATGGTCTGGAGGCCTTTATAAGGGTCCTTACGGGCTCTAGAAGGGTCTGGGAACCTTTATAAATGCCCTGAGGAGCATTAGAAGGGTCTGAGGGCCTTTAGAAAGGTCCTGAAAGGCATTAGAAGGGTCTGGGGGCTTTTAGATGGGTCCTGAGGCAATCTAGAAGGGTCTGGGGGCCTTTACATGAGTCTTGAGTGTCATTAGAAGGGTGTGGAGGCCTTTAGAAAGGCCCTGAAAGGCATTAGAACGGTCTGGGGGCTATTAGATGAGTCTTTAGGCAATCTAGAAGGGTCTGGGGGCCTTTAGAAGGGTCTTCAGGGGCTCTAGAAGGGTCTGGGGACATTTAGAAAGTCCCTGTGGGTCATTAGAAGGGTCTGGGGACCTTTATAAGGGTCCTGACGGGCTCTAGAAGGGTCTGGGGACATTTATAAGGGTCCTGACGGGCTCTAGAAGGGTCTGAGGGCCTTTAGAAAGGTCCTGAGGGGCATTAGAAGGGTCTTGTGGCCTTCATAAGGGTCCTGAAAGGCATTAGAAGGGTCTGGGGGCTTTTAGATGGGTCCTGAGGCAATCTAGAAGGGTCTGGGGGCCTTTACATGGGTCTTGAGGGTCATTAGAAGGGTGTGGAGTCCTTTAGAAAGGCCCTGAGTGGCTCTAGAAGGGTCTGGGGGCTATTAGAAGCGTCCTGAGGGGGTCCAGAAGCGTCTGGGGGCCTTTTTAAAGGCCCTCAGGGGGATTATAAGGGTCTCGCGGCCTTTAGAAAGGCCCTGAGAGGCATTAGAAAGGTCTGGGGTCATATAGAAAGGCCCTGAGAAGTTATAGAAGTGTCTGGGGTGCTTTAGAAAGGCCTTGAGGGGCATTAGAAGGGTCTGGGGGCATTTAGAAGGGTCTTCAGGGGCTCTAGAAGGGTCTGGGGACCTTTAGAAAGGCCCTGTGGGGCATTAGAAGGGTCTGGGGGCCTTTAGAATGCTCCTGAGGGGCAGTAGAAGGGTCTGGGGACCTTTATAAACGCTCTGACTGGCATTAGAATGGTCTGCGTGATTTAGAAGTGTCCTGAGGGGCTCTAGAATGGTCTGGGGGCCTTTATAAGGGTCCTGACGAGCTCTAGAAGGGTCTGGGAACCTTTATAAATGCCCTGAGGGGCATTAGAAGGGTCTGAGGGCCTTTAGAAAGGTCCTGAGGGGCATTAGAAGGGTCTTGTGGCCTTCATAAGGGTCCTGAAATGCATTAGAAGGGTCTGGGGTCTTTTCAATGGGTCCTGAGGCAATCTAGAAGGGTCTAGGGGACTTTACATGGGTCTTGAGGGTCATTAGAAGGGTGTGGAGGCCTTTAGAAAGGCCCTGAAAGGCATTAGAAGGGTCTGGGGGCTTTTAGATGGGTCCTGAGGCAATCTAGAAGGGTCTAGGGGCCTTTACATGGGTCTTGAGGGTCATTAGAAGGGTGTGGAGGCCTTTAGAAAGGCGCTGAGGGGTTCTATAAGGGTCTGGGGGCTATTAGAAGCGTCCTGAGGGGGTCCAGAAGGGTCTGGGTGCCTTTTTAAAGGCCCTCAGGGGGATTATAAGGGTCTCGCGGCCTTTAGAAAGGCCCTGAGTGGCATTACAAGGGTCTGGGTTCATATAGAAAGGCCCTGAGAGGATCTAGAAGTGTCTGATTTACTTTAGAAAGGCCCTGAGGGGCATTAGAAGTGTCTGTGTGCCTTTCTAAGGGTCCTGTGGGGCATTAGAATATTCTGGGTGCCCTTATAAAAGCCCTGAGGGGAACTAGCAGGGTCTAGGGGAATTTAGAAGGGTCCTGAGGTACTCTATAAGGGTCTGGGGGCCTTTAGAATGGTCTTCAGGGGCTCTAGAAGGGTCTGGGGACCTTTAGAAAGGCCCTGTGGGGCATTAGAAGTGTCTGGGGCCCTTTAGAATGCTCCTGAGGGGCAGTAGAAAGGTCTGGGGACCTTTATAAAGGCCCTGACGGGCATTAGAATGGTCTGCGGGCCTTTAGAAGTGTCCTGAGGGGCTCTAGAATGGTCTGGGGGCCTTTATAAGGGTCCTGACGGGCTCTAGAAGGGTCTGGGATCCTTTATAAATGCCCTGTGGGGCATTAGAATGGTCTGAGGGCCTTTAGAAAGGTCCTGAGGGGCATTAGAAGGGTCTTGTGGCCTTCATAAGGGTCCTGAAAGGCATTAGAAGGGTCTGGGGGCTTTTAGATGGGTCCTGAGGCAATCTAGAAGGGTCTTGGGGCCTTTACATGGGTCTTGAGGGTCATTAGAAGGCTGTGGAGGCCTTTAGAAAGGCCCTGAAATGCATTAGAAGGGTCTGGGGGCTTTTAGATGGGTCCTGAGGCAATCTAGAAGGGTCTGGGGGCCTTTACATGGGTCTTGAGGGTCATTAGAAGGGTGTGGAGGCCTTTAGAAAGGCCCTGAGGGGCTCTAGAAGGGTCTGGGGGTTATTAGAAGCGTTTTGGGGGGTCCAGAAGGGTCTGGGGGCCTTTTTAAAGGCCCTCAGTGGGATTATAAGGGTCTCGCGGCCTTTAGAAAGGCCCTGAGTGGCATTACAAGGGCCTGGGGTCACATAGAAAGGCCCTGAGAGTTTCTAGAAGTGTCTGGGGTACTTTAGAAAGGCCCTGAGTGGCATTAGAAGGGTCTAGGGGCCTTTAGAATGCTCCTGAGGGGCAGTAGAAGGGTCTGGGGACCTTTAGAAAGGCACTGACGGGCATTAGAATGGTCTGCGGGCCTTTAGAAGTGTCCTGACGGGCTCTGTAATGGTCTGGGGGCCTTTATAAGGGTCCTGACGGGCCCTAGAATGGTCTGGGAACCTTTATAAATGCCCTGAGGGGCATTAGAAGGGTCTGAGGGCCTTTAGAAAGGTCCCGAGGGGCATTAGAAGGGTCTTGTGGCCTTGATAAGGGTCCTGAAAGGCATTAGAAGGGTCTGGGGGCTTTTCGATGGGTCCTGAGGCAATCTAGAAGGGTCTAGGGGCCTTTACATGTGTCTTGAGGGTCATTAGAAGGGTGTGGAGGCCTTTAGAAGGGCCCTGAGAATCTCTAGAAGGGTCTCGGGGCTATTAGAAGCGTCCTGAGGAGGTCCAGAAGGGTCTGGGGGCCTTTTTAAAGGCCCTCAGGGGGATTTAAGGGTCTCGCGGCCTTTAGAAAGGCCCTGAGTGGCATTAGAAGGGTCTGCGTGCCTTTAGAAATGTCCTGAGGGGCTCTAGAAGGGTCTGGGGACCTTTAGAAATGTCCTGAGAGGCTCTAGAAGGGTCTGGGTGCCTTTATAAGGGTCCTGAGGGGCATTAGAATATTCTGGGTGCCCTTATAAAAGCCCTGAGAAAAAATTAGCAGGGTCTGGGGGACTTTAGAAGGGTCCTGAGGGGCTCTAGAATGGTCTTTGGTCCTTTCTAAAGGCCCTGTGGGGCATTACAAGGGCCTGGAGTCATATAGAAAGGCCCTGAGAGGTTCTAGAAGTGTCTGGGGTACTTTAGAAAGGCCCTGATGGGTATTAGAAGGGTCTGGGGGCCTTTAGAATGGTCCTGAGGGGGTCTAGAAGGGTCTGGAGGAATTTAAAACTGTCCTGAGAGGCTCTAGAAGGGTCTGGGTGCCTTTATAAGGGTCCTGAGGGGTATAAGAAGATTCTGGGTGCCTTTATAAAAGCCCTGAGAGGAATTAGCAGGGTCTGGGGGACTTTAGAAGGGTCCAGAGGGGCTCTATAAGGGTCTGGGGGCCTTTAGAAAGGTCCTGAGGGGCATTAGAAGGGTCTTGTGGCCTTCATAAGGGTCCTGAAAGGCATTAGAAGGGTCTGGGCGCTTTTAGATGGGTCCTGAGGCTATCTAGAAGGGTCTAGGGGCCTTTACATGGGTCTTGAGGGGCATTAGAATGGTCTGAGGGCCTTTAGAAAGGTCCTGAGGGGCATTAGAAGGGTCTGGGTGCTTTTAGATGGGTCCTGAGGCAATCTAGAAGGGTCTGGGGGCCTTTACATGGGTCTTGAGGGTCATTAGAAGGGTGTGGATGCCTTTAGAAAGGCGCTGAGGGGCTCTAGATGGGTCTGGGGGCTATTAGAAGCGTCCTGAGGGGGTCCAGAAGGGTCTGGGGGCCTTTATGAAGGCCCTCAGGGGGATTATAAGGGTCTCGCGGCTTTTAGAAAGGCCCTGAGTGGCATTACAAGGGTCTGGGGTCATATAGAAAGGCCCTGAGAGGTTCTAGAAGTGTCTGGGGTACTTTAGAAAGGCCCTGAGGGGCATTAGAAGGGTCTGGGGGCCTTTAGAATGGTCCGGAGGGGTTCTAGAAGTGTCTGGAGGCATTTAAAACTGTCCTGAGAGGCTCTAGAAGGGTCTGGGTGCCTTTATAAGGGTCCTGAGGGGCATTAGAAGGGTCTGGGTGCCCTTATAAAAGACCTGAGGGGAATTAGCAGGGTCTGGGGGACTTTAGAAGGGTCCAGAGGGGCTCTATAAGGGTCTGGGGGCCTTTAGAAGGGTCTTCAGGGGCTCTAGAGGGGTCTGGGGACCTTTAGAAAGGCCCTGTGGGGCATTAGAAGGGTCTGGGGGCCTTTAGAATGCTCCTGAGGGGCAGTAGAAGGGTCTGGGGACCTTTATAAAGGCCCTGACAGGCATTAGAAGGGTCTACGGGCCTTTAGAAGTGTCCTTAGGGGCTCTAGAAGGGTCTGGGGGCCTTTATAAGGGTCCTTACGGGCTCTAGAAGGGTCTGGGAACCTTTATAAATGCCCTGAGGAGCATTAGAAGGGTCTTGTGGCCTTTAGAAAGGTCCTGAAAGGCATTAGAAGGGTCTGGGGGCTTTTAGATGGGTCCTGAGGCAATCTAGAAGGGTCTGGGGGCCTTTACATGGGTCTTGAGTGTCATTAGAAGGGTGTGGAGGCCTTTAGAAAGGCCCTGAAAGGCATTAGAACGGTCTGGGGGCTATTAGATGAGTCTTTAGGCAATCTAGAAGGGTCTGGGGGCCTTTAGAAGGGTCTTCAGGGGCTCTAGAAGGGTCTGGGGACATTTAGAAAGGCCCTGTGGGTCATTAGAAGGGTCTGGGGACCTTTATAAGGGTCCTGACGGGCTCTAGAAGGGTCTGGGGACATTTATAAGGGTCCTGACGGGCTCTAGAAGGGTCTGAGGGCCTTTAGAAAGGTCCTGAGGGGCATTAGAAGGGTCTTGTGGCCTTCATAAGGGTCCTGAAAGGCATTAGAAGGGTCTGGGGGCTTTTAGATGGGTCCTGAGGCAATCTAGAAGGGTCTGGGGGCCTTTACATGGGTCTTGAGGGTCATTAGAAGGGTGTGGAGGCCTTTAGAATGGCCCTGAGGGGCTCTAGAAGGGTCTGGGGGCTATTAGAAGCGTCCTGAGGGGGTCCAGAAGGGTCTGGGGGCCTTTTTAAAGGCCCTCAGGGGGATTATAAGGGTCTCGCGGCCTTTAGAAAGGCCCTGAGTGGCATTAGAAGGGTCTGGGTGCCTTTTAAAAAGACCTGAGGGGCATTAGAAGGGTATGGGGGCCTTTAGAAAGGCCCTGAGGGGCATTAGAAAGGTCCGGGGGCCTTTAGAAGGGTCCTGAGGGGCATTAGAAGGGTCTGGAGGCATTTAAAACTGTCCTGAGAGGCTCTAGAAGGGTCTGGGTGCCTTTATAAGGGTCCTGAGGGGCATTAGAAGGGTCTGGGTGCCCTTATAAAAGCCCTGAGGGCAATTAGCAGGGTCTGGGGGACTTTAGAATGGCCCTGAGGGGCTCTAGAAGGGTCTGGGGGCTATTAGAAGCGTCCTGAGGGGGTCCAGAAGGGTCTGGGGACCTTTAGAAAGGCCCTGTGGGGCATTAGAAGGGTCTAGGGGCCTTTAGAAGGGTCCTGAGGGGCTCTATAAGGGTCTGGGGGCCTTTAGAAGGGTCTTTAGGGGCTCTAGAAGGGTCTCGGGACCTTTAGAAAGGCCCTGTGGGGCTTTAGAAGGCTCTGGGGGCCTTTAGAATGCTCCTGAGGGGCAGTAGAAGGGTCTGGGGACCTTTATAAGGCCCTGACGGGCATCAGAATGGTCTGCGGGCCTTTAGAATTGTCCTGAGGGGCTCTAGAATGGTCTGGGGGCCTTTACAAGGGTCCTGAAAGGCATTAGAAGGGTCTGGGGGCTTTTAGATGGGTCCTTAGGCAATCTAGAAGGGTCTGGGGGCCTTTACAGGGGTCTTGAGGGTCATTAGAAGGGTGTGGAGGCCTTTAGAAAGGCCCTGAGGGGCTCTAGAAGGGTCTGGGGGCTATTAGAAGCGACCTGAGGGGGTCCAGAAGGGTCTGGGTGCCTTTTTTAAGGCCCTCAGGGGGATTATAAGGGTCTCGCGGCTTTTAGAAAGGCCCTGAGTGGCATTACAAGGGTCTGGGGTCATATAGAAAGGCCCTGAGAGGTTCTAGAAGTGTCTGGGTTACTTTAGAAAGGCCCTGAGGTGCATTAGAAGGGTCTGGGGGCCTTTAGAATGGTCCTGAGGGGGTCTAGAAGGGTCTGGAGGCATTTAAAACTGTCCTGAGAGGCTCTAGAAGGGTCTGGGTGCCTTTATAAGGGTCCTGAGGGCCATTAGAAGGGTCTGGGGGCTTTTAGATGGGTCCTGAGGCAATCTAGAAGGGTCTGGGGGCCTTTACATGGGTCTTGAGGGTCATTAGAAGGGTGTGGAGGCCTTTAGAAAGGCGCTGAGGGGCTCTAGAAGGGTCTGGGATCTATTAGAAGCGTCCTGAGGGGGTCCAGAAGGGTCTGGGGGCCTTTATTTAGGCCCTCAGGGGGATTATAAGGGTCTTGCGGCTTTTAGAAAGGCCCTGAGTGGCATTACAAGGGTCTGGGGTCATATAGAAAGGCCCTGAGAGGTTCTAGAAGTGTCTGGGGTACTTTAGAAAGGCCCTGAGGGGCATTAGAAGGGTCTGGGGGCCTTTAGAATGGTCCTGAGGGGGTCTAGAAGGGTCTGGAGGCATTTAAAACTGTCCTGAGAGGCTCTAGAAGGGTCTGGGTGCCTTTATAAGGGTCCTGAGGGGCATTAGAAGGGTCTGGGGGTCTTTAGAATGCTCCTGAGGGGCAGTAGAAGGGTCTGGGGACCTTTATAAGGCCCTGACGGGCATTAGAATGGTCTCCAGGCCTTTAGAAGTGTCCTGAGGGGCTCTAGAATGGTCTGGGGGCCTTTATAAGGGTCCTGACGGGCTCTAGAAGGGTCTGGGAACCTTTATAAATGCTCTGAGGGGCATTAGAAGGGTCTGAGGGCCTTTAGAAAGGTCCTGAGGGGCATTAGAAGGGTCTGAGGGCCTTTAGAAGGGTCCTGAGGGGCATTAGAATGGTCTGGGGGCTTTTAGATGGGTCCTGAGGCAATCTAGAAGGGTCTGGGGGCCTTTACATGGGTCTTGAGGGTCATTAGAAAGGTGTGGAGGCCTTTAGAAAGGCGCTGAGGGGCTCTAGAAGGGTCTGGGGGCTATTAGAAGCGTCCTGAGGGGGTCCAGAAGGGTCTGGGGGCCTTTTTAAAGGCCCTCAGGGGGATTATAAGGGTCTCGCGGCTTTTAGAAAGGCCCTGAGGGGAATTAGCAGGGTCTGGGGGACTTTAGAAGGGTCCTGAGGGGCTCTATAAGGGTCTGGGGGCCTTTAGAAGGGTCTTGAGGGGCTCTAGAGGGGTCTGGGGACCTTTAGAAAGGCCCTGTGGGGCATTAGAAGGGTCTGGGGGCCTTTAGAATGCTCCTGAGGGGCTCTATAAGGGTCTGGGGACCTTTATAAGGGTCCTGAGGGGCTCTAGAAGGGTCTGGGAACCTTTATAAGGGTCCTGACGGGCTCTAGAAGGGTCTGAGGGCCTTTAGAAAGGTCCTGAGGGGCATTAGAAGGGTCTTGTGGCCTTCATAATGGTCCTGAAAGGCATTGGAAGAGTCTGGGGGCTTTTAGATCGGTCCTGAGGCAATCTAGAAGGGTCTAGGGGCCTTTACATGGGTCTTGAGGGTCATTAGAAGGGTGTGGAGGCCTTTAGAAAGGCCCTGAAAGGCATTAGAAGGGTCTGGGGGCTTTTAGATGGGTCCTGAGTCAATCTAGAAGGGTCTGGGGGCCTTTACATGGGTCTTGAGGGTCATTAGAAGGGTGTGGATGCCTTTAGAAAGGCCCTGAGGGGCTCTAGAAGGGTCTGGGGGCTATTAGAAGCGTCCTGAGGGGGTCTAGAAGGGTCTGGGGGCCTTTAGAAATGACCTGAGGGGCATTAGAATGGTATGGGGGCCTTTAGAAAGGCCCTGAGGGGCATTAGAAGGGTCTGGGGGCCTTTAGAATGGTCCTGAGGGGGTCTAGAAGGGTCTGGAGGCATTTAAATCTGTCCTGAGAGGCTCTAGAAGGGTCTGGGTTCCTTTATAAGGGTCCTGAGGGGCATTAGAAGGGTCTGGGTGCCCTTATAAAAGCCCTGAAAGGAATTAACAGGGTCTGGAGGCCTTTAGAAGGGTCCTGAGGGGCTCTATAAGGGTCTGGGGGCCTTTAGAAGGGTCTTCAGGGGCTCTAGAAGGGTCTGGGGACCTTTAGAAAGGCCCTGTGCGGCATTAGAAGGGTCTGGGGGCCTTTAGAATGCTCCTGAGGGGCAGTAGAAGGGTCTGGGGACCTTTAGAAAGACCCTGACGGGCATTAGAATGGTCTGCGGGCCTTTAGAAGTGTCCTGAGGGGCTCTAGAATGGTCTGGGGGCCTTTATAAGTGTCCTGACGGGCTCTAGAAGGGTCTGGGAACCTTTATAAATGCCCTGAGGGGCATTAGAAGGGTCTGAGGGCCTTTAGAAAGGTCCTGAGGTGCATTAGAAGGGTCTTGTGGCCTTCATAAGGGTCCTGAAAGGCATTAGAAGGGTCTGGGGGCTTTTAGATGGGTCCTGAGGCAATCTAGAAGGGTCTGGGGGCCTTTACATGGGTCTTGAGGGTCATTAGAAGGGTGTGGATGCCTTTAGAAAGGCCCTGAGGGGCTCTAGAACGGTCTGGGGGCTATTAGAAGCGTCCTGAGGGGGTCTAGAAGGGTCTGGGGGCCTTTAGAAATGACCTGAGGGGCATTAGAATGGTATGGGGGCCTTTAGAAAGGCCCTGAGGGGCATTAGAAGGGTCTGGGGGCCTTTAGAATGGTCCTGAGGGGGTCTAGAAGGGTCTGGAGGCATTTAAATCTGTCCTGAGAGGCTCTAGAAGGGTCTGGGTGCCTTTATAAGGGTCCTGAGGGGCATTAGAAGGGTCTGGGTGCCCTTATAAAAGCCCTGAAAGGAATTAACAGGGTCTGGGGGCCTTTAGAAGGGTCCTGAGGGGCTCTATAAGGGTCTGGGGGCCTTTAGAAGGGTCTTCAGGGGCTCTAGAAGGGTCTGGGGACCTTTAGAAAGGCCCTGTGGGGCATTAGAAGGGTCTGGGGGCCTTTAGAATGCTCCTGAGGGGCAGTAGAAGGGTCTGGGGACCTTTAGAAAGGCCCTGACGGGCATTAGAATGGTCTGCGGGCCTTTAGAAGTGTCCTGAGGGGCTCTAGAATGGTCTGGGGGCCTTTATAAGTTTCCTGACGGGCTCTAGAAGGGTCTGGGAACCTTTATAAATGCCCTGAGGGGCATTAGAAGGGTCTGAGGGCCTTTAGAAAGGTCCAGAGGGGCATTAGAAGGGTCTTGTGGCCTTCATAAGGGTCCTGAAAGGCATTAGAAGGGTCTGGGGGCTTTTAGATGGGTCCTGAGGCAATCTAGAAGGGTCTGGGGGCCTTTACATGGGTCTTGAGGGTCATTAGAAGGGTGTGGAGGCCTTTAGAAAGGCCCTGAGGGGAATTAGCAGGGTCTGGGGGACTTTAGAAGGGTCCAGAGGGGCTCTATAAGGGTCTGGGGGCCTTTAGAAGGGTATTCAGGGGCTCTAGAGGGGTCTGGGGACCTTTAGAAAGGCCCTGCGGGGCATTAGAATGGTCTGGGGGCCTTTAGAATGCTCCTGAGGGGCAGTAGAATGGTCTGGGGACATTTATAAGGGTCCTGACGGTCTCTAGAAGTGTCTGGAGACATTTATAAGGGTCCTGAGGAGCTCTAGAAGGGTCTGAGGGCCTTTAGAAAGGTCCTGAGGTGCATTAGAAGGGTCTGGGGGCCTTTAGAATGCTCCTGAGGGGCTCTGGAATGGTCTGGGGGCCTTTAGAAAGGTCCTGAGGGGCATTAGAAGGGTCTTGTGGCCTTCATAATGGTCCTGAAAGGCATTAGAAGGGTCTGGGCGCTTTTTGATGGGTCCTGAGGAAATCTAGAAGGGTCTAGGGGCCTTTACATGGGTCCTGAGGGGCATTAGAAGGGTCTGGGTGCCCTTATAAAAGCCCTGAGGGGAATTAGCAGGGTCTGGGGGACTTTAGAAGGGTCCAGAGGGGCTCTATAAGGGTCTGGGGGCCTTTAGAAGGGTATTCAGGGGCTCTAGAGGGGTCTGGGGACCTTTAGAAAGGCCCTGTGGGGCATTAGAATGGTCTGGGGGCCTTTAGAATGCTCCTGAGGGGCAGTAGAATGGTCTGGGGACATTTATAAGGGTCCTGACGGTCTCTAGAAGTGTCTGGAGACCTTTATAAGGGTCCTGAGGAGCTCTAGAAGGGTCTGAGGGCCTTTAGAAAGGTCCTGAGGTGCATTAGAAGGGCCTTGTGGCCTTTATAATGGTCCTGAAAGGCATTGGAAGGGTCTGGGGGCTTTTAGATGGGTCCTGAGGCAATCTAGAAGGGTCTAGGGACCTTTACATGGGTCTTGAGGGTCATTAGAAGGGTGTGGAGGCCTTTAGAAAGGCCCTGAAAGGCATTAGAACGGTCTGGGGGCTATTAGATGGGTCTTTAGGCAATCTAGAAGGGTCTGGGTGCATTTAGAAGGGTCTTCAGTTGCTCTAGAATGGTCTGGGGACCTTTAGAAAGGCCCTGTGGGGCATTAGAAGGGTCTGGGGGCCTTTAGAATGCTCCTGAGGGGCTCTAGAATGGTCTGGGGGCCTTTAAAAGGGTCCTGACGGGCTCTAGAAGGGTCTGGGAACCTTTATAAATGCCCTGAGGGGCATTAGAAGGGTCTGAGGGCCTTTAGAAAGGTCCTGAGGGGCATTAGAAGGGTCTTGTGGCCTTCATAAGGGTCCTGAAAGGCATTAGAAGGGTCTGGGGTCTTTTAGATGGGTCCTAAGGCAATCTAGAAGGGTCTAGGAGCCTTTACATGGGCCTTGAGGGGCATTAGAAGGGTCTGAGGGCCTTTAGAAGGGTCCTGAAAGGCATTAGAAGGGTCTGGGGGCTTTTAGATGGGTCCTGAGGCAATCTAGAAGGGTCTAGTGGCCTTTACATGGGTCTTGAGGGTCATTAGAAGGGTGTGGAGGCCTTTAGAAAGGCCCTGAGGGGCTCTAGAAGGGTCTGGGGGCTATTAGAAACGTCCTGAGGGGGTCCAGAAGGGTCTGGGGGACTTTTTAAAGGCCCTCAAGGGGAATTATAAGGGTCTCGCGGCCTTTAGAAAGGCCCTGAGTGGCATTACAAGGGCCTGGGTTCATATAGAAAGGCCCTGAGTGGTTCTAGAAGTGTCTGGGGTACTTTAGAAAGGCCCTGAGGGGCATTAGAAGGGTCTGGGGGCCTTTAGAATGGTCCTGAGGGGGTCTAGAAGGGTCTGGAGGCATTTAAAACTGTCCTGAGAGGCTCTAGAAGGGTCTGGGTGCCTTTATAAGGGTCCTGAGGGGCTTTAGAAGGGTCTGGGTGCCCTTATAAAAGCCCTGAGCGGAATTAGCAGGGTCTGGGGGACTTTAGAAGGGTCCTGAGGGGCTCTATAAGGGTCTGGGGGCACTTAGAAGGGTCTTCAGGGGCTCTAGAAGGGTCTGGGGACCTTTAGAAAGGCCCTGACGGGCATTAGAAGGGTCTGGGGGCCTTTAGAATGCTCCTGAGGGGCTCTATAAGGGTCTGGGGACCTTTATAATTGTCCTGACTGGCTCTAGAAGGGTCTGGGAACCTTTATAAATGCCCTCGGGGCATTAGAAGGGTCTGGGGGCTTTTAGATGGGTCCTGAGGCAATCTAGAAGGGTCTGGGGGCCTTTACATGGGTCTTGAGGGTCATTAGAAGGGTGTGGAGGCCTTTAGAAAGGCCCTGAGGGGCACTAGAAGGGTCTGCGGGCTATTAGAAGCGTCCTGAGGGGGTCTAGAACGGTCTGGGAAACTTTAGAAATGACCTGAGGGGCATTAGAAGGCTATGGGGGCCTTTAGAAAGGCCGTGATGGGCATTAGAATGATCTGCGGGATTTAGAAGTGTCCTGAGGGGCTCTAGAATGGTCTGGGGGCCTTTATAAGTGTACTGACGGGCTCTAGAAGGGTCTGGGAACCTTTATAAATGCCCTGAGGGGCATTAGAATGGTCTGAGGGCCTTTAGAAAGGTCCTTAGGGGCATTAGAAGGGTCTTGTGGCCTTGATAAGGGTCCTGAAAGGCATTAGAAGGGTCTGGGGGCTTTTAGATGGGTCCTCAGGCAATCTAGAAGGGTCTGGGGGCCTTTACATGGGTCTTGAGTGTCATTAGAAGGGTGTGGAGGCCTTTAGAAAGGCCCTGAGGGGCTCTAGAAGGGTCTGGGGGCTATTAGAAGCGTCCTGAGCGGGTCCAGAAGGGTCTGGGGGCCTTTTTAAAGGCCCTCAGGGGGATTATAAGGGTCTCGCGGCCTTTAGAAAGGCCCTGAGTGGCATTAGAAGGGTCTGTGTGCCTTTAGGAATGACCTGAGGGGCATTAGAAGGGTATGGGAGCCTTTAGAAAGGCCCTGAGGGGGTCTAGAAGGATCTGGAGGCATTTAAAACTGTCCTGAGAGGCTCTAGAAGGGTCTGGGTGCCTTTATAAGGGTCCTGAGGGGCATTAGAAGGGTCTGGGTGCCCTTATAAAAGCCCTGAGAGGAATTAGCAGGGTCTGGGGGACTTTAGAAGGGTCCTGAGGGGCTCTATAAAGGTCTGGGGGCCTTTAGAAGGGTCCTCAGGGGCTCTAGAAGGGTCTCGGGACCTTTAGAAAGGCCTTGTGGGGCATTAGAAGGGTCTTGGGGCCTTTAGAATGCTCCTGAGGTGCAGTAGAAGGGTCTGGGGACCTTTATAAGGCCCTGACGGGCATTAGAATGGTCTGCAGGCCTTTAGAAGTGTCCTTAGGGGCTCTAGAATGGTCTGGGGGCCTTTATAATGGTCCTGACGGGCTCTAGAAGGGTCTGGGAAACTTTATGAATGCCCTGAGGGGCATTAGAAGGGTCTGAGGGCCTTTAGAAAGGTCCAGAGGGGCATTAGAAGGGTCTTGTGGCCTTCATAAGGGTCCTGAAAGGCATTAGAAGGGTCTGGGGGCTTTTAGATGGGTCCTGAGGCAATCTAGAAGGGTCTAGGGGCCTTTACATGGGTCTTGAGGGTCTTTAGAAGGGTGTGGAGGCCTTTAGAAAGGCCCTGAGTGGCATTACAAGGGTCTGGGGTCATATAGAAAGGCCTTGAGAGGTTCTAGAATTGTCTGGGGTACTTTAGAAATGCCCTGAGGGGCACTAGAAGGGTTTGGGGGGCTTTAGAATGGTCCTGAGGGGTTCTAGAAGGGTCTGGAGGCATTTAAAACTGTCCTGAGAGGCACTAGAAGGGTCTGGGTGCCTTTATAAGGGTCCTGAGGGGCTTTAGAAGGGTCTTCAGGGGCTCTAGAGGGGTTTGGGGACCTTTAGAAAGGCCCTGTGAAGCATTAGAAGGGTCTGGGGGCCTTTAGAATGCTCCTGAGGGGCAGTAGATGGGTCTGGGGACCTTTATAAGGGTCCTGACGGGCTCTAGAAGGGTCTGGGGACCTTTATAAGGGTCCTGACGGGCTCTAGAATGGTCTGAGGGCCTTTAGAAAGGTCCTGAGGGGCATTAGAAGGGTCTTGTGGCCTTCATAAGGGTCCTGAAAGGCATTGGAAGGGTCTGGGGGCTTTTAGATGGGTCCTGAGGCAATCTAGAAGGGTCTAGGGGCCTTTACATGGGTCTTGAGGGTCATTAGAAGGGTGTGGAGGCCTTTAGAAAGGCCCTGAAAGGCATTAGAAGGGTCTGGGGGCTTTTAGATGGGTCCTGAGGCAATCTAGAAGGGTCTGGGGGCCTTTACATGGGTCTTGAGGGTCATTAGAAGGGTGTGGATGCCTTTAGAAAAGCCCTGAGGGGCTCTAGAACGGTCTGGGGGCTATTAGAAGCGTCCTGAGGGGGTCTAGAAGGGTCTGGGGGCCTTTAGAAATGACCTGAGGGGCATTAGAATGGTATGGGGGCCTTTAGAAAGGCCCTGAGGGGCATTAGAAGGGTCTGGGGGCCTTTAGAATGGTCCTGAGGGGGTCTAGAAGGGTCTGGAGGCATTTAAATCTGTCCTGAGAGGCTCTAGAAGGGTCTGGGTGCCTTTATAAGGGTCCTGAGGGGCATTAGAAGGGTCTGGGTGCCCTTATAAAAGCCCTGAAAGGAATTAACAGGGTCTGGGGGCCTTTAGAAGGGTCCTGAGGGGCTCTATAAGGGTCTGGGGGCCTTTAGAAGGGTCTTCAGGGGCTCTAGAAGGGTCTGGGGACCTTTAGAAAGGCCCTGTGGGGCATTAGAAGGGTCTGGGGGCCTTTAGAATGCTCCTGAGGGGCAGTAGAAGGGTCTGGGGACCTTTAGAAAGGCCCTGACGGGCATTAGAATGGTCTGCGGGCCTTTAGAAGTGTCCTGAGGGGCTCTAGAATGGTCTGGGGGCCTTTATATGTTTCCTGACGGGCTCTAGAAGGGTCTGGGAACCTTTATAAATGCCCTGAGGGGCATTAGAAGGGTCTGAGGGCCTTTAGAAAGGTCCTGAGGGGCATTAGAAGGGTCTTGTGGCCTTCATAAGGGTCCTGAAAGGCATTAGAAGGGTCTGGGGGCTTTTAGATGGGTCTTGAGGCAATCTAGAAGGGTCTGGGGGCCTTTACATGGGTCTTGAGGGTCATTAGAAGGGTGTGGAGGCCTTTAGAAAGGCCCTGAGGGGAATTAGCAGGGTCTGGGGGACTTTAGAAGGGTCCAGAGGGGCTCTATAAGGGTCTGGGGGCCTTTAGAAGGGTATTGAGGGGCTCTAGAGGGGTCTGGGGACCTTTAGAAAGGCCCTGTGGGGCATTAGAATGGTCTGGGGGCCTTTAGAATGCTCCTGAGGGGCAGTAGAATGGTCTGGGGACATTTATAAGGGTCCTGACGGTCTCTAGAAGTGTCTGGAGACCTTTATAAGGGTCCTGAGGAGCTCTAGAAGGGTCTGAGGGCCTTTAGAAAGGTCCTGAGGTGCATTAGAAGGGTCTGGGGGCCTTTAGAATGCTCCTGAGGGGCTCTGGAATGGTCTGGGGGCCTTTAGAAAGGTCCTGAGGGGCATTAGAAGGGTCTTGTGGCCTTCATAATGGTCCTGAAAGGCATTAGAAGGGTCTGGGCGCTTTTTGATGGGTCCTGAGGAAATCTAGAAGGGTCTAGGGGCCTTTACATGGGTCCTGAGGGGCATTAGAAGGGTCTGGGTGCCCTTATAAAAGCCCTGAGGGGAATTAGCAGGGTCTGGGGGACTTTAGAAGGGTCCAGAGGGGCTCTATAAGGGTCTGGAGGCCTTTAGAAGGGTATTCAGGGGCTCTAGAGGGGTCTGGGGACCTTTAGAAAGGCCCTGTGGGGCATTAGAATGGTCTGGGGGCCTTTAGAATGCTCCTGAGGGGCAGTAGAATGGTCTGGGGACATTTATAAGGGTCCTGACGGTCTCTAGAAGTGTCTGGAGACCTTTATAAGGGTCCTGAGGAGCTCTAGAAGGGTCTGAGGGCCTTTAGAAAGGTCCTGAGGTGCATTAGAAGGGCCTTGTGGCCTTTATAATGGTCCTGAAAGGCATTGGAAGGGTCTGGGGGCTTTTAGATGGGTCCTGAGGCAATCTAGAAGGGTCTAGGGACCTTTACATGGGTCTTGAGGGTCATTAGAAGGGTGTGGAGGCCTTTAGAAAGGCCCTGAAAGGCATTAGAACGGTCTGGGGGCTATTAGATGGGTCTTTAGGCAATCTAGAAGGGTCTGGGTGCATTTAGAAGGGTCTTCAGTTGCTCTAGAATGGTCTGGGGACCTTTAGAAAGGCCCTGTGGGGCATTAGAAGGGTCTGGGGGCCTTTAGAATGCTCCTGAGGGGCTCTAGAATGGTCTGGGGGCCTTTAAAAGGGTCCTGACGGGCTCTAGAAGGGTCTGGGAACCTTTATAAATGCCCTGAGGGGCATTAGAAGGGTCTGAGGGCCTTTAGAAAGGTCCTGAGGGGCATTAGAAGGGTCTTGTGGCCTTCATAAGGGTCCTGAAAGGCATTAGAAGGGTCTGGGGTCTTTTAGATGGGTCCTAAGGCAATCTAGAAGGGTCTAGGAGCCTTTACATGGGCCTTGAGGGGCATTAGAAGGGTCTGAGGGCCTTTAGAAGGGTCCTGAAAGGCATTAGAAGGGTCTGGGGGCTTTTAGATGGGTCCTGAGGCAATCTAGAAGGGTCTAGTGGCCTTTACATGGGTCTTGAGGGTCATTAGAAGGGTGTGGAGGCCTTTAGAAAGGCCCTGAGGGGCTCTAGAAGGGTCTGGGGGCTATTAGAAACGTCCTGAGGGGGTCCAGAAGGGTCTGGGGGACTTTTTAAAGGCCCTCAAGGGGAATTATAAGGGTCTCGCGGCCTTTAGAAAGGCCCTGAGTGGCATTACAAGGGCCTGGGTTCATATAGAAAGGCCCTGAGTGGTTCTAGAAGTGTCTGGGGTACTTTAGAAAGGCCCTGAGGGGCATTAGAAGGGTCTGGGGGCCTTTAGAATGGTCCTGAGGGGGTCTAGAAGGGTCTGGAGGCATTTAAAACTGTCCTGAGAGGCTCTAGAAGGGTCTGGGTGCCTTTATAAGGGTCCTGAGGGGCTTTAGAAGGGTCTGGGTGCCCTTATAAAAGCCCTGAGCGGAATTAGCAGGGTCTGGGGGACTTTAGAAGGGTCCTGAGGGGCTCTATAAGGGTCTGGGGGCACTTAGAAGGGTCTTCAGGGGCTCTAGAAGGGTCTGGGGACCTTTAGAAAGGCCCTGACGGGCATTAGAAGGGTCTGGGGGCCTTTAGAATGCTCCTGAGGGGCTCTATAAGGGTCTGGGGACCTTTATAATTGTCCTGACTGGCTCTAGAAGGGTCTGGGAACCTTTATAAATGCCCTCGGGGCATTAGAAGGGTCTGGGGGCTTTTAGATGGGTCCTGAGGCAATCTAGAAGGGTCTGGGGGCCTTTACATGGGTCTTGAGGGTCATTAGAAGGGTGTGGAGGCCTTTAGAAAGGCCCTGAGGGGCACTAGAAGGGTCTGCGGGCTATTAGAAGCGTCCTGAGGGGGTCTAGAACGGTCTGGGAAACTTTAGAAATGACCTGAGGGGCATTAGAAGGCTATGGGGGCCTTTAGAAAGGCCGTGATGGGCATTAGAATGATCTGCGGGATTTAGAAGTGTCCTGAGGGGCTCTAGAATGGTCTGGGGGCCTTTATAAGTGTACTGACGGGCTCTAGAAGGGTCTGGGAACCTTTATAAATGCCCTGAGGGGCATTAGAATGGTCTGAGGGCCTTTAGAAAGGTCCTTAGGGGCATTAGAAGGGTCTTGTGGCCTTGATAAGGGTCCTGAAAGGCATTAGAAGGGTCTGGGGGCTTTTAGATGGGTCCTCAGGCAATCTAGAAGGGTCTGGGGGCCTTTACATGGGTCTTGAGTGTCATTAGAAGGGTGTGGAGGCCTTTAGAAAGGCCCTGAGGGGCTCTAGAAGGGTCTGGGGGCTATTAGAAGCGTCCTGAGCGGGTCCAGAAGGGTCTGGGGGCCTTTTTAAAGGCCCTCAGGGGGATTATAAGTGTCTCGCGGCCTTTCGAAAGGCCCTGAGTGGCATTAGAAGGGTCTGTGTGCCTTTAGGAATGACCTGAGGGGCATTAGAAGGGTATGGGAGCCTTTAGAAAGGCCCTGAGGGGGTCTAGAAGGATCTGGAGGCATTTAAAACTGTCCTGAGAGGCTCTAGAAGGGTCTGGGTGCCTTTATAAGGGTCCTGAGGGGCATTAGAAGGGTCTGGGTGCCCTTATAAAAGCCCTGAGAGGAATTAGCAGGGTCTGGGGGACTTTAGAAGGGTCCTGAGGGGCTCTATAAAGGTCTGGGGGCCTTTAGAAGGGTCCTCAGGGGCTCTAGAAGGGTCTCGGGACCTTTAGAAAGGCCTTGTGGGGCATTAGAAGGGTCTTGGGGCCTTTAGAATGCTCCTGAGGTGCAGTAGAAGGGTCTGGGGACCTTTATAAGGCCCTGACGGGCATTAGAATGGTCTGCAGGCCTTTAGAAGTGTCCTTAGGGGCTCTAGAATGGTCTGGGGGCCTTTATAATGGTCCTGACGGGCTCTAGAAGGGTCTGGGAAACTTTATGAATGCCCTGAGGGGCATTAGAAGGGTCTGAGGGCCTTTAGAAAGGTCCAGAGGGGCATTAGAAGGGTCTTGTGGCCTTCATAAGGGTCCTGAAAGGCATTAGAAGGGTCTGGGGGCTTTTAGATGGGTCCTGAGGCAATCTAGAAGGGTCTAGGGGCCTTTACATGGGTCTTGAGGGTCTTTAGAAGGGTGTGGAGGCCTTTAGAAAGGCCCTGAGTGGCATTACAAGGGTCTGGGGTCATATAGAAAGGCCTTGAGAGGTTCTAGAATTGTCTGGGGTACTTTAGAAATGCCCTGAGGGGCACTAGAAGGGTTTGGGGGGCTTTAGAATGGTCCTGAGGGGTTCTAGAAGGGTCTGGAGGCATTTAAAACTGTCCTGAGAGGCACTAGAAGGGTCTGGGTGCCTTTATAAGGGTCCTGAGGGGCTTTAGAAGGGTCTTCAGGGGCTCTAGAGGGGTTTGGGGACCTTTAGAAAGGCCCTGTGAAGCATTAGAAGGGTCTGGGGGCCTTTAGAATGCTCCTGAGGGGCAGTAGATGGGTCTGGGGACCTTTATAAGGGTCCTGACGGGCTCTAGAAGGGTCTGGGGACCTTTATAAGGGTCCTGACGGGCTCTAGAATGGTCTGAGGGCCTTTAGAAAGGTCCTGAGGGGCATTAGAAGGGTCTTGTGGCCTTCATAAGGGTCCTGAAAGGCATTGGAAGGGTCTGGGGGCTTTTAGATGGGTCCTGAGGCAATCTAGAAGGGTCTAGGGGCCTTTACATGGGTCTTGAGGGTCATTAGAAGGGTGTGGAGGCCTTTAGAAAGGCCCTGAAAGGCATTAGAAGGGTCTGGGGGCTTTTAGATGGGTCCTGAGGCAATCTAGAAGGGTCTGGGGGCCTTTACATGGGTCTTGAGGGTCATTAGAAGGGTGTGGATGCCTTTAGAAAAGCCCTGAGGGGCTCTAGAACGGTCTGGGGGCTATTAGAAGCGTCCTGAGGGGGTCTAGAAGGGTCTGGGGGCCTTTAGAAATGACCTGAGGGGCATTAGAATGGTATGGGGGCCTTTAGAAAGGCCCTGAGGGGCATTAGAAGGGTCTGGGGGCCTTTAGAATGGTCCTGAGGGGGTCTAGAAGGGTCTGGAGGCATTTAAATCTGTCCTGAGAGGCTCTAGAAGGGTCTGGGTGCCTTTATAAGGGTCCTGAGGGGCATTAGAAGGGTCTGGGTGCCCTTATAAAAGCCCTGAAAGGAATTAACAGGGTCTGGGGGCCTTTAGAAGGGTCCTGAGGGGCTCTATAAGGGTCTGGGGGCCTTTAGAAGGGTCTTCAGGGGCTCTAGAAGGGTCTGGGGACCTTTAGAAAGGCCCTGTGGGGCATTAGAAGGGTCTGGGGGCCTTTAGAATGCTCCTGAGGGGCAGTAGAAGGGTCTGGGGACCTTTAGAAAGGCCCTGACGGGCATTAGAATGGTCTGCGGGCCTTTAGAAGTGTCCTGAGGGGCTCTAGAATGGTCTGGGGGCCTTTATATGTTTCCTGACGGGCTCTAGAAGGGTCTGGGAACCTTTATAAATGCCCTGAGGGGCATTAGAAGGGTCTGAGGGCCTTTAGAAAGGTCCTGAGGGGCATTAGAAGGGTCTTGTGGCCTTCATAAGGGTCCTGAAAGGCATTAGAAGGGTCTGGGGGCTTTTAGATGGGTCCTGAGGCAATCTAGAAGGGTCTGGGGGCCTTTACATGGGTCTTGAGGGTCATTAGAAGGGTGTGGAGGCCTTTAGAAAGGCCCTGAGGGGAATTAGCAGGGTCTGGGGGACTTTAGAAGGGTCCAGAGGGGCTCTATAAGGGTCTGGGGGCCTTTAGAAGGGTATTGAGGGGCTCTAGAGGGGTCTGGGGACCTTTAGAAAGGCCCTGTGGGGCATTAGAATGGTCTGGGGGCCTTTAGAATGCTCCTGAGGGGCAGTAGAATGGTCTGGGGACATTTATAAGGGTCCTGACGGTCTCTAGAAGTGTCTGGAGACCTTTATAAGGGTCCTGAGGAGCTCTAGAAGGGTCTGAGGGCCTTTAGAAAGGTCCTGAGGTGCATTAGAAGGGTCTGGGGGCCTTTAGAATGCTCCTGAGGGGCTCTGGAATGGTCTGGGGGCCTTTAGAAAGGTCCTGAGGGGCATTAGAAGGGTCTTGTGGCCTTCATAATGGTCCTGAAAGGCATTAGAAGGGTCTGGGCGCTTTTTGATGGGTCCTGAGGAAATCTAGAAGGGTCTAGGGGCCTTTACATGGGTCCTGAGGGGCATTAGAAGGGTCTGGGTGCCCTTATAAAAGCCCTGAGGGGAATTAGCAGGGTCTGGGGGACTTTAGAAGGGTCCAGAGGGGCTCTATAAGGGTCTGGAGGCCTTTAGAAGGGTATTCAGGGGCTCTAGAGGGGTCTGGGGACCTTTAGAAAGGCCCTGTGGGGCATTAGAATGGTCTGGGGGCCTTTAGAATGCTCCTGAGGGGCAGTAGAATGGTCTGGGGACATTTATAAGGGTCCTGACGGTCTCTAGAAGTGTCTGGAGACCTTTATAAGGGTCCTGAGGAGCTCTAGAAGGGTCTGAGGGCCTTTAGAAAGGTCCTGAGGTGCATTAGAAGGGCCTTGTGGCCTTTATAATGGTCCTGAAAGGCATTGGAAGGGTCTGGGGGCTTTTAGATGGGTCCTGAGGCAATCTAGAAGGGTCTTCAGGGGCATTAGAAGGGTCTGGGGACCTTTAGAATGCTCCTGAGGGGCAGTAGAAGGGTCTGGGGACCTTTAGAAAGGCCCTGACGGGCATTAGAATGGTCCTGTGGCCTTGATAAGGGTCCTGAAAGGCATTAGAAGGGTCTGGGGGCTTTTAGATGGGTCCTGAGGCAATCTAGAAGGGGCTGGGTGCCTTTACATGGGTCTTGAGGGTCATTAGAAGGGTGTGGAGGCCTTTAGAAAGGCCCTGAGGAGCTCTAGAAGGGTCTGGGGGCTATTAGAAGCATCCTGAGGAGGTCCCGGAGGGTCTGGGGGCCTTTTTAAAGGCCCTCAGGGGGATTATAAGGGTCTCGCGGCCTTTAGAAAGGCCCTGAGTGGCATTAGAAGGGTCTGGGTGCCTTTAGAAATGACCTGAGGGGCATTTGAAGGGTATGGGAGCCTTTAGAAAGGCCCTGAGGGGCATTAGAAGGGTCTGGGGGTCTTTAGAATGCTCCTGAGGGGCAGTAGAAGGGTCTGGGGACCTTTATAAGGCCCTGACGGGCATTAGAATGGTCTCCAGGCCTTTAGAAGTGTCCTGAGGGGCTCTAGAATGGTCTGGGGGCCTTTATAAGGGTCCTGACGGGCTCTAGAAGGGTCTGGGAACCTTTATAAATGCTCTGAGGGGCATTAGAAGGGTCTGAGGGCCTTTAGAAAGGTCCTGAGGGGCATTAGAAGGGTCTTGTGGCCTTCATAAGGGTCCTGAAAGGCATTAGAAGGGTCTGGGGGCTTTTAGATGGGTCCTGAGGCAATCTAGAAGGGTCTAGTGGCCTTTACATGGGTCTTGAGGGTCATTAGAAGGGTGTGGAGGCCTTTAGAAAGGCCCTGAGGGGCTCTAGAAGGGTCTGGGGGCTATTAGAAACGTCCTGAGGGGGTCCAGAAGGGTCTGGGGGACTTTTTAAAGGCCCTCAAGGGGAATTATAAGGGTCTCGCGGCCTTTAGAAAGGCCCTGAGTGGCATTACAAGGGCCTGGGTTCATATAGAAAGGCCCTGAGTGGTTCTAGAAGTGTCTGGGGTACTTTAGAAAGGCCCTGAGGGGCATTAGAAGGGTCTGGGGGCCTTTAGAATGGTCCTGAGGGGGTCTAGAAGGGTCTGGAGGCATTTAAAACTGTCCTGAGAGGCTCTAGAAGGGTCTGGGTGCCATTATAAGGGTCCTGAGGGGCATTAGAAGGGTCTGTGTGCCATTATAAAAGCCCTGAGGGGAATTAGCAGGGTCTGGGGGACTTTAGAAGGGTCCTGAGGGGCTCTATAAGGGTCTGGGGGCCTTTAGAAGGGTCTTCAGGGGCTCTAGAGGGGTCTGGGGACCTTTAGAAAGGCCCTGTGGGGCATTAGAAGGGTCTGGGGGCCTTTAGAATGCTCCTGAGGGGCTCTATAAGGGTCTGGGGACCTTTATAAGGGTCCTGAGGGGCTCTAGAAGGGTCTGGGAACCTTTATAAGGGTCCTGACGGGCTCTAGAAGGGTCTGGGGGCCTTTAGAAAGGTCCTGAGGGGCATTAGAAGGGTCTTGTGGCCTTCATAATGGTCCTGAAAGGCATTGGAAGAGTCTGGGGGCTTTTAGATCGGTCCTGAGGCAATCTAGAAGGGTCTAGGGGCCTTTACATGGGTCTTGAGGGTCATTAGAAGGGTGTGGAGGCCTTTAGAAAGGCCCTGAAAGGCATTAGAAGGGTCTGGGGGCTTTTAGATGGGTCCTGAGTCAATCTAGAAGGGTCTGGGGGCCTTTACATGGGTCTTGAGGGTCATTAGAAGGGTGTGGATGCCTTTAGAAAGGCCCTGAGGGGCTCTAGAAGGGTCTGGGGGCTATTAGAAGCGTCCTGAGGGGGTCTAGAAGGGTCTGGGGGCCTTTAGAAATGACCTGAGGGGCATTAGAATGGTATGGGGGCCTTTAGAAAGGCCCTGAGGGGCATTAGAAGGGTCTGGGGGCCTTTAGAATGGTCCTGAGGGGGTCTAGAAGGGTCTGGAAGCATTTAAATCTGTCCTGAGAGGCTCTAGAAGGGTCTGGGTTCCATTATAAGGGTCCTGAGGGGCATTAGAAGGGTCTGGGTGCCCTTATAAAAGCCCTGAAAGGAATTAACAGGGTCTGGAGGCCTTTAGAAGGGTCCTGAGGGGCTCTATAAGGGTCTGGGGGCCTTTAGAAGGGTCTTCAGGGGCTCTAGAAGGGTCTGGGGACCTTTAGAAAGGCCCTGTGCGGCATTAGAAGGGTCTGGGGGCCTTTAGAATGCTCCTGAGGGGCAGTAGAAGGGTCTGGGGACCTTTAGAAAGACCCTGACGGGCATTAGAATGGTCTGCGGGCCTTTAGAAGTGTCCTGAGGGGCTCTAGAATGGTCTGGGGGCCTTTATAAGTGTCCTGACGGGCTCTAGAAGGGTCTGGGAACCTTTATAAATGCCCTGAGGGGCATTAGAAGGGTCTGAGGGCCTTTAGAAAGGTCCTGAGGTGCATTAGAAGGGTCTTGTGGCCTTCATAAGGGTCCTGAAAGGCATTAGAAGGGTCTGGGGGCTTTTAGATGGGTCCTGAGGCAATCTAGAAGGGTCTGGGGGCCTTTACATGGGTCTTGAGGGTCATTAGAAGGGTGTGGATGCCTTTAGAAAGGCCCTGAGGGGCTCTAGAACGGTCTGGGGGCTATTAGAAGCGTCCTGAGGGGGTCTAGAAGGGTCTGGGGGCCTTTAGAAATGACCTGAGGGGCATTAGAATGGTATGGGGGCCTTTAGAAAGGCCCTGAGGGGCATTAGAAGGGTCTGGGGGCCTTTAGAATGGTCCTGAGGGGGTCTAGAAGGGTCTGGAGGCATTTAAATCTGTCCTGAGAGGCTCTAGAAGGGTCTGGGTGCCTTTATAAGGGTCCTGAGGGGCATTAGAAGGGTCTGGGTGCCCTTATAAAAGCCCTGAAAGGAATTAACAGGGTCTGGGGGCCTTTAGAAGGGTCCTGAGGGGCTCTATAAGGGTCTGGGGGCCTTTAGAAGGGTCTTCAGGGGCTCTAGAAGGGTCTGGGGACCTTTAGAAAGGCCCTGTGGGGCATTAGAAGGGTCTGGGGGCCTTTAGAATGCTCCTGAGGGGCAGTAGAAGGGTCTGGGGACCTTTAGAAAGGCCCTGACGGGCATTAGAATGGTCTGCGGGCCTTTAGAAGTGTCCTGAGGGGCTCTAGAATGGTCTGGGGGCCTTTATAAGTTTCCTGACGGGCTCTAGAAGGGTCTGGGAACCTTTATAAATGCCCTGAGGGGCATTAGAAGGGTCTGAGGGCCTTTAGAAAGGTCCTGAGGGGCATTAGAAGGGTCTTGTGGCCTTCATAAGGGTCCTGAAAGGCATTAGAAGGGTCTGGGGGCTTTTAGATGGGTCCTGAGGCAATCTAGAAGGGTCTGGGGGCCTTTACATGGGTCTTGAGGGTCATTAGAAGGGTGTGGAGGCCTTTAGAAAGGCCCTGAGGAGCTCTAGAAAGGTCTGGGGGCTATTAGAAGCGTCCTGAGGGGGTCCAGAAGGGTCTGGGGGCCTTTTTAAAGGCCCTCAGGGGGATTATATGGGTCTCGCGGCCTTTAGAAAGGCCCTGAGTGGCATTACAAGGGCCTGGGGTCATATAGAAAGGCCCTGAGAAATTCTAGAACTGTCTGGGGTACTTTAGAAAGGCCCTGAGGGGCATTAGAAGGGTCTGGGGGCCTTTAGAATGGTCCTGAGGGGGTCTAGAAGGATCTGGAGGCATTTAAAACTGTCCTGAGAGGCTCTAGAAGGGTCTGGGTGCCTTTATAAGGGTCCTGAGGGGCATTAGAAGGGTCTGGGTGCCCTTATAAAAGCCCTGAGGGGAATTAACAGGGTCTGGGGGACTTTAGAAGGGTCCTGAGGGGCTCTATAAAGGTCTGGGGGCCTTTAGAAGGGTCCTCAGGGGCTCTAGAAGGGTCTCGGGACCTTTAGAAAGGCCTTGTGGGGCATTAGAAGGGTCTTGGGGCCTTTAGAATGCTCCTGAGGTGCAGTAGAAGGGTCTGGGGACCTTTATAAGGCCCTGACGGGCATTAGAATGGTCTGCAGGCATTTAGAAGTGTCCTAAGGGGCTCTAGAATGGTCTGGGGGCCTTTATAAGGGTCCTGACGGGCTCTAGAAGGGTCTGGGAACCTTTATAAATGCCCTGAGGGGCATTAGAAGGGTCTGAGGGCCTTTAGAATGGTCCTGAGGGGCATTAGAAGGGCCTTGTGGCCTTCATAAGGGTCCTGAAAGGCATTAGAATGGTCTGGGGGCTTTTAGATGGGTCCTGAGGCAATCTAGAAGGGTCTAGGGGCCTTTACATGGGTCTTGAGGGTCATTAGAAGGGTGTGGAGGCCTTTAGAAAGGCCCTTAAAGGCATTAGAAGGGTCTGGGGGCTATTAGATGGGTCCTTAGGCAATCTAGAAGGGTCTGGGGGCCTTTACATGGGTCTTGATGGTCATTAGAAGGGTGTGGAGGCCTTTAGAAAGGCCCTGAGTGGCATTACAAGGGTCTGGGGTCATATAGAAAGGCCCTGAGAGGTTCTAGAATTGTCTGGGGTACTTTAGAAATGCCCTGAGGGGCACTAGAAGGGTTTGGGGGGCTTTAGAATGGTCCTGAGGGGTTCTAGAAGGGTCTGGAGGCATTTAAAACTGTCCTGAGAGGCTCTAGAATGGTTTGGGTGCCTTTATAAGGGTCCTGAGGGGCTTTAGAAGGGTCTTCAGGGGCTCTAGATGGGTCTGGGGACCTTTAGAAAGGCCCTGTGAAGCATTAGAAGGGTCTGGGGGCCTTTAGAATGCTCCTGAGGGGCAGTAGAAGGGTCTGGGGACCTTTATAAGGGTCCTGACGGTCTCTAGAAGGGTCTGGGGACCTTTATAAGGGTCCTGACGGGCTCTAGAAGGGTCTGAGGGCCTTTAGAAAGGTCCTGAGGGGCATTAGAAGGGTCTTGTGGCCTTCATAAGGGTCCTGAAAGGCATTGGAAGGGTCTGGGGGCTTTTAGATCGGTCCTGAGGCAATCTAGAAGGGTCTAGGGGCCTTTAAATGGGTCTTGAGGGTCATTAGAAGGGTGTGGAGGCCTTTAGAAAGGCCCTGAAAGGCATTAGAAGGGTCTGGGGGCTTTTAGATGGGTCCTGAGGCAATCTAGAAGGGTCTGGGGGCCTTTATATTGGTCTTGAGGGTCATTAGAAGGGTGTGGAGGCCTTTAGAAAGGCCCTGAGGGGCTCTAGAAGGGTCTGGGGGCTATTAGAAGCGTCCTGAGGGTGTCCAGAATGGTCTGGGGGCCTTTAGAAATGACCTGAGGGGCATTAGAAGGGTATGGGGGCCTTTAGAAAGGCCCTGAGGGGCATTAGAAGGGTCTCGGGGCCTTTAGAATGGTCCTGAGGGGGTCTAGAAGGGTCTGGAGGCATTTAAAACTGTCCTGAGAGGCACTAGAAGGGTCTGGGTGCCTTTATAAGGGTCCTGAGGGGCTTTAGAAGGGTCTTCAGGGGCTCTAGAGGGGTTTGGGGACCTTTAGAAAGGCCCTGTGAAGCATTAGAAGGGTCTGGGGGCCTTTAGAATGCTCCTGAGGGGCAGTAGATGGGTCTGGGGACCTTTAGAAAGGCCCTGACGGGCATTAGAATGGTCCTGTGGCCTTGATAAGGGTCCTCTAGAAGGGTCTGGGTGCCTTTATAAGGGTCCTGAGGGGCATTAGAAGGGTCTGGGTGCCCTTATAAAAGCCCTGAAAGGAATTAACAGGGTCTGGGGGCCTTTAGAAGGGTCCTGAGGGGTCTATAAGGGTCTGGGGGCCTTTAGAAGGGTCTTCAGGGGCATTAGAAGGGTCTGGGGACCTTTAGAATGCTCCTGAGGGGCAGTAGAAGGGTCTGGGGACCTTTAGAAAGGCCCTGACGGGCATTAGAATGGTCCTGTGGCCTTGATAAGGGTCCTGAAAGGCATTAGAAGGGTCTGGGGGCTTTTAGATGGGTCCTGAGGCAATCTAGAAGGGGCTGGGTGCCTTTACATGGGTCTTGAGGGTCATTAGAAGGGTGTGGAGGCCTTTAGAAAGGCCCTGAGGAGCTCTAGAAGGGTCTGGGGGCTATTAGAAGCATCCTGAGGAGGTCCCGGAGGGTCTGGGGGCCTTTTTAAAGGCCCTCAGGGGGATTATAAGGGTCTCGCGGCCTTTAGAAAGGCCCTGAGTGGCATTAGAAGGGTCTGGGTGCCTTTAGAAATGACCTGAGGGGCATTTGAAGGGTATGGGAGCCTTTAGAAAGGCCCTGAGGGGCATTAGAAGGGTCTGGGGGTCTTTAGAATGCTCCTGAGGGGCAGTAGAAGGGTCTGGGGACCTTTATAAGGCCCTGACGGGCATTAGAATGGTCTCCAGGCCTTTAGAAGTGTCCTGAGGGGCTCTAGAATGGTCTGGGGACCTTTATAAGGGTCCTGACGGGCTCTGGAAGGGTCTGGGAACCTTTATAAATGCTCTGAGGGGCATTAGAAGGGTCTGAGGGCCTTTAGAAAGGTCCTGAGGGGCATTAGAAGGGTCTTGTGGCCTTCATAAGGGTCCTGAAAGGCATTAGAAGGGTCTGGGGGCTTTTAGATGGGTCCTGAGGCAATCTAGAAGGGTCTAGGGGCCTTTACATGGGTCTTGAGGGTCATTAGAAGGGTGTGGAGGCCTTTAGAAAGGCCCTGAGGGGCTCTAGAAGGGTCTGGGGGCTATTAGAAACCTCCTGAGGGGGTCCAGAAGGGTCTGGGGGACTTTTTAAAGGCCCTCAAGGGGAATTATAAGGGTCTCGCGGCCTTTAGAAAGGCCCTGAGTGGCATTACAAGGGCCTGGGTTCATATAGAAAGGCCCTGAGTGGTTCTAGAAGTGTCTGGGGTACTTTAGAAAGGCCCTGAGGAGCATTAGAAGGGTCTGGGGGCCTTTAGAATGGTCCTGAGGGGGTCTCGAAGGGTCTGGAGGCATTTAAAACTGTCCTGAGAGGCTCTAGAAGGGTCTGGGTGCCATTATAAGGGTCCTGAGGGGCATTAGAAGGGTCTGTGTGCCATTATAAAAGCCCTGAGGGGAATTAGCAGGGTCTGGGGGCCTTTAGAAGGGTCCTGAGGGGCTCTATAAGGGTCTGGGGGCCTTTAGAAGGGTCTTCAGGGGCTCTAGAGGGGTCTGGGGACCTTTAGAAAGGCCCTGTGGGGCATTAGAAGGGTCTGGGGGCCTTTAGAATGCTCCTGAGGGGCTCTATAAGGGTCTGGGGACCTTTATAAGGGTCCTGACGGGCTCTAGAAGGGTCTGGGAACCTTTATAAGGGTCCTGACGGGCTCTAGAAGGGTCTGAGGGCCTTTAGAAAGGTCCTGAGGGGCATTAGAAGGGTCTTGTGGCCTTCATAAGGGTCCTGAAAGGCATTGGAAGGGTCTGGGGGCTTTTAGATCGGTCCTGAGGCAATCTAGAAGGGTCTAGGGGCCTTTAAATGGGTCTTGAGGGTCATTAGAAGGGTGTGGAGGCCTTTAGAAAGGCCCTGAAAGGCATTAGAAGGGTCTGGGGGCTTTTAGATGGGTCCTGAGGCAATCTAGAAGGGTCTGGGGGCCTTTATATTGGTCTTGAGGGTCATTAGAAGGGTGTGGAGGCCTTTAGAAAGGCCCTGAGGGGCTCTAGAAGGGTCTGGGGGCTATTAGAAGCGTCCTGAGGGTGTCCAGAATGGTCTGGGGGCCTTTAGAAATGACCTGAGGGGCATTAGAAGGGTATGGGGGCCTTTAGAAAGGCCCTGAGGGGCATTAGAAGGGTCTCGGGGCCTTTAGAATGGTCCTGAGGGGGTCTAGAAGGGTCTGGAGGCATTTAAAACTGTCCTGAGAGGCTCTAGAAGGGTCTGGGTGCCTTTATAAGGGTCCTGAGGGGCATTAGAAGGGTCTGGGTGCCCTTATAAAAGCCCTGAAAGGAATTAACAGGGTCTGGGGGCCTTTAGAAGGGTCCTGAGGGGCTCTATAAGGGTCTGGGGGCCTTTAGAAGGGTCTTCAGGGGCTCTAGAAGGGTCTGGGGACCTTTAGAAAGGCCCTGTGGGGCATTAGAAGGGTCTGGGGGCCTTTAGAATGCTCCTGAGGGGCAGTAGAAGGGTCTGGGGACCTTTAGAAAGACCCTGACGGGCATTAGAATGGTCTGCGGGCCTTTAGAAGTGTCCTGAGGGGCTCTAGAATGGTCTGGGGGCCTTTATAAGTGTCCTGACGGGCTCTAGAAGGGTCTGGGAACCTTTATAAATGCCCTGAGGGGCATTAGAAGGGTCTGAGGGCCTTTGGAAAGGTCCTGAGGTGCATTAGAAGGGTCTTGTGGCCTTGATAAGGGTCCTGAAAGGCATTAGAAGGGTCTGGGGGATTTTGGATGGGTCCTGAGGCAATCTAGAAGGGTCTGGGGGCCTTTACATGGGTCTTTAGGGTCATTAGAAGGGTGTGGAGGCCTTTAGAAAGGCCCTGAGGAGCTCTAGAAAGGTCTGGGGGCTATTAGAAGCGTCCTGAGGGGGTCCAGAAGGGTCTGGGGGCCTTTTTAAAGGCCCTCAGGGGGATTATATGGGTCTCGCGGCCTTTAGAAAGGCCCTGAGTGGCATTACAAGGGCCTGGGGTCATATAGAAAGGCCCTGAGAAATTCTAGAAGTGTCTGGGGTACTTTAGAAAGGCCCTGAGGGGCATTAGAAGGGTCTGGGGGCCTTTAGAATGGTCCTGAGGGGGTCTAGAAGGGTCTGGAGGCATTTAAAACTGTCCTGAGAGGCTCTAGAAGGGTCTGGGTGCCTTTATAAGGGTCCTGAGGGGCATTAGAAGGGTCTGGGTGCCCTTATAAAAGCCCTGAGGGGAATTAACTGGGTCTGGGGGACTTTAGAAGGGTCCTGAGGGGCTCTATAAGGGTCTGGGGGCCTTTAGAAGGGTCTTCAGGGGCTCTAGAAGGGTCTGGGGACCTTTAGAAAGGCCTTGTGGGGCATTAGAAGGGTCTTGGGGCCTTTAGAATGCTCCTGAGGGGCAGTAGAAATGTCTGTGGACCTTTATAAGGCCCTGACGGGCATTAGAATGGTCTGCAGGCCTTTAGAAGTGTCCTGAGGGGCTCTAGAATGGTCTGGGGGCCTTTATAAGGGTCCTGACGGGCTCTAGAATGGTCTGGGGGCATTAATAAGTGTCCTGACGGGCTCTAGAAGGGTCTGGGAACCTTTATAAATGCCCTGAGGGGCATTAGAAGGGTCTGAGGGCCTTTAGAAAGGTCCTGAGGGGCATTAGAAGGGTCTTGTGGCCTTGATAAGGGTCCTGAAAGGCATTAGAAGGGTCTGGGGGCTTTTAGATGGGTCCTGAGTAAATCTAGAAGGGTCTGGGCGCCTTTACATGGGTCTTGAGGGTCATTAGAAGAGTGTGGAGGCCTTTAGAAAGGCCCTGAGGAGCTCTAGAAGGGTCTGGGGGCTATTAGAAGAGTCCTGAGGGGGTCCAGAAGGGTCTGGGGGCCTTTTTAAAGGCCCTCAGGGGGATTATAAGGGTCTCGCGGCCTTTAGAAAGGCCCTGAGTGGCATTAGAAGGGTCTGGGTGCCTTTAGAAATGACCTGAGGGGCATTAGAAGGGTATGGGAGCCTTTAGAAAGGCCCTGAGGGGCATTAGAAGGGTCTGGGGGCCTTTAGAATGCTCCTGAGGGGCAGTAGAAGGGTCTGGGGACCTTTATAAGGCCCTGACGGGCATTAGAATGGTCTGCAGGCCTTTAGAATTGTCCTGAGGGGCTCTAGAATGGTCTGGGTGGCCTTTATAAGATACCTGACGGGCTCTAGAAGGGTCTGGGAACCTTTATAAATGCCCTGAGGGGCATTAGAAGGGTCTGAGGGCCTTTAGAAAGGTCCTGAGGGGCATTAGAAGGGTCTTGTGGCCTTCATAAGGGTCCTGAAAGGCATTAGAAGGGTCTGGGGGCTTTTAGATGGGTCCTAAGGCAATCTAGAAGGGTCTGGGGGCGTTTACATGGGTCTTGAGGGTCATTAGAAGGGTGTGGAGGCCTTTAGAAAGGCCCTGAGGAGCTCTAGAAAGGTCTGGGGGCTATTAGAAGCGTCCTGAGGGGGTCCAGAAGGGTCTGGGGGCCTTTTTAAAGGCCCTCAGGGGGATTATATGGGTCTCGCGGCCTTTAGAAAGGCCCTGAGTGGCATTACAAGGGCCTGGGGTCATGTAGAAAGGCCCTGAGAAATTCTAGAACTGTCTGGGGTACTTTAGAAAGGCCCTGAGGGGCATTAGAAGGGTCTGGGGGCCTTTAGAATGGTCCTGAGGGGGTCTAGAAGGATCTGGAGGCATTTAAAACTGTCCTGAGAGGCTCTAGAAGGGTCTGGGTGCCTTTATAAGGGTCCTGAGGGGCATTAGAAGGGTCTGGGTGCCCTTATAAAAGCCCTGAGGGGAATTAACAGGGTCTGGGGGACTTTAGAAGGGTCCTGAGGGGCTCTATAAAGGTCTGGGGGCCTTTAGAAGGGTCCTCAGGGGCTCTAGAAGGGTCTCGGGACCTTTAGAAAGGCCTTGTGGGGCATTAGAAGGGTCTTGGGGCATTTAGAATGCTCCTGAGGTGCAGTAGAAGGGTCTGGGGACCTTTATAAGGCCCTGACGGGCATTAGAATGGTCTGCAGGCCTTTAGAAGTGTCCTAAGGGGCTCTAGAATGGTCTGGGGGCCTTTATAAGGGTCCTGACGGGCTCTAGAAGGGTCTGGGAACCTTTATAAATGCCCTGAGGGGCATTAGAAGGGTCTGAGGGCCTTTAGAATGGTCCTGAGGGGCATTAGAAGGGCCTTGTGGCCTTCATAAGGGTCCTGAAAGGCATTAGAATGGTCTGGGGGCTTTTAGATGGGTCCTGAGGCAATCTAGAAGGGTCTAGGGGCCTTTACATGGGTCTTGAGGGTCATTAGAAGGGTGTGGAGGCCTTTAGAAAGGCCCTTAAAGGCATTAGAAGGGTCTGGGGGCTATTAGATGGGTCCTTAGGCAATCTAGAAGGGTCTGGGGGCCTTTACATGGGTCTTGATGGTCATTAGAAGGGTGTGGAGGCCTTTAGAAAGGCCCTGAGTGGCATTACAAGGGTCTGGGGTCATATAGAAAGGCCCTGAGAGGTTCTAGAATTGTCTGGGGTACTTTAGAAATGCCCTGAGGGGCACTAGAAGGGTTTGGGGGGCTTTAGAATGGTCCTGAGGGGTTCTAGAAGGGTCTGGAGGCATTTAAAACTGTCCTGAGAGGCTCTAGAATGGTTTGGGTGCCTTTATAAGGGTCCTGAGGGGCTTTAGAAGTGTCTTCAGGGGCTCTAGATGGGTCTGGGGACCTTTAGAAAGGCCCTGTTAAGCATTAGAAGGGTCTGGGGGCCTTTAGAATGCTCCTGAGGGGCAGTAGAAGGGTCTGGGGACCTTTATAAGGGTCCTGACGGGCTCTAGAAGGGTCTGGGGACCTTTATAAGGGTCCTGACGGGCTCTAGAAGGGTCTGAGGGCCTTTAGAAGGGTCCTGAGGGGCATTAGAAGGGTCTTGTGGCCTTCATAAGGGTCCTGAAAGGCATTGGAAGGGTCTGGGGGCTTTTAGATCGGTCCTGAGGCAATCTAGAAGGGTCTAGGGGCCTTTAAATGGGTCTTGAGGGTCATTAGAAGGGTGTGGAGGCCTTTAGAAAGGCCCTGAAAGGCATTAGAAGGGTCTGGGGGCTTTTAGATGGGTCCTGAGGCAATCTAGAAGGGTCTGGGGGCCTTTATATTGGTCTTGAGGGTCATTAGAAGGGTGTGGAGGCCTTTAGAAAGGCCCTGAGGGGCTCTAGAAGGGTCTGGGGGCTATTAGAAGCGTCCTGAGGGTGTCCAGAATGGTCTGGGGGCCTTTAGAAATGACCTGAGGGGCATTAGAAGGGTATGGGGGCCTTTAGAAAGGCCCTGAGGGGCATTAGAAGGGTCTCGGGGCCTTTAGAATGGTCCTGAGGGGGTCTAGAAGGGTCTGGAGGCATTTAAAACTGTCCTGAGAGGCTCTAGAAGGGTCTGGGTGCCTTTATAAGGGTCCTGAGGGGCATTAGAAGGGTCTGGGTGCCCTTATAAAAGCCCTGAAAGGAATTAACAGGGTCTGGGGGCCTTTAGAAGGGTCCTGAGGGGCTCTATAAGGGTCTGGGGGCCTTTAGAAGGGTCTTCAGGGGCTCTAGAAGGGTCTGGGGACCTTTAGAAAGGCCCTGTGGGGCATTAGAAGGGTCTGGGGGCCTTTAGAATGCTCCTGAGGGGCAGTAGAAGGGTCTTGGGACCTTTAGAAAGGCCCTGACGGGCATTAGAATGGTCTGCGGGCCTTTAGAAGTGTCCTGAGGGGCTCTAGAATGGTCTGGGGGCCTTTATAAGTGTCCTGACGGGCTCTAGAAGGGTCTGGGAACCTTTATAAATGCCCTGAGGGGCATTAGAAGGGTCTGAAGGCCTTTAGAAAGGTCCTGAGGGGCATTAGAAGGGTCTTGTGGCCTTGATAAGGGTCCTGAAAGGCATTAGAAGGGTCTGGGGGCTTTTACATGGGTCCTGAGGCAATCTAGAAGGGTCTGGGGGCCTTTACATGGGTCTTTAGGGTCATTAGAAGGGTGTGGAGGCCTTTAGAAAGGCCCTGAGGAGCTCTAGAAAGGTCTGGGGGCTATTAGAAGCGTCCTGAGGGGGTCCAGAAGGGTCTGGGGGCCTTTTTAAAGGCGCTCAGGGGGATTATATGGGTCTCGCGGCCTTTAGAAAGGCCCTGAGTGGCATTACAAGGGCCTGGGGTCATATAGAAAGGCCCTGAGAAATTCTAGAAGTGTCTGGGGTACTTTAGAAAGGCCCTGAGGGGCATTAGAAGGGTCTGGGGGCCTTTAGAATGGTCCTGAGGGGGTCTAGAAGGGTCTGGAGGCATTTAAAACTGTCCTGAGAGGCTCTAGAAGGGTCTGGGTGCCTTTATAAGGGTCCTGAGGGGCATTAGAAGGGTCTGGGTGCCCTTATAAAAGCCCTGAGGGGAATTAACTGGGTCTGGGGGACTTTAGAAGGGTCCTGAGGGGCTCTATAAGGGTCTGGGGGCCTTTAGAAGGGTCTTCAGGGGCTCTAGAAGGGTCTGGGGACCTTTAGAAAGGCCTTGTGGGGCATTAGAAGGGTCTTGGGGCCTTTAGAATGCTCCTGAGGGGCAGTAGAAATGTCTGTGGACCTTTATAAGGCCCTGACGGGCATTAGAATGGTCTGCAGGCCTTTAGAAGTGTCCTGAGGGGCTCTAGAATGGTCTGGGGGCCTTTATAAGGGTCCTGACGGGCTCTAGAATGGTCTGGGGGCATTAATAAGTGTCCTGACGGGCTCTAGAAGGGTCTGGGAACCTTTATAAATGCCCTGAGGGGCATTAGAAGGGTCTGAGGGCCTTTAGAAAGGTCCTGAGGGGCATTAGAAGGGTCTTGTGGCCTTGATAAGGGTCCTGAAAGGCATTAGAAGGGTCTGGGGGCTTTTAGATGGGTCCTGAGTAAATCTAGAAGGGTCTGGGCGCCTTTACATGGGTCTTGAGGGTCATTAGAAGGGTGTGGAGGCCTTTAGAAAGGCCCTGAGGAGCTCTAGAAGGGTCTGGGGGCTATTAGAAGAGTCCTGAGGGGGTCCAGAAGGGTCTGGGGGCCTTTTTAAAGGCCCTCAGGGGGATTATAAGGGTCTCGCGGCCTTTAGAAAGGCCCTGAGTGGCATTAGAAGGGTCTGGGTGCCTTTAGAAATGACCTGAGGGGCATTAGAAGGGTATGGGAGCCTTTAGAAAGGCCCTGAGGGGCATTAGAAGGGTCTGGGGGCCTTTAGAATGCTCCTGAGGGGCAGTAGAAGGGTCTGGGGACCTTTATAAGGCCCTGACGGGCATTAGAATGGTCTGCAGGCCTTTAGAATTGTCCTGAGGGGCTCTAGAATGGTCTGGGGGCCTTTATAAGATACCTGACGGGCTCTAGAAGGGTCTGGGAACCTTTATAAATGCCCTGAGGGGCATTAGAAGGGTCTGAGGGCCTTTAGAAAGGTCTTGAGGGGCATTAGAAGGGTCTTGTGTCCTTCATAAGGGTCCTGAAAGGCATTAGAAGGGTCTGGGGGCTTTTAGATGGGTCCTGAGGCAATCTAGAAGGGTCTAGGGGCCTTTACATGGGTCTTGAGGTTCATTAGAAGGGTGTGGAGGCCTTTAGAAAGGCCCTGAGGGGCTCTAGAAGGGTCTGGTGGCTATTAGAAACCTCCTGAGGGGGTCCAGAAGGGTCTGGGGGACTTTTTAAAGGCCCTCAAGGGGAATTATAAGGGTCTCGCGGCCTTTAGAAAGGCCCTGAGTGGCATTACAAGGGCCTGGGTTCATATAGAAAGGCCCTGAGAGGTTCTAGAAGTGTCTGGGGTACTTTAGAAAGGCCCTGAGGGGCATTAGAAGGGTCTGGGGGCCTTTAGAATGGTCCTGAGGGGGTCTAGAAGGGTCTGGAGGCATTTAAAACTGTCCTGAGAGGCTCTAGAAGGGTCTGGGTGCCTTTATAAGGGTCCTGAGGGGCATTAGAAGGGTCTGTGTGCCCTTATAAAAGCCCTGAGGGGAATTAGCAGGGTCTGGGGGACTTTAGAAGGGTCCTGAGGGGCTCTATAAGGGTCTGGGGGCCTTTAGAATGGTCTTCAGGGGCTCTAGAAGGGTCTGGGGACCTTTAGAAAGGTCCTGTGGGGCATTAGAAGGGTCTGGTGGCCTTTAGAATGCTTCTGTGGGGCAGTAGAAGGGTCTGGGGACCTTTATAAGGGTCCTGACGGGCTCTAGAAGGGTCTAGGGACCTTTAAAAGGGTCCTGACGGGCTCTAGAAGGGTCTGAGGGCCTTTAGAAGGGTCCTGAGGGGCATTAGAATGGTCTTGTGGCCTTGATAAGGGTCCTGAAAGGCATTGGAAGGGTCTGGGGGATTTTAAATCTGTCCTGAGGCAATCTAGAAGGGTCTAGGGGCCTTTACATGGGTCTTGAGTGTCATTAGAAGGGTGTGGAGGCCTTTAGAAAGGCCCTGAAAGGCATTAGAAGGGTCTGGGGGCTTTTAGATGGGTCCTGAGGCAATCTAGAAGGGTCTGGGGGCCTTTACATGGGTCTTGAGGGTCATTAGAAGGGTGTGGATGCCTTTAGAAAGGCCCTGAGGGGCACTAGAAGGGTCTGGGGGCTATTAGAAGCGTCCTGAGGGGGTCTAGAAGGGTCTGGGGGCCTTTAGAAATGACCTGAGGGGCATAAGAAGGGTATGGGGGCCTTTAGAAAGGCCCTGATGGGCATTAGAAGGGTCTGGGGGCCTTTAGAATGGTCCTGAGGGGGTCTAGAAGGGTCTGGAGGCATTTAAAACTGTCCTGAGAGGCTCTAGAAGGGTCTGGGTGCCTTTATAAGGGTCCTGAGGGGCATTAGAAGGGTCTGGGTGCCCTTATAAAAGCCCTGAAAGGAATTAACAGGGTCTGGGGGCCTTTAGAATGCTCCTGAGGGGCAGTAGAAGGGTCTGGGGACCTTTAGAAGGGTCTTCAGGGGCTCTAGAAGGGTCTGGGGACCTTTAGAAAGGCCCTGTGGGGCAATAGAAGGGTCTGGGGGCCTTTAGAATGCTCCTGAGGGGCAGTAGAAAGGTCTGGGGACCTTTATAAATGCCCTGAGGGGCATTAGAAGGGTCTGAGGGCCTTTAGAAAGGTCCTGAGGGGCATTAGAAGGGTCTTGTGGCCTTCATAAGGGTCCTGAAAGGCATTAGAAGGGTCTGGGGGCTTTTAGATGGGTCCTGAGGCAATCTAGAAGGGTCTAGGGGCTTTTACATGGGTCTTGAGGGTCATTAGAAGGGTGTGGATGCCTTTAGAAAGGCGCTGAGGGGCTCTAGAAAGTTCTGGGGGCTATTAGAAGCGTCCTGAGGGGGTCCAGAAGGGTCTGGGGGCCTTTTTAAAGGCCCTCAGGGTGATTATAAGGGTCTCGCGGCTTTTAGAAAGGCCCTGAGTGGCATTACAAGGGTCTGGGTTCATATAGAAAGGCCCTCAGAGGTTCTAGAAGTGTCTGGGGTACTTTAGAAATGCCCTGAGGGGCATTAGAAGGGTCTGGGGGCCTTTAGAATGGTCCTGAGGGGGTCTAGAAGGGTCTGGAGGCATTTAAAGCTGTCCTGAGAGGCTCTAGAAGGGTCTGGGTGCCTTTATAAGGGTCCTGAGGAGCTTTAGAAGGGTCTGGGTGCCCTTATAAAAGCCCTGAGGGGAATTAGCAGGGTCTGGGGGACTTTAGAAGGGTCCTGAGGGGCTCTATAATGGTCTTGGGGCCTTTAGAATGGTCTTCAGGGGCTCTAGAAGGGTCTGGGGACCTTTAGAATGGCCCTGTGGGGCATTAGAAGGGTCTGGGGGCCTTTAGAATGCTCCTGAGGGGCAGTAGAAGGGTCTGGGAACCTTTATAAATGCCCTGAGGGGCATTAGAAGGGTCTGGGGGCCTTTAGAAAGGTCCTGAGGGGCATTAGAAGGGTCTTGTGGCCTTGATAAGGGTCCTGAAAGGCATTAGAAGGCTCTGGGGGCTTTTAGATGGGTCCTGAGGCAATCTAGAAGGGTCTAGGGGCCTTTACATGGGTCTTGAGGGTCATTAGAAGGGTGTGGAGGCCTTTAGAAAGGCCCTGAGGGGCTCTAGAAGGGTCTGGGGTCTATTAGAAGCGTCCTGAGGGGGTCCAGAAGGGTCTGGGGGCCTTTAGAAATGACCTGAGGGGGATTAGAATGGTCTGAGGGCCTTTAGAATGCTCCTGAGGGGCAGTAGAAGGGTCTTGTGGCCTTCATAAGGGTCCTGAAAGGCATTAGAAGGGTCTGGGTGCTTTTAGATGGGTCCTGAGGCAATCTAGAAAGGTCTAGGGGCCTTTACATGGGTCTTGAGAGTCATTAGAAGGGTGTGGAGGCCTTTAGACATGCCCTGAGGGTCTCTAGAAGGGTCTGGGGACATTTAGAAAGGCCCTGTGGGGCATTAGAAGGGTCTGGGGGCCTTTAGAATGCTCCTGAGGGGCAGTAGAAGGGTCTGGGGACCTTTATAAGTGTCCTGACGGGCTCTAGAAGGGTCTGGTAACCTTTATAAATGCCCTGAGGGGCATTAGAAGGGTCTAAGGCCCTTTAGAAAGGTCCTGAGGGGCATTAGAAGGTTCTTGTGGCCTTCATAATGGTCCTGAAAGGCATTAGAAGGGTCTGGGGGCTTTTAGATGGGTCCTGAGGCAATCTAGATGGGTCTGGGGGCCTTTACATGGGTCTTGAGGGTCATTAGAAGGGTGTGGTGTCCTTTAGAAAGGCCCTGAAAGGCATTAGAAGGGTCTGGGGGCTTTTAGATGGGTCCTGAAGCGATCTAGAAGGGTCTGGGGGCCTTTACATGGGTCTTGAGGGTCATTAGAAGAGTGTGGAGGCCTTTAGAAAGGCCCTGAGGGGCTCTAGAAGGGTCTGGGGTCTATTAGAAGCGTCCTGAGGGGGTCCAGAAGGGTCTGGGGGCCTTTTTAAAGGTCCTCAGGGGGATTATAAGGGTCTCGCTGCCTTTAGAAAGGCCCTGAGTGGCATTAGAAGGGTTTGGGTGCCTTTAGAAATGACCTGAGGGGCATTAGAAGGGTATGGTGGCCTTTAGAAAGGCCCTGATGGGCATTAGAAGGGTCTGGGGGCCTTTAGAATGGTCCTGAGGGGGTCTAGAAGGGTCTGGAGGCATTTAAAACTGTCCTGAGAGGCTCTAGAAGGGTCTGGGTGCCTTTATAAGGGTCCTGAGGGGCATTAGAAGGGTCTGGGTGCCCTTATAAAAGCACTGAAAGGGATTAGCAGGGTCTGGGGGCCTTTAGAAGGGTCCTGACGGGCTCTATAAGGGTCTGGGGGCCTTTAGAAGGGTCTTCAGGGGCTGTAGAAGGGTCTGGGGACCTTTAGAAAGGCCCTGTGGGGCATTAGAAGGGTCTGGGGGCCTTTAGAATGCTCCTGAGGGGCAGTAGAAGGTTCTGGGGACCTTTATAAGGCCCTGACGGGCATTAGAATGGTCTGCGGGCCTTTAGAAGTGTCCTGAGGGGCTCTAGAATGGTCTGGGGGCCTTTCTAAGGGTCCTGACATGCTCTAGAAGGGTCTGGGAACCTTTATAAATGCCTTAAGGGGCATTAGAAGGGTCTGAGGGCCTTTAGAAAAGTCCTGAGGGGCATTAGAAGGGTCTGGGGGCCTTTAGAATGGTCCTGAGGGGGTCTAGAAGGGTCTGGAGGCATTTAAAACTGTCCTGAGAGGCTCTAGAAGGGTCTGGGTGCCTTTATAAGGGTCCTGAGGGGCATTAGAAGGGTCTGGGTGCCCTTATAAAAGCCCTGAGGAGAATTAGCAGGGTCTGGAGGACTTTAGAAGGGTCCTTAGGGGCTCTATAAGGGTCTGGGGGCCTTTAGAAGGGTCTTGAGGGGCTCTAGAAGGGTCTGGGGACCTTTAGAAAGGCCCTGTGTGGCATTAGAATGGTCTGGGGGCCTTTAGAAGGGTCTTCAGGGGCTCTAGAAGGGTCTGGGGACCTTTAGAAAGGCCCTGGGGGGCATTAGAAGGGTCTGAGGGTCTTTAGAATGCTCCTGAGGGGCAGTAGAAGGGTCTGGGGACCTTTATAAGTGTCCTGACGTGCTCTAGAAGGGTCTGGGAACCTTTATAAATGCCCTGAGGTGCATTAGAAGGGTCTGAGGGCCTTTAGAAAGGTCCTGAGGGGCATTAGAAGGGTCTTGTGGCCTTCATAAGTGTCCTGGAAGGCATTAGAAGGGTCTGGGGGCTTTTAGATGGGTCCTGAGGCAATCTAGAAGGGTCTAGGGGACTTTACATGGGTCTTGAGGGTCATTAGAAGGGTGTGGAGGCCTTTAGAAAGGCCATGAAAGGCATTAGAAGGGTCTGGGGGCTTTTAGATGGGTCCTCAGGCAATCTAGAAGGGTCTGGGGGCCTTTACATGGGTCTTGAGGGTCATTAGAAGGGTGTGGAGGCCTTTAGAAAGGCCCTGAGGGGCTCTAGAAGGGTCTGGGGGCTATTAGAAGCGTCCTGAGGTGGTCCAGAATGGTCTGGGGGCCTTTAGAAATGACCTGAGGGGCATTAGAAGGGTATGGGGGCCTTTAGAAAGGCCCTGAGGGGCATTAGAAGGGTCTGGGGGCCTTTAGAATGGTCCTGAGGGGGTCTAGAAGGGTCTGGAGGCATTTAAAACTGTCCTGAGAGGCTCTAGAAGGGTCTGGGTGCCTTTATAAGTGTCCTGAGGAGCCTTAGAAGGGTCTGGGTGCCCTTATAAAAGCCCTGAGGGGAATTAGCAGGGTCTGGGGGACTTTAGAAGGGTCCTGAGGGGCTCTATAAGGGTCTGGGGGCCTTTAGAAGGGTCTTCAGGGGCTCTAGAAGGGTCTGGGGACCTTTAGAAAGGCCCTGTGGGGCATTAGAAGGGTCTGGGGGCCTTTAGAATGCTCCTGAGGGGCAGTAGAAAGGTCTGGTGACCTTTATAAATGCCCTGAGGGGCATTAGAAGGGTCTGAGGGCCTTTAGAAAGGTCCTGAGGGGCTCTATAAGGGTCTTGTGGCCTTCATAGGGGTCCTGAAAGGCATTAGAAGGGTCTGGGGGCTTTTAGATGGGTCCTGAGGCAATCTAGAAGGGTCTAGGGGCCTTTACATGGGTCTTGAGTGTCATTAGAAGGGTGTGGAGGCCTTTAGAAAGGCCCTGAAAGGCATTAGAAGGGTCTGGGGGCTTTTAGATGGGTCCTGAGGCAATCTAGAAGGGTCTGGGGGCCTTTACATGGGTCTTGAGGGTCATTAGAAGGGTGTGGATGCCTTTAGAAAGGCCCTGAGGGGCACTAGAAGGGTCTGGGGGCTATTAGAAGCGTCCTGAGGGGGTCTAGAAGGGTCTGGGGGCCTTTAGAAATGACCTGAGGGGCATAAGAAGGGTATGGGGGCCTTTAGAAAGGCCCTGATGGGCATTAGAAGGGTCTGGGGGCCTTTAGAATGGTCCTGAGGGGGTCTAGAAGGGTCTGGAGGCATTTAAAACTGTCCTGAGAGGCTCTAGAAGGGTCTGGGTGCCTTTATAAGGGTCCTGAGGGGCATTAGAAGGGTCTGGGTGCCCTTATAAAAGCCCTGAAAGGAATTAACAGGGTCTGGGGGCCTTTAGAATGCTCCTGAGGGGCAGTAGAAGGGTCTGGGGACCTTTAGAAGGGTCTTCAGGGGCTCTAGAAGGGTCTGGGGACCTTTAGAAAGGCCCTGTGGGGCAATAGAAGGGTCTGGGGGCCTTTAGAATGCTCCTGAGGGGCAGTAGAAAGGTCTGGGGACCTTTATAAATGCCCTGAGAGGCATTAGAAGGGTCTGAGGGCCTTTAGAAAGGTCCTGAGGGGCATTAGAAGGGTCTTGTGGCCTTCATAAGGGTCCTGAAAGGCATTAGAAGGGTCTGGGGGCTTTTAGATGGGTCCTGAGGCAATCTAGAAGGGTCTAGGGGCTTTTACATGGGTCTTGAGGGTCATTAGAAGGGTGTGGATGCCTTTAGAAAGGCGCTGAGGGGCTCTAGAAAGTTCTGGGGGCTATTAGAAGCGTCCTGAGGGGGTCCAGAAGGGTCTGGGGGCCTTTTTAAAGGCCCTCAGGGTGATTATAAGGGTCTCGCGGCTTTTAGAAAGGCCCTGAGTGGCATTACAAGGGTCTGGGTTCATATAGAAAGGCCCTCAGAGGTTCTAGAAGTGTCTGGGGTACTTTAGAAATGCCCTGAGGGGCATTAGAAGGGTCTGGGGGCCTTTAGAATGGTCCTGAGGGGGTCTAGAAGGGTCTGGAGGCATTTAAAGCTGTCCTGAGAGGCTCTAGAAGGGTCTGGGTGCCTTTATAAGGGTCCTGAGGAGCTTTAGAAGGGTCTGGGTGCCCTTATAAAAGCCCTGAGGGGAATTAGCAGGGTCTGGGGGACTTTAGAAGGGTCCTGAGGGGCTCTATAATGGTCTTGGGGCCTTTAGAATGGTCTTCAGGGGCTCTAGAAGGGTCTGGGGACCTTTAGAATGGCCCTGTGGGGCATTAGAAGGGTCTGGGGGCCTTTAGAATGCTCCTGAGGGGCAGTAGAAGGGTCTGGGAACCTTTATAAATGCCCTGAGGGGCATTAGAAGGGTCTGGGGGCCTTTAGAAAGGTCCTGAGGGGCATTAGAAGGGTCTTGTGGCCTTCATAAGGGTCCTGAAAGGCATTAGAAGGCTCTGGGGGCTTTTAGATGGGTCCTGAGGCAATCTAGAAGGGTCTAGGGGCCTTTACATGGGTCTTGAGGGTCATTAGAAGGGTGTGGAGGCCTTTAGAAAGGCCCTGAGGGGCTCTAGAAGGGTCTGGGGGCTATTAGAAGCGTCCTGAGTGGGTCCAGAAGGGTCTGGGGGCCTTTAGAAATGACCTGAGGGGGATTAGAATGGTCTGAGGGCCTTTAGAATGCTCCTGAGGGGCAGTAGAAGGGTCTTGTGGCCTTCATAAGGGTCCTGAAAGGCATTAGAAGGGTCTGGGTGCTTTTAGATGGGTCCTGAGGCAATCTAGAAAGGTCTAGGGGCCTTTACATGGGTCTTGAGAGTCATTAGAAGGGTGTGGAGGCCTTTAGACATGCCCTGAGGGTCTCTAGAAGGGTCTGGGGACATTTAGAAAGGCCCTGTGGGGCATTAGAAGGGTCTGGGGGCCTTTAGAATGCTCCTGAGGGGCAGTAGAAGGGTCTGGGGACCTTTATAAGTGTCCTGACGGGCTCTAGAAGGGTCTGGTAACCTTTATAAATGCCCTGAGGGGCATTAGAAGGGTCTAAGGCCCTTTAGAAAGGTCCTGAGGGGCATTAGAAGGTTCTTGTGGCCTTCATAATGGTCCTGAAAGGCATTAGAAGGGTCTGGGGGCTTTTAGATGGGTCCTGAGGCAATCTAGATGGGTCTGGGGGCCTTTACATGGGTCTTGAGGGTCATTAGAAGGGTGTGGTGTCCTTTAGAAAGGCCCTGAAAGGCATTAGAAGGGTCTGGGGGCTTTTAGATGGGTCCTGAAGCGATCTAGAAGGGTCTGGGGGCCTTTACATGGGTCTTGAGGGTCATTAGAAGAGTGTGGAGGCCTTTAGAAAGGCCCTGAGGGGCTCTAGAAGGGTCTGGGGTCTATTAGAAGCGTCCTGAGGGGGTCCAGAAGGGTCTGGGGGCCTTTTTAAAGGTCCTCAGGGGGATTATAAGGGTCTCGCTGCCTTTAGAAAGGCCCTGAGTGGCATTAGAAGGGTTTGGGTGCCTTTAGAAATGACCTGAGGGGCATTAGAAGGGTATGGTGGCCTTTAGAAAGGCCCTGATGGGCATTAGAAGGGTCTGGGGGCCTTTAGAATGGTCCTGAGGGGGTCTAGAAGGGTCTGGAGGCATTTAAAACTGTCCTGAGAGGCTCTAGAAGGGTCTGGGTGCCTTTATAAGGGTCCTGAGGGGCATTAGAAGGGTCTGGGTGCCCTTATAAAAGCACTGAAAGGGATTAGCAGGGTCTGGGGGCCTTTAGAAGGGTCCTGACGGGCTCTATAAGGGTCTGGGGGCCTTTAGAAGGGTCTTCAGGGGCTGTAGAAGGGTCTGGGGACCTTTAGAAAGGCCCTGTGGGGCATTAGAAGGGTCTGGGGGCCTTTAGAATGCTCCTGAGGGGCAGTAGAAGGTTCTGGGGACCTTTATAAGGCCCTGACGGGCATTAGAATGGTCTGCGGGCCTTTAGAAGTGTCCTGAGGGGCTCTAGAATGGTCTGGGGGCCTTTCTAAGGGTCCTGACATGCTCTAGAAGGGTCTGGGAACCTTTATAAATGCCCTAAGGGGCATTAGAAGGGTCTGAGGGCCTTTAGAAAAGTCCTGAGGGGCATTAGAAGGGTCTGGGGGCCTTTAGAATGGTCCTGAGGGGGTCTAGAAGGGTCTGGAGGCATTTAAAACTGTCCTGAGAGGCTCTAGAAGGGTCTGGGTGCCTTTATAAGGGTCCTGAGGGGCATTAGAAGGGTCTTGGTGCCCTTATAAAAGCCCTGAGGAGAATTAGCAGGGTCTGGAGGACTTTAGAAGGGTCCTTAGGGGCTCTATAAGGGTCTGGGGGCCTTTAGAAGGGTCTTGAGGGGCTCTAGAAGGGTCTGGGGACCTTTAGAAAGGCCCTGTGTGGCATTAGAATGGTCTGGGGGCCTTTAGAAGGGTCTTCAGGGGCTCTAGAAGGGTCTGGGGACCTTTAGAAAGGCCCTGGGGGGCATTAGAAGGGTCTGAGGGTCTTTAGAATGCTCCTGAGGGGCAGTAGAAGGGTCTGGGGACCTTTATAAGTGTCCTGACGTGCTCTAGAAGGGTCTGGGAACCTTTATAAATGCTCTGAGGTGCATTAGAAGGGTCTGAGGGCCTTTAGAAAGGTCCTGAGGGGCATTAGAAGGGTCTTGTGGCCTTCATAAGGGTCCTGAAAGGCATTAGAAGGGTCTGGGGGCTTTTAGATGGGTCCTCAGGCAATCTAGAAGGGTCTGGGGGCCTTTACATGGGTCTTGAGGGTCATTAGAAGGGTGTGGAGGCCTTTAGAAAGGCCCTGAGGGGCTCTAGAAGGGTCTGGGGGCTATTAGAAGCGTCCTGAGGTGGTCCAGAATGGTCTGGGGGCCTTTAGAAATGACCTGAGGGGCATTAGAAGGGTATGGGGGCCTTTAGAAAGGCCCTGAGGGGCATTAGAAGGGTCTGGGGGCCTTTAGAATGGTCCTGAGGGGGTCTAGAAGGGTCTGGAGGCATTTAAAACTGTCCTGAGAGGCTCTAGAAGGGTCTGGGTGCCTTTATAAGTGTCCTGAGGAGCCTTAGAAGGGTCTGGGTGCCCTTATAAAAGACCTGAGGGGAATTAGCAGGGTCTGGGGGACTTTAGAAGGGTCCTGAGGGGCTCTATAAGGGTCTGGGGGCCTTTAGAAGGGTCTTCAGGGGCTCTAGAAGGGTCTGGGGACCTTTAGAAAGGCCCTGTGGGGCATTAGAAGGGTCTGGGGGCCTTTAGAATGCTCCTGAGGGGCAGTAGAAAGGTCTGGTGACCTTTATAAATGCCCTGAGGGGCATTAGAAGGGTCTGAGGGCCTTTAGAAAGGTCCTGAGGGGCTCTATAAGGGTCTTGTGGCCTTCATAGGGGTCCTGAAAGGCATTAGAAGGGTCTGGGGGCTTTTAGATGGGTCCTGAGGCAATCTAGAAGGGTCTAGGGGCCTTTACATGGGTCTTGAGGGTCATTAGAAGGGTGTGGATGCCTTTAGAAAGGCGCTGAGGGGCTCTAGAAAGGTCTGGGGGCTATTAGAAGCGTCCTGAGGGGGTCCAGAAGGGTCTGGGAGCCTTTTTAAAGGCCCTCAGGGGGATTATAAGGGTCTCGCGGCTTTTAGAAAGGCCCTGAGTAGCATTACAAGGGTCTGGGGTCATATAGAAAGGCCCTCAGAGGTTCTAGAAGTGTCTGGGGTACTTTAGAAATGCCCTGAGGGGCATTAGAAGGGTCTGGGGGCCTTTAGAATGGTCCTGAGGGGGTCTAGAAGGGTCTGGAGGCATTTAAAGCTGTCCTGAGAGGCTCTAGAAGGGTCTGGGTGCCTTTATAAGGGTCCTGAGGAGGTTTAGAAGGGTCTGGGTGCCCTTATAAAAGCCCTGAGGGGAATTAGCAGGGTCTGGGGGACTTTAGAAGGGTCCTGAGGGGCTCTATAATGGTCTTGGGGCCTTTAGAAGGGTCTTCAGGGGCTCTAGAAGGGTCTGGGGACCTTTAGAATGGCCCTGTGGGGCATTAGAAGGGTCTGGGGGCCTTTAGAATGCTCCTGAGGGGCAGTAGAAGGGTCTGGGGACCTTTATAAGTGTCCTGACGGGCTCTAGAATGGTCTGGGAACCTTTATAAATGCCCTGAGGGGCATTAGAAGGGTCTGAGGGCCTTTAGAAAGGTCCTGAGGGGCATTAGAAGGGTCTTGTGGCCTTGATAAGGGTCCTGAAAGGCATTAGAAGGCTCTGGGGGATTTTAGATGGGTCCTGAGGCAATCTAGAAGGGTCTAGGGGCCTTTACATGGGTCTTGAGGGACATTAGAAGGTTGTGGAGGCCTTTAGAAAGGCCCTGAAAGGCATTAGAAGGGTCTGGGGGCCTTTACATGGGTCTTGAGGGTCATTAGAAGGGTGTGGAGGCCTTTAGAAAAGCCCTGAGGGGCTCTAGAAGGGTCTGGGGGCTATTAGAAGCGTCCTGAGGGGCTCTAGAAGGGTCTGGGGGCCTTTTTAAAGGCCCTCAGGGGGATTATAAGGGTCTCGCGGCCTTTAGAAAGGCCCTGAGTGGCATTAGAAGGATCTGGGTGCCTTTAGAAATGACCTGAGGGGCATTAGAAGGGTATGGGGGCCTTTAGAAAGGCCCTGTGGGGCATTAGAAGGGTCTGGGGCCCTTTAGAATGGTCCTGAGGGGGTCTAGAAGGGTCTGGAGGCATTTAAAACTGTCCTGAGAGGCTCTAGAAGGGTCTGGGTGCCTTTATAAGGGTCCTGAGGGGCATTAGAAGGGTCTGGGTGCCCTTATAAAAGCCCTGAGGGGAATTAGCAGGGTCTGGGGGACTTTAGAAGGGTCCTGAGGGCTCTATAAGGGTCTTGGGGCCTTTGGAAGGGTCTTCAGGGGCTCTAGAGGGGTCTGGGGACCTTTAGAAAGGCCCTGTGGGGCATTAGAAGGGTCTGGGGGCCTTTAGAATGCTCCTGAGGGGCAGTAGAATGGTCTGGGGACCTTTATAAGGGTCCTGACGGGCTCTAGAAGGGTCTGGGGACCTTTATAAGGGTCCTGACGGGCTCTAGAAGGGTCTGAGGGCCTTTAGAAAGGTCCTGAGGGGCATTAGAAGGGTCTTGTGGCCTTCATAAGGGTACTGAAAGGCATTAGAAGAGTCTGGGAGCTTTTAGATGGGTGCTGAGGCAATCTAGAAGGGTCTAGGGGCCTTTACATGGGTCTTGAGTGTCATTAGAAGGGTGTGGAGGCCTTTAGAAAGGCCCTGAAAGGCATTAGAAGGGTCTGGGTTCTTTTAGATGGGTCCTGAGGCAATCTAGAAGGGTCTTGGGGCCTTTAGAAGGGTCTTCAGGGGCTCTAGAAGGGTCTGGGGACCTTTAGAAAGGCCCTGTGGGGCATTAGAAGGGTCTGGGGGCCTTTAGAATGCTCCTGAGGGGCAGTAGAAGGGTCTTGTGGCCTTGATAAGGGTCCTGAAAGGCATTAGAAGGGTCTGGGGGCTTTTAGATGGGTCCTGAGGCAATCTAGAAGGGTCTAGGGGCCTTTACATGGGTCTTGAGGGTCATTAGAAGGGTGTGGAGGCCTTTAGAAAGGCCCTGAAAGGCATTAGAAGGGTCTGGGGGCTATTAGAAGCGTCCTGAGTGGGTCCAGAAGGGTCTGGGGGCCTTTTTAAAGGCCCTCAGGGGGATTATAAGGGTCTCGCGGCCTTTAGAAAGGCCCTGAGTGGCATTTCAAGGGCCTGGGGTCATATAGAAAGGCCCTGAGGGGCATTAGAAGGGTCTGGGGGCCTTTAGAATGGTCCTGAGGGGAGTCTAGAAGGGTCTGGAGGCATTTAAAACTGTCCTGAGAGGCTCTAGAAGGGTCTGGTTGCCTTTATAAGGGTCCTTACGGGCATTAGAAGGGTCTGGGTGCCCTTATAAAAGGCCTGAGGGGAATTAGCAGGGTCTGGGGGACTTTACAAGGGTCCTGAGGGGCTCTATAAGGGTCTGCGGGCCTTTAGAAGGGTCTTCAGGGGCTCTAGAAGGGTCTGGGGACCTTTAGAAAGGCCCTGTGGGGCATTAGAAGGGTCTGGAGGCCTTTAGAATACTCCTGAGGGGCAGTAGAAGGGTCTGGGGACCTTTATAAATGCCCTGAGGGGCATTAGAAGGGTCTGAGGGCCTTTAGAAAGGTCCTGAGGGGCATTAGAAGGGTCTTGTGGCCTTCATAAGGGTCCTGAAAGGCATTAGAAGGGTCTGGGGGCTTTTAGATGGGTCCTGAGGCAATCTAGAAGGGTCTAGGGGCCTTTATATGGGTCTTGAGGGTCATTAGAAGGGTGTGGAGGCCTTTAGAAAGGCCCTGAAGGGCTCTAGAAGGGTCTGGGGGCTATTAGAAGCGTCCTGAGTGGGTCCAGAAGGGTCTGGGGGCCTTTTTAAAGGCCCTCAGGGGGATTATAAGGGTCTCGCGGCCTTTAGAAAGGCCCTGAGTGGCATTAGAAGGGTCTGGGTGCCTTTAGAAATGACGTGAGCGGCATTACAAAGGTATGGGGGCCTTTAGAAAGGCCCTGATGGGCATTAGAAGGGTCTGGGGGCCTTTAGAATGGTCCTGAGGGGGTCTAGAAGGGTCTGGAGGCATTTAAAACTGTCCTGAGAGGCTCTAGAAGTGTCTGGGTGCCTTTATAAGGGTCCTGAGGGGCATTAGAAGGGTCTCGGTGCCCTTATAAAAGCCCTGAGAGGAATTAGCAGGGTCTGGGGGACTTTAGAAGGGTCCTGAGGGTCTCTATAAGTGTCTGGGGGCCTTTAGAAGGGTCTTCAGGGGCTCTAGAAGGGTCTGGGGACCTTTAGAAAGACCCTGTGGGGCATTAGAAGGGTCTGGGGGCCTTTAGAATGCTCCTGAGGGGCAGTAGAAGGGTCTGGGGACCTTTATAAATGCCCTGAGGGGCATTAGAAGGGTCTGAGGGCCTTTAGAAAGGTCCTGAGAGGAATTAGAAGGGTCTTGTGGCCTTCATAAGGGTCCTGAAAGGCATTAGAAGGGTCTGGGGGCTTTTAGATGGGTCCTGAGGCAATCTAGAAGGGTCTGGGGGCCTTTACATGGGTCTTGAGTGTATTTAGAAGGGTGTGGAGGCCTTTAGAAAAGCCCTGAGGGGCTCTAGAAGGGTCTGGGGGCTATTAGAAGCATCCTGAAGGGGTCCAGAAGGGTCTGGGGGCCTTTTTAAAGGCCCTCAGGGGGATTATAAGGGTCTCGCGGCCTTTAGAAAGGCCCTGAGTGGCATTAGAAGGGTCTGGGTGCCTTTAGAAATGACCTGAGGGGCATTAGAAGGGTATGGGGGCCTTTAGAAAGGACCTGAGGGGCATTAGAAGGGTCTGGGGGCCTTTAGAATGGTCCTGAGGGGCTCTATAAGGGTCTGGGGGCCTTTAGAAGGGTCTTGAGGGGCTCTAGAAGGGTCTGGGGACCTTTAGAAAGGCCCTGTGGGGCATTAGAAGGGTCTGGGGGCTTTTAGAAGGGTCTTGAGGGGCTCTAGAAGGGTCTGGGGACTTTTAGAAAGGCCCTGTGGGGTATTAGAAGGGTCTGAGGTCCTTTAGAATGCTCCTGAGGGGCAGTAGAAGGGTCTGGGGACCTTTATAAGTGTCCTGACGGGCTCTAGAAGGGTCTGGTAACCTTTATAAATGCCCTGAGGGGCATTAGAAGGGTCTGAGGGCCTTTAGAAAGGTCCTGAGGGGCATTAGAAAGGTCTTGTGGCCTTCATAAGGGTCCTGAAAGGCATTAGAAGGGTTTGGGGTCTTTTAGATGGGTCCTGAGGCAATCTAGAAGGGTCTAGGGGCCTTTACATGGGTCTTGATGGTCATTAGAATGGTGTGGATGCCTTTAGAAAGGCCCTGAGGGGCTCTAGAAGGGTCTGGGGGCTATTTGAATCGTCCTGAGAGGGTCCAGAAGGGTCTGGGGGACTTTTTAAAGGCCCTCAAGGGGAATTATAAGGGTCTCGCGGCCTTTAGAAAGGCCCTGAGTGGCATTACAAAGGCCTGGGGTCATATAGAAAGGCCCTGAGAGGTTCTAGAAGTGTCTGGGGTACTTTAGAAAGGCCCTGAGGGGCATTAGAAGGGTCTGGGGGCCTTTAGAATGGTCCTGAGGGGGTCTAGAAGGGTCTAGAGGCATTTAAAACTGTCCTGAGAGGCTCTAGAAGGGTCTGGGTGCCTTTATAAGGGTTCTGAGGAGCATTAGAAGGGTCTGGGTGCCCTTATAAAAGCCCTGAGGGGAATTAGCAGGGTCTGGGGTCCTTTAGAAGGGTCCTGAGGGGCTCTATAAGGGTCTGGGGGCTTTTAGAAGGGTCTTCAGGGGCTCTAGAGGGGTCTGGGGACCTTTAGAAAGGCCCTGTGGGGCATTAGAAGGGTCTGGGGGCCTTTAGAATGCTCCTGAGGGGCAGTAGAAGGGTCTGGATACCTTTATAAGGGTCCTGACGGGCTCTAGAAGGGTCTGGGGACCTTTATAAGGGTCCTGACGGGCTCTAGAAGGGTCTGAGGGCCTTTAGAAAGGTCCTGAGGGGCATTAGAAGGGTCTTGTGGCCTTCATAAGGGTCCTGAAAGGCATTAGAAGGGTCTGGGGGCTTTTAGATGGGTCCTGAGGCAATCTAGAAGGGTCTAGGGGCCTTTACATGGGTCTTGAGGGTCATTAGAAGGGTGTGGAGGCCTTTAGAAAGGCCCTGAAAGGCATTAGAAGGGTCTGGGGGCTTTTAGATGGGTCCTGAGGCAATCTAGAAGGGTCTGGGGGCCTTTACATGGGTCTTGAGGGTCATTAGAAGGGTGTGGAGGCCTTTAGAAAGGCTCTGAAGGGATCTAGAAGGGTCTGGGGGCTATTAGAAGCGTCCTGAGGGGGTCCAGAAGGGTCTGGGGGCCTTTTTAAAGGCCCTCAGGGTGATTATAAGGGTCTCGCGGCCTTTAGAAAGGCCCTGAGTGGCATTAGATGGGTCTGGGTGCCTTTAGAAATGACCTGAGGGGCATTAGAAGGGTATGGGGGCCTTTAGAAAGGCCCTGAGGGGCATTAGAAGGGTCTGGGGGCCTTTAGAATGGTCCTGAGGGGGTCTAGAAGGGTCTGGGGGCATTTAAAACTGTCCTGAGAGGCTCTAGAAGGGTCTGGGTGCCTTTATAAGGGTCCTGAGGGGCTTTAGAAGGGTCTGGGTGCCCTTATAAAAGCCCTGAGGAGAATTAGCAGGGTCTGGGGGACTTCAGAAGGGTCCTGAGGGGCTCTATAAGGGTCTGGGGGCCTTTAGAAGGGTCTTCAGGGGCTCTAGAAGGGTCTGGGGACCTTTAGAAAGGCCCTGTGGGGCATTAGAAGGGTCTGGGGGCCTTTAGAAGGGTCCTGAGGGGATCTATAAGGGTCTGGGGGCCTTTAGAAGGGTCTTCAGGGGCTCTAGAAGGGTCTGGGGACCTTTAGAATGGCCCTGTGGGGCATTAGAAGGGTCTGGGGGCCTTTAGAATGCTCCTGAGGGGCAGTAAAATGGTCTGTGTACATTTAGAAAGGCCCTGACGGTCATTAGAATGGTCTGCAGGCCTTTAGAAGTGTCCTGAGGGGCTCTAGAATGGTCTGGGGGCCTTTATAAGGGTCCTGACGGGCTCTAGAAGGGTCTGGGAACCTTTATATATCCCCTGAGGGGCATTAGAAGGGTCTTAGGGCCTTTAGAAAGGTCCTGAGGGGCATTAGAAGGGTCTGGGTGCCCTTATGAAAGCCCTGAGGGGAATTAGCAGGGTCTCGGGACCTTTAGAAGGGTCCTGAGGGGCTCTATAAGGGTCTGGGGGCCTTTAGAACGGTCTTCAGGGGCTCTAGAAGGGTCTGGGGACCTTTAGAAAGGCCCTGTGGGGCATTAGAAGGGTCTGGGGGCCTTTAGAATGCTCCTGAGGGGCAGTAGAAGGGTCTGTGGACCTTTATAAGGCCCTGACGGTCATTAGAATGGTCTGCAGGCCTTTAGAAGTGTCCTGAGGGGCTCTAGAATGGTCTGGGGGCCTTTATAAGGGTCCTGACGGGCTCTAGAAGGGTCTGGGAACCTTTATAAATCCCCTGAGGGGCATTGGAAGGGTCTTGAGGCCTTCATAAGGGTCCTGAAATGCATTAGAAGGGTCTGGGGGCTTTTAGATGGGTCCTGAGGCAATCTAGAAGGGTCTAGGGGCCTTTACATGGGTCTTGAGGGTCATTAGAAGGGTGTGGAGGCCTTTAGAAAGGCGCTGAGGGGCTCTAGAAGGGTCTGGGGGCTATTAGAAGCGTCCTGAGGGGGTCCAGAATGGTCTGGGGGCCTTTTTAAAGGCCCTCAGGGGGATTATAAGGGTCTCGCGGCTTTTAAAAAGGCCCTGAGTGGCATTAGAAGGGTCTGGGGTCATATAGAAAGGCCCTTAGAGGTTCTAGAAGTGTCTGGGGTACTTTAGAAATGCCCTGAGGGGCATTAGAAGGGTCTGGGGGCCTTTAGAATGGTCCTGAGGGGTTCTAGAAGGGTCTGGAGGCATTTAAAACTGTCCTGAGAGGCTATAGAAGGGTCTGGGTGCCTTTATAAGGGTCCTGAGGAGCTTTAGAAGGGTCTGGGTGCCCTTATAAAAGACCTGAGGGGAATTAGCATGGTCTGGGGGCCTTTAGTAGGGTCTTCAGGGGCTCTAGAAGGGTCTGGGGACCTTTAGAAAGGCCCTGTGGGGCATTAGAAGGGTCTGGGGGCCTTTAGAATGCTCCTGAGGGGCAGTAGAAGGGTCTGGGGACCTTTATAAGGGTCCTGACGGGCTCTAGAAGGGTCTGGGGACCTTTATAAGGGTCCTGACGTGCTCTAGAAGGGTCTGGGGACCTTTATAAGGGTCCTGACGAGCTCTAGAAGGGTCTGAGGGCCTTTAGAAAGGTCCTGAGGGGCATTAGAAGGGTCTTGTGGCCTTCATAAGGGTCCTGAAAGGCATTAGAAGGGTCTGGGGGCTTTTAGATGGGTCCTGAGGCAATCTAGAAGGGTCTAGGGGCCTTTACATGGGTCTTGAGGGTCATTAGAAGGGTGTGGAGGCCTTTAGAAAGGCCCTGAAAGGCATTAGAAGGGTCTGGGGGCTTTTAGATGGGTCCTGAGGCAATCTAGAAGGGTCTGGGGGCCTTTACATGGGTTTTGATGGTCATTAGAAGGGTGTGGAGGCCTTTAGAAAGGCCCTGAGGGGCTCTAGAAGGGTCTGGGGGCTATTAGAAGCGTCCTGAGGGGGTCCAGAAGGGTCTGGGGGCCTTTTTAAAGGCCCTCAGGGGGAGTATAAGGGTCTCGCGGCCTTTAGAAAGGCCCTGACTGGCATTAGAAGGGTCTGGGTGCCTTTTAAAAAGACCTGAGGGGCATTAGAAGGGTATGGGGGCCTTTAGAAAGGCCCTGAGGGGCATTAGAAGGGTCTGGGGGCCTTTAGAAGGGTCTGGAGGCATTTAAAACTGTCCTGAGAGGCTCTAGAAGGGTCTGGGTGCCTTTATAAGGGTCCTGAGGGGCATTAGAAGGGTCTGGGTGCCCTTATAAAAGCCCTGAAAGGAATTAGCAGGGTCTGGGTCCTTAGAAGGGTCCTGAGGGGCTCTATAAGGGTCTGGGGGCCTTTAGAAGGGTCTTCAGGGGCTCTAGTAGGGTCTGGGGACCTTTAGAAAGGCCCTGTGGGGCATTAGAAGGGTCTGGGGGCCTTTAGAATGCTCCTGAGGGGCAGTAGAAGGGTCTGGGGACGTTTATAAAGGCCCTGACGGGCATTAGAATGGTCTGCGGGATTTAGAAGTGTCCTGAGGGGCTCTAGAATGGTCTGGGGGCCTTTATAACGGTCCTGACGGGCTCTTGAAGGGTCTGGGAACCTTTATAAATGCACTGATGGGCATTAGAAGGGTCTTGTGGCCTTCATAAGGGTCCTGAAAGGCATTAGAAGGCTCTGGGGGCATTTAGATGGGTCCTGAGGAACTCTAGAAGGGTCTAGGGGCCTTTACATGGGTCTTGAGGGTCATTAGAAGGATGTGGAGGCCTTTAGAAAGGCCCGGAAAGGCATTAGAAGGGTCTGGGGGCTTTTAGATGGGTCCTGAGGCAATCTAGAAGGGTCTGGGGGCCTTTAAATTGGTCTTGAGGGTCATTAGAATGGTGTGGAGGCCTTTAGAAAGGCCCTGAGGAGCTCTATAAGGGTCTGGGGGCCTTTAGAAGGGTCTTCAGGGGCTCTAGAAGGGTCTGGGGACCTTTAGAAAGGCCCTGTGGGGCATTAGAAGGGTCTGGGGGCCTTTAGAATGCTCCTGAGGGGCAGTAGAAGGGTCTGGGGACCTTTATAAAGGCCCTGACGGGCATTAGAATGGTCTGCGGGATTTAGAAGTGTCCTGAGGGGCTCTAGAATGGTCTGGGGGCCTTTATAAGGGTCCTGACGGGCTCTAGAAGGGTCTGGGAACCTTTATAAATGCCCTGAGGGGTATTAGAATGGTCTGAGGGCCTTTAGAAAGGTCCTGAGGGGCATTAGAAGGGTCTGGGGGCTTTTAGATGGGTCCTGAGGCAATCTAGAAGGTCTGGGGGCCTTTACATGGGTCTTGAGGGTCATTAGAAGGATGTGGAGGCCTTTAGAAAGGCCCTGAAAGGCATTAGAAGGGTCTGGGGGCTTTTAGATGGGTCCTGAGGCAATCTAGAAGAGTCTAGGGGCCTTTACATGGGTCTTGAGGGTCATTAGAAGGGTGTGGAGGCCTTTAGAAAGGCCCTGAGGGGCTCTAGAAGGGTCTGGGGGCTATTAGAATCGTCCTGAGTGGGTCCAGAAGGGTCTGGGGGCCTTTTTAAAGGCCCTCAGGGGGATTATAAGGGTCTCGCGGCCTTTAGAAAGGCCCTGAGTGGCATTACAAGGGCCTGGGGTCATATAGAAAGGCCCTGAGGGGCATTAGAAGGGTCTGGGGGCCTTTAGAATGGTCCTGAGGGGGTCTAGAAGGGTCTGGAGGCATTTAAAACTGTCCTGAGAGGCTCTAGAAGGGTCTGGGTGCCTTTATAAAAGCCCTGAGGGGAATTAGCAGGGTCTGGGGGACTTTAGAAGAGTCCTGAGGGGCTCTATAAGGGTTTGGGGGCCTTTAGAAGGGTCTTCAGGGGCTCTAGAAGGGTCTGGGGACCTTTAGAAAGGCCCTGTGGAGCATTAGAAGGGTCTGGAGGCCTTTAGAATGCTCCTGAGGGGCAGTAGAAGGGTCTGGGGACCTTTATAAGTGTCCTGACTGGCTCTAGAAGGGTCTGGGGACCTTTATAAGGGTCCTGACGTGCTCTAGAATGGTCTGGGGACCTTTATACGGGTCCTGACGAGCTCTAGAAGGGTCTGAGGGCCTTTAGAAAGGTCCTGAGGGGCATTAGAAGGGTCTTGTGGCCTTCATAAGGGTCCTGAAAGGCATTAGAAGGGTCTGGGGGCCTTTTTAAAGGCCCTCAGTGGAATTATAAGGGTCTCGCGGCCTTTAGAAAGGCCCTGAGTTGCATTAGAAGGGTCTGGGTGCCTTTTAAAAAGACCTGAGGGGCATTAGAAGGGTATGGGGGCCTTTAGAAAGGCCCTGAGGGGCATTAGAAGGGTCTGGGGGCCTTTAGAAGGGTCCTGAGGCGCATTAGAAGGGTCTGGAGGCAATTAAAACTGTCCTGAGAGGCTCTAGAAGGGTCTGGGTGCCTTTATAAGGGTCCTGAGGGGCATTAGAAGGGTCTGGGTTCCCTTATAAATGCCCTGAAAGGAATTAGCAGGGTCTGGGTCCTTAGAAGGGTCCCGAGGGTCTCTATAAGTGTCTGGGGGCCTTTAGAAGGGTCTTCAGGGGCTCTAGAAGGGTCTGGGGACCTTTAGAAAGGCCCTGTGGGGCATTAGAAGGGTCTGGGGTCCTTTAGAATGCTCTTGAGGGGCAGTAGAAGGGTCTGGGGACGTTTATAAAGGCCCTGACGGGCATTAGAATGGTCTGCGGGATTTAGAAGTGTACTGAGAGGCTCTAGAATGTTCTGGGGGCCTTTATAACGGTCCTGACGGGCTCTTGAAGGGTCTGGGAACCTTTATAAATGCCCTGAGGGGCATTAGAAGGGTCTTGTGGCCTTCATAAGGGTCCTGAAAGGCATTAGAAGGCTCTGGGGGCTTTTAGATGGGTCCTGAGGCACTCTAGAAGGGTCTAGGGGCCTTTACATGGGTCTTGAGGGTCATTAGAAGGATGTGGAGGCCTTTAGAAAGGCCCTGAAAGGCATTAGAAGGGTCTGGGGGCTTTTAGATGGGTCCTGAGGCAATCTAGAAGGGTCTGGGGGCCTTTACATGGGTTTTGAAGGTCATTAGAAGGCTGTGGAGGCCTTTAGAAAGGCCCTGAGGGGCTCTAGAAGGGTCTGGGGGCTATTAGAAGCGTCCTGAGGGGGTCCAGAAGGGTCTGGGGGCCTTTAGAAGGGTCTTCAGGGGCTCTAGAAGGGTCTGGGGACCTTTAGAAAGGCCCTGTGGGGCATTAGAAGGGTCTGGGGGCCTTTAGAAGGGTCCTGAGGGGATCTATAAGGGTCTGGGGGCCTTTAGAAGGGTCTTCAGGGGCTCTAGAAGGGTCTGGGGACCTTTAGAAAGGCCCTGTGGGGCATTAGAAGGGTCTGGGGGCCTTTAGAATGCTCCTGAGGGGCAGTAAAATGGTCTGTGTACCTTTAGAAAGGCCCTGACGGTCATTAGAATGGTCTGCAGGCCTTTAGAAGTGTCCTGAGGGGCTCTAGAATGGTCTGGGGGCCTTTATAAGGGTCCTGACGGGCTCTAGAAGGGTCTGGGAACCTTTATATATCCCCTGAGGGGCATTAGAAGGGTCTTAGGGCCTTTAGAAAGGTCCTGAGGGGCATTAGAAGGGTCTGGGTGCCCTTATGAAAGCCCTGAGGGGAATTAGCAGGGTCTCGGGACCTTTAGAAGGGTCCTGAGGGGCTCTATAAGGGTCTGGGGGCCTTTAGAACGGTCTTCAGGGGCTCTAGAAGGGTCTGGGGACCTTTAGAAAGGCCCTGTGGGGCATTAGAAGGGTCTGGGGGCCTTTAGAATGCTCCTGAGGGGCAGTAGAAGGGTCTGTGGACCTTTATAAGGCCCTGACGGTCATTAGAATGGTCTGCAGGCCTTTAGAAGTGTCCTGAGGGGCTCTAGAATGGTCTGGGGGCCTTTATAAGGGTCCTGACGGGCTCTAGAAGGGTCTGGGAACCTTTATAAATCCCCTGAGGGGCATTGGAAGGGTCTTGAGGCCTTCATAAGGGTCCTGAAATGCATTAGAAGGGTCTGGGGGCTTTTAGATGGGTCCTGAGGCAATCTAGAAGGGTCTAGGGGCCTTTACATGGGTCTTGAGGGTCATTAGAAGGGTGTGGAGGCCTTTAGAAAGGCGCTGAGGGGCTCTAGAAGGGTCTGGGGGCTATTAGAAGCGTCCTGAGGGGGTCCAGAATGGTCTGGGGGCCTTTTTAAAGGCCCTCAGGGGGATTATAAGGGTCTCGCGGCTTTTAAAAAGGCCCTGAGTGGCATTAGAAGGGTCTGGGGTCATATAGAAAGGCCCTTAGAGGTTCTAGAAGTGTCTGGGGTACTTTAGAAATGCCCTGAGGGGCATTAGAAGGGTCTGGGGGCCTTTAGAATGGTCCTGAGGGGTTCTAGAAGGGTCTGGAGGCATTTAAAACTGTCCTGAGAGGCTATAGAAGGGTCTGGGTGCCTTTATAAGGGTCCTGAGGAGCTTTAGAAGGGTCTGGGTGCCCTTATAAAAGACCTGAGGGGAATTAGCAGGGTCTGGGGGCCTTTAGTAGGGTCTTCAGGGGCTCTAGAAGGGTCTGGGGACCTTTAGAAAGGCCCTGTGGGGCATTAGAAGGGTCTGGGGGCCTTTAGAATGCTCCTGAGGGGCAGTAGAAGGGTCTGGGGACCTTTATAAGGGTCCTGACGGGCTCTAGAAGGGTCTGGGGACCTTTATAAGGGTCCTGACGTGCTCTAGAAGGGTCTGGGGACCTTTATAAGGGTCCTGACGAGCTCTAGAAGGGTCTGAGGGCCTTTAGAAAGGTCCTGAGGGGCATTAGAAGGGTCTTGTGGCCTTCATAAGGGTCCTGAAAGGCATTAGAAGGGTCTGGGGGCTTTTAGATGGGTCCTGAGGCAATCTAGAAGGGTCTAGGGGCCTTTACATGGGTCTTGAGGGTCATTAGAAGGGTGTGGAGGCCTTTAGAAAGGCCCTGAAAGGCATTAGAAGGGTCTGGGGGCTTTTAGATGGGTCCTGAGGCAATCTAGAAGGGTCTGGGGGCCTTTACATGGGTTTTGATGGTCATTAGAAGGGTGTGGAGGCCTTTAGAAAGGCCCTGAGGGGCTCTAGAAGGGTCTGGGGGCTATTAGAAGCGTCCTGAGGGGGTCCAGAAGGGTCTGGGGGCCTTTTTAAAGGCCCTCAGGGGGAGTATAAGGGTCTCGCGGCCTTTAGAAAGGCCCTGACTGGCATTAGAAGGGTCTGGGTGCCTTTTAAAAAGACCTGAGGGGCATTAGAAGGGTATGGGGGCCTTTAGAAAGGCCCTGAGGGGCATTAGAAGGGTCTGGGGGCCTTTAGAAGGGTCTGGAGGCATTTAAAACTGTCCTGAGAGGCTCTAGAAGGGTCTGGGTGCCTTTATAAGGGTCCTGAGGGGCATTAGAAGGGTCTGGGTGCCCTTATAAAAGCCCTGAAAGGAATTAGCAGGGTCTGGGTCCTTAGAAGGGTCCTGAGGGGCTCTATAAGGGTCTGGGGGCCTTTAGAAGGGTCTTCAGGGGCTCTAGAAGGGTCTGGGGACCTTTAGAAAGGCCCTGTGGGGCATTAGAAGGGTCTGGGGGCCTTTAGAATGCTCCTGAGGGGCAGTAGAAGGGTCTGGGGACCTTTATAAAGGCCCTGACGGGCATTAGAATGGTCTGCGGGATTTAGAAGTGTCCTGAGGGGCTCTAGAATGGTCTGGGGGCCTTTATAAGGGTCCTGACGGGCTCTAGAAGGGTCTGGGAACCTTTATAAATGCCCTGAGGGGCATTAGAATGGTCTGAGGGCCTTTAGAAAGGTCCTGAGGGGCATTAGAAGGGTCTGGGGGCTTTTAGATGGGTCCTGAGGCAATCTAGAAGGGTCTGGGGGCCTTTACATGGGTCTTGAGGGTCATTAGAAGGATGTGGAGGCCTTTAGAAAGGCCCTGAAAGGCATTAGAAGGGTCTGGGGGCTTTTAGATGGGTCCTGAGGCAATCTAGAAGAGTCTAGGGGCCTTTACATGGGTCTTGAGGGTCATTAGAAGGGTGTGGAGGCCTTTAGAAAGGCCCTGAGGGGCTCTAGAAGGGTCTGGGGGCTATTAGAATCGTCCTGAGTGGGTCCAGAAGGGTCTGGGGGCCTTTTTAAAGGCCCTCAGGGGGATTATAAGGGTCTCGCGGCCTTTAGAAAGGCCCTGAGTGGCATTACAAGGGCCTGGGGTCATATAGAAAGGCCCTGAGGGGCATTAGAAGGGTCTGGGGGCCTTTAGAATGGTCCTGAGGGGGTCTAGAAGGGTCTGGAGGCATTTAAAACTGTCCTGAGAGGCTCTAGAAGGGTCTGGGTGCCTTTATAAAAGCCCTGAGAGGAATTAGCAGGGTCTGGGGGACTTTAGAAGGGTCCTGAGGGGCTCTATAAGGGTTTGGGGGCCTTTAGAAGGGTCTTCAGGGGCTCTAGAAGGGTCTGGGGACCTTTAGAAAGGCCCTGTGGAGCATTAGAAGGGTCTGGAGGCCTTTAGAATGCTCCTGAGGGGCAGTAGAAGGGTCTGGGGACCTTTATAAGTGTCCTGACTGGCTCTAGAAGGGTCTGGGGACCTTTATAAGGGTCCTGACGTGCTCTAGAAGGGTCTGGGGACCTTTATAAGGGTCCTGACGAGCTCTAGAAGGGTCTGAGGGCCTTTAGAAAGGTCCTGAGGGGCATTAGAAGGGTCTTGTGTCCTTCATAAGGGTCCTGAAAGGCATTAGAAGGGTCTGGGGTCTTTTGGATGGGTCCTGAGGCAATCTAGAAGGGTCTGGGGGCCTTTACATGGGTTTTGATGGTCATTAGAAGGGTGTGGAGGCCTTTAGAAAGGCCCTGAGGGGCTCTAGAAGGGTCTGGGGGCTATTAGAAGCGTCCTGAGGGGGTCCAGAAGGGTCTGGGGGCCTTTTTAAAGGCCCTCAGTGGAATTATAAGGGTCTCGCGGCCTTTAGAAAGGCCCTGAGTTGCATTAGAAGGGTCTGGGTGCCTTTTAAAAAGACCTGAGGGGCATTAGAAGGGTATGGGGGCCTTTAGAAAGGCCCTGAGGGGCATTAGAAGGGTCTGGGGGCCTTTAGAAGGGTCCTGAGGCGCATTAGAAGGGTCTGGAGGCATTTAAAACTGTCCTGAGAGGCTCTAGAAGGGTCTGGGTGCCTTTATAAGGGTCCTGAGGGGCATTAGAAGGGTCTGGGTTCCCTTATAAATGCCCTGAAAGGAATTAGCAGGGTCTGGGTCCTTAGAAGGGTCCCGAGGGTCTCTATAAGTGTCTGGGGGCCTTTAGAAGGGTCTTCAGGGGCTCTAGAAGGGTCTGGGGACCTTTAGAAAGGCCCTGTGGGGCATTAGAAGGGTCTGGGGTCCTTTAGAATGCTCTTGAGGGGCAGTAGAAGGGTCTGGGGACGTTTATAAAGGCCCTGACGGGCATTAGAATGGTCTGCGGGATTTAGAAGTGTACTGAGAGGCTCTAGAATGTTCTGGGGGCCTTTATAACGGTCCTGACGGGCTCTTGAAGGGTCTGGGAACCTTTATAAATGCCCTGAGGGGCATTAGAAGGGTCTTGTGGCCTTCATAAGGGTCCTGAAAGGCATTAGAAGGCTCTGGGGGCTTTTAGATGGGTCCTGAGGCACTCTAGAAGGGTCTAGGGGCCTTTACATGGGTCTTGAGGGTCATTAGAAGGATGTGGAGGCCTTTAGAAAGGCCCTGAAAGGCATTAGAAGGGTCTGGGGGCTTTTAGATGGGTCCTGAGGCAATCTAGAAGGGTCTGGGGGCCTTTACATGGGTTTTGATGGTCATTAGAAGGCTGTGGAGGCCTTTAGAAAGGCCCTGAGGGGCTCTAGAAGGGTCTGGGGGCTATTAGAAGCGTCCTGAGGGGGTCCAGAAGGGTCTGGGGGCCTTTTTAAAGGCCTTCAGGGGGAGTATAAGGGTCTCGCGGCCTTTAGAAAGGCCCTGAGTGGCATTAGAAGGGTCTGGGTGCCTTTTAAAAAGACCTGAGGGGCATTAGAAGGGTATGGGGGCCTTTAGAAAGGCCCTGAGGGTCATTAGAAGGGTCTGGGGGCCTTTAGAAGGGTCCTGAGGGGCATTAGAAGGGTCTGGAGGCATTTAAAACTGTCCTGAGAGGCTCTAGAAGGGTCTGGGTGCCTTTATAAGGGTCCTGAGGGGCATTAGAAGGGTCTGGGTGCCCTTATAAAAGCCCTGCGGGGAATTAGCAGGGTCTGGGTCCTTAGAAGGGTCCTGAGGGGCTCTATAAGTGTCTGGGGGCCTTTAGAAGGGTCTTCAGGGGCTCTAGAAGGGTCTGGGGACCTTTAGAAAGGCCCTGTGGGGCATTAGAAGGGTCTGGAGGCATTTAAAACTGTCCTGAGAGGCTCTAGAAGGGTCTGGGTGCCTTTATAAGGGTCCTGAGGGGCATTAGAACGGTCTGGGTGCCCTTATAAAAGCCCTGAGGGGAATTAGCAGGGTCTGGGGGACTTTAGAAGGGTCCTGAGGGGCTCTATAAGGGTCTGGGGGCCTTTAGAAGGGTCTTCAGGGGCTCTAGAAGGGTCTGGGGACCTTTAGAAAGGCCCTGTGGGGCATTAGAAGGGTCTGGGGGCCTTTAGAATGCTCCTGAGGGGCAGTAGAAGGGTCTGGGGACGTTTATAAAGGCCCTGACGGGCATTAGAATGGTCTGCGGGATTTAGAAGTGTACTGAGAGGCTCTAGAATGTTCTCGGGGCCTTTATAACGGTCCTGACGGGCTCTTGAAGGGTCTGGGAACCTTTATAAATGCCCTGAGGGGTATTAGAAGGGTCTTGTGGCCTTCATAAGGGTCCTGAAAGGCATTAGAAGGCTCTGGGGGCTTTTAGATGGGTCCTGAGGCACTCTAGAAGGGTCTAGGGGCCTTTACATGGGTCTTGAGGGTCATTAGAAGGATGTGGAGGCCTTTAGAAAGGCCCTGAAAGGCATTAGAAGGGTCTGGGTGCTTTAGATGGGTCCTGAGGCAATCTAAAAGGGTCTGGGGGCCTTTAAATGGGTCTTGAGGGTCATTAGAATGGTGTGGAGGCCTTTAGAAAGGCCCTGAGGGGATCTATAAGGGTCTGGGGGCCTTTAGAAGGGTCTTCAGGGGCTCTAGAAGGGTCTGGGGACCTTTAGAAAGGCCCTGTGGGGCATTAAAAGGGTCTGGGGGCCTTTAGAATGCTCCTGAGGGGCAGTAGAAGGGTCTGGGGGCCTTTAGAATGGTCCTCAGGGGGTCTAGAAGGGTCTGGAGACATTTAAAACTGTCCTGGGAGGCTCTAGAAGGGTCTGGGTGCCTTTATAAGGGTCCTGAGGGGCATTAGAAGGGTCTGGGTGCCCTTATAAAAGCCCTGAGGAGAATTAGCAGGGTCTGGAGGACTTCAGAAGGGTCCTGAGGGGCTCTATAAGGGTGTGGGGGCCTTTAGAAGGGTCTTCAGGGGCTCTAGAAGGGTCTGGGGACCTTTAGAAAGGCCCTGTGGGGCATTAGAAGGGTCTGGGGGCCTTTAGAATGGTCCTGAGGGGGTCTAGAAGGGTCTGGGAACCACTATAAATGCCCTGAGGGGCATTAGAAGGGTCTGAGGGCCTTTAGAAAGGTCCTGAGAGGCATTAGAAGGGTCTTGTGGCCTTCATAATGGTCCTGAAAGGCATTAGAAGGGTCTGGGGGCTTTTAGATGGGTCCTGAGGCAATCTAGAAGGGTCTAGAGGCCTTTACATGGGTCTTGAGGATCATTAGAAGGGTGTGGAGGCCTTTAGAAAGGCCCTGAGGGGCTCTAGAAGGGTCTGGGGTCTATTAGAAGCGTCCTGAGGGGGTCCAGAAGGGTCTGGGGGCCTTTTTAAAGGTCCTCAGGGGGATTATAAGGGTCTCGCGGCCTTTAGAAAGGCCCTGAGTGGCATTACAAGGGCCTGGGGTCATATAGAAAGGCCCTGAGGGGCATTAGAAGGGTCTGGGGGCCTTTAGAATGGTCCTGAGGGGGTCTAGAAGGGTCTGGAGTCTTTTAAAACGGTCCTGAGAGGCTCTAGAAGGGTCTGGGTGCCTTTATAAAAGCCCTGAGGGGAATTAGCAGGGTCTGGGGGACTTTAGAATGGTCCTGAGGGGCTCTATAAGGGTTTGGGGGCCTTTAGAAGGGTCTTCAGGGGCTCTAGAAGGGTCTGGGGACCTTTAGAAAGGCCCTGTGGGGCATTAGAAGGGTCTGGAGGCCTTTAGAATGCTCCTGAGGGGCAGTAGAAGGGTCTGGGGACCTTTATAAGTGTCCTGACGGGTTCTAGAAGGGTCTGGGAACCTTTATAAATGAGCTGAGGGGCATTAGAAGGGTCTGAGGGCCTTTAGAAAGGTCCTGAGGGGCATTAGAAGGGTCTTGTGGCCTTCATAAGGGTCCTGAAAGGCATTAGAAGGGTCTGGGGGCTTTTAGATGGGTCCTGAGGCAATCTAGAAGGGTCTGGGGGCCTTTACATGGGTCTTGAGGGTCATTAGAAGGGTGTGGAGGCCTTTAGAAAGGCCCTGAAGGGCTCTAGAAGGGTCTGGGGGCTATTAGAAGCGTCCTGAGGGGGTCCAGAATGGTCTGGGGGCCTTTATAAAGGCCCTCAGGGGGATTATAAGGGTCTCGCAGCCTTTAGAAAGGCCCTGAGTGGCATTAGAAGGGTCTGGGTGCCTTTAGAAATGACCTGAGGGGCATTACAAGGGTATGGGGGTATTTATAAAGGCCCTGAGGGGCATTAGAAGGGTCTGAGGGCCTTTAGAATGGTCCTGAGGGGGTCTAGATGGGTCTGGAGGCATTTAAAACTGTCCTGGGAGGCTCTAGAAGGGTCTGGGTGCCTTTATAAGGGTCCTGAGGGGCATTAGAAGGGTCTGGGTGCCCTTATAAAAGCCCTGAGGAGAATTAGCAGGGTCTGGAGGACTTCAGAAGGGTCCTGAGGGGCTCTATAAGGGTCTGGGGGCCTTTAGAAGGGTCTTCAGGTGCTCTAGAAGGGTCTGGGGACCTTTAGAAAGGCCCTGTGGGGCATTAGAATGGTCTGGGGGCCTTTAGAATGGTTCTGAGGTTGTCTAGAAGGGTCTGGGAACCACTATAAATGCCCTGAGGGGCATTAGAAGGGTCTGAGGGCCTTTAGAAAGGTCCTCAGGGGCATTAGAAGGGTCTTGTGGCCTTCATAAGGGTCCTGAAAGGCATTAGAAGGGTCTGGGGGCTTTTAGATGGGTCCTGAGGCAATCTAGAAGGGTCTAGAGGCCTTTACATGGGTCTTGAGGATCATTAGAAGGGTGTGGAGGCCTTTAGAAAGGCCCTGAGGGGCTCTAGAAGGGTCTGGGGTCTATTAGAAGCGTCCTGAGGGGGTCTAGAAGGGTCTGGGGGCCTTTTTAAAGGTCCTCAGGGGGATTATAAGGGTCTCGCAGCCATTAGAAAGGCCCTGAGTTGCATTAGAAGGTTCTGGGTGCCTTTAGAAATGTCCTGAGGGGCTCTTGAAGGGTCTGGGGGCCTTTAGAAATGTCCTGAGGGTCATTAGAAGGGTATGGGGGCCTTTAGAAAGGCCCTGAGGGGCATTACAAGGGTCTGGTGTCATATAGAAAGGCCCTGAGAGGTTCTAGAAGTGTCTGGGTACTTTAGAAAGGCCCTGAGGTGCATTAGAAGGGTCTGGGGGCCTTTAGAATGGTCCTGAGGGGCATTAGAAGGGTCTGGGGACCTTAAGAAAGGTCCTCAGGGGCATTAGAAGTGTCTGGGCGCCTTTAGAATGGCCCTGAGGGGGTCTAGAAGGGTCTGGAGGCATTTAAAACTTTCCTGAGAGGCTCTAGAAGGGTCTGGGTGCCTTTATAAGGGTCCTGAGAGTCATTTGAAGGGTCTTGTGGCCCTTATAATAGCCCTGAGTGGAATTAGCAGGGTCTGGGGGACTTTAGAAGGGTCCTGAGGGGCATTAGAATGGTCTGGGCGCCTTTAGAAGGGTCCTGAGGGGCATTAGAAGGGTCTGGGCGCTTTTAGATGGGTCCTGCGGCAATCTAGAAGGGTCTGGGGGCCTTTACATGGGTCTTGAGGGTCATTAGAAGGGTGTGGAGGCCTTTAGAAAGGCCCTGAGGGGCTCTAGAAGGGTCTGGGGGCTATTAGAAGCGTCCTGAGGGGGTCCAGAAGGGTCTGGGGGCCTTTTTAAAGGTCCTTAGGGGGATTATAAGGGTCTCGCAGCCTTTAGAAAGGCCCTGAGTGGCATTAGAAGGCTCTGGGTGCCTTTAGAAATGTCCTGACGGCCTCTAGAAGGGTCTGGGGGCCTTTAGATATGTCCTGAGGGGCTCTAGAAGGGTCTGGGGGCCTTTAGAAAGGCCCTGAGGGGCATTACAAGGGTCTCGGATCATATAGAAAGGGCCTGAGAGGTTCTAGAATTGTCTGGGGTACTTTAGAAAGGCCCTGAGGGGCATTAGAATGGTCTGGGTGCCTTTATAAGGGTCCTGAGGGGCATTAGAAGGGTCTGTGGGCCTTTAGAATTGTCCAGAGGGGGTCTAGAAGGGTCTGGAGGCATTTAAAACTGTCCTGAGAGGCTCTAGAAGGGTCTGGGTGCCTTTATAAGGGTCCTGAGGGGCCTTAGAAGGGTCTGGGTGCCCTTATAAAAGCCCTGAAAGGAATTAGCAGGGTCTGGGGGACTTTAGAAGGGTCCTGAGGGGCTCTATAATGGTCTGGGGGCCTTTAGAAGGGTCTTCAGGGGCTCTAGAAGGGTCTGGGGACCTTTAGAAAGGCCCTGTGGGGCATTAGAAGGGTCTGGGGGCCTTTAGAATGCTCCTGAGGGGCAGTAGAAGGTTCTGAGGACCTTTATAAAGGCCCTGACGGGCATTAGAATGGTCTGTGGGCCTTTAGAAGTGTCCTGAGGGGCTCTAGAATGGTCTGGGGGCCTTTATAAATGCCCTGAGGGGCATTAGAAGGGTCTTGTGGCCTTCATAAGGGTCCTGAAATGCATTTGAAGGGTCTGGGGTCTTTTAGATGGGTCCTGAGGCAATCTAGAAGGGTCTGGGTGCCTTTACATGGGTCTTGAGGGTCATTAGAAGGGTGTGGAGGCCTTTAGAAAGGCCCTGAAAGGCATTAGAAGGGTCTGGGGGCTTTTAGATGGGTCCTGATGCAATCTAGAAGGGTCTGGGGGCCTTTACATGGGTCTTGAGGGTCATTAGAAGGGTGTGGAGGCCTTTAGAAAGGCCCTGAGGGGCTCTAGAAGGGTCTGGGGGCTATTAGAAGCGTCCTGAGGTGGTCCAGAATGGTCTGGGGGCCTTTTTAAAGGTCCTCAGGGGGATTATAAGGGTCTCGCAGCCTTTAGAAAGGCCCTGAGTGGAATTAGAAGGGTCTGGGTGCCTTTAGAAATGTCCTGAGGGGCTCTTGAATGGTCTGGGGGCCTTTAGAAATGTCCTGAGGGTCATTAGAAGGGTGTGGGGGCCTTTAGAAAGGCCCTGAGGGGCATTACAAGGGTCTGGGTTCATATAGAAAGGCCCTGAGAGGTTCTAGAAGTGTCTGGGGTAATTTAGAAAGGCCCTGCGGGGCATTAGAAGGGTCTGGGGGCCTTTATAAGGGTCCTGAGGGGCACTAGAATGGTCTGGGGGCCTTTAGAAGGGTCCTGAGGGGCATTAGAAGGGTATTGTGGCCCTTATAAAAGCCCTGAGGGGAATTAGCAGGGTCTGGGGGATATTAGAAGGGTCCTGAGGGGCTCTATAAGGGTCTGGGGGACCTTTAGAAAGGCCCTGTGGGGCATTAGAAGGGTCTGGGTGCCTTTAGAATGCTCCTGAGGGGCAGTAGAAGGGTCTGGGGACCTTTTTAAAGGCCCTGACGGGCATTAGAATGGTCTGCGGGCCTTTAGAAGTGTCCTGAGGGGCTCTAGAATGGTCTGGGGGCCTTTATAAGGGTCCTGACGGGCTCTAGAAGGGTCTGGGAACCTTTATAAATGCCCTGAGGGGCATTAAAAGGGTCTGAGGGCCTTTAGAAAGGTCCTGAGGGGCATTACAAGGGTCTTGTGGCCTTCATAAGGGTCCTGAAAGGCATTAGAAGGGTCTGGGGTCTTTTAGATGGGTCCTGAGGCAATCTAGAAGGGTCTGGGGGCCTTTACATGGGTCTTGAGGGTCATTAGAAGGGTGTGGAGGCCTTTAGAAAGGCCCTGAGGGGCTCTAGAAGGGTCTGGGGGCTATTAGAAGCGTCCTGAGGGGGTCCAGAAGGGTCTGGGGGCCTTTTTAAAGGCCCTCTGGGGGATTATAAGGGTCTCGCAGCCTTTAGAAAGGCCCTGATTGGCATTAGAAGGTTCTGGGTGCCTTTAGAACTGTCCTGAGGGGCTCTTGAAGGGTCTGGGGGCCTTTAGAAATGTCCTGAGGGGCATTATAAGCGTCTCGTGGCTTTTAGAAAGGCCCTGAGTGGCATTACAAGGGTCTGGGGTCATATAGAAAGGCCCTGAGAGGTTCTAGAAGTGTCTGGGGTACTTTAGAAAGGCCCTGAGGGGCATTAGAAGGGTCTGGGGGCCATTAGAATGGTCCTGAGGGGCATTAGAAGGTTCTGGGGGCCTTTAGAATGGTCCTGAGGGGGTCTAGAAGGGTCTGGAGGCATTTAAATCCGTCCTGAGAGGCTCTAGAAGGGTCTGGGTGCCTTTATAAGGGTCTTGAGGGGCATTAGAAGGGTCTGCGTGCCCTTATAAAAGCCCTGAGGGGAATTAGCAGGGTCTGGGGGACTTTACAAGGGTCCTGAGGGGCTCTATAAGGGTCTGCGGGCCTTTAGAAGGGTCTTCAGGGGCTCTAGAAGGGTCTGGGGACCTTTAGAAAGGCCCTGTGGGGCATTAGAAGGGTCTGGGGGCCTTTAGAATGCTCCTGAGGGGCTCTATAAGGGTCTGGGGACCTTTATAAGTGTCCTGACTGGCTCTAGAAGGGTCTGGGAACCTTTATAAATGCCCTGAGGGGCATTAGAAGGGTCTGAGGGCCTTTAGAAAGGTCCTGAGGGTCATTAGAAGGGTCTTGTGGCCTTCATAAGGGTCCTGAAAGGCATTAGAAGGGTCTGGGGCTTTTAGATGCGTCCTGAGGCAATCTAGAATGGTCTAGGGGCCTTTACATGGGTCTTGAGGGTCATTAGAAGGGTGTGGAGGCCTTTAGAAAGGCCCTGAGGGGCTCTAGAAGGGTCTGGGGGCTATTAGAAGCGTCCTGAGGGGGTCCAGAAGGGTCTGGGGCCTTTTTAAAGGCCCTCAGGGGGATTATAAGGGTCTCGCGGCCTTTAGAAAGGCCCTGAGTGGCATTAGAAGGGTCTGGGTGCCTTTAGAAAGGCCCTGAGGGGCATTACAAAAGTATGGGGGCCTTTAGAAAGGCCCTGAGGGGTATTAGAAGCGTCTGGGGGCCTTTAGAATGGTCCTGAGGGGGGTCTAGAAGGGTCTGGAGGCATTTAAAACTGTCCTGAGAGGCTCTAGAAGGGTCTGGGTGCATTTATAAGGGTCCTGAGGGGCATTACAAGGGTCTGGGTGCCCTTATAAAAGCCCTGCGGGGAATTAGCAGGGTCTGGGGGACTTTAGAAGGGTCCTTAGGGGCTCTAGAAGGGTCTGGGGACCTTTAGAAAGGCCCTGTGGGGCATTAGAAGGGTCTGGGGGCCTTTAGAATGCTCCTGAGGGGCAGTAGAATGGTCTGAGGTCCTTTATAAAGGCCCTGACGGGCATTAGAATGGTCTGCGGGCCTTTAGAAGTGTCCTGAGGGGCTCTAGAATGGTCTGGGGGCCTTTATAAGGGTCCTGACGGGCTCTAGAAGGGTCTGGGAACCTTTATAAATGCCCTGAGGGGCATTAGAAGGGTCTTAGGGCCTTTAGAAAGGTCCTGAGGGGCATTAGAAGGGTCTTGTGGCCTTCATAAGGGTCCTGAAAGGCATTAGAAGGGTCTTGGGGCTTTTAGATGGGTCCTGAGGCAATCTAGAAGGGTCGGGGGGCCTTTACATGGGTCTTGAGGGGCATTAGAAGGGTCTGAGGGCCTTTAGAAGGGTCCTGAGGGGCATTAGAAGGGTCTGGGGGCTTTTAGATGGGTCCTGAGGCAATCTAGAAGGGTCTGGGGGGGGCCTTTACATGGTCTTGAGGGTCATTAGAAGGGTGTAGAGGCCTTTAGAAAGGCCCTGAAAGGCATTAGAAGGGTCTGGGGGCTATTAGAAGCGTCCTGAGGGGGTCCAGAAGGGTCTGGGGGCCTTTTTAAAGGCCCTCAGGGGGATTATAAGGGTCTCGCAGCCTTTAGAAAGGCCCTGAGTGGCATTACAAGGGTCTGAGTTCATATAGAAAGGCCCTGAGAGGTTCTAGAAGTGTCTGGGTACTTTAGAAATGCCCTGAGGGGCATTAGAAGGGTCTGGGGGCCTTTAGAATGGTCCTGAGGGGTTCTAGAAGGGTCTGGATGCATTTCAAACTGTCCTGAGAGGCTCTAGAAGGGTCTGGGTGCCTTATAAGGGTCCTGAGGGGCTTTAGAAGGGTCTGGGTGCCCTTATAAAAGCCCTGAGCGGAATTAGCAGGGTCTGGGGGACTTAGAAGGGTCCTGAGGGGCTCTATAAGGGTCTGGGGGCCTTTAGAAGGGTCTTCAGGGGCTCTAGAAGGGTCTGGGGACCTTTAGAAAGGCCCCTGTGGGGCATTAGAAGGGTCTGGGGGCCTTTAGAATGCTCCTGAGGGGGTGTAGAAGGGTCTGGGGACCTTTATAAGGGTCCTGACGGCTCTAGAAGGGTCTGGGGACCTTTATAAGAGTCCTGACGGGCTCTAGAAGGGTCTGAGGGCCTTTAGAAAGGTCCTCAGGGGCATTAGAAGAATCTTGTGGCCTTCATAAGGGTCCTGAAAGCATTGGAAGGGTCAGGGGGCTTTTAGATGGGTCCTGAGGCAATCTAGAAGGGTCTAGGGGCCTTTACATGGTCTTGAGGGTCATTAGAAGGGTGTGGAGGCCTTTAGAAACGCCCTGAAAGGCATTAGAAGGGTCTGGGGGCATTTAGATGGGTCCTGAGGCAATCTAGAAGGGTCTGGGGGCCTTTACATGGGTCTTGAGGGTCATTAGAAGGGTGTGGATGCCTTTAGAAAGGCCCTGGGGGGCACTAGAAGGGTCTGGGGGCTATTAGAAGCGTCCTGAGTGGGTCTAGAAGGGTCTGGGGGCCTTTAGAAATGACTTGAGGGGCATTAGAAGGGTCTGGGTGCCTTTATAAGGGTCCTGAGGGGCATTAGAAGGGTCTGGGTGCCCTTATATAAGCCCTGAAAGGAATTAACATGGTCTGGGGGCCTTTAGAAGGGTCCTGAGTTGCTCTATAAGGGTCTGGGGGCCTTTAGAAGGGTCTTCAGGGGCTCTAGAAGGGTCTGGGGACCTTTAGAAAGGCCTGACGGGCATTAGAATGGTCTGCGGGATTTAGAAGTGTCCTGAGTGGCTCTAGAATGGTCTGGGAGCCTTTATAAGGGTCCTGACGGGCTCTAGAAGGGTCTGGGAACCTTTATAAATGCCCTGAGGGGGCATTAGAAGGGTCTGAGGGCCTTTAGAAAGGTCCTGAGGGGGCATTAGAAGGGTCTTGTGGCCTTGATAAGGGTCCTGAAAGGCATTAGAAGGGTCTGGGTGCTTTTAGATGGGTCCTGAGGCAATCTAGAAGGGTCTGGGGGCCTTTACATGGTCTTGAGGGTCATTAGAAGGGTGTGGAGGCCTTTAGAAAGGCCCTGAGGGGCTCTAGAAGGGTCTGGGGGCTATTAGAAGCATCCTGAGGGGGTCCAGAAGGGGTCTGGGGGCCTTTTTAAATGCCCTCAGGGGGATTATAAGGGTCTCGCGGCCTTTAGAAAGACCCTGAGTGGCATTAGAAGGGTCTGGGTGCCTTTAGAAATGACCTGAGGGGCATTAGAAGGGTATGGGAGCCTTTAGAAAAGCCCTGAGGGGCATTAGAAGGGTCTGGGGGCCTTTAGAATGGTCCTGAGGGGGTCTAGAAGGGTCTGGAGGCATTTAAAACTGTCCTGAGAGGCTCTAGAAGGGTCTGGGTGCCTTTATAAGGGTCCTGAGGGGCATTAGAAGGGTCTGGGTGCCCTTATAAAAGCCCTGAGGGGAATTAGCAGCGTCTGGGGGACTTTAGAAGGGTCCTGAGGAGCTCTATAAGGGTCTGGGGGGCTTTAGAAGGGTCTTTAGGGGCTCTAGAAGGGTCTGGGGACCTTTAGAAAGGCCCTGTGGGGCATTAGAAGGGTCTGGGGGCCTTTAGAAAGGTCTTCCGGGGCTATATAAGGGTCTGGGTACCTTTAGAAAGGCCTCGTGGGGCATTAGAAGGGTCTGGGGTCCTTTAGAATGCTCCTGAGGTGCAGTAGAAGGGTCTGGGGACCTTTATAAGGGTCCTGACGGGCTCTAGAAGGGTCTGGGGTCATTTATAAGGGTCCTGACGGGCTCTAGAAGGGTCTGAGGGCCTTTATAAAGGTCCTGAGGGGCATTAGAAGGGTCTGGGGGCTTTTAGAAATGTCCTAAGGGGCATTAGAAGGGTATGGGGTCCTTTAGAAAAGCCCTGAGGGGCATTAGAAGGGTCTGGGGTCATATAGAAAGGCCCTGAGAGGTTCTAGAAGTGTCTGGGGTACTTTAGAAAGGCCCTGAGGGGCAGTAGAATGGTCTGGGGGCCTTTAGAAGGGCCCTGACGGGCATTAGAAGGGTCTGACGGCCTTTAGAAAGGTCCTGAGGGGCATTAGAAGGGTCTTGTGTCCTTCATAAGGGTCTTGAAAGGCATTAGAAGGGTCTGTTGACTTTTAGATGGGTCCTGAGGCAATCTAGAAGGGTCTAGAGGCCTTTACATGGGTCTTGAGGGTCATTAGAAGGGTGTGGAGGCCTTTAGAAAGGCCCTGAAAGGCATTAGAAGGGTCTGGGGGCTTTTAGATGGGTCCTGAGGCAATCTAGAAGGGTCTGGGGGCCTTTACATGGGTCTTGAGGGTCATTAGAAGGGTGTGGAGGCCTTTAGAAAGGCCCTGAAAGGCTCTAGAAGGGTCTGGGGGCTATTAGAAGCGTCCTGAGGGGGTCCAGAAGGGTCTGGGGACCTTTATAAAGGACCTGACGGGCATTAGACTCGTCTGCGGGCTTTTAGAAGTGTCCTGAGGGAATCTAGAATGGTCTGGGGGCCTTTATAAGGGTCCTGACGGGCTCTAGAAGGGTCTGGGAACCTTTATAGATGCCCTGACGGGCGTTAGAAGGGTCTGAAGGGCCTTTAGAAAGGTCCTGAGGGGCATTAGAAGGGTCTGAGGGCCTTCATAAGGGTCCTGAAAGGCATTAGAAGGGTCTGGGGGCTTTTAGATGGGTCCTGAGGCAATCTAGAAGGGTCTGGGGGCCTTTACATGGGTCTTGAGGGTCATTAGAAGGGTGTGGAGGCCTTTAGAAAGGCCCTGAAAGGCATTAGAAGGGTCTGGGGGCTTTTAGATGGGTCCTTAGGCAATCTAGAAGGGTCTGGGGGCCTTTACATGGGTCTTGAGGGTCATTAGAAGGGTGTGGAGGCCTTTAGAAAGGCCCTGAGCGGCTCTAGAAGGGTCTGGGGGCTATTAGAAGCGTCCTGAGAGGGTCCAGAAGGGTCTGGGGGCCTTTTTAAAGGCCCTCAGGGGATTATAAGGGTCTCGCGGCCTTTAGAAAGGCCCTGAGTGGAATTAGAAGAGTCTGGGGTCATATAGAAAGGCCTGAGAGGTTCTAGAAGTGTCTGGGTACTTTAGAAAGACCCTGAGGTGCATTAGAAGGGTCTGGGGGCCTTTAGAAGGGTCTTCAGGGGCTCTAGAAGGGTCTGTGGACCTTTAGAAAGGCCCTGTGGGGCATTAGAAGGGTCTGGGGGTCTTTAGAATGCTCCTGAGGGGCAGTAGAAGGGTCTGGGGACCTTTAGAAAGGCCCTGACGGGCATTAGAATGGTCTGCGGGCCTTTAGAAGTGTCCTGAGGAATCTAGAATGGTCTGGGGGCCTTTATAAGGGTCCTGACGGGCTCTAGAAGGGTCTGGGAACCTTTATAAATGCCCTGAGGGGGCATTAGAAGGGTCTTAGGGCCTTAGAAAGGTCCTGAGGGACATTAGAAGGGTCTTGTGGCCTTAATAAGGGTCCTGAAAGGCATTAGAAGGGTCTGGGGGCTTTTAGATGGTCCTGTGGCAATCTAGAAGGGTCTGGGGCCTTTACATGGGTCCTTGAGGGTCATTAGAAGGGTGTGGAGGCCTTTAGAAAGGCCCTGAGGGCTCTAGAAGGGTCTGGGGTCTATTAGTAGCATCCTGAGGGGGTCCAGAAGGGTCTGGGGGCCTTTTTAAAGGCCGCCCTCAGGGGGATTATAAGGGTCTCGCGGCCTTTAGAAAGGCCCTGAGTGGCATTAGAATGGTCTGGGTGCCTTTAGAAATGTCCTGAGGGGCTCTAGAAGGGTCTGGGGGCCTTTAGAAATGTCCTGAGGGGCATTAGAATGGTATGGGGGACTTTAGAAAAGCCCTGAGGGGGATTACAAGGGTCTGGGGTCATATAGAAAGGCCCTGAGAGGTTCTAGAAGTGTCTGGGGTACTTTAGAAAGGCCCTGAGGGGCATTAGAAGGGTCTGGGGGCCTTTAGAAGTGTCCTGAGGTGCTCTAGAATGGTCTGGGGGCCTTTATAAGGGTCCTGACGGGCTCTAGAAGGGTCTGGGAACCTTTATAAATGCCCTGAGGGGCATTAGAAGGGTCTGAGGGCCTTTAGAAAGGTCCTGAGGGGCATTAGAAGGGTCTTGTGTCCTTCATAAGGGTCCTGAAAGGCATTAGAAGGGTCTGGGGTCTTTTAGATGGGTCCTGAGGCAATCTAGAAGGGTCTAGGGGCCTTTACATCGGTCTTGATGGTCATTAGAAGGTTGTGGAGGCCTTTAGAAAGGCCCTGAAAGGCATTAGAAGGGTCTGGGGGCTTTTAGATGGGTCCTGAGGCAATCTAGAAGGGTCTGGGGGCCTTTACATGGGTCTTGAGGGTCATTAGAAGGGTGTGGAGGCCTTTAGAAAGACCCTGAGGGGCTCTAGAAGGGTCTGGGGGCTATTAGATGCGTCCTGAGGGGGTCCAGATGGGTCTGGGGGCATTTTTAAAGGCCCTCAGGGGGATTATAAGGGTCTCGCCGCCTTTAGAAAGGCTCTGAGTGGCGTTACAAGGGTCTGGGTGCATTTAGAAATGTCCTGAGGGGCTCTAGAAGGGTCTGGGGGCCTTTAGAATTGTCCTGAGGGGCATTAGAAGGGTCTGGGTGCCCTTATAAAAGCCCTCAGGGGAATTAGCAGGGTCTGGGGGACTTTAGATTGGTCCTGAGGGGTTCTAGATGGGTCTGGGGGCATTTAGAAGGGTCTTTATGGGCTCTAGAAAGGTCTGGGGACCTTTAGAAAGGCCCTGTGGGGCATTAGAAGGGTCTGGGGGCCTTTAGAATGCTCCTGAGGGGCAGTAGAAGGGTCTGGGGACCTTTATAAAGGCTCTGACGGGTATTAGAATGGTCTGCGGGCCTTTAGAAGTGTCCTGAGGGGCTCTAGAAGGGTCTGGGGGCCTTTATAAGGGTCCTGAAAGGCTCTAGAAGGGTCTGGGAACCTTTATAAATGCCCTGAGGGGCACTAGAAGGGTCTGAGGGCCTTTAGAAAGGTCCTGAGGGGCATTAGAAGGGTCTTGTGGCCTTTATACGGGTCCTGAAAGGCATTAGAAGGGTCTGGGGGCTTTTGGATGGGTCCTGAGGCAATCTAGAAGGGTCTGGGGGCCTTTACATGGGTCTTGAGGGTCATTAGAAGGGTGTGGAGGCCTTTAGAAAGGCCCTAAAAGGCATTAGAAGGGTCTGGGGGCTTTTAGATGGGTCCTGAGGGGGTCCAGAAGGGTCTGGGGGCCTTTTTAAAGGCCCTCAGGGGGATTATAAGGGTCTCGCGGCCTTTAGAAAAGCCCTGAGTGGCATTAGAAAGGTCTGGGTGCCTTTAGAAATGTCCTGAAAGGCTCTAGAAGGGTCTGGGGGCCTTTAGAAATGTCCTGAGGGGCATTAGAAGGGTCTGGGGGCCTTTAGAATGCTCCTGAGGGGCAGTAGAAGGGTCTGGGGACCTTTAGAAAGGCCCTGACAGGCATTAGAATGGTCTACAGGCCTTTAGAAGTGTCCTGAGGGGCTCTAGAATGGTCGGGGGGCCTTTATAATGGTCCTGACGGGCTCTAGAAGGGTCTGGGAACCTTTATAAGTGCCCTGAGGGGTATTAGAAGGGTCTTGTGGCCTTCATAAGGGTCCTGAAAGGCATTAGAAGGGTCTGGGGGCTTTTAGAAGCGTCCTGAGGCAATCTAGAAGGGTCTGGGGGCCTTTACATGGGTCTTGAGGGTCATTAGAAGGGTGTGGAGGCCTTTACAAAGGCCCTGAGTGGCTCTAGAAGGGTCTGGGGGCTATTAGAAGCGTCCTGAGGGGGTCCAGAAGGGTCTGGGTCCTTTTTAAAGGCCATCAGGGGGATTATAAGGGTCTCGCGGCCTTTAGAAAGGACCTGAGTGGCATTAGAAGGGTCTTGGTTCCTTTAGAAATGTCCTGAGGTGCTCTAGAAGGGTCTGGGGGCCTTTAGAAATGTCCTGAGGGGCATTAGAAGGGTCTGGGGGCCTTTAGAAATGTCCTGAGGGGCATTACAAGGGTCTGGGGTCATATAGAAAGGCCCTGAGAGGTTCTAGACGTGTCTGGGGTACTTTAGAAAGGCCCTGAGGGGCATTAGAAGGGTCTGGGGTCCTTTAGAAGGGCCCTGAGGGGCATTAGAAGGGTCTGAGGGCCTTTACAAAGGTCCTGAGGGGCATTAGAAGGGTCTTGTGGCTTTCATAAGGGTCCTGAAAGGCATTAGAAGGGTCTGGGGGCTTTTAGATGGGTCCTGAGGCAATCTAGAAGGGTCTAGAGGCCTTTACATGGGTCTTGAGGGTCATTAGAAGGGTGTGGAGGCCTTTAGAAAGGCCCTGAAAGGCATTAGAAGGGTCTGGGGGCTTTTAGATGGGTCCTCAGGCAATCTAGAAAGGTCTGGGGGCCTTTACATGGGTCTTGATGGTCATTAGAAGGGTGTGGAGGCCTTTAGAAAGACCCTGAGGGGCTCTAGAAGGGTCTGGGGGTTATTAGAAGCGTCCTGAGGGGGTCCAGAAGGGTCTGGGGGCCTTTTTAAAGGCCCTCAGGGGGATTACAAGGGTCTCGCGGCCTTTAGAAAGGCCCTGAGTGGCATCAGAAGGGTCTGGGTGACTTTAGAAATGTCCTTAGGGGCTCTAGAAGGGTCTGGGGGCCTTTAGAAATGTCCTGAGGGGCATTAGAAGGGTCTGGGTGCCTTTAGAAAGGCCCTGACAGGCATTAGAATGGTCTGCGGGCCTTTAGAAGTGTCCTGAGTGGCTCTAGAATGGTCGGGGGGCCTTTATAATGGTCCTGAGGGGCTCCAGAAGGGTCTGGGAACCTTTATAAATGCCCTGAGGGGCATTAGAATGGTCTTGTGGCATTCATAAGGGTCCTGAAAGGCATAAGAAGGGTCTGGGGGCTTTTAGATGGGTCCTGAGTCAATCTAGAAGGGTCTGGGGGCCTTTACATGGGTCTTGAGTGTCATTAGAAGGGTGTGGAGGCATTTAGAAAGGCCCTGAAAGGCATTAGAAGGGTCTGGGGGCTTTTAGAAGGGTCCTGAGGCAATCTAGAAGGGTCTGGGGGCCTTTACATGGGACTTGAGGGTCATTAGAAGGGTGTGCAGGCCTTTAGAAAGGCCCTGAGGGGCTCTAGAATGGTGTGGGGGCTATTAGAAGCGTCCTGACAGGGTCCAGAAGGGTCTGGGGGCCTTTTTAAAGGCCCTCAGGGGGATTATAAGGCTCTCGCGGCCTTTAGAAAGGCCCTGAGTGGCATTGGAAGGGTCTGGGTGCCTTTAGAAATGTCCTGAGGGGCTCTAGAAGGGTCTGGGGGCCTTTAGAAATGTCCTGAGGGGCATTAGAAGGTTATGGGGGCCTTTAGAAAAGCCCTGAGGGGCATTACAAGGGTCTGGGGTCATATAGAAAGGCCCTGAGAGGTTCTAGAAGTGTCTGGGGTACTTTAGAAAGGCCCTGAGGGGCATTAGAAGGGTCTGAGGGCCTTTAGAAGGGCCCTGAGGGGCATTAGAATGGTCTGAGGTCCTTTACAAAGGTCCTGAGGGGCATTAGAAGGGTCTTGTGGCCTTCATAAGGGTCCTGAAAGGCATTAGAATAGTCTGGGGTCTTTTAGATGGGTCCTCAGGCAATCTAGAATGGTCTGGGGGTCTTTACATGGGTCTTGAGGGTCATTAGAAGGGTGTGGAGGCCTTTAGAAAGGCCCTGAGGGGCTCTAGAAGGGTCTGGGGGCTATTAGAAGTGTCCTGAAGGGGTCCAGAAGGGTCTGGGGGCCTTTTTAAAGGCCCTCAGGGGGATTATAAGGGTCTCACGGCCTTTAGAAAGGCCCTGAGTGGCATTACAAGGGTCTGGGTGCCTTTAGAAATGTCCTGAGGGGGTCTAGAAGATTCTGTGAGCCTTTAGAAATGTCCTGAGGGGCATTAGAAGGGTCTGGGTGCCCTTATAAAAGCCCTGAGGGGAATTAGCAGGGTCTGGGGGACTTTAGAAGGGTCCTGAGGGGCTCTATAAGGGTCTGGGGGCCTTTAGAAGGGTCTTCAGGGGCTCTAGAAGGGTCTGGGGACCTTTAGAAAGGCCCTGTGGGGCATTAGAAGGGTCTGGAGGCCTTTAGAATGCTCTTGAGGGGCAGTAGAAGAGTCTGGGGACCTTTAGAAAGGCCCTGACAGGCATTAGAATGGTCTGAGGGACTTTAGAAGTGTCCTGAGGGGCTCTAGAAGGGTCTGGGGGCCTTTATAAGGGTCCTGACAGGCTCTAGAATGGTCTGGGATCCTTTATAAATGCCCTGAGGGGCACTAGAAGGGTCTGAGGGCCTTTAGAAAGGTCCTGAGGGGCATTACAAGGGTCTTGTGGCTTTTATAAGGGTCCTGAAAGGCATTAGAAGGGTCTCGGGGCTTTTGGGTGGGTCCTGAGGCAATCTAGAAGGGTCTGGGGGCCTTTACATGGGTCTTGAGGGTCATTAGAAGGGTGTGGAGGCCTTTAGAAAGACCCTGAGGGGCTCTAGAAGGGTCTGGGGGCTATTAGAATCGTCCTGAGTGGGTCCAGAAGGGTCTGGGGGCATTTTAAAGGCCCTCAGGGGGATTATAAGGGTCTCGCGGCCTTTAGAAAGGCCCTGAGTAGAATTACAAGGGTCTTGGTACCTTTCGAAACGTCCTGAGGGGCTCTAGAAGGGTCTGGGGGCCTTTAGAAATGTCCTGAGGGGCATTAGAAGGGTCTGGGGGCCTTTAGATTGCTCCTGAGGTGCAGTAGATGGGTCTGGGGACCTTTAGAAAGGCCCTGACAGGCATTAGAATGGTCTGCGGGCATTTAGAAATGTCCTGAGGGGCTCTAGAAGGGTCTGGGAACATTTATAAATGCCCTGAGGGGCATTAGAAGGGTCTTGTGGCCTTCATAAGGGTCCTGAAATGCATTAGACGGGTCTGGGGGCTTTTAGATGGGTCCTGAGTCAATCTAGAAGGGTCTGGGGGCCTTTACATGGGTCTTGAGGGTCATTAGAAGGGTGTGGAGGCATTTAGAAAGGCCCTGAAAGGCATTAGAAGGGTCTGGGGGCTTTTAGATGCGTCCTGAGGCAATCTAGAAGGGTCTCGGGGCCTTTACATGGGTCTTGAGGGTCATTAGATGGGTGTGGAGGCCTTTAGAAAGGCCCTGAGTGGCTCTAGAAGGGTCTGGGGGCTATTAGAAGCGTCCTGAGGGGGTCCAGAAGGGTCTGGGGGCCTTTTTAAAGGCCATCAGGGGGATTATAAGGGTCTCGCGGCCTTTAGAAAGGCCCTGAGTGGCATTAGAAGTGTCTGGGTGCCTTTAGAAATGTCCTGAGGGGCTCTAGAAGGGTCTGGGGGCCTTTAGAAATGTCCTGAGGGGCATTAGATGGGTATGGGGGCCTTTAGAAAAGCCCTGAGGGGCATTACAAGGGTCTGGGGTCATATAGAAAGGCCCTGAGAGGTTCTAAAAGTGTCTGGGGTACTTTAGAAAGGCCCTGTGGGGCATTAGAAGGGTCTGGGTGCCTTTAGAATGCTCCTGAGGGGCAGTAGAAGGGTCTGGGGACCTTTAGAAAGGCCCTGACAGGCATTAGAATGGTCTGGGGGACTTTAGAAGTGTCCTGAGGGGCTCTAGAATGGTCTGGGGGCCTTTATAAGGGTCCTGACGTGCTCTAGAAGGGTCTGGGAACCTTTATAAATGCCCTGAGGGGAATTAGAAGGGTCTGAGGGCCTTTAGAAAGGTCCTGAGGGGCATTAGAAGGGTCTTGTGGCCTTCATAAGGGTCCTGAAAGGTATTAGAAGGGTCTGGGGGCTTTTGGATGGGTCCTGAGGCAATCTAGAAGGGTCTGGGGGACTTTACATGTGTCTTGAGGGTCATTAGAAGGGTGTGGAGGCATTTAGAAAGGCCCTGAAAGGCATTAGAAGGGTCTGGGGGCTTTTAGATGGGTCCTGAGGCAATCTAGAAGGGTCTGGGGGCCTTTACATGTGTCTTTAGGGTCATTAGAAGGGTGTGGAGGCATTTAGAAAGTCCCTGAGGGGATCTAGAAGGGTCTGGGGGCTATTAGAAGCGTCCTGAGGCAATCTAGAAGGTTCTGGGGGCCTTTACATGGGTCTTGAGTGTCATTAGAAGGGTGTGGAGGCCTTTAGAAAGGCCCTGAGGGGCTCTAGAAGGGTCTGGGGGCTATTATAAGCGTCCTGAGGGGGTCCAGAAGGGTCTGGGGGCCTTTTTAAAGGCCCTCAGGGGGATTATAAGGGTCTCGTGGCCTTTAGAAAGGCCCTGAGTGGCGTTACAAGGGTCTGGGTGCCTTTAGAAATATCCTGAGGGGCTCTAGAATGTTCTGTGGGCCTTTATAAATGTCCTGAGGGGCATTAGAAGGGTCTGGGTGCCCTTATAAAAGCCCTGAGGGGAATTAGCAGGGTCTGGGGGACTTTAGATTGGTCCTGAGGGGCTCTAGAAGGGTCTGGGGGCCTTTAGAAGGGTCTTGAGGGGCTCTAGAAGGGTCTGGGGACCTTTAGAAAGGCCCTGTGGGGCATTAGAAGGGTCTGGGGGCCTTTAGAATGCTCCTGATGGGCAGTAGAAGGGTCTGGGGACCTTTAGAAAGGCCCTGACGGGCATTAGAATGGTCTGCGGGCCTTTAGAAGTGTCCTGAGGGGCTCTAGAAGGGTCTGGGGGCCTTTATAAGGGTCCTGACGGGCTATAGAAGGGTCTGGGAACCTTTATAAATGCCCTGAGGGGCACTAGAAGGGTCTGAGGGCCTTTAGAAAGGTCCTGAGGGGCATTAGAAGGGTCTTGTGGCCTTTATAAGGGTCCTGAAAGGCATTAGAAGGGTCTGGGGGCTTTTGGATGGGTCCTGAGGCAATCTAGAAGGGTCTGGGGGCCTTTACATGGGTCTTGAGGGTCATTAGAAGGGTGTGGAGGCCTTTAGAAAGACCCTGAGGGGCTCTAGAAGGGTCTGGGGGCTATTAGAAGCGTCCTGAGGGGGTCCAGAAGGGTCTGGGGGCCTTTTTAAAGGCCCTCAGGGGGATTACAAGGGTCTCGCGGCCTTTACAAAGGCCCTGAGTGGCATCAGAAGGGTCTGGGTGCCTTTAGAAATGTCCTTAGGGGTTCTAGAAGGGTCTGGGGGCCTTCAGAATGCTCCTGAGGGGCAGTAGAAGGGTCTGGGGACCTTTAGAAAGGCCCTGACAGGCATTTGAATGGTCTGCGGGCCTTTAGAAGTGTCCTGAGGGGCTCTAGAATGGTCGGGGGGCCTTTATAAATGCCCTGAGGGGCATTAGAAGGGTCTTGTGGCCTTCATAAGGGTCCTGAAATGCATTAGGAGTGTCTGGGGGCTTTTAGATGGGTCCTGAGGCAATCTAGAAGGGTCTGGGGGCCTTTACATGGGTCTTGAGGGTCATTAGAATGGTGTGGAGGCCTTTAGAAAGGCCCTGAAAGGCATTAGAAGGGTCTGGGGGCTTTTAGAAGCGTCCTGAGGCAATCTAGAATGGTCTGGGGGCCTTTACATGGGTCTTGAGGGTCATTAGAATGGTGTGGAGGCCTATAGAAAGGCCCTGAGGGGCTCTAGAAGGGTCTGGGGGCTATTAGAAGCGTCCTGAGGGGGTCCAGAAGGGTCTGGGGGCCTTTTTAATGGCCCTCAGGGGGATTATAAGGGTCTCGCGGCCTTTAGAAAGGCCCTGAGTGGCATTAGAAGGGTCTGGGTGCCTTTAGAAATGTCCTGAGGGGCTCTAGAAGGGTCTGGGGGCCTTTAGAAATGTCCTGAGGGGCATTAGAATGGTATGGGGGACTTTAGAAAAGCCCTGAGTGGCATTACAAGGGTCTGGGGTCATATAGAAAGGCCCTGAGAGGTTCTAGAAGTGTCTGGGGTACTTTAGAAAGGACCTGAGGGGCATTAGAAGGGTCTGGGGGCCTTTAGAAGGGCCCTGAGGGGCATTAGAAGGGTCTGAGGGCCTTTACAAAGGTCCTGAGGGGCATTAGAAGGGTCTTGTGGCCTTCATAAGGGTCCTGAAAGGCATTAGAAGGGTTGGGGTCTTTTAGATGGGTCCTGAGGCAATCTAGAAGTGTCTAGAGGCATTTACATGTGTCTTGAGGGTCATTAGAAGGGTGTGGAGGCCTTTAGAAAGGCCCTGAAAGGCATTAGAAGGGTCTGGGGGCTTTTAGATAGGTCCTCAGGCAATCTAGAAGGGTCTGGGGGCCTTTACATGGGTCTTGAGGGTCATTAGAAGGGTGTGGAGGCCTTTAGAAAGGCCCTGAGGGGCTCTAGAAGGGTCTGGGGGCTATTAGAAGCGTCCTGAGCGGGTCCAGAAGGGTCTGGGGGCCTTTTTAAAGGCCCTCAGGGGGATTATAAGGGTCTCGCGGCCTTTAGATAGACCCTGAGTGGCATTACAAGGGTCTGGGTGCGTTTAGAAATGTCCTGAGGGGCTCTAGAAGGTTCTGTGGGCCTTTAGAAATGTCCTGAGGGGCATTAGAAGGGTCTGGGTGCCCTTATAAAAGCCCTGAGGGGAATTAGCAGGGTCTGGGGGACTTTAGAAGAGTCCTGACGGGCTCTATTATGGTCTGGGGGCCTTTAGAAAGGTCTTCAGGGGCTCTAGAAGGCTCTGGGGACCTTTAGAAAGGCCCTGTGGGGCATTAGAAGGGTCTGGGGGCCTTTAGAATGCTCCTGAGGGGCAGTAGAAGGGTCTGGGGACCTTTATAAGGGTCCTGACGGGCTCTAGAATGGTCTGGGAACCTTTATAAATGCCCTGAGGGGAATTAGAAGGGTCTGAGGGCCTTTAGAAAGGTCCTGAGGGGCATTAGAAGGGTCTTGTGGCCTTCATAAGGGTCCTGAAAGGCATTAGAAGGGTCTGGGGGCTTTTGGATGGGTCCTGAGGCAATCTAGAAGGGTCTGGGGGCCTTTACATGTGTCTTTAGGGTCATTAGAAGGGTGTGGAGGCATTTAGAAAGGCCCTGAAAGGCATTAGAAGGGTCTGGGGGCTTTTAGATGGGTCCTGAGGCAATCTAGAAGGGTCTGCGGGCCTTTACATGGGTCTTGAGGGTCATTAGAAGGGTGTGGAGGCCTTTAGAAAGGCCCTGAGGGGCTCTAGAAGGGTCTGGGGGCTATTAGAAGCGTCCTGAGGGGGTCCAGAAGGGTCTGGGTGCCTTTTTAAAGGCCCTCAGGGAGATTATAAGGGTCTTGCGGCCTTTAGAAAGGCCCTGAGTGGCATTAGAAGGGTCTGGGGTCATATAGAAAGGCCCTGAGAGGTTCTAGAAGTGTCTGGGGTACTTTAGAAAGGCCCTGAGGGACATTGGAAGGGTGTGGGGGCCTTTAGAAGGGTCTTCAGGTGCTCTAGAATGGTCTGGGGACCTTTAGAAAGGCCCTGTGGGGCATTAGAAGGGTCTGGGGGCCTTTAGAATGCTCCTGAGGGGCAGTAGAAGGGTCTGGGGACCTTTAGAAAGGCCCTGACAGGCTTTAGAATCGTCTGCGGGCCTTTAGAAGTGTCCTGAGGGGCTCCAGAATGGTCTGGGTGCCTTTATAAGGGTGCTGACGGGCTCTAGAAGGGTCTGGGAACCTTTATAAATGCCCTGAGGGGCATTAGAAGGGTCTGAGGGCCTTTACAAAGGTCCTGAGGGGCATTAGAAGGGTCTTGTGGCCTTCATAAGGGTCCTGAAAGGCATTAGAAGGGTCTGGGGGTTTTTATATGGGTCCTGACGCAATCTAGAAGGGTCTGGGGGCCTTTACATGGGTCTTGAGGGTCATTAGAAGGGTGTGGAGGCCTTTAGAAAGGCCCTGAGGGGCTCTAGAAGGGTCTGGGGGCTATTAGAAGCGTCCTGAGGGGGTCCAGAAGGGTCTGGGGGCCTTTTTAAAGGCCCTCAGAGGGATTACAAGGGTCTCGCGGCCTTTAGAAAGGCCCTGAGTGGCATTATAAGGGTCTGGGTGCCTTTAGAAATGTCCTGAGGGGCTCTAGAAGGGTCTGGGGGCCTTTAGAAATGTCCTGAGGGGCATTAGAAGGGTATGGGGTACTTTAGAAAAGCCCTGAGGGGCATTACAAGCGTCTGGGGTCATATAGAAAGGCCCTGAGAGGTTCTAGAAGTGTCTGGGGTACTTTAGAAAGGCCCTGAGGGGTATTAGAAAGGTCTGGGGGCCTTTAGAATGGTCCTGAGGGGGTCTAGAAGGGTCTGGAGGCATTTAAAACTGTCCTGAGAGGCTCTAGAAGGGTCTGGGTGCCTTTATAAGGGTCCTGAGGGGCATTAGAAGGGTCTGGGTGCACTTATAAAAGCCCTGAGGGGAATTGGCAGGGTCTGGGGGACTTTAGAAGGGTCCTGTGGGGCATTAGAAGGGTCTGGGGGCCTTTAGAAAGGTCCTGAGGGGCATTAGAAGGGTCTTGTGGCCTTCATAAGGGTCCTGAAAGGCATTAGAAGGGTCTGGGGGCTTTTAGATGGGTCCTGAGGCTATCTAGAAGGGTCTAGGGGCCTTTACATGGGTCTTGAGGGGCATTAGAATGGTCTGAGGGCCTTTAGAAAGGTCCTGAGGGGCATTAGAAGGGTCTGGGTGCTTTTAGATGGGTCCTGAGGCAATCTAGAAGGGTCTGGGGGCCTTTACATGGGTCTTGAGGGTCATTCGAAGGGTGTGGATGCCTTTAGAAAGGCGCTGAGGGGCTCTAGATGAGTCTGGGGGCTATTAGAAGCGTCCTGAGGGGGTCCAGAAGGGTCTGGGGGCCTTTATGAAGGCCCTCAGGGGGATTATAGGGGTCTCGCGGCTTTTAGAAAGGCCCTGAGTGGCATTACAAGGGTCTGGGGTCATATAGAAAGGCCCTGAGAGGTTCTAGAAGTGTCTGGGGTACTTTAGAAAGGCCCTGAGGGGCATTAGAAGGGTCTGGGGGCCTTTAGAATGGTCCGGAGGGGTTCTAGAAGTGTCTGGAGGCATTTAAAACTGTCCTGAGAGGCTCTAGAAGGGTCTGGGTGCCTTTATAAGGGTCCTGAGGGGCATTAGAAGGGTCTGCGTGCCCTTATAAAAGACCTGAGGGGAATTAGCAGGGTCTGGGGGACTTTAGAAGGGTCCAGAGGGGCTCTATAAGGGTCTGGGGGCCTTTAGAAGGGTCTTCAGGGGCTCTAGAGGGGTCTGGGGACCTTTAGAAAGGCCCTGTGGGGCATTAGAAGGGTCTGGGGGCCTTTAGAATGCTCCTGAGGGGCAGTAGAAGGGTCTGGGGACCTTTATAAAGGCCCTGACAGGCATTAGAAGGGTCTACGGGCCTTTAGAAGTGTCCTGAGGGGCTCTAGAAGGGTCTGGGTGCCTTTATAAGGGTCCTGAGGGGCATTAGAAGGGTCTGGGCGCCCTTATAAAAGCCCTGAGGGGAATTAGCAGGGTCTGGGGGACTTTAGAAGGGTCCTGAGGGGCTCTATAAGGGTCTGGGGGCCTTTAGAAGGGTCTTCAGGGGCTCTAGAAGGGTCTGGGGACCTTTAGAAAGGCCCTGTGGGGCATTAGAAGGGTCTGGGGGCCTTTAGAATGCTCCTGAGGGGCAGTAGAAGGGTCTGGGGACCTTTATAAAGGCCCTGACGGGCATTAGAATGGTCTGCGGGATTTAGAAGTGTCCTGAGGGGCTCTAGAATGGTCTGGGGGCCTTTATAAGGGTCCTTACGGGCTCTAGAAGGGTCTGGGAACCTTTATAAATGCCCTGAGGAGCATTAGAAGGGTCTGAGGGCCTTTAGAAAGGTCCTGAAAGGCATTAGAAGGGTCTGGGGGTTTTAGATGGGTCCTGAGGCAATCTAGAAGGGTCTGGGGGCCTTTACATGGGTCTTGAGTGTCATTAGAAGGGTGTGGAGGCCTTTAGAAAGGCCCTGAAAGGCATTAGAACGGTCTGGGGGCTATTAGATGAGTCTTTAGGCAATCTAGAAGGGTCTGGGGGCCTTTAGAAGGGTCTTCAGGGGCTCTAGAAGGGTCTGGGGACATTTAGAAAGTCCCTGTGGGTCATTAGAAGGGTCTGGGGACCTTTATAAGGGTCCTGACGGGCTCTAGAAGGGTCTGGGGACATTTATAAGGGTCCTGACGGGCTCTAGAATGGTCTGAGGGCCTTTAGAAAGGTCCTGAGGGTCATTAGAAGGGTCTTGTGGCCTTCATAAGGGTCCTGAAAGGCATTAGAAGGGTCTGGGGGCTTTTAGATGGGTCCTGAGGCAATCTAGAAGGGTCTGGGGGCCTTTACATGGGTCTTGAGGGTCATTAGAAGGGTGTGGAGTCCTTTAGAAAGGCCCTGAGTGGCTCTAGAAGGGTCTGGGGGCTATTAGAAGCGTCCTGAGGGGGTCCAGAAGCGTCTGGGGGCCTTTTTAAAGGCCCTCAGGGGGATTATAAGGGTCTCGCGGCCTTTAGAAAGGCCCTGAGAGGCATTAGAAAGGTCTGGGCTCATATAGAAAGGCCCTGAGAAGTTCTAGAAGTGTCTGGGGTGCTTTAGAAAGGCCTTGAGGGGCATTAGAAGGGTCTGGGGGCCTTTAGAAGGGTCTTCAGGGGCTCTAGAAGGGTCTGGGGACCTTTAGAAAGGCCCTGTGGGGCATTAGAAGGGTCTGGGGGCCTTTAGAATGCTCCTGAGGGGCAGTAGAAGGGTCTGGGGACCTTTATAAACGCTCTGACTGGCATTAGAATGGTCTGCGTGATTTAGAAGTGTCCTGAGGGGCTCTAGAATGGTCTGGGGGCCTTTATAAGGGTCCTGACGGGCTCTAGAAGGGTCTGGGAACCTTTATAAATGCCCTGAGGGGCATTAGAAGGGTCTGAGGGCCTTTAGAAAGGTCCTGAGGGGCATTAGAAGGGTCTTGTGGCCTTCATAAGGGTCCTGAAAGGCATTAGAAGGGTCTGGGGTCTTTTCAATGGGTCCTGAGGCAATCTAGAAGGGTCTAGGGGCCTTTACATGGGTCTTGAGGGTCATTAGAAGGGTGTGGAGGCCTTTAGAAAGGCCCTGAAAGGCATTAGAAGGGTCTGGGGGCTTTTAGATGGGTCCTGAGGCAATCTAGAAGGGTCTAGGGGCCTTTACATGGGTCTTGAGGGTCATTAGAAGGGTGTGGAGGCCTTTAGAAAGGCGCTGAGGGGTTCTATAAGGGTCTGGGGGCTATTAGAAGCGTCCTGAGGGGGTCCAGAAGGGTCTGGGTGCCTTTTTAAAGGCCCTCAGGGGGATTATAAGGGTCTCGCGGCCTTTAGAAAGGCCCTGAGTGGCATTACAAGGGTCTGGGTTCATATAGAAAGGCCCTGAGAGGATCTAGAAGTGTCTGATTTACTTTAGAAAGGACCTGAGGGGCATTAGAAGTGTCTGTGTGCCTTTCTAAGGGTCCTGTGGGGCATTAGAAGATTCTGGGTGCCCTTATAAAAGCCCTGAGGGGAACTAGCAGGGTCTGGGGGAATTTAGAAGGGTCCTGAGGTACTCTATAAGGGTCTGGGGGCCTTTAGAATGGTCTTCAGGGGCTCTAGAAGGGTCTGGGGACCTTTAGAAAGGCCCTGTGGGGCATTAGAAGTGTCTGGGGCCCTTTAGAATGCTCCTGAGGGGCAGTAGAAAGGTCTGGGGACCTTTATAAAGGCCCTGACGGGCATTAGAATGGTCTGCGGGCCTTTAGAAGTGTCCTGAGGGGCTCTAGAATGGTCTGGGGGCCTTTATAAGGGTCCTGACGGGCTCTAGAAGGGTCTGGGATCCTTTATAAATGCCCTGTGGGGCATTAGAATGGTCTGAGGGCCTTTAGAAAGGTCCTGAGGGGCATTAGAAGGGTCTTGTGGCCTTCATAAGGGTCCTGAAAGGCATTAGAAGGGTCTGGGGGCTTTTAGATGGGTCCTGAGGCAATCTAGAAGGGTCTTGGGGCCTTTACATGGGTCTTGAGGGTCATTAGAAGGCTGTGGAGGCCTTTAGAAAGGCCCTGAAAGGCATTAGAAGGGTCTGGGGGCTTTTAGATGGGTCCTGAGGCAATCTAGAAGGGTCTGGGGGCCTTTACATGGGTCTTGAGGGTCATTAAGAAGGGTGTGGAGGCCTTTAGAAAGGCCCTGAGGGGCTCTAGAAGGGTCTGGGGGCTATTAGAAGCGTTTTGGGGGGTCCAGAAGGGTCTGGGGGCCTTTTTAAAGGCCCTCAGTGGGATTATAAGGGTCTCGCGGCCTTTAGAAAGGCCCTGAGTGGCATTACAAGGGCCTGGGGTCACATAGAAAGGCCCTGAGAGTTTCTAGAAGTGTCTGGGGTACTTTAGAAAGGCCCTGAGTGGCATTAGAAGGGTCTAGGGGCCTTTAGAATGCTCCTGAGGGGCAGTAGAAGGGTCTGGGGACCTTTAGAAAGGCACTGACGGGCATTAGAATGGTCTGCGGGCCTTTAGAAGTGTCCTGACGGGCTCTGTAATGGTCTGGGGGCCTTTATAAGGGTCCTGACGGGCTCTAGAATGGTCTGGGAACCTTTATAAATGCCCTGAGGGGCATTAGAAGGGTCTGAGGGCCTTTAGAAAGGTCCCGAGGGGCATTAGAAGGGTCTTGTGGCCTTGATAAGGGTCCTGAAAGGCATTAGAAGGGTCTGGGGGCTTTTAGATGGGTCCTGAGGCAATCTAGAAGGGTCTAGGGGCCTTTACATGTGTCTTGAGGGTCATTAGAAGGGTGTGGAGGCCTTTAGAAGGGCCCTGAGAATCTCTAGAAGGGTCTCGGGGCTATTAGAAGCGTCCTGAGGAGGTCCAGAAGGGTCTGGGGGCCTTTTTAAAGGCCCTCAGGGGGATTTAAGGGTCTCGCGGCCTTTAGAAAGGCCCTGAGTGGCATTAGAAGGGTCTGCGTGCCTTTAGAAATGTCCTGAGGGGCTCTAGAAGGGTCTGGGGACCTTTAGAAATGTCCTGAGAGGCTCTAGAAGGGTCTGGGTGCCTTTATAAGGGTCCTGAGGGGCATTAGAAGATTCTGGGTGCCCTTATAAAAGCCCTGAGAAGAAATTAGCAGGGTCTGGGAGACTTTAGAAGGGTCCTGAGGGGCTCTAGAATGGTCTTTGGTCCTTTCTAAAGGCCCTGTGGGGCATTACAAGGGCCTGGAGTCATATAGAAAGGCCCTGAGAGGTTCTAGAAGTGTCTGGGGTACTTTAGAAAGGCCCTGATGGGCATTAGAAGGGTCTGGGGGCCTTTAGAATGATCCTGAGGGGGTCTAGAAGGGTCTGGAGGAATTTAAAACTGTCCTGAGAGGCTCTAGAAAAGTCTGGGTGCCTTTATAAGGGTCCTGAGGGGTATAAGAAGATTCTGGGTGCCTTTATAAAAGCCCTGAGAGGAATTAGCAGGGTCTGGGGGACTTTAGAAGGGTCCAGAGGGGCTCTATAAGGGTCTGGGGGCCTTTAGAAAGGTCCTGAGGGGCATTAGAAGGGTCTTGTGGCCTTCATAAGGGTCCTGAAAGGCATTAGAAGGGTCTGGGGGCTTTTAGATGGGTCCTGAGGCAATCTAGAAGGGTCTAGGGGCCTTTACATGGGTCTTGAGGGGCATTAGAATGGTCTGAGGGCCTTTAGAAAGGTCCTGAGGGGCATTAGAAGGGTCTGGGTGCTTTTAGATGGGTCCTGAGGCAATCTAGAAGGGTCTGGGGGCCTTTACATGGGTCTTGAGGGTCATTAGAAGGGTGTGGATGCCTTTAGAAAGGCGCTGAGGGGCTCTAGATGGGTCTGGGGGCTATTAGAAGCGTCCTGAGGGGGTCCAGAAGGGTCTGGGGGCCTTTATGAAGGCCCTCAGGGGGATTATAAGGGTCTCGCGGCTTTTAGAAAGGCCCTGAGTGGCATTACAAGGGTCTGGGGTCATATAGAAAGGCCCTGAGAGGTTCTAGAAGTGTCTGGGGTACTTTAGAAAGGCCCTGAGGGGCATTAGAAGGGTCTGGGGGCCTTTAGAATGGTCCGGAGGGGTTCTAGAAGTGTCTGGAGGCATTTAAAACTGTCCTGAGAGGCTCTAGAAGGGTCTGGGTGCCTTTATAAGGGTCCTGAGGGGCATTAGAAGGGTCTGGGCGCCCTTATAAAAGCCCTGAGGGGAATTAGCAGGGTCTGGGGGACTTTAGAAGGGTCCTGAGGGGCTCTATAAGGGTCTGGGGGCCTTTAGAAGGGTCTTCAGGGGCTCTAGAAGGGTCTGGGGACCTTTAGAAAGGCCCTGTGGGGCATTAGAAGGGTCTGGGGGCCTTTAGAATGCTCCTGAGGGGCAGTAGAAGGGTCTGGGGACCTTTATAAAGGCCCTGACGGGCATTAGAATGGTCTGCGGGATTTAGAAGTGTCCTGAGGGGCTCTAGAATGGTCTGGGGGCCTTTATAAGGGTCCTTACGGGCTCTAGAAGGGTCTGGGAACCTTTATAAATGCCCTGAGGAGCATTAGAAGGGTCTGAGGGCCTTTAGAAAGGTCCTGAAAGGCATTAGAAGGGTCTGGGGGCTTTTAGATGGGTCCTGAGGCAATCTAGAAGGGTCTGGGGGCCTTTACATGGGTCTTGAGTGTCATTAGAAGGGTGTGGAGGCCTTTAGAAAGGCCCTGAAAGGCATTAGAACGGTCTGGGGGCTATTAGATGAGTCTTTAGGCAATCTAGAAGGGTCTGGGGGCCTTTAGAAGGGTCTTCAGGGGCTCTAGAAGGGTCTGGGGACATTTAGAAAGGCCCTGTGGGTCATTAGAAGGGTCTGGGGACCTTTATAAGGGTCCTGACGGGCTCTAGAAGGGTCTGGGGACATTTATAAGGGTCCTGACGGGCTCTAGAAGGGTCTGAGGGCCTTTAGAAAGGTCCTGAGGGGCATTAGAAGGGTCTTGTGGCCTTCATAAGGGTCCTGAAAGGCATTAGAAGGGTCTGGGGGCTTTTAGATGGGTCCTGAGGCAATCTAGAAGGGTCTGGGGGCCTTTACATGGGTCTTGAGGGTCATTAGAAGGGTGTGGAGTCCTTTAGAAAGGCCCTGAGTGGCTCTAGAAGGGTCTGGGGGCTATTAGAAGCGTCCTGAGGGGGTCCAGAAGGGTCTGGGGGCCTTTTTAAAGGCCCTCAGGGGGATTATAAGGGTCTCGCGGCCTTTAGAAAGGCCCTGAGTGGCATTAGAAGGGTCTGGGTGCCTTTAGAAATGACCTGAGGGGCGTTAGAAGGGTATGGGGGCCTTTAGAAAGGCCCTCTGGGGCATTAGAAATGTCTGGGGGCCTTTAGAATGGTCCTGAGGGGGTCTAGAAGTGTCTGGAGGCATTTAAAACTGTCCTGAGAGGCTCTAGAAGGGTCTGGGTGCCTTTATAAGGGTCCTGAGGGGCATTAGAAGGGCCTGGGGGCCCTTATAAAAGCCCTGAGAGGAATTAGCAGGGTCTGGGGGACTTTAGAATGGTCCTGAGGGGCTCTATAAGGGTCTCGGCGCCTTTAGAAGGGTCTTCAGGAGCTCTAGAAGGGTCTGGGGACCTTTAGATAGGCCCTGTGGGGCATTAGAAGGGTCTGGGGGCCTTTAGAATGCTCCTGAGGGGCAGTAGAAGGGTCTGGGGACCTTTATAAGGCCCTGACGGGCATTAGAATGGTCTGCAGGCCTTTAGAAGTGTCCTCAGGGGCTCTAGAATGGTCTGGGGGCCTTTATAAGTGTCCTGACGGGCTCTAGAAGGGTCTGGGGACCTTTAGAAAGGCCCTGTGGGGCATTAAAAGGGTCTGGGGGCCTTTAGAATGCTCCTGAGTGGCAGTAGAAGGGTCTGGGGACCTTTAAAAGGGTCCTGACGGTCTCTAGAAGGGTCTGGGGACATTTATAAGAGTCCTGACGGGCTCTAGAAGGGTCTGGGGGCCTTTAGAAAGGTCCTGAGGGGCATTAGAAGGGTCTTGTGGCCTTCATAAGGGTCCTGAAAGGCATTAGAAGGGTCTGGGGGCTTTTAGATGGGTCCTGAGGCAATCTAGAAGGGTCTGGAGGCCTTTACAGGGGTCTTGAGGGTCATTAGAAGGGTGTGGATGCCTTTAGAAAGGCGCTGAGGGGCTCTAGATGGGTCTGGGGGCTATTAGAAGCGTCCTGAGGGGGTCCAGAAGGGTCTGGGGGCCTTTATGAAGGCCCTCAGGGGGATTATAGGGGTCTCGCGGCTTTTAGAAAGGCCCTGAGTGGCATTACAAGGGTCTGGGGTCATATAGAAAGGCCCTGAGAGGTTCTAGAAGTGTCTGGGGTACTTTAGAAAGGCCCTGAGGGGCATTAGAAGGGTCTGGGGGCCTTTAGAATGGTCCGGAGGGGTTCTAGAAGTGTCTGGAGGCATTTAAAACTGTCCTGAGAGGCTCTAGAAGGGTCTGGGTGCCTTTATAAGGGTCCTGAGGGCCATTAGAAGGGTCTGGGTGCCCTTATAAAAGACCTGAGGGGAATTAGCAGGGTCTGGGGGACTTTAGAAGGGTCCAGAGGGGCTCTATAAGGGTCTGGGGGCCTTTAGAAGGGTCTTCAGGGGCTCTAGAGGGGTCTGGGGACCTTTAGAAAGGCCCTGTGGGGCATTAGAAGGGTCTGGGGGCCTTTAGAATGCTCCTGAGGGGCAGTAGAAGGGTCTGGGGACCTTTATAAAGGCCCTGACAGGCATTAGAAGGGTCTACGGGCCTTTAGAAGTGTCCTGAGGGGCTCTAGAAGGGTCTGGGTGCCTTTATAAGGGTCCTGAGGGGCATTAGAAGGGTCTGGGCGCCCTTATAAAAGCCCTGAGGGGAATTAGCAGGGTCTGGGGGCCTTTAGAATGCTCCTGAGGGGCAGTAGAAGGGTCTGGGGACCTTTATAAAGGCCCTGACGGGCATTAGAATGGTCTGCGGGATTTAGAAGTGTCCTGAGGGGCTCTAGAATGGTCTGGGGGCCTTTATAAGGGTCCTTACGGGCTCTAGAAGGGTCTGGGAACCTTTATAAATGCCCTGAGGAGCATTAGAAGGGTCTGAGGGCCTTTAGAAAGGTCCTGAAAGGCATTAGAAGGGTCTGGGGGCTTTTAGATGGGTCTTGAGGCAATCTAGAAGGGTCTGGGGGCCTTTACATGGGTCTTGAGTGTCATTAGAAGGGTGTGGAGGCCTTTAGAAAGGCCCTGAAAGGCATTAGAACGGTCTGGGGGCTATTAGATGAGTCTTTAGGCAATCTAGAAGGGTCTGGGGGCCTTTAGAAGGGTCTTCAGGGGCTCTAGAAGGGTCTGGGGACATTTAGAAAGTCCCTGTGGGTCATTAGAAGGGTCTGGGGACCTTTATAAGGGTCCTGACGGGCTCTAGAAGGGTCTGGGGACATTTATAAGGGTCCTGACGGGCTCTAGAAGGGTCTGAGGGCCTTTAGAAAGGTCCTGAGGGTCATTAGAAGGGTCTTGTGGCCTTCATAAGGGTCCTGAAAGGCATTAGAAGGGTCTGGGGGCTTTTAGATGGGTCCTGAGGCAATCTAGAAGGGTCTGGGGGCCTTTACATGGGTCTTGAGGGTCATTAGAAGGGTGTGGAGGCCTTTAGAAAGGCCCTGAGTGGCTCTAGAAGGGTCTGGGGGCTATTAGAAGCGTCCTGAGGGGGTCCAGAAGCGTCTGGGGGCCTTTTTAAAGGCCCTCAGGGGGATTATAAGGGTCTCGCGGCCTTTAGAAAGGCCCTGAGAGGCATTAGAAAGGTCTGGGGTCATATAGAAAGGCCCTGAGAAGTTCTAGAAGTGTCTGGGGTGCTTTAGAAAGGCCTTGAGGGGCATTAGAAGGGTCTGGGGGCCTTTAGAAGGGTCTTCAGGGGCTCTAGAAGGGTCTGGGGACCTTTAGAAAGGCCCTGTGGGGCATTAGAAGGGTCTGGGGGCCTTTAGAATGCTCCTGAGGGGCAGTAGAAGGGTCTGGGGACCTTTATAAACGCTCTGACTGGCATTAGAATGGTCTGCGTGATTTAGAAGTGTCCTGAGGGGCTCTAGAATGGTCTGGGGGCCTTTATAAGGGTCCTGACGGGCTCTAGAAGGGTCTGGGAACCTTTATAAATGCCCTGAGGGGCATTAGAAGGGTCTGAGGGCCTTTAGAAAGGTCCTGAGGGGCATTAGAAGGGTCTTGTGGCCTTCATAAGGGTCCTGAAAGGCATTAGAAGGGTCTGGGGTCTTTTCAATGGGTCCTGAGGCAATCTAGAAGGGTCTAGGGGCCTTTACATGGGTCTTGAGGGTCATTAGAAGGGTGTGGAGGCCTTTAGAAAGGCCCTGAAAGGCATTAGAAGGGTCTGGGGGCTTTTAGATGGGTCCTGAGGCAATCTAGAAGGGTCTAGGGGCCTTTACATGGGTCTTGAGGGTCATTAGAAGGGTGTGGAGGCCTTTAGAAAGGCGCTGAGGGGTTCTATAAGGGTCTGGGGGCTATTAGAAGCGTCCTGAGGGGGTCCAGAAGGGTCTGGGTGCCTTTTTAAAGGCCCTCAGGGGGATTATAAGGGTCTCGCGGCCTTTAGAAAGGCCCTGAGTGGCATTACAAGGGTCTGGGTTCATATAGAAAGGCCCTGAGAGGATCTAGAAGTGTCTGATTTACTTTAGAAAGGACCTGAGGGGCATTAGAAGTGTCTGTGTGCCTTTCTAAGGGTCCTGTGGGGCATTAGAAGATTCTGGGTGCCCTTATAAAAGCCCTGAGGGGAACTAGCAGGGTCTAGGGGAATTTAGAAGGGTCCTGAGGTACTCTATAAGGGTCTGGGGGCCTTTAGAATGGTCTTCAGGGGCTCTAGAAGGGTCTGGGGACCTTTAGAAAGGCCCTGTGGGGCATTAGAAGTGTCTGGGGCCCTTTAGAATGCTCCTGAGGGGCAGTAGAAAGGTCTGGGGACCTTTATAAAGGCCCTGACGGGCATTAGAATGGTCTGCGGGCCTTTAGAAGTGTCCTGAGGGGCTCTAGAATGGTCTGGGGGCCTTTATAAGGGTCCTGACGGGCTCTAGAAGGGTCTGGGATCCTTTATAAATGCCCTGTGGGGCATTAGAATGGTCTGAGGGCCTTTAGAAAGGTCCTGAGGGGCATTAGAAGGGTCTTGTGGCCTTCATAAGGGTCCTGAAAGGCATTAGAAGGGTCTGGGGGCTTTTAGATGGGTCCTGAGGCAATCTAGAAGGGTCTTGGGGCCTTTACATGGGTCTTGAGGGTCATTAGAAGGCTGTGGAGGCCTTTAGAAAGGCCCTGAAAGGCATTAGAAGGGTCTGGGGGCTTTTAGATGGGTCCTGAGGCAATCTAGAAGGGTCTGGGGGCCTTTACATGGGTCTTGAGGGTCATTAAGAAGGGTGTGGAGGCCTTTAGAAAGGCCCTGAGGGGCTCTAGAAGGGTCTGGGGGCTATTAGAAGCGTTTTGGGGGGTCCAGAAGGGTCTGGGGGCCTTTTTAAAGGCCCTCAGTGGGATTATAAGGGTCTCGCGGCCTTTAGAAAGGCCCTGAGTGGCATTACAAGGGCCTGGGGTCACATAGAAAGGCCCTGAGAGTTTCTAGAAGTGTCTGGGGTACTTTAGAAAGGCCCTGAGTGGCATTAGAAGGGTCTAGGGGCCTTTAGAATGCTCCTGAGGGGCAGTAGAAGGGTCTGGGGACCTTTAGAAAGGCACTGACGGGCATTAGAATGGTCTGCGTGCCTTTAGAAATGTCCTGAGGGGCTCTAGAAGGGTCTGGGGACCTTTAGAAATGTCCTGAGAGGCTCTAGAAGGGTCTGGGTGCCTTTATAAGGGTCCTGAGGGGCATTAGAAGATTCTGGGTGCCCTTATAAAAGCCCTGAGAAGAAATTAGCAGGGTCTGGGAGACTTTAGAAGGGTCCTGAGGGGCTCTAGAATGGTCTTTGGTCCTTTCTAAAGGCCCTGTGGGGCATTACAAGGGCCTGGAGTCATATAGAAAGGCCCTGAGAGGTTCTAGAAGTGTCTGGGGTACTTTAGAAAGGCCCTGATGGGCATTAGAAGGGTCTGGGGGCCTTTAGAATGATCCTGAGGGGGTCTAGAAGGGTCTGGAGGAATTTAAAACTGTCCTGAGAGGCTCTAGAAGGGTCTGGGTGCCTTTATAAGGGTCCTGAGGGGTATAAGAAGATTCTGGGTGCCTTTATAAAAGCCCTGAGAGGAATTAGCAGGGTCTGGGGGACTTTAGAAGGGTCCAGAGGGGCTCTATAAGGGTCTGGGGGCCTTTAGAAAGGTCCTGAGGGGCATTAGAAGGGTCTTGTGGCCTTCATAAGGGTCCTGAAAGGCATTAGAAGGGTCTGGGGGCTTTTAGATGGGTCCTGAGGCAATCTAGAAGGGTCTAGGGGCCTTTACATGGGTCTTGAGGGGCATTAGAATGGTCTGAGGGCCTTTAGAAAGGTCCTGAGGGGCATTAGAAGGGTCTGGGTGCTTTTAGATGGGTCCTGAGGCAATCTAGAAGGGTCTGGGGGCCTTTACATGGGTCTTGAGGGTCATTAGAAGGGTGTGGATGCCTTTAGAAAGGCGCTGAGGGGCTCTAGATGGGTCTGGGGGCTATTAGAAGCGTCCTGAGGGGGTCCAGAAGGGTCTGGGGGCCTTTATGAAGGCCCTCAGGGGGATTATAAGGGTCTCGCGGCTTTTAGAAAGGCCCTGAGTGGCATTACAAGGGTCTGGGGTCATATAGAAAGGCCCTGAGAGGTTCTAGAAGTGTCTGGGGTACTTTAGAAAGGCCCTGAGGGGCATTAGAAGGGTCTGGGGGCCTTTAGAATGGTCCGGAGGGGTTCTAGAAGTGTCTGGAGGCATTTAAAACTGTCCTGAGAGGCTCTAGAAGGGTCTGGGTGCCTTTATAAGGGTCCTGAGGGGCATTAGAAGGGTCTGGGCGCCCTTATAAAAGCCCTGAGGGGAATTAGCAGGGTCTGGGGGACTTTAGAAGGGTCCTGAGGGGCTCTATAAGGGTCTGGGGGCCTTTAGAAGGGTCTTCAGGGGCTCTAGAAGGGTCTGGGGACCTTTAGAAAGGCCCTGTGGGGCATTAGAAGGGTCTGGGGGCCTTTAGAATGCTCCTGAGGGGCAGTAGAAGGGTCTGGGGACCTTTATAAAGGCCCTGACGGGCATTAGAATGGTCTGCGGGATTTAGAAGTGTCCTGAGGGGCTCTAGAATGGTCTGGGGGCCTTTATAAGGGTCCTTACGGGCTCTAGAAGGGTCTGGGAACCTTTATAAATGCCCTGAGGAGCATTAGAAGGGTCTGAGGGCCTTTAGAAAGGTCCTGAAAGGCATTAGAAGGGTCTGGGGGCTTTTAGATGGGTCCTGAGGCAATCTAGAAGGGTCTGGGGGCCTTTACATGGGTCTTGAGTGTCATTAGAAGGGTGTGGAGGCCTTTAGAAAGGCCCTGAAAGGCATTAGAACGGTCTGGGGGCTATTAGATGAGTCTTTAGGCAATCTAGAAGGGTCTGGGGGCCTTTAGAAGGGTCTTCAGGGGCTCTAGAAGGGTCTGGGGACATTTAGAAAGGCCCTGTGGGTCATTAAAAGGGTCTGGGGACCTTTATAAGGGTCCTGACGGGCTCTAGAAGGGTCTGGGGACATTTATAAGGGTCCTGACGGGCTCTAGAAGGGTCTGAGGGCCTTTAGAAAGGTCCTGAGGGGCATTAGAAGGGTCTTGTGGCCTTCATAAGGGTCCTGAAAGGCATTAGAAGGGTCTGGGGGCTTTTAGATGGGTCCTGAGGCAATCTAGAAGGGTCTGGGGGCCTTTACATGGGTCTTGAGGGTCATTAGAAGGGTGTGGAGTCCTTTAGAAAGGCCCTGAGTGGCTCTAGAAGGGTCTGGGGGCTATTAGAAGCGTCCTGAGGGGGTCCAGAAGGGTCTGGGGGCCTTTTTAAAGGCCCTCAGGGGGATTATAAGGGTCTCGCGGCCTTTAGAAAGGCCCTGAGTGGCATTAGAAGGGTCTGGGTGCCTTTAGAAATGACCTGAGGGGCGTTAGAAGGGTATGGGGGCCTTTAGAAAGGCCCTCTGGGGCATTAGAAATGTCTGGGGGCCTTTAGAATGGTCCTGAGGGGGTCTAGAAGTGTCTGGAGGCATTTAAAACTGTCCTGAGAGGCTCTAGAAGGGTCTGGGTGCCTTTATAAGGGTCCTGAGGGGCATTAGAAGGGCCTGGGGGCCCTTATAAAAGCCCTGAGAGGAATTAGCAGGGTCTGGGGGACTTTAGAATGGTCCTGAGGGGCTCTATAAGGGTCTCGGCGCCTTTAGAAGGGTCTTCAGGAGCTCTAGAAGGGTCTGGGGACCTTTAGATAGGCCCTGTGGGGCATTAGAAGGGTCTGGGGGCCTTTAGAATGCTCCTGAGGGGCAGTAGAAGGGTCTGGGGACCTTTATAAGGCCCTGACGGGCATTAGAATGGTCTGCAGGCCTTTAGAAGTGTCCTCAGGGGCTCTAGAATGGTCTGGGGGCCTTTATAAGTGTCCTGACGGGCTCTAGAAGGGTCTGGGAACCTTTATAAATGCTCTGAGGGGCATTAGAAGGGTCTGGGGGCCTTTAGAATGGCCCTGACGGGGTCTAGAAGGGTCTGGAGGCATTTAAAACTGTCCTGAGAGGCTCTAGAAGGGTCTGGGTGCCTTTATAAGGGTCCTGAGGGGCATTAGAAGGGTCTGGGTGCCCTTAAAAAAGCCCTGAGGGGAATTAGCAGGGTCTGGGGTACTTTAGAAGGGTCCAGAGGGGCTCTATAAGGGTCTGGAGGCCTTTAGAAGGGTCTTCAGGGACTCTAGAGGGGTCTGGGGACCTTTAGAAAGGCCCTGTGGGGCATTAAAAGGGTCTGGGGGCCTTTAGAATGCTCCTGAGTGGCAGTAGAAGGGTCTGGGGACCTTTAAAAGGGTCCTGACGGTCTCTAGAAGGGTCTGGGGACATTTATAAGAGTCCTGACGGGCTCTAGAAGGGTCTGGGGGCCTTTAGAAAGGTCCTGAGGGGCATTAGAAGGGTCTTGTGGCCTTCATAAGGGTCCTGAAAGGCATTAGAAGGGTCTGGGGGCTTTTAGATGGGTCCTGAGGCAATCTAGAAGGGTCTGGAGGCCTTTACAGGGGTCTTGAGGGTCATTAGAAGGGTGTGGATGCCTTTAGAAAGGCGCTGAGGGGCTCTAGATGGGTCTGGGGGCTATTAGAAGCGTCCTGAGGGGGTCCAGAAGGGTCTGGGGGCCTTTATGAAGGCCCTCAGGGGGATTATAGGGGTCTCGCGGCTTTTAGAAAGGCCCTGAGTGGCATTACAAGGGTCTGGGGTCATATAGAAAGGCCCTGAGAGGTTCTAGAAGTGTCTGGGGTACTTTAGAAAGGCCCTGAGGGGCATTAGAAGGGTCTGGGGGCCTTTAGAATGGTCCGGAGGGGTTCTAGAAGTGTCTGGAGGCATTTAAAACTGTCCTGAGAGGCTCTAGAAGGGTCTGGGTGCCTTTATAAGGGTCCTGAGGGGCATTAGAAGGGTCTGCGTGCCCTTATAAAAGACCTGAGGGGAATTAGCAGGGTCTGGGGGACTTTAGAAGGGTCCAGAGGGGCTCTATAAGGGTCTGGGGGCCTTTAGAAGGGTCTTCAGGGGCTCTAGAGGGGTCTGGGGACCTTTAGAAAGGCCCTGTGGGGCATTAGAAGGGTCTGGGGGCCTTTAGAATGCTCCTGAGGGGCAGTAGAAGGGTCTGGGGACCTTTATAAAGGCCCTGACAGGCATTAGAAGGGTCTACGGGCCTTTAGAAGTGTCCTGAGGGGCTCTAGAAGGGTCTGGGTGCCTTTATAAGGGTCCTGAGGGGCATTAGAAGGGTCTGGGCGCCCTTATAAAAGCCCTGAGGGGAATTAGCAGGGTCTGGGGGACTTTAGAAGGGTCCTGAGGGGCTCTATAAGGGTCTGGGGGCCTTTAGAAGGGTCTTCAGGGGCTCTAGAAGGGTCTGGGGACCTTTAGAAAGGCCCTGTGGGGCATTAGAAGGGTCTGGGGGCCTTTAGAATGCTCCTGAGGGGCAGTAGAAGGGTCTGGGGACCTTTATAAAGGCCCTGACGGGCATTAGAATGGTCTGCGGGATTTAGAAGTGTCCTGAGGGGCTCTAGAATGGTCTGGGGGCCTTTATAAGGGTCCTTACGGGCTCTAGAAGGGTCTGGGAACCTTTATAAATGCCCTGAGGAGCATTAGAAGGGTCTGAGGGCCTTTAGAAAGGTCCTGAAAGGCATTAGAAGGGTCTGGGGGCTTTTAGATGGGTCTTGAGGCAATCTAGAACGGTCTGGGGGCCTTTACATGGGTCTTGAGTGTCATTAGAAGGGTGTGGAGGCCTTTAGAAAGGCCCTGAAAGGCATTAGAACGGTCTGGGGGCTATTAGATGAGTCTTTAGGCAATCTAGAAGGGTCTGGGGGCCTTTAGAAGGGTCTTCAGGGGCTCTAGAAGGGTCTGGGGACATTTAGAAAGTCCCTGTGGGTCATTAGAAGGGTCTGGGGACCTTTATAAGGGTCCTGACGTGCTCTAGAAGGGTCTGGGGACATTTATAAGGGTCCTGACGGGCTCTAGAAGGGTCTGAGGGCCTTTAGAAAGGTCCTGAGGGTCATTAGAAGGGTCTTGTGGCCTTCATAAGGGTCCTGAAAGGCATTAGAAGGGTCTGGGGGCTTTTAGATGGGTCCTGAGGCAATCTAGAAGGGTCTGGGGGCCTTTACATGGGTCTTGAGGGTCATTAGAAGGGTGTGGAGGCCTTTAGAAAGGCCCTGAAATGCATTAGAAGGGCCTGGGTGCTATTAGAAGCATCCTGAGGGGGTCCCGGAGGGTCTGGGGGCGTTTTTAAAGGCCCTCAGGGGGATTATAAGGGTCTCGCGGCCTTTAGAAAGGCCCTGAGTGGCGTTACAAGGGTCTGGGTGCCTTTAGAAATATCCTGAGGGGCTCTAGAATGTTCTGTGGGCCTTTATAAATGTCCTGAGGGGCATTAGAAGGGTCTGGGTGCCCTTATAAAAGCCCTGAGGGGAATTAGCAGGGTCTGGGGGACTTTAGATTGGTCCTGAGGGGCTCTAGAAGGGTCTGGGGGCCTTTAGAAGGGTCTTGAGGGGCTCTAGAAGGGTCTGGGGACCTTTAGAAAGGCCCTGTGGGGCATTAGAAGGGTCTGGGGGCCTTTAGAATGCTCCTGATGGGCAGTAGAAGGGTCTGGGGACCTTTAGAAAGGCCCTGACGGGCATTAGAATGGTCTGCGGGCCTTTAGAAGTGTCCTGAGGGGCTCTAGAAGGGTCTGGGGGCCTTTATAAGGGTCCTGACGGGCTATAGAAGGGTCTGGGAACCTTTATAAATGCCCTGAGGGGCACTAGAAGGGTCTGAGGGCCTTTAGAAAGGTCCTGAGGGGCATTAGAAGGGTCTTGTGGCCTTTATAAGGGTCCTGAAAGGCATTAGAAGGGTCTGGGGGCTTTTGGATGGGTCCTGAGGCAATCTAGAAGGGTCTGGGGGCCTTTACATGGGTCTTGAGGGTCATTAGAAGGGTGTGGAGGCCTTTAGAAAGACCCTGAGGGGCTCTAGAAGGGTCTGGGGGCTATTAGAAGCGTCCTGAGGGGGTCCAGAAGGGTCTGGGGGCCTTTTTAAAGGCCCTCAGGGGGATTACAAGGGTCTCGCGGCCTTTACAAAGGCCCTGAGTGGCATCAGAAGGGTCTGGGTGCCTTTAGAAATGTCCTTAGGGGTTCTAGAAGGGTCTGGGGGCCTTCAGAATGCTCCTGAGGGGCAGTAGAAGGGTCTGGGGACCTTTAGAAAGGCCCTGACAGGCATTTGAATGGTCTGCGGGCCTTTAGAAGTGTCCTGAGGGGCTCTAGAATGGTCGGGGGGCCTTTATAAATGCCCTGAGGGGCATTAGAAGGGTCTTGTGGCCTTCATAAGGGTCCTGAAATGCATTAGGAGTGTCTGGGGGCTTTTAGATGGGTCCTGAGGCAATCTAGAAGGGTCTGGGGGCCTTTACATGGGTCTTGAGGGTCATTAGAATGGTGTGGAGGCCTTTAGAAAGGCCCTGAAAGGCATTAGAAGGGTCTGGGGGCTTTTAGAAGCGTCCTGAGGCAATCTAGAATGGTCTGGGGGCCTTTACATGGGTCTTGAGGGTCATTAGAATGGTGTGGAGGCCTATAGAAAGGCCCTGAGGGGCTCTAGAAGGGTCTGGGGGCTATTAGAAGCGTCCTGAGGGGGTCCAGAAGGGTCTGGGGGCCTTTTTAATGGCCCTCAGGGGGATTATAAGGGTCTCGCGGCCTTTAGAAAGGCCCTGAGTGGCATTAGAAGGGTCTGGGTGCCTTTAGAAATGTCCTGAGGGGCTCTAGAAGGGTCTGGGGGCCTTTAGAAATGTCCTGAGGGGCATTAGAATGGTATGGGGGACTTTAGAAAAGCCCTGAGTGGCATTACAAGGGTCTGGGGTCATATAGAAAGGCCCTGAGAGGTTCTAGAAGTGTCTGGGGTACTTTAGAAAGGACCTGAGGGGCATTAGAAGGGTCTGGGGGCCTTTAGAAGGGCCCTGAGGGGCATTAGAAGGGTCTGAGGGCCTTTACAAAGGTCCTGAGGGGCATTAGAAGGGTCTTGTGGCCTTCATAAGGGTCCTGAAAGGCATTAGAAGGGTTGGGGTCTTTTAGATGGGTCCTGAGGCAATCTAGAAGGGTCTAGAGGCATTTACATGGGTCTTGAGGGTCATTAGAAGGGTGTGGAGGCCTTTAGAAAGGCCCTGAAAGGCATTAGAAGGGTCTGGGGGCTTTTAGATAGGTCCTCAGGCAATCTAGAAGGGTCTGGGGGCCTTTACATGGGTCTTGAGGGTCATTAGAAGGGTGTGGAGGCCTTTAGAAAGGCCCTGAGGGGCTCTAGAAGGGTCTGGGGGCTATTAGAAGCGTCCTGAGCGGGTCCAGAAGGGTCTGGGGGCCTTTTTAAAGGCCCTCAGGGGGATTATAAGGGTCTCGCGGCCTTTAGATAGACCCTGAGTGGCATTACAAGGGTCTGGGTGCGTTTAGAAATGTCCTGAGGGGCTCTAGAAGGTTCTGTGGGCCTTTAGAAATGTCCTGAGGGGCATTAGAAGGGTCTGGGTGCCCTTATAAAAGCCCTGAGGGGAATTAGCAGGGTCTGGGGGACTTTAGAAGAGTCCTGACGGGCTCTATTATGGTCTGGGGGCCTTTAGAAAGGTCTTCAGGGGCTCTAGAAGGCTCTGGGGACCTTTAGAAAGGCCCTGTGGGGCATTAGAAGGGTCTGGGGGCCTTTAGAATGCTCCTGAGGGGCAGTAGAAGGGTCTGGGGACCTTTATAAGGGTCCTGACGGGCTCTAGAATGGTCTGGGAACCTTTATAAATGCCCTGAGGGGAATTAGAAGGGTCTGAGGGCCTTTAGAAAGGTCCTGAGGGGCATTAGAAGGGTCTTGTGGCCTTCATAAGGGTCCTGAAAGGCATTAGAAGGGTCTGGGGGCTTTTGGATGGGTCCTGAGGCAATCTAGAAGGGTCTGGGGGCCTTTACATGTGTCTTTAGGGTCATTAGAAGGGTGTGGAGGCATTTAGAAAGGCCCTGAAAGGCATTAGAAGGGTCTGGGGGCTTTTAGATGGGTCCTGAGGCAATCTAGAAGGGTCTGCGGGCCTTTACATGGGTCTTGAGGGTCATTAGAAGGGTGTGGAGGCCTTTAGAAAGGCCCTGAGGGGCTCTAGAAGGGTCTGGGGGCTATTAGAAGCGTCCTGAGGGGGTCCAGAAGGGTCTGGGTGCCTTTTTAAAGGCCCTCAGGGAGATTATAAGGGTCTTGCGGCCTTTAGAAAGGCCCTGAGTGGCATTAGAAGGGTCTGGGGTCATATAGAAAGGCCCTGAGAGGTTCTAGAAGTGTCTGGGGTACTTTAGAAAGGCCCTGAGGGACATTGGAAGGGTGTGGGGGCCTTTAGAAGGGTCTTCAGGTGCTCTAGAATGGTCTGGGGACCTTTAGAAAGGCCCTGTGGGGCATTAGAAGGGTCTGGGGGCCTTTAGAATGCTCCTGAGGGGCAGTAGAAGGGTCTGGGGACCTTTAGAAAGGCCCTGACAGGCTTTAGAATCGTCTGCGGGCCTTTAGAAGTGTCCTGAGGGGCTCCAGAATGGTCTGGGTGCCTTTATAAGGGTGCTGACGGGCTCTAGAAGGGTCTGGGAACCTTTATAAATGCCCTGAGGGGCATTAGAAGGGTCTGAGGGCCTTTACAAAGGTCCTGAGGGGCATTAGAAGGGTCTTGTGGCCTTCATAAGGGTCCTGAAAGGCATTAGAAGGGTCTGGGGGTTTTTATATGGGTCCTGACGCAATCTAGAAGGGTCTGGGGGCCTTTACATGGGTCTTGAGGGTCATTAGAAGGGTGTGGAGGCCTTTAGAAAGGCCCTGAGGGGCTCTAGAAGGGTCTGGGGGCTATTAGAAGCGTCCTGAGGGGGTCCAGAAGGGTCTGGGGGCCTTTTTAAAGGCCCTCAGAGGGATTACAAGGGTCTCGCGGCCTTTAGAAAGGCCCTGAGTGGCATTATAAGGGTCTGGGTGCCTTTAGAAATGTCCTGAGGGGCTCTAGAAGGGTCTGGGGGCCTTTAGAAATGTCCTGAGGGGCATTAGAAGGGTATGGGGTACTTTAGAATAGCCCTGAGGGGCATTACAAGCGTCTGGGGTCATATAGAAAGGCCCTGAGAGGTTCTAGAAGTGTCTGGGGTACTTTAGAAAGGCCCTGAGGGGTATTAGAAAGGTCTGGGGGCCTTTAGAATGGTCCTGAGGGGGTCTAGAAGGGTCTGGAGGCATTTAAAACTGTCCTGAGAGGCTCTAGAAGGGTCTGGGTGCCTTTATAAGGGTCCTGAGGGGCATTAGAAGGGTCTGGGTGCACTTATAAAAGCCCTGAGGGGAATTGGCAGGGTCTGGGGGACTTTAGAAGGGTCCTGTGGGGCATTAGAAGGGTCTGGGGGCCTTTAGAAAGGTCCTGAGGGGCATTAGAAGGGTCTTGTGGCCTTCATAAGGGTCCTGAAAGGCATTAGAAGGGTCTGGGGGCTTTTAGATGGGTCCTGAGGCTATCTAGAAGGGTCTAGGGGCCTTTACATGGGTCTTGAGGGGCATTAGAATGGTCTGAGGGCCTTTAGAAAGGTCCTGAGGGGCATTAGAAGGGTCTGGGTGCTTTTAGATGGGTCCTGAGGCAATCTAGAAGGGTCTGGGGGCCTTTACATGGGTCTTGAGGGTCATTCGAAGGGTGTGGATGCCTTTAGAAAGGCGCTGAGGGGCTCTAGATGAGTCTGGGGGCTATTAGAAGCGTCCTGAGGGGGTCCAGAAGGGTCTGGGGGCCTTTATGAAGGCCCTCAGGGGGATTATAGGGGTCTCGCGGCTTTTAGAAAGGCCCTGAGTGGCATTACAAGGGTCTGGGGTCATATAGAAAGGCCCTGAGAGGTTCTAGAAGTGTCTGGGGTACTTTAGAAAGGCCCTGAGGGGCATTAGAAGGGTCTGGGGGCCTTTAGAATGGTCCGGAGGGGTTCTAGAAGTGTCTGGAGGCATTTAAAACTGTCCTGAGAGGCTCTAGAAGGGTCTGGGTGCCTTTATAAGGGTCCTGAGGGGCATTAGAAGGGTCTGCGTGCCCTTATAAAAGACCTGAGGGGAATTAGCAGGGTCTGGGGGACTTTAGAAGGGTCCAGAGGGGCTCTATAAGGGTCTGGGGGCCTTTAGAAGGGTCTTCAGGGGCTCTAGAGGGGTCTGGGGACCTTTAGAAAGGCCCTGTGGGGCATTAGAAGGGTCTGGGGGCCTTTAGAATGCTCCTGAGGGGCAGTAGAAGGGTCTGGGGACCTTTATAAAGGCCCTGACAGGCATTAGAAGGGTCTACGGGCCTTTAGAAGTGTCCTGAGGGGCTCTAGAAGGGTCTGGGTGCCTTTATAAGGGTCCTGAGGGGCATTAGAAGGGTCTGGGCGCCCTTATAAAAGCCCTGAGGGGAATTAGCAGGGTCTGGGGGACTTTAGAAGGGTCCTGAGGGGCTCTATAAGGGTCTGGGGGCCTTTAGAAGGGTCTTCAGGGGCTCTAGAAGGGTCTGGGGACCTTTAGAAAGGCCCTGTGGGGCATTAGAAGGGTCTGGGGGCCTTTAGAATGCTCCTGAGGGGCAGTAGAAGGGTCTGGGGACCTTTATAAAGGCCCTGACGGGCATTAGAATGGTCTGCGGGATTTAGAAGTGTCCTGAGGGGCTCTAGAATGGTCTGGGGGCCTTTATAAGGGTCCTTACGGGCTCTAGAAGGGTCTGGGAACCTTTATAAATGCCCTGAGGAGCATTAGAAGGGTCTGAGGGCCTTTAGAAAGGTCCTGAAAGGCATTAGAAGGGTCTGGGGGTTTTAGATGGGTCCTGAGGCAATCTAGAAGGGTCTGGGGGCCTTTACATGGGTCTTGAGTGTCATTAGAAGGGTGTGGAGGCCTTTAGAAAGGCCCTGAAAGGCATTAGAACGGTCTGGGGGCTATTAGATGAGTCTTTAGGCAATCTAGAAGGGTCTGGGGGCCTTTAGAAGGGTCTTCAGGGGCTCTAGAAGGGTCTGGGGACATTTAGAAAGTCCCTGTGGGTCATTAGAAGGGTCTGGGGACCTTTATAAGGGTCCTGACGGGCTCTAGAAGGGTCTGGGGACATTTATAAGGGTCCTGACGGGCTCTAGAATGGTCTGAGGGCCTTTAGAAAGGTCCTGAGGGTCATTAGAAGGGTCTTGTGGCCTTCATAAGGGTCCTGAAAGGCATTAGAAGGGTCTGGGGGCTTTTAGATGGGTCCTGAGGCAATCTAGAAGGGTCTGGGGGCCTTTACATGGGTCTTGAGGGTCATTAGAAGGGTGTGGAGTCCTTTAGAAAGGCCCTGAGTGGCTCTAGAAGGGTCTGGGGGCTATTAGAAGCGTCCTGAGGGGGTCCAGAAGCGTCTGGGGGCCTTTTTAAAGGCCCTCAGGGGGATTATAAGGGTCTCGCGGCCTTTAGAAAGGCCCTGAGAGGCATTAGAAAGGTCTGGGCTCATATAGAAAGGCCCTGAGAAGTTCTAGAAGTGTCTGGGGTGCTTTAGAAAGGCCTTGAGGGGCATTAGAAGGGTCTGGGGGCCTTTAGAAGGGTCTTCAGGGGCTCTAGAAGGGTCTGGGGACCTTTAGAAAGGCCCTGTGGGGCATTAGAAGGGTCTGGGGGCCTTTAGAATGCTCCTGAGGGGCAGTAGAAGGGTCTGGGGACCTTTATAAACGCTCTGACTGGCATTAGAATGGTCTGCGTGATTTAGAAGTGTCCTGAGGGGCTCTAGAATGGTCTGGGGGCCTTTATAAGGGTCCTGACGGGCTCTAGAAGGGTCTGGGAACCTTTATAAATGCCCTGAGGGGCATTAGAAGGGTCTGAGGGCCTTTAGAAAGGTCCTGAGGGGCATTAGAAGGGTCTTGTGGCCTTCATAAGGGTCCTGAAAGGCATTAGAAGGGTCTGGGGTCTTTTCAATGGGTCCTGAGGCAATCTAGAAGGGTCTAGGGGCCTTTACATGGGTCTTGAGGGTCATTAGAAGGGTGTGGAGGCCTTTAGAAAGGCCCTGAAAGGCATTAGAAGGGTCTGGGGGCTTTTAGATGGGTCCTGAGGCAATCTAGAAGGGTCTAGGGGCCTTTACATGGGTCTTGAGGGTCATTAGAAGGGTGTGGAGGCCTTTAGAAAGGCGCTGAGGGGTTCTATAAGGGTCTGGGGGCTATTAGAAGCGTCCTGAGGGGGTCCAGAAGGGTCTGGGTGCCTTTTTAAAGGCCCTCAGGGGGATTATAAGGGTCTCGCGGCCTTTAGAAAGGCCCTGAGTGGCATTACAAGGGTCTGGGTTCATATAGAAAGGCCCTGAGAGGATCTAGAAGTGTCTGATTTACTTTAGAAAGGACCTGAGGGGCATTAGAAGTGTCTGTGTGCCTTTCTAAGGGTCCTGTGGGGCATTAGAAGATTCTGGGTGCCCTTATAAAAGCCCTGAGGGGAACTAGCAGGGTCTGGGGGAATTTAGAAGGGTCCTGAGGTACTCTATAAGGGTCTGGGGGCCTTTAGAATGGTCTTCAGGGGCTCTAGAAGGGTCTGGGGACCTTTAGAAAGGCCCTGTGGGGCATTAGAAGTGTCTGGGGCCCTTTAGAATGCTCCTGAGGGGCAGTAGAAAGGTCTGGGGACCTTTATAAAGGCCCTGACGGGCATTAGAATGGTCTGCGGGCCTTTAGAAGTGTCCTGAGGGGCTCTAGAATGGTCTGGGGGCCTTTATAAGGGTCCTGACGGGCTCTAGAAGGGTCTGGGATCCTTTATAAATGCCCTGTGGGGCATTAGAATGGTCTGAGGGCCTTTAGAAAGGTCCTGAGGGGCATTAGAAGGGTCTTGTGGCCTTCATAAGGGTCCTGAAAGGCATTAGAAGGGTCTGGGGGCTTTTAGATGGGTCCTGAGGCAATCTAGAAGGGTCTTGGGGCCTTTACATGGGTCTTGAGGGTCATTAGAAGGCTGTGGAGGCCTTTAGAAAGGCCCTGAAAGGCATTAGAAGGGTCTGGGGGCTTTTAGATGGGTCCTGAGGCAATCTAGAAGGGTCTGGGGGCCTTTACATGGGTCTTGAGGGTCATTAAGAAGGGTGTGGAGGCCTTTAGAAAGGCCCTGAGGGGCTCTAGAAGGGTCTGGGGGCTATTAGAAGCGTTTTGGGGGGTCCAGAAGGGTCTGGGGGCCTTTTTAAAGGCCCTCAGTGGGATTATAAGGGTCTCGCGGCCTTTAGAAAGGCCCTGAGTGGCATTACAAGGGCCTGGGGTCACATAGAAAGGCCCTGAGAGTTTCTAGAAGTGTCTGGGGTACTTTAGAAAGGCCCTGAGTGGCATTAGAAGGGTCTAGGGGCCTTTAGAATGCTCCTGAGGGGCAGTAGAAGGGTCTGGGGACCTTTAGAAAGGCACTGACGGGCATTAGAATGGTCTGCGGGCCTTTAGAAGTGTCCTGACGGGCTCTGTAATGGTCTGGGGGCCTTTATAAGGGTCCTGACGGGCTCTAGAATGGTCTGGGAACCTTTATAAATGCCCTGAGGGGCATTAGAAGGGTCTGAGGGCCTTTAGAAAGGTCCCGAGGGGCATTAGAAGGGTCTTGTGGCCTTGATAAGGGTCCTGAAAGGCATTAGAAGGGTCTGGGGGCTTTTAGATGGGTCCTGAGGCAATCTAGAAGGGTCTAGGGGCCTTTACATGTGTCTTGAGGGTCATTAGAAGGGTGTGGAGGCCTTTAGAAGGGCCCTGAGAATCTCTAGAAGGGTCTCGGGGCTATTAGAAGCGTCCTGAGGAGGTCCAGAAGGGTCTGGGGGCCTTTTTAAAGGCCCTCAGGGGGATTTAAGGGTCTCGCGGCCTTTAGAAAGGCCCTGAGTGGCATTAGAAGGGTCTGCGTGCCTTTAGAAATGTCCTGAGGGGCTCTAGAAGGGTCTGGGGACCTTTAGAAATGTCCTGAGAGGCTCTAGAAGGGTCTGGGTGCCTTTATAAGGGTCCTGAGGGGCATTAGAAGATTCTGGGTGCCCTTATAAAAGCCCTGAGAAGAAATTAGCAGGGTCTGGGAGACTTTAGAAGGGTCCTGAGGGGCTCTAGAATGGTCTTTGGTCCTTTCTAAAGGCCCTGTGGGGCATTACAAGGGCCTGGAGTCATATAGAAAGGCCCTGAGAGGTTCTAGAAGTGTCTGGGGTACTTTAGAAAGGCCCTGATGGGCATTAGAAGGGTCTGGGGGCCTTTAGAATGATCCTGAGGGGGTCTAGAAGGGTCTGGAGGAATTTAAAACTGTCCTGAGAGGCTCTAGAAAAGTCTGGGTGCCTTTATAAGGGTCCTGAGGGGTATAAGAAGATTCTGGGTGCCTTTATAAAAGCCCTGAGAGGAATTAGCAGGGTCTGGGGGACTTTAGAAGGGTCCAGAGGGGCTCTATAAGGGTCTGGGGGCCTTTAGAAAGGTCCTGAGGGGCATTAGAAGGGTCTTGTGGCCTTCATAAGGGTCCTGAAAGGCATTAGAAGGGTCTGGGGGCTTTTAGATGGGTCCTGAGGCAATCTAGAAGGGTCTAGGGGCCTTTACATGGGTCTTGAGGGGCATTAGAATGGTCTGAGGGCCTTTAGAAAGGTCCTGAGGGGCATTAGAAGGGTCTGGGTGCTTTTAGATGGGTCCTGAGGCAATCTAGAAGGGTCTGGGGGCCTTTACATGGGTCTTGAGGGTCATTAGAAGGGTGTGGATGCCTTTAGAAAGGCGCTGAGGGGCTCTAGATGGGTCTGGGGGCTATTAGAAGCGTCCTGAGGGGGTCCAGAAGGGTCTGGGGGCCTTTATGAAGGCCCTCAGGGGGATTATAAGGGTCTCGCGGCTTTTAGAAAGGCCCTGAGTGGCATTACAAGGGTCTGGGGTCATATAGAAAGGCCCTGAGAGGTTCTAGAAGTGTCTGGGGTACTTTAGAAAGGCCCTGAGGGGCATTAGAAGGGTCTGGGGGCCTTTAGAATGGTCCGGAGGGGTTCTAGAAGTGTCTGGAGGCATTTAAAACTGTCCTGAGAGGCTCTAGAAGGGTCTGGGTGCCTTTATAAGGGTCCTGAGGGGCATTAGAAGGGTCTGGGCGCCCTTATAAAAGCCCTGAGGGGAATTAGCAGGGTCTGGGGGACTTTAGAAGGGTCCTGAGGGGCTCTATAAGGGTCTGGGGGCCTTTAGAAGGGTCTTCAGGGGCTCTAGAAGGGTCTGGGGACCTTTAGAAAGGCCCTGTGGGGCATTAGAAGGGTCTGGGGGCCTTTAGAATGCTCCTGAGGGGCAGTAGAAGGGTCTGGGGACCTTTATAAAGGCCCTGACGGGCATTAGAATGGTCTGCGGGATTTAGAAGTGTCCTGAGGGGCTCTAGAATGGTCTGGGGGCCTTTATAAGGGTCCTTACGGGCTCTAGAAGGGTCTGGGAACCTTTATAAATGCCCTGAGGAGCATTAGAAGGGTCTGAGGGCCTTTAGAAAGGTCCTGAAAGGCATTAGAAGGGTCTGGGGGCTTTTAGATGGGTCCTGAGGCAATCTAGAAGGGTCTGGGGGCCTTTACATGGGTCTTGAGTGTCATTAGAAGGGTGTGGAGGCCTTTAGAAAGGCCCTGAAAGGCATTAGAACGGTCTGGGGGCTATTAGATGAGTCTTTAGGCAATCTAGAAGGGTCTGGGGGCCTTTAGAAGGGTCTTCAGGGGCTCTAGAAGGGTCTGGGGACATTTAGAAAGGCCCTGTGGGTCATTAGAAGGGTCTGGGGACCTTTATAAGGGTCCTGACGGGCTCTAGAAGGGTCTGGGGACATTTATAAGGGTCCTGACGGGCTCTAGAAGGGTCTGAGGGCCTTTAGAAAGGTCCTGAGGGGCATTAGAAGGGTCTTGTGGCCTTCATAAGGGTCCTGAAAGGCATTAGAAGGGTCTGGGGGCTTTTAGATGGGTCCTGAGGCAATCTAGAAGGGTCTGGGGGCCTTTACATGGGTCTTGAGGGTCATTAGAAGGGTGTGGAGTCCTTTAGAAAGGCCCTGAGTGGCTCTAGAAGGGTCTGGGGGCTATTAGAAGCGTCCTGAGGGGGTCCAGAAGGGTCTGGGGGCCTTTTTAAAGGCCCTCAGGGGGATTATAAGGGTCTCGCGGCCTTTAGAAAGGCCCTGAGTGGCATTAGAAGGGTCTGGGTGCCTTTAGAAATGACCTGAGGGGCGTTAGAAGGGTATGGGGGCCTTTAGAAAGGCCCTCTGGGGCATTAGAAATGTCTGGGGGCCTTTAGAATGGTCCTGAGGGGGTCTAGAAGTGTCTGGAGGCATTTAAAACTGTCCTGAGAGGCTCTAGAAGGGTCTGGGTGCCTTTATAAGGGTCCTGAGGGGCATTAGAAGGGCCTGGGGGCCCTTATAAAAGCCCTGAGAGGAATTAGCAGGGTCTGGGGGACTTTAGAATGGTCCTGAGGGGCTCTATAAGGGTCTCGGCGCCTTTAGAAGGGTCTTCAGGAGCTCTAGAAGGGTCTGGGGACCTTTAGATAGGCCCTGTGGGGCATTAGAAGGGTCTGGGGGCCTTTAGAATGCTCCTGAGGGGCAGTAGAAGGGTCTGGGGACCTTTATAAGGCCCTGACGGGCATTAGAATGGTCTGCAGGCCTTTAGAAGTGTCCTCAGGGGCTCTAGAATGGTCTGGGGGCCTTTATAAGTGTCCTGACGGGCTCTAGAAGGGTCTGGGGACCTTTAGAAAGGCCCTGTGGGGCATTAAAAGGGTCTGGGGGCCTTTAGAATGCTCCTGAGTGGCAGTAGAAGGGTCTGGGGACCTTTAAAAGGGTCCTGACGGTCTCTAGAAGGGTCTGGGGACATTTATAAGAGTCCTGACGGGCTCTAGAAGGGTCTGGGGGCCTTTAGAAAGGTCCTGAGGGGCATTAGAAGGGTCTTGTGGCCTTCATAAGGGTCCTGAAAGGCATTAGAAGGGTCTGGGGGCTTTTAGATGGGTCCTGAGGCAATCTAGAAGGGTCTGGAGGCCTTTACAGGGGTCTTGAGGGTCATTAGAAGGGTGTGGATGCCTTTAGAAAGGCGCTGAGGGGCTCTAGATGGGTCTGGGGGCTATTAGAAGCGTCCTGAGGGGGTCCAGAAGGGTCTGGGGGCCTTTATGAAGGCCCTCAGGGGGATTATAGGGGTCTCGCGGCTTTTAGAAAGGCCCTGAGTGGCATTACAAGGGTCTGGGGTCATATAGAAAGGCCCTGAGAGGTTCTAGAAGTGTCTGGGGTACTTTAGAAAGGCCCTGAGGGGCATTAGAAGGGTCTGGGGGCCTTTAGAATGGTCCGGAGGGGTTCTAGAAGTGTCTGGAGGCATTTAAAACTGTCCTGAGAGGCTCTAGAAGGGTCTGGGTGCCTTTATAAGGGTCCTGAGGGGCATTAGAAGGGTCTGGGTGCCCTTATGAAAGACCTGAGGGGAATTAGCAGGGTCTGGGGGACTTTAGAAGGGTCCAGAGGGGCTCTATAAGGGTCTGGGGGCCTTTAGAAGGGTCTTCAGGGGCTCTAGAGGGGTCTGGGGACCTTTAGAAAGGCCCTGTGGGGCATTAGAAGGGTCTGGGGGCCTTTAGAATGCTCCTGAGGGGCAGTAGAAGGGTCTGGGGACCTTTATAAAGGCCCTGACAGGCATTAGAAGGGTCTACGGGCCTTTAGAAGTGTCCTGAGGGGCTCTAGAAGGGTCTGGGTGCCTTTATAAGGGTCCTGAGGGGCATTAGAAGGGTCTGGGCGCCCTTATAAAAGCCCTGAGGGGAATTAGCAGGGTCTGGGGGCCTTTAGAATGCTCCTGAGGGGCAGTAGAAGGGTCTGGGGACCTTTATAAAGGCCCTGACGGGCATTAGAATGGTCTGCGGGATTTAGAGGTGTCCTGAGGGGCTCTAGAATGGTCTGGGGGCCTTTATAAGGGTCCTTACGGGCTCTAGAAGGGTCTGGGAACCTTTATAAATGCCCTGAGGAGCATTAGAAGGGTCTGAGGGCCTTTAGAAAGGTCCTGAAAGGCATTAGAAGGGTCTGGGGGCTTTTAGATGGGTCTTGAGGCAATCTAGAAGGGTCTGGGGGCCTTTACATGGGTCTTGAGTGTCATTAGAAGGGTGTGGAGGCCTTTAGAAAGGCCCTGAAAGGCATTAGAACGGTCTGGGGGCTATTAGATGAGTCTTTAGGCAATCTAGAAGGGTCTGGGGGCCTTTAGAAGGGTCTTCAGGGGCTCTAGAAGGGTCTGGGGACATTTAGAAAGTCCCTGTGGGTCATTAGAAGGGTCTGGGGACCTTTATAAGGGTCCTGACGGGCTCTAGAAGGGTCTGGGGACATTTATAAGGGTCCTGACGGGCTCTAGAAGGGTCTGAGGGCCTTTAGAAAGGTCCTGAGGGTCATTAGAAGGGTCTTGTGGCCTTCATAAGGGTCCTGAAAGGCATTAGAAGGGTCTGGGGGCTTTTAGATGGGTCCTGAGGCAATCTAGAAGGGTCTGGGGGCCTTTACATGGGTCTTGAGGGTCATTAGAAGGGTGTGGAGGCCTTTAGAAAGGCCCTGAGTGGCTCTAGAAGGGTCTGGGGGCTATTAGAAGCGTCCTGAGGGGGTCCAGAAGCGTCTGGGGGCCTTTTTAAAGGCCCTCAGGGGGATTATAAGGGTCTCGCGGCCTTTAGAAAGGCCCTGAGAGGCATTAGAAAGGTCTGGGGTCATATAGAAAGGCCCTGAGAAGTTCTAGAAGTGTCTGGGGTGCTTTAGAAAGGCCTTGAGGGGCATTAGAAGGGTCTGGGGGCCTTTAGAAGGGTCTTCAGGGGCTCTAGAAGGGTCTGGGGACCTTTAGAAAGGCCCTGTGGGGCATTAGAAGGGTCTGGGGGCCTTTAGAATGCTCCTGAGGGGCAGTAGAAGGGTCTGGGGACCTTTATAAACGCTCTGACTGGCATTAGAATGGTCTGCGTGATTTAGAAGTGTCCTGAGGGGCTCTAGAATGGTCTGGGGGCCTTTATAAGGGTCCTGACGGGCTCTAGAAGGGTCTGGGAACCTTTATAAATGCCCTGAGGGGCATTAGAAGGGTCTGAGGGCCTTTAGAAAGGTCCTGAGGGGCATTAGAAGGGTCTTGTGGCCTTCATAAGGGTCCTGAAAGGCATTAGAAGGGTCTGGGGTCTTTTCAATGGGTCCTGAGGCAATCTAGAAGGGTCTAGGGGCCTTTACATGGGTCTTGAGGGTCATTAGAAGGGTGTGGAGGCCTTTAGAAAGGCCCTGAAAGGCATTAGAAGGGTCTGGGGGCTTTTAGATGGGTCCTGAGGCAATCTAGAAGGGTCTAGGGGCCTTTACATGGGTCTTGAGGGTCATTAGAAGGGTGTGGAGGCCTTTAGAAAGGCGCTGAGGGGTTCTATAAGGGTCTGGGGGCTATTAGAAGCGTCCTGAGGGGGTCCAGAAGGGTCTGGGTGCCTTTTTAAAGGCCCTCAGGGGGATTATAAGGGTCTCGCGGCCTTTAGAAAGGCCCTGAGTGGCATTACAAGGGTCTGGGTTCATATAGAAAGGCCCTGAGAGGATCTAGAAGTGTCTGATTTACTTTAGAAAGGACCTGAGGGGCATTAGAAGTGTCTGTGTGCCTTTCTAAGGGTCCTGTGGGGCATTAGAAGATTCTGGGTGCCCTTATAAAAGCCCTGAGGGGAACTAGCAGGGTCTAGGGGAATTTAGAAGGGTCCTGAGGTACTCTATAAGGGTCTGGGGGCCTTTAGAATGGTCTTCAGGGGCTCTAGAAGGGTCTGGGGACCTTTAGAAAGGCCCTGTGGGGCATTAGAAGTGTCTGGGGCCCTTTAGAATGCTCCTGAGGGGCAGTAGAAAGGTCTGGGGACCTTTATAAAGGCCCTGACGGGCATTAGAATGGTCTGCGGGCCTTTAGAAGTGTCCTGAGGGGCTCTAGAATGGTCTGGGGGCCTTTATAAGGGTCCTGACGGGCTCTAGAAGGGTCTGGGATCCTTTATAAATGCCCTGTGGGGCATTAGAATGGTCTGAGGGCCTTTAGAAAGGTCCTGAGGGGCATTAGAAGGGTCTTGTGGCCTTCATAAGGGTCCTGAAAGGCATTAGAAGGGTCTGGGGGCTTTTAGATGGGTCCTGAGGCAATCTAGAAGGGTCTTGGGGCCTTTACATGGGTCTTGAGGGTCATTAGAAGGCTGTGGAGGCCTTTAGAAAGGCCCTGAAAGGCATTAGAAGGGTCTGGGGGCTTTTAGATGGGTCCTGAGGCAATCTAGAAGGGTCTGGGGGCCTTTACATGGGTCTTGAGGGTCATTAAGAAGGGTGTGGAGGCCTTTAGAAAGGCCCTGAGGGGCTCTAGAAGGGTCTGGGGGCTATTAGAAGCGTTTTGGGGGGTCCAGAAGGGTCTGGGGGCCTTTTTAAAGGCCCTCAGTGGGATTATAAGGGTCTCGCGGCCTTTAGAAAGGCCCTGAGTGGCATTACAAGGGCCTGGGGTCACATAGAAAGGCCCTGAGAGTTTCTAGAAGTGTCTGGGGTACTTTAGAAAGGCCCTGAGTGGCATTAGAAGGGTCTAGGGGCCTTTAGAATGCTCCTGAGGGGCAGTAGAAGGGTCTGGGGACCTTTAGAAAGGCACTGACGGGCATTAGAATGGTCTGCGTGCCTTTAGAAATGTCCTGAGGGGCTCTAGAAGGGTCTGGGGACCTTTAGAAATGTCCTGAGAGGCTCTAGAAGGGTCTGGGTGCCTTTATAAGGGTCCTGAGGGGCATTAGAAGATTCTGGGTGCCCTTATAAAAGCCCTGAGAAGAAATTAGCAGGGTCTGGGAGACTTTAGAAGGGTCCTGAGGGGCTCTAGAATGGTCTTTGGTCCTTTCTAAAGGCCCTGTGGGGCATTACAAGGGCCTGGAGTCATATAGAAAGGCCCTGAGAGGTTCTAGAAGTGTCTGGGGTACTTTAGAAAGGCCCTGATGGGCATTAGAAGGGTCTGGGGGCCTTTAGAATGATCCTGAGGGGGTCTAGAAGGGTCTGGAGGAATTTAAAACTGTCCTGAGAGGCTCTAGAAGGGTCTGGGTGCCTTTATAAGGGTCCTGAGGGGTATAAGAAGATTCTGGGTGCCTTTATAAAAGCCCTGAGAGGAATTAGCAGGGTCTGGGGGACTTTAGAAGGGTCCAGAGGGGCTCTATAAGGGTCTGGGGGCCTTTAGAAAGGTCCTGAGGGGCATTAGAAGGGTCTTGTGGCCTTCATAAGGGTCCTGAAAGGCATTAGAAGGGTCTGGGGGCTTTTAGATGGGTCCTGAGGCAATCTAGAAGGGTCTAGGGGCCTTTACATGGGTCTTGAGGGGCATTAGAATGGTCTGAGGGCCTTTAGAAAGGTCCTGAGGGGCATTAGAAGGGTCTGGGTGCTTTTAGATGGGTCCTGAGGCAATCTAGAAGGGTCTGGGGGCCTTTACATGGGTCTTGAGGGTCATTAGAAGGGTGTGGATGCCTTTAGAAAGGCGCTGAGGGGCTCTAGATGGGTCTGGGGGCTATTAGAAGCGTCCTGAGGGGGTCCAGAAGGGTCTGGGGGCCTTTATGAAGGCCCTCAGGGGGATTATAAGGGTCTCGCGGCTTTTAGAAAGGCCCTGAGTGGCATTACAAGGGTCTGGGGTCATATAGAAAGGCCCTGAGAGGTTCTAGAAGTGTCTGGGGTACTTTAGAAAGGCCCTGAGGGGCATTAGAAGGGTCTGGGGGCCTTTAGAATGGTCCGGAGGGGTTCTAGAAGTGTCTGGAGGCATTTAAAACTGTCCTGAGAGGCTCTAGAAGGGTCTGGGTGCCTTTATAAGGGTCCTGAGGGGCATTAGAAGGGTCTGGGCGCCCTTATAAAAGCCCTGAGGGGAATTAGCAGGGTCTGGGGGACTTTAGAAGGGTCCTGAGGGGCTCTATAAGGGTCTGGGGGCCTTTAGAAGGGTCTTCAGGGGCTCTAGAAGGGTCTGGGGACCTTTAGAAAGGCCCTGTGGGGCATTAGAAGGGTCTGGGGGCCTTTAGAATGCTCCTGAGGGGCAGTAGAAGGGTCTGGGGACCTTTATAAAGGCCCTGACGGGCATTAGAATGGTCTGCGGGATTTAGAAGTGTCCTGAGGGGCTCTAGAATGGTCTGGGGGCCTTTATAAGGGTCCTTACGGGCTCTAGAAGGGTCTGGGAACCTTTATAAATGCCCTGAGGAGCATTAGAAGGGTCTGAGGGCCTTTAGAAAGGTCCTGAAAGGCATTAGAAGGGTCTGGGGGCTTTTAGATGGGTCCTGAGGCAATCTAGAAGGGTCTGGGGGCCTTTACATGGGTCTTGAGTGTCATTAGAAGGGTGTGGAGGCCTTTAGAAAGGCCCTGAAAGGCATTAGAACGGTCTGGGGGCTATTAGATGAGTCTTTAGGCAATCTAGAAGGGTCTGGGGGCCTTTAGAAGGGTCTTCAGGGGCTCTAGAAGGGTCTGGGGACATTTAGAAAGGCCCTGTGGGTCATTAAAAGGGTCTGGGGACCTTTATAAGGGTCCTGACGGGCTCTAGAAGGGTCTGGGGACATTTATAAGGGTCCTGACGGGCTCTAGAAGGGTCTGAGGGCCTTTAGAAAGGTCCTGAGGGGCATTAGAAGGGTCTTGTGGCCTTCATAAGGGTCCTGAAAGGCATTAGAAGGGTCTGGGGGCCTTTAGAATGGCCCTGACGGGGTCTAGAAGGGTCTGGAGGCATTTAAAACTGTCCTGAGAGGCTCTAGAAGGGTCTGGGTGCCTTTATAAGGGTCCTGAGGGGCATTAGAAGGGTCTGGGTGCCCTTAAAAAAGCCCTGAGGGGAATTAGCAGGGTCTGGGGTACTTTAGAAGGGTCCAGAGGGGCTCTATAAGGGTCTGGAGGCCTTTAGAAGGGTCTTCAGGGACTCTAGAGGGGTCTGGGGACCTTTAGAAAGGCCCTGTGGGGCATTAAAAGGGTCTGGGGGCCTTTAGAATGCTCCTGAGTGGCAGTAGAAGGGTCTGGGGACCTTTAAAAGGGTCCTGACGGTCTCTAGAAGGGTCTGGGGACATTTATAAGAGTCCTGACGGGCTCTAGAAGGGTCTGGGGGCCTTTAGAAAGGTCCTGAGGGGCATTAGAAGGGTCTTGTGGCCTTCATAAGGGTCCTGAAAGGCATTAGAAGGGTCTGGGGGCTTTTAGATGGGTCCTGAGGCAATCTAGAAGGGTCTGGAGGCCTTTACAGGGGTCTTGAGGGTCATTAGAAGGGTGTGGATGCCTTTAGAAAGGCGCTGAGGGGCTCTAGATGGGTCTGGGGGCTATTAGAAGCGTCCTGAGGGGGTCCAGAAGGGTCTGGGGGCCTTTATGAAGGCCCTCAGGGGGATTATAGGGGTCTCGCGGCTTTTAGAAAGGCCCTGAGTGGCATTACAAGGGTCTGGGGTCATATAGAAAGGCCCTGAGAGGTTCTAGAAGTGTCTGGGGTACTTTAGAAAGGCCCTGAGGGGCATTAGAAGGGTCTGGGGGCCTTTAGAATGGTCCGGAGGGGTTCTAGAAGTGTCTGGAGGCATTTAAAACTGTCCTGAGAGGCTCTAGAAGGGTCTGGGTGCCTTTATAAGGGTCCTGAGGGGCATTAGAAGGGTCTGCGTGCCCTTATAAAAGACCTGAGGGGAATTAGCAGGGTCTGGGGGACTTTAGAAGGGTCCAGAGGGGCTCTATAAGGGTCTGGGGGCCTTTAGAAGGGTCTTCAGGGGCTCTAGAGGGGTCTGGGGACCTTTAGAAAGGCCCTGTGGGGCATTAGAAGGGTCTGGGGGCCTTTAGAATGCTCCTGAGGGGCAGTAGAAGGGTCTGGGGACCTTTATAAAGGCCCTGACAGGCATTAGAAGGGTCTACGGGCCTTTAGAAGTGTCCTGAGGGGCTCTAGAAGGGTCTGGGTGCCTTTATAAGGGTCCTGAGGGGCATTAGAAGGGTCTGGGCGCCCTTATAAAAGCCCTGAGGGGAATTAGCAGGGTCTGGGGGACTTTAGAAGGGTCCTGAGGGGCTCTATAAGGGTCTGGGGGCCTTTAGAAGGGTCTTCAGGGGCTCTAGAAGGGTCTGGGGACCTTTAGAAAGGCCCTGTGGGGCATTAGAAGGGTCTGGGGGCCTTTAGAATGCTCCTGAGGGGCAGTAGAAGGGTCTGGGGACCTTTATAAAGGCCCTGACGGGCATTAGAATGGTCTGCGGGATTTAGAAGTGTCCTGAGGGGCTCTAGAATGGTCTGGGGGCCTTTATAAGGGTCCTTACGGGCTCTAGAAGGGTCTGGGAACCTTTATAAATGCCCTGAGGAGCATTAGAAGGGTCTGAGGGCCTTTAGAAAGGTCCTGAAAGGCATTAGAAGGGTCTGGGGGCTTTTAGATGGGTCTTGAGGCAATCTAGAACGGTCTGGGGGCCTTTACATGGGTCTTGAGTGTCATTAGAAGGGTGTGGAGGCCTTTAGAAAGGCCCTGAAAGGCATTAGAACGGTCTGGGGGCTATTAGATGAGTCTTTAGGCAATCTAGAAGGGTCTGGGGGCCTTTAGAAGGGTCTTCAGGGGCTCTAGAAGGGTCTGGGGACATTTAGAAAGTCCCTGTGGGTCATTAGAAGGGTCTGGGGACCTTTATAAGGGTCCTGACGTGCTCTAGAAGGGTCTGGGGACATTTATAAGGGTCCTGACGGGCTCTAGAAGGGTCTGAGGGCCTTTAGAAAGGTCCTGAGGGTCATTAGAAGGGTCTTGTGGCCTTCATAAGGGTCCTGAAAGGCATTAGAAGGGTCTGGGGGCTTTTAGATGGGTCCTGAGGCAATCTAGAAGGGTCTGGGGGCCTTTACATGGGTCTTGAGGGTCATTAGAAGGGTGTGGAGTCCTTTAGAAAGGCCCTGAGTGGCTCTAGAAGGGTCTGGGGGCTATTAGAAGCGTCCTGAGGGGGTCCAGAAGCGTCTGGGGGCCTTTTTAAAGGCCCTCAGGGGGATTATAAGGGTCTCGCGGCCTTTAGAAAGGCCCTGAGAGGCATTAGAAAGGTCTGGGCTCATATAGAAAGGCCCTGAGAAGTTCTAGAAGTGTCTGGGGTGCTTTAGAAAGGCCTTGAGGGGCATTAGAAGGGTCTGGGGGCCTTTAGAAGGGTCTTCAGGGGCTTTAGAAGGGTCTGGGGACCTTTGGAAAGGCCCTGTGGGGCATTAGAAGGGTCTGGGGGCCTTTAGAATGCTCCTGAGGGGCAGTAGAAGGGTCTGGGGACCTTTATAAACGCTCTGACTGGCATTAGAATGGTCTGCGTGATTTAGAAGTGTCCTGAGGGGCTCTAGAATGGTCTGGGGGCCTTTATAAGGGTCCTGACGGGCTCTAGAAGGGTCTGGGAACCTTTATAAATGCCCTGAGGGGCATTAGAAGGGTCTGAGGGCCTTTAGAAAGGTCCTGAGGGGCATTAGAAGGGTCTTGTGGCCTTCATAAGGGTCCTGAAAGGCATTAGAAGGGTCTGGGGTCTTTTCAATGGGTCCTGAGGCAATCTAGAAGGGTCTAGGGGACTTTACATGGGTCTTGAGGGTCATTAGAAGGGTGTGGAGGCCTTTAGAAAGGCCCTGAAAGGCATTAGAAGGGTCTGGGGGCTTTTAGATGGGTCCTGAGGCAATCTAGAAGGGTCTAGGGGCCTTTACATGGGTCTTGAGAGTCATTAGAAGGGTGTGGAGGCCTTTAGAAAGGCGCTGAGGGGTTCTATAAGGGTCTGGGGGCTATTAGAAGCGTCCTGAGGGGGTCCAGAAGGGTCTGGGTGCCTTTTTAAAGGCCCTCAGGGGGATTATAAGGGTCTCGCGGCCTTTAGAAAGGCCCTGAGTGGCATTACAAGGGTCTGGGTTCATATAGAAAGGCCCTGAGAGGATCTAGAAGTGTCTGATTTACTTTAGAAAGGCCCTGAGGGGCATTAGAAGTGTCTGTGTGCCTTTCTAAGGGTCCTGTGGGGCATTAGAAGATTCTGGGTGCCCTTATAAAAGCCCTGAGGGGAACTAGCAGGGTCTAGGGGAATTTAGAAGGGTCCTGAGGTACTCTATAACGGTCTGGGGGCCTTTAGAATGGTCTTCAGGGGCTCTAGAAGGGTCTGGGGACCTTTAGAAAGGCCCTGTGGGGCATTAGAAGTGTCTGGGGCCCTTTAGAATGCTCCTGAGGGGCAGTAGAAAGGTCTGGGGACCTTTATAAAGGCCCTGACGGGCATTAGAATGGTCTGCGGGCCTTTAGAAGTGTCCTGAGGGGCTCTAGAATGGTCTGGGGGCCTTTATAAGGGTCCTGACGGGCTCTAGAAGGGTCTGGGATCCTTTATAAATGCCCTGTGGGGCATTAGAATGGTCTGAGGGCCTTTAGAAAGGTCCTGAGGGGCATTAGAAGGGTCTTGTGGCCTTCATAAGGGTCCTGAAAGGCATTAGAAGGGTCTGGGGGCTTTTAGATGGGTCCTGAGGCAATCTAGAAGGGTCTTGGGGCCTTTACATGGGACTTGAGGGTCATTAGAAGGCTGTGGAGGCCTTTAGAAAGGCCCTGAAAGGCATTAGAAGGGTCTGGGGGCTTTTAGATGGGTCCTGAGGCAATCTAGAAGGGTCTGGGGGCCTTTACATCGGTCTTGAGGGTCATTAGAAGGGTGTGGAGGCCTTTAGAAAGGCCCTGAGGGGCTCTAGAAGGGTCTGGGGGTTATTAGAAGCGTTTTGGGGGGTCCAGAAGGGTCTGGGGGCCTTTTTAAAGGCCCTCAGTGGGATTATAAGGGTCTCGCGGCCTTTAGAAAGGCCCTGAGTGGCATTACAAGGGCCTGGGGTCACATAGAAAGGCCCTGAGAGTTTCTAGAAGTGTCTGGGGTACTTTAGAAAGGCCCTGAGTGGCATTAGAAGGGTCTAGGGGCCTTTAGAATGCTCCTGAGGGGCAGTACAAGGGTCTGGGGACCTTTAGAAAGGCACTGACGGGCATTAGAATGGTCTGCGGGCCTTTAGAAGTGTCCTGACGGGCTCTGTAATGGTCTGGGGGCCTTTATAAGGGTCCTGACGGGCTCTAGAATGGTCTGGGAACCTTTATAAATGCCCTGAGGGGCATTAGAAGGGTCTGAGGGCCTTTAGAAAGGTCCCGAGGGGCATTAGAAGGGTCTTGTGGCCTTGATAAGGGTCCTGAAAGGCATTAGAAGGGTCTGGGGGCTTTTAGATGGGTCCTGAGGCAATCTAGAAGGGTCTAGGGGCCTTTACATGTGTCTTGAGGGTCATTAGAAGGGTGTGGAGGCCTTTAGAAGGGCCCTGAGAATCTCTAGAAGGGTCTCGGGGCTATTAGAAGCGTCCTGAGGAGGTCCAGAAGGGTCTGGGGGCCTTTTTAAAGGCCCTCAGGGGGATTTAAGGGTCTCGCGGCCTTTAGAAAGGCCCTGAGTGGCATTAGAAGGGTCTGCGTGCCTTTAGAAATGTCCTGAGGGGCTCTAGAAGGGTCTGGGGACCTTTAGAAATGTCCTGAGAGGCTCTAGAAGGGTCTGGGTGCCTTTATAAGGGTCCTGAGGGGCATTAGAAGATTCTGGGTGCCCTTATAAAAGCCCTGAGAAGAAATTAGCAGGGTCTGGGGGACTTTAGAAGGGTCCTGAGGGGCTCTAGAATGGTCTTTGGTCCTTTCTAAAGGCCCTGTGGGGCATTACAAGGGCCTGGAGTCATATAGAAAGGCCCTGAGAGGTTCTAGAAGTGTCTGGGGTACTTTAGAAAGGCCCTGATGGGTATTAGAAGGGTCTGGGGGCCTTTAGAATGGTCCTGAGGGGGTCTAGAAGGGTCTGGAGGAATTTAAAACTGTCCTGAGAGGCTCTAGAAGGGTCTGGGTGCCTTTATAAGGGTCCTGAGGGGTATAAGAAGATTCTGGGTGCCTTTATAAAAGCCCTGAGAGGAATTAGCAGGGTCTGGGGGACTTTAGAAGGGTCCAGAGGGGCTCTATAAGGGTCTGGGGGCCTTTAGAAAGGTCCTGAGGGGCATTAGAAGGGTCTTGTGGCCTTCATAAGGGTCCTGAAAGGCATTAGAAGGGTCTGGGCGCTTTTAGATGGGTCCTGAGGCTATCTAGAAGGGTCTAGGGGCCTTTACATGGGTCTTGAGGGGCATTAGAATGGTCTGAGGGCCTTTAGAAAGGTCCTGAGGGGCATTAGAAGGGTCTGGGTGCTTTTAGATGGGTCCTGAGGCAATCTAGAAGGGTCTGGGGGCCTTTACATGGGTCTTGAGGGTCATTAGAAGGGTGTGGATGCCTTTAGAAAGGCGCTGAGGGGCTCTAGATGGGTCTGGGGGCTATTAGAAGCGTCCTGAGGGGGTCCAGAAGGGTCTGGGGGCCTTTATGAAGGCCCTCAGGGGGATTATAAGGGTCTCGCGGCTTTTAGAAAGGCCCTGAGTGGCATTACAAGGGTCTGGGGTCATATAGAAAGGCCCTGAGAGGTTCTAGAAGTGTCTGGGGTACTTTAGAAAGGCCCTGAGGGGCATTAGAAGGGTCTGGGGGCCTTTAGAATGGTCCGGAGGGGTTCTAGAAGTGTCTGGAGGCATTTAAAACTGTCCTGAGAGGCTCTAGAAGGGTCTGGGTGCCTTTATAAGGGTCCTGAGGGGCATTAGAAGGGTCTGGGTGCCCTTATAAAAGACCTGAGGGGAATTAGCAGGGTCTGGTGGACTTTAGAAGGGTCCAGAGGGGCTCTATAAGGGTCTGGGGGCCTTTAGAAGGGTCTTCAGGGGCTCTAGAAGGGTCTGGGGACCTTTAGAAAGGCCCTGTGGGGCATTAGAAGGGTCTGGGGGCCTTTAGAATGCTCCTGAGGGGCAGTAGAAGGGTCTGGGGACCTTTATAAAGGCCCTGACAGGCATTAGAAGGGTCTACGGGCCTTTAGAAGTGTCCTGAGGGGCTCTAGAAGGGTCTGGGTGCCTTTATAAGGGTCCTGAGGGGCATTAGAAGGGTCTGGGCGCCCTTATAAAAGCCCTGAGGGGAATTAGCAGGGTCTGGGGGACTTTAGAAGGGTTCTGAGGGGCTCTATAAGGGTCTGGGGGCCTTTAGAAGGGTCTTCAGGGGCTCTAGAAGGGTCTGGGGACCTTTAGAAAGGCCCTGTGGAGCATTAGAAGGGTCTGGGGGCCTTTAGAATGCTCCTGAGGGGCAGTAGAAGGGTCTGGGGACCTTTATAAAGGCCCTGACGGGCATTAGAATGGTCTGCGGGATTTAGAAGTGTCCTGAGGGGCTCTAGAATGGTCTGGGGACCTTTATAAGGGTCCTTACGGGCTCTAGAAGGGTCTGGGAACCTTTATAAATGCCCTGAGGAGCATTAGAAGGGTCTGAGGGCCTTTAGAAAGGTCCTGAAAGGCATTAGAAGGGTCTGGGGGCTTTTAGATGGGTCCTGAGGCAATCTAGAAGGGTCTAGGGGCCTTTACATGGGTCTTGAGTGTCATTAGAAGGGTGTGGAGGCCTTTAGAAAGGCCCTGAAAGGCATTAGAACGGTCTGGGGGCTATTAGATGAGTCTTTAGGCAATCTAGAAGGGTCTGGGGGCCTTTAGAAGGGTCTTCAGGGGCTCTAGAAGGGTCTGGAGACATTTAGAAAGGCCCTGTGTGTCATTAGAAGGGTCTGGGGACCTTTATAAGGGTCCTGACGGGCTCTAGAAGGGTCTGGGGACATTTATAAGGGTCCTGACGGGCTCTAGAAGGGTCTGAGGGCCTTTAGAAAGGTCCTGAGGGGCATTAGAAAGGTCTTGTGGCCTTCATAAGGGTCCTGAAAGGCATTAGAAGGGTCTGGGGGCTTTTAGATGGGTCCTTAGGCAATCTAGAAGGGTCTGGGGGCCTTTACATGGGTCTTGAGGGTCATTAGAAGGGTGTGGAGTCCTTTAGAAAGGCCCTGAGTGGCTCTAGAAGGGTCTGGGGGCTATTAGAAGCGTCCTGAGGGGGTCCAGAAGGGTCTGGGGGCCTTTTTAAAGGCCCTCAGGGGGATTATAAGGGTCTCGCGGCCTTTAGAAAGGCCCTGAGTGGCATTAGAAGGGTCTGGGTGCCTTTAGAAATGACCTGAGGGGCGTTAGAAGGGTATGGGGGCCTTTAGAAAGGCCCTCTGGGGCATTAGAAATGTCTGGGGGCCTTTAAAATGGTCCTGAGGGGGTCTAGAAGTGTCTGGAGGCATTTAAAACTGTCCTGAGAGGCTCTAGAAGGGTCTGGGTGCCTTTATAAGGGTCCTGAGGGGCATTAGAAGGGTCTGGGTGCCCTTAAAAAAGCCCTGAGGGGAATTAGCAGGGTCTGGGGGACTTTAGAAGGGTCCAGAGGGGCTCTATAAGGGTCTGGAGGCCTTTAGAAGGGTCTTCAGGGACTCTAGAGGGGTCTGGGGACCTTTAGAAAGGCCCTGTGGGGCATTAAAAGGGTCTGGGGGCCTTTAGAATGCTCCTGAGTGGCAGTAGAAGGGTCTGGGGACCTTTAAAAGGGTCCTGACGGTCTCTAGAAGGGTCTGGGGACCTTTATAAGGGTCCTGACGGGCTCTAGAAGGGTCTGAAGGCCTTTAGAAAGGTCCTGAGGGGCATTTGAAGGGTCTTGTGGCCTTCATAAGGGTCCTGAAAGGCATTAGAAGGGTCTGGGGGCTTTTAGATGGGTCCTGAGGCAATCTAGAAGGGTCTGGGGGCCTTTACATGGGTCTTGAGGGTCATTAGAAGGGTGTGGAGGCCTTTAGAAAGGCCCTGAGTGGCATTAGAAGGGTCTGGGTGCCTTTTAAAAAGACCTGAGGGGCATTAGAAGGGTATGGGGGCCTTTAGAAAGGCCCTGAGGGGCATTAGAAAGGTCTGGGGGCCTTTAGAAGGGTCCTGAGGGGCATTAGAAGGGTCTGGAGGCATTTAAAACTGTCCTGAGAGGCTCTAGAAGGGTCTGGGTGCCTTTATAAGGGTCCTGAGGGGCATTAGAAGGGTCTGGGTGCCCTTATAAAAGCCCTGAGGGCAATTAGCAGGGTCTGGGGGACTTTAGAATGGTCCTGAGGTGCTCTATAAGGGTCTGGGGGCCTTTAGAAGGGTCTTCAGGGGGTCCAGAAGGGTCTGGGGACCTTTAGAAAGGCCCTGTGGGGCATTAGAAGGGTCTGGGGGCCTTTAGAAGGGTCCTGAGGGGCTCTATAAGGGTCTGGGGGCCTTTAGAAGGGTCTTTAGGGGCTCTAGAAGGGTCTCGGGACCTTTAGAAAGGCCCTGTGGGGCTTTAGAAGGCTCTGGGGGCCTTTAGAATGCTCCTGAGGGGCAGTAGAAGGGTCTGGGGACCTTTATAAGGCCCTGACGGGCATCAGAATGGTCTGCGGGCCTTTAGAATTGTCCTGAGGGGCTCTAGAATGGTCTGGGGGCCTTTACAAGGGTCCTGAGGGGCATTAGAAGGGTCTGGGGGCTTTTAGATGGGTCCTTAGGCAATCTAGAAGGGTCTGGGGGCCTTTACAGGGGTCTTGAGGGTCATTAGAAGGGTGTGGAGGCCTTTAGAAAGGCCCTGAGGGGCTCTAGAAGGGTCTGGGGGCTATTAGAAGCGACCTGAGGGGGTCCAGAAGGGTCTGGGTGCCTTTTTAAAGGCCCTCAGGGGGATTATAAGGGTCTCGCGGCTTTTAGAAAGGCCCTGAGTGGCATTACAAGGGTCTGGGATCATATAGAAAGGCCCTGAGAGGTTCTAGAAGTGTCTGGGTTACTTTAGAAAGGCCCTGAGGTGCATTAGAAGGGTCTGGGGGCCTTTAGAATGGTCCTGAGGGGGTCTAGAAGGGTCTGGAGGCATTTAAAACTGTCCTGAGAGGCTCTAGAAGGGTCTGGGTGCCTTTATAAGGGTCCTGAGGGCCATTAGAAGGGTCTGGGGGCTTTTAGATGGGTCCTGAGGCAATCTAGAAGGGTCTGGGGGCCTTTACATGGGTCTTGAGGGTCATTAGAAGGGTGTGGAGGCCTTTAGAAAGGCCCTGAGGGGCTCTAGAAGGGTCTGGGATCTATTAGAAGCGTCCTGAGGGGGTCCAGAAGGGTCTGGGGGCCTTTATTTAGGCCCTCAGGGGGATTATAAGGGTCTTGCGGCTTTTAGAAAGGCCCTGAGTGGCATTACAAGGGTCTGGGGTCATATAGAAAGGCCCTGAGAGGTTCTAGAAGTGTCTGGGGTACTTTAGAAAGGCCCTGAGGGGCATTAGAAGGGTCTGGGGGCCTTTAGAATGGTCCTGAGGGGGTCTAGAAGGGTCTGGAGGCATTTAAAACTGTCCTGAGAGGCTCTAGAAGGGTCTGGGTGCCTTTATAAGGGTCCTGAGGGGCATTAGAAGGGTCTGGGAGCCCTTATAAAAGCCCTGAGAGGAATTAACAGGGTCTGGGGGACTATAGAAGGGTCCTGAGGGGCTCTATAAGTGTCTCGGGGCGTTCAGAAGGGTCTTCAGAGGCATTAGAAGGGTCTGGGTGTCCTTATAAAAGCCCTGAGGGGAATTAGCAGGGTCTGGGGGACATTAGAAGGGTCCTGCGGGGCTCTATAAGGGTCTGGGGTCCTTTAGAAGCGTCTTCAGGGGCTCTAGAAGGGTCTGGGGACCTTTAGAAAGGCCCTGTGGAGCATTAGAAGGGTCTGGGGGCCTTTAGAATGGTCCTGAGGGGGTCTACAATGGTCTGGAGGCATTTAAATCTGTCCTGAGATGCTCTAGAAGGGTCTGGGTGCCTTTATAAGGGTCCTGAGGGGCATTAGAAGGGTCTGGGTGCCCTTATAAAAGCCCTGAGAGGAATTAGCAGGGTCTGGGGGACTTTAGAAGGGTCCTGAGGGGATCTATAAGGGTCTCGGCGCCTTTAGAAGGGTCTTCAGGGGCTCTAGAAGGGTCTGGGGACCTTTAGAAAGGCCCTGTGGGGCATTAGAAGGGTCTGGGGGCCTTCAGAAATGTCCTGAGGGGCATTAGAAGGGTATGGGGGCCTTTAGAAAGGCCCCGAGTGGCATTAGAAGGGTCTGGGGTCATATAGAAAGTCCCTTAGAGGTTCTAGAAGTGTCTGGGGTACTTTAGAAAGGCCCTGAGGGGCATTAGAAGGGTCAGGGGGCATTTATAAGGTCCTGAGGGGCATTAGAAGGGTCTGGGGGCCTTTAGAATTGTCCTGAGGGGGTCTAGAAAGATCTGGAGGCATTTAAAACCGTCCTGAGAGGCTCTAGAAGGGTCTGGGGCTCCTGAGGGGCAGTAGAAGGGTGTGGGGACCATTATAAAGGCCCTGACAGGCATTAGAAGGGTCTACTGGTCTTTAGAAGTGTCCTGAGGGGCTCTAGAAGGGTCTGGGTGCCTTTATAAGGGTTCTGAGGGGCATTAGAAGGGTCTGGGTGCCCTTATAAAAGCCCTGAGGGGAATTAGCAGGGTCTGGGGGAATTTCGACGGGTCCTGAGGAGCTCTATAAGGGTCTGGGGGCCTTTAGAAGGGTCTTCAGGGGCTCTAGAAGGGTCTGGGGACCTTTAGAAAGGTCCTGAGGGGCATTAGAAGGGTCTTGTGGCCTTCATAAGGGTCCTGAAAGGCATTAGAAGGGTCTGGGGGCTTTTAGATGGGTCCTGAGGCAATCTAGAAGGGTCTAGGGGCCTTTACATGGGTCTTGAGGGTCATTAGAAGGGTGTGGAGTCCTTTAGAAAGGCCCTGAGGGGCTCTAGAAGGGTCTGGGGGCTATTAGAAGCGTTCTGAGGGGGTCCAGAAGGGTCTGGCGACCTTTTTAAAGGCCCTCAGGGGGATTATAAGGGTCTCGCGGCCTTTAGATAGGCCCTGAGTTGCATTATAAGGGTCTGGGTTCATATAGAAAGGCCCTGAGAGGATCTAGAAGTGTCTGATTTACTTTAGAAAGGCCCTGAGGGGCATTAGAAGGGTCTGGGTGCCTTTCTAAGGGTCCTGTGGGGCATTAGAAGATTCTGGGTGCCCTTATAAAAGCCCTGAGGGGAACTAGCAGGGTCTAGTGGACTTTAGAAGGGTCCTGAGGGGCTCTATAAGGGTCTGGGGTCCTTTAGAAGGGTCTTCAGGGGCTCTAGAAGGGTCTGGGGGCCTTTAGAAAGGCCCTGTGGGGCATTAGAAGGGTCTGGGGGCCTTTAGAATGCTCCTGAGGGGCAGTAGAAGGGTCTGGGGACCTTTAGAAAGGCCCTGACGGGCATTAGAATGGTCTGCGGGCCTTTATAAGTGTCCTGAGGGGCTCTAGAATGGTCTGGGGGCCTTTATAAGGGTCCTGACGGGCTCTAGAAGGGTCTGGGAACCTTTATAAATGCCCTGAGGGGCATTAGAATGGTCTGAGGCCCTTTAGAAAGGTCCTGAGGGGCATTAGAAGGGTCTTGTGGCCTTCATAAGGGTCCTGAAAGGCATTAGAAGGGTCTGGGGGCTTTTAGATGGGTCCTGAGGCAATCTAGAAGGGTCTAGGGGCCTTTAAATGGATCTTGAGGGTCATTAGAATGGTGTGGAGGCCTTTAGAAAGGCCCTGAAAGGCATTAGAAGGATCTGGGGGCTATTAGATGGGTCCTGAGGCAATCTAGAAGGGTCTGGGGGCCTTTACATGGGTCTTGAGGGCCATTAGAAGAGTGTGGAGGCCTTTAGAAAGGCGCTGAGGGGCTCTAGAAGGGTCTGGGGGCTATTAGAAGCATCCTGAGGGGGTCCAGAAGGGTCTGGGGGCCTTTTTAAAGGCCCTGAGGGGGATTATAAGGGTCTCGCGGCCTTTAGAAAGGCCCTGAGTAGCATTACAAGGGCCTGGGGTCATATAGAAAGGCCCTGAGAGTTTCTAGAAGTGTCTGGGGTACTTTAGAAAGGCCCTGAGGGGCATTAGAATGGTCTGGGGGCCTTTGGAATGCTCCTGAGGGGCAGTAGAGGGGTCTGGGGACCTTTATAAAGGCCCTGACGGGCATTAGAATGGTCTGCGGGATTTAGAAGTGTCCTGAGGGGCTCTAGAATGGTCTGGGGGCCTTTATAAGGGTCCTGACGGGCTCTAGAAGGGTTTGGGAACCTTTATAAATGCGCTGAGGGGCATTTGAAGGGTCTGGGGACCTTTAGAAAGGCCCTGTGGGGCATTAGAAGGGTCTGGGGGCCTTTAGAATGCTCCTGAGGGGCTCTGGAATGGTCTGGGGGCCTTTAGAAAGGTCCTGAGGGGCATTAGAAGGGTCTTGTGGCCTTCATAATGGTCCTGAAAGGCATTAGAAGGGTCTGGGCGCTTTTTGATGGGTCCTGAGGAAATCTAGAAGGGTCTAGGGGCCTTTACATGGGTCCTGAGGGGCATTAGAAGGGTCTGGGTGCCCTTATAAAAGCCCTGAGGGGAATTAGCAGGGTCTGGGGGACTTTAGAAGGGTCCAGAGGGGCTCTATAAGGGTCTGGGGGCCTTTAGAAGGGTCTTCAGGGGCTCTAGAGGGGTCTGGGGACCTTTAGAAAGGCCCTGTGGGGCATTAGAAGGGTCTGGGGGCCTTTAGAATGCTCCTGAGGGGCAGTAGAATGGTCTGGGGACCTTTATAAGGGTCCTGACGGTCTCTAGAAGGGCATGGAGACCTTTATAAGGGTCCTGAGGAGCTCTAGAAGGGTCTGAGGGCCTTTAGAAAGGTCCTGAGGTGCATTAGAAGGGTCTTGTGGCCTTTATAACGGTCCTGAAAGGCATTAGAAGGGTCTGGGGGCTTTTAGATGGGTCCTGAGGCAATCTAGAAGGGTCTAGGGACCTTTACATGGGTCTTGAGGGTCATTAGAAGGGTGTGGAGGCCTTTAGAAAGGCCCTGAAAGGCATTAGAACGGTCTGGGGGCTATTAGATGGGTCTTTAGGCAATCTAGAAGGGTCTGGGTGCATTTAGAAGGGTCTTCAGGGGCTCTAGAATGGTCTGGGGGCCTTTAAAAGGGTCCTGACGGGCTCTAGAAGGGTCTGGGAACCTTTATAAATGCCCTGAGGGGCATTAGAAGGGTCTGAGGGCCTTTAGAAAGGTCCTGAGGGGCATTAGAAGGGTCTTGTGGCCTTCATAAGGGTCCTGAAAGGCATTAGAAGGGTCTGGGGTCTTTTAGATGGGTCCTAAGGCAATCTAGAAGGGTCTAGGGGCCTTTACATGGGCCTTGAGGGGCATTAGAAGGGTCTGAGAGCCTTTAGAAGGGTCCTGAGGGGCATTAGAATGGTCTGGGGGCTTTTAGATGGGTCCTGAGGCAATCTAGAAGGGTCTGGGGGCCTTTACATGGGTCTTGAGGGTCATTAGAAGGGTGTGGAGGCCTTTAGAAAGGCGCTGAGGGGCTCTAGAAGGGTCTGGGGGCTATTAGAAGCGTCCTGAGGGGGTCCAGAAGGGTCTGGGGGCCTTTTTAAAGGCCCTCAGGGGGATTATAAGGGTCTCGCGGCTTTTAGAAAGGCCCTGAGTGGTATTACAGGGGTCTGGGGTCGTATAGAAAGGCCCTGAGATGTTCTAGAAGTGTCTGGGGTACTTTAGAAATGCCCTGAGGGGCATTAGAAGGGTCTGGGGGCCTTTAGAATGGTCCTGAGGGGTTCTAGAAGGGTCTGGAGGCATTTAAAACTGTCCTGAGAGGCTCTAGAAGGGTCTGGGTGCCTTTATAAGGGTCCTGAGGGGCTTTAGAAGGGTCTGGGTGCCCTTATAAAAGCCCTGAGCGGAATTAGCAGGGTCTGGGGGACTTTACAAGGGTCCTGAGGGGCTCTATAAGGGTCTGGGGGCACTTAGAAGGGTCTTCAGGGGCTCTAGAAGGGTCTGGGGACCTTTAGAAAGGCCCTGACGTGCATTAGAAGGGTCTGGGGGCCTTTAGAATGCTCCTGAGGGGCTCTATAAGGGTCTGGGAACCTTTATAATTGTCCTGACTGGCTCTAGAAGGGTCTGGGAACCTTTATAAATGCCCTCGGGGCATTAGAAGGGTCTGAGGGCCTTTAGAAAGGTCCTGAGGGTCATTAGAAGGGTCGTGTTGCCTTCATAAGGGTCCTGAAAGGCATTAGAAGGGTCTGGGGGCTTTTAGATGGGTCCTGAGGCAATCTAGAAGGGTCTAGGGGCCTTTAAATGGGTCTTGAGGGTCATTAGAAGGGTGTGGAGGCCTTTAGAAAGGCCCTGAAAGGCATTAGAAGGGTCTGCGGGCCTTTAGATGGGTCCTGAGGCAATCTAGAAGGGTCTGGGGGCCTTTACATGGGTCTTGAGGGTCATTAGAAGGGTGTGGATGCCTTTAGAAAGGCCCTGAGGAGCTCTAGAAGGGTCTGGGGTCTATTAGAAGCGTCCTGAGGGGGTCCAGAAGGGTCTGGGGGCATTTTTAGAGGCCCTCAGGGGGATTATAAGGGTCTCGCGACCTTTAGAAAGGCCCTGAGTGGCATTAGAAGGGTCTGGGTGCCTTTAGAAATGACGTGAGGGGCATTACAAAAGTATGGGGGCCTTTAGAAAGGCCCTGAGTGGCATTACAAGGGCCTGGGGTCATATAGAAAGGCCCTGAGAAATTCTAGAAGTGTCTGGGGTACTTTCGAAAGGCCCTGAGGGGCATTAGAAGGGTCTGGGGGCCTTTAGAATGGTCCTGAGGGGGTCTAGAAGGGTCTGGAGGCATTTAAAACTGTCCTGAGAGGCTCTAGAAGGGTCTGGGTGCCTTTATAAGGGTCCTGAGGGGCATTAGAAGGGTCTGGGTGCCCTTATAAAAGCCCTGAGCGGAATTAGCAGGGTTTGGGGGACTTTATAAGGGTCCTGAGGGGCTCTATAAGGGTCTGGGGGCCTTTAGAAGGGTCTTCAGGGGTTCTAGAGGGGTCTGGGGTCTTTTAGAAAGGCCCTGTGGGGCATTAGCTGGGTCTTGGGGCCTTTAGAATTCTTCTGAGGGGCAGTAGAAGGGTCTGGGGACCTTTATAAGGGTCCTGACGGGCTCTAGAAGGGTCGGAGGGCCTTTAGAAAGGTCCGGAGGGGCATTAGAAGGGTCTTGTGGCCTTCATAAGGGTCCTGAAATGCATTAGAACGGTCTGGGGGCTTTTAGATGGGTCCTGAGGCAATCTATAAGGGTCTAGGGGCCTTTACATGGGTCTTGATGGACATTAGAAGGGTGTGGAGGCCTTTAGAAAGGCCCTGAAAGGCATTAGAAGGGTCTGGGGGCTTTTAGATGGGTCCTGAGGCAATCTAGAAGGGTCTGGGGGCCTTTACATGGGTCTTGAGGGTCATTAGAAGGGTGTGGAGGCCTTTAGAAAGGCCCTGAGGGGCACTAGAAGGGTCTGCGGGCTATTAGAAGCGTCCTGAGGGGGTCTAGAACGGTCTGGGAGACTTTAGAAATGACCTGAGGGTCATTAGAAGGCTATGGGGGCCTTTAGAAAGGCCGTGATGGGCATTAGAATGATCTGCGGGATTTAGAAGTGTACTGACGGGCTCTAGAAGGGTCTGGGAACCTTTATAAATGCCCTGAGGGGCATTAGAATGGTCTGAGGGCCTTTAGAAAGGTCCTTAGGGGCATTAGAAGGGTCTTGTGGCCTTGATAAGGGTCCTGAAAGGCATTAGAAGGGTCTGGGGGCTTTTAGATGGGTCCTCAGGCAATCTAGAAGGGTCTGGGGGCCTTTACATGGGTCTTGAGTGTCATTAGAAGGGTGTGGAGGCCTTTAGAAAGGCCCTGAGGGGCTCTAGAAGGGTCTGGGGGCTATTAGAAGCGTCCTGTAGGGGTCCAGAAGGGTCTGGGGGCCTTTTTAAAGGCCCTCAGGGGGATTATAAGGGTCTCGCGGCCTTTAGAAAGGCCCTGAGTGGCATTAGAAGGGTCTGTGTGCCTTTAGGAATGACCTGAGGGGCATTAGAAGGGTATGGGAGCCTTTAGAAAGGCCCTGAGGGGGTCTAGAAGGATCTGGAGGCATTTAAAACTGTCCTGAGAGGCTCTAGAAGGGTCTGGGTGCCTTTATAAGGGTCCTGAGGGGCATTAGAAGGGTCTGGGTGCCCTTATAAAAGCCCTGAGAGGAATTAGCAGGGTCTTGGGGACTTTAGAAGGGTCCTGAGGGGCTCTATAAAGGTCTGGGGGCCTTTAGAAGGGTCTTCAGGGGCTCTAGAAGGGTCTCGGGACCTTTAGAAAGGCCTTGTGGGGCATTAGAAGGGTCTTGGGGCCTTTAGAATGCTCCTGAGGTGCAGTAGAAGGGTCTGGGGACCTTTATATGGCCCTGACGGGCATTAGAATGGTCTGCAGGCCTTTAGAAGTGTCCTGAGGGGCTCTAGAATGGTCTGGGGGCCTTTATAATGGTCCTGACGGGCTCTAGAAGGGTCTGGGAACCTTTATAAATGCCCTGAGGGGCATTAGAAGGGTCTGAGGGCCTTTAGAAAGGTCCAGAGGGGCATTAGAAGGGTCTTGTGGCCTTCATAAGGGTCCTGAAAGGCATTAGAAGGGTCTGGGGGCTTTTAGATGGGTCCTGAGGCAATCTAGAAGGGTCTAGGGGCCTTTACATGGGTCTTGAGGGTCTTTAGAAGGGTGTGGAGGCCTTTAGAAAGGCCCTGAGTGGCATTACAAGGGTCTGGGGTCATATAGAAAGGCCTTGAGAGGTTCTAGAATTGTCTGGGGTACTTTAGAAATGCCCTGAGGGGCACTAGAAGGGTTTGGGGGGCTTTAGAATGGTCCTGAGGGGTTCTAGAAGGGTCTGGAGGCATTTAAAACTGTCCTGAGAGGCACTAGAAGGGTCTGGGTGCCTTTATAAGGGTCCTGAGGGGCTTTAGAAGGGTCTTCAGGGGCTCTAGAGGGGTTTGGGGACCTTTAGAAAGGACCTGTGAAGCATTAGAAGGGTCTGGGGGCCTTTAGAATGCTCCTGAGGGGCAGTAGATGGGTCTGGGGACCTTTATAAGGGTCCTGACGGGCTCTAGAAGGGTCTGGGGACCTTTATAAGGGTCCTGACGGGCTCTAGAATGGTCTGAGGGCCTTTAGAAAGGTCCTGAGGGGCATTAGAAGGGTCTTGTGGCCTTCATAAGGGTCCTGAAAGGCATTGGAAGGGTCTGGGGGCTTTTAGATGGGTCCTGAGGCAATCTAGAAGGGTCTAGGGGCCTTTACATGGGTCTTGAGGGTCATTAGAAGGGTGTGGAGGCCTTTAGAAAGGCCCTGAAAGGCATTAGAAGGGTCTGGGGGCTTTTAGATGGGTCCTGAGGCAATCTAGAAGGGTCTGGGGGCCTTTACATGGGTCTTGAGGGTCATTAGAAGGGTGTGGAGGCCTTTAGAAAGGCCCTGAAGGGCACTAGAAGGGTCTGGGGGCTATTAGAAGCGTCCTGAGGGGGTCTAGAAGGGTCTGGGGGCCTTTAGAAATGACCTGAGGGGCATTAGAAGGGTATGGGGGCCTTTAGAAAGGCCCTGATGGGCATTAGAAGGGTCTGGGGGTCTTTAGAATTGTCCTGAGGGTGTCTAGAAGGGTCTGGAGGCATTTAAAACTGTCCTGAGAGGCTCTAGAAGGGTCTGGGAACCTTTATAAATGCTCTGAGGGGCATTAGAAGGGTCTGAGGGCCTTTAGAAAGGTCCTGAGGGGCATTAGAAGGGTCTTGTGGCCTTCATAAGGGTCCTGAAAGGCATTAGAAGGGTCTGGGGGCTTTTAGATGGGTCCTGAGGCAATCTAGAAGGGTCTAGGGGCCTTTACATGGGTCTTGAGGGTCATTAGAAGGGTGTGGAGGCCTTTAGAAAGGCCCTGAGGGGCTCTAGAAGGGTCTGGGGGCTATTAGAAACGTCCTGAGGGGGTCCAGAAGGGTCTGAGGGACTTTTTAAAGGCCCTAAAGGGGAATTATAAGGGTCTCGCGGCCTTTAGAAAGGCCCTGAGTGGCATTACAAGGGCCTGGGTTCATATAGAAAGGCCCTGAGTGGTTCTAGAAGTGTCTGGGGTACTTTAGAAAGGCCCTGAGGAGCATTAGAAGGGTCTGGGGACCTTTAGAATCGTCCTGAGGGGGTCTAGAAGGGTCTGGAGGCATTTAAAACTGTCCTGAGAGGCTCTAGAAGGGTCTGGGTGCCATTATAAGGGTCCTGAGGGGCATTAGAAGGGTCTGTGTGCCATTATAAAAGCCCTGAGGGGAATTAGCAGGGTCTGGGGGACTTTAGAAGGGTCCTGAGGGGCTCTATAAGGGTCTGGGGGCCTTTAGAAGGGTCTTCAGGGGCTCTAGAGGGGTCTGGGGACCTTTAGAAAGGCCCTGTGGGGCATTAGAAGGGTCTGGGGGCCTTTAGAATGCTCCTGAGGGGCTCTATAAGGGTCTGGGGACCTTTATAAGGGTCCTGACGGGCTCTAGAAGGGTCTGGGAACCTTTATAAGGGTCCTGACGGGCTCTAGAAGGGTCTGAGGGCCTTTAGAAAGGTCCTGAGGGGCATTAGAAGGGTCTTGTGGCCTTCATAATGGTCCTGAAAGGCATTGGAAGGGTCTGGGGGCTTTTAGATGGGTCCTGAGGCAATCTAGAAGGGTCTAGGGGCCTTTACATGGGTCTTGAGGGTCATTAGAAGGGTGTGGAGGCCTTTAGAAAGGCCCTGAAAGGCATTAGAAGGGTCTGGGGGCTTTTAGATGGGTCCTGAGTCAATCTAGAAGGGTCTGGGGGCCTTTACATGGGTCTTGAGGGTCATTAGAAGGGTGTGGATGCCTTTAGAAAGGCCCTGAGGGGCTCTAGAACGGTCTGGGGGCTATTAGAAGCGTCCTGAGGGGGTCTAGAAGGGTCTGGGGGCCTTTAGAAATGACCTGAGGGGCATTAGAATGGTATGGGGGCCTTTAGAAAGGCCCTGAGGGGCATTAGAAGGGTCTGGGGGCCTTTAGAATGGTCCTGAGGGGGTCTAGAAGGATCTGGAGGCATTTAAATCTGTCCTGAGAGGCTCTAGAAGGGTCTAGGTGCCTTTATAAGGGTCCTGAGGGGCATTAGAAGGGTCTTGGGGCCTTTAGAATGCTCCTGAGGTGCAGTAGAAGGGTCTGGGGACCTTTATAAGGCCCTGACGGGCATTAGAATGGTCTGCAGGCCTTTAGAAGTGTCCTGACGGGCTCTAGAAGGGTCTGGGAACCTTTATAAATGCCCTGAGGGGCATTAGAAGGGTCTGAGGGCCTTTAGAATGGTCCTGAGGGGCATTAGAAGGGCCTTGTGGCCTTCATAAGGGTCCTGAAAGGCATTAGAATGGTCTGGGGGCTTTTAGATGGGTCCTGAGGCAATCTAGAAGGGTCTAGGGGCCTTTACATGGGTCTTGAGGGTCATTAGAAGGGTGTGGAGGCCTTTAGAAAGGCCCTTAAAGGCATTAGAAGGGTCTGGGGGCTATTAGATGGGTCCTTAGGCAATCTAGAAGGGTCTGGGGGCCTTTACATGGGTCTTGATGGTCATTAGAAGGGTGTGGAGGCCTTTAGAAAGGCCCTGAGTGGCATTACAAGGGTCTGGGGTCACATAGAAAGGCCCTGAGAGGTTCTAGAATTGTCTGGGGTACTTTAGAAATGCCCTGAGGGGCACTAGAAGGGTTTGGGGGGCTTTAGAATGGTCCTGAGGGGTTCTAGAAGGGTCTGGAGGCATTTAAAACTGTCCTGAGAGGCTCTAGAATGGTTTGGGTGCCTTTATAAGGGTCCTGAGGGGCTTTAGAAGGGTCTTCAGGGGCTCTAGATGGGTCTGGGGACCTTTAGAAAGGCCCTGTGAAGCATTAGAAGGGTCTGGGGGCCTTTAGAATGCTCCTGTGTGGCAGTAGAAGGGTCTGGGGACCTTTATAAGGGTCCTGAGGGGTTTTAGAAGGGTCTGGGGACCTTTATAAGGGTCCTGACGGGCTCTAGAAGGGTCTGAGGGCCTTTAGAAAGGTCCTGAGGGGCATTAGAAGGGTCTTGTGGCCTTCATAAGGGTCCTGAAAGGCATTGGAAGGGTCTGGGGGCTTTTAGATCGGTCCTGAGGCAATCTAGAAGGGTCTAGGGGCCTTTAAATGGGTCTTGAGGGTCATTAGAAGGGTGTGGAGGCCTTTAGAAAGGCCCTGAAAGGCATTAGAAGGGTCTGGGGGCTTTTAGATGGGTCCTGAGGCAATCTAGAAGGGTCTGGGGGCCTTTATATGGGTCTTGAGGGTCATTAGAAGGGTGTGGAGGCCTTTAGAAAGGCCCTGAGGGGCTCTAGAAGGGTCTGGGGGCTATTAGAAGCGTCCTGAGGGGGTCTAGAAGGGTCTGGGGGCCTTTAGAAATGACCTGAGGGGCATTAGAATGGTATGGGGGCCTTTAGAAAGGCCCTGAGGGGCATTAGAAGGGTCTCGGGGCCTTTAGAATGGTCCTGAGGGGGTCTAGAAGGGTCTGGAGGCATTTAAAACTGTCCTGAGAGGCTCTAGAAGGGTCTGGGTGCCTTTATAAGGGTCCTGAGGGGCATTAGAAGGGTCTGGGTGCCCTTATAAAAGCCCTGAAAGGAATTAACAGGGTCTGGGGGCCTTTAGAAGGGTCCTGAGGGGCTCTATAAGGGTCTGGGGGCCTTTAGAAGGGTCTTCAGGGGCTCTAGAAGGGTCTGGGGACCTTTAGAAAGGCCCTGTGGGGCATTAGAAGGGTCTGGGGGCCTTTAGAATGCTCCTGAGGGGCAGTAGAAGGGTCTTGGGACCTTTAGAAAGGCCCTGACGGGCATTAGAATGGTCTGCGGGCCTTTAGAAATGTCCTGAGGGGCTCTAGAATGGTCTGGGGGCCTTTATAAGTGTCCTGACGGGCTCTAGAAGGGTCTGGGAACCTTTATAAATGCCCTGAGGGGCATTAGAAGGGTCTGAGGGCCTTTAGAAAGGTCCTGAGGGGCATTAGAAGGGTCTTGTGGCCTTGATAAGGGTCCTGAAAGGCATTAGAAGGGTCTGGGGGCTTTTACATGGGTCCTGAGGCAATCTAGAAGGGTCTGGGGGCCTTTACATGGGTCTTTAGGGTCATTAGAAGGGTGTGGAGGCCTTTAGAAAGGCCCTGAGGAGCTCTAGAAAGGTCTGGGGGCTATTAGAAGCGTCCTGAGGGGGTCCAGAAGGGTCTGGGGGCCTTTTTAAAGGCCCTCAGGGGGATTATATGGGTCTCGCGGCCTTTAGAAAGGCCCTGAGTGGCATTACAAGGGCCTGGGGTCATATAGAAAGGCCCTGAGAAATTCTAGAAGTGTCTGGGGTAATTTAGAAAGGCCCTGAGGGGCATTAGAAGGGTCTGGGGGCCTTTAGAATGGTCCTGAGGGGGTCTAGAAGGATCTGGAGGCATTTAAAACTGTCCTGAGAGGCTCTAGAAGGGTCTGGGTGCCTTTATAAGGGTCCTGAGGGGCATTAGAAGGGTCTGGGTGCCCTTATAAAAGCCCTGAGGGGAATTAACTGGGTCTGGGGGACTTTAGAAGGGTCCTGAGGGGCTCTATAAGGGTCTGGGGGCCTTTAGAAGGGTCTTCAGGGGCTCTAGAAGGGTCTGGGGACCTTTAGAAAGGCCTTGTGGGGCATTAGAAGGGTCTTGGGGCCTTTAGAATGCTCCTGAGGGGCAGTAGAAATGTCTGTGGACCTTTATAAGGCCCTCACGGGCATTAGAATGGTCTGCAGGCTTTTAGAAGTGTCCTGAGGGGCTCTAGAATGGTCTGGGGGCCTTTATAAGGGTCCTGACGGGCTCTAGAAGGGTCTGGGAACCTTTATAAATGCCCTGAGGGGCATTAGAAGGGTCTGAGGGTCTTTAGAAAGGTCCTGAGGGGCATTAGAAGGGCCTTGTGGCCTTCATAAGGGTCCTGAAAGGCATTAGAAGGGTCTGGGGGCTTTTAGATGGGTCCTGAGGCAATCTAGAAGGGTCTAGGGGCCTTTACATGGGTCTTGATGGTCATTAGAAGGGTGTGGAGGCCTTTAGAAAGGCCCTGAGTGGCATTACAAGGGTCTGGGGTCATATAGAAAGGCCCTGAGAGGTTCTAGAATTGTCTGGGGTACTTTAGAAAGGCCCTGAGGGGCATTAGAAGGGTCTGGGGGCTTTTAGAATGGTCCTGAGGGGCAGTAGAAGGGTCTGGGGACCTTTATAAGGGTCCTGACGGGCTCTAGAAGGGTCTGGGAACCTTTATAAATGCCCTGAGGGGCATTAGAAGGGTCTGAGGGCCTTTAGAAAGGTCCTGAGGGGCATTAGAAGGGTCTTGTGGCCTTGATAAGGGTCCTGAAAGGCATTAGAAGGGTCTGGGGGCTTTTAGATGGGTCCTGAGTAAATCTAGAAGGGTCTGGGCGCCTTTACATGGGTCTTGAGGGTCATTAGAAGGGTGTGGAGGCCTTTAGAAAGGCCCTGAGGAGCTCTAGAAGGGTCTGGGGGCTATTAGAAGAGTCCTGAGGGGGTCCAGAAGGGTCTGGGGGCCTTTTTAAAGGCCCTCAGGGGGATTATAAGGGTCTCGCGGCCTTTAGAAAGGCCCTGAGTGGCATTAGAAGGGTCTGGGTGCCTTTAGAAATGACCTGAGGGGCATTAGAAGGGTATGGGAGCCTTTAGAAAGGCCCTGAGGGGCATTAGAAGGGTCTGGGGGCCTTTAGAATGCTCCTGAGGGGCAGTAGAAGGGTCTGGGGACCTTTATAAGGCCCTGACAGGCATTAGAATGGTCTGCAGGCCTTTAGAATTGTCCTGAGGGGCTCTAGAATGGTCTGGGGGCCTTTATAAGATACCTGACGGGCTCTAGAAGGGTCTGGGAACCTTTATAAATGCCCTGAGGGGCATTAGAAGGGTCTGAGGGCCTTTAGAAAGGTCTTGAGGGGCATTAGAAGGGTCTTGTGGCCTTGATAAGGGTCCTGAAAGGCATTAGAAGGGTTTGGGGTCTTTTAGATGGGTCCTGAGGCAATCTAGAAGGGTCTAGGGGCCTTTACATGGGTCTTGATGGTCATTAGAAGGGTGTGGATGCCTTTAGAAAGGCCCTGAGGGGCTCTAGAAGGGTCTGGGGGCTATTAGAATCGTCCTGAGAGGGTCCAGAAGGGTCTGGGGGACTTTTTAAAGGACCTCAAGGGGAATTATAAGGGTCTCGCGGCCTTTAGAAAGGCCCTGAGTGGCATTACAAGGGCCTGGGGTCATATAGAAAGGCCCTGAGAGGTTCTAGAAGTGTCTGGGGTACTTTAGAAAGGCCCTGAGGGGCATTAGAAGGGTCTGGGGGCCTTTAGAATGGTCCTGAGGGGGTCTAGAAGGGTCTAGAGGCATTTAAAACTGTCCTGAGAGGCTCTAGAAGGGTCTGGGTGCCTTTATAAGGGTCCTGAGGAGCATTAGAAGGGTCTGGGTGCCCTTATAAAAGCCCTGAGGGGAATTAGCAGGGTCTGGGGTCCTTTAGAAGGGTCCTGAGGGGCTCTATAAGGGTCTGGGGGCCTTTAGAAGGGTCTTCAGGGGCTCTAGAGGGGTCTGGGGACCTTTAGAAAGGCCCTGTGGGGCATTAGAAGGGTCTGGGGGCCTTTAGAATGCTCCTGAGGAGCAGTAGAAGGGTCTGGATACCTTTATAAGGGTCCTGACGGGCTCTAGAAGGGTCTGGGGACCTTTATAAGGGTCCTGAGGGGCATTAGAAGGGTCTTGTGGCCTTCATAAGGGTCCTGAAAGGCATTAGAAGGGTCTGGGGGCTTTTAGACGGGTCCTGAGGCAATCTAGAAGGGTCTAGGGGCCTTTACATGGGTCTTGAGGGTCATTAGAAGGGTGTGGAGGCCTTTAGAAAGGCCCTGAAAGGCATTAGTAGGGTCTGGGGGCTTTTAGATGGGTCCTGAGGCAATCTAGAAGGGTCTGGGGGCCTTTACATGGGTCTTGAGGGTCATTAGAAGGGTGTGGAGGCCTTTAGAAAGGCCCTGAAGGGCTCTAGAAGGGTCTGGGGGCTATTAGAAGCGTCCTGAGGGGGTCCAGAAGGGTCTGGGGGCCTTTTTAAAGGCCCTCAGGGGGATTATAAGGGTCTCGCGGCCTTTAGAAAGGCCCTGAGTGGCATTAGATGGGTCTGGGTGCCTTTAGAAATGACCTGAGGGGCATTAGAAGGGTATGGGGGCCTTTAGAAAGGCCCTGAGGGGCATTAGAAGGGTCTGGGGGCCTTTAGAATGGTCCTGAGGGGGTCTAGAAGGGTCTGGGGGCATTTAAAACTGTCCTGAGAGGCTCTAGAAGGGTCTGGGTGCCTTTATAAGGGTCCTGAGGGGCTTTAGAAGGGTCTGGGTGCCCTTATAAAAGACCTGAGGAGAATTAGCAGGGTCTAGGGGACTTCAGAAGGGTCCTGAGGGGCTCTATAAGGGTCTGGGGACCTTTAGAAGGGTCTTCAGGGGCTCTAGAAGGGTCTGGGGACATTTAGAAAGGCCCTGTGGGGCATTAGAAGGGTCTGGGGGCCTTTAGAAGGGTCCTGAGGGGATCTATAAGGGTCTGGGGGCCTTTAGAAGGGTCTTCAGGGGCTCTAGAAGGGTCTGGGGACCTTTAGAAAGGCCCTGTGGGGCATTAGAAGGGTCTGGGGGCCTTTAGAATGCTCCTGAGGGGCAGTAAAATGGTCTGTGTACCTTTAGAAAGGCCCTGACGGTCATTAGAATGGTCTGCAGGCCTTTAGAAGTGTCCTGAGGGGCTCTAGAATGGTCTGGGGGCCTTTATAAGGGTCCTGACGGGCTCTAGAAGGGTCTGGGAACTTTTATATATCCCCTGAGGGGCATTAGAAGGGTCTTAGGGCCTTTAGAAAGGTCCTGAGGGGCATTAGAAGGGTCTGGGTGCCCTTATGAAAGCCCTGATGGGAATTAGCAGGGTCTCGGGACCTTTAGAAGGGTCCTGAGGGGCTCTATAAGGGTCTGGGGGCCTTTAGAACGGTCTTCAGGGGCTCTAGAAGGGTCTGGGGACCTTTAGAAAGGCCCTGTGGGGCATTAGAAGGGTCTGGGGGCCTTTAGAATGCACCTGAGGGGCAGTAGAAGGGTCTGTGGACCTTTATAAGGCCCTGACGGTCATTAGAATGGTCTGCAGGCCTTTAGAAGTGTCCTGAGGGGCTCTAGAATGGTCTGGGGGCCTTTATAAGGGTCCTGACGGGCTCTAGAAGGGTCTGGGAACCTTTATAAATCCCCTGAGGGGCATTGGAAGGGTCTTGAGGCCTTCATAAGGGTCCTGAAATGCATTAGAAGGGTCTGGGGGCTTTTAGATGGGTCCTGAGGCAATCTAGAAGGGTCTAGGGGCCTTTACATGGGTCTTGAGGGTCATTAGAAGGGTGTGGAGGCCTTTAGAAAGGCGCTGAGGGGCTCTAGAAGGGTCTGGGGGCTATTAGAAGCGTCCTGAGGGGGTCCAGAATGGTCTGGGGGCCTTTTTAAAGGCCCTCAGGGGGATTATAAGGGTCTCGCTGCTTTTAAAAAGGCCCTGAGTGGCATTAGAAGGGTCTGGGGTCATATAGAAAGGCCCTTAGAGGTTCTAGAAGTGTCTGGGGTACTTTAGAAATGCCCTGAGGGGCATTAGAATGGTCTGGGGGCCTTTAGAATGGTCCTGAGGGGTTCTAGAAGGGTCTGGAGGCATTTAAAACTGTCCTGAGAGGCTATAGAAGGGTCTGGGTGCCTTTATAAGGGTCCTGAGGAGCTTTAGAAGGGTCTGGGTGCCCTTATAAAAGACCTGAGGGGAATTAGCAGGGTCTGGGGGCCTTTAGAAGGGTCTTCAGGGGCTCTAGAAGGGTCTGGGGACCTTTAGAAAGGCCCTGTGGGGCATTAGAAGGGTCTGGGGGCCTTTAGAATGCTCCTGAGGGGCAGTAGAAGGGTCTGGGGACCTTTATAAGGGTCCTGACGGGCTCTAGAAGGGTCTGGGGACCTTTATAAGGGTCCTGACGTGCTCTAGAAGGGTCTGGGGACCTTTATAAGGGTCCTGACGAGCTCTAGAAGGGTCTGAGGGCCTTTAGAAAGGTCCTGAGGGGCATTAGAAGGGTCTTGTGGCCTTCATAAGGGTCCTGAAAGGCATTAGAAGGGTCTGGGGGCTTTTAGATGGGTCCTGAGGCAATCTAGAAGGGTCTAGGGGCCTTTACATGGGTCTTGAGGGTCATTATAAGGGTGTGGAGGCCTTTAGAAAGGCCCTGAAAGGCATTAGAAGGGTGTGGGGGCTTTTAGATGGGTCCTGAGGCAATCTAGAAGGGTCTGGGGGCCTTTACATGGGTTTTGATGGTCATTAGAAGGGTGTGGAGGCCTTTAGAAAGGCCCTGAGGGGCTCTAGAAGGGTCTGGGGGCTATTAGAAGCGTCCTGAGGGGGTCCAGAAGGGTCTGGGGGCCTTTTTAAAGGCCCTCAGGGGGAGTATAAGGGTCTCGCGGCCTTTAGAAAGGCCCTGAGTGGCATTACAAGGGCCTGGGGTCATATAGAAAGGCCCTGAGGGGCATTAGAAGGGTCTGGGGTCCTTTAGAATGGTCCTGAGGGGGTCTAGAAGGGTCTGGAGGCATTTATAAAAGCCCTGAGGGGAATTAGCAGGGTCTGGGGGACTTTAGAAGGGTCCTGAGGGGCTCTATAAGGGTTTGGGGGCCTTTAGAAGGGTCTTCAGGGGCTCTAGAAGGGTCTGGGGACCTTTAGAAAGGCCCTGTGGAGCATTAGAAGGGTCTGGAGGCCTTTAGAATGCTCCTGAGGGGCAGTAGAAGGGTCTGGGGACCTTTATAAGTGTCCTGACTGGCTCTAGAAGGGTCTGGGAACCTTTATAAATGCCCTGAGGGGCATTAGAAGGGTCTGAGGGCCTTTAGAAAGGCCCTGAGGGGCATTAGAAGGGTCTTGTGGCCTTCATAAGGGTCGTGAAATGCATTAGAAGGGTCTGGGGGCTTTTAGATGGGTCCTGAGGCAATCTAGAAGGGTCTGGGGGCCTTTACATGGGTCTTGAGGGTCATTAGAAGGGTGTGGAGGCCTTTAGAAAGGCCCTGAAGGGCTCTAGAAGGGTCTGGGGGCTATTAGAAGCGTCCTGAGGGGGTCCAGAAGGGTCTGGGGGCCTTTTTAAAGGCCCTCAGGGGGATTATATGGGTCTCGCAGCCTTTAGAAAGGCCCTGAGTGGCATTAGAAGGGTCTGGGTGCCTTTAGAAATGACCTGAGGGGCATTACAAGGGTATGGGGGTATTTAGAAAGGCCCTGAGGGGCATTAGAAGTGTCTGGGGGACTTTAGAATGGTCCTGAGGGGGTCTAGAAGGGTCTGGAGGCATTTAAAACTGTCCTGGGAGGCTCTAGAAGGGTCTGGGTGCCTTTATAAGGGTCCTGAGGGGCATTAGAAGGGTCTGGGTGCCCTTATAAAAGCCCTGAGGAGAATTAGCAGGGTCTGGAAAACTTCAGAAGGGTCCTGAGGGGCTCTATAAGGGTCTGGGGGCCTTTAGAAGGGTCTTCAGGGGCTCTAGAAGGGTCTGGGGACCTTTAGAAAAGCCCTGTGGGGCATTAGAAGGGTCTGGGGGCCTTTAGAATGGTCCTGAGGGGGTCTAGAAGGGTCTGGGAACTACTATAAATGCCCTGAGGGGCATTAGAAGGGTCTGAGGGCCTTTAGAAAGGTCCTCAGGGGCATTAGAAGGGTCTGGGTGCCCTTATAAAAGCCCTGAGGAGAATTAGCAGGGTCTGGAGGACTTCAGAAGGGTCCTGAGGGGCTCTATAAGGGTCTGGGGGCCTTTAGAAAGACCCTGTGGGGCATTAGAAGGGTCTGGGGGCCTTTAGAAGGGTCCTGAGGGGCTCTATAAGGGTCTGGGGGCCTTTAGAGTGGTCTTCAGGGGCTCTAGAAGGGTCTGGGGACCTTTAGAAAGGCCCTGTGGGGCATTAGAAGGGTCTGGAGGCCTTTAGAATGCTCCTGAGGGGCAGTAGAAGGGTCTGGGGACCTTTATAAATGCCCTGAGGGGCATTAGAAGGGTCTGAGGGCCTTTAGAAAGGTCCTGAGGGGCATTAGAAGGGTCTGGGTGCCCTTATGAAAGCCCTGAGGGGAATTAGCAGGGTCTCGGGACCTTTAGAAGGGTCCTGAGGGGCTCTATAAGGGTCTTGAGGCCTTTAGAAGGGTCTTCAGGGGCTCTAGAAGGGTCTGGGGACCTTTACAAAGGCCCTGTGGGGCATTAGAAGGGTCTGGGGGCCTTTAGAATGCTCCTGAGGGGCAGTAGAAGGGTCTGGGGACCTTTATAAGGGTCCTGACGGGCTCTAGAAGGGTCTGGGGACCTTTATAAGGGTCCTGACGTGCTCTAGAAGGGTCTGGGGACCTTTATAAGGGTCCTGACGAGCTCTAGAAGGGTCTGAGGGCCTTTAGAAAGGTCCTGAGGGGCATTAGAAGGGTCTTGTGGCCTTCATAAGGGTCCTGAATGGCATTAGAAGGGTCTGGGGGCTTTTAGATGGGTCCTGAGGCAATCTAGAAGGGTCTGGGGGCCTTTACATGGGTTTTGATGGTCATTAGAAGGGTGTGGAGGCCTTTAGAAAGGCCCTGAGGGGCTCTAGAAGGGTCTGGGGGCTATTAGAAGCGTCCTGAGGGGGTCCAGAAGGGTCTGGGGGCCTTTTTAAAGGCCCACAGTGGAATTATAAGGGTCTCGCGGCCTTTAGAAAGGCCCTGAGTTGCATTAGAAGGGTCTGGGTGCCTTTTAAAAAGACCTGAGGGGCATTAGAAGGGTATGGGGGCCTTTAGAAAGGCCCTGAGGGGCATTAGAAGGGTCTGGGGGCCTTTAGAAGGGTCCTGAGGCGCATTAGAAGGGTCTGGAGGCATTTAAAACTGTCCTGAGAGGCTCTAGAAGGGTCTGGGTGCCTTTATAAGGGTCCTGAGGGGCATTAGAAGGGTCTGGGTTCCCTTATAAATGCCCTGAAAGGAATTAGCAGGGTCTGGGTCCTTAGAAGGGTCCCGAGGGTCTCTATAAGTGTCTGGGGGCCTTTAGAAGGGTCTTCAGGGGCTCTAGAAGGGTCTGGGGACATTTAGAAAGGCCCTGTGGGGCATTAGAAGGGTCTGGGGTCCTTTAGAATGCTCCTGAGGGGCAGTAGAAGGGTCTGGGGACGTTTATAAAGGCCCTGACGGGCATTAGAATGGTCTGCGGGATTTAGAAGTGTACTGAGAGGCTCTAGAATGTTCTGGGGGCCTTTATAACGGTCCTGACGGGCTCTTGAAGGGTCTGGGAACCTTTATAATTGCCCTGAGGGGCATTAGAAGGGTCTTGTGGCCTTCATAAGGGTCCTGAAAGGCATTAGAAGGCTCTGGGGGCTTTTAGATGGCTCCTGAGGCACTCTAGAAGGGTCTAGGGGCCTTTACATGGGTCTTGAGGGTCATTAGAAGGATGTGGAGGCCTTTAGAAAGGCCCTGAAAGGCATTAGAAGGGTCTGGGGGCTTTTAGATGAGTCCTGAGGCAATCTAGAAGGGTCTGGGGGCCTTTACATGGGTTTTGATGGTCATTTGAAGGGTGTGGAGGCATTTAGAAAGGCCCTGAGGGGCTCTAGAAGGGTCTGGGGGCTATTAGAAGCGTCCTGAGGGGGTCCAGAAGGGTCTGGGGGCCTTTTTAAAGGCCCTCAGGGGGAGTATAAGGGTCTCGCGGCCTTTAGAAAGGCCCTGAGTGGCATTAGAAGGGTCTGGGTGCCTTTTAAAAAGACCTGAGGGGTATTAGAAGGGTATGGGGGCCTTTAGAAAGGCCCTGAGGGTCATTAGAAGGGTCTGGGGGCCTTTAGAAGGGTCCTGAGGGGCATTAGAAGGGTCTGGAGGCATTTAAAACTGTCCTGAGAGGCTCTAGAAGGGTCTGGGTGCCTTTATAAGGGTCCTGAGGGGCATTAGAAGGGTCTGGGTGCCCTTATAAAAGCCCTGCGGGGAATTAGCAGGGTCTGGGTCCTTAGAAGGGTCCTGAGGGGCTCTATAAGGGTCTGGGGGCCTTTAGAAGGGTCTTGAGGGGCTCTAGAAGGGTCTGGGGACCTTTAGAAAGGCCCTGTGGGGCATTAGATGGGTCTGGGGGCCTTTAGAATGCTCCTGAGGGGCAGTAGAAGGGTCTGGGGACGTTTATAAAGGCCCTGACGGGCATTAGAATGGTCTGCGGGATTTAGAAGTGTACTGAGAGGCTCTAGAATGTTCTGGGGGCCTTTATAACGGTCCTGACGGGCTCTTGAAGGGTCTGGGAACCTTTATAAATGCCCTGAGGGGTATTAGAAGGGTTTTGTGGCCTTCATAAGGGTCCTGAAAGGCATTAGAAGGCTCTGGGGGCTTTTAGATGGGTCCTGAGGCACTCTAGAAGGGTCTAGGGGCCTTTACATGGGTCTTGAGGCTCATTAGAAGGATGTGGAGGCCTTTAGAAAGGCCCTGAAAGGCATTAGAAGGGTCTGGGTGCTTTAGATGGGTGCTGAGGCAATCTAGAAGGGTCTGGGGGCCTTTAAATGGGTCTTGAGGGTCATTAGAATGGTGTGGAGGCCTTTAGAAAGGCCCTGAGGGGATCTATAAGGGTCTGGGGGCCTTTAGAAGGGTCTTCAGGGGCTCTAGAAGGGTCTGGGGACCTTTAGAAAGGCCCTGTGGGGCATTAGAAGGGTCTGGGGGCGTTTAGAATGCTCCTGAGGGGCAGTAGAAGGGTCTGGGGGCCTTTAGAATGGTCCTGAGGGGGTCTAGAAGGGTCTGGAGGCATTTAAAACTGTCCTGGGAGGCTCTAGAAGGGTCTGGGTGCCTTTATAAGGGTCCTGAGGGGCATTAGAAGGGTCTGGGTGCCCTTATAAAAGCCCTGAGGAGAATTAGCAGGGTCTGGAGGACTTCAGAAGGGTCCTGAGGGGCTCTATAAGGGTGTGGAGGCCTTTAGAAGGGTCTTCAGGGGCTCTAGAAGGGTCTGGGGACCTTTAGAAAGGCCCTGTGGGGCATTAGAAGGGTCTGGGGGCCTTTAGAATGGTCCTGAGGGGGTCTAGAAGGGTCTGGGAACCACTATAAATGCCCTGAGGGGCATTAGAAGGGTCTGAGGGCCTTTAGAAAGGTCCTGAGAGGCATTAGAAGGGTCTTGTGGCCTTCATAATGGTCCTGAAAGGCATTAGAAGGGTCTGGGGGCTTTTAGATGGGTCCTGAGGCAATCTAGAAGGGTCTAGAGGCCTTTACATGGGTCTTGAGGGTCATTAGAAGGGTGTGGAGGCCTTTAGAAAGGCCCTGAGGGGCTCTAGAAGGGTCTGGGGTCTATTAGAAGCGTCCTGAGGGGGTCCAGAAGGGTCTGGGGGCCTTTTTAAAGGTCCTCAGGGGGATTATAAGGGTCTCGCGGCCTTTAGAAAGGCCCTGAGTGGCATTACAAGGGCCTGGGGTCATATAGAAAGGCCCTGAGGGGCATTAGAAGGGTCTGGGGGCCTTTAGAATGGTCCTGAGGGGGTCTAGAAGGGTCTGGAGGCATTTAAAACTGTCCTGAGAGGCTCTAGAAGGGTCTGGGTGCCTTTATAAAAGACCTGAGGGGAATTAGCAGGGTCTGGGGGACTTTAGAATGGTCCTGAGGGGCTCTATAAGGGTTTGGGGGCCTTTAGAAGGGTCTTCAGGGGCTCTAGAAGGGTCTGGGGACCTTTAGAAAGGCCCTGTGGGGCATTAGAAGGGTCTGGAGGCCTTTAGAATGCTCCTGAGGGGCAGTAGAAGGGTCTGGGGACCTTTATAAGTGTCCTGACGGGTTCTAGAAAGGTCTGGGAACCTTTATAAATGAGCTGAGGGGCATTAGAAGGGTCTGAGGGCCTTTAGAAAGGTCCTGAGTGGCATTAGAAGGGTCTTGTGGCCTTCATAAGGGTCCTGAAAGGCATTAGAAGGGTCTGGGGGCTTTTAGATGGGTCCTGAGGCAATCTAGAAGGGTCTGGGGGCCTTTACATGGGTCTTGAGGGTCATTAGAAGGGTGTGGAGGCCTTTAGAAAGGCCCTGAAGGGCTCTAGAAGGGTCTGGGGGCTATTAGAAGCGTCCTGATGGGGTCCAGAATGGTCTGGGGGCCTTTTTAAAGGCCCTCAGGGGGATTATAAGGGTCTCGCAGCCTTTAGAAAGGCCCTGAGTGGCATTAGAAGGGTCTGGGTGCCTTTAGAAATGACCTGAGGGGCATTACAAGGGTATGGGGGTATTTATAAAGGCCCTGAGGGGCATTAGAAGGGTCTGGGGGCCTTTAGAATGGTCCTGAGGGGGTCTAGATGGGTCTGGAGGCATTTAAAACTGTCCTGGGAGGCTCTAGAAGGGTCTGGGTGCCTTTATAAGGGTCCTGAGGGGCATTAGAAGGGTCTGGGTGCCCTTATAAAAGCCCTGAGGAGAATTAGCAGGGTCTGGAGGACTTCAGAAGGGTCCTGAGGGGCTCTATAAGGGTCTGGGGGCCTTTAGAAGGGTCTTCAGGGGCTCTAGAAGGGTCTGGGGACCTTTAGAAAGGCCCTGTGGGGCATTAGAATGGTCTGGGGGCCTTTAGAATGGTTCTGAGGTTGTCTAGAAGGGTCTGGGAACCACTATAAATGCCCTGAGGGGCATTAGAAGGGTCTGAGGGCCTTTAGAAAGGTCCTCAGGGGCATTAGAAAGGTCTTGTGGCCTTCATAAGGGTCCTGAAAGGCATTAGAAGGGTCTGGGGGCTTTTAGATGGGTCCTGATGCAATCTAGAAGGGTCTGGGTGCCTTTAGAAATGTCCTGAGGGGCTCTTGAATGGTCTGGGGGCCTTTAGAAAGGCCCTGAGGGGCATTACAAGGGTCTGGGTTCATATAGAATGGCCCTGAGAGGTTCTAGAAGTGTCTGGGGTAATTTAGAAAGGCCCTGCGGGGCATTAGAAGGGTCTGGGGGCCTTTATAAGGGTCCTGAGGGGCATTAGAATGGTCTGGGGGCCTTTAGAAGGGTCCTGAGGGGCATTAGAAGGGTATTGTGGCCCTTATAAAAGCCCTGAGGGGAATTAGCAGGGTCTGGGGGATATTAGAAGGGTCCTGAGGGGCTCTATAAGGGTCTGGGGGACCTTTAGAAAGGCCCTGTGGGGCATTAGAAGGGTCTGGGTGCCTTTAGAATGCTCCTGAGGGGCAGTAGAAGGGTCTGGGGACCTTTATAAAGGCCCTGACGGGCATTAGAATGGTCTGCGGGCCTTTAGAAGTGTCCTGAGGGGCTCTAGAATGGTCTGGGGGCCTTTATAAGGGTCCTGACGGGCTCTAGAAGGGTCTGGGAACCTTTATAAATGCCCTGAGGGGCATTAAAAGGGTCTGAGGGCCTTTAGAATGGTCCTGAGGGGCATTACAAGGGTCGTGTGGCCTTCATAAGGGTCCTGAAAGGCATTAGAAGGGTCTGGGGTCTTTTAGATGGGTCCTGAGGCAATCTAGAAGGGTCTGGGGGCCTTTACATGGGTCTTGAGGGTCATTAGAAGGGTGTGGAGGCCTTTAGAAAGGCGCTGAGGGGCTCTAGAAGGGTCTGGGTGCTATTAGAAGCGTCCTGAGGGGGTCCAGAAGGGTCTGGGGGCCTTTTTAAAGGCCCTCTGGGGGATTATAAGGGTCTCGCAGCCTTTAGAAAGGCCCTGAGTGGCATTAGAAGGTTCTGGGTGCCTTTAGAAATGTCCTGAGGGGCTCTTGAAGGGTCTGGGGGCCTTTAGAAATGTCCTGAGGGGCATTATAAGCGTCTCGTGGCTTTTAGAAAGGCCCTGAGTGGCATTACAAGGGTCTGGGGTCATATAGAAAGGCCCTGAGAGGTTCTAGAAGTGTCTGGGGTACTTTAGAAAGGCCCTGAGGGGCATTAGAAGGGTCTGGGGGCCATTAGAAGGGCCCTGAGGGGCATTAGAAGGTTCTGGGGGCCTTTAGAATGGTCCTGAGGGGGTCTAGAAGGGTCTGGAGGCATTTAAAACCGTCCTGAGAGGCTCTAGAAGGGTCTGGGTGCCTTTATAAGGGTCTTGAGGGGCATTAGAAGGGTCTGCGTGCCCTTATAAAAGCCCTGAGGGGAATTAGCAGGGTCTGGGGGACTTTAGAAGGGTCCTGAGGGGCTCTATAAGGGTCTGCGGGCCTTTAGAAGGGTCTTCAGGGGCTCTAGAAGGGTCTGGGGACCTTTAGAAAGGCCCTGTGGGGCATTAGAAGGGTCTGGGGGCTTTTAGATGGGTCCTGAGGCAATCTAGAAGGGTCTGGGGGCCTTTACATGGGTCTTGAGGGTCATTAGAAGGGTGTGGAGGCCTTTAGAAAGGCCCTGAGGGGCTCTAGAAGGGTCTGGGGGCTATTAGAAGCGTCCTGAGGGGGTCCAAAAGGGTCTGGGGGCCTTTTTAAAGGCCCTCAGGGGGATTATAAGGGTCTCGCGGCCTTTAGAAAGGCCCTGAGTGGCATTAGAAGGGTCTGGGTGCCTTTAGAAATGACGTGAGGGGCATTACAAAAGTATGGGGGCCTTTAGAAAGGCCCTGAGGGGCATTAGAAGCATCTGGGGGCCTTTAGAATGGTCCTGAGGGGGGTCTAGAAGGGTCTGGAGGCATTTAAAACTGTCCTGAGAGGCACTAGAAGGGTCTGGGTGCATTTATAAGGGTCCTGAGGGGCATTAGAAGGGTCTGGGTGCCCTTATAAAAGCCCTGCGGGGAATTAGCAGGGTCTGGGGGACTTTAGAAGGGTCCTGAGGGGCTCTATAAGGGTCTGGGGGCCCTTAGAAGGGTCCTTAGGGGCTCTAGAAGGGTCTGGGGACCTTTAGAAAGGCCCTGTGGGGCATTAGAAGGGTCTGGGGGCCTTTAGAATGCTCCTGAGGGGCAGTAGAATGGTCTGAGGTCCTTTATAAAGGCCCTGACGGGCATTAGAATGGTCTGCGGGCCTTTAGAAGTGTCCTGAGGGGCTCTAGAATGGTCTGGGGGCCTTTATAAGGGTCCTGACGGGCTCTAGAAGGGTCTGGGAACCTTTATAAATGCCCTGAGGGGCATTAGAAGGGTCTTAGGGCCTTTAGAAAGGTCCTGAGGGGCATTAGAAGGGTCTTGTGGCCTTCATAAGGGTCCTGAAAGGCATTAGAAGGGTCTTGGGGCTTTTAGATGGGTCCTGAGGCAATCTAGAAGGGTCTGGGGGCCTTTACATGGGTCTTGAGGGGCATTAGAAGGGTGTAGAGGCCTTTAGAAAGGCCCTGAAAGGCATTAGAAGGGTCTGGGGGCTATTAGAAGCGTCCTGAGGGGGTCCAGAAGGGTCTGGGGGCCTTTTTAAAGGCCCTCAGGGGGATTATAAGGGTCTCGCAGCCTTTAGAAAGGCCCTGAGTGGCATTACAAGGGTCTGAGTTCATATAGAAAGGCCCTGAGAGGTTCTAGAAGTGTCTGGGGTACTTTAGAAATGCCCTGAGGGGCATTAGAAGGGTCTGGGGGCCTTTAGAATGGTCCTGAGGGGTTCTAGAAGGGTCTGGATGCATTTCAAACTGTCCTGAGAGGCTCTAGAAGGGTCTGGGTGCCTTTATATGGGTCCTGAGGGGCTTTAGAAGGGTCTGGGTGCCCTTATAAAAGCCCTGAGCGGAATTAGCAGGGTCTGGGGGACTTTAGAAGGGTCCTGAGGGGCTCTATAAGGGTCTGGGGGCCCTTAGAAGGGTCTTCAGGGGCTCTAGAAGGGTCTGGGGACCTTTAGAAAAGCCCTGTCGGGCATTAGAAGGGTCTGGGGTCCTTTAGAATGCTCCTGAGGGGCTCTATAAGGGTCTGGGGACCTTTATAATTGTCCAGACTGGCTCTAGAAGGGTCTGGGAACCTTTATAAATGCCCTCAGGGGCATTAGAAGGGTCTGGGGGCCTTTAGAATGCTCCTGAGGGGCAGTAGAATGGTCTGAGGTCCTTTATAAAGGGCCCTGACGGGCATTAGAATGGTCTGCGGGCCTTTAGAAGTGTCCTGAGGGGCTCTAGAATGGTCTGGGGGCCTTTATAAGGGTCCTGACGGGCTCTAGAAGGGTCTGGGAACCTTTATAAATGCCCTGAGGGGCATTAGAAGGGTCTTAGGGCCTTTAGAAAGGTCCTGAGGGGCATTAGAAGGGTCTTGTGGTCTTCATAAGGGTCCTGAAAGGCATTAGAAGGGTCTTGGGGCTTTTAGATGGGTCCTGAGGCAATCTAGAAGGGTCTGGGGGCCTTTACATGGGTCTTGAGGGGCATTAGAAGGGTCTGAGGGCCTTTAGAAGGGTCCTGAGGGGCATTAGAAGGGTCTGGGGGCTTTTAGATGGGTCCTGAGGAAATCTAGAAGGGTCTGGGGGCCTTTACATGGGTCTTGAGGGTCATTAGAAGGGTGTAGAGGCCTTTAGAAAGGCCCTGAAAGGCATTAGAAGGGTCTGGGGGCTATTAGAAGCGTCCTGAGGGGGTCCAGAAGGGTCTGGGGGCCTTTTTAAAGGCCCTCAGGGGGATTATAAGGGTCTCGCAGCCTTTAGAAAGGCCCTGAGTGGCATTACAAGGGTCTGAGTTCATATAGAAAGGCCCTGAGAGGTTCTAGAAGTGTCTGGGGTACTTTAGAAATGCCCTGAGGGGCATTAGAAGGGTCTGGGGGCCTTTAGAATGGTCCTGAGGGGTTCTAGAAGGGTCTGGATGCATTTCAAACTGTCCTGAGAGGCTCTAGAAGGGTCTGGGTGCATTTTTAAGGGTCCTGAGGGGCTTTAGAAGGGTCTGGGTGCCCTTATAAAAGCCCTGAGCGGAATTAGCAGGGTCTGGGGGACTTTAGAAGGGTCCTGAGGGGCTCTATAAGGGTCTGGGGGCCCTTAGAAGGGTCTTCAGGGGCTCTAGAAGGGTCTGGGGACCTTTAGAAAGGCTCTGTCGGGCATTAGAAGGGTCTGGGGTCTTTTAGAATGCTCCTGAGGGGCTCTATAAGGGTCTGGGGACCTTTATAAGTGTCCAGGCTGGCTCTAGAAGGGTCTGGGAACCTTTATAAATGCCCTCAGGGGCATTAGAAGGGTCTGTGGGCCTTTAGAAAGGTCCTGAGGGTCATTAGAAGGGTCTTGTGGCCTTCATAATGGTCCTGAAAGGCATTAGAAGGGTCTGGGGGCTTTTAGATGGGTCCTGAGGCAATCTAGAAGGGTCTAGGTGCCTTTACATGGGTCTTGAGGGTCATTAGAAGGGTGTGGAGGCCTTTAGAAAGGCCCTGAAAGGCATTAGAAGGGTCTGGGGCTATTAGATGGGTCCTTAGACAATCTAGAAGGGTCTGGGGGCCTTTACATGGGTCTTGAGGGTCATTAGAAGGGTGTGGAGGCCTTTAGAAAGGCCCTGAGGGGCTCTAGAAGGGTCTGGGGGCTATTAGAAGCGTCCTGAGGGGGTCCAGAAGGGTCTGGGGGCCTTTTTAAAGGCCCTCAGGGGGATTATAAGGGTCTCGCGGCCTTTAGAAAGGCCCTGAGTGGCATTACAAGGGCCTGGGGTCATATAGAAAGGCCCTGAGAGGTTCTAGAAGTGTCTGGGGTACTTTAGAAAGGCCCTGAGGGGCATTAGAAGGGTCTGGGGGCCTTTAGAATGGTCCTGAGGGGGTCTAGAAGGGTCTGGAGGCATTTAAAACTGTCCTGAGAGGCTCTAGAAGGGTCTGGGTGCCTTTATAAGGGTCCTGAGGGGCATTAGAAGGGTCTGGGTGCCCTTATAAAAGCCCTGAGGGGAATTAGCAGGGTCTGGGGGACTTCAGAAGGGTCCTGAGGGGCTCTATAAGGGTCTGGGAGCCTTTAGAAGGGTCTTCAGGGGCTCTAGAGGGGTCTGGGGACCTTTAGAAAGGCCCTGTGGGGCATTAGAAGGGTCTGCGGGCCTTTAGAATGCTCCTGAGGGGCTGTAGAAGGGTCTGGGGACCTTTATAAGGGTCCTGACGGGCTCTAGAAGGGTCTGGGGACCTTTATAAGGGTCCTGACGGGCTCTAGAAGGGTCTGAGGGCCTTTAGAAAGGTCCTCAGGGGCATTAGAAGAATCTTGTGGCCTTCATAAGGGTCCTGAAAGGCATTGGAAGGGTCAGGGGGCTTTTAGATGGGTCCTGAGGCAATCTAGAAGGGTCTAGGGGCCTTTACATGGGTCTTGAGGGTCATTAGAAGGGTGTGGATGCCTTTAGAAAGGCCCTGGGGGGCACTAGAAGGGTCTGGGGGCTATTAGAAGCGTCCTGAGTGGGTCTAGAAGGGTCTGGGGGCCTTTAGAAATGACTTGAGGGGCATTAGAAGGGTCTGGGTGCCTTTATAAGGGTCCTGAGGGGCATTAGAAGGGTCTGGGTGCCCTTATATAAGCCCTGAAAGGAATTAACATGGTCTGGGGGCCTTTAGAAGGGTCCTGAGTTGCTCTATAAGGGTCTGGGGGCCTTTAGAAGGGTCTTCAGGGGCTCTAGAAGGGTCTGGGGACCTTTAGAAAGGCCCTGACGGGCATTAGAATGGTCTGCGGGATTTAGAAGTGTCCTGAGTGGCTCTAGAATGGTCTGGGGGCCTTTATAAGGGTCCTGACGGGCTCTAGAAGGGTCTGGGAACCTTTATAAATGCCCTGAGGGGCATTAGAAGGGTCTGAGGGCCTTTAGAAAGGTCCTGAGGGGCATTAGAAGGGTCTTGTGGCCTTGATAAGGGTCCTGAAAGGCATTAGAAGGCTCTGGGGGCTTTTAGATGGGTCCTGAGGCAATCTAGAAGGGTCTGGGGGCCTTTACATGGGTCTTGAGGGTCATTAGAAGGGTGTGGAGGCCTTTAGAAAGGACCTGAGGAGCTCTAGAAGGGTCTGGGGGCTATTAGAAGCATCCTGAGGGGGTCCAGAAGGGTCTGGGGGCCTTTTTAAATGCCCTCAGGGGGATTATAAGGGTGTCGCGGCCTTTAGAAAGACCCTGAGTGGCATTAGAAGGGTCTGGGTGCCTTTAGAAATGACCTGAGGGGCATTAGAAGGGTATGGGAGCCTTTAGAATAGCCCTGAGGGGCATTAGAAGGGTCTGGGGGCCTTTAGAATGGTCCTGAGGGGGTCTAGAAGGGTCTGGAGGCATTTAAAACTGTCCTGAGAGGCTCTAGAAGGGTCTGGGTGCCTTTATAAGGGTCCTGAGGGGCATTAGAAGGGTCTGGGTGCCCTTATAAAAGCCCTGAGGGGAATTAGCAGCGTCTGGGGGACTTTAGAAGGGTCCTGAGGAGCTCTATAAGGGTCTGGGGGCCTTTAGAAGGGTCTTCAGGGGCTCTAGAAGGGTCTGGGGACCTTTAGAAAGGCCCTGTGGGGCATTAGAAGGGTCTGGGGGCCTTTAGAAAGGTCTTCCGGGGCTATATAAGGGTCTGGGTACCTTTAGAAAGGCCCTGTGGGGCATTAGAAGGGTCTGGGGTCCTTTAGAATGCTCCTGAGGTGCAGTAGAAGGGTCTGGGGACCTTTATAAGGGTCCTGACGGGCTCTAGAAGGGTCTGGGGTCCTTTATAAGGGTTCTGACGGGCTCTAGAAGGGTCTGAGGGCCTTTATAAAGGTCCTGAGGGGCATTAGAAGGGTCTGGGGGCTTTTAGATGGGTCCTGAGGCAATCTAGAAGGGTCTGGGGCCCTTTACATGGGTCTTGAGGGTCATTAGAAGGGTGTGGAGGCCTTTAGAAAGGCGCTGAGGGGCTCTATACGGGTCTTGGGGCTATTAGAAGCGTCCTGAGGGGGTCTATAAGGGTCTGGGGGCCTTTTTAAAGGCCCTCAGGGGGATTATAAGGGTCTCGCGGCTTTTAGAAAGGCCCTCAGTGGCATTAGAAGGGTCTGGGTGCCTTTAGAAATGACCTGAGGGGCATTAGAAGGGTATGGGGGCATTTAGAAAGGCCCTGAGGGGGTGTAGAAGGGTCTGGAGGCATTTAAAACTGTCCTGAGAGGCTCTAGAAGGGTCTTAGTGCCTTTATAAGGGTCCTGAGGGGCATTAGAATGGTCTGGGTGCCCTTATGAAAGCCCTGAGGGGCTCTAGAAGGGTCTGGGGGCCTTTAGAAGGGTCTTCAGGGGCTCTAGAGTGGTCTGGGGACCTTTAGAAAGGCCCTGTGGTGCATTAGAAGGGTCTGGGGGCCTTTAGAATGCTCCTGAGGGGCAGTAGAAGGGTCTGGGAACCTTTATAAATTCCCTGAGGGGCATTAGAAGGGTCTGAGGGCCTTTAGAAAGGTCCTGAGGGGCATTAGAAGGGTCTTGTGGCCTTCATAATGGTCCTGAAAGGCATTAGAAGGGTCTGGGGGCTTTTAGATGGGTCCTGAGGCAATCTAGAAGGGTCTAGGGGCCTTTACATGGGTCTTGAGGGGCATTAGAATGGTCTAAGGGCCTTTAGAAGGGTCCTGAGGGGCATTAGAAGGGTCTGGGGGCTTTTAGATGGGTCCTCAGGCAATCTAGAAGGGTCTGGGGGCCTTTACATGGGTCTTGAGGGTCATTAGAAGGGTGTGGAGGCCTTTAGAAAGGCGCTGAGGGGCTCTAGAAGGGTCTGGGGGCTATTAGAAGCGTCCTGAGGGGGTCCAGAAGGGTCTGGGGGCCTTTTTAAAGGCCCTCAGGGGGATTATAAGGGTCTCGCGGCTTTTAGAAAGGCCCTGAGTGGCATTACAAGGGTCTGGGGTCATATAGAAAGGCCCTGAGAGGCTCTAGAAGTGTCTGGGGTACTTTAGAAATGCCCTGAGGGGCATTAGAAGGGTCTGGGGGCCTTTAGAATGGTCCTGAGGTGATCTAGAAGGGTCTGTAGGCATTTAAAACTGTCCTGAGAGGCTCAAGAAGGGTCTGGGTGCCTTTATAAGGGTCCTGAGGGGCTTTAGAAGGGTCTGGGGGCCCTTAGAAGGGTCTTCAGGGGCTCTAGAAGGGTCTGGGGACCTTTAGAAAGGCCCTGTGGGGCATTAGAAGGGTCTGGGGGCCTTTAGAATGATCAAGAGGTGCTCTATAAGGGTCTGGGGACCTTTATAAGTGTCCTGACTGGCTCTAGAAGGGTCTGGGAAGCATTATAAATGCCCTGAGGGGCATTAGAAGGGTCTAAGGGCCTTTAGAAAGGTCCTGAGGGGCATTAGAAGGTTCTTGTGGCCTTCATAAGGGTCCTGAAAGACATTAGAAGGGTCTGGGGGCTTTTAGATGGGTCCTGAGGCAATCTAGAAGGGTCTGGCGGCCTTTACATGGGTCTTGAGGGTCATTAGAAGGGTGTGGAGGCCTTTAGAAAGGCCCTGAGGGGCTCTAGAAGGGTCTGGGGGCCTTTAGAAGGGTCTTCAGGGGCTCTAGAAGGGTCTGGGGACCTTTAGAAAGGCCCTGTCGGGCATTAGAAGGGTCTGGGGGCATTTAGAATGCTCCTGAGGGGCAGTAGAAGGGTCTGGGAACCTTTATAAATGCCCTGAGGGGCATTAGAAGGGTCTGAGGGCCTTCAGAAGTGTCCTGAGGGGCTCTAGAATGGTCTGGGGGCCTTTATAAGTGTCCTGACGGGCTCTAGAAGGGTCTGGGAACCTTTATAAATGCCCTGAGGGGCATTAGAAGGGTCTGAGGGCCTTTAGAAAGGTCCTGAGGGGCATTAGAAGGGTCTTGTGTCCTTCATAAGGGTCCTGAAAGGCATTAGAAGGGTCTGGGGGCTTTTAGATGGGTCCTGAGGCAATCTAGAAGGGTCTAGGGGCCTTTACATGGGTCTTGAGGGGCATTAGAAGGGTCTGAGGGCCTTTAGAAGGGTCCTGAATGGCATTAGAAGGGTCTGGGGGCTTTTAGATGGGTCCTGAGGCAATCTAGAAGGGTCTAGGGGCCTTTACATGGGTCTTGAGGGGCATTAGAAGGGTCTGAGGGCCTTTAGAAGGGTCCTGAAAGGCATTAGAAGGGTCTGGGGGCTTTTAGATGGGTCCTGAGGCAATCTAGAAGGGTCTGGGGGCCTTTACATGTGTCTTAATGGTCATTAGAAGGGTGTGGAGGCCTTTAGAAAGGCGCTAAGGGGCTCTAGAAGGGTCTGGGTGCCCTTATAAAAGCCCTGAGGGGAATTAGCAGGGTCTGGGGGACTTTAGAAGGGTCCTGAGGGGCTCTATAAGGGTCTGGGGGCCCTTAGAATGGTCTTCAGGGGCTCTAGAAGGGTCTGGGGACCTTTATAAATGCCCTGAGGGGCATTAGAAGGGTCTAAGGGCCTTTAGAAAGGTCCTGAGGGGCATTAGAAGGTTCTTGTGGCCTTCATAAGGGTCCTGAAATGCATTAGAAGGGTCTGGGGGCTTTTAGATGGGTCCTGAGGCAATCTAGAAGGGTCTAGGGGCCTTTACATGGGTCTTGAGAGTCATTAGAAGGGTGTGGAGGCATTTAGAAAGACCCTGAGGGGCTCTAGAAGGGTCTGGGTGCCTTTAGAACGGTCTTCAAGGGCTCTAGAAGGGTCTGGGGACCTTTAGAAAGGCCCTGTGGGGCATTAGAAGGGTCTGGGGGCCTTTAGAATGCTCCTGAGGGGCAGTAGAAGGGTCTCGGGGCCTTTAAAAAGGCCCTGAGGGGCATTACAAGGGTCTGGGGGCCTTTAGAAAGGCCCTGAGGGCCATTACAAGGGTCTGGGGGCCTTTAGAAAGGCCCTGAGGGGCATTACAAGGGTCTGGGGGCCTTCAGAATGGTCCTGAGGGGGTCTAGAAGGGTCTGGAGGCATTTAAAACTGTCCTGAGAGGCTCTAGAATGGTCTGGGTGCCTTTATAAGGGTCCTGAGGGGCATTAGAAGGGTCTGGGTGCCCTTATAAAAGCCCTGAGAGGAATTAGCAGGGTCTGGGGGTCTTTAGAAGGGTCCTGAGTGGCTCTATAATGGTCTGGGGGCCTTTAGAAGGGTCTTCAGGGGCTCTAGAAGGGTCTGGGGACCTTTAGAAAGGCCCTGTGGGGCATTAGAAGGGTCTGGGGCCTTTAGAATGCTCCTGAGGGGCATTAGAAGGGTCTTGTGGCCTTCATAAGGGTCCTGAAAGGGATTAGAAGGGTCTGGGGGCCTTTACATGGGTCTTGAGGGTCATTAGAAGGGTGTGGAGGCATTTAGAAAGGGTCCTGAAAGGCATTAGAAGGGTCTGGGGGCTTTTAGATGGGTCCTGAGGCAATCTAGAAGGGTCTAGGGGCCTTTACATGGGTCTTGAGGGTCATTAGAAGGGTGTGGAGGCATTTAGAAAGGGTCCTGAAAGGCATTAGAAGGGTCTGGGGTCTTTTAGATGGGTCCTGAGGCAATCTAGAAGGGTCTGGGGGCCTTTACATGGGTCTTGAGGGTCATTAGAAGGGTGTGGAGGCCTTTAGAAAGACCCTGAGGGGCTCTAGAAGGGTCTGGGGGCTATTAGAAGCGTCCTGAGGGGGTCCAGAAGGGTCTGGGGGCCTTTTTAAAGGTCCTCAGGGGGATTATAAGGGTCTCGCGGCCTTTAGAAAGGCCCTGAGTGGCATTACAAGGGTCTGGGGTCATATAGAAAGGCCCTGAGAGGTTCTAGAAGTGTCTGGGGTACTTTAGAAAGGCCCTGACGGGCATTAGAATGGTCTGCGGGCCTTTAGAAGTGTCCTGAGGGGCTCTGGAATGGTCTGGGGGCCTTTATAAGGGTCCTGACGGTCTCTAGAAGGGTCTGGGAACCTTTATAAATGCCCTGAGGGGCATTAGAAGGGTCTGAGGGCCTTTAGAAAGGTCCTGAGGGGCATTAGAAGGGTCTTGTGGCCTTCATAAGGGTCCTGAAAGGCATTAGAAGGGTCTGGGGGCTTTTAGATGGGTCCTGAGGCAATCTAGAAGGGTCTGGGGGCCTTTACATGGGTCTTGAGGGTCATTAGAAGGGTGTGGAGGCCTTTAGAAAGGCCCTGAGGGGCTCTAGAAGGGTCTGAGGGCTATAAGAAGCGTCCTGCGTGGGTCCAGAAAGTCTGGGGGCCTTTTTAAAGGCCCTCAGGGGGATTATAAGGGTCTCGCGGCCTTTAGAAAGGCCCTGAGTGGCATTACAAGGGTCTGGGTGCCTTTAGAAGTGTCCTGAGGGGCTCTAGAAGGTTCTGGGGGCCTTTAGAAATGTCCTGAGGGGCATTAGAAAGGTCTGGGTGCCCTTATAAAAGCCCTGAGGTGAATTAGCAGGGTCTGGGGGTCTTTAGAAGGGTCCTGATGGGCTCTATAAAGGTCTGGGGGCCTTTAGAAGGGTCTTGAGGGGCTCTAGAAGGGTCTGGGGACCTTTAGAAAGGCCCTCTGGGGCATTAGAAGGCTCTGGGGGCCTTTAGAATGCTCCTGAGGGGCAGTAGAAGGGTCTTGGGACCTTTAGAAAGGCCCTGACGGACATTAGAATGGTCTGCGGGCCTTTAGAAGTGTCCTGAGGGGCTCTAGAACGGTCTGGGGGCCTTTATAAGGGTCCTGACATGCTCTAGAAGGGTCTGGGAACCTTTATAAATGCCCTGAGGGGCACTAGAAGGGTCTGAGGGCCTTTAGAAAGGTCCTGAGGGGCATTAGAAGGGTCTTGTAGCCTTCATAAGGGTCCTGAAAGGCATTAGAAGGGTCTGGGGGCTTTTGGATGGGTCCTTAGGCAATCTAGAAGGGTCTGGGGGCCTTTACATGTGTTTTGAGGGTCATTAGAAGGGTGTGGAGGCATTTAGAAAGGCCCTGAAAGGCATTAGAAGGGTCTGGGGGCTTTTCGATGGGTCCTGAGGCAATCTAGAAGGGTCTGGGGGCCTTTACATGTGTCTTGAGGGTCATTAGAAGGGTGTGGAGGCATTTAGAAAGGTCCTGAAAGGCATTAGAAGGGTCTGGGGGCTTTTAGATGGGTCCTGAGGCAATCTAGAAGGGTCTGGGGGCCTTTACATGGGTCTTGAGGGTCATTAGAAGGGTGTGGAGGCCTTTAGAAAGTCCCTGAGGGGCTCTAGAAGGGTCTGGGGGCTATTAGAGGCGTCCTGAGGGGGTCCAGAAGGGTCTGGGGGCCTTTTTAAAGGCCCTCAAATGGATTATAAGGGTATCGCGGCCTTTAGAAAGGCCCTGAGTGGCATTAGAAGGGTCTGGGTGCCTTTAGAAATGTCCTGAGGGGCTCTAGAAGGGTCTGGGGGCCTTTAGAAATGTCCTGAGGGGCATTAGAAGGGTCTGGGGGCCTTTAGAATGCTCCTGAGGGGCAGTAGAAGGGTCTTGGGACCTTTAGAAAGGCCCTGACGGGCATTAGAACGGTCTACGGGCCTTTAGAAGTGTCCTGAGGGGCTCTAGAATGGTCTGGGGGCCTTTAGAAGGGTCCTGACGGGCTCTAGAAGGGTCTGGGAACCTTTATAAATGCCCTGAGGGGCACTAGAAGGGTCTGAGGGCCTTTAGAAAGGTCCTGAGGGGCATTAGAAGGGTCTTGTGTCCTTCATAAGGGTCCTGAAAGGCATTAGAAGGGTCTGGGGGCTTTTAGATGGGTCCTGAGGCAATCTAGAAGGGTCTGGGGGCCTTTACATGGGTCTTGAGGGTCATTAGAAGGTTGTGGAGGCCTTTAGAAAGGCCCTGAAAGGCATTAGAAGGGTCTGGGGGCTTTTAGATGGGTCCTGAGGCAATCTAGAAGGGTCTGGGGGCCTTTACATGGGTCTTGAGGGTCATTAGAAGGGTGTGGAGGCCTTTAGAAAGGCCCTGAGGGGCTCTAGAAGGGTCTGGGGGCTATTAGAAGCGTCCTGAGGGGGTCCAGAAAGGTCTGGGGGCCTTTTTAAAGGCCCTCAGGGGGATTATAAGGGTCTCGCGGCCTTTAGAAAGGCTCTGAGTGGCATTAGAAGGGTCTGGGGTCATATAGAAATGTCCTGAGGGGCTCTAGAAGGGTCTGGGTGCCTTTAGAAATGTCCTGAGGGGCATTAGAAGGGTCTGAGGGCCTTTAGAAAGGTCCTGAGGGGCATTAGAAGGGTCTGAGGGCCTTTAGAAAGGTCCTGAGGGGCATTAGAAGGGTCTTGTGGCCTTCATAAGGGTCCTGAAAGGCATTAGAAGGGTCTGGGGTCTTTTAGATGGGTCCTGAGGCAATCTAGAAGGGTCTGGCGGCCTTTACATGGGTCTTGAGGGTCATTATAAGGGTGTGGAGGCCTTTAGAAAGGCCCTGAAAGGCATTAGAAGGGTCTGGGGGCTTTTAGATGGGTCCTGAGGCAATCTAGAAGGTTCTGGGGGCCTTTACATGGGTCTTGAGGGTCATTAGAAGGGTGTGGAGGCCTTTAGAAAGGCCCTGAGGGGCTCTAGAACGGTCTGGGGGCTATTAGAAGCATCCTGAGGGGGTCCAGAAGGGTCTGGGGGCCTTTTTAAAGGCCCTCAGGGGGATTATAAGGGTCTCGCGGCCTTTAGAAAGGCCCTTAGTGGCATTACAAGGGTCTGGGTGCCTTTAGAAATGTCCTGAGGGGCTCTAGAAGTGTCTGGGGGCCTTTAGAAATGTCCTGAGGAGCATTAGAAGGGTCTGGGTGCCCTTATAAAAGCCCTGAGGGGAATTAGCAGGGTCTGGGGTACTTTAGAAAGGCCCTTAGGGGCATTAGAAGGGTCTGGGTGCCTTTAGAAGGGTCTTCAGTGGCTCTAGAATGGTCTGGGGACCTTTAGAAAGGCCCTGTGGGGCATTAGAAGGGTCTGGGGGCCTTTAGAATGCTCCTGAGTGGCAGTAGAATGGTCTGGGGACCTTTTGAAAGGCCCTGACGGGCATTAGAATGGTCTCCAGGCCTTTAGAATGCTCCTGAGGGGCTCTAGAATGGTCTGGGGGCCTTTATAAGGGTCCTGACGGGCTCTAGAAGGGTCTGGGAACCTTTATAAATGCCCTGAGGGGCATTAGAAGGGTCTGAGGGCCTTTAGAAAGGTCTTCAGGGGCATTAGAAGGGTCTTGTTACCTTCATAAGGGTCCTGAAAGGCATTAGAAGGGTCTGGGGGCTTTTAGATGGGTCCTGAGGCAATCTAGAAGGGTCTGGGGGCCTTTACATGGGTCTTGAGGGTCATTAGAAGGGTGTGGAGGCCTTTAGAAAGGCCCTGAGGGGCTCCAGAAGGGTGTGGGGGCTATTAGAAGCGTCCTGAAAGGGTCCAGAAGGGTCTGGGGGCCTTTTTAAAGGCCCTCAGGGGGATTATAAGGGTCTCGCGGCCTTTAGAAAGGCCCTGTGTGACATTAGAAGGGTCTGGGTGCCTTTAGAAATGTCCTGAGGGGCTCTAGAAGGGTCTGGGGGCCTTTAGAAATGTCCTGAGGGGCATTACAAGGGTCTGGGGTCATATAGAAAGGCCCTGAGAGGTTCTAGAAGTGTCTGGGGTACTTTAGAAAGGCCCTGAGAGGCATTAGAAGGGTCTGGGGGCCTTTTGACTGGTCTTCAGGGGCTCTAGAAGGGTCTGGGGACCTTTAGAAAGGCCCTGTGGGGCATTAGAAGGGTCTGGGCGCCTTTAGAATGCTCCTGAGGGGCAGTACAAGGGTCTGGGGACCTTTAGAAAGGCCCTGACGGGCATTAGAATGGTCTGCAGGCCTTTAGAAGTGTCCTGATGGGCTCTAGAATGGTCTGGGGGCCTTTATAAGGGTCCTGACGGGCTCTAGAAGGGTCTGGGAACCTTTATAAATGCCCTGAGGGGCATTAGAAGGGTCTGAGGGCCTTTAGAAAGGTCCTGAGGGGCCTTGTGGCCTTCATAAGGGTCCTGAAAGGCATTAGAAGTGTCTGGGGGCTTTTAGATGGGTCCTGAGGCAATCTAGAAGGGTCTAGGGGCCTTTACATGGGTCTTGAGGGTCATTAGAAGGTTGTGGAGGCCTTTAGAAAGGCCCTGAAAGGCATTAGAAGGGTCTGGGGGCTTTTAGATGGGTCCTGAGGCAATCTAGAAGGGTCTAGGGGCCTTTACATTGGTCTTGAGGGTCATTAGAAGGGTGTGGAGGCCTTTAGAAAGGCTCTGAAAGGCATTAGAAGGGTCTGGGGGCTTTTAGATGGGTCCTGAGGCAATGTAGAAGCGTCTGGGGGCCTTTACATTCGTCTTGAGGGTCATTAGAAGGGTGTGGAGGCCTTTAGAAAGGCCCTGAAAGGCATTAGAAGGGTCTGGGGGCTTTTAGATGGGTCCTGAGGCAATCTAGAAGGGTCTAGGGGCCTTTACATTGGTCTTGAGGGTCATTAGAAGGTTGTGGAGGCCTTTAGAAAGGCCCTGAAAGGCATTAGAAGGGTCTGGGGGCTTTTAGATGGGTCCTGAGGCAATCTAGAAGGGTCTAGGGGCCTTTACATTGGTCTTGAGGGTCATTAGAAGGGTGTGGAGGCCTTTAGAAAGACCCTGAGGGGCTCTAGAAGGGTCTGGGGGCTATTAGAAGCGTCCTGAGGGGGTCCAGAAGGGTCTGGGGGCCTTTTTAAAGGTCCTCAGGGGGATTATAAGGGTCTCGCGGCCTTTAGAAAGGCCCTGAGTGGCATTACAAGGGTCTGGGGTCATATAGAAAGGCCCTGAGAGGTTCTAGAAGTGTCTGGGGTACTTTAGAAAGGCCCTGACGGGCATTAGAATGGTCTGCGGGCCTTTAGAAGTGTCCTGAGGGGCTCTGGAATGGTCTGGGGGCCTTTATAAGGGTCCTGACGGTCTCTAGAAGGGTCTGGGAACCTTTATAAATGCCCTGAGGGGCATTAGAAGGGTCTGAGGGCCTTTAGAAAGGTCCTGAGGGGCATTAGAAGGGTCTTGTGGCCTTCATAAGGGTCCTGAAAGGCATTAGAAGGGTCTGGGGGCTTTTAGATGGGTCCTGAGGCTATCTAGAAGGGTCTGGGGGCCTTTACATGGGTCTTGAGGGTCATTAGAAGGGTGTGGAGGCCTTTAGAAAGGCCCTGAGGGGCTCTAGAAGGGTCTGAGGGCTATAAGAAGCGTCCTGCGTGGGTCCAGAAAGTCTGGGGGCCTTTTTAAAGGCCCTCAGGGGGATTATAAGGGTCTCGCGGCCTTTAGAAAGGCCCTGAGTGGCATTACAAGGGTCTGGGTGCCTTTAGAAGTGTCCTGAGGGGCTCTAGAAGGTTCTGGGGGCCTTTAGAAATGTCCTGAGGGGCATTAGAAAGGTCTGGGTGCCCTTATAAAAGCCCTGAGGTGAATTAGCAGGGTCTGGGGGTCTTTAGAAGGGTCCTGATGGGCTCTATAAAGGTCTGGGGGCCTTTAGAAGGGTCTTGAGGGGCTCTAGAAGGGTCTGGGGACCTTTAGAAAGGCCCTGTGGGGCATTAGAAGGCTCTGGGGGCCTTTAGAATGCTCCTGAGGGGCAGTAGAAGGGTCTTGGGACCTTTAGAAAGGCCCTGACGGACATTAGAATGGTCTGCGGGCCTTTAGAAGTGTCCTGAGGGGCTCTAGAACGGTCTGGGGGCCTTTATAAGGGTCCTGACATGCTCTAGAAGGGTCTGGGAACCTTTATAAATGCCCTGAGGGGCACTAGAAGGGTCTGAGGGCCTTTAGAAAGGTCCTGAGGGGCATTAGAAGGGTCTTGTGGCCTTCATAAGGGTCCTGAAAGGCATTAGAAGGGTCTGGGGGCTTTTGGATGGGTCCTTAGGCAATCTAGAAGGGTCTGGGGGCCTTTACATGTGTTTTGAGGGTCATTAGAAGGGTGTGGAGGCATTTAGAAAGGCCCTGAAAGGCATTAGAAGGGTCTGGGGGCTTTTCGATGGGTCCTGAGGCAATCTAGAAGGGTCTGGGGGCCTTTACATGTGTCTTGAGGGTCATTAGAAGGGTGTGGAGGCATTTAGAAAGGTCCTGAAAGGCATTAGAAGGGTCTGGGGGCTTTTAGATGGGTCCTGAGGCAATCTAGAAGGGTCTGGGGGCCTTTACATGGGTCTTGAGGGTCATTAGAAGGGTGTGGAGGCCTTTAGAAAGTCCCTGAGGGGCTCTAGAAGGGTCTGGGGGCTATTAGAGGCGTCCTGAGGGGGTCCAGAAGGGTCTGGGGGCCTTTTTAAAGGCCCTCAAATGGATTATAAGGGTATCGCGGCCTTTAGAAAGGCCCTGAGTGGCATTAGAAGGGTCTGGGTGCCTTTAGAAATGTCCTGAGGGGCTCTAGAAGGGTCTGGGGGCCTTTAGAAATGTCCTGAGGGGCATTAGAAGGGTCTGGGGGCCTTTAGAATGCTCCTGAGGGGCAGTAGAAGGGTCTTGGGACCTTTAGAAAGGCCCTGACGGGCATTAGAACGGTCTACGGGCCTTTAGAAGTGTCCTGAGGGGCTCTAGAATGGTCTGGGGGCCTTTAGAAGGGTCCTGACGGGCTCTAGAAGGGTCTGGGAACCTTTATAAATGCCCTGAGGGGCACTAGAAGGGTCTGAGGGCCTTTAGAAAGGTCCTGAGGGGCATTAGAAGGGTCTTGTGTCCTTCATAAGGGTCCTGAAAGGCATTAGAAGGGTCTGGGGGCTTTTAGATGGGTCCTGAGGCAATCTAGAAGGGTCTGGGGGCCTTTACATGGGTCTTGAGGGTCATTAGAAGGTTGTGGAGGCCTTTAGAAAGGCCCTGAAAGGCATTAGAAGGGTCTGGGGGCTTTTAGATGGGTCCTGAGGCAATCTAGAAGGGTCTGGGGGCCTTTACATGGGTCTTGAGGGTCATTAGAAGGGTGTGGAGGCCTTTAGAAAGGCCCTGAGGGGCTCTAGAAGGGTCTGGGGGCTATTAGAAGCGTCCTGAGGGGGTCCAGAAAGGTCTGGGGGCCTTTTTAAAGGCCCTCAGGGGGATTATAAGGGTCTCGCGGCCTTTAGAAAGGCTCTGAGTGGCATTAGAAGGGTCTGGGGTCATATAGAAATGTCCTGAGGGGCTCTAGAAGGGTCTGGGTGCCTTTAGAAATGTCCTGAGGGGCATTAGAAGGGTCTGAGGGCCTTTAGAAAGGTCCTGAGGGGCATTAGAAGGGTCTGAGGGCCTTTAGAAAGGTCCTGAGGGGCATTAGAAGGGTCTTGTGGCCTTCATAAGGGTCCTGAAAGGCATTAGAAGGGTCTGGGGTCTTTTAGATGGGTCCTGAGGCAATCTAGAAGGGTCTGGCGGCCTTTACATGGGTCTTGAGGGTCATTATAAGGGTGTGGAGGCCTTTAGAAAGGCCCTGAAAGGCATTAGAAGGGTCTGGGGGCTTTTAGATGGGTCCTGAGGCAATCTAGAAGGTTCTGGGGGCCTTTACATGGGTCTTGAGGGTCATTAGAAGGGTGTGGAGGCCTTTAGAAAGGCCCTGAGGGGCTCTAGAACGGTCTGGGGGCTATTAGAAGCATCCTGAGGGGGTCCAGAAGGGTCTGGGGGCCTTTTTAAAGGCCCTCAGGGGGATTATAAGGGTCTCGCGGCCTTTAGAAAGGCCCTTAGTGGCATTACAAGGGTCTGGGTGCCTTTAGAAATGTCCTGAGGGGCTCTAGAAGTGTCTGGGGGCCTTTAGAAATGTCCTGAGGAGCATTAGAAGGGTCTGGGTGCCCTTATAAAAGCCCTGAGGGGAATTAGCAGGGTCTGGGGTACTTTAGAAAGGCCCTTAGGGGCATTAGAAGGGTCTGGGTGCCTTTAGAAGGGTCTTCAGTGGCTCTAGAATGGTCTGGGGACCTTTAGAAAGGCCCTGTGGGGCATTAGAAGGGTCTGGGGGCCTTTAGAATGCTCCTGAGTGGCAGTAGAATGGTCTGGGGACCTTTTGAAAGGCCCTGACGGGCATTAGAATGGTCTCCAGGCCTTTAGAATGCTCCTGAGGGGCTCTAGAATGGTCTGGGGGCCTTTATAAGGGTCCTGACGGGCTCTAGAAGGGTCTGGGAACCTTTATAAATGCCCTGAGGGGCATTAGAAGGGTCTGAGGGCCTTTAGAAAGGTCTTCAGGGGCATTAGAAGGGTCTTGTTACCTTCATAAGGGTCCTGAAAGGCATTAGAAGGGTCTGGGGGCTTTTAGATGGGTCCTGAGGCAATCTAGAAGGGTCTGGGGGCCTTTACATGGGTCTTGAGGGTCATTAGAAGGGTGTGGAGGCCTTTAGAAAGGCCCTGAGGGGCTCCAGAAGGGTGTGGGGGCTATTAGAAGCGTCCTGAAAGGGTCCAGAAGGGTCTGGGGGCCTTTTTAAAGGCCCTCAGGGGGATTATAAGGGTCTCGCGGCCTTTAGAAAGGCCCTGTGTGACATTAGAAGGGTCTGGGTGCCTTTAGAAATGTCCTGAGGGGCTCTAGAAGGGTCTGGGGGCCTTTAGAAATGTCCTGAGGGGCATTACAAGGGTCTGGGGTCATATAGAAAGGCCCTGAGAGGTTCTAGAAGTGTCTGGGGTACTTTAGAAAGGCCCTGAGAGGCATTAGAAGGGTCTGGGGGCCTTTTGACTGGTCTTCAGGGGCTCTAGAAGGGTCTGGGGACCTTTAGAAAGGCCCTGTGGGGCATTAGAAGGGTCTGGGCGCCTTTAGAATGCTCCTGAGGGGCAGTACAAGGGTCTGGGGACCTTTAGAAAGGCCCTGACGGGCATTAGAATGGTCTGCAGGCCTTTAGAAGTGTCCTGATGGGCTCTAGAATGGTCTGGGGGCCTTTATAAGGGTCCTGACGGGCTCTAGAAGGGTCTGGGAACCTTTATAAATGCCCTGAGGGGCATTAGAAGGGTCTGAGGGCCTTTAGAAAGGTCCTGAGGGGCCTTGTGGCCTTCATAAGGGTCCTGAAAGGCATTAGAAGTGTCTGGGGGCTTTTAGATGGGTCCTGAGGCAATCTAGAAGGGTCTAGGGGCCTTTACATGGGTCTTGAGGGTCATTAGAAGGTTGTGGAGGCCTTTAGAAAGGCCCTGAAAGGCATTAGAAGGGTCTGGGGGCTTTTAGATGGGTCCTGAGGCAATCTAGAAGGGTCTAGGGGCCTTTACATTGGTCTTGAGGGTCATTAGAAGGGTGTGGAGGCCTTTAGAAAGGCTCTGAAAGGCATTAGAAGGGTCTGGGGGCTTTTAGATGGGTCCTGAGGCAATGTAGAAGCGTCTGGGGGCCTTTACATTCGTCTTGAGGGTCATTAGAAGGGTGTGGAGGCCTTTAGAAAGGCCCTGAAAGGCATTAGAAGGGTCTGGGGGCTTTTAGATGGGTCCTGAGGCAATCTAGAAGGGTCTAGGGGCCTTTACATTGGTCTTGAGGGTCATTAGAAGGTTGTGGAGGCCTTTAGAAAGGCCCTGAAAGGCATTAGAAGGGTCTGGGGGCTTTTAGATGGGTCCTGAGGCAATCTAGAAGGGTCTAGGGGCCTTTACATTGGTCTTGAGGGTCATTAGAAGGGTGTGGAGGCCTTTAGAAAGGCCCTGAGGGGCTCTAGAAGGGTCTGGGGGCTATTAGAAGCGTCCTGAGGGGGTCCAGAAGGGTCTGGGGGCCTTTTTAAAGGCCCTCAGGGGGATTATAAGGGTCTCGCGGCCTTTAGAAAGGCCCTGAGTGGCATTACAAGGGTCTGGGTGCCTTTAGAAATGTCCTGAGGGGCTCTAGAATGTTCTGGGGGCCTTTAGAAATGTCCTGAGGGGCATTAGAAGGGTCTGGGTGCCCTTATAAAAGCCCTGAGGGGAATTAGCAGGGTCTGGGGGACTTTAGATTGGTCCTGAGGGGCTCTATAAGGGTCTGGGGGCCTTTAGAATGGTCTTGAGGGGCTCTAGAAGGGTCTGGGGACCTTTAGAAAGGCCCTGTGGGGCATTAGAAGGGTCTGGGGGCCTTTAGAATGCTCCTGAGGGGCAGTAGAAGGGTCTGGGGACCTTTATAAAGGCCCTGACAGGCATTAGAATGGTCTGCAGGCCTTTAGAAGTTTTCTGAGGTGCTCTAGAGGGGTCTGGGGGCCTTTATATGGGTCCTGACAGGCTCTAGAAGGGTCTGGGAACCTTTATAAATGCCCTGAGGGGCACTAGAAGGGTCTGAGGGCCTTTAGAAAGGTCCTGAGGGGCATTAGAAGGGTCTTGTGGCCTTTATAAGGGTCCTGAAAGACAGATAGAGGCTGGAACTGCCCTGCCTGGCGCACGCTAGCTTGGGGCTGAAAATTAAACCCTTCTCCAAATCTGTAACGAGGCAAACTCTCCCCGCGCAACCTTCTACCCTACGCTAAATCTCCTCCTTGCTGCTCTCGACATTTTGCCCTCTTCCCGGCAAAAACCACAGCCCTCTTAACTTCCTGAGGACCGAGGACCCAAAGCCATCCCAGGCAAAAAACCTCTAACTGCATCAAGTAACTGGAAAAATCCTGCACTGTCACATTGTCCTGGACTATAATACACACACACAAAAAAAAAAAAAAAAAGAGACAGCAAACAGAGTGCTAAGTCAGCATCACACTGCTCACTGCCGACATCTTGTACTAAACCCGCTGCAAAACTGTCAGGGCACCTGCCAAACCAAAGGTTCCGTACATTATCGAGATAACAAATGCTACTACTTTACTCTTCGAGACATACTTAGTTTCCTCCTCGCCGCCAGCCCCTTAAGAGTGAGCCCAACTACCTCACAGGCACGCCAAAATGCCACACGGTCCGCTTACCTCTTCTCTCCGCCGCTCCCGTTACAGGAACATAGTAGTGCCGATAGCCGGGACAAAAGACAGATGAGCTGTGCGGATCAAAATTCTAGGAATTTTACTAGACTTTAGTTACAGCAGTAAACAAAAAGAACTTGAAAAATTACAACCTTTACCGGTTCTCAAAAAGAATCGACACAGAAGACCTAAAAAATCAGAACACTTACCAGACAGTAATGGACACTGGAAGGACAAAGGCAAGCAGCCGATGAAAAGTTCACAACGGTGGGAACTGACTCCTTTAAGACCTAAACTGGAAAGTCTATGAACATAAAAATCCACACAATGGATAACAGGAACGAGGTACCGACCGCTGTGAGCGATAATAGAGCAAATCTCCCCGGTAAGTTTGGAAAAATCCCAAGCTCTTCTAAACGAGGGAGGCTCGTGTGCCCACAGACCGGATGAGGAATGATCGCTCAGCTGTTAACTGTTACGAGGCAAAACGATGACCGTCCTCTTCCCTGAGAAATACAGTGGAAGACAAGGACGGAATCCTGCGCTGCAGATAGGTAGCAAATCCATACTTTCAAGTAGCAAAGTATCCGATATTCAGACAGATGAAGACGGGATGGGTGCAAATAAGTCACTCGAACAATGCAATAAGTAGAAGGGACGAGGGAGCAGAGATCTCAGTCCCAGAGATTACATTTTTAAGGCGACCGAAACTTCTCGAGATCAAATTCCTCCGATACGCAAACTGGCAATTGCCACACGAGAGTCCAAATAATCCATACCTCGTGTCTGAATCTGTGTCTCAATCGCATCGTTACCTCCTACTGGCTGCAGAGAGACTGGAACGACAGAAACCTGAATGACGCTTGCATCTGACCGCCAAACCGATCCGAGAAAGTCTGATGAAGCTATCTTCCTTTCCCAGTTCTAAACCATTAAAGTCCTTCCGCACCCCTGAAAAATCAGACAAAGAACTCTGGTTTTTCCTAACAGAACCTGCACTATATTTTAATCCCTTGACCCTTATGAGCTGATATTCCTCGAGAGCTGTACTTCTCAGCCTTTCCCAGGGTTCCCCTGGTCCCTTGCATCATCTACCGACCCACGGAATCGACTTACTCCTCTAGGCAAGTGTACTAAAATCTAAATTGTTATGTCCCGTAAGGAGCCAACTACAAACTGCAGAGATTCTAGGATAAAAACATCGACCCCACAGAATGAGGAACACCCAGAACTGACCCCATAACCAGAAATGCTAAACAAAGACAAAGCACTGTAAAAGAAAAAAAAAATAAGCTTACCTTTCCAGCACACCCTCATCGGCCGCAAGAAGGTAAAGCGGCGGCAGAGCTCTGACCTCGAGGGAAGCCAGAGGCCGAATGAACTCTGTGGGCAAGGCCTGGGGCTTATATACACCCTGGGCCTTCATGCACATCACCTGTGAAGGGGGTGGGGTGAACTATCTCAAAGGTATAAATAGGAAATGGGGAGCACCTGTGTTTTACTGACTATACCTTACATTTTTGCTAAGAACTATGCCGTTATTATGCCCAAAAGCATTCTTATCAGAAATAACAGTATGCAAGCTTTCATTGCGATGCCGCTTCTCGTGACGGTGAGGTGACTAGATAGCAAAGATCTTAGAGCTAGACTTTTCGGTTCCTTTCATTTACTGTACTGCAATACAATTTTTATTTTCTGGCATCCCTATAACCATACTCTTTTATTTTTCTGTGTTGTTTTCTTTCTCCCCACCCCGCCCCGCTTCCCCCCAGTCTTTAGTATCTGTCTTGTGTCCATAGTTCTTTTTTCCTTTTTCATCTTTTTTCCCAGCCTGCGGGTTTGTTTTGTTTTTTTTCATTTTCCCCACAATGTTACTAGCCCAGTCCCTGACTCTCTGCAATGACCAAAGAATTCCAAACCTCTTGCCTGCTTTTGCTCACGCTGCCTCGACTGCAAAGCACAGCCAAGCCAAGCTAGTCTACAACCAAACTCAAACATTAAGCTCTGCTTCCTCAGCATTCAACCCCCTCGGCTACTGCTCCGATGGCTTCTCCCACGCTGTTTTGGTTATGCCCCTCCATGGCTCCAGAGACTAGCAGAAACTACCCTCCTCACCCACCACGCCTAGGGCTGCTATCCCCAAGCCACCTCCCGCTTATTGACTCTGTCCCCTCAACTTAGCTTGCAGAGGGTCACCGCTGAAGCTCTCCTTGGCCAAAGCTGCTTAAGTCAGGTCTGCTTATGGAAATAATCGTGCAGTCACCGGCTCCCTCTTCAGCATCTACAAGAAAAAAAAGAAACAGAAAAGTACAGCATCAAAATATGAGACGGCTGCAGGCTTTAGGAGCTCAATTCAAGAAAAGCAGTGCCCTAGCTAACAAATTTTTATCCCCCATATGCTGCCAGCAACAAACTGGAGATACTCTAGGATGAATGCATCACCATCCCCCACCCCCCTGCCCAGAATGAAGAATAGCAACAAGTTGCCTCACAGACAAAGTGCTATTAAAAACCAAAAAAAAAACCCTTACCATTCCAGCCCTCATCCGACACAAGGAGTTAAAACACCAGCAGAGCTCCAATCTCAAGGGAAACCAGAGGCTGAATGACCTCCCCAGGCAAGGCCTGGGGCTTATATACACCCTGGGCCTTCACAAGCATCACCTGTGAATGGGGTGGGGCGAACTCTCTCAAAGGTATAAATATGGTCTGGGGAGCAGCTGCATTTGATTGACTCTCCTTTACATTCTCGGCAAGAGCCCTGCTGTTACTATGCCTGAAAGCATCCTTATGAGAAATAATAGTATGTGTGCTTTCCCTGCTCTGCTGCTTGTTGCGACAGTGATGGGAGGAGATAGCAAACTTTTTAAAGGTGGACTTTTTGGTTCCTTTCATTTATTGTGCTGCTGCTACAATTTTTGTCTCCTGGGATCCCTATAACCCTGCCCTTTTATTTCTCTGTGCTCTTTTCTCTCCTTTTCCCAGTCTTCAGCATCTGTTCTCTGCCCACGCTTTTTTTTTTTTTCTTTTCCATCTTTGTCCTATTCTGTATTTCTCATTCTTTCCCCCTACAATTTCACTGGTTTGATCCTTGCAGTTTGTTCTTTCTCTGCACCTGAAAATGCTTTGCTTTTCTTTCTCTCTTTTTTTCTCTCTTTCCATCTCTCTTTTTCTTTCTCTATCCCTTTGTATTGCTCACTGTTGCTGTTCCAGCTTCTACATTCACTCTGTATCTTGACGCTCCCCTTTACTCCTCTTACTGTTTCTGAATCTTTGTGCTAGTCCCTGCCCTTTTCTATAATCCTCTGCCTGTCTGTAGGGCTCCTTGTGCCTTTCAAACTAGTCAGCTCTTTTTTACGTATACATGTAGCTTTATAACACTCTTAGGCTGAAATGTTCCTCTAAGCTTCTGCTCAGAGAACTGCTGTGGAAAAAGTCTGTGTGTTGATATCTTCAAGATGTCTGAAGTAGTAGAGCTTTAGGGCATTTTCTTCCCCTCTCCTCCTACCTGGTCCAGCGCTCTGTAACTCAGAGGCACGGGGCCCGAGCTGACTTGCTTTTTGTATGTGCCTGGGATTCACGGCCCCTGAAACTGGAGCCTGACTAATGATGTCACGGCAGTGGTCATATCGAGTTAGTTCTGTGAGAGGAAGGGCCGCAACTCAGCCGATAGAAGCACAGGCTGTCTCTGTCCTTGATGGAAATGTAGGAGTTTCAGAGCCTTTCCTCTTATGTCTGGAGTCTGCTGTTATAGTTAGCTTCTCTGTGACCGTTTTATTGTTCTTCTCAGCCTGGACATTATCACAGAATCATAGAACAACCAGGTTGGAAGGGACCCATCGGATCTTCTAGTCCAACCCTTCCTATCAAATGCTAAACCGAGTACCTCAAGACCTCATCCACCTGTGCCTTAAACACCTCCAGGGAAGGCAAGTCAATCCCCTCCCTGGGCAGCCTCTGATGCTGCCCAATGACCCCCTGTGTGAAAAACTTCCTCCTAATCTCCAGCCTAAATCTCCCCTGGTGGAGCTTGAGGTCATTCCCTCTTGTCCTGTCCCCTGTCCCTTGGGAGAAGAGCCCAGCTCCCTCCTCTCTGCATCCTCCCTTCAGGTAGTTGCAGAGAACAATGAGGTCTCCTCTCAGCCTCCTCTTCTCCAGGCTAAACAACCCCAGCTCTCTCAGCTGCTCCTCATAGGGCCTGTCCTCCAGTCCCTTCACCGGCTTCGTGGCTCTTCTCTTGACTCGCTCCAGAACCTCAACATCCTTGCTGAGAGGTCCAGAACTGAACGCAGGATTCAAGGAGCGGCCTCACCAGTGCTGAGTACAGAGGGAGAATCACCTCCTTGGACCTGCTGGTCATACCATTTCTGACACAAGCCAGGATGCCATTGGCCTTCTGGGCACACTGCTGGCTCATGGTCAGTCAGCTGTCGACTGACACCCCCAGGTCCCTCTCCTCCTGGCAGTTTTCCAGCCAGGCTTCTCCCAGTCTGTAGCTCTGCGTAGGGTGATGACTAGCCTGATGACTACACAAAAGATGGGGCTGCATGCAATGTTAAGGTTGTTGGGAGAAGGGCAAGAATAGGACCAATAACAAAAAGTTGAAAATGCCCTTTAGAGTTTGCTACTTCATTGGCTGCTGAGAAATAGCTCAGTCTCTGCGATTTTGCTACTGTATGAGAGAGATCAATGCTCAATTCTATCTAAATGGTGCATGAGAATGTGATTATGTAACACGTAGAATCATAGAAGCAGGACCTGGTGTTTGGCCTTGTTAAACCTCATACAATTGGACTCCAGGGAGGTTGTTCTCCCTCTGTACTCAGCAATGGTGAGACCGATTCTTGAATCCTGTGTTCGCTTCTGGGCCCCTCACCACAAGAAGGATGTTGAGGCTCCGGAGAAAGTTCAGAGAAGAGCAACAATGCTAGTAAAGGGGCGGGAGAAAAGGCCTTATAAGGAACAGCTGAGAGAGCTGGGGGTGTTGATCCTGGAGGAGAGGAAGCTGAGGGGAGACCTCATTGCTCTCTACAATTAACTGAAAGTAAGTTGTGGAGAGGAGGGAGCTGGCCCCTTCTCCCAAGTGACTGGGGACAGGACGAGAGGGAGTGGCCTCAAGCTCCACCAGGGGAGATTTAGGCTGGAGATTAGGAAAACTTTTTCATGGAAAGGGTCATTGGGCAGTGTCAGAGGCTGCCCAGGGAGGGGGTTGATTCATCTTCCCTGGAGGTGTTTAAGGCACAGATGGACAAGGTGCCGAGGGGCAATGTTTACTGTTTGACAGAAAGAGTTGGACTCGATGATCCAGTGGGTCTCATCCAACCTGGTTGTTCTATGATTCCATAGATTCCCTGAGGGGCTCTAGAAGGGTGTGGGGGCTATTAGAAGCATCCTGAGGGGGTCCAGAATGGTCTGGGGGCCTTTTTAAAGGCCCTCAGGGGGATTATAAGGGTCTCGCGGCCTTTAGAAAGGCCCTGAGTGGCATTACATGGGTCTGGTGTCATATAGAAAGGCTCTGAGAGGTTCTAGAAGTGTCTGGGGTAATTTAGAGAGGCCCTGAGGGGCATTAGAAGGGTCTGGGGGCCTTCTGAAGGGTCCTAAGGGGCATTAGAAGTGTCTGGGGGCCTTTAGAATGGTCCTGAGGGGGTCTAGAAGGGTCTGGAGGCATTTAAAACTGTCCTGAGAGGCTCTAGAAGGGTCTGGGTGCCTTTATAAGAATCCTGAGGGGCACTAGAAGGGTCTGGGTGCCCTTATAAAAGCCCTGAGGGGAATTAGCAGGGTCTGGGGGACTTTAGAAGGGTCCTGAGGGGCTCTATAAGGGTCTGGGGGCCTTTAGAAGGGTCTTCAGGGGCTCTAGAAGGGTCTGGGTGCCCTTATAAAAGCCTTGAGGGGAATTAGTAGGGTCTGGGGGACTTTAGAAGGGTCCTGAGGGGATCTATAAGGGTCTGGGGGCCTTTAGAAGGGTCTTCAGGGGCTCTAGAAGGGTCTGGGGACCTTTAGAAAGGCCCTGTAGGGCATTAGAAGGGTCTGGGGGCCTTTAGAATGCTCCTGAGGGCAGTAGAAGGGTCTGGGGACATTTTTAAAGGCCCTGACGGGCATTAGAATGGTCTGCGGGCCTTTAGAAGTGTCCTGAGGGGCTCTAGAATGGTCTGGGGGTCTTTATAGGGGTCCTGAGGTGTTCTAGAAGGGTCTGGGAACCTTTATAAATTCCCTTAGTGGCATTAGAAGGGTCTGAGGGTCTTTAGAAAGGTCCTGAGGGGAATTAGAAGGGTCTTGTGGCCTTCATAAGGGTCCTGAAAGGCATTAGAAGGGTCTGGGGGCTTTTAGATGGGTCCTGAGGCAATCTAGAAGGGTCTAGGGGCCTTTACATGGGTCTTGAGGGTCATTAGAAGGGTGTGGAGGCCTTTAGAAAGGCCCTGAAAGGTATTAGAAGGGTCTGAGGGCTTTTAGATGGGTCCTGAGGCAATCTAGAAGGGTCTGGGGGCCTTTACATGGGTCTTGAGGGTCATTAGAAGGGTGTGGAGGCCTTTAGAAAGGCCCTGAGGGGCTCTAGAAGGGTCTGGGGGCCATTAGAAGCGTCCTGAGTGGGTCCAGAAGGGTCTGGGGGCCTTTTTAAAGGCCCTCAGGGGGATTAAAAGGGTCTCGCGACCTTTAGAAAGCCCTGAGTGGCATTAGAAGGGTCTGGGGGCTATTAGAAGCGTGCTAAGGGGGTCCAGAAGGGTCTGGGGGCCTTTTTAAAGGCCCTCAGGGGGATTATAAGGGTCTCGCGGCCTTTAGAAAGGCCCTGAGGGGTATTAGAAGGGTCTGGGGGTCTTTAGAATGGTCCTGAGTGGTTCTAGAAGGGTCTGGAGGCATTTAAAACTGTCCTGAGAGGCTCTAGAAGGGTCTGGGTGCCTTTATAAGGGTCCTGAGGGGCATTAGAAGGGTCTGGGTGACCTTATAAAAGCCCTGAGGGGAATTAGCAGGGTCTGGGGGACTTTAGAAGGGTCCTGAGCGGCTCCATAAGGGTCTGGGGGCCTTTAGAAAGGTCTTCAGGGGCTCTAGAAGGGGCTGGGGACCTTTAGAAAGGCCCTGTGGGGCATTAAAGGGTCTGGGGGCCTTTAGAAGGGTCTTCAGGGGCTCTAGAAGGGTCTGGGGACCTTTAGAAAGGCCCTGACGGGCATTAGAATGGTCTGCGGGCCTTTAGAAGTGTCCTGAGGGGCTCTAGAATGGTCTGGGGGCCTTTATAAGGGTCCTGACGGGCACTAGAAGGGTCTGGGAACCTTTATAAATGCCCTGAGGGGCATTAGAAGGGTCTGAGGGCCTTTAGAAAGGTCCTGAGGGGCATTAGAAGGGTCTTGTGGCCTTCATAAAGGTCCTGAAAGGCATTAGAAGCGTCTGGGTGGTTTTAGATGGGTCCTGAGGCAATCTAGAAGGGTCTGGGGGCCTTTACATGGGTCTTGAGGGTCATTAGAAAGGTGTGGAGGCCTTTAGAAGGGTCCTGAAGGGCATTAGAAGGGTCTGGGGGCCTTTAGAATGGTCCTGAGGGGGTCTAGAAGGGTCTGGAGGCATTTAAATCTGTCCTGAGAGGCTCTAGAAGGGTCTGGGTGCCTTTATAAGGGTCCTGAAAGGCATTAGAAGGGTCTGGGTGCCCTTATAAAACCCTGAGGGGAATTAGCAGGGTCTGGGGGACTTTAGATGCATCCTGAGGGGCTCTATAAGGGTCTGGGGGCCTTTAGAAGGGTGTCCAGGGGCTCTAGAACGGTCTGGGGACTTTTAGAAAGGCCCTGTGGGGCATTAGAAGGGTCTGGGGGCCTTTAGAATGCTCCTGAGGGGCAATAGAAGGGTCTGGGGACCTTTAGAAAGGACCTGACGGGCATTAGAATGGTCTGCATGCCTTTAGAATTGTCTTGAGGGGCTCTAGAATGGTCTGGGGGCCTTTATAAGGGTCCTGACGGGCTATAGAAGGGTCTGGGAACCTTTATAAATGCCCTGATGGGCATTAGAAGGGTCTTAGGGCATTTAGAAAGGCCCTGAGGGGAACTAGAAGGGTCTTGTGGCCTTCATAAGGGTCCTGAAAGGCATTAGAAGGGCCTGGGGGCTTTTAGATGGGTCCTGAGGCAATCTAGAAGGGTCTGGGGGCCTTTACATGGGTCTTTAGGGTCATTAGAAGGGTGTGGAGGCCTTTAGAATGGCCCTGAGGGGCTCTAGAAGGGTGTGGGGGCTATTAGAAGCGTCCTGAGGGGGTCCAGAATGGTCTGGGGGCCTTTTTAAAGGCCCTCAGGGGGATTATAAGGGTCTCGCGGCCTTTAGAAAGGCCCTGAGAGGCATTACAAGGGCCTGGTGTCATATAGAAAGGCTCTGAGAGGTTCTAGAAGTGTCTGGGGTAATTTAGAAAGGCCCTGAGGGGCATTAGAAAGGTCTGGGGGCCTTTTGAAGGGTCCTAAGGGGCATTACAAGGGTCTGGGGTCATATAGAAAGGCCCTGAGAAGTTCTAGAAGTGTCTGGGGTACTTTAGAAAGGCCCTGAGGGGCATTAGAATGGTCTGGGGGCCTTTAGAAGGGTCCTAAGGGGCATTAGAAGGGTGTGGGGGCCTTTAGAATGGTCCTGAGGGGGTCTAGAAGGGTCTGGAAGCATTTGAAACTGTCCTGAGAGGCTCTAGAAGGGTCTGGGTGCCTTTATAAGGGTCCTGAGGGGCATTAGAACGGTCTGGATGCCCTTATAAAAGCCCTGAGGGGAATTAACAGGGTCTGGGGGCTTTAGAAGTGTCCTGAGAGGCTCTATAAGGGTCTAGGGGCCTTTAGAAGGGTCTTCACGGGCTCTAGAAGGGTCTGTGGACCTTTAGAAAGGCCCTGTGGGGCATTAGAAGGGTCTGCGGGCCTTTAGAATGCTCCTGAGGGGCAGTAGAATGGTCTGGGGACCTTAGAAAGGCCCTTACGGGCATTAGAAGGGTCTACGGGCCTTTAAAAAGATCCTGAGGGGCAGTAGAAGGGTCTGGGGACCTTTAGAAAGGCCCTGATGGGCATTAGAAGGGTCTGCAGGCCTTTAGAAAGGTCCTGAGGGGCATTAGAAGGGTCTTGTGGCCTTCATAAGGCTCCTGAAAGGCATTAGAATTTTCTGGGGGCTTTTAGATGGGTCCTGAGGCAATCTAGAAGGGTCTAGGGGCCTTTACTTGGGTTTTGAGGGTCATTAGAAGGGTGTGGAGGCCTTTAGAAAGGCCCTGAAAGGCATTAGAAGGGTCTGGGGGCTTTTCGATGGGTCCTGAGGCAATCTAGAAGGGTCTGGGGGCCTTTACATGGGTCTTGAGGGTCATTAGAAGGGTGTGGAGGCCTTTAGAAAGGCCCTGAGGGGCTCTAGAAGGGTCTGGGGGCTATTAGAAGCGTCCTGAGGGGCATTAGAAGGTTCTGGTGTAGTTTAGAAGGGTCCTGAGAGGCTCTATAAGGGTCTGGGGGCCTTTAGAAGGGTCTTCAGGGCCTCTAGAAGGGTCTGGGGACCTTTAGAAAGGCCCTGTGTGGCATTAGAAGGGTCTGGTGGCCTTTAGAATGCTCCTGAGGGGCAGTAGAAGGGTCTGGGGACCTTTATAAAGGCCCTGAATGGCATTAGATTGGTCTGCGGGCCTTTAGAAGTGTCCTGAGGGTCTCAAGAATGGTCTGGGGGCCTTTATAAGGGTCCTGACGGTCTCTAGAAGGGTCTGGGAACCTTTATAAATGCCCTGATGGGCATTAGAAGGGTCTGCAGGCCTTTAGAAAGGCCCTGAGGTGCATTAGAAGGGTCTTGTGCCCTTCATAAAGGTCCTGAAAGGCTTTAGAAGGGTCTGGGGGCTTTTAGATGGGTCCTGAGGCAATCTAGAAGGGTCTTGGGGCCTTTACATGGGTCTTGAGGGTCATTAGAAGGGTGTGGAGGCCTTTAGAAAGGCCCTGAAAGGCATTAGAAATGTCTGGGATACTTTAGAAAGGCCCTGAGGGGCATTAGAAGGGTCTGGGGGCCTTTAGAAGGGTCCTGAGGGGCATTAAAAGGGTCTGGGGGCCTTTAGAAGGGTTCTGAGGGTCATTTGAATGGTCTGGGAGCCTTTAGAAAGGCCCTGAGGTGCATTAGAAGGGTCTGGGGGCCTTTAAAAGAGTCCTGAGGCTCATTTGAATGGTCTGGGGGCCTTTAGAAAGGCCCTGAGGTGGATTAGAAGGGTCTGGGGGCCTTTAGAATCGTCCTGAGGCGCTCTAGAAAGATCTGGGTTCCTTTAGAAATGTCCTGAGGTGCTCTAAAATGTCTCAGGGCATTTAGAAGGGTCCTGAGGGGCATTAGATGGGTCTGGGGTCCTTTAGAAATGCCCTGAGGGGCATTAGAAAGGTCTGGGGCCTTTTAGGAGGGTCTTGAGGGGATCTAGAAGGGTCTGGGGGCCTTTAGAAATGTCCAGAGGGGCTCTAGAAGGGTCTGGGGGCCTTTGGAAAGGCCCTGAGGGGCTCTAGAAGGGTCAGGGAGCCGTTAGAAGGATTTTGAGGGGCTCTTGAAGGGTCTGTGGCATTTAGAATGGCCCTGAGGGGCTCTAAAAGAGTCTGGGGGCCTTTATAATGGTCCTGATAGGCATTAGAAGGGTCTGGGGGCCTTTAGAAGGGTTCTGAGGGGCATTTGAATGGTCTGGGGGCCTTTAGAAAGGCCCTGAGGTGCATTAGAATGGTCTGGGGGCCTTTAAAAGGGTCCTGAGGGGCATTTGAATGGTCTGGGGGCCTTTAGAAAGGCCCTGTGGTGGATTAGAAGGGTCTGGGGGCCTTTAAAAGGGTCCTGAGGGGCTCTAGAAGGGTCTGGGGGGTTTTAGAAATGTCAGAGGGGCTCTAGATGGGTCTGGGGGCTGTTACAAAAGTCCTGAGGGGTCTAGAAGAGTCTGGGAGCCTTTAGAAAGGATCTGAGGGGCTCTAGAATGGTCTGGGGGCCTCAAAATGGCTGGAATCTTCGTCAAAATGGCCGTCGCCCGATTCAAAAATGGCTGCCGCCTGAACTCAAAATGGCGGGAGTCGGCTTCAAAATGGCCTCCGCCCGATTCAAATATGGCGGCTGCCCGACCTCAAAATAGCGGAAGTTGGCTTCAAAATGGCCGCCACCCAATTCAAAAATGGTGGCTGCACGGTCTGAAAATGGCGGGAGTTGGCTTCAAAATGTTGGATGCCGGATTTAAACATGGTGGCTGTCTGAGTTGAAAATTTCTTCTTTTAGTTTCTTTTTTGTTATTTTGTGTGTGTGTTTTGATTGAGTGCTTTCTCTTTTAGGCATTGTTTTTGAGAGGTTTTTTTGAGGAGTGTTATCTGGGGGCTTGGCTATGTAATTAATTTGTTTTGTCGCTGGGTGGGTGCTTAATTGCTTGATGGGTGAATGTTTGGGGTGGGTGCTTAATTGCTAACGGGTGAATGTTTGGGGTGGGTGCTCGGGGAGGGTGGGTGCGCCCCATTCTAATGCCCCTCAGAACCCTTCAAAAGGCCCTCAGACCATTCTAATGCCCCTCAGGGCATTTATAAAGGTTCCCAGACCCTTCTAGAGCCCGTCAGGACCATTCTAAAGGCCGACAGACCCTTCTAGAGCCCCTCAAGACGATTCAAAGGGACCCCAGACTTTTCCAGAGCCCCTCAGGACCCTTCTTAAGGACCCCAGACCCATCTAATGCCCTTCAGGACCCTTCTAACGACCCCAACACTCTTCTAGAGCCCCTCAGGCGCATTCTAAAGGCCCCCAGACCCTTCTAGAGCCCCTCAAGTCCTTTCTAAAGGCTCCCAGATTCTTCTAGAGCCCCTCAGGACCCTTCTAATGGCACCCAGACCCATTTAGAGCCCCTCAGAACATATCTAAAAGCCCCCAGACCCTTCTAGAGACCTTCAGGTCCTTTCTAAAGGACCCCAAACCCTTCTAGAGCCCCTCAAGACACTTCTAAAGGCCCCCAGACTCTTCTAGAGCCCCTCAGGACCCTTCTAAAGGACACCAGACCCTTGTAATGCAACTCAGGGTCTTTCTAAAGGACCCCAGACCCTTCTAATGCCCCTCAAGACCTTCTAAAGGTCCCAAGACTCATCTAATGACACTCAGGGCCTTTATAAAGGACCTCAGACCACACTAGAGCCCTTCAGGACCTATCTAAAGGCCCCCAGACTCTTCTAGGACCCCTAACGGCCATTCTAAAGGCCCCCAGACCCATCTAGAGACCCTCAAGACCCTTCTAAAGACCCCCAGACCCTTCTAATGCCCCTCAGGACCCTTCTAAAGGCCCCCAGACCCTTCTAATGCCCCTCAGGACCCTTCTAAAGGCCCCCAGACATTTATAGAACCTGTCAGGACCCTTCAAAGGCCCACAGACCTTTCTAGACCTCACAGGACCTTTCTAACGGTACCCAGACCCTTGTAATGCCCCTCAGAACCCTTCTAAAGGCCCCCAGACCCTGGTAATTCCCCTCAAGACCATTCTAAAGGCCCGAAGACGCTTCTAGAGCCCCTCAGGACTCTTTTAAAGGCCCCCAGACCCTTCTAGAGCTCCTCAGGTCCTTTATAAAGGTCCCCAAACCATTCTAGAGCCCCTCAGGACCCTTCTACAGGCGCCCAGACTCTTGTAGAGCCCCTCAGGGCCTTTCTAAAGGACCCCAGACCCTTCTAGAGCCTTTCAGGGCATTTCTAAAGGCCCCAAGACCCTTCTAATGCCCCTTAGGGCCTTTCTAAAGGAGCCCAGAGCTTCTAATGCCCCTTAGGACTTTTCTAAAGGCCCCCAGACCCATCTAATGCCATTCAGGGTCATTCTAAAGGCCCCCAGACCCCTCTAGAGCCGTTCACGACCTATCTAAAGGCCTCCAGACTCCTCTAGATCCCCTCAAGACCTTTCTAAAGGCACCCAGACCCTTCTAGAGCCCCTCAAGACGCTTCAAATGGCCCCGAGACCCTTCCAGAGCCCCTCAGGACCCTTCTAAAGGCCCCCAGAACCTTCTAATGCCCCTCAGATCCATCCAAAGGCACCCAGACCCTTCTAATGCCCCTCAGGGCTTTTCTAAAGGTCGCCAGACCTCAGGGCCTTTCAAATAGCACCCAGACCACACTAGTGCCCTTTAGGACCTTTCTAAAGGCCCCCAGACTCCTCTAGAGCCACTCAGATCCATTGTAAAGACCCCCAGACCCTTCTAGAGGCACACAAGACCTTTCTAAAGGAACCCAGACACTTCAGGAGCCCCTCAAGGCCATTTCAAAAGATCCCCAGACCATTCTAGAGCCACTCAGGGTGTTTCTAAAGGCCCCCAGACCCATCTAACGCCCCTCAAGGCCCTTCTAAAGGACCCCAGACCCTTCTAGAGCCCCTCAGGACCCTTTTAAAAGACCCCAGACGCTTCTAGAGCCCCTCTAGATTGTTCTAAAGGGCCCCAGACCCTTCTAGAGCACCTCAGGACCATTCTACAGTCACCAGACCCTTCTAGAGCCACTCAAGACCCTTCTAAAAAACATCAGACCTTTCTAGAGCCCTTCAGGACCATTCGAAAGGCACCCAGACCCTTCTGCAGACCCTCAGGGCTTTCTAAAGCCCTCAGACCCTTCTAATGCACCTCAGGGCATTTCTAAAGGACCCCAGACCATTCAAATGCCCCTCAGAAACCTTCTAAAGGCCCCCAGACCCTTCTAGAGCCACTCACGACATTCCTAAAGGCCCCAAGATCTTTCTAGAACCCATCAGGACCCTTCGAAAGGCCCCCAGACCCTTCTACAGCCCTTCAGGATGCTTCTAAAGGCCCCAGACCCTTCTAGAGCCTGTCAGGATCTTTCTAAAGGCACCCAGACCATTCTAATGCCCCTCAAGACCTTTCTAAAGGCCCCCGGACCCTTCTAATGCCACTCAGGGACTATCTAAAGGACCCCAGACCCCTCTAATGACCCTCAAGACCCATGTAAAGGCCCCCAGACCCCTCTAGATTGCCTCAGGACCCATCTAAAGCCCCCCAGACCATTCTAATGCCTTTCAGGACCCTTATGAAGGCCACAAGACCCTTCTAATGCCCCTCAGGACCTTTCTAAAGGCACTCAGACCCTTCTAATGCCCCTCGAGACCCATGTAAAGACCCCCAGACCCTTCCAGATTGCCTCAGAACCCATCTAAAAGCCCCCAGACCCTTCTATAGCCTTTCAGGGCCTTTCTAAAGGCCTCCACACCCTTTTAATGACCCTCAAGACCCATGTAAAGGCCCCCAGACCCTTCTAGACCCCCTCAGGACCATTCTAAAGGCACCCAGACCCTTCTAATGCCCCTCAGGACCCTTCTAAAGGCCCCCAGACCCTTCTAATGCCCCTCAGGGCCTTTCTAAAGTACCCCAGACACTTCAAGAACCTCTCAGGGCCTTTCTATATGACCCCAGACCCTTCTAATGCCCCTCAGGGCCTTTCTAAAGGCCCCCATAACCTTCTAATGCCCCTCAGGACATTTCTAAAGGCCCCCAGACCCTACTAGAGCCCCTCAGGACATTTCTAAAGGCACCCAGACCCTTCTAATGCCCCTCAGGACCATTCGAAAGGCCCCGAGACATTTTAAGAGCACCTCAGGACATTTCTAAAGGAACCCAGATCTTTCTAGAGCCCCTCAGGACCCTTCTAGAGGCCCCCAGACCCTTCTAGAGCCCCTCAGGTCCTTTCTAAAGGCCCCCAGACCCTTCTAGAGCCCCTCAGGACATTTCTAAAGTAGCCCAGAAACTTCTAGAACATCTCAGGGCCTTTCTAAACGCCCTCATACCATTCAAATGCCCCTCAGAGCCCTTCTAAAAGCCCCCAGACCCTTCTAATGCCCCTCAGGACCCTTCTAAAGGCCCCCAGACCCTTCTAATTCCCCTCAGGGCCTTTCTAAAGTACCCCAGAAACTTCTAGAACATCTCAGGGCCTTTCTATATGACCCTAGACCCTTGTAATGCCATTCAGTACATTTTATAAAGGCCGCGAGACCCTTATAATCCCCCTGAGGGCCTTTAAAAAGGCCCCCAGACCCTTCTGGACCCCCTCAGGACGCTTCTAATAGCCCCCACACCTTTCTAGAGCCCCTCAGGTCCTTTCTAAAGGCCTCCACACCCTTCTAATGACACCCAAGACCCATGTAAAGGCCCCTAGACCCTTCTAGATTGCCTCAGGACCAAACTAAAAGCCCCCAGAGCATTCTAATGCCTTTCAGGACCCTTATGAAGGCCACAAGACCCTTCTAATGCCCCTCAGGACCTTTCTAAAGGCACCCAGACCATTCTAATGCCCCTCAGGACCTTTATAAATGCCCCCGGACCCTTCTAATGCCACTCAGTGACTATCTAAAGGACCCCAGAACCCTCTAATGACCCTCAAGACCCATGTAAAGGGCCCCAGACCCATCGAGATTGCCTCAGGACCCATCTAAAGCCCCCCAGACCCTTCTAATGCCTTTCAGGACCCTTATAAAGGCCACAAGACCCTTCTAATGCCCCTCAGGACCTTTCTAAATACACTCAGACCCTTCTAATGCCCCTCAAGACCCATGTAAAGACCCCCAGACCCTTCCAGATTGCCTCAGAACCCATCTAAATACCCCCAGACCCTTCTATAGCCTTTCAGGGCCTTTCTAAAGGCCTCCACACCCTTCTAATGACTTTCAAGACCTATGTAAAGGCCCTCAGACCATTCTAGACCCCCTGAGGACCATTCTAAAGGCCTCAGGACCCTTCTAAAAGCCCCCAGACCCTTCTAATGCCCCTCAGGGCCTTTCCAAAGTACCCCAGACACTTCTAGAACCTCTCAGGGCCTTTCTATATGACCCCAGACCCTTGTAATGCACCTCAGGGCCTTTCTAAAGGCCCCCATACCCTTCTAATGCCCCTCAGGACATTTCTAAAGGTCCCCAGACCCTTCTAGAGCCCCTGAAGACCCTTCTAAAGGCCCCCTAACCCTTATAGAGCCCCTCAGGACCCTTCTAAACTCCCCCAGACCCTGCTAATTCCCCTCAGGGCTTTTATAAGGGCACCCAGACCCTTCTAATGCCCCTCAGGACCCTTATAAACGCACCCAGACCCTTCTAGAGCCTCTCAGGACAGTTTTAAATGCCTGCAGACCCTTCTAGACCCCCTCAGGACCATTCTAAAAGCCCACAGACCCTTCTAATGCCCCTCAGGAGCCTTCTAAAGGCCCCCAGACCCTTCTAAATCTCCTCAGGACATTTCTAAAGTACCCCAGACACTTCTAGAACATCTCAGGGCCTTTCTATATGACCCCAGACCCTTCTAATGCCCCTCAGGGCCTTTCTAAAGGCCCCCTGACCCTTCTAATGCACCTCAGGACATTTCTAAAGGCCCCCAGACCCTTCTAGAGCTCCTCAGGACATTTCTAAAGGCACCCAGACCCTTCTAATGCCACTCAGGGCGTTTCTAAAGGCCGAGAGACCCTTATAATCCCCCTGAGCGCCTTTAAAAAGGCCCCAAGACCCATCTGGACCCCCTCAGGACGCTTATAATAGACCCCAGACCCTTCTAGAGCACCTCAGGGCCTTTCTAAAGGCCTGCACACCCTTCTAATGACCCTCAAGACCCATGTAAAGGCCCCCAGACCCTTCTAGATTGCACTTGACCCTTCTAAAAGCCCCCAGACCCTTCTAATGCCTTTCAGGACCCTTATAAAATCCTCCACACCCTTCTAATGCCCTTCAGGACCTTTCTAAAGACCCTCAGACCATTCTAATGCCCTTCAGGGCATTTATAAAGGTTCCCAGACCCTTCTAGAGCCCGTCAGGACCCTTATAAAGGCCCCCAGACCATTCCAAAGCCCCTCAGGACACATCTAAAGGATGGCAGACCATTCTAATGCCCGTCAGGGCCTTTATAAAGGTTCCCAGACCGTTCTACTGCCCCTCAAGAGCATTCTAAAGGCCACCAGACCATTCTAGATCCCCTCCAGACACTTCTAAAGGCCCCCAGACCCTTCTAGATCCCCTCAAGACCCTTCTAAAAGGCCCCAGACCTTTCTAATGCCCCTCACGGCATTTCTAAAGGCCCCCAGACCCGTCTAATGCCCATCAGGACCCTTCGAAAGGACCCGAGACACTTTTAGATCAACTCAGGACATTTCGAAAGGACCCCGGATCTTTCTATAGCCCGTCAGGACCCTTCTAGTGGCTCCCAGACCCTTCTAAAGCCCCTCAGGACGATTCTAAAGGCCCCCAGACCCTTCTAGTCCACCTCTGGGTATTTTTAAAGGCCCCCAGACCATTCAAATGCCCATCAGGACCCTTTTAAAGGCCTTCAGAACATTCTAATGCCCCTCAGGACCATTCTAAAGGCCCCCAGACCCTTCTAATGCCCCTCAGGGCCTTTCTAAAGTACACCAGACGCTTCTAGAACCTCTCAGGGCCTTTCTATATGACCTCAGACCCTTGTAATGCCCCTCAGGGCCTTTCTAAATGCCCCCAGACCCTTCTAATGCCCCTCAGGGCCTTTCTAAAGTACCCCAGACACTTCTAGAACCTCTAAGGGCCTTTCTATATGACCCCAGACAATTGTAATGCCCCTCAGGGCCATTCTAAAGGCCCCCATACCCTTCTAATGCCCCTCAGGACATTTCTAAAGGCCCCCAGACCCTTCTAGAGCCCCTCAGGACATTTCTAAAGGCACCCAGACCCTTCTAATGCCACTCAGGGCCTTTCTAAAGTACCCCAGACACTTCTAGAACCTCTCAGGGCCTTTCTATATGACCCCAGACCCTTGTAATGCCACTCAGGGCCTTTCTAAAGGTTGCGAGACCCATATAATCAACCTGAGGGCCTTTAAAAAGGCCCCCAGACCCTTCTGGACGCCCTCAGGACGCTTCTAATAGCCCCCAGACCATTCTATAGCCCCTCAGAGCCTTTTTAAAGGCCTCCACACCCTTCTAATGACCCTCAAGACCCATGTAAAGGCCCCTAGACCCTTCTAGATTGCCTCAGGACCAAACTAAAAGCCCCCAGAGCATTCTAATGCCTTTCAGGACCCTTATGAAGGCCACAAGACCCTTCTAATGCCCCTCAGGACCTTTCTAAAGGCACCCAGACCATTCTAATGCCCCTCAGGACCTTTATAAATGCCTCCGGACCCTTCTAATGCCACTCAGTGACTACCTAAAGGACCCCAGAACCCTCTAATGACCCTCAAGACCCATGTAAAGGGCCCCAGACCCATCGAGATTGCCTCAGGACCCATCCAAAGCCCCCCAGACCCTTCTAATGCCTTTCAGGACCCTTATAAAGGCCACAAGACCCTTCTAATGCCCCTCAGGACCTTTCTAAATACACTCAGACCCTTCTAATGCCCCTCAAGACCCATGTAAAGACCCCCAGACCCTTCCAGATTGCCTCAGAACCCATCTAAATACCCCCAGACCCTACTATAGCCTTTCAGGGCCTTTCTAAAGGCCTCCACACCCTTCTAATGACTTTCAAGACCCATGTAAAGGCCCCCAGACCCTTCTAGACCCCCTCAGGACCATTCTAAAGGCCTCCAGACCCTTCTAATGCCCCTCAGGACGCTTCTAAAAGCCCCCAGACCCTTCTAATGCCCCTCAGGGCCTTTCCAAAGTACCCCAGACACTTCTAACCTCTCAGGGCCTTTCTATATGACCCCAGACCCTTGTAATGCACCTCAGGGCCTTTCTAAAGGCCCCCATACCCTTCTAATGCCCCACAGGACATTTCTAAAGGTCTCCAGACCCTTCTAGAGCCCCTGAAGACCCTTCTAAAGGCCCCCTAACCCTTATAGAGCCCCTCAGGACCCTTCTAAAGTCCCCCAGACCCTGCTAATTCCCCTCAGGGCTTTTATAAGGGCACCCAGACCCTTCTAATGCCCCTCAGGACCCTTATAAAGGCACCCAGACCCTTCTAGAGCCTCTCAGGACAGTTTTAAATGCCTGCAGACCCTTCTAGACCCCCTCAGGAGCCTTCTAAAGGCCCCCAGACCCTTCTAAATCTCCTCAGGACATTTCTAAAGTACCCCAGACACTTCTAGAACCTCTCAGGGCCTTTCTATATGACCCCAGAGCCTTCTAATGCCCCTCAGGGCCTTTCTAAAGGCCCCCTGACCCTTCTAATGCACCTCAGGACATTTCTAAAGGCCCCCAGACCCTTCTAATGCCACTCAGGGCGTTTCTAAAGGCCGAGAGATCCTTATAATCCCCCTGAGCGCCTTTAAAAAGGCCCCAAGACCATTCTGGACCCCCTCAGGACGCTTATAATAGACCCCAGACCTCATAGCCTTTCTAAAGGCCCCCAGACCATACAAATGCCTCTCAGGACCCTTTTAAAGGCCTTCAGACACTTCTAATGCCCCTCAGGACCCTTCTAAAGGCCTTCAGACCCTTCTAATGTCCTTCAGGGCCTTTCTAAAGTACCCCAGACACTTCTAGAACCTCTCAGGGCCTTTCTATATGACCCCAGACCACTCTAATGCCACTCAGGGCCTTTCTAAAGGCCGCGACACCCTTATAATCCCCCTGAGGGCCTTTAAAAAGGCCCCCAGACCCTTCTGGACCCCCTCAGGACGCTTCTAATAGCCACCAGACCCTTCTAGAGCCCCTCAGGGCCTTTCTAAAGGCCTCCACACCCTTCTAATGACCCTCAAGACCCATGTAAAGGCCCCTAGACCCTTCTAGATTGCCTCAGGACCCATCTAAAAGACCCCAGACCCTTCTAATGAATTTCAGGACCCTTATGAAGGCCACAAGACCCTTCTAATGCCCCTCAGGACCTTTCTAAAGGCCCTCAGACCCTTCTAATGCCCCTCAGGGCATTTATAAAGGTTCCCAGACCTTTCTAGATCCCGTCAGGACCGTTATAAAGGCCCCCAGACCATTTTAGAGCCCCTCAGGACACTTCTAATGGCCCACAGACCATTCTAATGCCCGTCAGGACCATTCAAAAGGCCCCCAGACTCTTTTAGAGCACCTAAGGTCCATTCTAAAGGCCCGCAGACCCTTCAAGAGCCCCTCAACATCCTTCTAACGGCTCCCTGACCCTTCTAGTGCCCCTCAGGGCCTTTCTAAAGGCCCCCAGACCCTTCTAATGCCCCTCAGGGCCTTTCTAAAGTACACCAGACGCTTCTAGAACCTCTCAGGGCCTTTCTATATGACCTCAGACCCTTGTAATGCCCCTCAGGGCCTTTCTAAATGCCCCCAGACCCTTCTAATGCCCCTCAGGGCCTTTCTAAAGTAACCCAGACACTTCTAGAACCTCTCAGGGCCTTTCTATATGAACCCAGACACTTATAATGCCCCTCAGGGCCATTCTAAAGGCCCCCATACCCTTCTAATGCCTCTCAGGACATTTCTAAAGGCCCCCAGACCCTTCTAGACCCCCTCAGGACATTTCTAAAGGCACCCAGACCCTTCTAATGCCACTCAGGGCCTTTCTAAAGTACCCCAGACACTTCTAGAACCTCTCAAGGCCTTTCTATATGACCCCAGACCCTTGTAATGCCACTCAGGGCCTTTCTAAAGGCCGCGAGACCCTTATAATCACCCTGAGGGCCTTTAAAAAGGCCCCCAGACCCTTCTGGACCCCCTCAGGACGCTTCTAATAGCCCCCAGACCCTTCTAATGCCTTTCAGGGCCTTTCTAAAGGCCTCCACACCCTTCTAATGACCCTCAAGACCCATGTAAAGGCCTCTAGACCCTTCTAGATTGCCTCAGGACCCATCTAAAAGCCCCCAGACCATTCTAATGCATTTCAGAACCCTTATGAAGGCCACAAGACCCTTCTAATTCCCCTCAGGACCTTTGTAAAGGCCCTCAGACCGTTCTACTGCCCCTCAGGGCCCTTCTAAAGGCCCCCAGACCCTTCTAATGCCCTTCAGGGCCTTTCTAAAGTACCCCAGACACTTCTAGAACCTCTCAGGGCCTTTCTATATGACCCCAGACCCTTGTAATGCCCAACAGGGCTTTTCTAAAGGCCCCCATACCCTTCTAATGCCCCTCAGGACATTTCTAAAGGACCCCAGACCCTTCTAGAGCCCCTCAGGACATTTCTAAAGGCGCCCAGACCCTTCTAATGCCACTCAGGGCCTTTCTAAAGGCCGCGAGACCCTTATAATCCCCCTGAGGGCCTTTAAAATGCCCCCAGAACCTTCTGGACCCCCTCAGGACGCTTCTAATAGCCCCCAGACCCTTCTAGAGCCCCTCAGGGCCTTTCTAAAGGCCTCCACACCCTTCTAATGACCCTCAAGACCCATGTAAAGGCCACTAGACCCTTCTAGATTGCCTCAGGACCCATCTAAAAGCCCCCAGACCCTTCTAATGCCTTTCAGGGCCTTTCTAAAGGCCTCCACACCCTTCTAATGACCCTCAAGACCCATGTAAAGGCCCCCAGACCCTTCTAGATTGCCTCAGGACCCATCTAAAAGCCCCCAGACCCTTCTAATTCCTTTCAGGACCCTTATGAAGGCAACAAGACCCTTCTAATGCCCCTCAGGACCTTTCTAAAGGCCCTCAGACCCTTCTAATGCCCCTCAGGGCATTTATAAAGGTTCCCAGACCCTTCTAGAGCCCGTCAGGACACTTATAAAGGCCCCCAGACCATTCTAGAGCCCCTCAGGACACTGCTAAAGGCCCCCAGACCATTCTAATGCCCGTCAGGGCCTTTCTAAAGGTCCCCAGACGCTTCTACTGCCACTCAGGGGCCCTCTAAAGGCCCCCAGACCATTCTAATGCCCCACAGGGCCTTTCTAAAGTTCCCCAGAGCATTCCAGAGCCCCTGAAGACCCTTCTAAAGGCCCCCAGACCCTTCTAATGCCCCTCAGGGCCTTTCTAAAGTACCCCAGACAATTCTAGAACCTCTCAGGGCCTTTCTATATGACCCCAGGCCCTTCTAATGCCACTCAGGGTCTTTCTAAAGGCCGCGAGACCCTTATAATCCCCCTGAGGGCCATTAAAAAGGCACCCAGACCCTTCTGGACCCCCTCAGGACGCTTCTAATAGCCCCCAGACCCTTCTAGAGCCCCTCAGGGTCTTTCTAAACGCCTCCACACCCTTCTAATGACCCTCAAGACCCATGTAAAGGCCCCCAGACCCTTCTAGATTGCCTCAGGACCCATCTAAAAGCACCCAGACCCTTCTAATGCCTTTCTGGGCCTTTCTAAAGGCCTCCACACCCTTCTAATGACACTCAAGACCCATGTAAAGGCCCCCAGACCCTTCTAGATTGCCTCAGGACCCATCTAAAAGCCCCCAGACCCTTCTAATGCCTTTCAGGACCCTTATCAAGGCCACAAGACCCTTCTAATGCCCCTCAGGACATTTCTAAAGGCCCTCAGACCATTCTAATGCCCCTCAGGGCATTTATAAAGGTTCCCATACCCTTCTAGAGCCCGTCAAGACCCTTATAAAGGCCCCCAGACCATTCTAGAGCCCCACAGGACAATTCTAAAGGCCCGCAGACCATTCTAATGCCCGTCAGGGCCTTTATAAAGGTCCCCAGACCCTTCTACTGCCCCTCAGGAGCATTCTAAAGGCCCCCCAGACCCTTCTAATGCCCCACAGGGCCTTTCTAAAGGTCGCCAGACCCTTCTAGAGCCCCTGAAGACCCTTCTAAAGGCCCCCAGACCCTTCTAATGCCCCACAGGGCCTTTCTAAAGTACCCCAGACAATTCTAGAACCTATCAGGACCTATCTATATGATCCCAGACCCTTCTAATGCCTCTCAGGGCCTTTCTAAAGGCCGTGAGACCCTTATAATCCCCCTGAGGGCCTTTAAAAAGGCCCCCAGACCCTCCTGGACCCCCTCAGGACGCTTCTAATAGCCCGCAGACCCTTCTAGAGCCCCTCAGGGCCTTTCTAAAGGCCTCCACACCCTTCTAATGACCCTCAAGACCGATGTAAAGGCCCCTAGACCCTTCTAGATTGCCTCAGGACCCATCTAAAAGCCCCCAGACCCTTCTAATGCCTTTCAGGACCCTTATGAAGGCCACAAGACCCTTCTAATGCCTCACATGACCTTTCTAAAGGCCCTCAGACCCTTCTAATGCCCCTCAGGGCATTTATAAAGGTTCCCAGACCCTTCTAGAGCCCCTCAGGTCCCTTATAAAGGCCCCCAGACCATTCTAGAGCCCCTCAGGACACTTCTAAACGCCTGCAGACCATTCTAATGCCCGTCAGGGCCTTTCTAAAGGTCCCCAGACCCTTCTACTGCCCCTCAGGAGCATTCTAAAGGCCCCCAGACCCTTCTAATGCACCACAGGGCCTTTCTAAAGGTCCCCAGACCCTTCTAGAGCCCCTGAAGACCCTTCTAAAGGCCCCCAGACCCTTAGAGAGCCCCTCAGGACCCTTCTAAAGTCCCCCAGACCATGCTAGTTCCACTCAGGGCTTTTATAAAGGCACCCAGACCCTTCTAATGCCCCTCAGGACCCTTATAAAGGCACCCAGACCCTTCTAGAGCCTCTCAGGACAGTTTTAAATGCCTCCAGACCCTTCTAGACCCTCTCAGGACCATTCTAAAGGCCCCCAGACCCTTCTAGAGCCCCTCAGGACATTTCTAAAGGCACCCAGACCCTTCTAATGCCACTCAGGGCCTTTCTAAAGGCCGCAAGACCCTTATAATCCCCCTGAGGGCCTTTAAAAAGGCCCCCAGACGCTTCTGGACCCCTCAGGACGCTTCTAAATAGCCCCCAGACCCTTCTAGAGCCCCTCAGGACCTTTCTAAAGGCCTCCACACCCTTCTAATGACCCTCAAGACCCATGTAAAGGCCCCCAGACCCTTCTAGATTGCCTCTGGACGATTCTAAAAGCCCCCAGACCCTTCTAGAGCCCCTCAGGGCCTTTCTAAAGGCCTCCACACCCTTCTAATGACGCTCAAGACCCATGTAAAGGCCCCCAGACCCTTCTAGATTGCCACAGAACCCATCTAAAAGCCCCCAGACCCTTCTAATGCCTTTCAGGACCCTTATGAAGGCCACAAGACCATTTTAATGCCCCTCAGGACCTTTCTAAAGGCCCTCAGACCCTTCTAATGCCCCTCAGGGCCCTTCTAAAGGCCCCCAGACCCTTCTAATGCCCCTCAGGGCCTTTCTAAATACCCCAGACACTTCTAGAACCTCTCAGGGCCTTTCTATATGACCCCAGACCCTTGTAATGCCCCTCAGGGCTTTTCTAAAGGCCCCCATACCCTTCTAATGCCCCTCAAGACATTTCTAAAGGCCCCCAGACCCTTCTAGAGCCCCTCAGGACATTTCTAAAGGCACCCAGACCCTTCTAATGCCACTCAGGGCCTTTCTAAAGGCCGCGAGACCCTTATAATCACCCTGAGGGCCTTTAAAAAGGCCCCCAGACCCTTCTGGACCCCCTCAGGACGCTTCTAATAGCCCCCAGACCCTTCTAATGCCTTTCAGGGCCTTTCTAAAGGCCTCCACACCCTTCTAATGACCCTCAAGACCCATGTAAAGGCCCCCAGACCCTTCTAGATTGCCTCTGGACGATTCTAAAAGCTCCCAGACCCTTCTAGAGCCCCTCAGGGCCTTTCTAAAGGCCTCCACACTCTTCTAATGACCCTCAAGACCCATGTAAAGGCCCCCAGACCCTTCTAGATTGCCTCAGGACCCATCTAAAAGCCCCAGGACCCTTCTAATGCCTTTCAGGACCCTTAGGAAGTCCACAAGACCCTTCTAATGCCCCTCAGGACCTTTCTAAAGGCCCTCAGACCCATCTAGTGCCCCTCAGGGCATTTATAAAGGTTTCCAGACCATTCTAGAGCCTGTCAGGACCCTTATAAAGGCCCCCAGACCATTCTAGTGCACCTCAGAACACTTCTAAAGGCCCGCAGACCATTCTAATGCCCGTCAGGACCTTTCTAAAGGTCCCAAGACCCTTCTACTGCCCCTCAGGAGCATTCTAAAGGCCCCAAGAACTTTCTAATGCCCCACAGGGCCTTTCTAAAGGTCCCCAGACCATTCTAGAGCCCCTGAAGACCCTTCTAAAGTCCCCCAGACCCTGTTAATTCCCCTCAGGGCTTTTATAAGGGCACCCAGACCCTTCTAATGCCCCTCAGGACATTTCTAAAGGCCCCCAGAACCTTCTAGAGCCCCTGAGTACATTTCTAAAGGCACCCAGACCCTTCTAGATTGCCTCAGGACCCATCTAAAAGCCCCCAGACCCTTCTAATGCTTTTCGGGGCCTTTCTAAAGGACTCCACACCCTTCAAATGACCCTCAAGACCCATGTAAAGGCCCCTAGACCCTTCTAGATTGCCTCAGGACCCATCTAAAAGCCCCCAGACCCTTCTAATGCCTTTCAGGACCCTTATGAAGGCCACAAGACCCTTCTAATGCGCCTCAGGACCATTGTAAAGGCCCCCAGACCCTTCTAATGCCCCTCAGGGGCTTTCTAAAGTACCCCAGACACTTCTAGAACCTCTCAGGGCCTTTCTATATGACCCCAGACCCTTGTAATGCCCAACAGGGCTTTTCTAAAGGCCCCCATACCCTTCTAATGCCCCTCAGGACATTTCTAAAGGCCCCCAGACCCTTCTAGAGCCCCTCAGGACACTTCTAAAGGCACCCAGACCCTTATAATGCCACTCAAGGCCTTTCTAAAGGCCGCTAGACCCTTATAATCCCCCTGAGGGCCTTTAAAAAGGCCCCCAGACCCTTCTGGACCCCCTCAGGACGATTCTAATAGCCCCCAGATCCTTCTAGAGCCCCTCAGGGTCTTTCTAAAGGCCTCCACACCCTTCTAATGACCCTCAAGACCCATGTAAAGGCCCCCAGACCCTTCTAGATTGCCTCAGGACCCATCTAAAAGCCCCCAGACCCTTCTAATGCCTTTCAGGGCCTTTCTAAAGGCCTCCACACCCTTCTAATTACCCTCAAGACCCATGTAAAGGCCCCCAGACCCTTCTAGATTGTCTCAGGACCCCTCTAAAAGCCCCCAGACCCTTCTAATGCCTTTCAGGACCCTTATGAAGGCCACAAGACCCTTCTAATGCCCCTCAGGACCTTTCTAAAGGACCTCAGACCCTTCTAGTGCCCCTCAGGGCATTTATAAAGGTTCCCAGACCCTTCTAGAGCCTGTCAGGACCCTTATAAATGCCCCCAGACCATTCTAGTGCACCTCAGAACACTTCTAAAGGCCCGCAGACCATTCTAATGCCCGTCAGGACCTTTCTAAAGGTCCCCAGACCCTTCTACTGCCCCTCAGGAGCATTCTAAAGGCCCCCAGACCATTCTAATGCCACACAGGGCCTTTCTAAAGGTCCCCAGACCCTTCTAGAGCCCCTGAAGACCCTTCTAAAGGCCCCCAGACCCTTATAGAGCCCCTCAGGACCCTTCTAAAGTCCCCCAGACCATGTTAATTCCCCTCAGAGCTGTTATAAGGGCACCCAGACCCTTCTAATGCCCCTCAGGACATTTCTAAAGGCCCCCAGAACCTTCTAGAGCCCCTCAGGACATTTCTAAAGGCACCCAGACCCTTGTAATGCCACTCAGGGCCATTCTAAAGGCCGCGAGACCCTTATAATCACCCTGAGGGCCTTTAAAAAGGCCCCCAGACCCTTCTGGACCCCCTCAGGACGTTTCTAATAGCCCCCAGACCCTTCTAATGCCTTTCAGGGCCTTTCTAAAGGCCTCCACACCCTTCTAATTACCGTCAAGACCCATGTAAATGCCCCCAGACCCTTCTAGATTGCCTCAGGACCCATCTAAAAGCCCCCAGACCCGTCTAATGCCTTTCAGGGCCTTTCTAAAGGCCTCCACACCCTTCTAATGACCCTCAAGACCCATGTAAATGCCCCCAGACCCTTCTAGATTGCCTCAGGACCCATCTAAAAGCCCCCAGACCCTTCTAATGCCACTCAGGGCCCTTCTAAAGGCCCCCAGACCCTTCTAATGCACCTCAGGGCCTTTCTAAAGTACCCCAGACACTTCTAGAACCTCTCAGGGCCTTTCTATATGACCCCAGACCCTTGTAATACCCCTCAGGGCTTTTCTAAAGGCCCCCATACACTTCTAATGCCCCTCAGGACATTTCTAAAGGCCCCCAGACCCTTCTAGAGCCCCTCAGGACATTTCTAAAGGCACCCAGACCCTTCCAATGCCACTCAGGGCCTTTCTAAAGGCCGCGAGACCCTTATAATCCCCCTGAGGGCCTTTAAAATGGCACCCAGACCCTTCTGGACCCCCTCAGGACGCTTCTATTTCCCCCCTGACCATTCTAATGCCTTTCAGGGCCTTCCTAAAGGCCTCCACACCCTTCTAATGACCCTAAAGACCCATGTAAAGGCCCCCAGACCCTTCTAGATTGCCTCAGGACGCATCTAAAAGCCCCCAGAGCCTTCTAATGCCTTTCAGGGCCTTTCTAAAGGCCTCCACACCCTTCTAATGACCCTCAAGACCCATGTAAAGGCCCCCAGACCCTTCTAGATTGCCACAGGACCCATCTAAAAGCCCCCAGACCCTTCTAATGCCTTTCAGGACCCTTATGAAGGCCACAAGACCATTCTAATGCCCCTCAGGACCTTTCTAAAGGCCCTCAGACCCTTCTAGTGCCCCTCAGGGCATTTATAAAGGTTCCCAGACCCTTCTAGAGCCTGTCAGGACCATTATAAAGGCCCCCAGACCATTCTAGAGCACCTCAGGACACTTCTAAAGGCCCGCAGACCATTCTAATGCCCGTCAGGGCCTTTCTAAAGGTCCCAAGACCCTTCTACTGCCCCTCAGGAGCATTCTAAAGGCCCCCAGACCCTTCTAATGCCCCTCAGGACATTTCTAAAGGCCCCCAGACCCTTCTAGAGCCCCTCAGGACATTTCTAAAGGCACCCAGAGCCTTCTAATGCCACTCAAGGCCTTTCTAAAGGCCGCGAGACCCTTATAATCCCCCTCAGGGCCTTTAAAAAGGCCCCCAGACCCTTCTGGACCCCCTCAGGACGCTTCTAATAGCCCCCAGACCCTTCTAGAGCTCTTCAGGGCCTTTCTAAAGGCCTCCACACCCTTCTAATGACGCTCAAGACCCATGTAAATGCCCCCAGACCCTTCTAGATTGCCTCAGGACCCATCTAAAAGCCCCCAGACCCTTCTAATGCCTTTCAGGACCCTTAGGAAGGCCACAAGACCCTTCTAATACCCCTCAGGACCTTTCTAACGGCCCTCAGACCCTTCTAGTGCCCCTCAGGGCATTTATAAAGGTTCCCAGACCCTTCTAGAGCCTGTCAGGACCATTATAAAGGCCCCCAGACCATTCTAGAGCACCTCAGGACACTTCTAAAGGCCCGCAGACCATTCTAATGCCCGTCAGGGCCTTTATAAAGGTCCCCAGACCCTTCTACTGCCCCTCAGGAGCTTTCTAAAGGTCCCCAGACTCTTCTAAAGCCCCACAGGGCCTTTCTAAAGGTCCCCAGACCCTTCTAGAGCCCCTGAAGACCCTTCTAAAGGCCCCCAGACCCTTATAGAGCCCCTCAGGACCCTTCTAAACTCCCCCAGACCCTGTTAATTCCCCTCAGGGCTTTTATAAGGGCACCCAGACCCTTCTAATGCACCTCAGGACATTTCTAAAGGCCCCCAGAACCTTCTAGAGCCCCTCAGGACATTTCTAAAGGCACCCAGACCCTTATAATGCCACTCAGGGCCTTTCTAAAGGCCGCGAGACCCTTATAATCACCCTGAGGGCCTTTAAAAAGGCCCCCTGTCCCTTCTGGACCCCCTCAGGACGCTTCTAATAGCCCCCAGACCCTTCTAGAGCCCCTCAGGGCCTTTCTAAAGGCCTCCACACCCTTCTAATGACCCTCAAGACCCATGTATAGGCCCCCAGACCCTTCTAGATTGCCTCAGGACCCATCTAAAAGCACCCAGACCCTTCTAATGCCTTTCAGGGCCTTTCTAAAGGCCTCCACACCCTTCTAATGACCCTGAAGACCCATGTAAAGGCCTCTAGACCCTTCTAGATTGCCTCAGGACCCATCTAAAAGCCCCCAGACCATTCTAATGCATTTCAGGACCATTATGAAGGCCACAACACCCTTCTAATGCCCCTCAGGACCTTTGTAAAGGCCCTCAGACCGTTCTAATGCCCCTCAGGGCCCTTCTAAAGGCCCCCAGACCCTCCTAATGCCCTTCAGGGCCTTTCTAAAGTACCCCAGACACTTCTAGAACCTCTCAGGGCCTTTCTATATGACCCCAGACCCTTGTAATGTCCAACAGGGCTTTTCTAAAGGTCCCCATACCCTTCTAATGCCCCTCAGGACATTTCTAAAGGCCCCCAGACCCTTCTAGAGCCCCTCAGGACATTTCTAAAGGCACCCAGACCTTTATAATGCCACTCAGGGCCTTTCTAAAGGCCGCGAGACCCTTATAATCCCCCTGAGGGCGTTTAAAAAGGCCTTATGAAGGCCACAAGACCCTTCTAATGCCTCACAGGACCTTTCTAAAGGCCCTCAGACCCTTCTAATGCCCCTCAGGGCATTTATAAAGGTTCCCAGACCCTTCTAGAGCCCTTCAGGACCCTTATAAAGGCCCCCAGACCATTCTAGAACCCCTCAGGACACTTATAAAGGCCTGCAGACCATTCTAATGCCCGTCAGGGCCTTTCTAAAGGTCCCCAGACCCTTCTACTGCCCCTCAGGAGCATTCTAAAGGCCCCCAGACCCTTCACATGCCCCACAGGACCTTTCTAAAGGTCCCCAGACCCTTCTAGAGCCCCTGAAGACCCTTCTAAAGGCCCCCAGACCATTATAGAGCCCCTCAGGACCCTTCTAAAGTCCCCCAGACGATGCTAGTTCCCCTCAGGGCTTTTATAAAGGCACCCAGACCCTTCTAAAGCTCCTCAGGACCCTTATAAAGGCACCCAGACCCTTCTAGAGCCTCTCAGGACAGTTTTAAATGCCTCCAGACCCTTCTAGACCCCCTCAGGACCATTCTGAAGGCCCCCAGACCCTTCTAATGCCCCTCAGGAGCCTTCTAAAGGCCCCCAGACCCTTCTAATGCCCCTCAGGGCCTTTCTAAAGTACCCCAGACACTTCTAGAACCTCTCAGGGCCTTTCTATATGACCCCAGACCCTTGTAATGCCCCTCAGGGCTTTTCTAAAGGCCCCCAGACCCTTCTAGAGCCCCTCAGGACATTTCTAAAGGCACCCAGACCCTTCTAATGCCACTCAGGGCCTTTCTAAAGGCCGCGAGACCCTTATAATCCCCCTGAGGGCCTTTAAAAAGGCCCCCAGACGCTTCTGGACCCCTCAGGACGCTTCTAATAGCCCCCAGAGCCTTCTAGAGCCCCTCAGGGCCTTTCTAAAGGCCTCCACACCTTTCTAATGACCCTCAAGACCCATGTAAAGTCCCCCAGACCCTTCTAGATTGCCTCAGGACCCATCTAAAAGCCCCCAGACCCTTCTAATGCCTTTCAGGACCTTTCTAAAGGCCTCCACACCCTTCTAATGACCATCAAGACCCATGGAAAGGCCTCTAGACCCTTATAGATTGCCTCAGGAAACATCTAAAAGACCCCAGACCCTTCTAATGCCTTTCAGGACCATTATGAAGGCCACAAGACCCATCTAATGCCCCTCAGGACCTTTCTAAAGGCCCTCAGACCCTTCTAATGCCCGTCAGGGCCCTTCTAAAGGTCCCCAGCCCCTTCTACTGCCTCTCAGGGCCTTTCTAAAGTACCCCAGACACTTCTAGAACCTCTCAGGACCTTTCTATATGACCCCAGACCCTTCTAATGCCCCTCAGGGCTTTTATAAAGGCCCCCATACCCTTCTAATGCCCCTCAGGACATTTCTAAAGGCCCCCAGACCCTTCTAGAGCCCCTCAGGACATTTCTAAAGTCACCCAGACCCTTCTAATGCCACTCAGGGCCTTTCTAACGGCCGCGAGACCCTTATAATCCCCCTGAGGGCCTTTAAAAAGGCCCCCAGACCCTTTTGGACCCCCTCAGGACGCTTCTAATAGCCCCCAGACCCTTCTAGATCCCCTCAGGGCCTTTCTAAAGGCCTCCACACCCTTCTAATGACCCTCAAGACCCATGTAAAGGCCCCCAGACCCTTCTAGATTGCCACAGAAGCCATCTAAAAGCCCCCAGACCCTTCTAATGCCTTTCAGGGCCTTTCTAAAGGCCTCCACACCCTTCTAATGACCCTCAAGACCCATGTAAAGGCCTCTAGACCCTTCTAGATTGCCTCAGGACCCATCTAAAAGACCCCAGACCCTTCTAATGCCTTTCAGGACCCTTATGAAGGCCACAAGACCCTTCTAATGACCCTCAGGACCTTTGTAAAGGCCCTCAGACCGTTCTAATGCCCCTCAGGGCCCTTCTAAAGGCCCCCAGACCCTTCTACTGCCCCTCAGGGCCTTTCTAAAATACCCCAGACACTTCTAGAACCTCTAAGGGCCTTTCTATATGACCCCAGACCCTTGTAATGCCCCTCAGGGCTTTTCTAAAGGCCCCCATATCCTTCTAATGCCCCTGAGGACATTTCTAAAGGCCCTCAGACCCTTCTAGAGCCCCTCAGGGCATTTCTAAAGGCACCCAGACCATTCTAATGCCACTCAGGGCCTTTCTAAAGGCCGCGAGACCCTTATAATCCTGCTGAGGGCCTTTAAAAAGGCCCCCAGACCCTTCTGGACCCCCTCAGGACGCTTCTAATAGCACCCAGACCCTTCTAGAGCCCCTCAGGGCCTATCTAAAGGCCTCCACACCCTTCTAATGACCCTCAAGACCCATGTAAAGGCCCCTAGACCCTTCTAGATTGCCTCAGGACCCATCTAAAAGCCCCCAGACCCTTCTAATGCTTTCAGGACCCTTATGAAGGCCACAAGACCATTCTAATGCCCCTCAGGACCTTTCTAAAGGCACTCAGACCCTTCTAATTCCCCTCAGGGCCCTTCTAAAGGCCCCCAGACCCTTCTAATGCCCCTAAGGGCCTTTCTAAAGTAGCCCAGACACTTCTAGAACCTCTCAGGGCCTTTCTATATGACCCCAGACCCTTGTAATGCCCCTCAGGGCTTTTCTAAAGGCCCCCATACCCTTCTAATGCCCCTCAGGACATTTCTAAAGGCCCCCAGACCCTTCTAGAGCCCCTCAGGACATTTCTAAAGGCACCCAGACCCTTCTAATGCCACTCAGGGCCTTTCTAAAGGCCGCGAGACCCTTATAATCCCCCTGAGGGCCTTTAAAAAGGCCCCCAGACCCTTCTGGACCCCCTCAGGACGCTTCTAATAGCCCCCAGACCCTTCTAATGCCTTTCAGGGCCTTTCTAAAGGCCTCCACACCCTTCTAATGACCCTCAAGACCCATGTAAAGGCCCCCAGACCCTTCTAGATTACCTCTGGACGCTTCTAAAAGCCCCCAGACCCTTCTAATTCCTTTCAGGGCCTTTCTAAAGGCCTCCACACCCTTCTAATGACCCTCAAGACCCATGTAAAGGCCCCCAGACCCTTCTAGATTGCCTCAGGACCCATCTAAAAGCCCCCAGACCCTTCTAATGCCTTTCAGGACCATTATGAAGGCAACAAGACCCTTCTAATGCCCCTCAGGTCCTTTCTAAAGGCCCTCAGACCCTCCTAGTGCCCCTCAGGGCATTTATAAAGGTTCCCAGACCCTTCTAGATCCTGTCAGGACCCTTATAAAGGCCCCCAGACCATTCTAGAGCACCTCAGGACACTTCTAAAGGCCCGCAGACCATTCTAATGCCCGTCAGGGCCTTTCTAAAGGTCCCAAGACCGTTCTACTGCCCCTCAGGAGCATTCTAAAGGCCCCCAGACCCTTCTAATGCCCCTCAGGACATTTCTAAAGGCCCCCAGACCCTTCTAGAGCCCCTCAGGACATTTCTAAAGGCACCCAGACCCTTCTAATGCCACTCAAGGCCTTTCTAAAGGCCGCGAGACCCTTATAATCCCCCTGAGGGCCTTTAAAAAGGCCCCCAGACCCTTCTGGACCCCCTCAGGACGCTTCTAATAGCCCCCAGACCATTCTAGAGCCCCTCAGGGCCTTTCTAAAGGCCTCCACACCCTTCTAATGACCCTCAAGACCCATGTAAAGGCCCCCAGACCCTTCTAGATTGCCTCAGGACCCATCTAAAAGCCCCCAGACCCTTCTAAATGCCTTTCAGGACCCTTATGAAGGCCACAAGACCCTTCTAATGCCCCTCAGGACCTTTCTAAAGGCCCTCAGATCCTTCTAATGCCCCTCAGGGCCCTTCTAAAGGACCCCAGACCCTTCTAATGCCCCTCAGGGCCTTTCTAAAGTACCCCAGACACTTCTAGAACCTCTCAGGGCCTTTCTATATGACCCCAGACCCTTCTAATGCCACTCAGGGCTTTTCTAAAGGCCCCCATACCCTTCTAATGCCCCTCAGGACATTTCTAAAGGCCCCCAGACCCTTCTAGAGCCCCTCAGGACATTTCTAAAGGCACCCAGACCCTTATAATGCCACTCAGGGCCTTTCTAAAGGCCGCGAGACCCTTATAATCACCCTGAGGGCGTTTAAAAAGGCCCCCAGACCCTTCTGGACCCCCTCAGGATGCTTCTAATAACCCCCAGACCCTTCTAATGCCTTTCAGGGCCTTTCTAAAGGCCTCCACACCCTTCTAATGACCCTCAAGACCCATGTAAAGGCCCCCAGACCCTTCTAGATTGCCTCAGGACCCATCTAAAAGACCCCAGACCCTTCTAATGCCTTTCAGGACCCTTATGAAGGCCACAAGACCCTTCTAATGCCCCTCAGGACCTTTCTAAAGGCCCTCAGACCCTTCTAATGCCCCTCAGGGCATTTATAAAGGTTCCCAGACCCTTCTAGAGCCTGTCAGGACCCTTATAAAGGCCCCCAGACCATTCTAGTGCACCTCAGAACACTTCTAAAGGCCCGCAGACCATTCTAATGCCCGTCAGGACCTTTCTAAAGGTCCCCAGACCCTTCTACTGCCCCTCAGGAGCATTCTAAAGGCCCCCAGACCCTTCTAATGCCCCACAGGGCCTTTCTAAAGGCCCCCAGACCCTTCTAGAGCCCCTCAGGACATTTCTAAAGGCACCCAGACCCTTCCAATGCCACTCAGGGCCTTTCTAAAGGCCGCGAGACCCTTATAATCCCCCTGAGGGCCTTTAAAAAGGCCCCCAGACCCTTCTGGACCCCCTCAGGACTCTTCTAATAGCCCCCAGACCCTTCTAATGCCTTTCAGGGCCTTTCTAAAGGCCTCCACACCCTTCTAATGACCCTCAAGACCCATGAAAAGGCCCCCAGACCCTTCTAGATTACCTCTGGACGCTTCTAAAAGCCCCCAAACCCTTCTAATTCCTTTCAGGGCCTTTCTAAAGGCCTCCACACCCTTCTAATGACCCTCAAGACCCATGTAAAGGACCCCAGACCCTTCTAGATTGCCTCAGGACCCATCTAAAAGCCCCCAGACCCTTCTAATGCCTTTCAGGACCCTTATGAAGGCCACAAGACCCTTCTAATGCCACTCAGGACCTTTCTAAAGGCCCTCAGACCCTCCTAGTGCCCTTCAGGGCATTTATAAAGGTTCCCAGACCCTTCTAGAGCCTGTCAGGACCCTTATAAAGGCCCCCAGACCATTCTAGAGCACCTCAGGACACTTCTAAAGGCCCGCAGACAATTCTAATGCCCGTCAGGGCCTTTCTAAAAGTCCCAAGACCGTTCTACTGCCCCTCAGGAGCATTCTAAAGGCCCCCAGACCCTTCTAATGCCCCTCAGGACATTTCTAAAGGCCCCCAGACCCTTCTAGAGCCCCTCAGGACATTTCTAAAGGCACCCAGACCCTTCTAATGCCACTCAAGGCCTTTCTAAAGGCCGCGAGACCCTTATAATCCCCCTGAGGGCCTTTAAAAAGGCCCCCAGACCCTTCTGGACCCCCTCAGGACGCTTCTAATAGCCCCCAGACCATTCTAGAGCCCCTCAGGGCCTTTCTAAAGGCCTCCACACCCTTCTAATGACCCTCAAGACCCATGTAAAGGCCTCTAGACCCTTCTAGGTTGCCTCAGGACCCATCTAAAAGACCCCAGACCCTTCTAATTCCTTTCAGGACCCTTATGAAGGCCACAAGACCCTTCTAATGCCCCTCAGGACCTTTCTAAAGGCCCTCAGATCCTTCTAATGCCCCTCAGGGCCCTTCTAAAGGACCCCAGACCCTTCTAATGCCCCTCAGGGCCTTTCTAAAGTACCCCAGACACTTCTAGAACCTCTCAGGGCCTTTCTATATGACCCCAGGCCCTTCTAATGCCACTCAGGGCTTTTCTAAAGGCCCCCATACCCTTCTAATGCCCCTCAGGACATTTCTAAAGGCCCCCAGACCCTTCTAGAGCCCCTCAGGACATTTCTAAAGGCACCCAGACCCTTCTAATGCCACTCAGGGCCTTTCTAAAGGCCGCGAGACCCTTATAATCACCCTGAGGGCCTTTAAAAAGGCCCCCAGACCCTTCTGGACCCCCTCAGGACGCTTCTAATAGCCCCCAGACCCTTCTAATGCCTTTCAGGGCCTTTCTAAAGGCCTCCACACCCTTCTAATGACCCTCAAGACCCATGTAAAGGCCCCCAGACCCTTCTAGATTGCCTCAGGACCCATCTAAAAGCCCCCAGACCCTTCTAATGCCTTTCAGGACTTTTATGAAGGCCCTCAGACCCTTCTAATGCCCCTCAGGACCTTTCTAAAGGCCCTCAGACCCTTCTAATGCCCCTCAGGGCATTTATAAAGGTTCCCAGACCCTTCTAGAGCCTGTCAGGACCCTTATAAAGGCCCCCAGACCATTCTAGTGCACCTCAGAACACTTCTAAAGGCCCGCAGACCATTCTAATGCCCGTCAGGACCTTTCTAAAGGTCCCCAGACCCTTCTACTGCCCCTCAGGAGCATTCTAAAGGCCCCCAGACCCTTCTAATGCCCCACAGGGCCTTTCTAAAGGTCCCCAGACCCTTCTAGAGCCCCTGAAGAGCCTTCTAAAGGCCCCCAGACCCTTATAGAGCCCCTCAGGACCCTTCTAAAGTCCCCAAGACACTGTTAATTCCCCTCAGGGCTGTTATAAGGGCACCCAGACCCTTCTAATGCCCCTCAGGACATTTCTAAAGGACCCCAGAACCTTCTAGAGCACCTGAGGACATTTCTAAAGGCACCCAGACCCTTGTAATGCCACTCAGGGCCTTTCTAAAGGCCGCGAGACCCTTATAATCCCCCTGAGGGCCTTTAAAAAGGCCCCCAGACCCTTCTGGACCCCCTCAGGATGCTTCTAATCGCCCCCAGACCCTTCTAGAGCCCCTCAGGGCCTTTCTAAAGGCCTCCACACCCTTCTAATGACCCTCAAGACCCATGTAAAGGCCCCCAGACCCTTCTAGATTGCCTCAGGACCCATCTAAAAGCCCCCAGACCCGTCTAATGCCTTTCAGGGCCTTTCTAAAGGCCTCCACACCCTTCTAATGACACTCAAGACCCATGTAAAGGCCTCTAGACCCTTCTAGATTGCCTCAGGACCCATCTAAAAGCCCCCAGACCCTTCTAATGCCTTTCAGGACCCTTATGAAGGACACAAGACCCTTCTAATGCCCCTCAGGACCTTTGTAAAGGCCCTCAGACCCTTCTAATGCCCCTCAGGGCCCTTCTAAAGGCCCCCAGACCCTTCTAATGCCCCTCAGGGCCTTTCTAAAGTACCCCAGACACTTCTAGAACCTCTCAGGGCCTTTCTATATGACCCCAGACCCTTGTAATGCCCAACAGGGCTTTTCTAAAGGCCCCCATACCCTTCTAATGCCCCTCAGGACATTTCTAAAGGCCCCAAGACCCTTCTAGAGCCCCTCAGGACATTTCTAAAGGCACCCAGACCCTTATAATGCCACTCAGGGCCTTTCTAAAGGCCGCGAGACCCTTATAATCCCCCTGAGGGCCTTTAAAAAGGCCCCCAGACCCTTCTGGACCCCTTCAGGACGCTTCTAATAGCCCCCAGACCCTTCTAGAGCCCCTCAGGGCCTTTCTAAAGGCCTCCACACCCTTCTAATGACCATCAAGACCCATGTAAAGGCCCCCAGACCCTTCTAGATTGCCTCAGGACCCATCTAAAAGCCCCCAGACCCTTCTAATGCCTTTCAGGGCCTTTCTAAAGGCCTCCACACCCTTCTAATGACCATCAAGTCCCATGTAGAGGCCCCTAGACCCTTCTAGATTGCGTCAGGACCCATCTAAAAGCCCCCAGACCCTTCTAATGCCTTTCAGGACCCTTATGAAGGCCACAAGACCCTTCTAATGCCCCTCAGGACCTTTCTAAAGGCCGTCAGACCCTTCTAATGCCCCTCAGGGCATTTATAAAGGTTCCCAGACCCTTCTAGAGCACGTCAGGACACTTATAAAGGTCCCCAGACCCTTCTACTGCCCCTAAGGAGCATTATAAAGGCCCTCAGACCCTTCTAATGCCCCACAGGGCCTTTCTAAAGGTCCCCAGACCCTTCTAGAGCCCCTGAAGACCCTTCTAAAGGCCCCCAGACCCTTCTAATGCCACACAGGGCCTTTCTAAAGGTCCCCAGACCCTTCTAGAGCCCCTCAAGACCCTTCTAAAGGCTCCCAGACCCTTATAGAGCCCCTAAGGACCCTTCTAAAGGCCCCCAGAACCTGCTAATTCTCCTCAGTGCTTTTATAAGGGCACCCAGACCCTTCTAATGCCCCTCAGGACCCTTATAAAGGCACCCAGACCCTTCTAGAGCCTCTCAGGACAGTTTTAAATGCCTCCAGACCCTTCTAGACCCCCTCAGGACCATTCTAAAGGCCCCCAGACCCTTCTAATGCCCATCAGGGCCTTTCTAAAGGCCCCCATACCCTTCTAATGCCCCTCAGGTCATTTCTAAAGGCACCCAGACCCTTCTAATGCCACTCAGGGCCTTTCTAAAGGCCGCGAGACCCTTATAATCCCCCTGAGGGCCTTTAAAAAGGCCCCCAGACCCTTCTAGACCCCCTCAGGACGCTTCTAATAGCCCCCAGACCCTTCTAGAGCCCCTCAGGGCCTTTCTAAAGGCCTCCACACCCTTCTAATGACCCTCAAGACCCATGTAAAGGCCCCCAGACCCTTCTAGATTGCCTCAGGACCCATCTAAAAGCCCCCAGACCCTTCTAATGCCTTTCAGGACCCTTATGAAGGCTACAAGACCCTTCTAATGCCCCTCAGGACCTTTCTAAAGGCCCTCAGACCCTTCTAATGCCCCTCAGGGCATTTATAAGGATTCCCAGACCCTTCTAGAGCCTGTCAGGACCCTTATAAATGCCCCCAGACCATTCTAGTGCACCTCAGAACACTTCTAAAGGCCCGCAGACCATTCTAATGCCCGTCAGGACCTTTCTAAAGGTTCCCAGACCCTTCTACTGCCCCTCAGGAGCATTCTAAAGTTTCCCAGACCCTTCTACTGCCCCTCAGGAGCATTCTAAAGGCCCCCAGACCCTTCTAATGCCCCACAGGGCCTTTCTAAAGGTCCCCAGACCCTTCTAGAGCCCCTGAAGACCCTTCTAAAAGCCCCCAGAACCTTATAGAGCCCCTCAGGACCCTTCTAAAGTCCCCCAGACCCTTCTAATGCCCCTCAGGGCTTTTCTAAAGGTCCCCACACCCTTCTAGGTCCCCTCAAGACCACTCTAAAGGCCCCCAGACTCTTTTAGAGCCCCTCAGGGCCATGCTAAAGGCCCGCAGACCATTCAAGAGCCCCGAAACATCCTTCTAACGGCTCCCTGACCCTTCTAGAGCCCCTCAGGGCCTTTCTAAAGGACCCCAGACCCTTCTAGAGCCCCTCAGTACACTTCTAAAGGCCCCCAGACCTTTCTAGATCCCCTCAAGACCCTTCTAAAAGGCCCCAGACCTTTCTCATGCCCCTCAGGGCATTTCTAAAGGCCCTCAGAGCCTTCTAATGCCCCTCAGGTCATTTATAAAGGTTCCCAGACCCTTCTAGATCCCGTCAGGACCCTTATAAAGGACCCCAGACCATTGTAGAGCCAATAAGGACAATTCTAAAGGCCCGCAGATCATTCTAATGCCCGTCAGGGCATTAATAAAGGTCCCCAGACCCTTCTACTGCCCCTCAGGAGCATTCTAAAGTCCCCCAGACCCAGCTAATTCCATTCAGGGCTATTATAAGGGCACCCAGACCCTTCTAATGCCCCTCTGGACCCTTCGAAATGCCCCGAGACACTTTTAGAGCACCTCAGGACATTTCTAAAGGACCCCAGATCATTCTAGAGCCCCTCAGGACCCTTCTAGAGGCCCTCAGACCCTTCTAGAGCCCCTCAGGACCTTTCTAAAGGCCCCTAGACCCTTCTAGTCCACCTCAGGGACTTTCTAAATGCCCCCAGACTATTCAAATGCCCCTCAGGACCCTTTTAAAGGCCTTCAGACCCATCTAATTCCCCTCAGGACCCTTCAAAAGGCCCCCAGACCCTTCTAATGCCTTTCAGGACCCTTATAAAGGCAACAAGACCTTTCTAATGCCCCTCAGGACCTTTCTAAAGGCCCTCAGACCCTTCTAATGACCCTCAGGGCATTTATAAAGGTTCCCAGACCCTTCTAGAGCCCGTCAGGACCATTATAAAGGCCCCCAGACCATTCTAGAGCCCCTCAGGACACTGCTAAAGGCCCGCAGACCATTCTAATGCCCGTCAGGGCCTTTCTAAAGGTCCCCAGACTCTTCTACTGCCCCTCAGGAGCATTCTAAAGGCCCCCAGACCCTACTAATTCCCCTCAGGGCTTTCATAAGGGCACCCAGACCCTTCTAATGCCCCTCAGGACCCTTATAAATGCCGCGAGACACATTTAGAGCACCTCAGGACATTTCTAAAGGTCACCAGATCTTTCTAAAGGCCCTCAGACCCTTCTAATGACCCTCAGGGCATTTATAAAGGTTCCCAGACCCTTCTAGAGCTTGTCAGGACCCTTATAAAGGCCCCCAGAGCATTCTAGAGCCCCTCAGGACACTTCTAAAGGCCCGCAGACCATTCTAATGCCCGTCAGGGCCTTTCTAAAGGTCCCCAGACCCTTCTACTGCCCCTCAGGACCTTTCTAAAGGCCCCCAGACCCTTCTAATCCACCTCAGGGCCTTTCTAAAGGCCCCCAGACCATTCAAATGCCCCTCTGGACCCTTTTATAGGCCTTCAGACCCTTCTAATGCCCCTCAGGACCCTTCTAAAGGCCCCCAGACCCTTCTAATACACCTCAGGGCCTTTCTAAAGTACCCCAGACACTTCTAGAACTTCTCAGGGCCTTTCTATATGACCCCAGACCCTTGGAATGCCACTCAGGGCCTTTCTAAAGGCCGCGAGACCCTTATAATCCTCCTGAGGGCCTTTAAATAGGCCACCAGACCATTCTGGACCTCCTCAGGACGCTTCTAATAGCCCCCAGACCCTTCTAGAGCCCCTCAGGTCCTTTCTAAAGGCCTCCACACCCTTCTAATGACCCTCAAGACCCATGTAAAGGCCCCCAGACCCTTCTAGATTGCCTCAGGACCCATCGAAAAGACCCCAGACCCTTCTAATGCCTTTCATGACCCTTTTAAAGGCTACAAGACCCTTCTAATGCCCCTCAGGACCTTTCTAAAGGCCCTCAGACCCTTCTAATGACCCTCAGGGCATTTATAAAGGTCCCCAGACCTTTCTACTGCCCCTCAGGAGCATTCTAAAGGCCCCCAGACCCTGCTAATTCACCTGAGGGCTATTATAAGGGCACCCAGACCCTTCTAATGCCCCTCAGGACCCTTCGAAAGGCCCCGAGACACTTTTAGAGCACCTCAGGACATTTCTAAAGGACCCCAGATCTTTCTAGAGCCCGTCAAGAGCCTTCTAGAGGCCCCCAGACCCTTCTAGAGCCCCTCAGGACCATTCTAAAGGCCCCCAGACCCTTCTAATCCACCTCAGGGCCTTTCTAAAGGCCCCCAGACCATTCAAATGCCCCTCAGGACCCTTATAAAGGCCTTCAGACCATTCTAATGTCCCTCAGGACCCTTCTAAAGGCACCCAGACCCTTCTAATGCCCCTCAGGGCCTATCTAAAGTACCCCAGACACTTCTAGAACCTCTCAGGGCCTTTCTATATGACCCCAGACCCTTCTAATGCCACTCAGGGCCTTTCTAAAGGCCGCGAGTCCCTTATAATCCCCCTGAGGGCCTTTGAAATGCCACCTAGACCCTTCTGGACCCCCTCAGTACTCTTCAAATATTCCCCAGACCCTTCTAATGCCATTAAGGACCGTTTTGAAGGCCACAAGACCCTTCTAATGCCCCACTCAAGACCCATGTAAAGGCCCCCAGACCCTTCTAGATTGCCTCAGGACCCATCTAAAAGCCCCTAGACCCTTCTAATGCCTTTCAGGGCCTTTCTAAATGCCTCCACACCCTTCTAATGACACTCAAGACACATGTAAAGGCCCCTAGACCCTTCTAGATTGCCTCAGGACCCATCCAAAAGCCCCCAGACCCTTCTAATGCCTTTCAGGACCCTTATGAAGGCCACAAGACCCTTCTAATGTCCCTCAGGACCTTTCTAAAGGCCCTCAGACCCTTCTAATTCCCCTCAGGGCATTTATAAAGGTTCCCAGACCCTTCTAGAGCCCGTCAGGACCCTTATAAAGGCCCCCAGACCATTCTAGAGCCCCTCAGGACACTTCTAAAGTCCCCCAGACCATTCTAATGCTCGTCAGAGCCTTTGTAAAGGTCCCCAGACTCTTCTACTGCCCCTCAGGAGCATTCTAAAGGCCTCAAGACCCTTCTAATGCCCCACAGGGCCTTTCTAAAGGTCCCCAGACCCTTCTAGAGCCCCTCAAGTCCCATCTAAAGGCCCCCATACCCTTATAGAGCCCCTCAGGACCCTTCTAAAGTCCCCCAGACCCTGCTTATTCCCCTGAGGGCTTTTATAAGGGCACCCAGACCCTTCTAATGCCCCTCAGGACATTTCTAAAGGCCCACAGAATCTTCTAGAGCCCCTCAGGACATTTCTAAAGGCACCCAGACCCTTGTAATGCCACTCAGGGCCTTTCTAAAGGCCGCGAGACCCTTATAATCCCCCTGAGGGCCTTTAAAAAGGCCCCCAGACCCTTCTGGACCCCCTCAGGATGCTTCTAATAGCCCCCAGACCATTCTAGAGCCCCTCAGGGCCTTTCTAAAGGCCTCCACACCTTTCTAATGACCCTCAAGACCCATGTAAAGGCCCCCAGACCCTTCTAGATTGCCTCAGGACCCATCTAAAAGACCCCAGACCCTTCTAATGCCTTTCAGGACCCTTATGAAGGCCACAAGACCCTTCTAATGTCCCTCAGGACCTTTCTAAAGGCCCTCAGACCCTTCTAATGCCCCTCAGGGCATTTATAAAGGTTCCCAGACCCTTCTAGAGCCCGTCAGGACCCTTATAAAGGCCCCCAGACCATTCTAGAGCCCCTCAGGACACTTCTAAAGGCCCGCAGACCATTCTAATGCCCGTCAGGGCCTTTCTAAAGGTCCCCAGACCCTTCTACTGCCACTCAGGAGCATTCTAAAGGCCCCCAGACCCTTCTAATGCCCCACAGGGCCTTTCTAAAGGTCCCCAGACCCTTCTAGAGCCCCTGAAGACCCTTCTAAAGGCCCCCAGACCCTTCTAATGCCCCTCAGGGTCTTTCTAAAGTACCCCAGACACTTCTAGAACCTCTCAGGGCCTTTCTATATGACCCCAGACTCTTCTAATGCCACTCAGGGCCTTTCTAAAGGCCGCGAGACCCTTATAATCCCCCTGAGGGCCTTTAAAAAGGCGCCCAGACCCTTCTGGACCCCCTCAGGATGCTTCTAATAGCCCCCAGACCCTTCTAGAGCCCCTCAGGGCCTTTCTAAAGGCCTCCACACCCTTCTAATGACCCTCAAGACCCATGTAAAGGCCCCCAGACCCTTCTAGATTTACTCAGGACCCATCGAAAAGCCCCCAGACCCTTCTAATGCCTTTCAGGGCCTTTCTAAAGGCCTCCACACCCTTGTAATGACCCTCAAGACCCATGTAAAGGCCCCCAGACCCTTCTAGATTGCCTCAGGACCCATCTAAAAGCCCCCAGACCCTTCTAATGCCTTTCAGGACCCTTATGAAGGCCACAAGACCCTTCTAATGCCCCTCAGGACCTTTCTAAAGACCCTCAGACCCCTCTACTCCCACTCAGGGCATTTATAAAGGTTCCCAGACCCTTCTAGAGCCCGTCAGGACCCTTATAAAGGCCCCCAGACCATTCTAGAGCACCTCAGGACAATTCTAAAGGCCTGCAGACCATTCAAATTCATAACAGGGTCTTTATAAAGATCCCCAGACCCTTCTACTGCCCCTCAGGAGCATTCTAAAGGCCCCCAGACCCTTCTAATGCCCCACAGGGCCTTTCTAAAGGCCCCCAGACCCTTCTAGAGCCCCTCAGGACATTTCTAAAGGCACCCAGACCCTTATAATGCCACTCAGGGCCTTTCTAAAGGTCCGAGACCCTTATAATCCCCCTGAGGGCCTTTAAAAATGCCCCCAGACCCTTCTGGACCCCCTCAGGACGCTTCTAATAGCCCCCAGACCCTTCTAGAGCCCCTCAGGGTCTTTCTAAAGGCCTCCACACCCTTCTAATGACCCTCAAGACCCATGTAAAGGCCCCCAGACCCTTCTAGATTGCCTCAGGACCCATCTAAAAGCCCCCAGACCCTTCTAATGCCTTTCAGGACCCTTATGAAGGACACAAGACCCTTCTAATGCCCCTCAGGACCTTTCTAAAGGCCCTCAGACCCTTCTAACACCCGTCAGGGCATCTATAAAGGTTCCCAGACCCTTCTAGAGCCCGTCAGGACCCTTATAAAGGCCCCCAGACCATTCTAGATTCCCTCAGGACACTTCTAAAAGCCCGCAGACGAGTCTAATGCCTGTCAGGGCCTTTCTAAAGGTCCCCAGACCCTTCTACTGCCACTCAGGAGCATTCTAAAGGGCCCCAGACCCTTCTAATGCCCCACAGGGCCTTTCTAAAGATCCCCAGACCCTTCTAGAGCCACTCAGGACATTTCTAAAGGCACCCAGACCCTTGTAATGCCACTCAGGGTCTTTCTAAAGGCCGCGAGACCCTTATAATCCACCTGAGGGCCTTTAAAAAGGCCCCCAGACCCTTCTGGACCCCCTCAGGTCGCTTCTAATGGCCCCCACACTCTTCTAATGCCCCTCAGGACCTTTCTAAAGGCCCTCAGACCCTTCTAGTGCCCCTCAGGGCATTTATAAAGGTTCCCAGACCCTTCTAGAGCCTGTCAGGACCCTTATAAAGGCCCCCAGACCCTTCTAGAGCCCCTCGGGACACTTCTAAAGGCCCGCAGACCATTCTAATGCCCGTCAGGGCCTTTCTAAACGTCCCCAGAACCTTCTACTGCCCCTCAGGAGCATTCTAAATTCCCAAAGACCCTACTAATGCCCCACAGGGCCTTTCTAAAGGCCCTCAGACCCTTCTAGATTGCCTCAGGACGCTTCTAATAGCACTCAGACCCTTCTAGAGCCCCTCAGGACCTTTCTAAAGGCCTCCACACCCTTCTAATGACCCTCAAGACCCATGTAAATGCCCCCAGACCCTTCTACATTGCGTCAGGACCCATCTAAAAGCCCCCAGACCCTTCTAATGCCTTTCAGGACCCTTATGAAGGCCACAAGACCCTTCTAATGTCCCTCAGGACCTTTCTAAAGGTCCTCAGACCCTTCTAATTCCCCTCAGGGCATTTATAAAGGTTCCCAGACCCTTCTAGAGCCCGTCAGGACCCTTATAAAGGCCCCCAGACCATTCTAGAGCCCCTCAGGACACTTCTAAAGTCCCCCAGACCATTCTAATGCTCGTCAGAGCCTTTGTAAAGGTCCCCAGACTCTTCTACTGCCCCTCAGGAGCATTCTAAAGGCCTCAAGACCCTTCTAATGCCCCACAGGGCCTTTCTAAAGGTCCCCAGACCCTTCTAGAGCCCCTGAAGACCCATCTAAAGGCCCCCAGACCCTTATAGAGCCCCTCAGGACCCTTCTAAAGTCCCCCAGACCCTGCTAATTCCCCTCAGGGCTTTTATAAGGGCACCCAGACCCTTCTAATGCCCCTCAGGACATTTCTAAAGGCCCACAGAATCTTCTAGAGCCCCTCAGGACAGTTCTAAAGGCACCCAGACCCTTGTAATGCCACTCAGGGCCTTTCTAAAGGCCGCGAGACCCTTATAATCCCCCTGAGGGCCTTTAAAAAGGCCCCCAGACCCTTCTGGACCCCCTCAGGATGCTTCTAATAGCCCCCAGACCATTCTAGAGCCCCTCAGGTCCTTTCTAAAGGCCTCCACACCCTTCTAATGACCCTCAAGACCCATGTAAAGGCCCCCAGACCCTTCTAGATTGCCTAAGGACCCATCTAAAAGCACCCAGACCCTTCTAATGCCTTTCAGGGCCTTTCTAAAGGCCTCCACACCCTTCTAATCACCCTCAAGACCCATGTAAAGGCCTCTAGACCCTTTAAGATTGCCTCAGGACCCATCTAAAAGACCCCAGACCATTCTAATGCCTTTCAGGACCATTATGAAGGCCACAAGACCCTTCTAATGCCCCTCTGGGCCTTTGTAAAGGACCTCAGACCCTTCTAATGCCCCTCAGGGCCCTTCTAAAGGCCCTCAGACCCTTCTAATGCCCCTCAGGGCCTTTCTAAAGTACCCCAGACACTTCTAGAACCTCTCAGGGCCTTTCTATATGACCCCAGACCCTTCTAATGCCACTCAGGGCCTTTCTAAAGGCCGCGAGACCCTTATAATCCCCCTGAGGGCCTTTAAAAAGGCCCCCAGACCCTTCTGGACCCCCTCAGGACGCTTCTAATAGCCCCCAGACCCTTCTAGAGCCACTCAGGGCCTTTGTAAAGGCCTCCACACCCTTCTAATGACCCTCAAGACCCATGTAAAGGCCCCCAGACCCTTCTAGATTGCCTCAGGACGCTTCTAAAAGCCCCCAGACCCTTCTAATGCCTTTCAGGACCCTTATGAAGGCCACAAGACCCTTCTAATGCCCCTCAGGGCATTTATAAAGGTTCCCAGACCCTTCTAGAGCCCGTCAGGACCATTATAAAGGCCCCCCGACCATTCTAGAGCCCCTCAGGACACTTCTAAAGGCCTGCAGACCATTCTAATGCCTGTCAGGGCCTTTCTAAAGGTCCCCAGACCCTTCTACTGCCCCTCAGGAGCATTCTAAAGGCCCCCAGACCCTTCTAATGCCCCTCAGTACATTTCTAAAGGCCCCCAGACCCTTCTAGAGCCTTTCAGGACATTTCTAAAGGCACCCAGACCTTTCTAATGCCACTCAGGGCTTTTCTAAAGGCCGCGAGACCCTTATAATCCCCCTGAGGGCCTTTAAAAAGGCCCCCAGACCCTTCTGGACCCCCTCAGGACCCATCTAAAAGCCCCCAGACCCTTCTAATGCCTTTCAGGGCCTTTCTAAAGGCCTCCACACCCTTCTAATGACCCTCAAGACCCATGTAAAGGCCCCCAGACCCTTCTAGATTGCCTCAGGACCCATCCAAAAGCCCCCAGACCCTTCTAATGCCTTTCAGGACCCGTATAAAGGCCACAAGACCCTTCTAATGCCCCTCAGGACCTTTCTAAAGGCCCTCAGACCCTTCTAGTGCCCCTCAGGGCATTTATAAAGGTTCCCAGACCCTTCTAGAGCCTGTCAGGACCCTTATAAAGGCCCCCAGACCCTTCTAGAGCCCCTCAGGACACTTCTAAAGGCCCGCAGACCATTCTAATACCCGTCAGGGCCTATATAAAGGTCCCCAGACCCTTCTACTGCCCCTCAGGAGCATTCTAAAGGCCCCCAGACCCTTCTAATGCCCCATAGGGCTTTTCTAAAGGTCCCCAGACCCTTCTAGAGCCCCTTCAGACCCTTCTAAAGGCCCCCAGACCCTTCTAGAGCCCTTCAGGACCAATCTAAAGTCCCCCAGACCCTGCTTATTCCCCTGAGGGCTTTTATAAGGGCACCCAGACCCTTCTAATGCCCCTCAGGACAATTCTAAAGGCCCCCAGACCCTTCTAGAGCCCATCAGGACATTTCTAAAGGCACCCAGACCCTTGTAACGCCACTCAGAGCCTTTCTAAAGGCCGCGAGACCCTTATAATCCCCCTGAGGGCCTTTAAAAAGGCCCCCAGACTCTTCTGGACCCCCTCAGGATGATTCTAATAGCCCCCAGACCCTTCTAGAGCCCCTCAGGGCCTTTCTAAAGTAAATCAGACACTTCTAGATCCTCTCAGGGCCTTTCTATATGAACCCAGACCCTTGTAATGCCACTCAGGGCCTTTCTAAAGGCCGCGAGACCCTTATCATCCCCCTGAGGGCCTTTAAAAAGGCCCCCAGACCCTTCTGGACCCCCTCAGAACGCTTCTAATAGCCCCCAGACCCTTCTAGAGCCCCTCAGGGCCTTTCTAAAGGCCTCCACACCCTTCTAATGACCCTCAAGACCCATGTAAAGGCCCCCAGACCCTTCTAGATTGCCTAAGGACCCATCTAAAAGCACCCAGATCCTTCTAATGCCTTTCAGGGCCTTTCTAAAGGCCTCCACACCCTTCTAATGACCCTCAAGACCCATGTAAAGGCCCCTAGACCCTTCTAGATTGCCTCAGGACCCATCTAAAAGCTCCCAGACCCTTCTAATGCTTTTCAGGACCTTTCTAAAGGCCCTCAGACCCTTCTAATGCCCCTAAAGGCTTTTATAAATGTTCCCAGACCCTTCTAGAGCCCGTCAGGACCCTTATAAAGTCCCCCAGACCATTCTAGAGCCCCTCAGGACACTTCTAAATCCCGCAGACCATTCTAATGCCCGTCAGGGCCTTTATAAAGGTCCCCAGACCCTTCTACTGCCCCTCAGGAGCATTCTAAAGGTCCCCAGACCCTTCTAATGCCCCACAGGGCCTTTCTAAAGGTCCCCAGACCCTTCTAGAGCCCCTGAAGACCCTTCTAAAGGCCCCCAGACCCTTATAGAGCCCCTCAGGACCCTTCTAAAGTCCCCCAGACCCTGCTAATTCCCCTCAGGGCTTTTATAAGGGCGCCCAGACCCTTCTAATGCCCCTCAGGACCCTTATAAAGGCACCCAGACCCTTCTAGAGCCCCTCAGGACACTTCTAAAGGCCCACGGACCATTCTAATGCCTGTCAGGGCCTTTATAAAGGTCCCCACACCCTTCTACTGCCCCTCAGGACCCTTCTAAAGGCCCCCAGACCCTTCTAATGCCCCACAGGGCCTTTCTAAAGGTCCCCAGACCCCTCTAGAGCCCCTGAAGACCCTTCTAAAGGCCCCCAGACCCTTATAGAGCACCTCTGGACCCTTCTAAAGTCCCCCAGACCCTGCTAATTCCCCTCAGGGCTTTTATAAGGGCACCCAGACCCTTCTAATGCCCCTCAGGACCCTTATAAAGGCACCCAGACCCTTCTAGAGCCTCTCAGGACAGTTTTAAATGCCTCCAGACCCTTCTAGAACCCCTCAGGACCATTCTAAAGGCCCCCAGACCCTTCTAATGCCCCTCAGGGCCTTTCTAAATTACCCCAGACACTTCTAGAAACTCTCAGGGCCTTTCTATATGACCCCAGGCCCTTGTAATGCCCCTCAGGGCCTTTCTAAAGGCCGCGAGACCCTTATAATCCTTCTGAGGGCCTTTATAAAGGCCCCCAGACCCTTCTGGACCCCCTCAGGACGCTTCTAATAGCCCCCAGACCCTTCTAGAGTCCCTCAGGGCCTTTCTAAAGGCCTCCACACCTTTCTAATGACTCTCAAGACCCATGTAAAGGCCCCTAGACCCTTCTAGATTGCCTCAGGTCCCATCTAAAAGCCCCCAGACCCTTCTAATGCCTTTCAGGACCCTTATGAAGGCCACAAGACCCTTCTAATGCCCATCAGGATCTTTCTAAAGGCCCTCAGACCCTTCTAATGCCCCTCAGGGCATTTATAAAGGTTCCCAGACCCTTCTAGAACCCGTCAGGACCCTTATAAAGGCACCCAGACCATTACAGAGCCCGTCAGGACACTTCTAAAGGCCCGCAGACCATTCTAATGCCCGTCAGGGCCTTTATAAAGGTCCCCAGACCCTTCTACTGCCCCTCAGGAGCATTCTAAAGGCACCCAGACCCTTCTAATGCCACACAGGGCCTTTCTAAAGTACCCCAGACACTTCTAGAAACTCTCAGGGCCTTTCTATGTGACCCCAGGCCCTTGTAATGCCACTCAGGGCCTTTCTAAAGGCCGCGAGACCCTTATAATCCCCCTGAGGGCCTTTTAAAAGGCCCCCAGACCCTTCTGGACCCCCTCAGGACGCTTCTAATAGCCCCCAGACCCTTCTAGAGCCCCTCAGGGCCTTTCTAAAGGCCTCCACACCATTCTAATGACCCTCAAGACCCATGTAAAGGCCCCCAGACCCTTCTAGATTGCCTCAGGACCCATCTAAAAGCCCCCAGACCCTTCTAATGCCTTTCAGGGCCTTTCTAAAGGCCTCCACAGCCTTCTAATGACCCTCAAGACCCATGTAAAGGCCCCTAGACCCTTCTAGATTGCCTCAGGACCCATCTAAAAGCCCCCAGACCCTTCTAATGCCTTTCAGGACCCTTATGAAGGCCACAAGACCCTTCTAATGCCCCTCAGGACCTTTCTAAAGGCCCTCAGACCATTCTAATGCCCCACAGGGCATTTAAAAAGGATCCCAGACCCTTCTAGAGCCCGTCAGGACCCTTATAAAGGCCCCCAGACCATTCTAGAGCCCCTCAGGACACTTCTAAAGGCCCGCAGACCATTCTAATGCCCGTCAGGGCCTTTATAAAGGTCCCCAGACCATTCTACTGCCCCTCAGGAGCATTCTAAAGGGCCCCAGACACTTCTAATGCCCCACAGGGCCTTTCTAAAGGCCCCCAGACCCTTCTAGAGCCCCTGAAGACCATTCTAAAGGCCCCCAGACCCTGCTAGTTCCCCTCAGGGCTTTTATAAGGGCACCCAGAATCTTCTAATGCCCCACAGCACCCTTAGAAAGGCACACAGACACTTCTAATGCCCCTCAGGGCCTTTCTAAAGTAAATCAGACACTTCTAGATCCTCTCAGGGCCTTTCTATATGAACCCAGACCCTTGTAATGCCACTCAGGGCCTTTCTAAAGGCCGCGAGACCCTTATAATCCCCCTGAGGGCCTTTAAAAAGGCACCCAGACCCTTCTGGACCCCCTCAGGACGCTTCTAATAGCCCCCAGACCCTTATAGAGCCCCTCAGCGCCTTTCTAAAGGCCTCCACACCCTTCTAATGACCCTCAAGACCCATGTAAAGGCCCGTAGACCCTTCTAGATTGCCTCAGGACCCATTGAAAAGACCCCAGACCCTTCTAATGCCTTTCAGGACCCTTATGAAGGCCACAAGACCCTTCTAATGCCCCTCAGGACCATTCTAAAGGCCCTCAGACCCTTCTAGTGCCTCTTAGGAGCATTCTAAAGGCCCCCAGACCCTTCTAATGCCCCACAGGGCCTTTCTAAAGGTCCCCAGACCCTTCTAGAGCCCCTCAGGACCCTTCTAAAGTCCCCCAGACCCTGCTAATTCCCCTCAGGGCTTATATAAGGGCGCCCAGACCCTTCTAATGCCGCTCAGGACCCTTATAAAGGCACCCAGACCCTTCTAGAGCCCCTCAGGACACTTCTAAAGGCTCGTAGACCCTTCTAATGCCTGTCAGGGCCTTTATAAAGGTCCCCAGACCCTTCTACTGCCCCTCAGGAGCATTCTAAAGGCCCCCAGACACTTCTAATGCCCCACAGGGCCTTTCTTAAGGTCCACAGACCATTCTAGAGCCCCTGAAGACCCTTCTAAAGGCCCCCATACCCTGCTAATTCCCCTCAGGGCTTTTATAAGGGCACCCAGACCCTTCTAATGCCCCTCAGGACCCATATAAAGGCACCCTAACCCTTCTAGAGATTCTCAGGACAGTTTTAAATGCCTCCAGACCCTTCTAGACCCCCTCAGGACCATTCTAAAGGCCCCCAGACCCTTCTAATGCCACTCAGGGCCTTTCTAAAGTACCCCAGACACTTCTAGAACCTATCAGGGCCTTTCTATATGAACCCAGACCCTTCTAATGCCTCTAAGGTCCTTTCTAAAGGCTGCGAGACCCTTATAATCACCCTGAGGGCCTTTAAAAAGGCCCCCAGACCCTTCTGGACCCCCTCAGGACGCTTCTAATAGCCCCCAGACCCTTCTAGATTGCCTCAGGACCCATCCAAAAGCCCCCAGACCCTTCTAATGCCTTTCAGGACCCTTATGAAGGCCACAAGACCCTTCTAATGCCCCTCAGGACCATTCTAAAGGCCCTCAGACCCTTCTAGTGCCCCTCAGGGCATTTATAAAGGTTCCCAGACCCTTCTAGAGCCTGTCAGGACCCTTATAAAGGAACCCAGACCCTTCTTGAGCCCCTCAGGACCAATCTAAAGTCCCCCAGACCCTGCTAATTCGCCTCAGGGCTTTTATAAGGGCACCCAGACCCTTCTAATGCCTCTCAGGACATTTATAAAGGTTCCCAGACCCTTCTAGAGCCTGTCAGGACCCTTATAAAGGCCCCCAGACCCTTCTAGAGCCCCTCAGGACACTTCTAAAGGCCCGCAGACCATTCTAATGCTTGTCAGGGCCTTTCTAAAGGTCCCCAGACCCTTCTACTGCCACTCAGGAGCATTCTAAAGGCCCCCAGACCCTTCTAATGCCCATCAGGGCCTTTCTAAAGATCCCCAGACCCTTCTAGAGCCCCTCAGGACATTTCTAAAGGCACCCAGACCCTTGTAATACCACTCAGGGCCTTTCTAAAGGCCGCGAGACCCTTATAATCCCCCTGAGGGCCTTTAAAAAGGCCCCCAGACCCTTCTGGACCCCCTCAGGTCGCTTCTAATGGCCCCCACACCCTTCTAATGCCCCTCAGGACCTTTCTAAAGGCCCTCAGACCCTTCTAGTGCCCCTCAGGGCATTTATAAAGGTTCCCAGACCCTTCTAGAGCCTGTCAGGACCCTTATAAAGGCCCCCAGACCCTTCTAGAGCCCCTCAGGACACTTCTAAAGGCCCGCAGACCATTCTAATGCCCGTCAGGGCCTTTCTAAACGTCCCCAGAACCTTCTACTGCCCCTGAGGAGCATTCTAAATTCCCAAAGACCCTTCTAATGCACCACAGGGCCTTTCTAAAGGCCCCCAGACCCTTCTAGATTGCCTCAGGATGCTTCTAATAGCACTCAGACCCTTCTAGAGCCCCTCAGGACCTTTCTAAAGGCCTCCACACCCTTCTAATGACCCTCAAGACCCATGTAAAGGCCCCCAGACCCTTCTAGATTGCCTCAGGACCCATCTAAAAGCCCCCAGACCATTCTAATGCCTTTCAGGACCCTTATCAAGGCCACAAGACCCTTCTAATGCCCCTCAGGACCTTTCTAAAGGCCCTCAGACCCTTCTAATGACCCTCAGGGCATTTGTAAAGGTTCCCAGACCCTTCTAGAGCCCATCAGGACCCTTATAAAGGCCCCCAGACCATTCTAGAGCCCCTCAGGACACTTCTAAAGGCCCGCAGACCATTCTAATGCCCCTAAGGGCCTTTCTAAAGGTCCCGAGACCCTTCTACTGCCACTCAGGAGCATTCTAAAGGCCCCCAGACCCTTCTACTGCCCCACAGTGCCTTTCTAAAGGTCCCCAGACCCTTCTAGAGCCCCTGAAGACCCTTCTAAAGGCCCCCAGACCCTTCTAATGCCCCTCAGGGCCTTTCTAAAGTACCCCAGACACTTCTAGAACCTCTCAGGGCCTTTCTATATGACCCCAGACCCTTGTAATGCCACTCAGGGCCTTTGTAAAGGCCGCGAGACCCTTATAATCCCCCTGAGGGCCTTTAAAAAGGCCCCCAGACCTTTCTGGACCCCCTCAGGACGCTTCTAATAGCCCCCAGACCCTTCTAGAGCCCCTCAGGGTCTTTCTAAAGGCCTCCACACCCTTCGAATGACCCTCAAGACCCATGTAAAGGCCCCCAGACCCTTCTAGATTGCCTCAGGACCCATCTAAAAGCCCCCAGACCCTTCTAATGCCTTTCAGGGCCTTTCTAAATGCCTCCACACCCTTCTAATGACACTCAAGACACATGTAAAGGCCCCCAGACCCTTCTAGATTGCCTCAGGACCCATCCAAAAGCCCCCAGACCCTTCTAATGCCTTTCAGGACCCTTATGAAGGCCACAAGACCCTTCTAATGCCCCTCAGGACCTTTCTAAAGGCCCTCAGACCCTTCTAATTCCCCTCAGGGCATTTATAAAGGTTCCCAGACCCTTCTAGAGCCCGTCAGGACCCTTATAAAGGCCCCCAGACCATTCTAGAGCCCCTCAGGACACTTCTAAAGTCCCCCAGACCATTCTAATGCTCGTCAGAGCCTTTGTAAAGGCCCCCAGACTCTTCTACTGCCCCTCAGGAGCATTCTAAAGGCCTCAAGACCCTTCTAATGCCCCACAGGGCCTTTCTAAAGGTCCCCAGACCCTTCTAGAGCCCCTGAAGACCCATCTAAAGGCCCCCAGACCCTTATAGAGCCCCTCAGGACCCTTCTAAATTCCCCCAGACCCTGCTAATCCCCCTCAGAGCTTTTATAAGGGCACCCAGACCCTTCTAATGCCCCTCAGGACATTTCTAAAGGCCCACAGAATCTTCTAGAGCCCCTCAGGACATTTCTAAAGGCACCCAGACCCTTGTAATGCCACTCAGGGCCTTTCTAAAGGCCGCGAGACCCATATAATCCCCCTGAGGGCCTTTAAAAAGGCCCCCAGACCCTTCTGGACCCCCTCAGGATGCTTCTAATAGCCCCCAGACCATTCTAGAGCCCCTCAGGGCCTTTCTAAAGTCCTCCACACCCTTCTAATGACCCTCAAGACCCATGTAAAGGCCCCCAGACCATTCTAGATTGCCTAAGGACCCATCTAAAAGCACCCAGACCCTTCTAATGCCTTTCAGGGCCTTTCTAAAGGCCTCCACACCCTTCTAATGACCCTCAAGACCCATGTAAAGGCCTCTAGACCCTTCTAGATTGCCTCAGGACCCATCTAAAAGACCCCAGACCCTTCTAATGCCTTTCAGGACCCTTATGAAGGCCACAAGACCCTTCTAATGCCCCTCAGGGCATTTGTAAAGGACCTCAGACCCTTCTAATGCCCCTCAGGGCCCTTCTAAAGGCCCTCAGACCCTTCTAATGCCCCTCAGGGCCTTTCTAAAGTACCCCAGACACTTCTAGAACCTCTCAGGGCCTTTCTATATGACCCCAGACCCTTGTAATGCACCTCAGGGCTTTTCTAAAGGCCCCCATACCCTTCTAATGCCCCTCAGGACATTTCTAAAGGCCCCCAGACCCTTCTAGAGCCCCTCAGGACATTTCTAAAGGCACCCAGACCCTTCTAATGCCCCTCAGCGCCTTTCTAAAGGCCGCAAGACCCTTATAATCCCCCTGAGGGCCTTTAAAAAGGCCCCCAGACCCTTCTGGACCCCCTCAGGACGCTTCTAATAGCCCCCACACCATTCTAGAGCCCCTCAGGGCCTTTCTAAAGGCCTCCACACCCTTCTAATGACCCTAAAGACCCATGTAAAGTCCCTCAGACCCTTCTAGATTGCCTCAGGACCCTTCTAAAAGCCCCCAAACCCTTCTAATGCCTTTCAGGGCCTTTCTAAATGCCTCCACACCCTTCAAATGACACTCAAGACCCATGTAAAGGCCCCCAGACCCTTCTAGATTGACTCAGGACCCATCTAAAAGCCCCCAGACCCTTCTTATGCCTTTCAGGACCCTTATGAAGGCCACAAGACCCTTCTAATGCCCCTCAGGGCATTTATAAAGGTTCCCAGACCCTTCTAGAGCCCGTCAGGACCATTATAAAGGCCCCCCGACCATTCTAGAGCCACTCAGGACACTTCTAAAGGCCCGCAGACCATTCTAATGCCTGTCAGGGCCTTTCTAAAGGTCCCCAGACCCTTCTACTGCCCCTCAGGAGCATTCTAAAGGCCCCCAGACCATTCTAATGCCCCTCAGGACATTTCTAAAGGCCCCCAGACCCTTCTAGAGCCCCTAAGGACATATCTAAAGGCACTCAGACCCTTCTGATGCCACTCAGGGCTTTTCTAAAGGCCGCGAGACCCTTATAATCCCCCTGAGGGCCTTTAAAAAGGACCCCAGACCCTTCTTGACCCCCTCAGGACGCTTCTAATAACCCCCAGACCTTTCTAGAGCCCCTCAGGGTCTTTCTAAAGGCCTCCACACCATTCTAATGACCCTCAAGACCCATGTAAAGGCCCTGAGACCTTTCTAGATTGCCTCAGGACCCATCCAAAATCCCCCAGACCCTTCTAATGCCTTTCAGGACCCTTATAAAGGCCACAAGACCATTCTAATTCCCCTCAGGACCTTTCTAAAGGTCCCCAGACCGTTCTAGAGCCCCTCAAGACCCTTCTAAAGGCCCCCAGACCCTTCTAGAGCTGCTCAGGACCCTTGTAACGTCCCCCAGACCCTGCTAATTCCCCTCAGGGCTTTTATAAGGGCACCCAGACCCTTCTAATGCCCCTCAGGACATTTCTAAAAGCCCACAGAACCTTCTAGAGCCCCTCAGGACATTTCTAAAGGCACCCAGACCCTTGTAATGCCACTCAGGGCCTCTCTAAAGGCCGCGAGACCCTTATAATCCCCCTGAGGGCCTTTAAAAAGGCCCCCAGACCCTTCTGGACCCCCTCAGGACGCTTCTTATAGCCCCCAGACCCTTCTAGAGCCCCTCAGGGCCTTTCTAAAGGCCTCCACACCCTTCTAATGACCCTCAAGACCCATGTAAAGGCCCCCAGACCCTTCTAGATTGCCTGAGGACCCATCTAAGAGCCCCCAGACCCTTCTAATGCCTTTCAGGGCCTTTCTAAAGGCCTCCACACCATTCTAATGACCCTCAAGACCCATGTAAAGGCCTCTAGACCCTTCTAGATTGCCTCAGGACCCATCTAAATGCCCCCAGACCCTTCTAATGCCTTTCACGACCCTTATGAAGGCCACAAGACCCTTCTAATGCCCCTCAGGACCTTTGTAAAGGACCTCAGACCCTTCTAATGCCCCTCAGGGCCCTTCTATATGCCCCCAGACCCTTCTAATGCCCCTCAGGGCCTTTCTAAAGTACCCCAGACACTTCTAGAACGTCTCAGGGCCTTTCTATATGACCCCAGACCCTTGTAATGCCCCTCAGGGCTTTTCTAAAATCCCCCATACCCTTCTAATGCCCCTCAGGACATTTCTAAAGGCCCCCAGACCCTTCTAATGCCCCTCAGGACATTTCTAAAGGCCCCCAGACCCTTCTAGAGCCCCTCAGGACATTTCTAAAGGCACCCAGACCCTTCTAATGCCACTCAGGGCCTTTCTAAAGGCCGCAAGACCCTTATAATCCCCCTGAGGGCCTTTAAAAAGGCCCCCAGACCCTTCTGGACCCCCTCAGGACGCTTCTAATAGCCCCCAGACCCTTCTAGAGCCACTCAGGGCCTTTGTAAAGGCCTCCACACCTTTCTAATGACACTCAAGACCCATGTAAAGGCCCCCAGACCCTTCTAGATTGCCTGAGGACGCTTCTAAAAGCCACCAGACCCTTCTAATGCCTTTCAGGACCCTTATGAAGGCCACAAGACCCTTCTAATGCCCCTCAGGGCATTTATAAAGGTTCCCAGACCCTTCTAGAGCCCGTCAGGACCATTATAACGGCCCCCCGACCATTCTAGAGCCCCTCAGGACACTTCTAAAGGCCTGCAGACCATTCTGATGCCTGTCAGGGCCTTTCTAAAGGTCCCCAGACCCTTCTACTGCCCCTCAGGAGCATTCTAAAGGCCCCCAGACCCTTCTAATGCCACTCAGGACATTTCTAAAGGCCCCCAGACCCTTCTAGAGCCTTTCAGGACATTTCTAAAGGCACCCAGACCTTTCTAATGCCACTCAGGGCTTTTCTAAAGGCCGCGAGACCCTTATAATCCCCCTGAGGGCCTTTAAAAAGGCCCCCAGACCCTTCTGGACCCCCTCAGGACCCATCTAAAAGCCCCCAGACCCTTCTAATGCCTTTCAGGGCCTTTCTAAAGGCCTCCACACCCTTCTAATGACCCTCAAGACCCATGTAAAGGCCCCCAGACCCTTCTAGATTGACTCAGGACCCATCCAAAAGCCCCCAGACCCTTCTAATGCCTTTCAGGACCCGTATAAAGGCCACAAGACCCTTCTAATGCCCCTCAGGACCTTTCTAAAGGCCCTCAGACCCTTCTAGTGCCCCTCAGGGCATTTATAAAGGTTCCCAGACCCTTCTAGAGCCTGTCAGGACCCTTATAAAGGCCCCCAGACCCTTCTAGAGCCCCTCAGGACACTTCTAAAGGCCCGCAGACCATTCTAATACCCGTTAGAGCCTTTATAAAGGTCCCCAGACCCTTCTACTGCCCCTCAGGAGCATTCTAAAGGCCCCCAGACCCTTCTAATGCCCCACAGGGCCTTTCTAAAGGTCCCCAGACCCTTCTAGAGCCCCTAAAGACCCTTCTAAAGGCCCCCAGACCCTTCTAGAGCCCCTCAGGACCAATCTAAAGTCCCCCAGACCCTGCTAATTCCCCTGAGGGCTTTTATAAGGGCACCCAGACCCTTCTAATGCCCCTCAGGACAATTCTAAAGGCCCGCAGACCCTTCTAGAGCCCCTCAGGACATTTCTAAAGGCACACAGACCCTTCTAATGACACTCAGGGCTTTTCTAAAGGCCGCGAGACCCTTATAATCCCCCTGTGGGCCTTTAAAAATGCCCCCAGACCCTTATAGACTCCGTCATTACGCTTCTAATAGCCCCCATACCGTTCTAGAGCCCCTCCGGGCCTTTCTAAAGGCCTCCACACCCTTCTAATGACCCTCAATACCCATGTAAAGGTCCCTAGACCCTTCTAGATTGCCTCAGGACCCATCTAAAAGCCCCCAGACATTTCTAATGCCTTTCAGGACCCTTATCAAGGCCACAAGCCCCTTCTAATGCCCCTCAGGACCTTTCTAAAGGCCCTCAGACCCTTCTAATGCCCATCAGGGCATTTATAAAGGTTCCCAGACCCTTCTAGAGCCCGTCAGGACACTTATAAAGGTCCCCAGACCCTTCTACTGCCCCTAAGGAGCATTCTCAAGGACCTCAGACCCTTCTAATGCCCCACAGGGCCTTTCTAAAGGTCCCCAGACCCTTCTAGAGCCCCTGAAGACCATTCTAAAGGACCCCAGACCCTTCTAATGCCCCACAGGGCCTTTCTAATGGTCCCCAGACCCTTCTAGAGCCCCTCAAGACCCTTCTAAAGGCCCCCAGACCCTTATAGAGCCCCTCAGGACCCTTCTAAAGGCCCCCAGACCCTGCTAATTCCCCTCAGGGCTTTTATAAGGGCACCAAGACCCTTCTAATGCCCCTCAGGACCCTTATAAAGGCACCCAGACCCTTCTAGAGCCTCTCAGGACAGTTTTAAATGCCTCCAGACCCTTCTAGACCCCCTCAGGACCATTCTAAAGGCCCCCAGACCCTTCTAATGCCCCACAGGGCCTTTCTAAAGGCCCCCATACCCTTCTAATGCCCCTCAGGTCATTTCTAAAGGCACCCAGACCATTCTAATGCCACTCAGGGCCTTTCTAAAGGCCGCGAGACCCTTATATTCCCCCTGAGGGCCTTTAAAAAGGCCCCCAGACCCTTCTGGACCCCCTCAGGACGCTTCTAATAGCCCCCAGACCCTTCTAGAGCCCCTCAGGGCCTTTCTAAAGGCCTCCACACCCTTCTAAGGACACTCAAGACCCATGTAAAGGCCCCCAGACCCTTCTAGATTACCTCAGGACCCATCTAAAAGCCCCCAGACCCTTCTAATGCGTTTCAGGGCCTTTCTAAAGGCCTCCACACCCTTCTAATGACCCTCAAGACCCATGTAAAGGCCCCTAGACCCTTCTAGATTGCCTCAGGACCCATCTAAAAGCCCCAGACCCTTCTAATGCCTTTCAGGACCCTTATGAAGGCCACAAGACCCTTCTAATGTTCCTCAGGACCTTTATAAAGGCCCTCAGACCCTTCTAATGCCACTCAGGGCATTTATAAAGGTCCCCAGACCCTTCTACTGCCCCTCAGGAGCATTCTAAAGGCCCCCAGACCCTTCTAATGCCCCACAGGGCCTTTCTAAAGGTCCCCAGACCCTTCTAGAGCCCCTGAAGAACCTTCTAAAAGCCCCCAGACCCTTCTAGAGCCCCTCAGGGCCTTTCTAAAGGCCTCCACACCCTTCTAATGACCCTCAAGACTCATGTAAAGGCCCCTAGACCCTACTAGATTGCCTCAGGACCCATCTAAAAGCCCCCAGACCCTTCTAATGCCTTTCAGGACCCTTATGAAGGCAACAAGACCCTTCTAGAGCCCCTCAGGACCATTCTAAAGGCCCCCAGACCCTTCTAATGCCCCTCAGGGCCTTTCTAAAGGCCCCCAGACCCTTGTAATGCCCCTCAGGGCCTTTTTAAAGGCCCCCAGACCCTTCTAATGCCCCTCAGGACATTTCTAAAGGCCCCCAGACCCTTCTAGACCCGCTCAGTACATTTCTAAAGGAACCCAGACCCTTCTAATGCCACTCAGGGCCTTTCTAAAGGCCGCGAGACCCTTATAATCCCCCTGAGGGCCTTTAAAAAGGCCCCCAGACCCTCCGGGACCCCCTCAGGATGCTTCTAATAGCCCCCAGACCCTTCTAATGCATTTCAGGGCCTTTCTAAAGGCCTCCACACCCTTCTAATGACCCTCAAGACCCATGTAAAGGCCCCCAGACCCTTCTAGTTTGCCTCAGGACCCATCTAAAAGCCCCCAGACCCTTCTAATGCCTTTCAGGACCATTCTGAAGGCCACAAGACCCTTCTAATGCCCCTCAGGACCTTTCTAAAGGCCCTCAGACCCTTCTAATGCCCCTCAGGGCATTTATAAAGGTTCCCAGACCCTTCTAGAGCTCGTCAGGACCCTTATAAAGGCCCCCAGACCATTCTAGAGCCCCTCAGGACACTTCTAAAGGCCCACAGACCATTCTAATGCCCGTCAGGGCCTTTATAAAGGTCCTCAGAACCTTCTACTGCCCCTCAGGAGCATTCTAAAGGCCCCCAGACCCTTCTAATGCCCCACAGGGCCTTTCTAAAGGTCCCCAGACCCTTCTAGAGCCCCTCAAGACCCTTCTAAAGGCCCCCAGACCCTTATAGAGCCCCTCAGGACCCTTCTAAAGTCCCCCAGACCCTGCTAATTCCTTTCAGGGCTTTTATAAGGGCACCCAGACCCTTCTAAGGCCCCTCAGGACCCTTATAAAGGCACCCAGACCCTTCTAGAGCCTCTCAGGACAGTTTTAAATGCCTCCAGACCCTTCTAGACTCCCTCAGGACAATTCTAAAGGCCCACAGACCCTTCTAATGCCCCTCAGGACCCTTCTAAAGGCCCCCAGACCCTTCTAATGCCCCTCAGGGCCTTTCTAAAGTACCCCAGACACTTCTAGAACCTCTCAGGCCCTTTCTATATGATCCGAGACCCTTGTAATGCCCCTCAGGGCCTTTCTAAAGACCCCCATACCCTTCTAATGCCCCTCAGGACATTTCTAAAGGCCCCCAGACCCTTCTAGAGCCCCTCAGAACATATCTAAAGGCCCCCAGACCCTTCTAGAGCCCCTCAGGACATTTCTAAAGGCACCCAGAGCCTTCTAATGCCACTCAGGGCCTTTCTAAAGGCTGCGAGACCCTTATAATCCCACTAAGGACCTTTAAAAAGGCCCCCAGACCCTTCTGGACCCCCTCAGGACGCTTCTAATAGCCCCCAGACCCTTCTAGAGCCCCTCAGGGCCTTTCTAAAGGCCTCCACACCCTTCTAATGACCCTCAAGACCCATGTAAAGGCCCCCAGACCCTTCTAGATTGCCGCAGGACCCATCTAAAAGCCCCCAGACCCTTCTAATGCCTTTCAGGACCCTTATGAAGGCAACAAGACCCTTCTAGAGCCCCTCAGGACCATTCTAAAGGCCCCCAGACCCTTCTAATGCCCCTCAGGACCCTTCTAAAGGCCCCCAGACACTTCTAATGCCCCTCAGGGCCTTTCTAAAGGCCCCCATACATTTCTAATGCCCCTCAGGTCATTTCTAAAGGCACCCAGACCCTTCTAGAGCCCCTCAGGGGCTCTCTAAAAGCCTCCACACCCTTCTAATGACCCTCAAGACCCATGTAAAGGCCCCTAGACCCTTCTAGATTGCCTCAGGACCCATCTAAAAGCCCCCAGACCCTTCTAATACATTTCAGGACCCTTATGAAGGCCACAAGACCCTTCTAATGCCCTTCAGGACCTTTCTAAAGGCCCTCAGACCCTTCTAATGCCCCTCAGGACCTTTCTAAAGGCCCTCAGACCCTTCTAATGCCCCTCAGGGCATTTATAAAGGTTCCCAGACCCTTCTAGAGCCCGTCAGGACACTTATAAAGGTCCCCAGACCCTTCTACTGCCCCTCAGGAGCATTCTAAAGGACCTCAGACCCTTCTAATGCCTCACAGGGCCTTTCTAAGGGTCCCCAGACCCTTCTAGAGCCACTGAAGACCCTTCTAAAGGCCCCCAGACCCTTCTAATGCCCCACAGGGCTTTTCTAAAGGTCCCCAGACCCTTCTAGAGCCCCTCAAGACCCTTCTAAAGGCCCCCAGACCCTTATAGAGCCCCTCAGGACCCTTCTAAAGGCCCCCAGACCCTGCTAATTCCCCTCAGGGCTTTTATAAGGGCACCCAGACCCTTCTAATGCCCCTCAGGACCCTTATAAAGGCACCCAGACCCTTCTAGAGCCTCTCAGGACAGTTTTAAATGCCTCCAGACCCTTCTAGACCCCCTCAGGACCATTCTAAAGGCCCCCAGACCCTTCTAATGCCCCACAGGGCCTTTCTAAATGCCCCCATACCTTCTAATGCACCTCAGGTCATTTCTAAAGGCACCCAGACCCTTCTAATGCCACTCAGGGCCTTTCTAAAGGCCGCGAGACCCTTATAATCCCCCTGAGGGCCTTTAAAAAGGCCCCCAGACCCTTCTAGACCCCCTCAGGACGCTTCTAATAGCCCCCAGACCCTTCTAGAGCGCCTCAGGGCCTTTCTAAAGGCCTCCACACCCTTCTAAGGACACTCAAGACCCATGTAAAGGCCCCCAGACCCTTCTAGATTGCCTCAGGACCCATCTAAAAGCCCCCAGACCCTTCTAATGCCTTTCAGGGCCTTTCTAAAGGCCTCCACACCCTTCTAATGACCCTCAAGACCCATGTAAAGGCCCCTAGACCCTTCTAGATTGCCTCAGGACCCATCTAAAAGCCCCAGACCCTTCTAATGCCTTTCAGGACCCTTATGAAGGCCACAAGACCCTTCTAATGCCCCTCAGGACCTTTATAAAGGCCCTCAGACCCTTCTAATGCCACTCAGGGCATTGATAAAGGTTCCCAGACCCTTCTACTGCCACTCAGGAGCATTCTAAATGCCCCCAGACCCTTCTAATGCCCCACAGGGCCTTTCTAAAGGTCCCCAGACCCTTCTACAGCCCCTGAAGAACCATCTAAAAGCCCCCAGACCCTTCTAGAGCCCCTCAGGGCCTTTCTAAAGGCCTCCACAACCTTCTAATGACCCTCAAGACCCATGTAAAGGCCCCCAGACCCTTCTAGATTGCCTCAGGACCCATCTAAAAGCCCCCAGACCCTTCTAATGCCTTTCAGGACCCTTATGAAGGCAACAAGACCCTTCTAGAGCCACTCAGGACCTTTCTAAAGGCCCTCAGACCCTTCTAATGCCCCTGAGGGCATTTATAAAGGTTCCCAGACCCTTCTAGAGCCCGTCAGGACACTTATAAAGGTCCCCAGACCCTTCTAATGCCCCTCAGGAGCATTCTAAAGGCCCCCAGACCCTTCTAATGCCCCACAGGGCCTTTCTAAAGGTCCCCAGACCCTTCTAGAGCCCCTGAAGACCCTTCTAAAGGCCCCAAGATCCTTATAGAGCCCCTCAGGACCCTTCTAAAGTCCCCCAGACCCTGCTAATTCCCCTCAGGGCTTTTATAAGGGCACCCAGACCATTTTGAAGCTCCTCAGGACCCTTATAAAGGCACCCAGACCCTTCTAGAGCCTCTCAGGACCATTCTAAAGGCCCCCAGACCCTTCTAATACCCCTCAGGGCCTTTCTAAAGGCCCCCATACCCTTCTAATGCCCCTCAGGTCATTTCTAAAGGCCCCCAGACCATTCTGGACAACCTCAGGACGCTTCTAATAGCCCCCAGACCCTTCTAGAGCCCCTCAGGGCCTTTCTAAAGGCCTCCACACCCTTCTAATGACCCTCAAGACCCATGTAAAGGCCCCCAGACCCTTCTAGATTGCCTGAGGACCCATCTAAAAGCCCCCAGACCCTTCTAATGCCTTTCAGGGCCTTTCTAAAGGCCTCCACACCCTTCTAATGACCCTCAAGACCCATGTAAAGGCCCCTAGACCCTTCTAGATTGCCTCAGGACCCATCTAAAAGCCCCAAGACCCTTCTAATGCCTTCCAGGACCCTTATGAAGACCACAAGACCCTTCTAATGCCCCTCAGGACCTTTCTAAAGTCCATCAGACCCTTCTAATGCACCTCAGGGCATTTATAAAGGTTCCCAGACCCTTCTAGAGCACGTCAGGACACTTATAAAGGTCCCCAGACCCTTCCACTGCCCCTCAGGAGCATTCTAAAGGCCCTCAGACCCTTCTAATGCCCGTCAGGGCCTTTCTAAAGGTCCCCAGACCCTTCTAGAGCCCTTGAAGACCCTTCTAAAGGCCCCCAGACCCTTCTAATGCCACACAGGGCCTTTCTAAAGGTCCCCAGACCCTTCTAGAGCCCCTCAAGACCCTTCTAAAGGCCCCCAGACCCTTATAGAGCCCCTAAGGACCCTTCTAAAGTTCCCCAGACCCTGCTAATTCTCCTCAGGGCTTTTATAAGGGCACCCAGACCCTTCTAATGCCCCTCAGGACCCTTATAAAGGCACCCAGACCATTCTAGAGCCTCTCAGAACAGTTTTAAATGCCTCCAGACCCTTCTAGACCCCCTCAGGACCCTTATAAAGGCCCCCAGACCATTCTAGAGCCCCTCAGGACACTTCTAAAGGCCCGCAGATCATTCTAATGCCCGTCAGGGCCTTATAAAGGTCCCCAGACCCTTCTACTGCCCCTCAGGAGCATTCTAAAGGCCCCCAGACCCTTCTCATGCCCCTCAGGGCCTTTCTAAAGTACCCCAGACCCTTCTAGAGCCCCTGAAGACCCTTCTAAAGGCCCCCAGACCCTTATAGAGCCCCTCAGGACCCTTCTAAAGGCCCCCAGACCCTGCTAATTCCTTTCAGTGCTTTTATAAGGGCACCCAGACCCTTCTAATGCCCCTCAGGACCCTTATAAAGGCACCCAGACCCTTCTAGAGCCTCTCAGGACAGTTTTAAATGCCTCCAGACCCTTCTAGACCCCCTCAGGACCATTCTAAAGGCCCCCAGACCCTTCTAATGCCCATCAGGGCCTTTCTAAAGGCCCCCATACCCTTCTAATGCCCCTCAGGTCATTTCTAAAGGCACACAGACCCTTCTAATGCCACTCAGGGCTTTTCTAAAGGCCGCGAGACCCTTATAATCCCCCTGAGGGCCTTTAAAAAGGCCCCCAGACCCTTCTAGACCCCCTCAGGACGCTTCTAATAGCACCCAGACCCTTCTAGAGCCCCTCAGGGCCTTTCTAAAGGCCTCCACACCCTTTTAATGACCCTCAAGACCCATGTAAAGGCCCCCAGACCCTTCTAGATTGCCTCAGGACCCATCTAAAAGCCCCCAGACCCTTCTAATGCCTTTCAGGGCCTTTCTAAAGGACACCACACCCTTCTAATGACCCTCAAGACCCAGGTTAAGGCCGCCAGACCCTTCTAGATTGCCTCAGGACCCATCTAAAAGTCCCCAGACCCTTCTAATGCATTTCAGGACCCTTATCAAGGCCACAAGACCCTTCTAATGCCCCTCAGGACCTTTCTAAAGGCCCTCAGACCCTTCTAATGCCCCTCAGGGCATTTATAAAGGTTCCCAGACCTTTCTACTGCCCCTCAGGAGCATTCTACAGGCCCCCAGACCCTTCTAATGCCCCACAGGGCCTTTCTAAAGGTCCCCAGACCCTTCTAGAGCCCTTGAAGACCCTTCTAAAGGCCCCCAGACCCTTCTAATGCATTTCAGGGCCTTTCTAAAGGCCTCCACACCTTTCTAATGACCCTTAAGACCCATGTAAAGGCCCCTAGACCCTTCTAGATATCCTCAGGACCCATCTAAAAGCCCCAGACCCTTCTAATGCCTTTCAGGACCCTTATGAAGGCCACAAGACCCGTCTAATGCCCCTCAGGACCTTTCTAAAGGCCCTCAGACCCTTCTAATGCCCCTCAGGGCATTTATAAAGGTTCCCAGACCCTTCTAGAGCCCGTCAGGACACTTATAAAGGTCCCCAGACCCTTCTACTGCCCCTCAGGAGCATTCTAAAGGCCCTCAGACCCTTCTAATGCCCGTCAGGGCTTTTCTAAAGGTCCCCAGACCCTTCTAGAGCCCCTGAAGACCCTTCTAAAGGCCCCCAGACCCTTCTAATGCCACACAGGGCCTTTCTAAAGGTCCCCAGACCCTTCTAGAGCCCCTCAAGACCCTTCTAAAGGCCCCGAGACCCTTATAGAGCCCCTAAGGACCATTCTAAAGTCCCCCAGACCCTGCTAATTCTCCTCAGGGCTTTTATAAGGGCACCCAGACCCTTCTAATGCCCCTCAGGACCCTTATAAAGGCACCCAGACACTTCTAGAGCCTCTCAGAACAGTTTTAAATGCCTCCAGACCCTTCTAGACCCCCTCAGGACCATTCTAAAGGCCCCCAGACCCTTCTAATGCCCCTCAGGACTTTTCTAAAGGCCCTCAGACCCTTCTAATGCCCCTTAGGGCATTTATAAAGGTTCCCAGACCCTTCTAGAGCATGTCAGTACCCTTATAAAGGCCCCCAGACCATTCTAGAGCCCCTCAGGACACTTCTAAAGGCCTGCAGACCATTCTAATGCCCGTCAGGGCCTTATAAAGGTCCCCAGACCCTTCTACTGCCCCTCAGGAGCATTCTAAAGGCCCCCAGACCCTTCTAATGCCCCTCAGGGCCTTTCTAAAGTACCCCAGACACTTATAGAACCTCTCAGGGCCTTTCTATATGACCCCAGACCCTCTTAATGCCCCTCAGGGCCTTTCTAAAGCCCCCAGACCCTTCTAATGCCCCTCAGGACATTTCTAAAGGCACCCAGACCCATCTAATGCCACTCAGGGCCTTTCTAAAGGCCGCGAGATCCTTATAATCCTTCTGTGGGCCTTTAAAAAGGCCCCCAGAGCCTTCTGGACCCCCTCAGGACGCTTCTAATAGCCCCCAGACCCTTCTAGAGCCCATCAGAGCCTTTCTAAAGGCCTCCAAACCCTTCTAATGACCCTCAAGACCCATGTGGAGGCCCCTAGACCCTTCTAGATTGCCTCAGGACCCATCTAAAAGCCCCCAGACTCTTCTAATGCCTTTCAGGGCCTTTCTAAAGGCCTCCACACCCTTCTAATGACCCTCAAGACCCATGTAGAGGCCCCTAGACCCTTCTAGATTGCCTCAGGAGCCATCTAGAAGCCCCCAGACCCTTCTAATGCCTTTCAAGACCCTTATGAAGGCCACAAGACCATTCTAATGCCCCTCAGGACCTTTCTAAAGGCCCTCAGACCCTTCTAATGCCCCTCAGGGCATTTATAAATGTTCCTAGACCCCTCTAGAGCACGTCAGGACCCTTATAAAGGCCCCCAGACCATTCTAGAGCCCCTCAGGACACTTCTAAAGGCCCGCAGACCATTCTAATGCCCGTCAGGTCCTTTATAAATGTCCCCAGACCCTTCTACTGCCCCTCAGGAGCATTCTAAAGGCCCCCAGACCCTTCTAATGCTCCACAGGGCCTTTCTAAAGGTCCCCAGACCCTTCTAGAGACCGTGAAGACCCTTCTAAAGGCCCCCAGACCCTTATAGATGCCCTCAGGACCCTTCTAAATTCCCCCAGACACTTCTAATGCCCCTCAGGGCCTTTCTAAATTACCCCAGACACTTCTAGAACCTCTAAGAGCCTTTCTATATGAACCCAGACCCTTCTAATGCCACTCAGGGCCTTTCTAAAGGCACCCAAACCCTTCTATTGCCCCTCAGGACATTTCTAAATGCCCCCAGACCCTTCTAGAGCCCCTCAGGACATTTCTATAGGCACCCAGACCCTTCTAATGCCACTCAGGGCCTTTCTAAAGGCCGCGAGACCCTTATAATTCCCCTGAGGGCCTTTAAAAAGGCCCCCAGACATTTCTGGACCCCCTCAGGACGCTTCTAAATGCCCCCAGACCCTTCTAATGCCCCTCAGGACCCTTCTAAAGGCCCGCAGACCCTTCTAATGCCCCTCAGGACCTTCTAAAGGCCCTCAGACTATTCAAATGCCCCTCAGGAGTCTTTTAAAGGCCCCCAGACCCTTCTAATACCCCTCAGGACACTTCTAAAGGTCCCCAGACCCTTCTAATGCCCCTCAGGGCCTTTCTAAATTACCCCAGACACTTCTAGAACCTCTCAGAGCCTTTCTATATGACCCCAGACCCTTGTAATGCCACTCAGGGCCTTTCTAAAGGCCGCGAGACCCTTATAATCCCCCAGAGGGCCTTTAAAAAGGCCCCCAGACCTTTCTGGAACCCCTCAGGACGCTTCTAATAGCCCCCAGACCCTTCTAGAGCCCCTCAGGGCCTTTCTAAAGGCCTCCACAACCTTCTAATGACCCTCAAGACCCATGTAAAAGCCCCCAGACCCTTCTAGATTGCCTCAGGACCCATCTAAAAGCCCCCAGACCCTTCTAATGCCTTTCAGGACCCTTATGAAGGCAACAAGACCCTTCTAGAGCCCCTCAGGACCTTTCTAAAGGCCCTCAGACCCTTCTAATGCCCCTCAGGGCATTTATAAAGGTTCCCAGACCCTTCTAGAGCCCGTCAGGACACTTATAAAGGTCCCCAGACCCTTCTACTGCCCCTCAGGAGCATTCTAAAGGCCCTCAGACCCTTCTAATGCCCGTCAGGGCCTTTCTAAAGTACCCCAGACACTTCTAGAACCTCTCAGGGCCTTTCTATATGACCCGAGACCCTTATAATGCCCCTCAGGGCCTTTCTAAAGGCCCCCATACCCTTCTAATGCCCCTCAGGACATTTCTAAAGGACCCCAGACCATTCTAGAGCCCCTCAGGACAATTCTAAAGGCACCCAGACCCTTCTAATGACCCTCAGGGCATTTATAAAGGTTCCCAGACCCTTCTAGAGCCCGTCAGGACCCTTATATTCCCCCAGGTCATTCTAGAGCCCCTCAGGATACTTCTAAAGGCCCGCAGACCATTCTAATGCCCGTCAGGGCCTTTATAAATGTCCCCAGACCCTTCTACTGCCCCTCAGGAGCATTCTAAAGGCCTCCAGACCCTTCTAATGCCCCACAGGGCCTTTCTAAAGGTCCCCAGACCCCTCTAGAGCCCCTGAAGACCCTTCTAAAGGCACCCAGACCCTTATAGAGCTCCTCAGGACCCTTCTAAAGTCCCCCAGACCCTAATAATTCTCCTCAGGGCTTTTATAAGGGCACCCAGACCCTTCTAATGCCCCTCAGGACCCTTATAAAGGCACCCAGACCCTTCTAGAGCCTCTCAGGACAGTTTTAAATGCCTCCAGACCCTTCTAGACCCCCTCAGGACCATTCTATAGGCCCCCAGACCATTCTAATGCCCCTCAGGACCATTCTAAAGGACCCCAGAGCCTTCTATATGCACCTCAGGGCGTTTCTAAAGTACCCCAGACATTTCTAGAACCTCTCAGGGCCTTTCTATATGACCCCAGACCCTTGTAATGCCCCTCAGGGCCTTTCTAAAGGCCCCCATACTGTTCTAGTGCCCCTCAGTACATTTCTAAAGGCACCTAGATCCTTCTAATGCAACTCAGGGCCTTTCTAAAGGCAGCGAGACCCTTATATTCCCCCTGAGGGCCTTTAAAAAGGCCCCCAGACCCTTCTGGACCCCCTCAGGACGCTTCTAGTTGCCCGCAGACGCTTCTAGAGCCCCTCAGGGCCTTTCTAAAGGCCTCCACACCCTTCTAATGACCCTCAAGACCCATGTAAAGGCCCCCAGACCCTTCTAGATTGCCTCAGGACCCATCTAAAAGCCCCCAGACCCTTCTAATGCCTTTCAGGACCCTTATGAAGGACACAATACCCTTCTAATGCCCCTCAGGAGCTTTCTAAAGGCCCTCAGACCCTTCTAATGCCCCTCAGGGCATTTATAAAGGTTCCCAGACCCTTCTAGAGCCCGTCAGGACCCTTATAAAGGCCCCCAGATCGTTCTTGAGCCCCTCAGGACACTTCTAAAGGCCCGCAGACCATTCTACTGCCCCTCAGGAGCACTCTAAAGGCCCCCAGACCCTCCTAATGCCCCACAGGTCCATTCTAAAGGTCCGCAGACCATTCTAGAGCCCCTGAAGACCCTTATAAAGGCCCTCAGACCCTGCTAATGCCCCACAGGGCCTTTCTAAAAATACCCAGACCCTTCTACTGCCCCTCAGGAGCATTCTAAAGGCCCCCAGACCCTTCTAATGCCCCACAGGGCCTTTCTAAAGATCCCCAGACCCTTCTAGAGCCCCTGAAGACCCTTCTAAAGGCCCCCAGACCCTTCTAATGCCACTCAGGGCCTTTCTAATGGCCGCGAGACTTTTATAATCCCCATGAGGGCCTTTAAAAAGGCACCCAGACCCTTCTGGACCCCCTCAGGACGCTTCTAATAGCCCCCAGACCCTTCTAGAGCCCCTCAGGGCCTTTCTAAAGGCCTCCACACCCTTCTAATGACCCTCAAGACCCATGTAAAGGCCCCCAGACCCTTCTAGATTGCCTCAGGACCCATCTAAAAGCCCCCAGACCCTTCTAATGCCTTTCAGGACCCTTATGAAGGACACAAGACCCTTCTAATGCCCCTCAGGAGCTTTCTAAAGGCCCTCAGACCCTTCTAATGCCCCTCAGGGCATTTATAAAGGTTCCCAGACCCTTCTAGAGCACGTCAGGACCCTTATAAAGGCCCCCAGACCATTCTAGAGCCCCTCAGGACACTTCTAAAGGCCCGCAGACCATTCTAATGCCCGTCAGGGCCTTTATAAATGTCCCCAGACCCTTCTACTGTCCCTCAGGAGCATTCCAAGGGCCCCCAGACCCTTCTAATGCCCCACAGGGCCTTTCTAAAGGTCCCCAGACCCTTCTAGAGCCCCTGAAGACCCTTCTAAAGGCCCCCAGACCCTTATAGAGGCCCTCAGGACCCTTCTAAAGTCCCCCAGACCCTGCTAATTACCCTCAGGGCTTTTATAAGGGCACCCAGACCCTTCTAATGCCCCTCAGGACCCTTATAAAGGCACCCAGACCCTTCTAGAGCTTCTCTGGACAGTTTTAAATGCCTCCAGACCCTTGTAGACCCCCTCAGGACCATTCTAAAGGCCCCCAGACCCTTCTAATGCCTTTCAGGACCATTCTAAAGGCCCCCAGACCCTTCTAATGCCCTTTAGGGCCTTTCTAAAGTACCCCAGACACTTCTAGAACGTCTCAGAGCCTTTCTATACGACCCCAGACCCTTGTAATGCCACTCAGTTCCTTTTTAAAGGCCGCGAGACCCTTATAATCCCCCTGAGGGCCTTTAAAAAGGCCCCCAGACCATTCTGGACCCACTCAGGACGCTTCTAATAGACCCCACACCCTTCTAGAGACCCTCAGGGCCTTTCTAAAGGCCTCCACACCCTTCTAATGGCGCTCAAGACCCATGTAAAGGCCCCCAGACCCTTCTAGATTGCCTCAGGACCCATCTAAAAGCCCCCAGACCCTTCTAATGCCTTTCAGGGCCTTTCTAAAGGCCTCCACAACCTTCTAATGACCCTCAAGACCCATGTAAAGGCCCCTAGACCCTTCTACGACGCCTGTAATAGCCCTCAGACTCTTATAATTCCCCTCATTGCATTTATAATGGTTCCCAGACCCTTCTAGAGCCCGTCAAGACCCTTATAAAGGCCCCCAGACCATTCTAGAGACCGTCAGGACACTTCTAAAGGCCCGCAGACCATTCTAATGCACGTCAGGGCCTTTATAAAGGTCCCCAGACCCTTCTACTGCCCCTCAGGAGCATTCTAAAGGCTACCAGACCCTTCTAATGCCCCTCAAGGCCATTCTAAAGTACCCCAGACACTTCTAGAATCTCTCAGGGCCTTTCTATATGAACCCAGACCCTTCTAATGCCTCTGAGGGCCTTTCTAAAGGCCACGAGACCCTTATAATCCCCCTGAGGGCCTTTAAAAAGGCCCCCAGACCCTTCTGGACCCACTCAGGACGCTTCTAATAGAACCCACACCCTTCTAGAGCCCCTCAGGGCCTTTCTAAAGGCCTCCACACCCTTCTAATGGCCCTCAAGACCCATGTAAATGCCCCCAGACCCTTCTAGATTGCCTCAGGACCCATCTAAAAGTCCCCAGACCCTTCTAATGCCTTTCAGGACCCTTATGAAGGCCACAAGACCCTTCTAATGCCCCTCAGGTCCTTTCTAAAGGCCCTCAGACCCTTCTAATGCCCCTCAGGGCTTTTATAATGGTTCCCAGACCCTTCTAGAGCCCGTCAGGACCCTTATAAATGCCCCCAGACCATTCTAGATCCCCTCAGGTCACGTCTAAAGGCCCGCAGACCATTCTAATGCCCGTCAGGGCCTTTATAAATGTCTCCAGACCCTTCTACTGCACCTCAGGAGCATTCTAAAGGCCCCCAGACCCTTCTAATGCCCCACAGGGCCTTTCTAAAGGTCCCCAGACCATTCTACTGCCCCTGAAGACCCTTTTAAAGGCTCCCAGACCATTCTAGAGCCCCACAGGACACTTCTAAAGGCCCGCAGACCCTGCTAATTCCCCTCAGGTCTTTTATAAGGGCACCCAGACCCTTCTAATACCCCTCATTACCCTTATAAAGACACCCAGACCCTTCTAGAGCCTCTCAGGACAGTTTTAAATGCCTCCAGACCCTTCTAGACCCCCTCAGGACCATTCTAAAGGCCCCCAGACCCTTCTAATGCCCCTCAGGACCCTTCTAAAGGCCCGCAGACCCTTCTAATGCCCCTCAGTGCCTTTCTAAAGTACCCCAGACACTTCTAGAACTACTCAGGGCCTTTCTATATGACCCCAGACCATTGTAATGCCCCTCAGGGCCTTTCTAAATGCCCACAGACCCTTCTAATGCCCCTCACGACATTTCTAAAGGCCCCCAGACCCTTCGAGAGCCCCTCAGGACATTTCTAAAGGCCCCCAGACCCTTCTAATGCCACTCAGGGCCTTTCTAAGGGCCGCGAGACCCTTATGACCCTCCTGAGGGCCTTTAAAAAGGCCCCCAGACCCTTCTGGACCCCCTCAGGACGCTTCTAATAGCCCCCAGACCCTTCTAGAGCCCCTCAGGGCCTTTCTAATGGCTTCAACACCCTTCTAATGACCCTCAAGACCCATGTAAAGGCCCCTAGACCCTTATAGATTGCCTCAGGACCCATCTAAAAGCCCCCAGACCCTTCTAATGCCTTTCAGGGCCTTTCTAAAGGCATCCACACCCTTCTAATGACCCTCAAGACCCATGTAAAGATCCCTAGACCCTTCTAGATTGCCTCAGGAACCATCTAAAAGACCACAGACCATTCTAATGCGTTTCAGGGCCCTTATGAAGGCCACAAGACCCTTCTAATGCCACTCAGGACCATTCTAAAGGCCCTCAGACCCTTCTAATGCCTCTCAGGGCATTTATAAAGGTTCCCAGACCCTTCTAGAGCCCGTCAGGACCCTTCTAAAGGCCCCCAGATCATTCTAGAGCCCCTCAGGACACTTCTAAAGGCCCGCAGACCATTCTACTGCCCCTCAGGATCATTCTTAAGGCCCCCAGACCCTACTAATGCCCCACAGGGCCTTTCTAAAGGTCCCCAGACCCTTCTAGATCACCTGAAGACCATTCTAAAGGCCCCCAGACCCTTCTAAAGCCACTCAGGGCCTTTCTAAAGGCCCCCAGACCCTTCTAATGCCCCTCAGGGCCTTTCTAAATTCCCCCAGACACTTCTAGAACCTCTCAGAGCCTTTCTATATGACCCCAGACCCCTGTAATGCCACTCAGGGCCTTTCTAAAGGCCGCGAGACCCTTATCATCCCCCTGAGGGCCTTTAAAAAGGCCCCCAGACCCTTCTGGACCCTCTCAGGACTCTTCTAATAGCCCCCAGACCCTTCTAGAGTCCCACAGGACAATTCTAAAGGCACCCAGACCCTTCAAATGCCACTCAGGGCCATTCTAAAGGCCGCGAGACCCTTATAATCACCCTGAGGGCCTTTTAAAAGGCCCCCAGACCATTCTAGAGCCCCTCAGGGCCTTTCTAAAGGCCTCCACACCCGTTCTAATGACCCTCAAGACCCATGTAAAGGCCCCCAGACCCTTCTAGATTGCATCAGAACCCATCTAAAAGCCCCCAGACCCTTCTAATGCCTTTCAGGGCCCTTAAGAAGGCCGCAAGACCCTTCTAATGCCCCTCAGGACCTTTCAAAAGACCCTCAGACCCTTCTAATGCCTCACAGGGCCTTTCTAAATGTCCCCAGACCCTTCTAGAGCCCCTGAAGTCCCTTATAAAGGCCTCCGGACCCTTATAGAGCCCCTCAGGACCCTTCTAAAGTCCCCCAGACCCTGCTAATTCCCCTCAGGGCTTTTATAAGGGCACCCAGACCCTTCTAATGCCCCTCAGGACCCTTATAAAGGAACCCAGACCTTTCGAGAGCCTCTCAGGACAGTTTTAAATGCCTCCAGACCCTTCTAGACACCCTCAGGACAATTCTAAAGCACCCCAGACCATTCTAATGCCCCTCAGGACCCTTCTAATGGCCCCCAGACCCTTCTAATGCCCGTCAGGGCCTTTCTAAAGTACCCCAGACACTTCTAGAACCTCTCAGGACCTTTCTATATGACCCCAAACCCTTGTAATGCCCCTCAGGGCCTTTCTAAAGGCCCCCATACCCTTCTAATGCCCCTCAGGACATTTCTAAAGGCCCCCAGACCCTTCTAGATCCCCTCAGGAAATTTCTAAAGGCACACAGACCCTTCTAATGCCACTCAGGGGCTTTCTAAAGGCCGCGAGACCCTTATAATCCTCCTGAGGGCCTTTAAAAAGGCCCCCAGACCCTTCTGGACCCCCTCAGGACGCTTCTAATAGCACCCAGACCATTCTAGAGCCCCTCAGGGCCTTTCTAAAGGCCCTCAGACCCTTCTAATGCCCCTCAGGGCATTTATAAAGGTTCCCAGACCCTTCTAGAGCCCGTCAGGACCCTTATAAAGGCCCCCAGACCATCCTAGAGCCCCTCAGGACACTTCTAAAGGCCCGCAGACCATTCTAATGCCCGTCAGGGCCTTTATAAAGGTCCCCAGACCCTTCTACTGCCCCTCAGGAGCATTCTAAAGGCTACCAGACCCTTCTAATGCCCCTCAAGGCCATTCTAAAGTACCCCAGACACTTCTAGAATCTCTCAGGGCCTTTCTATATGACCCCAGACCCTTCTAATGCCTCTGAGGGCCTTTCTAAAGGCCACGAGACCCTTATAATCCCCCTGAGGGCCTTTAAAAAGGCCCACAGACCCTTCTTGACCCCATCAGGACGCTTCTAATAGCCCCCAGACCCTTCTAATGACGCTCAGGGCCTTTCTAAAGGCCTCCACACCCTTCTAATGGCCCTCAAGACCCATGTAAATGCCCCCAGACCCTTCTAGATTGCCTCAGGACCCATCTAAAAGTCCCCAGACTCTTCTAATGCCTTTCAGGACCCTTATGAAGGCCACAAGACCCTTCTAATGCCCCTCAGGTCCTTTCTAAAGGCCCTCAGACCCTTCTAATGCCCCTCAGGGCTTTTATAATGGTTCCCAGACCCTTCTAGAGCCCGTCAGGACCCTTATAAATGCCCCCAGACCATTCTAGATCCCCTCAGGTCACGTCTAAAGGCCCGCAGACCATTCTAATGCCCGTCAGGGCCTTTATAAATGTCTCCAGACCCTTCTACTGCACCTCAGGAGCATTCTAAAGGCCCCCAGACCCTTCTAATGCCCCACAGGGCCTTTCTAAAGGTCCCCAGACCATTCTACTGCCCCTGAAGACCCTTTTAAAGGCTCCCAGACCATTCTAGAGCCCCACAGGACACTTCTAAAGGCCCGCAGACCCTGCTAATTCCCCTCAGGTCTTTTATAAGGGCACCCAGACCCTTCTAATACCCCTCATTACCCTTATAAAGACACCCAGACCCTTCTAGAGCCTCTCAGGACAGTTTTAAATGCCTCCAGACCCTTCTAGACCCCCTCAGGACCATTCTAAAGGCCCCCAGACCCTTCTAATGCCCCTCAGGACCCTTCTAAAGGCCCGCAGACCCTTCTAATGCCCCTCAGTGCCTTTCTAAAGTACCCCAGACACTTCTAGAACCTCTCAGGGCCTTTCTATATGACCCCAGACCATTGTAATGCCCCTCAGGGCCTTTCTAAATGCCCACAGACCCTTCTAATGCCCCTCACGACATTTCTAAAGGCCCCCAGACCCTTCGAGAGCCCCTCAGGACATTTCTAAAGGCCCCCAGACCCTTCTAATGCCACTCAGGGCCTTTCTAAGGGCCGCGAGACCCTTATGACCCTCCTGAGGGCCTTTAAAAAGGCCCCCAGACCCTTCTGGACCCCCTCAGGACGCTTCTAATAGCCCCCAGACCCTTCTAGAGCCCCTCAGGGCCTTTCTAATGGCTTCAACACCCTTCTAATGACCCTCAAGACCCATGTAAAGGCCCCTAGACCCTTATAGATTGCCTCAGGACCCATCTAAAAGCCCCCAGACCCTTCTAATGCCTTTCAGGGCCTTTCTAAAGGCATCCACACCCTTCTAATGACCCTCAAGACCCATGTAAAGATCCCTAGACCCTTCTAGATTGCCTCAGGAACCATCTAAAAGACCACAGACCATTCTAATGCGTTTCAGGGCCCTTATGAAGGCCACAAGACCCTTCTAATGCCACTCAGGACCATTCTAAAGGCCCTCAGACCCTTCTAATGCCTCTCAGGGCATTTATAAAGGTTCCCAGACCCTTCTAGAGCCCGTCAGGACCCTTCTAAAGGCCCCCAGATCATTCTAGAGCCCCTCAGGACAATTCTAAAGGCCCGCAGACCATTCTACTGCCCCTCAGGATCATTCTTAAGGCCCCCAGACCCTACTAATGCCCCACAGGGCCTTTCTAAAGGTCCCCAGACCCTTCTAGATCCCCTGAAGACCATTCTAAAGGCCCCCAGACCCTTCTAAAGCCACTCAGGGCCTTTCTAAAGGCCCCCAGACCCTTCTAATGCCCCTCAGGGCCTTTCTAAATTCCCCCAGACACTTCTAGAACCTCTCAGAGCCTTTCTATATGACCCCAGACCCCTGTAATGCCACTCAGGGCCTTTCTAAAGGCCGCGAGACCCTTATCATCCCCCTGAGGGCCTTTAAAAAGGCCCCCAGACCCTTCTGGACCCTCTCAGGACTCTTCTAATAGCCCCCAGACCCTTCTAGAGTCCCACAGGACAATTCTAAAGGCACCCAGACCCTTCAAATGCCACTCAGGGCCATTCTAAAGGCCGCGAGACCCTTATAATCACCCTGAGGGCCTTTTAAAAGGCCCCCAGACCATTCTAGAGCCCCTCAGGGCCTTTCTAAAGGCCTCCACACCCGTTCTAATGACCCTCAAGACCCATGTAAAGGCCCCCAGACCCTTCTAGATTGCATCAGAACCCATCTAAAAGCCCCCAGACCCTTCTAATGCCTTTCAGGGCCCTTAAGAAGGCCGCAAGACCCTTCTAATGCCCCTCAGGACCTTTCAAAAGGCCCTCAGACCCTTCTAATGCCTCACAGGGCCTTTCTAAATGTCCCCAGACCCTTCTAGAGCCCCTGAAGTCCCTTATAAAGGCCTCCGGACCCTTATAGAGCCCCTCAGGACCCTTCTAAAGTCCCCCAGACCCTGCTAATTCCCCTCAGGGCTTTTATAAGGGCACCCAGACCCTTCTAATGCCCCTCAGGACCCTTATAAAGGAACCCAGACCTTTCGAGAGCCTCTCAGGACAGTTTTAAATGCCTCCAGACCCTTCTAGACACCCTCAGGACAATTCTAAAGCACCCCAGACCATTCTAATGCCCCTCAGGACCCTTCTAATGGCCCCCAGACCCTTCTAATGCCCGTCAGGCCCTTTCTAAAGTACCCCAGACACTTCTAGAACCTCTCAGGACCTTTCTATATGACCCCAAACCCTTGTAATGCCCCTCAGGGCCTTTCTAAAGGCCCCCATACCCTTCTAATGCCCCTCAGGACATTTCTAAAGGCCCCCAGACCCTTCTAGATCCCCTCAGGAAATTTCTAAAGGCACACAGACCCTTCTAATGCCACTCAGGGGCTTTCTAAAGGCCGCGAGACCCTTATAATCCTCCTGAGGGCCTTTAAAAAGGCCCCCAGACCCTTCTGGACCCCCTCAGGACGCTTCTAATAGCACCCAGACCATTCTAGAGCCCCTCAGGGCCTTTCTAAAGGCCCTCAGACCCTTCTAATGCCCCTCAGGGCATTTATAAAGGTTCCCAGACCCTTCTAGAGCCCGTCAGGACCCTTATAAAGGCCCCCAGACCATCCTAGAGCCCCTCAGGACACTTCTAAAGGCCCGCAGACCATTCTAATGCCCGTCAGGGCCTTTCTAAAGGTCCCAAGACCCTTCTACTGCCCCTCAGGAGCATTCTAAAGGCTACCAGACCCTTCTAATGCCCCTCAAGGCCATTCTAAAGTACCCCAGACACTTCTAGAATCTCTCAGGGCCTTTCTATATGACCCCAGACCCTTCTAATGCCTCTGAGGGCCTTTCTAAAGGCCACGAGACCCTTATAATCCCCCTGAGGGCCTTTAAAAAGGCCCACAGACCCTTCTTGACCCCATCAGGACGCTTCTAATAGCCCCCAGACCCTTCTAATGACGCTCAGGGCCTTTCTAAAGGCCTCCACACCCTTCTAATGGCCCTCAAGACCCATGTAAATGCCCCCAGACCCTTCTAGATTGCCTCAGGACCCATCTAAAAGTCCCCAGACTCTTCTAATGCCTTTCAGGACCCTTATGAAGGCCACAAGACCCTTCTAATGCCCCTCAGGTCCTTTCTAAAGGCCCTCAGACCCTTCTAATGCCCCTCAGGGCTTTTATAATGGTTCCCAGACCCTTCTAGAGCCCGTCAGGACCCTTATAAATGCCCCCAGACCATTCTAGATCCCCTCAGGTCACGTCTAAAGGCCCGCAGACCATTCTAATGCCCGTCAGGGCCTTTATAAATGTCTCCAGACCCTTCTACTGCACCTCAGGAGCATTCTAAAGGCCCCCAGACCCTTCTAATGCCCCACAGGGCCTTTCTAAAGGTCCCCAGACCATTCTACTGCCCCTGAAGACCCTTTTAAAGGCTCCCAGACCATTCTAGAGCCCCACAGGACACTTCTAAAGGCCCGCAGACCCTGCTAATTCCCCTCAGGTCTTTTATAAGGGCACCCAGACCCTTCTAATACCCCTCATTACCCTTATAAAGACACCCAGACCCTTCTAGAGCCTCTCAGGACAGTTTTAAATGCCTCCAGACCCTTCTAGACCCCCTCAGGACCATTCTAAAGGCCCCCAGACCCTTCTAATGCCCCTCAGGACCCTTCTAAAGGCCCGCAGACCCTTCTAATGCCCCTCAGTGCCTTTCTAAAGTACCCCAGACACTTCTAGAACCTCTCAGGGCCTTTCTATATGACCCCAGACCATTGTAATGCCCCTCAGGGCCTTTCTAAATGCCCACAGACCCTTCTAATGCCCCTCACGACATTTCTAAAGGCCCCCAGACCCTTCGAGAGCCCCTCAGGACATTTCTAAAGGCCCCCAGACCCTTCTAATGCCACTCAGGGCCTTTCTAAGGGCCGCGAGACCCTTATGACCCTCCTGAGGGCCTTTAAAAAGGCCCCCAGACCCTTCTGGACCCCCTCAGGACGCTTCTAATAGCCCCCAGACCCTTCTAGAGCCCCTCAGGGCCTTTCTAATGGCTTCAACACCCTTCTAATGACCCTCAAGACCCATGTAAAGGCCCCTAGACCCTTATAGATTGCCTCAGGACCCATCTAAAAGCCCCCAGACCCTTCTAATGCCTTTCAGGGCCTTTCTAAAGGCATCCACACCCTTCTAATGACCCTCAAGACCCATGTAAAGATCCCTAGACCCTTCTAGATTGCCTCAGGAACCATCTAAAAGACCACAGACCATTCTAATGCGTTTCAGGGCCCTTATGAAGGCCACAAGACCCTTCTAATGCCACTCAGGACCATTCTAAAGGCCCTCAGACCCTTCTAATGCCTCTCAGGGCATTTATAAAGGTTCCCAGACCCTTCTAGAGCCCGTCAGGACCCTTCTAAAGGCCCCCAGATCATTCTAGAGCCCCTCAGGACAATTCTAAAGGCCCGCAGACCATTCTACTGCCCCTCAGGATCATTCTTAAGGCCCCCAGACCCTACTAATGCCCCACAGGGCCTTTCTAAAGGTCCCCAGACCCTTCTAGATCCCCTGAAGACCATTCTAAAGGCCCCCAGACCCTTCTAAAGCCACTCAGGGCCTTTCTAAAGGCCCCCAGACCCTTCTAATGCCCCTCAGGGCCTTTCTAAATTCCCCCAGACACTTCTAGAACCTCTCAGAGCCTTTCTATATGACCCCAGACCCCTGTAATGCCACTCAGGGCCTTTCTAAAGGCCGCGAGACCCTTATCATCCCCCTGAGGGCCTTTAAAAAGGCCCCCAGACCCTTCTGGACCCTCTCAGGACTCTTCTAATAGCCCCCAGACCCTTCTAGAGTCCCACAGGACAATTCTAAAGGCACCCAGACCCTTCAAATGCCACTCAGGGCCATTCTAAAGGCCGCGAGACCCTTATAATCACCCTGAGGGCCTTTTAAAAGGCCCCCAGACCATTCTAGAGCCCCTCAGGGCCTTTCTAAAGGCCTCCACACCCGTTCTAATGACCCTCAAGACCCATGTAAAGGCCCCCAGACCCTTCTAGATTGCATCAGAACCCATCTAAAAGCCCCCAGACCCTTCTAATGCCTTTCAGGGCCCTTAAGAAGGCCGCAAGACCCTTCTAATGCCCCTCAGGACCTTTCAAAAGGCCCTCAGACCCTTCTAATGCCTCACAGGGCCTTTCTAAATGTCCCCAGACCCTTCTAGAGCCCCTGAAGTCCCTTATAAAGGCCTCCGGACCCTTATAGAGCCCCTCAGGACCCTTCTAAAGTCCCCCAGACCCTGCTAATTCCCCTCAGGGCTTTTATAAGGGCACCCAGACCCTTCTAATGCCCCTCAGGACCCTTATAAAGGAACCCAGACCTTTCGAGAGCCTCTCAGGACAGTTTTAAATGCCTCCAGACCCTTCTAGACACCCTCAGGACAATTCTAAAGCACCCCAGACCATTCTAATGCCCCTCAGGACCCTTCTAATGGCCCCCAGACCCTTCTAATGCCCGTCAGGCCCTTTCTAAAGTACCCCAGACACTTCTAGAACCTCTCAGGACCTTTCTATATGACCCCAAACCCTTGTAATGCCCCTCAGGGCCTTTCTAAAGGCCCCCATACCCTTCTAATGCCCCTCAGGACATTTCTAAAGGCCCCCAGACCCTTCTAGATCCCCTCAGGAAATTTCTAAAGGCACACAGACCCTTCTAATGCCACTCAGGGGCTTTCTAAAGGCCGCGAGACCCTTATAATCCTCCTGAGGGCCTTTAAAAAGGCCCCCAGACCCTTCTGGACCCCCTCAGGACGCTTCTAATAGCACCCAGACCATTCTAGAGCCCCTCAGGGCCTTTCTAAAGGCCCTCAGACCCTTCTAATGCCCCTCAGGGCATTTATAAAGGTTCCCAGACCCTTCTAGAGCCCGTCAGGACCCTTATAAAGGCCCCCAGACCATCCTAGAGCCCCTCAGGACACTTCTAAAGGCCCGCAGACCATTCTAATGCCCGTCAGGGCCTTTATAAAGGTCCCCAGACCCTTCTACTGCCCCTCAGGAGCATTCTAAAGGCTACCAGACCCTTCTAATGCCCCTCAAGGCCATTCTAAAGTACCCCAGACACTTCTAGAATCTCTCAGGGCCTTTCTATATGACCCCAGACCCTTCTAATGCCTCTGAGGGCCTTTCTAAAGGCCACGAGACCCTTATAATCCCCCTGAGGGCCTTTAAAAAGGCCCACAGACCCTTCTTGACCCCATCAGGACGCTTCTAATAGCCCCCAGACCCTTCTAATGACGCTCAGGGCCTTTCTAAAGGCCTCCACACCCTTCTAATGGCCCTCAAGACCCATGTAAATGCCCCCAGACCCTTCTAGATTGCCTCAGGACCCATCTAAAAGTCCCCAGACTCTTCTAATGCCTTTCAGGACCCTTATGAAGGCCACAAGACCCTTCTAATGCCCCTCAGGTCCTTTCTAAAGGCCCTCAGACCCTTCTAATGCCCCTCAGGGCTTTTATAATGGTTCCCAGACCCTTCTAGAGCCCGTCAGGACCCTTATAAATGCCCCCAGACCATTCTAGATCCCCTCAGGTCACGTCTAAAGGCCCGCAGACCATTCTAATGCCCGTCAGGGCCTTTATAAATGTCTCCAGACCCTTCTACTGCACCTCAGGAGCATTCTAAAGGCCCCCAGACCCTTCTAATGCCCCACAGGGCCTTTCTAAAGGTCCCCAGACCATTCTACTGCCCCTGAAGACCCTTTTAAAGGCTCCCAGACCATTCTAGAGCCCCACAGGACACTTCTAAAGGCCCGCAGACCCTGCTAATTCCCCTCAGGTCTTTTATAAGGGCACCCAGACCCTTCTAATACCCCTCATTACCCTTATAAAGACACCCAGACCCTTCTAGAGCCTCTCAGGACAGTTTTAAATGCCTCCAGACCCTTCTAGACCCCCTCAGGACCATTCTAAAGGCCCCCAGACCCTTCTAATGCCCCTCAGGACCCTTCTAAAGGCCCGCAGACCCTTCTAATGCCCCTCAGTGCCTTTCTAAAGTACCCCAGACACTTCTAGAACCTCTCAGGGCCTTTCTATATGACCCCAGACCATTGTAATGCCCCTCAGGGCCTTTCTAAATGCCCACAGACCCTTCTAATGCCCCTCACGACATTTCTAAAGGCCCCCAGACCCTTCGAGAGCCCCTCAGGACATTTCTAAAGGCCCCCAGACCCTTCTAATGCCACTCAGGGCCTTTCTAAGGGCCGCGAGACCCTTATGACCCTCCTGAGGGCCTTTAAAAAGGCCCCCAGACCCTTCTGGACCCCCTCAGGACGCTTCTAATAGCCCCCAGACCCTTCTAGAGCCCCTCAGGGCCTTTCTAATGGCTTCAACACCCTTCTAATGACCCTCAAGACCCATGTAAAGGCCCCTAGACCCTTATAGATTGCCTCAGGACCCATCTAAAAGCCCCCAGACCCTTCTAATGCCTTTCAGGGCCTTTCTAAAGGCATCCACACCCTTCTAATGACCCTCAAGACCCATGTAAAGATCCCTAGACCCTTCTAGATTGCCTCAGGAACCATCTAAAAGACCACAGACCATTCTAATGCGTTTCAGGGCCCTTATGAAGGCCACAAGACCCTTCTAATGCCACTCAGGACCATTCTAAAGGCCCTCAGACCCTTCTAATGCCTCTCAGGGCATTTATAAAGGTTCCCAGACCCTTCTAGAGCCCGTCAGGACCCTTCTAAAGGCCCCCAGATCATTCTAGAGCCCCTCAGGACAATTCTAAAGGCCCGCAGACCATTCTACTGCCCCTCAGGATCATTCTTAAGGCCCCCAGACCCTACTAATGCCCCACAGGGCCTTTCTAAAGGTCCCCAGACCCTTCTAGATCCCCTGAAGACCATTCTAAAGGCCCCCAGACCCTTCTAAAGCCACTCAGGGCCTTTCTAAAGGCCCCCAGACCCTTCTAATGCCCCTCAGGGCCTTTCTAAATTCCCCCAGACACTTCTAGAACCTCTCAGAGCCTTTCTATATGACCCCAGACCCCTGTAATGCCACTCAGGGCCTTTCTAAAGGCCGCGAGACCCTTATCATCCCCCTGAGGGCCTTTAAAAAGGCCCCCAGACCCTTCTGGACCCTCTCAGGACTCTTCTAATAGCCCCCAGACCCTTCTAGAGTCCCACAGGACAATTCTAAAGGCACCCAGACCCTTCAAATGCCACTCAGGGCCATTCTAAAGGCCGCGAGACCCTTATAATCACCCTGAGGGCCTTTAAAAAGGCCCCCAGACCCTTCTGGACCCCCTCAGGACGCTTCTAATAGCACCCAGACCATTCTAGAGCCCCTCAGGGCCTTTCTAAAGGCCCTCAGACCCTTCTAATGCCCCTCAGGGCATTTATAAAGGTTCCCAGACCCTTCTAGAGCCCGTAAGGACCCTTATAAAGGCCCCCAGACCATCCTAGAGCCCCTCAGGACACTTCTAAAGGCCCGCAGACCATTCTAATGCCCGTCAGGGCCTTTATAAAGGTCCCCAGACCCTTCTACTGCCCCTCAGGAGCATTCTAAAGGCTACCAGACCCTTCTAATGCCCCTCAAGGCCATTCTAAAGTACCCCAGACACTTCTAGAATCTCTCAGGGCCTTTCTATATGACCCCAGACCCTTCTAATGCCTCTGAGGGCCTTTCTAAAGGCCACGAGACCCTTATAATCCCCCTGAGGGCCTTTAAAAAGGCCCACAGACCCTTCTTGACCCCATCAGGACGCTTCTAATAGCCCCCAGACCCTTCTAATGACGCTCAGGGCCTTTCTAAAGGCCTCCACACCCTTCTAATGACCCTCAAGACCCATGTAAAAGCCCCCAGACCCTTCTAGATTGCCTCAGGACCCATCTAAAAGCCCCCAGACCCTTCTAATGCCTTTCAGGGCCTTTCTAAAGGCCTCCACAACCTTCTAATGACCCTCAAGACCCATGTAAAGGCCCCTAGACCCTTCTACGACGCCTGTAATAGCCCTCAGACTCTTATAGTTCCCCTCAGGGCATTTATAATGGTTCCCAGACCCTTCTAGAGCCTGTCAGGACCCTTATAAATGCCCCCAGACCATTCTAGTGCACCTCAGAACACTTCTAAAGGCCCGCAGACCATTCTAATGCCCGTCAGGGCCTTTATAAAGGTCCCCAGACCCTTCTACTGCCCCTCAGGAGCATTCTAAAGGCCCCCAGACCATTCTAATGCCCAACAGGGCCTTTCTAAAGGTCCCCAGACCATTCTAGAGCCCCTGAAGACCTTTCTAAAGACCCTCGGACCCTTATAGAGCTCCTAAGGACCCTTCTAAAGTCCCCCAGACCCTGCTAATTCCCCTCAGGGGTTTTATAATGGCACCCAGATGCTTCTAATGACCCTCAGGACCCTTATAAAAGCACCCAGATCCTTCTAGAGCCTCTCAGGACAGTTTTAAAAGCCTCCAGACCCCTCTAGACCCCCTCAGGACTGTTCTAAAGGCCCCCAGACCTTTCTAATGCCCCTCAGGACCCTTCTAAAGGCCCCCAGAAACTTCTAATGCCCTTAGGGCCTTTCTAAAGGCCCCCATACCCTTCTAATGCCCCTCAGAACATTTCTAAAGGCCCCCAGACCCTTCTAGAGCCCCTCAGGACATTTCTAAAGGCACCCAGACCCTTCTAATGCCACTCAGGGCCTTTCTAAAGGCATCCACACCCTTCTAATGACCCTCAAGACCCATGTAAAGGCCCCCAGACCCTTCTAATGCCTTTCAGGACCCTTATGAAGGCCACAAGACCCTTCTAATGCCCCTCAGGACCCTTCTAAAGGACCGCAGACCATTCTAATGCCCCTCAGGGCCTTTATAAAGTACCCCAGACACTTCTAGAACCTCTAACGGCCTTTCTATATGACCCCAGACCCTTGTAATGCCCCTCAGGGCCTTTCTAAAGGACCCCAGACCCTTAAAGAACCCCTCAGGACATTTCTAAAGGCACCCAGACCCTTCTAATACCACTCTGGGCCTTTCTAAAGGCCGCGAGACCCTTATAATCCCCCTGAGGGCCTTTATAAAGGCCCCCAGACCCTTCTGGACCCCCTCAGGACGCTTCTAATAGCCACCAGACCCTTCTAGAGCCCCTCAGGGCCTTTCTAAAGGCCTCCACACCCTTCTAATGACCCTCAAGACCCATGTAAAGGCCCCTAGACCCTTCTAGATTGCCTCAGGACCCATCTAAAAGCCCCCAGACCCTTCTAATGCCTTTCAGGACCCTTATGAAGGCCACAAGACCCTTCTAATGCCCCTCAGGACCTTTCTAAAGGCCCTCAGACCCTTCTAATGCCCTTCAGGGCTTTTATAAAGATTCCCAGACCCTTCTAGAGCCCGTCAGGACCCGTAAAAAGGCCCCCAGACCATTCTAGAGCCCCTCAGGACCCTTCTAAAGGCCCGCAGACCATTCTAATGCCCGTCAGGACCTTTCTAAAGGCCCCCAGACCATTCTACTGCCCCTCAGGAGCATTCTAAAGGCCCCCAGACCATTCTAATACCCCACAGGGCCTTTCTAAAGGTCCCCAGACCCTTCTAGAGCCCCTGAAGACCCTTCTAAAGGCCCCCAGACGCTTATACAGCCCCTCAGGACCATTCTAAAGTCCCCCAGACCCTGCTAATTCCCCTCAGGGCTTTTATAAGGGCACCCAGACCCTTCTAATTCCCCTCAGGACCCTTATAAAGGCACCCAGACCTTTCTAGAGCCTCTCAGGACCTTTAGAAAGTCCCTGTGGGGAATTAGAAGGGTCTGGGGGCCTTTAGAAGTGTCCTGAGGGGCTCTAGAATGGTCTGGGGGCCTTTATAAGGGTCCTGACGGGCTCTAGAAGGGTCTGGGAACCTTTATAAATGCCCTGAGGGGCATTAGAAGGGTCTGAGGGCCTTTAGAAAGGTCCTGAGGGGCATTAGAAGGGTCTGGTGGCCTTCATAAGGGTCCTGAAAGGCATTAGAAGCGTCTGGGGGCTTTTAGATGGGTCCTGAGGCAATCTAGAAGTGTCTGGGGGCCTTTACATGAGTCTTGAGGGTCATTAAAAGGGTGTGGAGGCCTTTAGAAAGGACCTGAGGGGCTCTAGAAGGGTCTGGGGTACTTTAGAAGCGTCCTGAGGGGCTGTAGAGGGGTCTGGGGTCCTTTTTAAGGGTCCTGACGGGCTCTAGAAGGGTCTGGGGGCCTTTTTAAGAGCTCTCAGGGGCATTAGAATGGTCTGGGGGCCTTTAGAATGGACCTGAGGGGTTCTAGAAGGGTCTGGAAGCCGTTAGAATGACGTTGAGGGGCTCTGGAAGGGTCTGCGGGCCTTTAGAATGGCCCTGAAGGGCTCTAAAAGAGTCTGGGGGCCTTTAGAATGGTCCTGAGGGGCTCTAGAAGGGTCTGGGGACCTTTTTAAATGCCCTGAGGGGCATTAGAAGGGTCTGGGGGCCTTTAGAAAGGCCCTGAGGGGCATTACAAGGGTCTGGGGGCCTTTAGAAAGGCCCTGATAGGTTCTAGAAGGGTCTGGGGGCCTTTAGAATGGTCCTGAGGGTGTCTAGAAGGGTCTGGAGGCATTTAAAACTGTCCTGAGTGGCTCTAGAAGGGTCTGGGTTCCTTTAAAAGGGTCCTGAGGGTAATTAGCAGGGTCTGGGGGACTTTAGAATGGTCCTGAGGGGCTCTATAAGGGTCTGGGGGCCTTTAGAAGGGTCTTCAGGGTCTCTAGAAGGGTCTGGGGACCTTTAGAATGGACCTGTGGGGCATTAGAAGGGTCTGGGGGCCTTTAGAATGCTCCTGGGGGGCATTAGAAGGGTCTTGTGGCCTTCATAAGGGTCTTGAATGGCATTTGAACGGTCTGGGGTCTTTTAGATGGTTCCTGAGGCAATCTAGAAGGGTCTGGGGGCCTTTACATGGGTCTTGAGGGTCATTAGAAGGGTGTGGAGGTCTTTAGAAAGGCCCTGAGGGTCTCTAGAAGGGTCTGGGGGCTATTAGAAGTGTCCTTAGGGAGTCCAGAAGGGTCTGGGGGCCTTTATAAAGGGCTCAGGGGAATTAGAAGGGTCTCTCCGCCTTCAGAAAGGCCCTGAGTGGCATTACAAGGGTCTGGGGTCATATAGAAAGGCCCTGAGAGGTTCTAGAAGTGTCTGTGGTACTTTAGGAAGGCCCTGAGGAGCATTAGAAGGGTCTGGGGGCCTTTAGAAGGGTTCTTAGGGGCATTTGAATGGTCTCGGGGCCTTTAGAAAGGCCCTGAGGTGCATTAGAAAAGTCTGGGGCCTTTTTGAATGGCCCTGAGGGGCTCTAAAAGAGTCTGGGGTCCTTTTGAATGGTCCTGAGGGGCTCTAGAAGGGTCTGGGGACCTTTAGAAATGCTCTGAGGGGCATTAGAAGGGTCTGGGGGCATTTAGAAAGGCCCTGAGGGGCATTAGAAAGGTCTGGGGGCCTTTAGAATGGTCCTGAGGGGGTCTAGATGGGTCTGGAGGCATTTAAAACTGTCCTGAGAGACTCTAGAAGGGTCTGGGGGCAATTATAAGGGTCCTGAGGGGCATTAGAAGGGTCTGGGTGCCCTTATAAAAGCAGTGAGGGGAATTAACAGGGTCTGGGGGACTTTAGAAGGGTCCTGAGGGCCTATATAAGGGTCTGGGGGCCTTTATAAGGGTCTTCAGGGGCTCTAGAAGTGTCTGGGGATTTTAGAAAGGCCCTGTGAGGCATTAGAAGGGTCTGGGGGCCTTTAGAATGCTCCTGAGGGGCAGTAGAATGGTCTGGGGACCTTTATAAAGGCCCTGACGGGCATTAGAATGGTCGGCGGGCATTTAGAAGTGTCCTGAGGGGCTCTAGAATCGTCTGGGGGCCTTTATATGGGTCCTGACAGGCTCTAGAAGGGTCTGGGAACCTTTATAAATGCCCTGAGGGGCATTAGAAGGGTCTGAGGGCCTTTAGAAAGGTCCTGAGGGGCATTAGAAGGGTCTTGTGGCCTTCATAAGGGTCCTGAAAGGCATTAGAAGGTTCTGGGGGCTTTTAGATGGGTCCTGAGGCAATCTAGAAGGGCCTGGGTGCCTTTACATGGGTCTTGAGGGTCATTAGAAGGGTGTGGAGGCCTTTAGAAAGGCCCTGAGGGGCTCTAGAATGGTCGGGGAGCCGTTAGAAGGATGTTGAGGGGCTCTTGAAGGTTCTGCGGGCCTTTAGTATGGCCCTGAGGGGCTCTAAAAGAGTCTGGGGGCCTTTAGAATGGTCCTGAGTGGCTCTAGAAGGGTCTGGGGACCTTTCGAAATGCCCTTAGGGGCATTAGAACGGTCTGGGGGGCTTTAGAATGGTCCTGAGGGGGTCTAGAAGGGTCTGGAGGCATTTAAAACTGCCCTGAGAGGCTCTAGAAAGGTCTGGGAACCTTTATAAATGCCCTGAAGGGCATTAGAATGGTCTGAGGGCTTTTAGAAACGTCCTGAGGGGCATTAGAAGGGTCTTGTGGCGTTCATAAGGGTCCTCTAAGGCATTAGAATGGTCTGGGGGGTTTTAGATGGGTCCTGAGGAAATCTAGAAGGGTCTGGGGGCATTTAGAATGGTCCTGAGTGGGTCTAGAAGGGTCTGGAGGCATTTAAAACTGTCCTGAGAGACTATAGAAGGGTCTGGGGCCATTATAAGGGTCCTGAGGGGCATTAGAAGGGTCTGGGTGTCCTTATAAAAGCCCTGAGGGGAATTAGCAGGGTTTGGTGGATTTTAGAAGGGTCCTAAGGGGCTCTTTAAGGGTCTGGGGGCCTTTAGAAGGGTCTTCAGGGTCTCTAGAAGGGTCTGGGGACCTTTAGAAAGGCCCTGTGGGGCATTAGAAGGGTTTGGGGGCCTTTAGAATGCTCCTTAGGGGCAGTAGAAGGGTCTGGGGAACTTTATAAAGGCCCAGACGGGCATTAGAATAGTCTGCGAGCCTTTAGAATTGTCCTGAGGGGCTCTAGAACGGTCTGGGGACCTTTATAAATGCCCTGACGGGCATTAGAAGGGTCTGAGGGCCTTTAGAAAGGTCCTGAGGGGCATTAGAAGGGTCTTGTGAACTTTATAAGGGACTTTAAAGGCATTTGAATGGTCTGGGTGCTTTTAGATGGGTCCTGAGGCAATCTAGAAGGGTCTGGGGGCTTTACATGGGTCTTGAGGGTCATTAGAAGGGTGTGGAGGCCTTTAGAAAGGCCCTGAGGGGCTCTAGAAGGGTCAGGGAGCCGTTAGAAGGATGTTTGAGGGGCTCTTGAAGGTTCTGCGGGCATTTAGAATGGCCCTGACGGGCTCTAAAAGAGTCTGGGGTCCTTTAGAATGGTCCTGAGTGGCTCTAGAAGGGTCTGGGAACATTTCGAATTGCCCTTAGGGGCATTAGAAGGGTCTGGGGGGCTTTAGAATGGTCCTGAGGGGGTCTAGAAGGGTCTGGAGGCATTTAAAACTGCCCTGACAAGCTCTAGACGGGTCTGGGGGCCTTTAGAATGCTCCTGAGGGGCAGTAGAAGGGTCTGGGAACCTTTATAAAGGCCCGACGGGCATTAGAATGGTCTGCGGGCCTTTAGAAGTGTGCTGAGGGGCTCTAGAATGGTCTGGGGGGCTTTATAAGGGTCCTGACGGGCTCTAGAAAGGTCTGGGAACCTTTATAAATGCCCTGAGGGGCATTAGAAGGGTCTGAGGGCCTTTAGAAAGGTCCTGAGGGGCATTAGAAGGGTCTTGTGGCCTTCATAAGGGTCCTGAAAGGCATTAGAAGGGTCTGGGGGCTTTTAGATGGGTCCTGAGGCAATCTAGAAGGGTCTGGGGGCCTTTACATGGGTCTTGAGGGTCATTAGAAGAGTGTGGAGGCCTTTAGAAAGGCCCTGAGGGGCTCTAGAAGGGTCTGGGGAACTTTAGAAGCGTCCTGAAAGTCTGTAGATGGGTCTGGGGGCCTTTACATAGGTCCTGATGGGTTCTAGAAAGATTTGAGGGCCTCTAGAAATGTCCTGAGTGGCTCTAGAAGGGTCTGGGGGCCTTTTTAAGGGCTCTGAGGGGCATTTGAATGGTCTGGGGGCCTTTAGAAAGGCCCTGAGGTGGATTAGAAGGGTCTGAGGGCCTTTAGAATCATCCTGAGGGGTTCTAGAAGGGTCTGGAAGCCGTTAGAATGACGTTGAGGGGCTCTAGAAGGGTCTGCGGGCCTTTAGAATGGCCCTGAGGGGCTCTAAAAGAGTCTGGGGGCCTTTAGAATGGTCCTGAGGGGCTCTAGAAGGGTCTGGGGACCTTTTTAAATGCCCTGAGGGGCATTAGAAGGGTCTGGGGGCCTTTTGAAAGGCCCTGAGGGGAATTAGAAGGGTCTGGGTGGATTTAGAAAGGCCCTGAGGGGAATTAGAAGGGTCTGGGTGGATTTAGAAAGGCCCTGATAGGTTCTAGAAGTGTCTGGGGGCCTTTAGAATGGTCCTGAGGGTGTCTAGAAGGGTCTGGAGGCATTTAAAACAGTCCTGAGAGGCTTTAGAAAGGTCTGGGTGCGTTTATAAGGGTCCTGAGGGGCATTAGAAGGGTCTGGGTGTCCTTATAAAAGCCCTAATGGGAATTAGCAGGGTCTGGGGGACTTTAGAAGGGTCCTGAGGGGCTCTATAAGGGTCTGGGGGCCTTTAGAAAGGCTCTGTGGGGCATTAGAAGTGTCTGCGGGCCTTTAGATGTGTCCTGAGGGGCTCTAGAATGGTCTGGGGACCTTTATAAGGGTCCTGACAGGCTCTAGAAGGGTCTGGGAACCTTTATAAATGCCCTGAGGGGCATTAGAAGGGTCTGACAGCCTTTAGAAAGGTCCTGAGGGGCATTAGAAGGGTCTTGTGGCCTTCATAAGGGTCTTGAAAGGCATTTGAAGGGTCTGGGGTCTTTTGAATAGGTCCTAAGGCAATCTAGAAGGGTCTGGGGGCCTTTACATGGGTCTTGAGGGTCATTAGAAGGGTGTGGAGGCCTTTAGAAATGCCCTGAGGGGCTCTAGAAGGGTCTGGGGGCTATTAGAAGTGTCCTGAGGGGGTCCAGAAGGGTCTGGGGGCCTTTATAAAGGCCCTCAGGGGGTTTATAAGGGTCTTGCGGCCTTTAGAAAGGCCCTGAGTGGCATTACAATGGTCTGGGGTCATATAGAAAGGCCCTGAGAGGTTCTAGAAGTGTCTGTGGTACTTTAGAAAGGCCCTGAGGAGCATTAGAAGGGTCTGGGGGCCTTTCGAAGGGTTCTGAGGGGCATTTGAATGGTCTGGGGGCCTTTAGAAAGGCCCTGAGGTGCGTTAGAAAGGTCTGGGGCCTTTTAGAAGGGTCTTGAGGGGGTCTAGAAGGGTCTGGGGGCCTTTAGAAAGGCCCTGAGGTGACCTAGAAGGGTCAGGGAGCCGTTAGAAGGATGTTGAGGGTCTCTTGAATGGTCTGCGGGCCTTTAGAATGGCCCTGAGGGGCTCTAAAAGAGTCTGGGGGCCTTTAGAATGGTCCTGAGGGGCTCTAGAAGGGTCTGGGGACCTTTCGAAATGCCCTGAGGGGCATTAGAAGGGTCTGGGGGGCTTTAGAATGGTCCTGAGGGGGTCTAGAAGGGTCTGGAGGCATTTAAAACTGCCCAGAGAGGCTCTAGAAGGGTCTGGGGGCCTTTAGAATTCTCCTGAGGGGCAGTAGAAGGGTCTGGGAACCTTTATAAAGGCCCTAACGGGCATTAGAATGGTCTGCGGGCCTTTAGAAATGTCTAGAGGGGCTCTAGAATGGTCTGGTGGCCTTTATAAGGGTCCTGACGGGCTCTAGAAGGGTCTGGGAACCTTTCTAAATGCCCTGAGGGGCATTAGAAGGGTCTGAGGGCCTTTAGAATAGTCCTGAGGGGCATTATAACGGTCTTGTCTCCTTTATAAGGGTCCTGAAAGGCATTAGAAGGGTCTGGGGGCTTTTAGATGGGTCCTGAGGCAATCTAGAAGGGTCTGGGGGCCTTTACATGGGTCTTGACGGTCATTAGAAGGGTGTGGAGGCCATTAGAAAGGACCTGATCGGCTCTAGAATGGTCAGGGAGCCGTTAGAAGGATGTTGAGCGTCTCTTGAAGGTTCTGCGGGCCTTTAGAATGGCCCTGAGGGGCTCTAAAAGAGTCTGAGGGCCTTTAGAATGGTCCTGAGGGGCTCTAGAAGGGTCTGGGGTACTTTCAAATGCCCTTAGGGGCATTATTAGGGTCTGGGGGGCTTTAGAATGGTCCTGAGGGGGTCTAGAAGGGTCTGGAGGCATTTAAAACTGTCCTGAGAGGCTCTAGACAGGTCTGGGGGCCTTTAGAATACTCCTGAGGGGCAGTAGAAGGGTCTGGGAACCTTTATAAATGCCCTGAGGGGCATTAGAAGGGTCTGAGGGGCTTTAGAAAGGACCTGAGGGGCATTAGAAGGGTCTTGTGGCCTTCATAAGGGTCCTGAAAGGCATTAGAAGGGTCTGGGGGCTTTTAGATGGGTCCTGAGGCAATCTAGATGGGTCTGGGGGCCTTTACATGGGTCTTGAGGGTCATTAGAAGGGTGTGGAGACCTTTAGAAAGGACCTGAGGGGCTCTAGAAGGGTCTGGGGTACTTTAGAAGCGTCCTGAGGGGCTGTAGAAGGGTCTGGGGGCCTTTACATGGGTCCTGATGTGTTCTAGAAAGATCTGAGGGCCTCTAGAAATGTCCTGAGTGGCTCTAGAAGGGTCTGGGGGCCTTTTTAAAGGCTCTGAGGGGCATTTGAATGGTCTGGGGGCCTTTAGAAACGTCCTGAGGTGGATTAGAAGGGTCTTGGGGCATTTAGAATGGTCCTGAGTGGTTCTAGAAGGGTCTGGAAGCCGTTAGAATGACGTTGAGGGGCTCTAGGAGGGTCTGCGGGCCTTTAGAATGGCCCTGAGGGGCTCTAAAAGAGTCTGGGGGCCTTTAGAATGGTCCTGAGGGGCTCTAGAAGGGTCTCGGGACCATTTAAATGCCCTGAGGGTCATTAGAATGGTCTGGGGGCCTTTAGAAAGGACCTGAGGGGCATTAGAAGGGTCTGGGGGGATTTAGAAAGGCCCTGATAGGTTCTAGAAGGGTCTGGGGGCCTTTAGAATGGTCCTGAGGGTGTCTAGAAGGGTCTGGGGGCTATTAGAATTGTCCTGAGGGGGTCCAGAAGGGTCTGGGGGCCTTTTTAAAGGCCCTCAGAAGTATTATAAGGGTCTCGCGGCCTTTAGAAAGGCCCTGAGTGGCATTACAAGGGTCTGGGGTCATATAGAAAGTCCCTGAGAGGTTCTAGAAGTGTCTGTGGTACTTTAGAAAGGCCCTGAGGTTCTTTAGAAGGGTCTGGGGGCCTTTAGAAGGGTTCTGAGGGGCATTTGAATGGTCTGGGGGTCTTTAGAAAGGCCCTGAGGTGCATTAGAAAAGTCTGGGGCCTTTTAGAAGGGTCTTGAGGGGATCTAGAAGGGTCTGGGGGCCTTTAGAATCGTCCTGAGGGGGTCTAGAAGGGTCTGGGGGCCATTAGAAAGGCCCTGAGGTGCATTAGAAGGGTCTGGGTGCCTTTAGAATGGTCCTGAGGGGGTCTAGAAGGGTCTGGAAGCATTTAAAACTGTCCTGAGAGACTCTAGAAGGGTCTGGGGGCAATTAAAAGGGTCCTTAGGGGCATTAGAAGGGTCTGGGTGTCCTTATAAAAGCCCTCGGCGGAATTAGCTGGGTTTCGGGGACTTTAGAGGGTCCTGAGGGGCTCTATAAGGGTCTGGGGGCCTTTAGAAGGGTCTTCAGGGGCTCTAGAAGGGTCTGGGGACCTTTAGAAAGGCCCTGACCGGCATTAGAATGGTCTGCGGGCCTTTAGAAGTGTCCTGAGGGGCTCTAGAATGATCTGGGGACCTTTATAAGGGTCCTGACGGGCTCTAGAAGGGTCTGGGAACCTTTATAAATGCCCTGAGGGGCATTAGAAGGGTCTGAGGGCCTTTAAAAAAGGTCCTGAGGGGCATTAGAAGGGTCTTGTGGCCTTCATAATGGTCTTGAAAGGCATTTGAAGGGTCTGGGGTCTTTTAGATGGGTCCTTAGGCAATCTAGAAGGGTCTGGGGGCTTTTACATGGGTCTTGAGGGTCATTAGAAGGGTGTGGAGGTCTTTAGAAAGGCCCTGAGGGGCTCTAGAAGGGTCTGGAGGCTATTAGAAGTGTCCTGAGGGGGTCCAGAAGGGTCGGGGGCCTTTATAAAGGCCCTCAGGGGGATTATAAGGGTCTCGCGGCCTTTAGAAAGGCCCTGAGTGGCATTACAAGGGTCTGGGGTCATATAGAAAGGCCCTGAGAGGTTCTAGAAGGGTCTTTGGTACTTTAGAAAGGCCCTGAGGGGCATTAGAAGGGTCTTGGGGACTTTCGAAGGGTTTTGAGGGGCATTTGAATGGTCTGGGGGCCTTTAGAAAGGCCCTGAGGTGCATTAGAATGGTCTGGGGACTTTTAGAAGGGTCTTGAGGGGATCTAGAAGGGTCTGGGGTCCTTTAGAATCGTCCTGAGGGGCTCTAGAAGGGTCAGGGAGCCGTTAGAAGGATGTTGAGGGGCTCTTGAAGGTTCTGCGGGCCTTTAGAATGGTTCTGAGGTGCTCTAAAAGAGTCTGGGGGCCTTTAGAATGGTCCTGAGGGGCTCTAGAAGGGTCTGGGGACCTTTAGAATGGTCCTGAGGGGTCTAGAATGGTCTGGAGGCATTTAAAACTGTCCTGAGAGACTCTAGAATGGTCTGGGTGCCTTTATAAGGGTCCTGAGGGGCATTAGAAGGGTCTGGGTGCCATTATAAAAGCCCTGAAAGGAATTAGCAGGGTCTGGGGGACTTTAGAAGGGTCCTGATGGGCTCTATAAGGGTCTGGGGTCTTTTAGAAAGGTCTTCAGGGGCTCTAGAAGGGTCTGGGGACCTTTAGAAAGGCCCTGAGGGGCATTACAAGGGTCTGGGGTCCTTTAGAATGCTCCTGAGGGGCAGTAGAAGGGTCTGGGGACATTTATAAAGGCCCTGACGGGCATTGGAATGGTCTGCGGGCCTTTAGAAGTGTCCTGAAAGGCTCTAGAATGGTCTGGGGGCCTTTAGAAGGGTCCTGACGGGCTCTAGAAGGGTCTGGGAAGCTTTATAAATGCCCTGAGGGGCATTAGAAGGGTCTGAGGGCCTTTAGAAAGGTCCTGAGGGGCATTAGAAGGGTCTTGTCTCCTTTATAAGGGTCCTAAAAGGCATTAGAAGCGTCTGGGGGCTTTTAGATGGGTCCTGAGGCAATCTAGAAGGGTCTGGGGGCCTTTACATGGGTCTTGAGGGTCATTAGAAGGGTGTGGAGGCCTTTAGAAAGGCCTTGAGGGGCTCTAGAAGGGTCTGGGGGCTATTAGAAGCGTCCTGAGAGGGTCCAGAAGGGTCTGGGGGCCTTTTTAAAGGCCCTCAGGGGGATTATAATGGTGTCGGGGCCTTTAGAATGGCCCTGAGGGGCATTGGAAGGGTCTGGGGGCCTTTAGAAAGGCCCTGAGGGGCATTAGAATGGTCAGGGTGCCTTTAGAAATGTCCTGAGGGGCTCTAGAAGGGTCTGGGGGCCTTTAGAAATGTCCTGAGGGGCTCTAGAAGGGTCTGGGGGCCTTTAGAAAGGCCGTGAGGGGCATTACAAGGGTCTGGGGTCATATAGAAAGGCCCTGAGAGTTTCTAGAAGTGTCTGGGGTACTTTAGAAAGGCCCCTAGGGGCATTAGAAGGGTCTGGGGGCTTTTAAAAGGGTCCTGAGGGGCATTAGAAGGGTCTGGGGACCTTTAGAATGGACCTGAGTGGTTCTAGAAGGGTCTGGAAGCCGTTAGAATGACGTTGAGGGGCTCTAGAATGGTCTGCGGGCCTTTAGAATGGCCCTGAAAGGCTCTAAAAGAGACTGGGGGCCTTTAGAAGTGTCCTGAGGGGCTCTAGAAGGGTCAGGGGACCTTTTTTAATGCCCTGAGGGGCATTAGAAGGGTCTGAGGGCCTTTAGAAAGGCCCTGAGGGGCATTAGAAGGGTCTGGGGGGATTTAGAAAGGCCCTGATAAGTTCTAGAAGGGTCTGGGGGCCTTTAGATTGGTCCTGAGGGTGTCTAGAAGAGTCTGGAGGCATTTAAAACTGTCCTGAGTGGCTCTAGAATGGTCTGGGTGCCTTTATAAGGGTCCTGAGGGGCATTAGAAGGGTCTGGGTGTCCTTATAAAAGCCCTGAGGGGAATTAGCAGGGTCTGGGGGACTTCAGAAGGGTCCTGAGGGGCTCCATAAGGGTCTGGGGGCCTTTATAACGGTCTTCAGGGGCTCTAGAAGGGTCTGGGGACCTTTAGAAAGGCCCTGTGGGTCATTAGAAGGGTCTGGGGGCCTTTAGAATGCACCTGAGGGGCAGTAGAAGGGTCTGGGGACCTTTAGAAAGGCCCTGACGGGCATTAGAATGGTCTGCGGGCCTTTAGAAGTGTCCTGAGGGGCTCTAGAATGGTCTGGGGACCTTTATAAGGGTCCTGACGGGCTCCAGAAGGGTCTGGGTACCTTTATAAATGCCCTAAGGGGCATTAGAAGGGTCTGAGGGCCTTTAGAAAGGTCCTGAGGGGCATTAGAAGGGTCTTGTGTCCTTCATAAGGGTCTTGAAAGGCATTTGAAGGGTCTGGGGTCTTTTAGATGGGTCCTGAGGTAATGTAGAATGGTCTGGGGGCCTTTACATGGGTCTTGAGGGTCATTAGAAGGGTGTGGAGGTCTTTAAAAAGGCCCTGAGGGGCTCTAGACGGGTCTGGGTGCTATTAGAATTGTCCTGAGGGGGTCCAGAAGGGTCTGGGGGCCTTTATAAAGGCCCTCAGGGGGATTATAAGGGTCTCGCGGCCTTTAGAAAGGCCCTGAGTGGCATTACAAGGGTCTGGGGTCATATAGAAAGGCCCTGAGAGGTTCTAGAAGTGTCTGTGGTACTTTAGAACAGCCCTGAGGAGCATTAGAAGGGTCTGGGTGCCTTTCGAAGGATTCTGAGGGGCATTTGAATGGTCTGGGGGCCTTTAGAAAGGCCCTGAGGTGCATTAGAAAGGTCTGGGGCCTTTTAGAAAGGCCTTGAGGGGATCTAGAATGGTCTGGGGTCCTTTAGAATCATCCTGAGGGGGTCTAGAAGGGTCTGGGGGCCTTTAGAAAGGCCCAGAGGGGCTCTAGAAGGGTCAGGCAGCCGTAAGAAGGATGTTGAGGGTCTCTTGAAGGGTCTGCGGGCCTTTAGAATGGCCCTGAGGGGCTCTAAAAAAGTCTGGGGTTCTTTAGAATGGTCCTGAGGGGCTCAAGAATGGTCAGGCAGCCTTTAGAAGGATGTTGAGGGGCTCTCGAAGGGTCTGTGGGCCCTTAGAATGGCCCTGAGGGGCTCTAAAAGAGTCTGGGGGACTTTAGAATGGCCCTGAGTGGGTCTAGAAGGGTCAGGGAGCCGTTAGAAGGATGTTGAGGGGCTCTCGAAGGGTCTGGGGGGCTTTAGAATGGCCCTGAGGGGCTCTAAAAGAGTCTGGGGGCCTTTAGAATGGTCCTGAGGGGGTCTAGAAGGGTCTGGGGACCTTTAGAAATGCCCTGAGGGGCATTAGAAGGGTCTGGGGGCCTTTAGAATGGTCCTGAGGGGGTCTAGAAGGGTCTGGAGGCATTTAAAACTGTCCTGAGAGACTCTAGAAGGGTCTGCTTGCCATTATAAGGGTCCTGAGGGGCATTAGAAGGGTCTGGGTGCCCTTATAAAAGCCCTGAGGGGAATTAGCAGGGTCTGGGGGACTGTAGAAGGGTCCTGAGAGGCTCTATAAAGGTCTGGGGGCCTTTAGAAGGGTCTTCAGGGGCTCTAGAAGGGTCTGGGGACCTTTAGAAAGGCCCTGTGGGGCATTAGAAGGGTCTGGGGGCCTTTAGAAAGGTCCTGAGGGGCATTAGAAGGGTCTGGGGGCCTTTAGAATTGTCCTGAGGGGGTCTAGAAGGGTCTGGAGGCATTTAAAACTGCCCTGAGAGGCTGTAGACGGGTCTGGGGGCCTTTAGAATGCTCCTGAGGGGCAGTAGAAGGGTCTGGGGACCTTTATAAAGGCCCTGACGGGCATTAGAATGGTCTGCGGGCCTTTAGAAGTGTCCTGAGGGGCTCTAGAATGCTCTGGGGGCCTTTATAAGGGTCCTGACGGGCTCTAGAAGGGTCTGGGAACCTTTAGAACGGTTCTGAGGGGCATTAGAAAGGTCTTGTGGCCTTCATAATGGTCCTGAAAGGCATTAGAAGGGTCTGGGGGCTTTTAGATGGGTCCTCAGGCAATCTAGAAGGGTCTAGGGGCCTTTACATGGGTCTTGAGGGTCATTAGAAGGGTGTGGAGGCCTTTAGAAAGGCCCTGAGGGGCTCTAGAAGGGTCTGGGGGCCTTTAGAATCGTCCTGAGGGGCTCTAGAAGGGTCTGGGGCCATCTAGAAGTGTCCTGAGGGCCTCTAGAAAGATCTGGGGGCTATTAGAAGCGTCCTGAGGGGGTCCAGAAGGGTCTGGGGGCCTTTTTAAAGGCCCTCAGGGGGATTATAAGGGTCTCGCGGCCTTTAGAAAGGCCCTGAGTGGCATTAGAAGGGTCTGGGTGCCTTTAGAAATGTCCTGAAGGGCTCTAGAAGGGTCTGGGGGCCTTTAGAAATGTCCTGAGGGGCATTAGAAGGGTATGGAGGCCTTTAGAAAGGACCTGAGGGGCATTAGAATGGTCTGGGGACATATAGAAAGGCCCAGATGGTTCTAGAAGTGTCTGGGGTACTTTAGAAAGGCCCTGAGGGGCATTAGAGTGGTCTGGATGCCTTTAGAAGGGTCCTGAGGGGCATTAGAAGGGTCTGAGGGCCTTTAGAATGGTCCTGTGGGCGTCTAGAAGGGTCTGGAGGCATTTAAAACTGTCCTGAGAGGCTCTAGAAGGGTCTGGGTGCCTTTATAAGGGTCCTGAGGGGCATTAGAAGGGTCTTGTGGCCCTTATAAAAGCCCTGAGGGGAATTAGCAGGGTCTGGTGGAGTTTAGAATGGTCCTGAGGGGCTCTATAAGGGTCTGGGGGCCTTTATAAGGGGCTTCAGGGGCTCTAGAAGGGTCTGGGGGCCTTTAGAAAGGCCCTGAGGGGCATTAGAAGGGTCTGGGGGGCTTTAGAATGGTCCTGAGGGGCATTAGAAGGGTCTGGGGGCCTTTAGAATTGTCCTGAGGGGGTCTAGAAGGGTCTGGAGGCATTTAAAACTGCCCTGAGAGGCTGTAGACGGGTCTGGGGGCCTTTAGAATGCTCCTGAGGGGCAGTAGAAGGGTCTGGGGACCTTTAGAAAGGCCCTGACGGGCATTAGAATGGTCTGCGGGCCTTTACAAGTGTCCTGAGGGGCTCTAGAATGGTCTGGGGGCCTTTATAAGGGTCCTGACGGGCTCTAGAAGGGTCTGGGAACCTTTATAAATGCCCTGAGGGGCATTAGAAGGGTGTGGAGGCCTTTAGAAAGGCCCTGAGGGGCATTAGAATGGTCTTGGTTCCTTTATAAGGGTCCTAAAAGGCATTAGAAGGGTCGGGGGTCTTTTTGATGGGTCCTGAGGCAATCTAGAAGGGTCTGGGGGCCTTTACATGGGTCTTGAGGGTCATTAGAAGGGTGTGGAGGCCTTTAGAAAGGCCCTGAGGGGCTCTAGAAGGGTCTGGGGGCTATTAGAAACGTCCTGAGGTGCTCGAGAAGGGTCTGAAGGCCTTTTTAAAGGCCCTCAGGGGGATTATAAGGGTCTCGCGTCCTTTAGAAAGGCCCTGAGTGGCATTAGAAGGGTCTGGGTGCCTTTAGAAATGTCCTGAATGGCTCTAGAAGGGTCTGGGTGCCTTTAGAAATGTCCTGAGGGGCATTAGAAGGGAATGGGGTCCTTTAGAAAGGCCCTGAGTGGCATTAGAAGGGTCTGGGGGCCTTTAGAAGGGTCATGAGGGGCATTAGAAGGGTCTAGGGGCCTTTAGAATGGTCCTGAGGGGGTCTAGAAGGGTCTGGAGGCACGTAAAACTGTCCTGAGAGACTCTAGAAGGTCTGGGTTCCTTTATAAGGGTCCTGAGGGGCATTAGAAGGGTCTGGGTGCCCTTATAAAAGCCCTGAGGGGAATTAGCAGGGTCTGGGGGACTTTAGAAGGGTCCTGAGGGGCTCTATAAGGGTCTGGGGGCCTTTAGAAAGGTCTTCAGGAGCTCTAGAAGGGTCTGGGGGCGTTTAGAAAGGCCCTGTGGGGCATTAAAGGGTCTGGGGGCCTTTAGAATGCTCCTGAGGGGCAGTAGAAGGGTCTGGGGACCTTTATAAAGGCCCTGACGGGCATTAGAATGGCCTGCGGGCCTTTAGAATTGTCCTGAGGGGCTCTAGAATGGTCTGGGGGCTTTTATAAGGGTCCTGACGGGCTCTAGAAGGGTCTGGGAACCTTTAGAAATGTTCTGAGGGGCATTAGAAAGGTCTTGTGGCCTTCATAATGGTCCTGAAAGGCATTAGAAGGGTCTGGGGGCTTTTAGATGGGTCCTGAGGCAATCTAGAAGGGTCTAGGGGCCTTTACATGGGTCTTGAGGGTCATTAGAAGGGTGTGGAGGCCTTTAGAAAGGCCCTGAGGGGCTCTAGAAGGGTCTGGGGGCCTTTAGAATCGTCCTGAGGGGCTCTAGAATGGTCTGGGGGCATCTAGAAGTGTCCTGAGGGGCTCTAGAAAGATCTGGGGTCCTTTCGAAATGTCCTGAGGTGCTCTAAAAGTGTCTCGGGGCCTTACGAAGGGTCCTGAGGGGCATTAGATGGGTCTGGGGGCCTTTAGAAGTTCCCTGAGGGGCATTAGAAAGGTCTGGGGCCTTTTAGAAGGGTCTTGAGGGGATCTAGAAGGGTCTGGGGGCGTTTACAAGTGTCCTGAGGGGCTCTAGAAGGGTCTGGGGGCATTTAGAAAGGCCCTGAGGGGCTCTAGAAGGGTCAGGGAGCCGTTAGAAAGATGTTGAGGGGCTCTTGAAGGGTCTGCGGGCTTTTAGAATGGCCCTGAGGGGCTCTAGAAGGGTCTGGGTACCTTTAGAAATGCCGTGAGGGGCATTAGAAGGGTCTGGGGGCCTTTAGACAGGCCCTGAGGTGGATTAGAAGGGTCTGGGGGCCTTTAGAATAGTCCTGAGGGGGTCTAGACGGGTCTGGAGGCATTTAAAACTGTCCTGAGAGGCTCTAGAAGGGTCTGGGGGCCTTTAGAATGCTCCTGAGGGGCAGTAGAAGGGTCTGGGGGACTTTAGAAATGCCCTGAGGGGCATTAGAAAGGTCTGGGGCCTTTTAGAAGGGTCTTGAGGGGATCTAGAAGGGTCTGGGGGCCTTTACAAGTGTCCTGAGTGGTTCTAGAAGGGTCTGGGGGCATTTAGAAAGGCCCTGAGGGGCTCTAGAAGGGTCAGGGAGCCGTTAGAAGGATGTTGAGGGGCTCTTGAAGGGTCTGCGGGCCTTTTGAATGGCCCTGAGGGGCTCTAAAAAAGTCTGGGGGTCTTTAGATTGGTACTGAGGGGCTCTAGAAGGGTCTGGGGACCTTTAGAAAGGCCCTGAGGGGCATTAGAAGGGTCTGGGGGGCTTTAGAATGGTCCTGAGGGGATCTAGAAGGGTCTGGAGGCATTTAAAACTGTCCTGAGAGGCTCTAGAAGGGTCTGGGGACCTTTAGAAAGGCCCTGTGGGGCATTAGAATGGTCTGGGGGCCTTTAGAATGCTCCTGAGGGGCAGTAGAAGGGTCTGGGGACCTTTATAAAGGCCCTGACGGGCATTAGAATGGTCTGCGGGCCTTTAGAAGTGTCCTGAGGGGCTCTAGAATGGTCTGGGGGCCTTTATAAGGGTCCTGACGGGCTCTAGAAGGGTCTGGGAACCTTTATAAATGACCTGAGGGACATTAGAAGGGTCTGAGGGCCTTTAGAAAGGTCCTGAGGGGCATTAGAAGGGTCTTGTGGCATTCATAAGGGTCCTGAAAGGCATTAGAAGGGTCTGGGAGCTTTTAGAAGGGTCCTGATGCAATCTAGAAGGGTCTGGGGGTCTTTACATGGGTCTTGAGGGTCATTAGAAGGGTGTGGAGACCTTTAGAAAGGCTCTGAGGGCCTCTAGAAGGATCTGGGGGCTATTAGAAGCGTCCTGAGGGGGTCCAGAAAGGTCTGGGGGCATTTTAAAGGCAATCAGGGGGATTATAAGGGTCTCGTGGCCTTTAGAAAGGCCCTGAGTGGCATTAGAAGGGTCTGGGTTCCTTTAGAAATGTCCTGAAGGGCTCTAGAAGGGTCTGGGGGCCTTTAGAAATGTCCTGAGGGGCATTAGAAGGGTATGGAGGCCTTTAGAAAGGACCTGAGGGGCATTAGAATGGTCTGGGGTCATATAGAAAGGCCCAGATGGTTCTAGAAGTGTCTGGGGTACTTTAGAAAGGCCCTGAGGGGCATTAGAGTGGTCTGGAGGCCTTTAGAAGGGTCCTGAGGGGCATTAGAAGGGTCTGTGGGCCTTTAGAATGGTCCTGTGGGGGTCTAGAAGGGTCTGGAGGCATTTAAAACTGTCCTGAGAGGCTCTAGAAGGGTCTGGGTGCCTTTATAAGGGTCCTGAGGGGCATTAGAAGGGTCTTGTGGCCCTTATAAAAGCCCTGAGGGGAATTAGCAGGGTCTGGGGGAGTTTAGAAGGGTCCTGAGGGGCTCTATAAGGGTCTGGGGGCCTTTATAAGGGGCTTCTGGGGCTCTAGAAGGGTCTGGGGACCTTTAGAAAGGCCCTGTGTGGCATTAGAAGTGTCTGGGGTCCTTTAGAAGGTCTTCAGGGGCTCTAGAAGGGTCTGGGGACCTTTAGAAAGGCCCTGTGAGGCATTAGAATGGTCTTTTTAAAGGCCCTCAGGAGGATTATAAGGGTCTCGCGGCCTTTAGAAAGGCCCTGAGTGGCATTAGAAGGGTCTGGGGGCCTTTAGAAGGGTCTTCAGGGGCTCTAGAAGGGTCTGGGGATTTTTAGAAAGGCCCTGTGGGGCATTAGAAGGGTCTGGGGGCGTTTGGAATGCTCCTGAGGGGCAGTAGAAAGGTCTGGGGACCTTTATTAAGGCCCTGACAGGCATTATAATGGTCTGCGGGCCTTTAGAAGTGTCCTGAGGGGCTCTAAAATGGTCTGGGGGCCTTTATAAGGGTCCTGACGGGATCTAGAAAGGTTTGGGAACCTTAAATGCCCTGAGGGGCATTAGAAGGGTCTGAGGGCCTTTAGAAAGGTCCTGAGGGGCATTAGAAGGGTCTTGTGGCCTTCATAAAGGTCCTGAAAGGCTTTAGAAGGGTCTGGGGGCTTTTAGATGGGTCCTGAGGCAATCTAGAAGGGTCTGGGGGCCTTTACATGGGTCTTGAGTGTCATTAGAAGGGTGTGGAGGCCTTTAGAAAGGCCCTGAGGGTCTCTAGAAGGGTCTGGTGGCTATTAGAAGCGTCCTGAGGGGGTCCAGAATGGTCTGGGGGCCTTTATAAAGGCCCTCAGGGGGATTATAAGGGTCTCGCGACCTTTAGAAAGGGCCTGAGTGGCATTAGAAGGGTCTGGGGTCATATAGAAAGGCCCTGAGATGTTCTAGAAATGTCTGTGGTACATTCGAAAGGCCCTGTGGGGCATTAGAAGGGTCTGGGGGCCTTTAGAAGGGTCTTCAGGGGCTCTAGAAGGGTCTGGGGACCTTTAGAAAGGCCCTGTGGGCATTAGAAGGGTCTGGGGGCCTTTAGAATGCTCCTGAGGGGCAGTAGAAGGGTCTGGGGACCATTATAAAGGCCCTGACGGGCATTAGAATGGTCTGTGGGCCTTTAGAAGTGTTCTGAGGTGCTCTAGAATGGTCTAGGGGCCTTTATAACGGTCCTTACGGGCTCTAGAAGTGTCTGGGAACCTTTATAAATGCCCTGTGGGGCATTAGAATGGTCTGGGGGCCTTTAGAAAGGTCTTGAGGGGCATTACAAGGGTCTGGGGTCATATAGAAATGCCCTGAGGTGCTCTAGAAGGGTCTGGGGGCTATTAGAAGCGTCCTGAGGGGGTCCAGAAGGGTCTGGGGGCCTTTTTAAAGGCCCTCAGGGGGATTATAAGGGTCTCGCGGCCTTTAGAAAGGCCCTGAGTGGCATTACAAGGGTCTGGGGTCATATAGAAAGGCTCTGAGAGGTTATAGAAGTGTCTGGGGTGGCATTAAATCCTGAAAGGCATTAAAAGGTACTGGGGGCTTTTAGATGGCTACTTAGGCAATCTAGAAGGTTCTAGGTGCCTTTACATGGGTCTTGAGGGTCATTAGAAGGGTGTCGCGGCCTTTAGAATGTCATTGAAAAGCATTAGAAGGGTCTGGGGGCTTTTAGGTGGGTCCTGAGGCAATCTAGAAGGGTCTGGGGGCCTTTACATGGGTCTTGAGGGTCATTAGAAGGGTGTGGAGGCCTTTAGAAAGGCCCTGAGGGGCTCTAGAAGGGTCTGGGTGATATTAGAAGCGTCCTGAAGGGGTCCAGAAGTGTCTGGGGGCCTTTATAAAGACCCTCAGGGGGATTATAAGGGTCTCGCTGCCTTTAGAAAGGCCCTGAGTGGCAAAAGAAGGGTCTGGGTGCCTTTAGAAATGTCCTGAGGGGCTCTAGAAGGGTCTGGGGGCCTTTAGAAAGTCCCTGATGGGCATTACAAGGGTCTGGGGTCATATAGAAAGGCCCTGAGATGTTCTAGAAGTGTCTGGGGTACTTTAGAAAGGCCCTGAGGGGCATTAGAAGGGTCTGGGGGCATTTAGAAAGGCCCTGTGGGGCATTAGAAGGGTCTGGGGGTCTTTAGAAGGGTCTTCAGGGGCTCTAGAAGGGTCTGGGGACATTTAGAAAGGCCCTGTGGGGCATTAGAAGGGTCTGGGGGCCTTTAAAATGCTCCTGAGGGGCAGTAGAATGGTCTGCGGGCCTTTAGAAGTGTCCTGAGGGGCTCTAGAATGATCTGGGGGCCTTTATAAGGGTCCTGACGGGCTCTAGAAGGGTCTGGGAACCTTTATAAAGGCCCTGAGAGGCATTAGAAGGGTCTGAAGGCCTTTAGAATGGTCCTGAAGGGCATTAGAAGGGTCTTGTGGTATTCATAATGGTCCTGAAAGGCATTAGAAGGGTCTGGGGGTTTTTAGATGGGTCCTGAGGCAATCTAGAAGGGTCTAGGAGCCTTTACATGGGTCTTGAGGGTCATTAGAAGGGTGTGGAGGCCTTTAGAAAGGCCCTGAGGGGCCCTAGAAGGGTGTGGGAGCTATTAGAAGCGTCCTGAGGGTGTCCAGAAGGGTCTGGGGGACTTTTTAAAGGCCCTCAGGGGGATTAGAAGGGTCTCGCGACCTTTAGAATGGTCCTGAGGAGGTCTAGAAGGGTCTGGGATCATATAGAAAGGCTCTGAGAGATTCTAGAAGTGTCTGGGGTACTTTCGAAAGGCCCTGAGGGGCATTAGAAGGGTCTGGGGGCCTTCAGAATGGTCTTCAGGGGCAGTATAAGGGTGTGGGGACGTTTAGAAAGGCCCTGTGGGGCATTAGAAGGGTCTGGGGGCCTTTGGAATGCTCCTGAGGGGCAGTAGAAGGGTCTGGGGACCTTTATAAAGGCCCTGACGGGCATTAGAATGGTCTGCGGGCCTTTAGAAGTGTCCTGAGGTGCTCTAGAATGGTCTGGGGGCCTTTATAAGGGTCCTGACGGGCTCTAGAAGGGTCTGGGAACCTTTATAAAAGACCTGAGGGGCATTAGAAGGGTCTGAGGGCCTTTAGAATGGTCCTGAGGGGCATTAGAACGGTCTTGTGGTCTTCATAAGGGTCCTGAAATGCATTAGAACGGTCTGAGGTCTTTTAGATGGGTCCTGAGGCAATCTAGAAGGGTCTGGGGGCCTTTACATGGGTCTTGAGGGTCATTAGAAGGGTGTGGAGGCCTGTAGAAAGGCCCTGAGGTGCTCTAGAAGGGTCTGGGGGCTATTAGAAGCGTCCTGAGGGGGTTCAGAAGGGTCTGGGGGCCTTTTTAAAGGCCCTCAGGGGGATTATATAGGTCTTGCGGCCTTTAGAAAGGCCCTGAGGGGCATTAGAAGAGTCTGGGTGCCTTTAGAAATGTCCTCAGTGGCTCTAGAAGGGTCTGGGGGCCTTTAGAAATGTCCTGTTGGGCATTAGAAGGGTATGGGGGCCTTTAGAAAGGCCCTGAGGGGCATTACAAGGGTCTGGGGGCCTTTAGAATCGTCCTGAGGGGGTCTACAATGGTCTGGAGGCATTTAAAACTGTCCTGAGAGGCTCTAGAAGGGTCTGGGTGCCTTTATAAGGGTCCTGAGGGGCATTAGAAGGGTCTGGGTGCCCTTATAAAAGCCCTGAGGGGAATTAGCAGGGTCTCGGGGACTTTAGAAGGGTCCTGAGGGGCTCTATAAGGGTCTGGGGGCCTTTAAAAGGGTCTTCAGGGGCTCTAGAAGGGTCTGGGGACATTTCGAAAGGCCCTGTGGGGCATTAAAAGGGTCTGGGAGCCTTTAGAATGCTCCTGAGGGGCAGTAGAAGGGTCTGGGGACCTTTAGAAAGGCCCTGACAGGCATTAGAATGGTCTGCGGGCCTTTAGAAGTGTCCTGAGGCGTTCTGGAATGGTCTGGGGGCCTTTATAAGGGTCCTGACGGGCTCTAGAAGGGTCTGGGAACCTTTATAAAAACCCTGAGGGGCATTAGAAGGGTCTGAGGGCCTTTAGAAAGGTCCTGAGGGGCATTAGAAGGGTCTTGTGGCCTTCATAAGGGTCCTGAAAGGCATTAGAAGGGTCTGGGGGCTTTTAGATGGGTCCTGAGGCAATCTAGAAGGGTCTAGGTGCCTTTCCAAGGGTCTTGAGGGTCATTAGAAGGGTGTGGAGGCCTTTACAAAGGCCCTGAGGGGCTCTAGAAGGGTCTGGGGGCTATTAGAAGCGTCCTGAGGTGGTCCAGAAGGGTCTGGGGGCCTTTTTAAAGGCCCTCAGGGAGATGATCAGGGTCTCGCAGCCTTTAGAAAGGCCCTGAGTGGCATTACAAGGGTCTGGGGTCATATAGAAAGGCTCTGAGAGGTTCAAGAAGTGTCTGGGGTAATTTAGAAAGGCCCTGAGGAGCATTAGAATGGTCTGGGGGCCTTTACAAGGGTCTTCAGGGGCTCTAGAAGGGTCTTGGGACCTGTAGAAAGGCCCTGTGGGGCATTATAAGGGTCTGGGGGCCTTTTATAAGAGTCTTCAGGGGCTCTAGAAGGGTCTGGGGACCTTTAGAAAGGCCCTGTGGGGCATTAGAAGGGTGTGGGGGCCTTTAGAATGCTCCTGAGGGGCCGTAGAATGGTCTTGAGACCTTTATAAAGGCCCTGACGATCATTAGAATGGTCTGCGGGAATTTAGAAGTGTCCTGAGGGGCTCTAGAATGATCTGGGGGCATTTACATGGGTCTTGAGTGTCATTAGAAGGGTGTGGAGGCCTTTAGAAAGGCCCTGAAAGGCATTAGAAGGGTCTGGGGGCTTTTAGATGGGTCCTGAGGCAATCTAGAAGGGTCTGGGGGCCTTTACATGGGTCTTGAGGGTCATTAGAAGGGTGTGGAGGCCTTTAGAAAGGCCCTGAGGGGCTCTAGAAGGGTCTGGGTGCTATTTGAAGCGTCCTGAGGGAGTCCAGAAGGGTCTGGGGGCCTTTTTAAAGGCCCTCAGGGGGATTATAAGGGTCTCGCGGCCTTTAGAAAGGCCCTGAGTGGCATTACAAGGGTCTGGGGTCATATAGAAAGGCTCTGAAAGGTTCTAGAAGTGTCTGGGGTAATTTAGAAAGGCCCTGAGGGGCATTAGAAGGGTCTGGGGGCCTTTAGAAGTGTCCTGAGGTGCATTAGAAGGGTCTGGGGGCCTTTAATAGAGTCCTTAGTGGCATTTGAATAGTCTGAGGGCCTTTAGAAAGGTCCTGAGGGGCATTAGAAGGGTCTTGTGGCCTTCATGAGGGCCCTGAAAGGCATTAGAAGGCTCTGTGGGCTTTTAGATGGGTCCTGAGGCAATCTAGAAGGGTCTGGGGGCCTTTACATGGGTCTTGATGTTCATTAGAATGGTGTGGAGGCCTTTAGAAAGGCCCTGAGGGGCTCTAGAAGGGTCTGGGGGCTATTAGAAGCGTCCTGAGGGGGTCCAGAAGGGTCTGGGGGCCTTTTTAAAGGCCCTCAGGGGGATTATAAGCGTCTCGCGGCCTTTAGAAAGGCTCTGAGTGGCATTAGAAGGGTCTGGGGGCCTTTAGAAGGGTCTTCAGGGGCTCTAGAAGGCTCTGGGAACCTTTAGAAAGGCCCTGTGGGGCATTAGAAGGGTGTGGGGGCCTTTAGAATGCTCCTGAGGGGCCGTAGAATGGTCTTGAGACCTTTATAAAGGCCCTTACGATCATTAGAATGGTCTGTGGGAATTTAGAAGTGTCCTGAGGGGCTCTAGAATGATCTGGGGGCCTTTATAAGGGTCTTGACGGGCTCTAGAAGGGTCTGGGGGCCTTTTAAAAAGTCCTGAGGGGCATTTGAATAGTCTGAGGGCCTTTAGAAAGGTCCTGAGGGACATTACAAGGGTCTTGTGGCCTTCATAAGGGTCCTGAAAGGCATTAGAAGGGTCTGGGGCTTTTAGATGGGTCCTAAGGCAATCTAGAAGGGTCTAGATGCCTTTACATGGGTCTTGAGGGTCATTAGAAGGGTTTGGAGGCCTTTAGAAAGGCCCTGAAAGGCATTAGAAGGGTCTGGGGGCTTTTCGATGGGTCCTGAGGCAATCTAGAAGGGTCTGGGGGCCTTTACATGGGTCTTGAGGGTTATTAGAAGGGTGTGGAGGCCTTTAGAAAGGCCCTGAGGGGCTCTAGAAGGGTCTGGGGGCTATTAGAAGCGTCCTGAGGGGGTCCAGAAAGGTCTGGGGGCTTTTTAAAGGCCCTCAGGAGGATTATAAGGGTCTCGCGGCCTTTAGAAAGGCCCTGAGTGGCATTAGAATGGTCTGGGTGCCTTTAGAAATGTCCTGAGGGGCTCTAGAAGGGTCTGGGGGCCTTTAGAAATGTCCTGAGGGGCATTAGAAGGGTATGGGGGCCTTTAGAAAGGCCCTGAGGGGCATTACAAGTGTCTGGGGTCATATAGAAAGGCCCTGAGAGGTTCTAGAAGTGTCTGGGGTACTTCAGAAAGGCCCTGAGGGGCATTAGAAGGGTCTGGGGGCATTTAGAAAGGCCCTGAGGGGCATTACAAGGGTCTGAGGTCATATAGAAAGGCCCTGAGAGGTTCTAGAAGCGTCTGGTGTACTTTAGAAAGGCCCTGAGGGGCATTAGAAGGGTCTGGGGGCATTTAGAATGGTCCTGAGGGGCATTAGAAGGTTCTGAAGGCCTTTAAAAGGGTCCTGATGGGCATTTGAATGGTCTGGGGGCCTTTAAAAATACCCTGAGGTGGACTAGAAGGGTCTGGGGGCCTTTAGAATCGTCCTGAGGGGCTCTAGAAGGGTCTGGGAGCCTCTAAAAGGGTCCTGACGGGCTATAGAAAGATCCGGGGTCCTTTCGAAATGTCCTGAGGTGATCTAAAAGTGTCTCGGGTCCTTTCGAAGGGTCCTGATGGGCATTAGACGGGTCTGGGGGCCTTTAGAAATGCCGTGAGGGGCATTAGAAAGGTCTGGGGCCTTTTAGAAGGGTCTTGAGGGGATCTAGAAGGGCCTGGGGGCCTTTAGAAGTGTCCTGAGCGGCTATAGAAGTGTCTGGGGGCCTTTAGAAAGGCCCTGAGGGGCACTAGAAGGGTCAGGGAGCCGTTAGAAGGATGTTGAGGGGCTCTTGAAGGGTCTGCGGGCCTTTAGAATGGACCTTAGGTGCTCTAAAAGAGTCTGGGGGCCTTTTGAATGGTCCTGAGGGGCTCTAGAAGGGTCTGGGGACCTTTAGAAATGCCCTGAGGGGCATTAGAAGGGTCTGGGGGCCTTTAGAAAGGCCCTGAGGGGCATTAGAAGGGTCTGGGGGTATTTATAATGGTCTTGAGGGGGTCTAGAAGGGTCTGGAGGCATTTAAAACTGTCCTGAGAGGCTCTAGAATGGTCTGGGGGCCTTTAGAATGCTCCTGAGGGGCAGTAGAAGGGTCTGGGGACCTTTATAAAGGCCCTGACGGGCATTAGAATGGTCTGTGGGCCTTTAGAAGTGTCCTGAGGGGCTCTTAAATGGTCTGGGGGCCTTTATAACGGTCCTGACGGGCTCTAGAAGGGTCTGGGAACCTTTATAAATGCCCTGAGGGGCATTAGAAGGGTCTGAGGGCCTTTAGAAAGGTCCTGAGGGGCATTAGAAGGGTCTTGTGGCCTTCATAAGAGTCCTGAAATTCATTAGAAGGGTCTGGGGGCTTTTAGATGGGTCCTGAGGCAATCTAGAAGGGTCTAGGGGCCTTTACATGGGTCTTGAGGGTCATTAGAAGGGTGTGGAGGCCTTTAGAAAGGCCCTGAGGGGCTCTAGAAGGGTCTGGTGGCTATTAGAAGCGTCCTGAGGGGGTCCAGAAGGGTCTGGGGGCCTTTTTAAAGGCCCTCAGGGGGATTATAAGGGTCTCGCGGCCTTTAGAAAGGCCCTGAGTGGCATTACAAGGGTCTGGGGTCATATAGAAAGGCCCTGAGAGGTTCTAGAAGTGTCTGGGGTACTTTATAAAGGCCCTGAAGGACATTAGAAGGGTCTGAAGGCCTTTAGAAGGGTCCTGAGGGGCATTAGAAGTGTCTGAAGGCCTTTAAAAGGGTCCTGAGAGGCATTTGTATGGTCTGGGGGCCTTTAGAAAGGCTATGAGGTGGATTAGAAGGGTCTGGGGTCCTTTAGAATCGTCCTGAGTGGCTCTAGAATGGTCTGGGGGCCTTTATAACGGTCCTGACGGGCTCTAGAAGGGTCTGGGAACCTTTATAAATGCCCTGAAGGGCATTAGAATGGTCTGAGGGTCTTTAGAAAGGTCCTGAAGGGCATTAGAAGGGTTTGGAGGCTTTTATAAGTGTCCTGAAAGGCATTACAAGGGTCTGGGGGCTTTTAGAAGGGTCAAGTGCAATCTAGAAGGGTCTGGGGGCCTTTACATGGGTCTTGAGGGTCATTAGAAGGGTGTGCAGGCCTTTAGAAAGGCCCTGAGGGGCTCTAGAAGGGTCTGGGGGCTATTAGAAGCGTCCTGAGGGGGTCCAGAAGGGTCTTGGGGCCTTTTTAAAGGCGCTCAGGGGGATTATAAGGGTCTCTCGGCCTTTAGAAACGCCCTGAGTGGCATTAGAAGGGTCTGGGTGCCTTTAGAAATGTCCTGAGGAGCTCTAGAAGGGTCTGGGGGCCTTTAGAAATGTCCTGAGGTGCATTAGAAGGGTCAGGGGGCCTTTAGAAAGGCCCTGAGGGGCATTAGAAGGGTCTGGGGTCATATAGAAAGGCCCTGAGAGGTTCTAGAAGTGTCTGGGGTACTTTAGAAATGTCCTGAGGAGATTTAGAAGGGTCTGGGGGCCTTTAGAAGGCTCCTGAGGGGCATTAGAAGGGTCTGTGGGCTTTTAGAATGGTCCTGAGGGGGTCTAGAAGGGTCTGCAGGCATTTAAAACTGTCCTGAGAGGCTCTAGAAGGGTCTGGGTGCGTTTATAAGGGTCCTGAGGGGCATTAGAAGGGTCTGGGTGCCCTTTTAAAAGCCCTGAGGGGAATTAGCAGGGTCTGGGGGAGTTTAGAAGGGTCCTGAGGGGCTCTATAAGGGTTAGGGGGCCTTTAGAAGGGTCTTCAGGGGCTCTAGAAGGGTCTGGGGACCTTTAGAAATGTCCTGAGGTGCATTAGAAGGGTATGGGGGCCTTTAGAAAGGCCCTGAGGTGCATTACAAGGGTCTGGGGTCATATAGAAAGGCCCTGAGAGGTTCTAGAAGTGTCTGGGGTACTTTGGAAAGGCCCTGAGGGGCATTAGAAGGGTATGGGGGCTTTTAGAAGGGTCCTGAGGGGCATTAGAAGGGTCTGGAAGCCTTTAGAATGGTCCTGAGGGGGTCTAGATGGGTCTGGGGGCCTTTACATGGGTCTTGAAAGTCATTAGAATGGTGTGGAGGTCTTTAGAAAGGCCCTGAAAGGCTATAGAAGGGTCTGGGGGTATTAAGATGGGTTCTGAGGCAATCTGGAAGGGTCTGGGGTTCTTTACATGGGTCTTGAGGGGCATTAGAAGGGTCTGAGTGTATTTAGAAAGGTCCTGAGGGGCATTAGAAGGGTCTTGTGGCCTTTATAAGGGTCCTGAAAGGCATTAGAAGGGTCTGGGGGGCTTTAGATGGGTCCTGAGGCAATCTCGATGGGTCTGGGGCCCTTTACATGGGTCTTGAGGGTCGTTAGAGGGTTCTGGGGTCCTTTAGATAGTCACTGAGTGGCATTAGAAGGGTCCGGGGGCATTTATAAAGGTCCTGAGGGGCATTAGAATGGTCTGGGTGCCTTTAGAAAGGCCCTGAAAGGCATTAGAATGCTCTGGGGGCTTTTAGTTTGGTCCTGAGGCAATCTAGAAGGGTCTAGGGGCCTTTACATGGGTCTTGGGTGTCATTAGAAGGGTGTGGAGGCCTTTAGAAAGGACCTGAGGGGCTCTAGAAGGGTGTGGGGGCTATTAGAAGCGTCCTGAGGGGGTCCAGAAGGGTCTGGGGGCCTTTTTAAAGGCCCTCAGGGGGATTATAAGGGTCTCGCGGCCTTTAAAAATGTACTGAATGGCATTACAAGGGTCTGGGGTCATATAGAAAGGCCCTGAGATGTTCTAGAATTTTCTGGGGTACTTTAGAAAGGCCCTGAGGGGCATTAGAAGGGTCTGGGGGCCTTTAGAAGGGTCCTGAGGGGCATTAGAATGGTCTGGGGGCTTTTAGAAGGGCTCTGAGGGGCATTTGAATGGTCTGAGGGCGTTTAGAAAGGCCCTGAGATGTTCTAGAAGTTTCTGGGCTACTTTAGAAATGTCCTGAGGGGCTCTAGAAGGGTCTGGGGGCCTCTAGAAGGGTCCTGAGGGGCTCTAGAAAGATCTGGGTTCCTTTAGAAATGTCCTGAGGTGCTCTTAAAGTGTCTCGGGGCCTTTCGAATGGTCCTGAGGGGCATTAGAAGGGTCTGGGTGCCTTTAGAAATGTCCTGAGGGGCTCTAGTAGGGTCTGGGGGCCTTTAGAAATGTCCTGAGGGGCATTAGAAGGGTCTGGGGGCCTTTAGAAGTGTCCTGAGGGGCATTAGAAGGGTCTGGGGGCCTTTAGAATGGTCCTGAGGGGCATTAGAAGGGTCTGGGGGCCTTTACATGGGTCTTGAGGGTCATTAAAAGGGTGTGGAGGTCTTTAGAAAGGCCCTGAAAGGCTAGAGAAGGGTCTGGGGGCTTTTAGATAGGTTCTGAGGCAATCTGGAAGGGTCTGGGGGTCTTTACATGGGTCTCGAGGGGCATTAGAAGGGTCTGAGTGCCTTTAGAAAGGTCCTGAGGGGCATTAGAAGGGTCTTGTGGCCTTTATAAGGGTCCTGAAAGGCATTAGAATGGTCTGGGGGGCTTTAGATGGGTCCTGAGGCAATCTAGATGGGTCTGGGGGCCTTTACATGGGTCTTGAGGGTCATTAGAGGGGTCTGGGGTCCTTTAGATAGTCCCTGAGTGGCATTAGAAGGGTCCGGGGGCCTTTAGAAAGGTCCTGAGGGGCATTAGAATGGTCTGGGTGCCTTTAGAAAGATCCTGACAGGCTCTAGAAGGGTCTGGGGCCTTTAGAAGCATCCTGATGGGCTGTAGAAGGGTCTGGGGGCCTTTCGAAGGGTCCTGATGGGTTCTAGAAAGATCTTGGGGCCTTTAGGAATGTCGTGAGTGGCTCTAGAAGGGTCTGGGGGCCTTTAGAAGGTTTCTGAGGGGCATTTGAATGGTCTGGGGTCCTTTAGAAATGCCCTGAGGTGCATTAGAAGGGTCTGAGGGCTTTAGAAAGGCCCTGAGGGTCTGCAGAAGGGTCTGGGTGCCTTTCGAATGGTCCTGAAGGGCTCTAGAAAGGTCTGATGTTTTTTAGAAGGGTCTTGAGTGGCTCTAGAAGGGTCTGGCGGCTGTAGAATGGTCCTGAGGTGCTCTAGAAGGGTCTGGGGCCCTTTAGAACAATCTAGAGGGGCTCTAGAAGCGTCTGGGGTCCTTTAAAAGGGTCCTGAGGGGCTCTAGAAGGGTCTGGGGTCCTTTAGAAGGGCCTTGAGGGGCGTTAGATGGGTCTGGGGGCCTTTAGAAACACCCTGAGTGGCTCTAGAATGGTCTGGGGATCTTTTGAAATGGCCTTGAGGGGCTCCAGAAGTGTCTGGGTGCCTTTAGAAAGGTCTTGTGTGCCTCTAGAAGGGTCTGGGGGTCTTTACAATGGATCTGAGTGGCTCTAGGGGAGTCTGGGGGCCTTTAGAAAGGTCCTAAAGGGCTCTAGTGTGGTCTGGGTGCTATTTGAAAGGCCCTGAAGGGCATTAGATGGGTCTGGCGACCTTTAGAAAAGCCCTGAGGGGCATTAGAAGGGTCTGGGTGCCTTTGGATGGATCTGAGGGGCATTAGAAGGTTCTGGGGGCCTTTAGAAGGGTCCTGAGGGGCTCTGGAAGGGTCTCGGGGCCATTTGAAGCGTCTTGAGGGGCTCTAGAAGGGTCTGGGTGCCTTTAGAAAGGTCTTGAGGGGATCTAGAGGAGTCTGGAGGCCTTTAGATAGGTCGTGAACTGCTCTAGAGGGGTCTGGGGGCCTTTAGAATGACCCTGAATGGCATTAGATGGGTCTGGGTGCCCTTAGAAAAGTCCTAAGGGGCATTAGAAGCTCTGGGCTCCTTTAGAAAGGCCCTAAGGGGCATTAGAAGGGTCTTGGGGCCTTTAGAAATGCCCTGAAAGGCTCTAGAAGGGTCTGGGGTCCTTTAGAAATGCCCTGAGGGGCTCTACAAGAGTCTGGGCGCCTGTAGAAGGGTCCTGAGGGGCTCTAGAATGGTTTGGGGACCTTTATAAAGGACCTGAGGAGCTCTAGAAGGGTCTGGGGGCCTTTAAAAGAGTCCTGAGGGGCTCTAGAAGCGTCTTCGGGCCTTTAGAATGGTCTTGAGGGGAATTACCAGGGTCTGGGGGCCTTTAGAAGGGTTCTGAGGGGCATTACAAGGGTCTGGGTACCGTTAGAAAGGTCCTGTGAGGTCTAGAAAGGTCTGTGGGCCTTTGAAGGGTCCTGACAGGTTCTATAAATGTCTGGGGGCCTTTAGAAGGGTCCTGAGGGGCATTAGAAGGGTCTGGGGGTCTTTAGAAGGGTCTTGAGGGTCTCTAGATGGGTCTGGGGGCCTTTAGAATGGCCGTTAGGGGTCCTAGAAGAGTCTGGGGGCCTTTAGATAGGTCCTGAAGGGCTCTAGTGTGGTCTGAGGTCCTTTATAAAGGCCCTGAGGGTCATTAGATGAGTCTTGGGACCTTTAGAAGGTCTTGAGGGGCATTAGAAGGGTCTGGGGTCCTTTAGAAAGACCCTGAGTTGCATTACAAGGGTCTGGTGTCCTTTAGAAGGGTCCTGAGGGGCTCTAGAAGAGTCTGGGGGCCTTTAGAAGTGTCTTGAGGGGCTCTAGAAGGGTTTGGGGTCCTTTAGAAAGGACCTGAAGGTCTCTAGAAGGGTCTGGGGGCTTTTAGATATGTTCTGAGGGGCTCTAAATGGGTCTGGGTGCCATTAGAAGGGTCCTGAGGGGCTCTAGAAGAATCTGGGAGCCTTTAGAAAGGACTTGAGGGGCTCTAGAAGGGTCTGGGGGCCTTTAGAATGGGCCTGAGGGGCTCTAGAAGAGTGTTGGGGTCGTTAGAAGGGTCCTGAAGGGCATTAGATGGGTCTGGGGTCCTTAAGAAGGGTCCTGAGGGGCTCTGGAAAAGTCTGGGGTCCCTTTGAATCGTCTTGAGGGGCTCTAGAAGGGTCTGTCGGCCTTTAGAATGGTCCTGACGGGCTCTAGAAGGGTCTGGGAACCTTTATAAATGCCCTGAGGGGCATTAGAATGGTCTGAGGGCCTTTTGAAGGGTTCTGAGGGGCATTAGAATGGGGCGCACCCACCCTCCCCGAGCACCCACCCCAAACATTCACCCGTTAGCAATTAAGCACCCACCCCAAACATTCACCCATCAAGCAATTAAGCACCCACCCAGCGACAAAACAAATTAATTACATAGCCAAGCCCCCAGATAACACTCCTCAAAAAAACCTCTCAAAAACAATGCCTAAAAGAGAAAGCACTCAATCAAAACACACACACAAAAAAACAAAAAAGAAACTAAAAGAAGAAATTTTCAACTCAGACAGCCACCATGTTTAAATCCGGCATCCACCATTTTGAAGCCAACTCCCGCCATTTTGAGATCGGGCAGCCACCATTTTTGAATCGGGTGGCGGCCATTTTGAAGCCAACTCCCGCCATTTTGAGGTCGGGCAGCCGCCATATTTGAATCGGGCGGAGGCCATTTTGAAGCCGACTCCCGCCATTTTGAGTTCAGGCGGCAGCCATTTTTGAATCGGGCGACGGCCATTTTGACGAAGATTCCAGCCATTTTGAGGCCCCCAGACCATTCTAGAGCCCCTCAGATCCTTTCTAAAGGCTCCCAGACTCTTCTAGACCCCTCAGGACTTTTGTAACGGCCCCCAGACCCATCTAGAGCCCCTCTGACATTTCTAAAAGCCCCCAGACCCTTCTAGAGCCCCTCAGGACCATTTTAAAGGCCCCCAGACCCTTCTAATCCACCTCAGGGCCTTTCTAAAGGCCCCCAGACCATTCAAATGCCCCTCAGGACCCTTTTAAAGGCCCCCAGACCATTCTAATGCACCTCAGGGCCTTTCTAAAGGCCCCCAGACCATTCAAATGCCCCTCAGAACCCTTCTAAAGGCCCCCAGACCCTTCTAATGCCCCTCAGGGCATTTCTAAATACCCCAGACACTTCTAGAACCTCTCAGGGCCTTTCTATATGACCCCAGACCCTTGTAATGCCACTCAGTGCCTTTCTAAAGGCCGCGAGACCCTTATAATCCCCCTGAGGGCCTTTAAAGAGGCCCCCAGACCCTTCTGGACCCCCTCAGGATGCTTCTATTAGCCCCCAGACCCTTCTAGAGCCCCTCAGGGCCTTTCTAAAGGCCTCCACACCCTTCTAATGACCCTCAAGACCCATGTAAAGGCCCCTAGACCCTTCTAAATTGCCTCAGGACCCATCTAAAAGCCCCCAGACACTTCTAATGCCTTTCAGGACCCTTATGAAGGCCACAAGACCCTTCTAATGCCCCTCAGGTGCTTTCTAAAGGCCCTCAGACCCTTCTAATGCCCCTCAGGGCATTTATAAAGGTTCCCAGACCCTTCTAGAGCCCCTCAGGACCATTATAAAGGCCCCCAGACTCTTTTAGAGCCCCTCAGGGCCATTCTAAATGCCACAGACCCTTCAAGAGCCCCTCAACATCCTTCTAAGGGCTCCCTGACCCTTCTAGAGCCCCTCAGGGCCTTTCCAAAGGCCCCCAGACCCTTCTAGAGACCCTCTGGACATTTCTAAAGGCCCCCAGACCCTTCTAGATCCCCTCAAGACCCTCCTAAAAGGCCCCAGACCTTTCTAATGCCCCTCAGGGCATTTCTAAAGGACCCCAGACCCATCTAATGCCCCTCAGGACCCTTCTAAATGCCCTGAGACATTTTAGAGCACCTCAGGACATTTCTAAAGGAACCCAGATCTTTCTAGAGCGCCTCAGGACGATTCTTAAGGCCCCCAGACCCTTCTAATCAACCTCAGGGCCTTTCTAAAGGCCCCCAGACCATTCAAATGACCCTCAGAACCCTTCTAAAGGCCCCCAGACCCTTTTAATGCCCCTCAGGACCCTTCTAAAGGCCCCCAGACCCTTCTAATGCCCCTCAGGGCCTTTCTAAAGTATCCCAGACATTTCTAATGCCTTTCAGGGCCTTTCTAAAGGTCTCCACACCCTTCTAATGACCCTCAAGACCCATGTAAAGGCCCCAAGACCCTTCTAGATTGCCTCAGGACCCATCTAAAAGCCCCCAGACCCTTCTAAAGCCTTTCAGGACCTTTATGAAGGGCACAAGACCCTTCTAATGCACCTCAAGACCTTTCTAAAGGCTTTCAGACCCTTCTAATGCCCCTCGGGGCTTTTATAAAGGTTCCCAGACCCTTCTAGAGCCACTCAGGACCCTTATAAAGGCCCCCAGACCATTCTAGAGACCCTCAGGACACTTCTAAAGGCCCGCAGACCAATCTAATGCCATTCAGGGCCTTTATAAAGGTCCCCAGACCCTTCTACTGCCCCTCAGGAGCATTCTAAAGGCCACCAGACCCTTCTAATGCCACACAGGGCCTTTCTAAAGGTCCCCAGACCCTTCTAGAGGCCCTGAAGACCCTTCTAAAGGCCCCCAGACCCTTATAGAGCCCCTCAGGACCCTTCTAAAGTCCCCCAGACCCTGCTAATTCCCCTCAGGGCTTTTATAAGGGCACCCAGACCCTTCTAATGCCCCTCAGGACCCTTATAAAGGCACCCAGACCCTTCTAGAGCCTCTCAGGACAGTTTTAAATGCCTCCAGACCCTTCTAGACCCCCTCAGGACCATTCTAAAGGCCCCCAGACACTTCTAATGCCCCTCAGGACATTTCTAAAGGCCCCCAGACCCATCTAATGCCCCTCAGGGCCTCTCTAAATTACCCCAGACACTTCTAGAACCTCTCAGAGCCTTTCTATATGACACCAGACCCATGTAATGCCACTCAGGGCCTTTCTAAAGGCCGCGAGACCCTTATAATCCCCCTGAGGGCCTTTAAAAAGGCCCCCAGACCATTCTGGACCCCCTCAGGATGCTTCTAATAGCCCCCACACCCTTCTAGAGCCCCTCAGGGAATCTATGGAATCATAGAACAACCAGGTTGGAAGAGACCCACTGGATCATCGAGTCCAACTGTTCCTGTCAAACAGTAAACATTGCCCCTCGGCACCTTGTCCATCTGTGCCTTAAACACCTCCAGGGAAGATGAATCAACCTCCTCCCTGGGCAGCCTCTGACACTGCCCAATGACCCTTTCCATGAAAAAGTTTTCCTAATCTCCAGCCTAAATCTCCCCTGGTGGAGCTTGAGGCCACTCCCTCTCGTCCTGTCCCCAGTCACTTGGGAGAAGGGGCCAGCTCCCTCCTCTCCACAACTTACTTTCAGTTAATTGTAGAGAGCAATGAGGTCTCCCCTCAGCTTCCTCTCCTCCAGGATCAACACCCCCAGCTCTCTCAGCTGTTCCTTATAAGGCCTTTTCTCCCGCCCCTTTACTAGCTTTGTTGCTCTTCTCTGAACTTTCTCCGGAGCCTCAACATCCTTCTTGTGGTGAGGGGCCCAGAAGCGAACACAGGATTCAAGAATCGGTCTCACCATTGCTGAGTACAGAGGGAGAACAACCTCCCTGGAGTCCAATTGTATGAGGTTTAACAAGGCCAAACACCAGGTCCTGCTTCTATGATTCTACGTGTTACATAATCACATTCTCATGCACCATTTAGATAGAATTGAGCATTGATCTCTCTCATACAGTAGCAAAATCGCAGAGACTGAGCTATTTCTCAGCAGCCAATGAAGCAGCAAACTCTAAAGGGCATTTTCAACTTTTTGTTATTGGTCCTATTCTTGCCCTTCTCCCAACAACCTTAACATTGCATGCAGCCCCATCTTTTGTGTAGTCATCAGGCTAGTCATCACCCTACGCAGAGCTACAGACTGGGAGAAGCCTGGCTGGAAAACTGCCAGGAGGAGAGGGACCTGGGGGTGTCAGTCGACAGCTGACTGACCATGAGCCAGCAGTGTGCCCAGAAGGCCAATGGCATCCTGGCTTGTGTCAGAAATGGTATGACCAGCAGGTCCAAGGAGGTGATTCTCCCTCTGTACTCAGCACTGGTGAGGCCGCTCCTTGAATCCTGCGTTCAGTTCTGGACCTCTCAGCAAGGATGTTGAGGTTCTGGAGCGAGTCAAGAGAAGAGCCACGAAGCCGGTGAAGGGACTGGAGGACAGGCCCTATGAGGAGCAGCTGAGAGAGCTGGGGTTGTTTAGCCTGGAGAAGAGGAGGCTGAGAGGAGACCTCATTGTTCTCTGCAACTACCTGAAGGGAGGATGCAGAGAGGAGGGAGCTGGGCTCTTCTCCCAAGGGACAGGGGACAGGACAAGAGGGAATGACCTCAAGCTCCACCAGGGGACATTTAGGCTGGAGATTAGGAGGAAGTTTTTCACACAGGGGGTCATTGGGCAGCGTCAGAGGCTGCCCAGGGAGGGGATTGACTTGCCTTCCCTGGAGGTGTTTAAGGCACAGGTGGATGAGGTCTTGAGGTACTCGGTTTAGCATTTGATAGGAAGGGTTGGACTAGAAGATCCGATGGGCCCCTTCCAACCTGGTTGTTCTATGATTCTGTGATAATGTCCAGGCTGAGAAGAACAATAAAACGGTCACAGAGAAGCTAACTATAACAGCAGACTCCAGACATAAGAGGAAAGGCTCTGAAACTCCTACATTTCCATCAAGGACAGAGACAGCCTGTGCTTCTATCGGCTGAGTTGCGGCCCTTCCTCTCACAGAACTAACTCGATATGACCACTGCCGTGACATCATTAGTCAGGCTCCAGTTTCAGGGGCCGTGAATCCCAGGCACATACAAAAAGCAAGTCAGCTCGGGCCCCGTGCCTCTGAGTTACAGAGCGCTGGGCCAGGTAGGAGGAGAGGGGAAGAAAATGCCCTAAAGCTCTACTACTTCAGACATCTTGAAGATATCAACACACAGACTTTTTCCACAGCAGTTCTCTGAGCAGAAGCTTAGAGGAACATTTCAGCCTAAGAGTGTTATAAAGCTACATGTATACGTAAAAAAGAGCTGACTAGTTTGAAAGGCACAAGGAGCCCTACAGACAGGCAGAGGATTATAGAAAAGGGCAGGGACTAGCACAAAGATTCAGAAACAGTAAGAGGAGTAAAGGGGAGCGTCAAGATACAGAGTGAATGTAGAAGCTGGAACAGCAACAGTGAGCAATACAAAGGGATAGAGAAAGAAAAAGAGAGATGGAAAGAGAGAAAAAAAGAGAGAAAGAAAAGCAAAGCATTTTCAGGTGCAGAGAAAGAACAAACTGCAAGGATCAAACCAGTGAAATTGTAGGGGGAAAGAATGAGAAATACAGAATAGGACAAAGATGGAAAAGAAAAAAAAAAAAAGCGTGGGCAGAGAACAGATGCTGAAGACTGGGAAAAGGAGAGAAAAGAGCACAGAGAAATAAAAGGGCAGGGTTATAGGGATCCCAGGAGACAAAAATTGTAGCAGCAGCACAATAAATGAAAGGAACCAAAAAGTCCACCTTTAAAAAGTTTGCTATCTCCTCCCATCACTGTCGCAACAAGCAGCAGAGCAGGGAAAGCACACATACTATTATTTCTCATAAGGATGCTTTCAGGCATAGTAACAGCAGGGCTCTTGCCGAGAATGTAAAGGAGAGTCAATCAAATGCAGCTGCTCCCCAGACCATATTTATACCTTTGAGAGAGTTCGCCCCACCCCATTCACAGGTGATGCTTGTGAAGGCCCAGGGTGTATATAAGCCCCAGGCCTTGCCTGGGGAGGTCATTCAGCCTCTGGTTTCCCTTGAGATTGGAGCTCTGCTGGTGTTTTAACTCCTTGTGTCGGATGAGGGCTGGAATGGTAAGGGTTTTTTTTTTGGTTTTTAATAGCACTTTGTCTGTGAGGCAACTTGTTGCTATTCTTCATTCTGGGCAGGGGGGTGGGGGATGGTGATGCATTCATCCTAGAGTATCTCCAGTTTGTTGCTGGCAGCATATGGGGGATAAAAATTTGTTAGCTAGGGCACTGCTTTTCTTGAATTGAGCTCCTAAAGCCTGCAGCCGTCTCATATTTTGATGCTGTACTTTTCTGTTTCTTTTTTTCTTGTAGATGCTGAAGAGGGAGCCGGTGACTACACGATTATTTCCATAAGCAGACCTGACTTGAGCAGCTTTGGCCAAGGAGAGCTTCAGCGGTGGCCTTCTGCAAGCTGAGTTGAGGGGACAGAGTCGATAAGCGGGAGGTGGCTTGGGGATAGCAGCCCTAGGCGTGGTGGGTGAGGAGGGTAGTTTCTGCTAGTCTCTGGAGCCACGGAGGGGGATAACCAAAACAGCGTGGGAGAAGCCATCGGAGCAGTAGCCGAGGGGGTTGAATGCTGAGGAAGCAGAGCTTAATGTTTGAGTTTGGTTGCAGACTAGCTTGGCTTGGCTGTGCTCTGCAGTCGAGGCAGCGCGAGCAAAAGCAGGCAAGAGGTTTGGAATTCTTTGGTTATTGCAGAGAGTCAGGGACTGGGCTAGTAACATTGTGGGGAAAATGAAAAAAAACAAAACAAACCCGCAGGCTGGGAAAAAAGATGAAAAAGGAAAAAAGAACTATGGACACAAGACAGATACTAAAGACTGGGGGGAAGCGGGGCGGGGTGGGGAGAAAGAGAAAACAACACAGAAAAATAAGAGTATGGTTATAGGGGTGCCAGAAAATAAAAATTGTATTGCAGTACAGTAAATGAAAGGAACCGAAAAGTCTAGCTCTAAGATCTTTGCTATCTAGTCACCTTACCGTCACGAGAAGCGGCATCGCAATGAAAGCTTGCATACTGTTATTTCTGATAAGAATGCTTTTGGGCATAATAACGGCATAGTTCTTAGCAAAAATGTAAGGTATAGTCAGTAAAACACAGGTGCTCCCCATTTCCTATTTATACCTTTGAGATAGTTCACCCCACCCCCTTCACAGGTGATGTGCATGAAGGCCCAGGGTGTATATAAGCCCCAGGCCTTGCCCACAGAGTTCATTCGGCCTCTGGCTTCCCTCGAGGTCAGAGCTCTGCCGCCGCTTTACCTTCTTGCGGCCGATGAGGGTGTGCTGGAAAGGTAAGCTTATTTTTTTTTCTTTTACAGTGCTTTGTCTTTGTTTAGCATTTCTGGTTATGGGGTCAGTTCTGGGTGTTCCTCATTCTGTGGGGTCGATGTTTTTATCCTAGAATCTCTGCAGTTTGTAGTTGGCTCCTTACGGGACATAACAATTTAGATTTTAGTACACTTGCCTAGAGGAGTAAGTCGATTCCGTGGGTCGGTAGATGATGCAAGGGACCAGGGGAACCCTGGGAAAGGCTGAGAAGTACAGCTCTCGAGGAATATCAGCTCATAAGGGTCAAGGGATTAAAATATAGTGCAGGTTCTGTTAGGAAAAACCAGAGTTCTTTGTCTGATTTTTCAGGGGTGCGGAAGGACTTTAATGGTTTGGAACTGGGAAAGGAAGATAGCTTCATCAGACTTTCTCGGATCGGTTTGGCGGTCAGATGCAAGCGTCATTCAGGTTTCTGTCGTTCCAGTCTCTCTGCAGCCAGTAGGAGGTAACGATGCGATTGAGACACAGATTCAGACACGAGGTATGGATTATTTGGACTCTCGTGTGGCAATTGCCAGTTTGCATATCGGAGGAATTTGATCTCGAGAAGTTTCGGTCGCCTTAAAAATGTAATCTCTGGGACTGAGATCTCTGCTCCCTCGTCCCTTCTACTTATTGCATTGTTCGAGTGACTTATTTGCACCCGTCCCGTCTTTATCTGTCTGAATATCGGATACTTTGCTACTTGAAAGTATGGATTTGCTGCCTATCTGCAGCGCAGGATTCCGTCCTTGTCTTCCACTGTATTTCTCAGGGAAGAGGACGGTCATCGTTTTGCCTCGTAACAGTTAACAGCTGAGCGATCATTCCTCATCCGGTCTGTGGGCACACGAGCCTCCCTCGTTTAGAAGAGCTTGGGATTTTTCCAAACTTACCGGGGAGATTTGCTCTATTATCGCTCACAGCGGTCGGAACCTCGTTCCTGTTATCCATTGTGTGGATTTTTATGTTCATAGACTTTCCAGTTTAGGTCTTAAAGGAGTCAGTTCCCACCGTTGTGAACTTTTCATCGGCTGCTTGCCTTTGTCCTTCCAGTGTCCATTACTGTCTGGTAAGTGTTCTGATTTTTTAGGTCTTCTGTGTCGATTCTTTTTGAGAACCGGTAAAGGTTGTAATTTTTCAAGTTCTTTTTGTTTACTGCTGTAACTAAAGTCTAGTAAAATTCCTAGAATTTTGATCCGCACAGCTCATCTGTCTTTTGTCCCGGCTATCGGCACTACTATGTTCCTGTAACGGGAGCGGCGGAGAGAAGAGGTAAGCGGACCGTGTGGCATTTTGGCGTGCCTGTGAGGTAGTTGGGCTCACTCTTAAGGGGCTGGCGGCGAGGAGGAAACTAAGGATGTCTCGAAGAGTAAAGTAGTAGCATTTATTATCTCGATTATGTACGGAACCTTTGGTTTGGCAGGTGCCCTGACAGTTTTGCAGCGGGTTTAGTACAAGATGTCGGCAGTGAGCAGTGTGATGCTGACTTAGCACTCTGTTTGCTGTCTCTTTTTTTTTTTTTTGTGTGTGTGTGTATTATAGTCCAGGACAATGTGATAGTGCAGGATTTTTCCAGTTACTTGATGCAGTTAGAGGTTTTTTGCCTGGGATGGCTTTGGGTCCTCGGTCCTCAGGAAGTTAAGAGGGCTGTGGTTTTTGCCGGGAAGAGGGCAGAATGTCGAGAGCAGCAAGGAGGAGATTTAGCGTAGGGTAGAAGGTTGCGCGGGGAGAGTTTGCCTCGTTACAGATTTGGAGAAGGGTTTAATTTTCAGCCCCAAGCTAGCGTGCGCCAGGCAGGGCAGTTCCAGCCTGTATCTGTCTTTCAGGACCCTTATAAAGGCCACAAGACCCTTCTAATGCCCCTCAGGACCTTTCTAAAGGCCCTCAGACCCTTCTAATGCCCCACAGGGCCTTTCTAAAGGCCGCGAGACCCTTATAATCCCCCTGAGGGCCTTTAAAAAGGCCCCCAGACCCTACTGGACCCCCTCATGACGCTTCTAATAGCCCCCAGACCCTTCTAGAGCCCCTCAGGGCCTTTCTAAAGGCCTCCACACCCTTCTAATGACCCTCAAGACCCATGTAAAGGCCCCCAGACCCTTCTAGATTGCCTCAGGACCCATCTAAAAGCACCCAGACCCTTCTAATACCTTTCAGGGCCTTTCTAAAGGCCTCCACACCCTTCTAATGACCCTCAAGACCCATGTAAAGGCCCCTAGACCCTTCTAGATTGCCTCAGGACCCATCTAAAAGCCCCCAGACCCTTCTAATGCCTTTCAGGGCCTTTCTAAAGGCCTCCACAACCTTCTAATGACCATCAAGACCCATGTAAAGGCCCCTAGACCCTTCTAGATTGCCTCAGGACCCATCTAAAAGCCCCCAGACCCTTCTAATGCCTTTCAGGACCCTTATGAAGGACACAAGACCCTTCTAATGCCCCTCAGGACATTTCTAAAGGCCCTCAGACCCTTCTAGTGCCCCTCAGGGCATTTATAAAGGTTCCCAGACCCTTCTAGAGCCTGTCAGGACCCTTCTAAAGGCCCCCAGACCATTCTAGAGCCCCTCAGGACACTTCTAAAGGCCCGCAGACCATTCTAATGCCCGTCAGGGCCTTTCTAAAGGTCCCAAGACCCTTCTACTGCCCCTCAGGAGCATTCTAAAGGCCCCCAGACCATTCTAATGCCCCTCAGGACATTTCTAAAGGCCCCCAGACCCTTCTAGAGCCCCTCAGGACATTTCTAAAGGCACCCAGACCCTTCTAATGCCACTCAGGGCCTTTCTAAAGGCCGCGATACCCTTATAATCCCCCTGAGGGCCTTTAAAAAGGCCCCCAGACCCTTCTGGACCCTTTCAGGACGCTTCTAATAGCCCCCAGACCGTTCTAGAGCCCCTCAGGGCCTTTCTAAAGGCCTCCACACCCTTCTAATGACCCTCAAGACCCATGTAAAGGCCCCCAGACCCTTCTAGATTGCCTCAGGATCCATCTAAAAGCCCCCAGACCCTTCTAATGCATTTCAGGACCCTTATGAAGGCCACAAGACCCTTCTAATGCCCCTCAGGACCTTTCTAAAGGCCCTCAGACCCTTCTAATGCCCCTCAGGGCATTTATAAAGGTTCCCAGACCCTTCTAGAGCCTGTCAGGACCCTTATAAAGGCCCCCAGACCATTCTAGAGCACCTCAGGACACTTCTAAAGGCCCGCAGACCATTCTAATGCCCGTCAGGGCCTTTCTAAAGGTCCCAAGACCCTTCTACTGCCCCTCAGGAGCATTCTAAAGGCCCCCGGACCCTTCTAATGCCCCTCAGGACATTTCTAAAGGCCCCCAGACCCTTCTAGAGCCCCTCAGGACATTTCTAAAGGCACCCAGACCCTTCTAATGCCACTCAGGGCCTTTCTAAAGGCCGCGAGACCCTTATAATCCCCCTGAGGGCCTTTAAAAAGGCCCCCAGACCCTTCTGGACCCCCTCAGGACGCCTCTAATAGCCCCCAGACCCTTCTAGAGCCCCTCAGGGCCTTTCTAAAGGCCTCCACACCCTTCTAATGACCCTCAAGACCCATGTAAAGGCTCCCAGACCCTTCTAGATTGCCTCAGGACCCATCTAAAAGCCCCCAGACCGTTCTAATGCCTTTCAGGGCCTTTATAAATGCCTCCACACCCTTCTAATGACCCTCAAGAAACATGTAAAGGCCCCTAGACCCTTCTAGATTGCCTCAGGACCCATCCAAAAGCCCCCAGACCCTTCTAATGCCTTTCAGGACCCTTATGAAGGCCACAAGACCCTTCTAATGCCCCTCAGGACCTTTCTAAAGGCCCTCAGACCCTTCTAGTGCCCCTCAGGGCTTTTATAAAGGTTCCCAGACCTTTCTAGAGCATGTCAGGACCCTTATAAAGGCCCCCAGACCGTTCTAGAGCCCCTCAGGACACTTCTAAAGGCCCGCAGACCTTTCTAATGCCCGTCAGGGCCTTTCTAAAGGTCCCAAGACCCTTCTACTGCCCCTCAGGAGCATTCTAAAGGCCCCCAGACCCTTCTAATGCCCCACAGGGCCTTTCTAAAGGTCCCCAGACCCTTCTAGAGCCGCTCAAGACCATTCTAAAGGCCCCCAGACCTTTATAGAGCCCATCAGGACCCTTCTAAAGACCCAAAGACCCTGCTAATTCCCCTCAGGGCTTTTATAAGGGCACCCAGACCTTTCTAATGCCCCTCAGGACATTTCTAAAGGCCCCCAGAACCTTCTAGAGCCCCTCAGGACACTTCTAAAGGCACCCAGACCCTTGTAATGCCACTCAGGGCCTTTCTAAAGGCCACGAGACCCTTATAATTCCCCTTGACGGCCTTTAAAAAGTCCCCCAGACCCTTCTGGACCCTCTCAGGACGCTTCTAATAGCCCCCAGACCCTTCTAGAGCCCCTCAGGGCCTTTCTAAAGGCCTCCACACCATTGTAATGACCCTCAAGACCCATGTAAAGGCCCCCAGACCCTTCTAGATTGCCTCAGGACCCATCTAAAAGCCCCCAGACCCTTCTAATGCCTTTCAGGGCCTTTCTAAAGGCCTCCACACCCTTCTAATGACCATCAAGACCCATGTAAAGGCCCCTAGACCCTTCTAGATTGCCTCAGGACCCATCTAAAAGCCCCCAGACCCTTCTAATGCCTTTCAGGACCCTTATGAAGGCCACAAGACCCTTCTAATGCCCCTCAGGACCTTTCTAAAGGCCCTCAGACCCTTCTAATGCACCTCAGGGCATTTATAAAGGTTCCCAGACCATTCTAGAGCCCGTCAGGACACTTATAAAGGTCCCCAGACCCTTCTACTGCCCCTCAGGAGCATTCTAAAGGACCTCAGACCCTTCTAATGCCCCACGGGGCCTTTCTAAAGGTCCCCAGACCCTTCTAGAGCCCCTGAAGACCCTTCTAAAGGCCTCCAGACCCTTCTAATGCCCCACAGGGCCTTTCTAAAAGTGCTCAGACCCTTCTAGAGCCCCTGAAGACCCTTCTAAAGGCCCCCAGACCCTTATAGAGCCCCTCAGGACCCTTCTAAAGTCCCCCAGACCCTGCTAATTCCCCTCAGGGCTTTTATAAGGGCACCCAGACCCTTCTAATGCCCCTCAGGACCCTTATAAAGGCACCCAGACCCTTCTAGAGCCTCTCAGGACAGTTTTAAATGCCCCAGACCCTTCTAGACCCCCTCAGGACCATTCTAAAGGCCCCCAGACCCTTCTAATGCCCCTCAGGGCCTTTCTAAAGGCCCCCATACCCTTGTAATGCCCCTCACGTCATTTCTAAAGGCACCCAGACCCTTCTAATGCCACTCAGGGCCTTTCTAAAGGACGCGAGACCCTTATAATCCCCCTGAGGGCCTTTAAAAAGGCCCCCAGACCCTTCTGGACCCCCTCAGGACGCTTCTAATAGCCCCCAGACCCTTCTAGAGCCCCTCAGGGCCTTTCTAAAGGCATCCACACCCTTCTAATGACCCTCAAGACCCATGTAAAGGCCCCCAGACCCTTCTAGATTGCCTCAGGACCCATCTAAAAGCCCCCAGACCCTTCTAATGCCTTTCAGGGCCTTTCTAAAGGCCTCCACACCCTTCTAATGACCCTCAAGACCCATGTAAAGGCCCCTAGACCCTTCTAGATTGCCTCAGGACCCATCTAAAAGCCCCAGACCCTTCTAATGCCTTTCAGGACCCTTATGAAGGCCACAAGACCCTTCTAATGCCCCTCAGGACCTTTATAAAGGCCCTCAGACCCTTCTAATGCCACTCAGGGCATTTATAAAGGTCCCCAGACCCTTCTAGTGCCCCTCAGGAGCATTCTAAAGGCCCCCAGACCCTTCTAATGCCCCACAGGGCCTTTCTAAAGGTCCCCAGACCCTTCTAGAGCCCCTGAAGACCCTTCTAAAAGCCCCCAGACCCTTCTAGAGCCCCTCAGGGCCTTTCTAAAGGCCTCCACAACCTTCTAATGACCCTCAAGACCCATGTAAAGGCACCCAGACCATTCTAGATTGCCTCAGGACCCATCTAAAAGCCCCCAGACAATTCTAATGCCTTTCAGGACCCTTATGAAGGCAACAAGACCCTTCTAGAGCCCCTCAGGACCATTCTAAAGGCCCTCAGACCCTTCTAATGCCCCTCAGGGCATTTATAAAGGTTCCCAGACCCTTCTAGAGCCCCTGAAGACCCTTCTAAAGGCCCCAAGACCCTTATAGAGCCCCTCAGGACCCTTCTAAAGTCCCCCAGACCCTGCTAATTCCCCTCAGGTCTTTTATAAGGGCACCCAGACCCTTCTAAAGCTCCTCAGGACCCTTATAAAGGCACCCAGACCCTTCTAGAGCCTCTCAGGACAGTTTTAAATGCCTCCAGACCCTTCTAGAACCCCTCAGGACCATTCTAAAGGCCCCCAGACCCTTCTAATGCCCCTCAGGGCATTTCTAAAGTACCCCAGACACTTCTAGAACCTCTCAGGGCCTTTCTATATGACCCCAGACCCTTCTAATGCCACTCAGGGCCTTTCTAAAGGCCGCGAGACCCTTATAATCCCCCTGAGGGCCTTTAAAAAGGCCCCCAGACCCTTCTGGACCCCCTCAGGACGCTTCTAATAGCCCCCAGACCCTTCTAGAGCCCCTCAGCGCCTTTCTAAAAGCCTCCACACCCTTCTAATGACCCTCAAGACCCATGTAAAGGCCCCTAGACCCTTCTAGATTGCCTCAGGACCCATCTAAAAGCCCCCAGACCCTTCTAATGCCTTTCAGGACCCTTATGAAGGCCACAAGACCCTTCTAATGCACCTCAGGACCTTTCTAAAGGCACTCAGACCCTTCTAATGCCCCTCAGGGCATTTATAAAGGTCCCCAGACCCTTCTACTGCCCCTCAGGAGCATTCTAAAGGCCCCCAGACCCTTCTAATGCCCCACAGGGCCTTTCTAAAGGTCGCCAGACCCCTCCAGAGCCCCTGAAGACTCTTCTAAAGGCCCCCAGACCCTTCTAGAGCCCCTCAGGGCCTTTCTAAAGGCCTCCACACCCTTCTAATGATGCTCAGGACCCATGTAAAGGCCCCCAGACCCTTCTAGATTGCCTCAGGACCCATCTAAAAGCCCCCAGACCCTTCTAATGCCTTTCAGGGCCTTTCTAAAGGCCTCCACACCCTTCTAATGACCCTCAAGACCCATGTAAAGGCCCCTAGACCCTTCTAGATTGCCTCAGGACCCATCTAAAAGCCCCCAGACCATTCTAATGCCTTCCAGGACCCTTATGAAGGCCACAAGACCCTTCTAATGCCCCTCAGGACCATTCTAAAGGCCCTCAGACCCTTCTAGAGCCCCTCAGGGCATTTCTAAAGTACCCCAGACACGTCTAGAACCTCTCAGGGCCTTTCTATATGACCCCAGACCATTGTAATGCCACTCAGGGCCTTTCTAAAAGCCGCGAGACCCTTATAATCCCACTGAGGGCCTTTAAAAAGGCACCCAGACCCTTCTGGACCCCCTCAGGACGCTTCTAATAGCCCCCAGACCCTTCTAGAGCCACTCAGCGCCTTTCTAAAGGCCTCCACACCCTTCTAATGACCCTCAAGACCCATGTAAAGGCCCCCAGACCTTTCTAGATTGCCTCAGGACCCATCTAAAAGCCCCCAGACCCTTCTAATGCCCCTCAGGACCCTTCTAAAGGCCCTCAGACCCTTCTAATGCCCCTCAAGACCCATGTAAAGGCCCCTAGACCCTTCTAGATTGCCTCAGGACCCATCTAAAAGCCCCCAGACCCTTCTAATGCCTTTCAGGACCCTTATGAAGGCCACAAGACCCTTCTAATGCCCCTCAGGACCTTCCTAAAGGCCCTCAGACCCTTCTAATGCCCCTCAGGGCATATATAAAGGTTCCCAGACCCTTCTAGAGCCCGTCAGGACACTTATAAAGGCCCCCAGACCATTCTAGAGCCCCTCAGGACACTTCTGAAGGCCCGCAGACCATTCTAATGCCCGTCAGGGCCTTTATAAAGGTCCCCAGACCCTTCTACTGCCCCTCAGGAGCATTCTAAAGGCCCCCAGACCCTTCTAATGCCCCACAGGGCCTTTCTAAAGGTCCCCAGACCCTTCTAGAGCCCCTGAAGACCCTTCTAAAGACCCCAGACCCTTATAGAGCCCCTCAGGACCCTTCTAAAGTCCCCCAGACCCTGCTAATTGCCCTCAGGGCTTTTATAAGGGCACCCAGAGCCTTATAATGCCCCTCAGGACCCTTATAAAGGCACCCAGACCCTTCTAGAGCCTCTCAGGACAGTTTTAAATGCCTCCAGACCCTTCTAGACCCTCCTGAGGACCATTCTATAGGCCCCCAGACCCTTCTAATGCACCTCAGGGCCTTTCTAAAGGCCCCCATACTTTTGTAATGCCCCTCACGTCATTTCTAAAGGCACCCAGACCCCTCTAATGCCGCTCAGGGCCTTTCTAAAGGCCGCGAGACCCTTATAATCTACCTGAGGGCCTTTAAAAAGGCCCCCAGACCCTTCTGGACCCCCTCAGGCCGCTTCTAATAACCCCCAGACCCTTCTAGAGCTCCTCAGGGCCTTTCTAAAGGCCTCCACACACTTCTAATGACCCTCAAGACCCATGTAAAGGCCCCCAGACCCTTCTAGATTGCCTCAGGACCCATCTAAAAGCCCCCAGACCCTTCTAATGCATTTCAGGGCCTTTCTAAGGCCTCCACACCCTTCTAATGACATTCAAGACCCATGTAAAGGCCCCTAGACCCTTCTAGATTGCCTCAGGACCCATCTAAAAGCCCCCAGACCCTTCTAATGCCTTTCAGGACCCTTATGAAGGCCACAAGACCATTGTAATGCCCCTCAGGACCTTTCTAAAGGCCCTCAGACCCTTCTAATGCCCCTCAGGGCATTTATAAAGGTTCCCAGACCCTTCTACTGCCCCTCAGGAGCATTCTAAAGGCCCCCAGACCCTTCTAATGCCCCACAGGGCCTTTCTAAAGGACCCCAGACCCTTCTAGAGCCCCTGAAGACCCTTCTAAAGGCCCCCAGACCCTTCTAGAGCCCCTCAGGGCCTTTCTAAAGGCCTCCACACCCTTCTAATGACCCTCAAGACCCATGTAAAGGCCGCCAGACCCTTCTAGATTGCCTCAGGACCCATCTAAAAGCCCCCAGACCCTTCTAATGCATTTCAGGACCCTTATCAAGGCCACAAGACCCTTCTAATGCCCCTCAGGACCTTTCTAAAGGCCCTCAGACCCTTCTAATGCCCCTCAGGGCATTTATAAAGGTTCCCAGACCCTTCTACTGCCCCTCAGGAGCATTCTAAAGGACCCCAGACCCTTCTAATGCCCCACAGGGCCTTTCTAAAGGTCCCCAGACCCCTCTAGAGCCCCTGAAGACCCTTCTAAAGGCCCCCAGACCATTCTAGAGCCCATCAGGGCCTTTCTAAAGGCCTCCACACCCTTCTAATGACCCTCAAGACCCATGTAAAGGCCCCTAGACCCTTCTAGATTGCCTCAGGACCCATCTAAAAGCCCCCAGACCCTTCTAATGCCTTTCAGGACCATTATGAAGGCCACAAGAACCTTCTAATGCCCCTCAGGACCTTTCTAAAGGCACTTAGACCCTTCTAATGCCCCTCAGGGCATTTATAAAGGTTACCAGACCCTTCTAGAGCCCGTCAGGACACTTATAAAGGTCCCCAGACCCTTCTACTGCCCCTCAGGAGCATTCTAAAGGCCCCCAGACCCTTCTAATGCCCCACAGGGCCTTTCTAAAGGTCCCCAGACCCTTCTAGAGCCCTTGAAGACCCTTCTAAAGGCCCCCAGACCCTTCTAGAGCCCCTCAGGGCCTTTCTAAAGGCCTCCACACCCTTCTAATGACTCTCAAGACCCATGTAAAGGCCCCTAGACCCTTCTAGATTGCCTCAGGACCCATCTAAAAGCCCCCAGACCCTTCTAATGCCTTTCAGGACCCTTATGAAGGCCACAAGAACCTTCTAATGCCCCTCAGGATTTTTCTAAAGGCCATTAGACCCTTCTAATGCCCCTCAGGGCATTTATAAAGCTTCCCAGACCCTTCTAGAGCCAGTCAGGACACTTATAAAGGTCCCCAGACCCTTATAGAGCCCCTCAGGAGCATTCTAAAGGCCCCCAGACCCTTCTAATGCCCCACAGGGCCTTTCTAATGGTCCCCAGACCCTTCTAGAGCCCCTGAAGACCCTTCTAAGGGCCCCCAGACCCTTATAGAGCCCCTCAGGACCCTTCTAAAGTCCCCCAGACCCTGCTAATTCCCCTCAGGGCTTTTATAAGGGCACCCAGACCCTTCTAAAGCCCCTCAGGACCCTTATAAAGGCACCCAGACCCTTCTAGAGCCTCTCAGGACAGTTTTAAATGCCTCCAGACCCCTCTAGAACCCCTCAGGACCATTCTAAAGGCCCCCAGACCCTTCTAATGCCCCTCAGGGCATTTCTAAAGTACCCCAGACACTTCTAGAACCTCTCAGGGCCTTTCTATATGACCCCAGACCCTTGTAATGCCACTCAGGGCCTTTCTAAAAGCCGTGAGACCCTTATAATCCCCCTGAGGGCCTTTAAAAAGGCCCCCAGACCCTTCTGGACCCCCTCAGGACGGTTCTAATAGCCCCCAGACCCTTCTAGAGCCCCTCAGCGCCTTTCTAAAGGCCTCCACACCCTTCTAATGACCCTCAAGACCCATGTAAAGGCCCCCAGACCCTTCTAGATTGCGTCAGGACCCATCTAAAAGCCCCCAGACCCTTCTAATGCCTTTCAGGACCCTTATGAAGGCCACAAGACCCTTCTAATGCCCCTCAGGACCTTTCTAAAGGCCCTCAGACCCTGCTAATTCCCCTCAGGGCCTTTCATAAGGGCACCCAGACCCTTCTAATGCCCCTCAGGACCTTTATAAAGGCACCCAGACCCTTCTAGAGCCTCTCAGGACAGTTTTAAATGCCTCCAGACCCTTCTAGACCCCCTCAGGGCCTTTCTAAAGGCCCCCATACCCTTCTAATGCCCCTCAGGTCATTTCTAAAGGCCCCCAGACCATTCTGGACCCCCTCAGGACGCTTCTAATAGCCCCCAGACCCTTCTAGAGCCCCTCAGGGCCTTTCTAAAGGCCTCCACACCCTTTTAATGACCCTCAAGACCCATGTAAAGGCCCCCAGACCCTTCTAGATTGCCTGAGGACCCATTAAAAAGCCCCCAGACCCTTCTAATGCCTTTCAGGGCCTTTCTAAAGGCCTCCACACCCTTCTAATGACCCTCAAGACCCATGTAAAGGCCCCTAGACCCTTCTAGATTGCCTCAGGACCAATCTAAAAGCCCCCAGACCCTTCTAATGCCTATCAGGACCCTTATGAAGGCCACAAGACCCTTCTAATGCCCCTCAGGACCTTTCTAAAGGCCCTCAGACCCTTCTAATGCACCTCAGGGCATTTATAAAGGTTCCCAGACCCTTCTAGAGCACGTCAGGACACTTATAAAGGTCCCCAGACCCTTCTACTGCCCCTAAGGAGCATTATAAAGGCACTCAGACCCTTCTAATGCCCCACAGGGCCTTTCTAAAGGTCCCCAGACCCTTCTAATGCCCATTAGGGCCTTTCTAAAGGCCCCCATACCTTTCTAATGCCCCTCAGGTCATTTCTAAAGGCACCCAGACCCTTCTAATGCCACTCAGGGCTTTTCTAAAGGCCGCGAGACCATTATAATCCCCCTGAGGGCCTTTAAAAAGGCCCCCAGACCCTTCTAGACCCCCTCAGGACGCTTCTAATAGCCACCAGACCCTTCTAGAGCCCCTCAGGGCCTTTCTAAAGGCCTCCACACCCTTCTAATGACCCTCAAGACCCATGTAAAGGCCCCCAGACCCTTCTAGATTGCCTCAGGACCCATCTAAAAGCCCCCAGACCCTTCTAATGCATTTCAGGACCCTTATCAAGGCCACAAGAACCTTCTAATGCCCCTCAGGACCTTTCTAAAGGCCCTCAGACCCTTCTAATGCCCCTCAGGGCATTTATAAAGGTTCCCAGACCCATCTACTGCCCCTCAGGAGCATTCTGAAGGCCCCCAGACCCTTCTAATGCCCCACAGGGCCTTTCTAAAGGTCCCCAGACCCCTCTAGAGCCCCTGAAGACCCTTCTAAAGGCCCCCAGACCCTTCTAGAGCCCCTCAGGGCCTTTCTAAAGGCTTCCACACCCTTCTAATGACCCTCAAGACCCATGTAAAGGCCCCTAGACCCTTCTAGATTTCCTCAGGACCCATCTAAAAGCCCCCAGACCCTTCTAATGCCTTTCAGGACCCTTATGAAGGCCACAAGAACCTTCTAATGCCCCTCAGGACCTTTCTAAAGGCCCTTAGACCCTTCTAATGCCCCTCAGGGCATTTATAAAGGTTCCCAGACCCTTCTAGAGCCTGTCAGGACACTTATAAAGGTCCCCAGACCCCTCTACTGCCCCTTAGGAGCATTCTAAAGGCCCCCAGACCCTTCTAATGCCCCACAGGGCCTTTCTAAAGGTCCCCAGACCCTTCTAGAGCCCTTGAAGACCCTTCTAAAGGCCCCCAGACCCTTCTAATTCCTTTCAGGGCCTTTCTAAAGGCCTCCACACCCTTCTAATGACTCTCAAGACCCATGTAAAGGCCCCTAGACCCTTCTAGATTGCCTCAGGACCCATGTAAAAGCCCCCAGGCCCTTCTAATGCATTTCAGGACCCTTATGAAGGCCACAAGACCCTTCTAATGCCCCTCAGGACCTTTCTAAAGGCCCTCAGACCCTTGTAGAGCCCGTCAGGACCCTTATAAAGGTCCCCAGACCCTTCTAGAGCCCGTCAGGACCCTTATAAATGTCCCCAGACCATTCTACTGCCCCTCAGGAGCATTCTAAAGGCCCCCAGACCCTTCTAATGCCCCACAGGGCCTTTTTTAAAGGTCCCCAGACCCCTCTAGAGCCCCTGAAGACCCTTCTGAAGGCCCCCAGACCCTTATAGAGCCCCTCAGGACCCTTCTAAAGTCCCCCAGACCCTGCTAATTCCCCTCAGGGCTTTTATAAGGGCACCCAGACCCTTCTAATGCCCCTCAGGACCCTTATAAAGGCACCCAGACCCTTCTAGAGCCTCTCAGGACAGTTTTAAATGCCTCCAGACCCTTCTAGACCCCCTCAGGACCATTCTAAAGGTCCCCAGACCCTTCTAATGCCCCTCAGGGCCTTTCTAAAGTACCCCAGACACTTCTAGAACCTCTCAGGGCCTATCTATATGACCCCAGGCCCTTGTAATGCGACTCAGGGCCTTTCTAAAGGCCACGAGACCCTTATAATTCCCCTTGACGGCCTTTAAAAAGTCCCCCAGACCCTTCTGGACCCTCTCAGGACGCTTCTAATAGCCCCCAGACCCTTCTAGAGCCCCTCAGGGCCTTTCTAAAGGCCTCCACACCATTGTAATGACCCTCAAGACCCATGTAAAGGCCCCCAGACCCTTCTAGATTGCCTCAGGACCCATCTAAAAGCCCCCAGACCCTTCTAATGCCTTTCAGGGCCTTTCTAAAGGCCTCCACACCCTTCTAATGACCATCAAGACCCAAGTAAAGGCCCCTAGACCCTTCTAGATTGCCTCAGGACCCATCTAAAAGCCCCCAGACCCTTCTAATGCCTTTCAGGACCCTTATGAAGGCCACAAGACCCTTCTAATGCCCCTCAGGACCTTTCTAAAGGCCCTCAGACCCTTCTAATGCCCCTCAGGGCATTTATAAAGGTTCCCAGACCATTCTAGAGCCCGTCAGGACACTTATAAAGGTCCCCAGACCCTTCTACTGCCCCTCAGGAGCATTCTAAAGGACCTCAGACCCTTCTAATGCCCCACGGGGCCTTTCTAAAGGTCCCCAGACCCTTCTAGAGCCCCTGAAGACCCTTCTAAAGGCCTCCAGACCCTTCTAATGCCCCACAGGGCCTTTCTAAAAGTGCTCAGACCCTTCTAGAGCCCCTGAAGACCCTTCTAAAGGCCCCCAGACCCTTATAGAGCCCCTCAGGACCCTTCTAAAGTCCCCCAGACCCTGCTAATTCCCCTCAGGGCTTTTATAAGGGCACCCAGACCCTTCTAATGCCCCTCAGGACCCTTATAAAGGCACCCAGACCCTTCTAGAGCCTCTCAGGACAGTTTTAAATGCCCCAGACCCTTCTAGACCCCCTCAGGACCATTCTAAAGGCCCCCAGACCCTTCTAATGCCCCTCAGGGCCTTTCTAAAGGCCCCCATACCCTTGTAATGCCCCTCACGTCATTTCTAAAGGCACCCAGACCCTTCTAATGCCACTCAGGGCCTTTCTAAAGGACGCGAGACCCTTATAATCCCCCTGAGGGCCTTTAAAAAGGCCCCCAGACCCTTCTGGACCCCCTCAGGACGCTTCTAATAGCCCCCAGACCCTTCTAGAGCCCCTCAGGGCCTTTCTAAAGGCATCCACACCCTTCTAATGACCCTCAAGACCCATGTAAAGGCCCCCAGACCCTTCTAGATTGACTCAGGACCCATCTAAAAGCCCCCAGACCCTTCTAATGCCTTTCAGGGCCTTTCTAAAGGCCTCCACACCCTTCTAATGACCCTCAAGACCCATGTAAAGGCCCCTAGACCCTTCTAGATTGCCTCAGGACCCATCTAAAAGCCCCAGACCCTTCTAATGCCTTTCAGGACCCTTATGAAGGCCACAAGACCCTTCTAATGCCCCTCAGGACCTTTATAAAGGCCCTCAGACCCTTCTAATGCCACTCAGGGCATTTATAAAGGTCCCCAGACCCTTCTAGTGCCCCTCAGGAGCATTCTAAAGGCCCCCAGACCCTTCTAATGCCCCACAGGGCCTTTCTAAAGGTCCCCAGACCCTTCTAGAGCCCCTGAAGACCCTTCTAAAAGCCCCCAGACCCTTCTAGAGCCCCTCAGGGCCTTTCTAAAGGCCTCCACAACCTTCTAATGACCCTCAAGACCCATGTAAAGGCACCCAGACCGTTCTAGATTGCCTCAGGACCCATCTAAAAGCCCCCAGACAATTCTAATGCCTTTCAGGACCCTTATGAAGGCAACAAGACCCTTCTAGAGCCCCTCAGGACCATTCTAAAGGCCCTCAGACCCTTCTAATGCCCCTCAGGGCATTTATAAAGGTTCCCAGACCCTTCTAGAGCCCCTGAAGACCCTTCTAAAGGCCCCAAGACCCTTATAGAGCCCCTCAGGACCCTTCTAAAGTCCCCCAGACCCTGCTAATTCCCCTCAGGTCTTTTATAAGGGCACCCAGACCCTTCTAAAGCTCCTCAGGACCCTTATAAAGGCACCCAGACCCTTCTAGAGCCTCTCAGGACAGTTTTAAATGCCTCCAGACCCTTCTAGAACCCCTCAGGACCATTCTAAAGGCCCCCAGACCCTTCTAATGCCCCTCAGGGCATTTCTAAAGTACCCCAGACACTTCTAGAACCTCTCAGGGCCTTTCTATATGACCCCAGACCCTTCTAATGCCACTCAGGGCCTTTCTAAAGGCCGCGAGACCCTTATAATCCCCCTGAGGGCCTTTAAAAAGGCCCCCAGACCCTTCTGGACCCCCTCAGGACGCTTCTAATAGCCCCCAGACCCTTCTAGAGCCCCTCAGCGCCTTTCTAAAAGCCTCCACACCCTTCTAATGACCCTCAAGACCCATGTAAAGGCCCCTAGACCCTTCTAGATTGCCTCAGGACCCATCTAAAAGCCCCCAGACCATTCTAATGCCTTCCAGGACCCTTATGAAGGCCACAAGACCCTTCTAATGCACCTCAGGACCTTTCTAAAGGCACTCAGACCCTTCTAATGCCCCTCAGGGCATTTATAAAGGTCCCCAGACCCTTCTACTGCCCCTCAGGAGCATTCTAAAGGACCCCAGACCCTTCTAATGCCCCACAGGGCCTTTCTAAAGGTCGCCAGACCCCTCCAGAGCCCCTGAAGACTCTTCTAAAGGCCCCCAGACCCTTCTAGAGCCCCTCAGGGCCTTTCTAAAGGCCTCCACACCCTTCTAATGATGCTCAGGACCCATGTAAAGGCCCCCAGACCCTTCTAGATTGCCTCAGGACCCATCTAAAAGCCCCCAGACCCTTCTAATGCCTTTCAGGGCCTTTCTAAAGGCCTCCACACCCTTCTAATGACCCTCAAGACCCATGTAAAGGCCCCTAGACCCTTCTAGATTGCCTCAGGACCCATCTAAAAGCCCCCAGACCATTCTAATGCCTTCCAGGACCCTTATGAAGGCCACAAGACCCTTCTAATGCCCCTCAGGACCATTCTAAAGGCCCTCAGACCCTTCTAGAGCCCCTCAGGGCATTTCTAAAGTACCCCAGACACGTCTAGAACCTCTCAGGGCCTTTCTATATGACCCCAGACCATTGTAATGCCACTCAGGGCCTTTCTAAAAGCCGCGAGACCCTTATAATCCCACTGAGGGCCTTTAAAAAGGCACCCAGACCCTTCTGGACCCCCTCAGGACGCTTCTAATAGCCCCCAGACCCTTCTAGAGCCACTCAGCGCCTTTCTAAAGGCCTCCACACCCTTCTAATGACCCTCAAGACCCATGTAAAGGCCCCCAGACCTTTCTAGATTGCCTCAGGACCCATCTAAAAGCCCCCAGACCCTTCTAATGCCCCTCAGGACCCTTCTAAAGGCCCTCAGACCCTTCTAATGCCCCTCAAGACCCATGTAAAGGCCCCTAGACCCTTCTAGATTGCCTCAGGACCCATCTAAAAGCCCCCAGACCCTTCTAATGCCTTTCAGGACCCTTATGAAGGCCACAAGACCCTTCTAATGCCCCTCAGGACCTTCCTAAAGGCCCTCAGACCCTTCTAATGCCCCTCAGGGCATATATAAAGGTTCCCAGACCCTTCTAGAGCCCGTCAGGACACTTATAAAGGCCCCCAGACCATTCTAGAGCCCCTCAGGACACTTCTGAAGGCCCGCAGACCATTCTAATGCCCGTCAGGGCCTTTATAAAGGTCCCCAGACCCTTCTACTGCCCCTCAGGAGCATTCTAAAGGCCCCCAGACCCTTCTAATGCCCCACAGGGCCTTTCTAAAGGTCCCCAGACCCTTCTAGAGCCCCTGAAGACCCTTCTAAAGACCCCAGACCCTTATAGAGCCCCTCAGGACCCTTCTAAAGTCCCCCAGACCCTGCTAATTGCCCTCAGGGCTTTTATAAGGGCACCCAGAGCCTTATAATGCCCCTCAGGACCCTTATAAAGGCACCCAGACCCTTCTAGAGCCTCTCAGGACAGTTTTAAATGCCTCCAGACCCTTCTAGACCCTCCTGAGGACCATTCTATAGGCCCCCAGACCCTTCTAATGCACCTCAGGGCCTTTCTAAAGGCCCCCATACTTTTGTAATGCCCCTCACGTCATTTCTAAAGGCACCCAGACCCCTCTAATGCCGCTCAGGGCCTTTCTAAAGGCCGCGAGACCCTTATAATCCCCCTGAGGGCCTTTAAAAAGGCCCCCAGACCCTTCTGGACCCCCTCAGGACGCTTCTAATAGCCCCCAGACCCTTCTAGAGCTCCTCAGGGCCTTTCTAAAGGCCTCCACACACTTCTAATGACCCTCAAGACCCATGTAAAGGCCCCCAGACCCTTCTAGATTGCCTCAGGACCCATCTAAAAGCCCCCAGACCCTTCTAATGCATTTCAGGGCCTTTCTAAGGCCTCCACACCCTTCTAATGACATTCAAGACCCATGTAAAGGCCCCTAGACCCTTCTAGATTGCCTCAGGACCCATCTAAAAGCCCCCAGACCCTTCTAATGCCTTTCAGGACCCTTATGAAGGCCACAAGACCATTGTAATGCCCCTCAGGACCTTTCTAAAGGCCCTCAGACCCTTCTAATGCCCCTCAGGGCATTTATAAAGGTTCCCAGACCCTTCTACTGCCCCTCAGGAGCATTCTAAAGGCCCCCAGACCCTTCTAATGCCCCACAGGGCCTTTCTAAAGGACCCCAGACCCTTCTAGAGCCCCTGAAGACCCTTCTAAAGGCCCCCAGACCCTTCTAGAGCCCCTCAGGGCCTTTCTAAAGGCCTCCACACCCATCTAATGACCCTCAAGACCCATGTAAAGGCCGCCAGACCCTTCTAGATTGCCTCAGGACCCATCTAAAAGCCCCCAGACCCTTCTAATGCATTTCAGGACCCTTATCAAGGCCACAAGACCCTTCTAATGCCCCTCAGGACCTTTCTAAAGGCCCTCAGACCCTTCTAATGCCCCTCAGGGCATTTATAAAGGTTCCCAGACCCTTCTACTGCCCCTCAGGAGCATTCTAAAGGCCCCCAGACCCTTCTAATGCCCCACAGGGCCTTTCTAAAGGACCCCAGACCCCTCTAGAGCCCCTGAAGACCCTTCTAAAGGCCCCCAGACCATTCTAGAGCCCATCAGGGCCTTTCTAAAGGCCTCCACACCCTTCTAATGACCCTCAAGACCCATGTAAAGGCCCCTAGACCCTTCTAGATTGCCTCAGGACCCATCTAAAAGCCCCCAGACCCTTCTAATGCCTTTCAGGACCATTATGAAGGCCACAAGAACCTTCTAATGCCCCTCAGGACCTTTCTAAAGGCACTTAGACCCTTCTAATGCCCCTCAGGGCATTTATAAAGGTTACCAGACCCTTCTAGAGCCCGTCAGGACACTTATAAAGGTCCCCAGACCCTTCTACTGCCCCTCAGGAGCATTCTAAAGGCCCCCAGACCCTTCTAATGCCCCACAGGGCCTTTCTAAAGGTCCCCAGACGCTTCTAGAGCCCTTGAAGACCCTTCTAAAGGCCCCCAGACCCTTCTAGAGCCCCTCAGGGCCTTTCTAAAGGCCTCCACACCCTTCTAATGACTCTCAAGACCCATGTAAAGGCACCTAGACCCTTCTAGATTGCCTCAGGACCCATCTAAAAGCCCCCAGACCCTTCTAATGCCTTTCAGGACCCTTATGAAGGCCACAAGAACCTTCTAATGCCCCTCAGGATTTTTCTAAAGGCCATTAGACCCTTCTAATGCCCCTCAGGGCATTTATAAAGCTTCCCAGACCCTTCTAGAGCCAGTCAGGACACTTATAAAGGTCCCCAGACCCTTATAGAGCCCCTCAGGAGCATTCTAAAGGCCCCCAGACCCTTCTAATGCCCCACAGGGCCTTTCTAATGGTCCCCAGACCCTTCTAGAGCCCCTGAAGACCCTTCTAAGGGCCCCCAGACCCTTATAGAGCCCCTCAGGACCCTTCTAAAGTCCCCCAGACCCTGCTAATTCCCCTCAGGGCTTTTATAAGGGCACCCAGACCCTTCTAAAGCCCCTCAGGACCCTTATAAAGGCACCCAGACCCTTCTAGAGCCTCTCAGGACAGTTTTAAATGCCTCCAGACCCCTCTAGAACCCCTCAGGACCATTCTAAAGGCCCCCAGACCCTTCTAATGCCCCTCAGGGCATTTCTAAAGTACCCCAGACACTTCTAGAACCTCTCAGGGCCTTTCTATATGACCCCAGACCCTTGTAATGCCACTCAGGGCCTTTCTAAAAGCCGTGAGACCCTTATAATCCCCCTGAGGGCCTTTAAAAAGGCCCCCAGACCCTTCTGGACCCCCTCAGGACGCTTCTAATAGCCCCCAGACCCTTCTAGAGCCCCTCAGCGCCTTTCTAAAGGCCTCCACACCCTTCTAATGACCCTCAAGACCCATGTAAAGGCCCCCAGACCCTTCTAGATTGCGTCAGGACCCATCTAAAAGCCCCCAGACCCTTCTAATGCCTTTCAGGACCCTTATCAAGGCCACAAGACCCTTCTAATGCCCCTCAGGACCTTTCTAAAGGCACTCAGACCCTTCTAATGCCCCTCAGGGCATTTATAAAGGTTCCCAGACCCTTCTACTGCCCCTCAGGAGCATTCTAAAGGCCCCCAGACCCTTCTAATGCCCCACAGGGCCTTTCTAAAGGTCGCCAGACCCCTCCAGAGCCCCTGAAGACCCTTCTAAAGGCCCCCAGACCCTTCTAGAGCCCCTCAGGGCCTTTCTAAAGGCCTCCACACCCTTCTAATGATGCTCAGGACCCATGTAAAGGCCCCCAGACCCTTCTAGATTGCCTCAGGACCCATCTAAAAGCCCCCAGACCCTTCTAATGCCTTTCAGGGCCTTTCTAAAGGCCTCCACACCTTTCTAATGACCCTCAAGACCCATGTAAAGGCCCCTAGACCCTTCTAGATTGCCTCAGGACCCATCTAAAAGCCCCCAGACCCTTCTAATGCCTTCCAGGACCCTTATGAAGGCCACAAGACCCTTCTAATGCCCCTCAGGACCATTCTAAAGGCCCTCAGACCCTTCTAGAGCCCCTCAGGGCATTTCTAAAGTACCCCAGACACTTCTAGAACCTCTCAGGGCCTTTCTATATGACCCCAGACCCTTGTAATGCCACTCAGGGCCTTTCTAAAAGCCGCGAGACCCTTATAATCCCACTGAGGGCCTTTAAAAAGGCACCCAGACCCTTCTGGACCCCCTCAGGACGCTTCTAATAGCCCCCAGACCCTTCTAGAGCCACTCAGCGCCTTTCTAAAGGCCTCCACACCCTTCTAATGACCCTCAAGACCCATGTAAAGGCCCCCAGACCTTTCTAGATTGCCTCAGGACCCATCTAAAAGCCCCCAGACCCTTCTAATGCCTTTCAGGACCCTTATGAAGGCCACAAGACCCTTCTAATGCCCCTCAGGACCTTCCTAAAGGCCCTCAGACCCTTCTAATGCCCCTCAGGGCATATATAAAGGTTCCCAGACCCTTCTATAGCCCGTCAGGACCCTTATAAAGGCCCCCAGACCATTCTAGAGCCCCTCAGGACACTTCTGAAGGCCCGCAGACCATTCTAATGCCCGTCAGGGCCTTTATAAAGGTCCCCAGACCCTTCTACTGCCCCTCAGGAGCATTCTAAAGGCCCCCAGACCCTTCTAATGCCCCACAGGGCCTTTCTAAAGGTCCCCAGACCCTTCTAGAGCCCCTGAAGACCCTTCTAAAGACGCCAGACCCTTATAGAGCCCCTCAGGACCCTTCTAAAGTCCCCCAGACCCTGCTAATTGCCCTCAGGGCTTTTATAAGGGCACCCAGAGCCTTATAATGCCCCTCAGGACCCTTATAAAGGCACCCAGACCCTTCTAGAGCCTCTCAGGACAGTTTTAAATGCCTCCAGACCCTTCTAGACCCTCCTGAGGACCATTCTATAGGCCCCCAGACCCTTCTAATGCACCTCAGGGCCTTTCTAAAGGCCCCCATACTTTTGTAATGCCCCTCACGTCATTTCTAAAGGCACCCAGACCCCTCTAATGCCGCTCAGGGCCTTTCTAAAGGCCGCGAGACCCTTATAATCCCCCTGAGGGCCTTTAAAAAGGCCCCCAGACCCTTCTGGACCCCCTCAGGACGCTTCTAATAGCCCCCAGACCCTTCTAGAGCTCCTCAGGGCCTTTCTAAAGGCCTCCACACACTTCTAATGACCCTCAAGACCCATGTAAAGGCCCCCAGACCCTTCTAGATTGCCTCAGGACCCATCTAAAAGCCCCCAGACCCTTCTAATGCCTTTCAGGGCCTTTCTAAAGGCCTCCACACCCTTCTAATGACCCTCAAGACCCATGTAAAGGCCCCTAGACCCTTCTAGATTGCCTCAGGACCCATCTAAAAGCCCCCAGACCCTTCTAATGCCTTTCAGGACCCTTATGAAGGCCACAAGACCCTTCTAATGCCCCTCAGGACCTTTCTAAAGGCCCTCAGACCCTTCTAATGCTCCTCAGGGCATTTATAAAGGTTCCCAGACCCTTCTACTGCCCCTCAGGAGCATTCTAAAGGCCCCCAGACCCTTCTAATGCCCCACAGGGCCTTTCTAAAGGTCCCCAGACCCTTCTAGAGCCCCTGAAGACCCTTCTAAAGGCCCCCAGACCCTTCTAGAGCCCCTCAGGGCCTTTCTAAAGGCCTCCACACCCTTCTAATGACCCTCAAGACCCATGTAAAGGCCGCCAGACCCTTCTAGATTGCCTCAGGACCCATCTAAAAGCCCCCAGACCCTTCTAATGCATTTCAGGACCCTTATCAAGGCCACAAGACCCTTCTAATGCCCCTCAGGACCTTTCTAAAGGCCCTCAGACCTTCTAATGCCCCTCAGGGCTTTTATAAAGGTTCCCAGACCCTTCTACTGCCCCTCAGGAGCATTCTAAAGGCCCCCAGACCCTTCTAATGCCCCACAGGGCCTTTCTAAAGGTCCCCAGACCTCTCTAGAGCCCCTGAAAACCCTTCTAAAGGCCCCCAGACCCTTCTAGAGCCCCTCAGGGCCTTTCTAAAGGCCTCCACACCCTTCTAATGACTCTCAAGACCCATGTAAAGGCCCCTAGACCCTTCTAGATTGCCTCAGGACCCATCTAAAAGCCCCCAGACCCTTCTAATGCCTTTCAGGACCCTTATGAAGGCCACAAGAACCTTCTAATGCCCCTCAGGATTTTTCTAAAGGCCATTAGACCCTTCTAATGCCCCTCAGGGCATTTATAAAGCTTCCCAGACCCTTCTAGAGCCAGTCAGGACACTTATAAAGGTCCCCAGACCCTTATAGAGCCCCTCAGGAGCATTCTAAAGGCCCCCAGACCCTTCTAATGCCCCACAGGGCCTTTCTAATGGTCCCCAGACCCTTCTAGAGCCCCTGAAGACCCTTCTAAGGGCCCCCAGACCCTTATAGAGCCCCTCAGGACCCTTCTAAAGTCCCCCAGACCCTGCTAATTCCCCTCAGGGCTTTTATAAGGGCACCCAGACCCTTCTAAAGCCCCTCAGGACCCTTATAAAGGCACCCAGACCCTTCTAGAGCCTCTCAGGAAAGTTTTAAATGCCTCCAGACCCCTCTAGAACCCCTCAGGACCATTCTAAAGGCCCCCAGACCCTTCTAATGCCCCTCAGGGCATTTCTAAAGTACCCCAGACACTTCTAGAACCTCTCAGGGCCTTTCTATATGACCCCAGACCCTTGTAATGCCACTCAGGGCCTTTCTAAAAGCCGTGAGACCCTTATAATCCCCCTGAGGGCCTTTAAAAAGGCCCCCAGACCCTTCTGGACCCCCTCAGGACGCTTCTAATAGCCCCCAGACCCTTCTAGAGCCCCTCAGCGCCTTTCTAAAGGCCTCCACACCCTTCTAATGACCCTCAAGACCCATGTAAAGGCCCCCAGACCCTTCTAGATTGCGTCAGGACCCATCTAAAAGCCCCCAGACCCTTCTAATGCCTTTCAGGACCCTTATCAAGGCCACAAGACCCTTCTAATGCCCCTCAGGACCTTTCTAAAGGCACTCAGACCCTTCTAATGCCCCTCAGGGCATTTATAAAGGTTCCCAGACCCTTCTACTGCCCCTCAGGAGCATTCTAAAGGCCCCCAGACCCTTCTAATGCCCCACAGGGCCTTTCTAAAGGTCGCCAGACCCCTCCAGAGCCCCTGAAGACCCTTCTAAAGGCCCCCAGACCCTTCTAGAGCCCCTCAGGGCCTTTCTAAAGGCCTCCACACCCTTCTAATGATGCTCAGGACCCATGTAAAGGCCCCCAGACCCTTCTAGATTGCCTCAGGACCCATCTAAAAGCCCCCAGACCCTTCTAATGCCTTTCAGGGCCTTTCTAAAGGCCTCCACACCTTTCTAATGACCCTCAAGACCCATGTAAAGGCCCCTAGACCCTTCTAGATTGCCTCAGGACCCATCTAAAAGCCCCCAGACCCTTCTAATGCCTTCCAGGACCCTTATGAAGGCCACAAGACCCTTCTAATGCCCCTCAGGACCATTCTAAAGGCCCTCAGACCCTTCTAGAGCCCCTCAGGGCATTTCTAAAGTACCCCAGACACTTCTAGAACCTCTCAGGGCCTTTCTATATGACCCCAGACCCTTGTAATGCCACTCAGGGCCTTTCTAAAAGCCGCGAGACCCTTATAATCCCACTGAGGGCCTTTAAAAAGGCCCCCAGACCCTTCTGGACCCGCTCAGGACGCTTCTAATAGCCCCCAGACCCTTCTAGAGCCACTCAGCGCCTTTCTAAAGGCCTCCACACCCTTCTAATGACCCTCAAGACCCATGTAAAGGCCCCCAGACCTTTCTAGATTGCCTCAGGACCCATCTAAAAGCCCCCAGACCCTTCTAATGCCCCTCAGGACCCTTCTAAAGGCCCTCAGACCCTTCTAATGCCCCTCAAGACCCATGTAAAGGCCCCTAGACCCTTCTAGATTGCCTCAGGACCCATCTAAAAGCCCCCAGACCCTTCTAATGCCTTTCAGGACCCTTATGAAGGCCACAAGACCCTTCTAATGCCCCTCAGGACCTTCCTAAAGGCCCTCAGACCCTTCTAATGCCCCTCAGGGCATATATAAAGGTTCCCAGACCCTTCTATAGCCCGTCAGGACCCTTATAAAGGCCCCCAGACCATTCTAGAGCCCCTCAGGACACTTCTGAAGGCCCGCAGACCATTCTAATGCCCGTCAGGGCCTTTATAAAGGTCCCCAGACCCTTCTACTGCCCCTCAGGAGCATTCTAAAGGCCCCCAGACCCTTCTAATGCCCCACAGGGCCTTTCTAAAGGTCCCCAGACCCTTCTAGAGCCCCTGAAGACCCTTCTAAAGACGCCAGACCCTTATAGAGCCCCTCAGGACCCTTCTAAAGTCCCCCAGACCCTGCTAATTGCCCTCAGGGCTTTTATAAGGGCACCCAGAGCCTTATAATGCCCCTCAGGACCCTTATAAAGGCACCCAGACCCTTCTAGAGCCTCTCAGGACAGTTTTAAATGCCTCCAGACCCTTCTAGACCCTCCTGAGGACCATTCTATAGGCCCCCAGACCCTTCTAATGCACCTCAGGGCCTTTCTAAAGGCCCCCATACTTTTGTAATGCCCCTCACGTCATTTCTAAAGGCACCCAGACCCCTCTAATGCCGCTCAGGGCCTTTCTAAAGGCCGCGAGACCCTTATAATCCCCCTGAGGGCCTTTAAAAAGGCCCCCAGACCCTTCTGGACCCCCTCAGGACGCTTCTAATAGCCCCCAGACCCTTCTAGAGCTCCTCAGGGCCTTTCTAAAGGCCTCCACACCCTTCTAATGACCCTCAAGACCCATGTAAAGGCCGCCAGACCCTTCTAGATTGCCTCAGGACCCATCTAAAAGCCCCCAGACCCTTCTAATGCATTTCAGGACCCTTATCAAGGCCACAAGACCCTTCTAATGCCCCTCAGGACCTTTCTAAAGGCCCTCAGACCTTCTAATGCCCCTCAGGGCATTTATAAAGGTTCCCAGACCCTTCTACTGCCCCTCAGGAGCATTCTAAAGGCCCCCAGACCCTTCTAATGCCCCACAGGGCCTTTCTAAAGGTCCCCAGACCTCTCTAGAGCCCCTGAAAACCCTTCTAAAGGCCCCCAGACCCTTCTAGAGCCCCTCAGGGCCTTTCTAAAGGCCTCCACACCCTTCTAATGACTCTCAAGACCCATGTAAAGGCCCCTAGACCCTTCTAGATTGCCTCAGGACCCATCTAAAAGCCCCCAGACCCTTCTAATGCCTTTCAGGACCCTTATGAAGGCCACAAGAACCTTCTAATGCCCCTCAGGATATTTCTAAAGGCCATTAGACCCTTCTAATGCCCCTCAGGGCATTTATAAAGCTTCCCAGACCCTTCTAGAGCCAGTCAGGACACTTATAAAGGTCCCCAGACCCTTATAGAGCCCCTCAGGAGCATTCTAAAGGCCCCCAGACCCTTCTAATGCCCCATAGGGCCTTTCTAAAGGTCCCCAGACCCTTCTAGAGCCCCTGAAGACCCTTCTAAGGGCCCCCAGACCCTTATAGAGCCCCTCAGGACCCTTCTAAAGTCCCCCAGACCCTGCTAATTCCCCTCAGGGCTTTTATAAGGGCACCCAGACCCTTCTAAAGCCCCTCAGGACCCTTATAAAGGCACCCAGACCCTTCTAGAGCCTCTCAGGACAGTTTTAAATGCCTCCAGACCCTTCTAGACCCCCTCAGGACCATTCTAAAGGGCCCCAGACCCTTCTAATGCCCCTCAGGGCATTTCTAAAGTACCCCAGACACTTCTAGAACCTCTCAGGGCCTTTCTATATGACCCCAGACCCTTGTAATGCCACTCAGGGCCTTTCTAAAAGCCGTGAGACCCTTATAATCCCCCTGAGGGCCTTTAAAAAGGCCCCCAGACCCTTCTGGACCCCCTCAGGACGCTTCTAATAGCCCCCAGACCCTTCTAGAGCCCCTCAGCGCCTTTCTAAAGGCCTCCACACCCTTCTAATGACCCTCAAGACCCATGTAAAGGCCCCCAGACCCTTCTAGATTGCCTCAGGACCCATCTAAAAGCCCCTAAACCCTTCTAATGCCCCTCAGGACCCTTATGAAGGCCCTCAGACCCTTCTAATGCCCCTCAAGACCCATGTAAAGGCCCCTAGACCCTTCTAGATTGCCTCAGGAACCATCTAAAAGCGCCCAGACCCATCTAATGCCTTTCAGGACCGTTACGAAGGCCACAAGAGCCTTCTGATGCCCCGCAGGACCTTTCTAAAGGCCCTCAGACCCTTCTAATGCCCCTCAGGGCATTTATAAAGGTTCCCAGACCCTTCTAGAGCCCGTCAGGACACTTCTGAAGGCCCGCAGACCATTCTAATGCCCGTCAGGGCCTTTATAAAGGTCCCCAGACCCTTCTACTGCCCCTCAGGAGCATTCTAAAGGCCCCCAGACCCTTCTAATGCCTCACAGGGCCTTTCTAAAGGTCCCCAGATCTTTCTAGAGCCCCTGAAGACCCTTCTAAAGACCCCAGACCCTTATAGAGCCCCTCAGGACCCTTCTAAAGTCCCCCAGACCCTGCTAATTTCCCTCAGGGCTTTTATAAGGGCACCCAGACCCTTATAATGCCCCTCAGGACCCTTATAAAGGCACCCAGACCCTTCTAGAGCCTCTCAGGACAGTTTTAAATGCCTCCAGACCCCTCTAGAACCCCTCAGGACCATTCTAAAGGCCCCCAGACCCTTCTAATGCCCCTCAGGGCATTTCTAAAGTACCCCAGACACTTCTAGAACCTCTCAGGGCCTTTCTATATGACCCCAGACCCTTGTAATGCCACTCAGGGCCTTTCTAAAAGCCGTGAGACCCTTATAATCCCCCTGAGGGCCTTTAAAAAGGCCCCCAGACCCTTCTGGACCCCCTCAGGACGCTTCTAATAGCCCCCAGACCCTTCTAGAGCCCCTCAGCGCCTTTCTAAAGGCCTCCACACCCTTCTAATGACCCTCAAGACCCATGTAAAGGCCCCCAGACCCTTCTAGATTGCGTCAGGACCCATCTAAAAGCCCCCAGACCCTTCTAATGCCTTTCAGGACCCTTATCAAGGCCACAAGACCCTTCTAATGCCCCTCAGGACCTTTCTAAAGGCACTCAGACCCTTCTAATGCCCCTCAGGGCATTTATAAAGGTTCCCAGACCCTTCTACTGCCCCTCAGGAGCATTCTAAAGGCCCCCAGACCCTTCTAATGCCCCACAGGGCCTTTCTAAAGGTCGCCAGACCCCTCCAGAGCCCCTGAAGACCCTTCTAAAGGCCCCCAGACCCTTCTAGAGCCCCTCAGGGCCTTTCTAAAGGCCTCCACACCCTTCTAATGATGCTCAGGACCCATGTAAAGGCCCCCAGACCCTTCTAGATTGCCTCAGGACCCATCTAAAAGCCCCCAGACCCTTCTAATGCCTTTCAGGGCCTTTCTAAAGGCCTCCACACCTTTCTAATGACCCTCAAGACCCATGTAAAGGCCCCTAGACCCTTCTAGATTGCCTCAGGACCCATCTAAAAGCCCCCAGACCCTTCTAATGCCTTCCAGGACCCTTATGAAGGCCACAAGACCCTTCTAATGCCCCTCAGGACCATTCTAAAGGCCCTCAGACCCTTCTAGAGCCCCTCAGGGCATTTCTAAAGTACCCCAGACACTTCTAGAACCTCTCAGGGCCTTTCTATATGACCCCAGACCCTTGTAATGCCACTCAGGGCCTTTCTAAAAGCCGCGAGACCCTTATAATCCCACTGAGGGCCTTTAAAAAGGCACCCAGACCCTTCTGGACCCCCTCAGGACGCTTCTAATAGCCCCCAGACCCTTCTAGAGCCACTCAGCGCCTTTCTAAAGGCCTCCACACCCTTCTAATGACCCTCAAGACCCATGTAAAGGCCCCCAGACCTTTCTAGATTGCCTCAGGACCCATCTAAAAGCCCCCAGACCCTTCTAATGCCCCTCAGGACCCTTCTAAAGGCCCTCAGACCCTTCTAATGCCCCTCAAGACCCATGTAAAGGCCCCTAGACCCTTCTAGATTGCCTCAGGACCCATCTAAAAGCCCCCAGACCCTTCTAATGCCTTTCAGGACCCTTATGAAGGCCACAAGACCCTTCTAATGCCCCTCAGGACCTTCCTAAAGGCCCTCAGACCCTTCTAATGCCCCTCAGGGCATATATAAAGGTTCCCAGACCCTTCTATAGCCCGTCAGGACCCTTATAAAGGCCCCCAGACCATTCTAGAGCCCCTCAGGACACTTCTGAAGGCCCGCAGACCATTCTAATGCCCGTCAGGGCCTTTATAAAGGTCCCCAGACCCTTCTACTGCCCCTCAGGAGCATTCTAAAGGCCCCCAGACCCTTCTAATGCCCCACAGGGCCTTTCTAAAGGTCCCCAGACCCTTCTAGAGCCCCTGAAGACCCTTCTAAAGACGCCAGACCCTTATAGAGCCCCTCAGGACCCTTCTAAAGTCCCCCAGACCCTGCTAATTGCCCTCAGGGCTTTTATAAGGGCACCCAGAGCCTTATAATGCCCCTCAGGACCCTTATAAAGGCACCCAGACCCTTCTAGAGCCTCTCAGGACAGTTTTAAATGCCTCCAGACCCTTCTAGACCCTCCTGAGGACCATTCTATAGGCCCCCAGACCCTTCTAATGCACCTCAGGGCCTTTCTAAAGGCCCCCATACTTTTGTAATGCCCCTCACGTCATTTCTAAAGGCACCCAGACCCCTCTAATGCCGCTCAGGGCCTTTCTAAAGGCCGCGAGACCCTTATAATCCCCCTGAGGGCCTTTAAATAGGCCCCCAGACCCTTCTGGACCCCCTCAGGACGCTTCTAATAGCCCCCAGACCCTTCTAGAGCTCCTCAGGGCCTTTCTAAAGGCCTCCACACCCTTCTAATGACCCTCAAGACCCATGTAAAGGCCGCCAGACCCTTCTAGATTGCCTCAGGACCCATCTAAAAGCCCCCAGACCCTTCTAATGCATTTCAGGACCCTTATCAAGGCCACAAGACCCTTCTAATGCCCCTCAGGACCTTTCTAAAGGCCCTCAGACCTTCTAATGCCCCTCAGGGCATTTATAAAGGTTCCCAGACCCTTCTACTGCCCCTCAGGAGCATTCTAAAGGCCCCCAGACCCTTCTAATGCCCCACAGGGCCTTTCTAAAGGTCCCCAGACCTCTCTAGAGCCCCTGAAAACCCTTCTAAAGGCCCCCAGACCCTTCTAGAGCCCCTCAGGGCCTTTCTAAAGGCCTCCACACCCTTCTAATGACTCTCAAGACCCATGTAAAGGCCCCTAGACCCTTCTAGATTGCCTCAGGACCCATCTAAAAGCCCCCAGACCCTTCTAATGCCTTTCAGGACCCTTATGAAGGCCACAAGAACCTTCTAATGCCCCTCAGGATTTTTCTAAAGGCCATTAGACCCTTCTAATGCCCCTCAGGGCATTTATAAAGCTTCCCAGACCCTTCTAGAGCCAGTCAGGACACTTATAAAGGTCCCCAGACCCTTATAGAGCCCCTCAGGAGCATTCTAAAGGCCCCCAGACCCTTCTAATGCCCCATAGGGCCTTTCTAAAGGTCCCCAGACCCTTCTAGAGCCCCTGAAGACCCTTCTAAGGGCCCCCAGACCCTTATAGAGCCCCTCAGGACCCTTCTAAAGTCCCCCAGACCCTGCTAATTCCCCTCAGGGCTTTTATAAGGGCACCCAGACCCTTCTAAAGCCCCTCAGGACCCTTATAAAGGCACCCAGACCCTTCTAGAGCCTCTCAGGACAGTTTTAAATGCCTCCAGACCCTTCTAGACCCCCTCAGGACCATTCTAAAGGGCCCCAGACCCTTCTAATGCCCCTCAGGGCATTTCTAAAGTACCCCAGACACTTCTAGAACCTCTCAGGGCCTTTCTATATGACCCCAGACCCTTGTAATGCCACTCAGGGCCTTTCTAAAAGCCGTGAGACCCTTATAATCCCCCTGAGGGCCTTTAAAAAGGCCCCCAGACCCTTCTGGACCCCCTCAGGACGCTTCTAATAGCCCCCAGACCCTTCTAGAGCCCCTCAGCGCCTTTCTAAAGGCCTCCACACCCTTCTAATGACCCTCAAGACCCATGTAAAGGCCCCCAGACCCTTCTAGATTGCCTCAGGACCCATCTAAAAGCCCCCAGACCCTTCTAATGCCTTTCAGGGCCTTTCTAAAGGCCTCCACACCCTTCTAATGACCCTCAAGACCCATGTAAAGGCCCCTAGACCCTTCTAGATTGCCTCAGGACCCATCTAAAAGCCCCCAGACCCTTCTAATGCCTTTCAGGACCCTTATGAAGGCCACAAGACCCTTCTAATGCCCCTCAGGACCTTTCTAAATGCCCTCAGACCCTTCTAATGCCCCTCAGGGCATTTATAAAGGTTCCCAGACCCTTCTACTGCCCCTCAGGAGCATTCTAAAGGCCCCCAGACCCTTCTAATGCACCACAGGGCCTTTCTAAAGGTCCCCAGACCCTTCTAGAGCCCCTGAAGACCCTTCTAAAAGGCCCCAGACCCTTCTAGAGCCCCTCAGGGCCTTTCTAAAGGCCTCCACAACCTTCTAATGACCCTCAAGACCCATGTAAAGGCACCCAGACCGTTCTAGATTGCCTCAGGACCCATCTAAAAGCCCCCAGACAATTCTAATGCCTTTCAGGACCCTTATGAAGGCAACAAGACCCTTCTAGAGCCCCTCAGGACCATTCTAAAGGCCCTCAGACCCTTCTAATGCCCCTCAGGGCATTTATAAAGGTTCCCAGACCCTTCTAGAGCCCCTGAAGACCCTTCTAAAGGCCCCAAGACCCTTATAGAGCCCCTCAGGACCCTTCTAATGTCCCCCAGACCCTGCTAATTCCCCTCAGGTCTTTTATAAGGGCACCCAGACCCTTCTAAAGCTCCTCAGGACCCTTATAAAGGCACCCAGACCCTTCTAGAGCCTCTCAGGACAGTTTTAAATGCCTCCAGACCCTTCTAGAACCCCTCAGGACCATTCTAAAGGCCCCCAGACCCTTCTAATGCCCCTCAGGGCATTTCTAAAGTACCCCAGACACTTCTAGAACCTCTCAGGGCCTTTCTATATGACCCCAGACCCTTCTAATGCCACTCAGGGCCTTTCTAAAGGCCGCGAGACCCTTATAATCCCCCTGAGGGCCTTTAAAAAGGCCCCCAGACCCTTCTGGACCCCCTCAGGACGCTTCTAATAGCCCCCAGACCCTTCTAGAGCCCCTCAGCGCCTTTCTAAAAGCCTCCACACCCTTCTAATGACCCTCAAGACCCATGTAAAGGCCCCTAGACCCTTCTAGATTGCCTCAGGACCCATCTAAAAGCCCCCAGACCCTTCTAATGCCTTTCAGGACCCTTATGAAGGCCACAAGACCCTTCTAATGCACCTCAGGACCTTTCTAAAGGCACTCAGACCCTTCTAATGCCCCTCAGGGCATTTATAAAGGTCCCCAGACCCTTCTACTGCCCCTCAGGAGCATTCTAAAGGCCCCCAGACCCTTCTAATGCCCCACAGGGCCTTTCTAAAGGTCGCCAGACCCCTCCAGAGCCCCTGAAGACTCTTCTAAAGGCCCCCAGACCCTTCTAGAGCCCCTCAGGGCCTTTCTAAAGGCCTCCACACCCTTCTAATGACCCTCAAGACCCATGTAAAGGCCCCCAGACCCTTCTAGATTGCCTCAGGACCCATCTAAAAGCCCCCAGACCTTTCTAATGCCTTTCAGGGCCTTTCTAAAGGCCTCCACACCCTTCTAATGACCCTCAAGACCCATGTAAAGGCCCCTAGACCCTTCTAGATTGCCTCAGGACCCATCTAAAAGCCCCCAGACCATTCTAATGCCTTTCAGGACCCTTATGAAGGCCACAAGACCCTTCTAATGCCCCTCAGGACGTTTCTAAAGGCCCTCAGACCCTTCTACTGCCCCTCAGGAGCATTCTGAATGCCCCCAGACCCTTCTAATGCCCCACAGGGCCTTTCTAAAGGTCCCGACACCATTCTAGAGCCCCTGAAGACCCTTCTAAAGGCCCCCAGACCATTACTGAGCCCCTCAGGACCCTTCTAAAGTCCCCCAGACCGTGCTAATTCCCCTCAGGGCTTTCATAAGGGCACCAAGACCCTTCTAATGCCCCTCAGGACCCTTATAAAGGCACTCAGACCCTTCTAGAGCCTCTCAGGACAGTTTTAAATGCCTCCAGACCCTTCTAGACGCCCTCAGGGCCTTTCTAAAGGCCCCCATACCCTTCTAATGCCGCTCAGGGCATTTATAAAGGCACCCAGACCCTTCTAATGCCACTCAGGGCCTTTCTAAAGGCCGCGATACCCTTATAATCCCCCTGAGGGCCTTTAAAAAGGCCCCCAGACCCTTTTAGACCCCCTCAGGACGCTTCTAATAGCCCCAAGACCCTTCTAGAGCCCCTCAGCGCCTTTCTAAAGGCCTCCACACCCTTCTAATGACCCTCAAGACCCATGTAAAGGCCCCCAGACCCTTCTAGATTGCCTCAGGACCCATCTAAAAGCCCCCAGACCCTTCTAATGCCCCTCAGGACATTTCTAAAGGCCCTCAGACCCTTCTAGAGCCCGTCAGGACCCTTATAAAGGTCCCCAGACCCTTCTTGAGCCCGTCAGGACCCTTATAAAGGTCCCCAGACCCTTCTACTGCCCCACAGGGCCTTTCTAAAGGTACCCAGACCCTTATAGAGCCCCGGAAGACCTTCTAAAGGCCCCCAGACCCTTCTAATGCCCATCAGGGCCTTTCTAAAGTCTCCCATACCCTTCTAATGCCCCTCAGGTCATTTCTAAAGGCACCCAGACCCTTCTAATGCCACTCAGGGTCTTTCTAAAGGCCGCGAGACCCTTATAATCCCCCTGAGGGCCTTTAAAAAGGCCCCCAGACCCTTCTGGACCCCCTCAGGATGCTTCTAATAGCCCCCAGACCCTTCTAGAGCTCCTCAGGTCCTTTCTAAAGGCCTCCACACCCTTCTAATGACCCTCAAGACCCATGTAAAGGCCCCCAGACCTTTCTAGATTGCCTCAGGACCCATCTAAAAGCCCCCAGACCCTTCTAATGCCTTTCAGGACCCTTATCAAGGCCACAAGACCCTTCTAATGCCCCTCAGGACCTTTCTAAAGGCCCTCAGACCCTTCTAATGCCCCTCAGGGCATTTATAAAGGTTCCCAGACCCTTCTAGAGCCCGTCAGGACACTTATAAAGGCCCCCAGACCATTCTAGAGCTCCTCAGGACACTTCTAAATCCCGCAGACCATTCTAATGCCCGTCAGGGCCTTTCTAAAGGCCCCCAGACCCTTCTACTGCCCCTCAGGAGCATTCTAAAGGCCCCCAGACCCTTCTAATGCCCCACAGGGCCTTTCTAAAGGTCCCCAGACCCTTCTAGAGCGCCTGAAGACCCTTCTAAAGGCCGCAAGACCCTTCTAGAGCCCCTCAGGACCCTTCTAAAGGCCCCCAGACCACGTTAATTTCTTTTCAGGGCTTACATAAGGGCACCCAGACCCTTCTAATGCCCCTCAGGACCCTTATAAAGGCACCCAGACTCTTCTAGAGCCTCTCAGGGCAGTTTTAAATGCCTCCAGACCCTTCTAGACCCCCTCAGGACCATTCTAAAGGCCCCCAGACCTTTCTAATGCCCCTCGGGTCATTTCTAAAGGCCCCCAGACCCTTCTGGACCCCCTCAGGACGTTTCTAATAGCCCCCAGACCCTTCTAGAGCCCCTCAGGGCCTTTCTAAAGGCCTCCACACCCTTCTAATGAACCTCAAGACCCATGTAAAAGCCCCCAGACCCTTCTAGATTGCATCAGGACCCATCTAATAGCCCCCAGACCCTTCTAATGCCTTTCAGGGCCTTTCTAAATGCCTCCACACCCTTCTAATGACCCTCAAGACCCATGTAAAGGCCCCTAGACCCTTCTAGATTGCCTCAGGACCCATCTAAAAGCCCCCAGACCCTTCTAATGCCTTTCATGACCCTTATGAAGGCCACAAGACCTTTCTAATGCCCCGCAGGACCTTTCTAAAGGCCCTCAGACCCTTCTAATGCCCCTCAGGGCATTTATAAAGGTTCCCAGACCCTTCTAGAGCCCGTCAGAACCCTTATAAAGGCCCCCAGACCCTTCTACTGCCCCTCAGGAGCATTCTAAAGGCCCCCAGACCCTTCTAATGCCCCTCAGGTCCTTTCTAAAGGCTCCCATACCCTTCTAATGCCCCTCAGGTCATTTCTAAAGGCACCCAGACCCTTCTAATGCCACTCAGGGCCTTTCTAAAGGCCGCGAGACCCTTATAATCCCCCTGAGGGCCTTTAAAAAGGCCCTCAGACCCTTCTGGACCCCCTCAGGACTCTTCTAATAGCCCCCAGACCCTTCTAGAGCTCCTCAGGGCCTTTCTAAAGGCCTCCACACCCTTCTAATGACCCTCAAGACCCATATAAAGGCCCCTAGACCCTTCTAGATTGCCTCAGGACCGATCTAAAAGCCCCAAGACCCTTCCAATGCCTTTCAGGACCCTTATGAAGGCCACAAGACGCTTCTAATGCCCCTCAGGACCTTTCTAAAGGCCCTCAGACCCTTCTAGAGCCCGTCAGGACCCTTATAAAGGTCCCCAGACCCTTCTAGAGCCCGTCAGGACCCTTATAAAGGTCCCCAGACCCTTCTACTGCCCCTCAGGAGCATTCTAAAGGCCCCCAGACCCTTCTAAATGCCCCACAGGGCATTTCTAAAGGTCCCCAGACCCTTCTAGAGCCCCTGAAGACCCTTCTAAAGGCCCCCAGACCCTTATAGAGCCCTTCAGGACCCTTCTAAAGTCCCCCAGACCCTGCTAATTCCCCTCAGGGCTTTTATAAGGGCACCCAGACCCTTCTAATGCCCCTCAGGACCCTTATAAAGGCACCCAGACCCTTCTAGAGCCTCTCAGGACAGTTTTAAATGCCTCCAGACCCTTCTAGACCCCTTCAGGACCATTCTAAAGGCCCCCAGACCCTTCTAATGCCCCTCAGGGCCTTTCTAAAGTACCCCAGACACTTCTAGAATTTCTCAGGGCCTTTCTATATGACCCCAGACCCTTGTAATGCCCCTCAGGGCCTTTCTAAAGGCCCCCATACCCTTCTAATGACACTCAGGACATTTCTAATGGCCTCCAGACCCTTCAAGAGCCCATCAGGACATTTCTAAAGGCACCCAGATCCTTCTAATGCCACTCAGGGCCTTTCTAAAGGCTGCGAGACCCTTATAATCCCCCTGAGGACCTTTAAAAAGGCCCCCAGACCCTTCTGGACCCCCTAAGGACGCTTCTAATAGCCCCCAGACCCTTCTAGAGCCCCTCAGGGCCTTTCTAAAGGCCTCCACACCCTTCTAATGAACCTCAAGACCCATGTAAAGGCCCCTAGACCCTTCTAGATTGCCTCAGGACCCATCTAAAAGCCTCCAGACCCTTCTAATGCCTTTCAGGGCCTTTCTAAAGGCCTCCACACCCTTCTAATGACATTCAAGACCCATGTAAAGGCCCCTAGACCCTTCTAGATTGCCTCAGGACCCATCTAAAAGCCCCCAGGCCCTTCTAATGCCTTTCAGGACCCTTATCAAGACCACCAGACCCTTCTAATGCCCCTCAGGACCTTTCTAAAGGCCCTCAGACCCTTCTAATGCTCCTCAGGGCATTTATAAAGGTTCCCAGACCCTTCTAGAGCCCGTCAGGACCCTTATAAAGGCCTCCAGAACATTCTAGAGCCCCTCAGGACACTTCTAAAGGCGTGCAGACCCTGCTAATTCCCCTCAGGGCTTTTATAAGGGCACCCGTACCCTTCTAATGCCCCTCAATACCCTTATAAAGGCACCCAGACCCTTCTAGAGCCTCTCAGGACAGTTTTAAATGCCTCCAGACCCTTCTAGACCCCCTCAGGACCATTCTAATGGCCCCCAGACCGTTCTAATGCCCCTCAGGGCCTTTCTAAAGGCCCCCAGACCCTTCTAATGCCCCTCAGGACCCTTCTAAAGGCCCCCAGACCCTTCTAATGCCCCTCAGGGCCTTTCTAAAGTACCCCAGACACTTCTAGAACCTCTCAGGGCCTTTCTATATGACCCCAGACCCTTGTAATGCCACTCAGGGCCTTTCTAAAAGCCACGAGACGCTTGTAATGCCCCTCAGGACATTTCTAAAGGCCCGCAGACCCTTCAAGAGCCCCTCAGGACATTTCTAAAGGCACCCAGACCCTTCTAATGCCACTCAGGGCCTTTCTAAAGGCTGCGAGACCCTTATAATCCCCCTGAGGACCTTTAAAAAGGCCCCCAGACCCTTCTGGACCCCCTCAGGACGCTTCTAATAGCCCCCAGACCCTTCTAGAGCCCCTCAGGGCCTTTCTAAAGGCCTCCACACCCTTCTAATGACCCTCAAGACCCATGTAAAGGCCCCCAGACCCTTCTAGATTGCATCAGGACCCATCTAAAAGCCCCCAGACCCTTCTAATGCCTTTCAGGGCCTTTCTAAAGGCCTCCACACCCTTCTAATGACCCTCAAGACCCATGTAAAGGCCCCCAGACCCTTCTAGATTGCCTCAGGACCCATCCAAAAGCCCCCAGACCCTTCTAATGCCTTTCAGGACCCTTATGAAGGCCACAAGACCCTTCTAATGCCCCTAAGGACCTTTCTAAAGGCCCTCAGACCTTTCTAGTGCCCCTCAGGGCATTTATAAAGGTTCCCAGACCCTTCTAGAGCCCGTCAGGACCCTTATAAAGGCCCCCAGACCCTTCTACTGCCCCTCAGGAGCATTCTAAAGGCCCCCAGACCCTTCTAATGCCCGACAGGGCCTTTCTAAATGTCCCCAGACACCTCTAGACCCCCTGAAGTCCCTTCTAATGGCCACCAGACCCTTATAGAGCCCCTCAGGACATTTCTAAAGTCCCCCAGACCCTTCTAATGCCTCTCAGGGCCTTTCTAAATACCCCAGACACTTCTAGAACCTCTCAGGGCCTTTCTATATGACCCCAGGCCCTTGTAATGCCACTCAGGGCCTTTCTAAAGGCCGAGAGACCATTATAATCCCCCTGAGGGCCTTTAAAAAGGCCCCCAGACCCTTATGGACCCCCTCAGGACGATTCTAATAGCCCCCAGACCCTTCTAGAGCCCCTCAGGGCCTTTCTAAAGGCCTCCACACCCTTCTAATGACCCTCAAGACCCATGTAAAGGCCCCCAGACCCTTCTAGATTGCCTCAGGACCCATCTAAAAGCCCCCAGACCCTTCTAATGCCTTTCAGGACCCTTATGAAGGCCACAAGACCCTTCTAATGCCCCTCAGGACCTTTCTAAAGGCCCTCAGACCCTTCTAATGCCCCTCAGGGGATTTATAAAGGTTCCCAGACCCTTCTAGAGCCCGTCAGGACCCTTATAAAGGCCCCCAGACCATTCTAGAGCCCCTCAGGACACTTCTAAAGGCGTGCAGACCATTCTAATGACCGTCAGGGCCTTTCTAAAGGTCCACAGACCATTCTACTGCCCCCCAGGAGCATTCTAAAGGCCCCCAGACCCTTCTAATGCCCCACAGGGCCTTTCTAAAGGTCCCCAGACCCTTCTAGAGCCCCTGAAGACCCTTCTAAAGGCCCCCAGACCATTATAGAGCCCCTGAGGACCCTTCTGAAGGCCCCCAGACCGTTCTAATGCCCCACAGGGCCTTTCTAAAGGTCCCCAGACCCTTCTAGAGCCCCTGAAGACCCTTCTAAAGGCCCCCAGACCCTTATAGAGCCCCTCAGGACCCTTCTGAAGTTCCCCAGACCCTGCTAATTCTCCTCATGGCTTTTATAAGGGCACCCAGACCCTTCTAATGCCCCTCAGGACCCTTATAAAGGCACCCAGACCCTTCTAGAGCCTCTCAGGACAGTTTTAAATGCCTCCAGACCCTTCTAGACCCACTCAGGACCATTCTAAAGGCCCCCAGACCCTTCTAATGCCCCTCAGGGCCTTTCTAAAGTCCCCCATACCCTTCTAATTCCCCTCAGGTCATTTCTAAAGGCACCCAGACCCTTCTAATGCCACTCAGGGCCTTTCTAAAGGCCGCGAGACCCTTCTAATGCCCCTCAGGGCCTTTCTAAAGTACCCCAGACACTTCTAGAACCTCTCAGGGCCATTCTATATGACCCCAGGCCCTTGCAATGCCTCTCAGGGCCTTTCTAAAGGCCGCGAGACCCTTATAATTCCCCTTGACGGCCTTTAAAAAGTCCCCCAGACCCTTCTGGACCCCCTCAGGATGCTTCTAATAGCCCCCAGACCCTTCTAGAGCCCCTCAGGGCCTTTCTAAAGGCCTCCACACCCTTCTAATGACCCTCAAGACCCATGTAAAGGCCCCCAGACCCTTCTAGATTGCCTCAGGACCCATCTAAAAGCCCCCAGACCCTTCTAATGCCTTTCAGGGCCTTTCTAAAGGCCTCCACACCCTTCTAATGACCATCAAGACCCATGTAAAGGCCCCTAGACCCTTCTAGATTGCCTCAGGACCCATCTAAAAGCCCCAAGACCCTTCTAATGCCTTTCAGGACCCTTATGAAGGCCACAAGACCCTTCTAATGCCCCTCAGGACCTTTCTAAAGGCCCTCAGACCCTTCTAATGCCCCTCAGGGCATTTATAAAGGTCCCCAGACCCTTCTAGAGACCGTCAGGACACTTATAAAGGTCCCCAGACCCTTCTACTGCCCCTCAGGAGCATTCTAAAGGACCTCAGACCCTTCTAATACCCCACAGGGCCTTTCTAAAGGTCCCCAGACCCTTCTAGAGTCCCTGAAGACCCTTCTAAAGGACCCCAGACCCTTCTAATGCCACACAGGGCCTTTCTAAAGGTCCCCAGACCCTTCTAGAGCCCCTCAAGACCCTTCTAAAGGCCCCCAGACCCTTATAGAGCCCCTCAGGACCATTCTAAAGGCCCTCAGACCCTTCTAATGCCCCTCAGGTCCTTTCTAAAGGCCCCCATACCCTTCTAATGCCCCTCACGTCATTTCTAAAGGCACCCAGACCCTTCTAATGCCACTCAGGGCCTTTCTAAAGGCCGTGAGACCCTTATAATTCCCCTTGAGGGCCTTTAAAAAGGCCCCCAGACCCTTCTGGACCCCCTGAGGACGCTTCTAATAGCCCCCAGACCCTTCTAGAGCCCTTCAGGGCCTTTCTAAAGGCCTCCACACCCTTCTAATGACCCTCAAGACCCATGTAAAGGCCCCCAGACCCTTCTAGATTGCCTCAGGACCCATCTAAAAGCCCCCAGACCCTTCTAATGCCTTTCAGGGCCTTTCTAAAGGCCTCCACACCCTTCTAATGACCCTCAAGACCCATGTAAAGGCACCTAGACCCTTCTAGATTGCCTCAGGACCCATCTAAAAGCCCCCAGACCCTTCTAATGCCTTTCAGGACCCTTATGAAGGCCACAAGACCCTTCTAATGCCCCTCAGGACCTTTCTAAAGGCCCTCAGACCCTTCTAATGCCCCTCAGGGCATTTATAAAGGTCCCCAGAGCCTTCTACTGCCCCTCAGGAGCATTCTAAAGGCTTCCAGACCCTTCTCATGCCCCACAGGGCCTTTCTAAAGGTCCCCAGACCCTTCTAGAGCCCCTGAAGACCATTCTAAAGGCCCCCAGACCCTTATAGAGCCCCTCAGGACCCTTCTAAAGGCCCCCAGACCCTTCTAATGCCCCACAGGGTCTTTCTAAAGGTCCCCAGACCCTTCTAGAGCCCCTGAAGACCCTTCTAAAGGCCCCGAGACCTTTATAGAGCCCCTCAGGACCCTTCTAAAGTCCCCCAGACCCTGCTAATTCCTCTCAGGGCTTTTATAAGGGCACCGAGACCCTTCTAATACCCCTCAGGACCCTTATAAAGGCACCCAGACACTTCTAGAGCCTCTCAGGACAGTTTTAAATGCCTCCAGACCCTTCTAGACCCCCTCAGGACATTTCTAAAGGCACCCAGACCCTTCTAATGCCACTCAGGGCCTTTCTAAAGGCCGCGAGACCCTTATAATCCCCCTGAGGGCCTTTAAAAAGGCCCCCAGACCCTTCTGGACCCCCTGAGGACGCTTCTAATAGCCCCCAGACCCTTCTAGAGCCCTTCAGGGCCTTTCTAAAGGCCTCCACACCCTTCTAATGACCCTCAAGACCCATGTAAAGGCCCCCAGACCCTTCTAGATTGCATCAGGACCCATCTAAAAGCCCCCAGACCCTTCTAATGCCTTTCAGGGCCTTTCTAAAGGCCTCCACACCCTTCTAATGACCCTCAAGACCCATGTAAAGGCCCCTAGACCCTTCTAGCTTGCCTCAGGACCCATCTAAAAGCCCCCAGACCCTTGTAATGCTATTCAGGACCCTTATGAAGGCCACAAGACCCTTCTAATGCCCCTCAGGACCTTTCTAAAGGCCCTCAGACCCTTCTAGATTCCGTCAGGACCCTTATAAAGGTCCCCTGACCATTCTAGAGCCCGGCAGGACCCTTATAAAGGACCCCAGACCCTTCTACTGCCCCTCAGGAGCATTCTAAAGGCCCCCAGACCCTTCTAATGCCCCACAGGGCCTTTCTAAAGGCCCCCAGACCCTTATAGAGCCCCTCAGGACCCTTCTAAAGTCCCCCAGACCCTGCTAATTCCCCTCAGGGCTTTTATAAGGGCACCCAGACCCTTCTAAAGCTCCTCAGGACCCTTATAAAGGCACCCAGACCCTTCTAGAGCCTCTCAGGACAGTTTTAAATGCCTCCAGACCCTTCTAGACCCCCTCAGGACCATTCTAAAGGCCCCCAGACCCTTCTAATGCCCCTCAGGGCCTTTCTATATGACCCCAGGCCCTTGTAATGCCACTCAGGGCCTTTCTAAAGGACACCAGACCCTTATAATCCCACTGAGGGCCTTTAAAAAGGCCCCCAGACCCTTCTGGACCCACTCAGGACCCATCTAAAAGCCCCCAGACCCTTCTAATGCCTTTCAGGGCCTTTCTAAAGGCCTCCACACCCTTCTAATGCCCCTCAAGACCCATGTAAAGGCCCCTAGACCCTTCTAGATTGCCTCAGGACCCATCTAAAAGCCCCCAGACCCTTTTAATGCCTTTCAGGACCCTTATGAAGGCCACAAGACCCTTCTAATGCCCCTCAGGACCTTTCTAAAGGTCCACAGACCCTTCTAATGCCCCTCAGGAGCATTCTAAAGGCCTCCAGACCCTTCTAATGCCCCACAGGGCCTTTCTAATGGTCCCCAGACCCTTCAAGAGCCCCTGAAGACCCTTCTAAAGGCCCCCAGACCCTTATAGAGCCCCTCAGGACCCTTCTAAAGTCCCCCAGACCCTGCTAATTCCCCTCAGGGCTTTTATAAGGGCACCCAGACCCTTCTAATGCCCGTCAGGACCCTTATAAAGGCACCCAGACCCTTCTAGAGCCTCTCAGGACAGTTTTAAATGCCTCCAGACCCTTCTAGACCCCCTCAGGACCATTCTAAAGGCCCCCAGACCCTTCTAATGCCCCTCAGGGCCTTTCTAAAGGCTCCCATACCCTTCTAATGCCACTCAGGGCCTTTCTAAAGGCCGCGAGACCCTTATAATCCCCCTGAGGGCCTTTAAAAAGGCCCCCAGACCCTTCTGGACCCCCTCAGGACGCTTCTAATAGCCCCCAGACCCTTCTAGAGCCCCTCAAGGCCTTTCTAAAGGCATCCACACCCTTCTAATGACCCTCAAGACCCATGTAAAGGCCCCTAGACCCTTCTAGATTGCCTCAGGACCCATCTAAAAGCCCCCAGACCATTCTAAGGCCTTTCAGGACCCTTATGAAGGCCACAAGACCCTTCTAATGCCCCTCAGGACCTTTCTAAAGGCCCTCAGACCCTTCTAATGCCCCTCAGGGCATTTATAAAGGTCCCCAGACCCTTCTACTGCCCCTCAGGAGCATTCTAAAGGACCCCAGACCCTTCTAATGACCCACAGGGCCTTTCTAAAGGTCCCCAGACCCTTCTAGAGCCCCTGAAGACCCTTCTAAAGGCCCCGAGACCCTTATAGAGCCCCTCAGGACCCTTCTAAAGGCCCCCAGACCCTGCTAATTCCCCTCAGGGCTTTCATAAGGGCACCCAGACCCTTATAATGCCCCTCAGGACCCTTATAAAGGCACCCAGACCCTTCTAGAGCCTCTCAGGACAGTTTTAAATGCCTCCAGACCCTTCTAGACCCCCTCAGGACCATTCTAAAGGCCCCCAGACCCTTCTAATGCCCCTCAGGGCCTTTCTAAAGGACCCCATACCCTTCTAATGCCCCTCAGGTCATTTCTAAAGGCCCCCAGACCATTCTGGACCCCCTCAGGACGCTTCTAATAGCCCCCAGACCCTTATAGAGCCCCTCAGGACCCTTCTAAAGTCCCCCAGACCCTGCTAATTCCTTTCAGTGCTTTTATAAGGGCACCCAGACCCTTCTAATGCCCCTCAGGACCCTTATAAAGGCACCCAGACCCTTCTAGAGCCTCTCAGGACAGTTTTAAATGCCTCCAGACCCTTCTAGACCCCCTCAGGACCATTCTAAAGGCCCCCAGACCGTTCTAATGCCCATCAGGGCCTTTCTAAAGGCCCCCATACCCTTCTAATGCCCCTCAGGTCATTTCTAAAGGCACCCAGACCCTTCTAATGCCACTCAGGGCATTTCTAAAGGCCGCGAGACCCTTATACTCCCCCTGAGGGCCTTTAAAAAGGCCCCCAGACCCTTCTAGACCCCCTCAGGACGCTTCTAATAGCCCCCAGACCCTTCTAGAGCCCCTCAGGGCCTTTCTAAAGGCCTCCACACCCTTCTAATGACCCTCAAGACCCATGTAAAGGCCCCCAGACCCTTCTAGATTGCCTCAGGACCCATCTAAAAGCACCCAGACCCTTCTAATGCCTTTCAGGGCCTCTCTAAAGGACACCACACCCTTCTAATGACCCTCAAGACCCATGTAAAGGCCGCCAGACCATTCTAGATTGCCTCAGGACCCATCTAAAAGCCACCAGACCATTCTAATGCATTTCAGGACCCTTATCAAGGCCACAAGACCCTTCTAATGCCCCTCAGGACCTTTCTAAAGGCCCTCAGACCCTTCTAATGCCCCTCAGGGCATTTATAAAGGTTCCCAGACCCTTCTACTGCCCCTTAGGAGCATTCTAAAGGCCCCCAGACCCTTCTCATGCCCCACAGGGCCTTTCTAAATTACCCCAGACACTTCTAGAGCCCGTCAGGACACTTATAAAGGTCCCCAGACCCTTCTATTGCCCCTCAGGAGCATTCTAAAGGCCCCCAGACCCTTCTAATGCCCTACAGGGCCTTTCTAAAGGTCCCCAGACCCTTCTAGAGCCCTTGAAGACCCTTCTAAAGGCCCCCAGACCCTTCTAATGCCTTTCAGGGCCTTTCTAAAGGCCTCCACACCCTTCTAATGAACCTCAAGACCCATGTAAAGGCCCCTGGACCCTTCTAGATTGCCTCAGGACCCATCTAAAAGCCCCCAGACCCTTGTAATGCCTTTCAGGACCCTTATGAAGGCCACAAGAACCTTCTAATGCCCCTCAGGACCTTTCTAAAGGCCCTTAGACCCTTCTAATGCACCTCAGGGCGTTTATAAAGGTTCCCAGACCATTCTAGAGCCAGTCAGGACACTTATAAAGGTCCCCAGACCCTTATAGAGCCCCTCAGGAGCATTCTAAAGGCCCCCAGACCCTTCTAATGCCCCACAGGGCCTTTCTAAAGGTCCCCAGACCCTTCTAGAGCCCCTGAAGACCCTTCTAAGGGCCCCCAGACCCTTATAGAGCCCCTCAGGACCCTTCTAAAGTCCCCCAGACCCTGCTAATTGCCCTCAGGGCTTTTATAAGGGCACCCAGACCCTTATAATGCCCCTCAGGACCCTTATAAAGGCACCCAGACCCTTCTAGAGCCTCTCAGGACAATTTTAAATGCCTCCAGACCCTTCTAGAACCCCTCAGGACCATTCTAAATGCCCCCAGACCCTTCTAATGCCCCTCAGGGCATTTCTAAAGTACCCCAGACACTTCTAGAACCTCTCATGGCCTTTCTATATGACCCCAGACCCTTGTAATGCCACTCAGGGCCTTTCTAAAAGCCGCGAGACCCTTATAATCCCCCTGAGGGCCTTTAAAAAGGCCCCCAGACCCTTCTGGACCCCCTCAGGACGCTTCTAATAGCCCCAGACCCTTCTAGAGTCCCTCAGCGCCTTTCTAAAGGCCTCCACACCCTTCTAATGACCCTCAAGACCCATGTAAAGGCACCCAGACCCTTCTAGATTGCCTGAGGACCCATCTAAAAGCACCCAGACCCTTCTAATGCCCCTCAGGACCCTTCTAAAGGCCCTCAGACCCTTCTAATGCCCCTCAAGACCCATGTAAAGGCCCCTAGACCCTTCTAGATTGCCTCAGGACCCATCTAAAAGCCCCCAGACCCTTCTAATGCCTTTCAGGATCCTTATGAAGGCCACAAGACCCTTCTAATGCCCCTCAGGACTTTTCTAAAGGCCCTCAGACCCTTCTAATGCCCCTCAGGGCATTTATAAAGGTTCCCAGACTCTTCTAGAGACCGTCAGGACCCTTATAAAGGCCCCCAGACCATTCTAGAGCCCCTCAGGACACTTCTAAAGGCCCGCAGACGATTCTAATGCCCGTCAGGGCCTTTATAAAGGTACCCAGACCCTTCTACTGCCCCTCAGGAGCATTCTAAAGGCCCCCAGACCCTTCTAATGCCTCACAGGGCCTTTCTAAAGGTCCCCAGACCCTTCTAGAGCCCCTGAAGACCCTTCTAAAGGCCCCCAGACCCTTATAGAGCCCCTCAGGACCCTTCTAAAGTCCCCCAGACCCCGCTAATTGCCCTCAGGGCTTTTATAAGGGCACCCAGACCCTTATAATGCCCCTCAGGACCCTTATAAGGGCACCCAGACCCTTCTAGAGCCTCTCAGGACAGTTTTAAATGCCTCCAGACCCTTCTAGACCCTCCTGAGGACCATTCTAAAGGCCCCCAGACCCTTCTAATGCCCCTCAGGGCCTTTCTAAAGGCCCCCGTACTTTTGTAATGCCCCTCACGTCATTTCTAAAGGCACCCAGACCCTTCTAATGCCACTCAGGGCCTTTCTAAAGGCCGCGAGACCCTTATAATCCCCCTGAGGGCCTTTAAAAAGGCCCCCAGACCCTTCTGGACCCCCTCAGGACGCTTCTAATAGCCCCCAGACCCTTCTAGAGCACCTCAGGGCCTTTCTAAAGGCCTCCACACCCTTCTAATGACCCTCAAGACCCATGTAAAGGCCCCCAGACCCTTCTAGATTGCCTCAGGACCCATCTAAAAGCCCCCAGACCCTTCTAATGCATTTCAGGGCCTTTCTAAAGGCCTCCACACCCTTCTAATGACCCTCGAGACCCATGTAAAGGCCCCTAGACCCTTCTAGATTGCCTCAGGACCCATCTAAAAGCCCCCAGACCCTTCTAATGCCTTTCAGGACCCTTATGAAGGCCACAAGACCCTTCTAATGCCCCTCAGGACATTTCTAAAGGCCCTCAGACCCTTCTAATGCCCCTCAGGGCATTTATAAAGGTTCCCAGACCATTCTACTGCCCCTCAGGAGCATTCTAAAGGCCCCCAGACCCTTCTAATGCCCCACAGGGCCTTTCTAAAGGTCCCCAGACCCTTCTAGAGCCCCTGAAGACCCTTCTAAAGGCCCCCAGACCCTTCTAGAGCCCCTCAGGGCCTTTCTAAATGCCTCCACACCCTTCTAATGATGCTCAGGACCCATGTAAAGGCCCCCAGACCCTTCTAGATTGCCTCAGGACCCATATAAAAGCCCCCAGACCCTTCTAATGCCTTTCAGGGCCTTTCTAAAGGCCTCCACACCCTTCTAATGACCCTCAAGACCCATGAAAAGGCCCCTAGACCCTTCTAGATTGCTTCAGGACCCATCTAAATTCCCCCAGACCCTTATAATGCCTTCCAGGACCCTTATCAAGGCCACAAGACCCTTCTAATGCCCCTCAGGACCTTTCTAAAGGCCCTCAGACCCTTCTAATGCACCTCAGGGCATTTATAAAGGTTCCCAGACCCTTCTAGAGCACGTCAGGACACTTATAAAGGTCCCCAGACCCTTCTACTGCCCCTCAGGAGCATTCTAAAGGCCCTCAGACCCTTCTAGAGCCCCTGAAGACCCTTCTAAAGGCCCCCAGACCCTTCTAATGCCACACAGGGCCTTTCTAAAGGTCCCCAGACCCTTCTAGAGCCCCTCAAGACCCTTCTAAAGGCCCCCAGACCCTTATAGAGCCCCTAAGGACCCTTCTAAAGTCCCCCAGACCCAGCTAATTCTCCTCAGGGCTTTTATAAGGGCACCCAGACCCTTCTAATGCCCCTCAGGACCCTTATAAAGGCACCCAGACCCTTCTAAAGCCTCTCAGGACAGTTTTAAATGCCTCCAGACCCTTCTAGACTCCCTCAGGACCATTCTAAAGGCCCCCAGACCCGTCTAATGCCCCTCAGGACTTTTCTAAAGGCCCTCAGACCCTTCTAATGCCCCTTAGGGCATTTATAAAGGTTCCCAGACCCTTCTAGAGCATGTCAGGACCCTTATAAAGGCCCCCAGACCATTCTAGAGCCCCTCAGGACACTTCTAAAGGCCCGCAGACCATTCTAATGCCCGTCAGGGCCTTATAAAGGTCCCCAGACCCTTCTACTGCCACTCAGGACCTTTGTAAAGGCCCCCAGACCCTTCTAATGCCCCACAGGGCCTTTCTAAAGGTCCCCAGACCCTTCTAGAGCCCTTGAAGACCCTTCTAAAGGCCCCCAGACCCTTCTAGAGCCCCTCAGGGCCTTTCTAAAGGCCTCCACACCCTTCTAATGACTCTCAAGACCCATGTAAAGGCCCCTAGACACTTCTAGATTGCCTCAGGACCCATCTAAAAGCCCCCAGACCCTTCTAATGCCTTTCAGGACCCTTATGAAGGCCACAAGACCCTTCTAATGCCCCTCAGGACCTTTCTAAAGGCCCTCAGACCCTTCTAGAGCCCGTCAGGACCCTTATAAAGGTCCCCAGACCCTTCTAGAGCCCGTCAGGACCCTTATAAAGGTCCCCAGACCCTTCTACTGCCCCTCAGGACAATTCTAAAGTCCCCCAGACCATTCTAATGCCCGTCAGGTCCTTATAAAGGTCCCCAGACCCTTCTACTGCCCCTCAGGAGCATTCTAAAGGCCCCCAGACCCTTCTAATGCCCCTCAGGGCCTTTCTAAAGGCTCCCATACCCTTCTAATGCCCCTCAGGTCATTTCTAAAGGCACCCAGACCCTTCTAATGCCACTCAGGGCCTTTCTAAAGGCCGCGAGACCCTTATAATCACCCTGAGGGCCTTTAAAAAGGCCCCCAGACCCTACTGGACCCCCTCAGGACTCTTCTAATAGCCCCCTGACCCTTCTAGAGCTCCTCAGGGCCTTTCTAAAGGCCTCCACACCCTTCTAATGACCCTCAAGACCCATGTAAAGGCCCCTAGACCCTTCTAGATTGACTCAGGACCCATCTAAAAGCCCCCAGACCCTTCTAATGCCTTTCAGGACCCTTATGAATGCCACAAGACCCTTCTAATGCCCCTCAGGACCTTTCTAAATGCCCTCAGACCCTTCTAATGCCCCTCAGGGCATTTATAAAGGTTCCCAGACCCTTCTAGAGCCCGTCAGGACCCTTATAAAGGCCCCCAGACCATTCTAGAGCCCCTCAGGACACTTCTAAATCCCGCAGACCATTCTAATGCCCGTCAGGGCCTTTCTAAAGGTTCCCAGACCCTTCTACTGCCCCTCAGGAGCGTTCTAAAGGCCCCCAGAACCTTCTAATGCCCCACAGGGCCTTTCTAAAGGTCCCCAGACCCTTCCAGAGCCCCTGAAGACCCTTCTAAAGGCCCCCAGACCCTTATAGAGCCCCTCAGGACCCTTCTAAAGGCCCCCAGACCCTGTTAATTCTTTTCAGGGCTTTTATAAGGGCACCCAGACCCTTCTAGAGCCTCTCAGGACAGTTTTAAATGCCTCCAGACCCTTCTAGACCCACTCAGGACCATTCTAAAGGCCCCCAGACCCTTCTAGAGCCCATCAGGGCCTTTCTAAAGGCCCCCATACCCTTCTAATGCCCCTGAGGTCATTTCTAAAGGCCCCCAGACCCTTCTAGACCCCCTCAGGACGCTTCTAATAGCCCCCAGACCCTTCTAGTGCCCCTCAGGGCCTTTCTAAAGGCCTCCACACCCTTCTAATGACCCTCAAGACCCATGTAAAGGCCCCCAGACCCTTCTAGATTGCCTCAGGACCCAACTAAAAGCCCCCAGACCCTTCTAATGCCTTTCAGGGCCTTTCTAAAGGCCTCCACTCCCTTCTAATGACCCTCAAGACCCATGTAAAGGCCCCTAGACCCTTCTAGATTGCCTCAGGACCCATCTAAAAGCCCCCAGACCCTTCCAATGCCTTTCAGGACCCTTATGAAGGCCACAAGACCCTTCTAATGCCCCTCAGGACCTTTCTAAAGGCCCTCAGACCCTTCTAATGCCCCTCAGGGCATTTATAAAGGTTCCCAGACCCTTCTAGAGCCCGTCAGGACCCTTATAAAGGCCCCCAGATCATTCTAGAGCCCCTCAGGACACTTCTAAAGGCCTGCAGACCATTCTAATGCCCGTCAGGGCCTTATAAAGGTCCCCAGACCCTTCTACTGCACCTCAGGAGCATTCTAAAGGCCCCAAGACCCTTCTAATGCCCCACAAGGCCTTTCTAAAGGTCCCGAGACCCTTCTAGAGCCCCTGAGGACCCTTATAAAGGCACCCAGACCCTTCTAGAGCCTCTCAGGACAGTTTTAAATGCCTCCAGATCCTTCTAGACCCCCTCAGGACCATTCTAAAAGCCCCCAGACCCTTCTAATTCCCCTCAGGGCCTTTCTAAAGGCACCCAGACCGTTCTAATGCCACTCAGGGCCTTTCTAAAGGCCGCGAGACCCTTATAATCCCCCTGAGGGCCTTTAAAAAGGCCCCCAGACCCTTCTGGACCCCCTCAAAACGCTTCTAATAGCCCCCAGAACCTTCTAGAGCCCCTCAGGGCCTTTCTAAAGGCCTCCACACCGTTCTAATGACCCTCAAGACCCATGTAAAGGCCCCCAGACCCTTCTAGATTGCCTCAGGACCCATCTAAAAGCCCCCAGACCCTTCTAATGCCTTTCAGGACCCTTATGAAGGCCACAAGACCCTTCTAATGCCCCTCAGGACCTTTTTAAAGGCCCTCAGACCCTTCTAATGCACCTCAGGGCATTTATAATGGTTCCCAGACCATTCTAGAGCCCGTAAGGACACTTATAAAGGTCCACAGACCCTTATACTGCCCCTCAGGAGCATTCTAAAGGCCCCCAGACCCTTCTAATGCCCCACAGGGCCTTTCTAAAGGTCCCCAGACCCTTCTAGAGCCCCTGAAGACCCTTCTAAAGGCCCCCAGACCCTTATAGAGCTCCTCAGGACCCTTCTAAATTCCCCCAGACCCTGCTAATTCCACTCAGGGCTTTTATAAGGGCACCCAGACCCTTCTAATGCCCCTCAGGACCCTTATAAAGTCACCCAGACCCTTCTAGAGCCTCTCAGGACAGTTTTAAATGCCTCCAGACCCTTCTAGACCCCCTCAGGACCATTCTAAAGGCCCCCAGACCCTTCTAATGCCCCTCAGGGCCTATCTAAAGGCTCCCATACCCTTCTAATGACCCTCAGGTCATTTCTAAAGGCACCCAGACCCTTCTAATGCCACTCAGGGCCTTTCTAAAGGCCGCGAGACCCTTATAATCCCCCTGAGGGTCTTTAAAAAGGCCCCCAGACCCTTCTGGACCCACTCAGGACGCTTCTTATAGCCCCCAGACCTTTCTAGAGCCCCTCAGGGCCTTTCTAAAGGCCTCCACACCCTTCTAATGACACTCAAGACCCATGTAAAGGCACCCAGACCCTTCTAGATTGCCTGAGGACCCATCTAAAAGCCCCCAGACCCTTCTAATGCCTTTCAGGACCCTTATCAAGGCCACAAGACCCTTCTTATGCCCCTCAGGACCTTTCTAAAGGCCCTCAGACCCTTCTAATGCCCCTCAGGGCATTTATAAAGGTTCCCAGACCCTTCTAGAGCCCGTCAGGACCCTTATAAAGGCCCCCAGACCATTCTAGAGCCCCTCAGGACACTTCTGAAGGCCCGCAGACCATTCTAATGCCCGTCAGGGCCTTTATAAAGGTCCCCAGACCCTTCTACTGCCCCTCAGGAGCATTCTAAAGGCCCCCAGACCCTTCTAATGCCCCACAGGGCCTTTCTAAAGGTCCCCAGACCCTTCTAGAGCCCCTGAAGACCCTTCTAAAGACGCCAGACCCTTATAGAGCCCCTCAGGACCCTTCTAAAGTCCCCCAGACCCTGCTAATTGCCCTCAGGGCTTTTATAAGGGCACCCAGAGCCTTATAATGCCCCTCAGGACCCTTATAAAGGCACCCAGACCCTTCTAGAGCCTCTCAGGACAGTTTTAAATGCCTCCAGACCCTTCTAGACCCTCCTGAGGACCATTCTATAGGCCCCCAGACCCTTCTAATGCACCTCAGGGCCTTTCTAAAGGCCCCCATACTTTTGTAATGCCCCTCACGTCATTTCTAAAGGCACCCAGACCCCTCTAATGCCGCTCAGGGCCTTTCTAAAGGCCGCGAGACCCTTATAATCCCCCTGAGGGCCTTTAAAAAGGCCCCCAGACCCTTCTGGACCCCCTCAGGACGCTTCTAATAGCCCCCAGACCCTTCTAGAGCTCCTCAGGGCCTTTCTAAAGGCCTCCACACACTTCTAATGACCCTCAAGACCCATGTAAAGGCCCCCAGACCCTTCTAGATTGCCTCAGGACCCATCTAAAAGCCCCCAGACCCTTCTAATGCCTTTCAGGGCCTTTCTAAAGGCCTCCACACCCTTCTAATGACCCTCAAGACCCATGTAAAGGCCCCTAGACCCTTCTAGATTGCCTCAGGACCCATCTAAAAGCCCCCAGACCCTTCTAATGCCTTTCAGGACCCTTATGAAGGCCACAAGACCCTTCTAATGCCCCTCAGGACATTTCTAAAGGCACCCAGACCCTTCTAATGCCACTCAGGGCCTTTCTAAAGGCTGCGAGACCCTTCTAATGACCCTCAAGACCCTTCTAATGCCCCCAAACCCTTCTAGATAGCCTCAGGACCCATCTAAAAGCACCCAGACCCTTCTAATGCCACACAGGGCCTTTCTAAAGGTCCCCAGACCCTTCTAGAGCCCCTGAAGACCCTTCTAAAGGCCCCCAGACCCTTCTAGAGCCCCTAAGGACCCTTCTAAAGTCCCACACACCCAGCTAATTCCCCTCAGGGCTTTTATAAGGGCCACAAGACCCTTCTAATGCCCCTCAGGACCCTTATAAAGGCACACAGACCCTTCTAGAGCCTCTCAGGACAGTTTTAAATGCCTCCAGACCCTTCTAGACCCCCTCAGGACCATTCTAAAGGCCCCCAGACCCTTCTAATGCCCCTCAGGACCCTTCTAAAGGCCCCCAGACCCTTCTAATGCCCCTCAGGGCCTTTCTAAAGTACCCCAGACACTTCAAGAACCTCTAAGGGCCTTTCTATATGACCCCAGACCCTTCTAATGCCCCTCAGGGCCTTTCTAAAGGCCCCCATACCCTTCTAATGCCCCTCAGGACATTTCTAAAGGCCCCCAGACCCTTCTAGAGCCCCTCAGGACATTTCTAAAGGCACCCAGACCCTTCTAATACCACTCAGGGCCTTTCTAAAGGCCGCGAGACGCTTGTAATCCCCCTGAGGGCCTTTAAAAAGGCCCCCAGACCCTTCTGGACCCCCTCAGGACGCTTCTAATAGCCCCCAGACCCTTCTAGAGCCCCTCAGGGCCTTTCTAAAGGCATCCACACCCTTCTAATGACCCTCAAGACCCATGTAAAGGCCCCCAGACCCTTCTAGATTGCCTCAGGACCCATCTAAAAGCCCCCAGAACCTTCTAATGCCTTTCAGGGCCTTTCTGAAGGCCTCCACACCCTTCTAATGACCCTCAAGACCCATGTAAAGGCCCCTAGACCCTTCTAGATTGCCTCAGGACCCATCTAAAAGCACCCAGACCCTTCTAATGCCTTTCAGGACCCTTATGAAGGACACAAGACCCTTCTAATGCCTCTCAGGACCTTTCCAAAGGCCCTCAGACCCTTCTATTGCCCCTCAGGGCATTTATAAAGGTTCCCAGACCCTTCTAGAGCCCGTCAGGACCCTTATAAAGGCCCCCAGACCATTCTAGAGCCAATCAGGACACTTCTAAAGGCCCGCAGACCATTCTAATGCCTGTCAGGGCCTTTCTAAAGGTCCCCAGACCCTTCTACTGCCCCTCAGGAGCATTCTAAAGGCACCCAGACCCTTCTAATGCCCCACAGGGTCTTTCTAAAGGTCCCCAGACGCTTCTAGGGCCCCTGAAGACCCTTCTAAAGGCCCCGAGACCCTTCTAATGCCACTCAGGGCCTTTCTAAAGGCCGCGAGACCCTTATCATCCTCTTGAGGACCTTTAAGAAGGCCCCCAGACCCTTCTGGACCCCCTCAGGACGCTTTTAATAGCCCCCAGACCCTTCTAATGCCCCACAGGGCCTTTCTAAAGGTCCCCAGACCCTTCTAGAGCCCCTGAAGACCCTTCTAAAGGCCCCCAGACCCTTATAGAGCCCCTCAGGACCCTTCTAAAGTCCCACACACCCAGCTAATTCCCCTCAGGGCTTTTATAAGGGCACCCAGACCCTTCTAATGCCCCTCAGGACCCTTATAAAGGCACCCAGACCCTTCTAGAGCCTCTCAGGACAGTTTTAAATGCCTCCAGACCCTTCTAGACCCCCTCAGGACCATTCTAAAGGCCCCCAGACCCTTCTAATGCCCCTCAGGACCCTTCTAAAGGCCCCCAGACCCTTCTAATGCCCCTCAGGGCCTTTCTAAAGTACCCCAGACACTTCAAGAACCTCTCAGGGCCTTTCTATATGACCCCAGACCCTTGTAATGCCCCTCAGGGCCTTTCTAAAGGCCCCCATACCCTTCTAATGCCCCTCAGGACATTTCTAAAGGCCCCCAGACCCTTCTAGAGCCCCTCAGGACATTTCTAAAGGCACCCAGACCCTCCTAATGCCACTCAGGGCCTTTCTAAAGGCCGCAAGACCCTTATAATCCCCCTGAGGGCCTTTCTAAAGGCCCCCAGACCCTTCTGGACCCCCTCAGGACGCTTCTAATAGCCCCCAGACCCTTCTAGAGCCCCTCAGGGCCTTTCTAAAGGCCTCCACACCCTTCTAATGAACCTCAAGACCCATGTAAAGGCCCCCAGACCCTTCTAGATTGCCTCAGGACCCATCTAAAAGCCCCCAGACCCTCCTAATGCCTTTCAGGGCCTTTCTAAAGGCCTCCACACCCTTCTAATGACCCTCAAGACCCATGTAAAGGCCCCTAGACCCTTCTAGATTGCCTCAGGACCCATCTAAAAGCCCCCAGACCCTTCTAATGCCTTTCAGGGCCTTTCTAAAGCCCTCCACACCTTTCTAATGACCCTCAAGACCCATGTAAAGGCCCCCAGACCCTTCTAGATTGCCTCAGGACCCATCTAAAAGCCCCCAAACACTTCTAATGCCTTTCAGGACCCTTATGAAGGCCACAAGACCCTTCTAATGCCCCTCAGGACCTTTCTAAAGGCCCTCAGACCCTTCTAATGCCCCTCAGGGCATATATAAAGGTTCCCAGACCCTTCTAGAGCCCGTCAGGACCCTTATAAAGGCCCCCAGACCATTCTAGAGCCCCTCAGGACACTTCTAAAGCCCGCAGACCATTCTAATGCCCATCAGGGCCTTTCTAAAGGTCCCCAGACCCTTCTACTGCCCCTCAGGAGCATTCTAAAGGCCCCCAGACCCTTCTAATGCCCCTCAGGGCATTTCTAAAGGCCCCCAGACCCTTCTAGAGCCCCTGAAGACCCTTCTAAAGGCCCCCAGACCCTTATAGAGCCCCTCAGGACCCTTATAAAGTCCCCCAGACCCTGCTAATTCCCCTCAGGGCTTTTATAAGGGCCACAAGACCCTTCTAATGCCCCTCAGGACCCTTATAAAGGCACCCAGACCCTTCTAGAGCCTCTCAGGACAGTTTTAAATGCCTCCAGACCCTTCTAGACCACCTCAGGACCATTCTAAAGGTCCCCAGACCCTTCTAGAGCCCCTCAGGACCCTTCTAAAGGCCCCCAGACCCTTCTAATGCCCCACAGGGCCTTTCTAAAGGTCCCCAGACCCTTCTAGAGCCCCTGAAGACCCTTCTAAAGGCCCCCAGACCCTTCTAGAGCCCCTCAGGACCCTTCTAAAGTCCCCCAGACCCTGCTAATTCCCCTCAGGGCTTTTATAAGGGCCACAAGACCCTTCTAATGCCCCTCAGGACCCTTCTAAACGACCCCAGACCCTTCTAATGCCCCTCAGGACCCTTCTAAAGGCCCCCAGACCCTTCTAATGCTCCTCGGGGCCTTTCTAAAGTACCCCAGACACTTCTAGAACCTCTCAGGGCATTTCTATATGACCCCAGACCCTTGTAATGCCCCTCAGGGCCTTTCTAAAGGCCCCCATACCCTTCTAATGCCCCTCAGGACATTTCTAAAGGCCCCCAGACCCTTCTAGAGCCCCTCAGGGCATTTCTGAAGGCACCCAGACCCTTCTAATGCCACTCAGGGGCTTTCTAAAGGCCGCAAGACCCTTATAATCCCCCTGAGGGCCTTTAAAAAGGCCCCCAGACCCTTCTGGACCCCCTCAGGACGCTTCTAATAGCCCCCAGACCCTTCTAGAGCCCCTCAGGGCCTTTCTAAAGGCCTCCACACCCTTCTAATGACCCTCAAGACCCATGTAAAGGCCCCCAGACCCTTCTAGATTGCCTCAGGACCCATCTAAAAGCCCCCAGACCCTTCTAATGCCTTTCAGGCCCTTATGAAGGCCACAAGACCCTTCTAATGCCCCTCAGGACCTTTCTAAAGGCCCTCAGACCCTTCTAATGCCCCTCAGGGCATTTATAAAGGTTCCCAGACCCTTCTAGAGCCCGTCAGGACCCTTATAAAGGCCCCCAGACCATTCTAGAGCCCCTCAGGACACTTCTAAAGGCCCGCAGACCATTCTAATGCCCGTCAGGGCCTTTCTAAAGGTCCCCAGACCCTTCTACTGTCCCTCAGGAGCATTCTAAAGGCCCCCAGACCCTTCTAATGCCCCACAGGGCCTTTCTAAAGGTCCCCAGACCCTTCCAGAGCCCCTGAAGACCCTTCTAAAGGCCCCCAGACCTTTATAGAGCCCCTCAGGACCCTTCTAAAGTCCCCCCGACCCTGCTAATTCCCCTCAGGGCTTTTATAAGGGCACCCAGACACTTCTAATGCCCCTCAGGACCCCTATAAAGGCACCCAGACCCTTGTAGAGCCTCTCAGGACAGTTTTAAATGCCTCCAGACCCTTCTAGACCCCCTCAGGACCATTCTAAAGGCCCCCAGACCCTTCTAATGCACCTCAGTGCCTTTCTAAAGGCTCCCATACCCTTCTAATGCCCCTCAGGTCATTTCTAAAGGCACCCAGACCCTTCTAATGCCACTCAGGGCCTTTCTAAAGGCCGCGAGACCCTTATAATCCCCCTGAGGGCCTTTAAAAAGGCCCCCAGACCCTTCTGGACCCCCTCAGGACGCTTCTAAAAGCCCCCAGACCCTTCTAGAGCCCCTCAGCGCCTTTCTAAAGGCATCCACACCCTTCTAATGACCCTCAAGACCCATGTAAAGGCCCCCAGACCCAGCTAGTTCCCCTCAGGGCTTTTATAAGGGCACCCAGAATCTTCTAATGCCCCTCAGGACCCTTATAAAGGCACCAGGACCCTTCTAGAGCCTCTCAGGACAGTTTTAAATGCCTCCAGACCCTTCTAGACTCCCCTCAGGACCATTCTAAAGGCCCCCAGACGCTTCTAATGCCCCTCAGGGCCTTTTTAAAGGACCCCGTACTTTTGTAATGCCCCTCACGTCATTTCTAAAGGTACCCAGACCCTTCTAATGCCACTCAGGGCCTTTCTAAAGGCCGCGAGACCCTTATAATCCCCCTGAGGGCCTTTAAAAAGGCCCCCAGACCCTTCTGGACCCCCTCAGGACGCTTCTAATAGACCCCAGACCCTTCTAGAGCTCCTCAGGTCCTTTCTAAAGGCATCCACACCCTTCTAATGACCCTCAAGACCCATGTAAAGGCCCCTAGACCCTTCTAGATTGCCTCAGGACCCATCTAAAAGCCCCCAGACCCTTCTAATGCCTTTCAGGACCATTATGAAGGCCACAAGACCCTTCTAATGCCCCTCAGGACCTTTCTAAAGGCCCTCAGACCCTTCTAATGCGCCTCAGGGCATTTATAAAGGTTCCCAGACCCTTCTAGAGCCCCTCAGGAGCATTCTAAAGGCCCCCAGACCCTTCTAGAGCCCCTCAGGGCCTTTCTAAAGGCCTCCACACCCTTCTAATGACCCTCAAGACCCATGTAAAGGCCCCCAGACCCTTCTAGATTGCCTAAGGACCCATCTAATAGCCCCAGACCCTTCTAATGCCTTTCAGGGCCTTTCTAAAGGCCTCCACACCCTTCTAATGACCCTCAAGACCCATGTAAAGGCCCCTAGACCCTTCTAGATTGCCTCAGGACCCATCTAAAAGCCCCCAGACCCTTCTAATGCCTTTCAGGACCCTTTTGAAGGCCACAAGACCCTTCTAATGACCCTCAGGACCTTTCTAAAGGCCCTCAGACCCTTCTAATGCCCCTCAGGGCATTTATAAAGGTTCCCAGACCCTTCTAGAGCCAGTCAGGACACTTATAAAGGTCCCCAGACCCTTATAGAGCCCCTCAGGAGCATTCTAAAGGCCCCCAGACCCTTCTAATGCCCGACAGGGCCTTTCTAAAGGTCCCCAGACCCTTCTAGAGCCCCTGAAGACCCTTCTAAAGTCCCCCAGACCCTGCTAATTCCCCTCAGGGCTTTTATAAGGGCACCCAGACCCTTCTAAAGCCCCTCAGGACCCTTATAAAGGCACCCAGACCCTTCTAGAGCCTCTCAGGACAGTTTTAAATGCCTCCAGACCCTTCTAGAACCCCTCAGGACAATTCTAAAGGCCCCCAGACCCTTCTAATGCCCCTCAGGGCCTTTCTAAAGTACCCCAGACACTCCTAGAACCTCTCAGGGCCTTTCTATATGACCCCAGACCCTTGTAATGCCACTCAGGGCAATTCTAAAAGCCGCGAGACCCTTATAATCCCCCTGAGGGCCTTTAAAAAGGCCCCCAGACCCTTCTGGACCCTCTCAGGACGATTCTAATAGCCCCCAGACTCTTCTAGAGCCCCTCAGGGCCTTTCTAAAGGCCTCCACACCCTTCTAATGACCCTCAAGACCCATGTAAAGGCCCCCAGACCCTTCTAGATTGCCTAAGGACCCATCTAAAAGCCCCCAGACACTTCTAATGCCCCTCAGGACCCTTCTAAAGGCCCTCAGACCCTTCTAATGCCCCTCAAGACCTATGTAAAGGCCCCTAGACCCTTCTAGATTGCCCCAGGACCCATCTAAAAGCCCCAAGACCCTTCTAATGCATTTCAGGACCCTTATGAAGGCCACAAGACCCTTCTAATGCCCCTCAGGACCTTTCTAAAGGCCCTCAGACCTTTCTAATGCCCCTCAGGGCATTTATAAAGGTTCCCAGACCCTTCTAGAGCCCGTGAGGAACCTTATAAAGGCCCCCAGACCATTCTAGAGCCCCTCAGGACACTTCTAAAGGCCCACAGACTATTCTAATGCCCGTCAGGGCCTTTATAAAGGTCCCCAGACCCTTCTACGGCCCCTCAGGAGAATTCTAAAGGCCCCCAGACCCTTCTAATGCCCCACAGGGCCTTTCTAAAGGTCCCCAGACCCTTCTAGAGCCCCTGAAGACCCTTCTAAAGGCCCGCAGACCCTTATAGAGCCCCTCAGGACCCTTCTAAAATCCCCCAGACCCTGCTAATTCCTTTCAGGTCTTTTATAAGGGCACCCAGACCCTTCTAATGCCCCGCAGGACCCTTCTAAAGGCCCCCAGACCCTTCTAATGCCCCTCAGGGCCTTTCTAAAGTACCCCAGACACTTCTAGAACCTCTCATGCCCTTTCTATATGATCCGAGACCCTTGTAATGCCTTTCAGGGCCTTTCTAAAGACCCCCAGACCCTTCTAGAGCCCCTCAGGACATATCTAAAGGCCCCCAGACCCTTCTAGAGCCCCTCAGGACATTTCTAAAGGCACCCAGACCCTTCTAATGCCGCTCAGGACCTTTCTAAAGGCCCCCAGACCCTTATAGAGCCCCTCAGCACCTTTCTAAAGTCCCCCAGACCCTGCTAATTCCCCTCAGGGCCCTTATAAAGGCACCCAGATCCTTCTAGAGCCTCTCAGGACAGTTTTAAATGCCTCCAGACCCTTCTAGACCCCCTCAGGTCCATTCTAAAGGCCCCCAGACACTTCTAATGCCCCTCAGGGCCTTTCTAAAGTACCCCAGACACTTCTAGAACCTCTCAGGGCCTTTCTATATGACCCCAGACCCTTGTAATGCCCCTCAGGGCCTTTCTAAAGGCCCACATACCCTTCTAATGCCCCTGAAGACCCTTCTGAAGGCCCCCAGACCCTTCTAGAGCCCCTCAGGACATTTCTAAAGGCACCCAGAACCTTCTAATGCCACTCAGGGCCTTTCTAAAGGCTGCGAGACCCTTATAATCCCCCTAAGGACCTTTAAAAAGGTCCCCAGACCCTTCTGGACCCACTCAGGACGCTTCTAATAGCCCCCAGACCATTCTACAGCCTCTCAGGGCCTTTCTAAAGGCCTCCACACCCTTCTAATGACCCTCAAGACCCATGTAAAGGCCCCCAGACCCTTCTAGATTGCGCAGGACCCACCTAAAAGCCCCCAGACCCTTCTAATGCCCCTCAGGACCCTTCTAAAGGCGCCCAGACCATTCTAATGCCCCTCAGGACCCTTCTAAAGTCCCCCAGACCATGCTAATTCCACTCAGGGCTATTATAAGGGCCACAAGACCCTTCAAATGCTCCTCAGGACCCTTATAAAGGCACCCAGACCCTTCTAGAGCCTCTTAGGACAGTTTTAAAAGCCTCCAGACCCTTCTAGACCCCCTCAGGACCATTCTAAAGGCCCCCAGACCCTTCTAATGCACCTCAGGACCCTTCTAAAGGCCCCCAGACCCTTCTAATGCCCCTCAGGGCCTTTCTAAAGTACCCCAGACACTTCTAGAACCTCTCAGGGCCTTTCTATATGACCCCAGACCCTTGTAATGCCCCTCAGGGCCTTTCTAAAGGCCCCCATACCCTTTGAATGACCCTCAGGACATTTCTAATGGCCCCCAGACCATTCAAGAGCCCCTCAGGACATTTCTAAAGGCACCCAGAACCTTCTAATGCCACTCAGGGCCTTTCTAAATGCTGCGAGACCCTTATAATCCCCCTGAGGACCTTTAAAAACGCCCCCAGACCCTTCTGGACCCCCTCAGGACGCTTCTAATAGACCCCAGACCCTTCTAGAGCCCCTTAGGGCTATTCTAAAGGCCTCCACACCCTTCTAATGACCCTCAAGACCCATGTAAAGGCCCCTAGACCCTTCTAGATTGCCTCAGGACCCATCTAAAAGCCTCCAGACCCTTCCAATGCCTTTCAGGACCATTATGAAGGCCACAAGACCCTTCTAATGCCCCTCAGGACCTTTCTAAAGGCCCTCAGACCCTTCTAATGCCCCTCAGGGCATTTATAAAGGTTCCCAGACCCTTCTAGAGCCCGTCAGGACCCTTATAAAGGCCCCCAGACCATTCTAGAGCCCCTCAGGACACTTCTAAAGGCCCGCAGACCATTCTAATGCCCGTCAGGGCCTTTATAAAGGTCCCCAGACCCTTCAACTGCCCCTCAGGAGCATTCTAAAGGCCCCCAGACCCTTCTAATGCCCCACAGGGCCTTTCTAAAGGTCCCCAGACCCTTCTAGAGCCCCTGAAGACCCTTCTAAAGGCCCCCAGACCCTTATAGAGCCCCTCAGGACCCTTCTAAAGTCCCCCAGACCCTGCTAATTCCCCTCCGGGCTTTTATAAGGGCACCCAGACCCTTCTAATGCCCCTCAGGACGCTTATAAAGGAACCAGGACCCTTCTAGAGCCTCTCAGGACAGTTTTAAATGCCTCCAGACCCTTCTAGACTCCCCTCAGGACCATTCTAAAGGCACCCAGACCCTTCTAATGCCACTCAGGGCCTTTCTAAAGGCCGCGAGACCCTTATAATCCCCCTGAGGGCCTTTAAAAAGGCCCCCAGACCCTTCTGGACCACTCAGGACGCTTCTAATAGAACCCAGACCCTTCTAGAGCTCCTCAGGGCCTTTCTAAAGGCATCCACACCCTCCTAATGACCCTCAATACCAATGTAAAGCCCCACAGACCCTTCTAGATTGCTTCAGGACCCATCTAAAAGACCCCAGACCCTTCTAATGCCTTTCAGGGCCTTTCTAAAGGACTCCACACCCTTCTAATGACCCTCAAGACCCATGTAAAGGCCCCTAGACCCTTCTAGATTGCCTCAGGACCCATCTAAAAGCCCCCAGACCCTTCTAATGCCTTTCAGGGCCTTTCTAAAGGACTCCACACCCTTCTAATGACCCTCAAGACCCATGTAAAGGCCCCTAGACCCTTCTAGATTGCCTCAGGACCCATCTAAAAGCCTCCAGACACTTCTAATGCCTTTCAGGACCCTTATGAAGGCCACCAGACCCTTCTAATGCCCCTCAGGACCTTTCTAAAGGCCCTCAGACCCTTCTAATGCCCCTCAGGGCATTTATAAAGGTTCCCAGACCCTTCTAGATCCCGTCAGGACCCTTATAAAGGCCCCCAGACCATTCTAGAGCCCCTCAGGACAATTCTAAAGGCCCGCAGACCATTCTAATACCCGTCAGGGCCTTTATAAAGGTCCCCAGACCCTTCTACTGCCCCTCAGGAGCATTCTAAAGGCACCCAGACCCTTCTAATGCCGCTCAGGACCTTTCTAAAGGCCCCCAGACCCTTATAGAGTTCCTCAGGACCCTTCTAAAGTCCCCCAGACCCTGCTAATTCCCCTCAGGACCCTTATAAAGGCACCCAGACCCTTCTAGAGCCTCTCAGGACAGTTTTAAATGCCTCCAGACCCTTCTAGACCCCCTCAGGACCATTCTAAAGGCCCCCAGACCCTTCTAATGCACCTCAGGACCCTTCTAAATGCCCCCAGACCCTTCTAATGCACCTCAGGGCCTTTCTAAAGTACCCCAGACACTTCTAGAACCTCTCAGGGCCTTTCTATATGACACCAGACCCTTGTAATGCCCCTCAGGGCCTTTCTAAAGGCCCCCATACCCTTCTAATGACCCTGAGGACATTTCTAAAGGCCCCCAGACCCTTCAAGAGCCCCTCAGGACATTTCTAAAGGCACCCAGAACCTTCTAGAGCATCTCAGGACAGTTTTAAATGCCTCCAGACCCTTCTAGACCCCCTCAGGACCATTCTAAAGGCCCCCAGACCCTTCTAATGCCCCTCAGGACCATTCTAAAGGCCCCCAGACCCTTCTAATGCCCCTCAGGGCCTTTCTAAAGTACCCCAGACACTTCTAGAACCTCTCAGGGCCTTTCTATATGACCCCAGACCCTTGTAATGCCCCTCAGGGCCTTTCTAAAGGCCCCCATACCCTTCTAATAACCCTCAGGACATTTCTAATGGCCCCCAGACCCTTCAAGAGCCCCTCAGGACATTTATAAAGGCACCCAGAACCTTCTAATGCCACTCAGGGCCTTTCTAAAGGCTGCGAGACCCTTATAATCCCCCTGAGGACCTTTAAAAAGGCCCCCAGACCCTTCTGGACCCCCTCAGGACGCTTCTAATAGACCCCAGACCCTTCTAGAGCCCCTCAGGGCCTTTCTAAAGGCCTCCACACCCTTCTAATGACCCTCAAGACCCATGTAAAGGCCCCCAGACCCTTCTAGATTGCCTCAGGACCCATCTAAAAGCCTCCAGACCCTTCCAATGCCTTTCAGGACCCTTATGAAGGCCACAAGACCCTTCTAATGCCCCTCAGGACCTTTCTAAAGGCCCTCAGACCCTTCTAATGCTTTTAAGGGCATTTATAAAGGTTCCCAGACCCTTCTAGAGCCAGTCAGGAGCCTTATAAAGGCCCCCAGATCATTCTAGAGCCCCTCAGGACACTTCTAAAGGCCCGCCGACCATTCTAATGTACGTCAGGGCCTTTATAAAGGACCCCAGACCCTTCTACTGCCCCTCAGGAGCATTCTAAAGGCCCCCAGACCATTCTAATGCCCCTCAGGGCCTTTCTAAAGGTCCCGAGACCCTTCTAGAGCCCCTGAAGACGCTTCTAAAGGCCCCCAGACCCTTCTAATGCCCCTCAGGGCCTTTCTAAAGTACCCCAGACATTCTAGAACCTCTCAGGGCCTTTCTATATGACCCCAGACCCTTGTAATGCCCCTCAGGGCCTTTCTAAAGGCTGCGAGACCCTTATAATCCCCCTGAGGACCTTTATAAAGGCACCCAGACCCTACTGGACCCCCTCAGGACGCTTCTAATAGACCCCAGACCCTTCTAGAGCCCCTCAGGGCCTTTCTAAAGGCCTCCACACCCTTCTAATGACCCTCAAGACCCATGTAAAGGCCCCTAGAGCCTTCTAGATTGCCTCAGGACCCATCTAAAAGCCCTCAGACCCTTCTAATGCCTTTCAGGACCCTTATGAAGGCCACAAGACCCTTCTAATGCCCCTCAGGACCTTTCTAAAGGCCCTCAGACCCTTCTAATGCCCCTCAGGGCATTTATAAAGGTTCCCAGACCCTTCTAGAGCCCGTCAGGACCCTTATAAAGGCCCCCAGACCATTCTAGAGCCCCTCAGGACACTTCTAAAGGCCCACAGACCATTCTAATGCCCGTCAGGGCCTTTATAAAGGTCCCCAGACCCTTCTACTGCCCCTCAGGAGCATTCTGAAGGCACCCAGACCCTTCTAATGCCCCACAGGTCCTTTCTAAAGGTCCCCCAGACCCTTATAGTGCCCCTCAGGACCCTTCTAAAGTCCCCCAGACCCTGCTAATTCCCCTCAGGGCTTTTATAAGGGCCACAAGACCCTTCTAATGCCCCTCAGGAGCCTTATAAAGGCACCCAGACCCCTCTAGAGCCTCTCAGGACAGTTTTAAATGCCTCCAGACCCTTCTAGACCCCCTCAGGACCATTCTAAAAGCCCCCAGACCCTTCTAATGCCGCTCAGGACCCTTCTAAAGGCCCCCAGACCCTTCTAATGCCCCTCAGGGCCTTTCTAAAGTTCCCCAGACACTTCTAGAACCTCTCAGGGCCTTTCTATATGACCCCAGACCCTTGTAATGCCCCTCAGGGCCTTTCTAAAGGCCCCCATACCCTTCTAATGCCCCTCAGAACATTTCTAAAGGCCCCCAGACCCTTCTAGAGCCCCTCAGGACATTTCTAAAGGCACCCAGAACCTTCTAATGCCACTCAGGACCTTTCTAAAGGCTGCGAGACCATTATAATCCCCCTGAGGACCTTTAAAAAGGCTCCCAGACCCTTCTGGACCCCCTCAGGACGCTTCTAATAGACCCCAGACCCTTCTAGAGCCCCTCAGGGCCTTTCTAAAGGCCTCCACACCCATCTAATGACCCTCAAGACCCATGTAAAGGCCCCTAGACCCTTCTAGATTGCCTCAGGACCCATCTAAAAGCCCTCAGACCCTTCTAATGCCTTTCAGGACCCTTATGAAGGCCACAAGACCCTTCTAATGCCCCTCAGGACCTTTCTAAAGGCCCTCAGACCCTTCTAATGCCCCTCAGGGCATTTATAAAGGTTCCCAGACCCTTCTAGAGCCCGTCAGGACCCTTATAAAGGCCCCCAGATCATTCTAGAGCCTCTCAGGACACTTCTAAATCCCGCAGACCATTCTAATGCCCGTCAGGGCCTTTATAAAGGTCCCCAGACCCTTCTACTGCCCCTCAGGAGCATTCTAAAGGCCCCCAGACCCTTCTAATATCCCACACGGAGTTTCTAAAGGTCCCCAGACCCTTATAGAGACCCTCAGGACCCTTCTAAAGTCCCCCAGACCCTGCTAATTCCCCTCAGGGATTTTATAAGGGCCACAAGACCCTTCTAATGCCACTCAGGACCCTTATAAAGGCACCCAGACCCTTCTAGAGCCTCTCAGGACAGTTTTAAAAGCCTCCAGACCCTTCTAGACCCCCTCAGGACCATTCTAAAGGTCCCCAGACCCTTCTAATGCCCCTCAGGACCCTTCTAAAGGCCCCCAGACCCTTCTAATGCCCCTCAGGACCCTTCTAAAGGCCCCCAGACCCTTCTAATGCCCCGCAGGGCCTTTCTAAATTACCCAAGACACTTCTAGAACCTCTCAGGGCCTTTCTATATGACCCCAGACCCTTGTAATACCCCTCAGGGCCTTTCTAAAGGCCCCCACACCCTTCTAATGACCCTCAGGACATTTCTAAAGGCCCCCAGACCATTGAAGAGCCCCATAGGACATTTCTAAAGGCAGCCAGACACTTCTAATGCCACTCAGGGCCTTTCTAAAGGCTGCGAGACCCTTATAATCCCCCTGAGGACCTTTAAAAAGGCCCCCAGACCCTTCTAGAGCCCCTGAAGACCATTCTAAAGGCCCCCAGACCCTTATAGAGCCCCTCAGGACCCTTCTAAAGTCCCCCAGACCCTGCTAGTTCCCCTCAGGTCTTTTATAAGGGCACCCAGAATCTTCTAATGCCTTTCAGGACCTTTATAAAGATACCCAGACCCTTCTAGAGCCTCTCAGGACAGTTTTAAATGCCTCCAGACCCTTCTAGACCCGCTCAGGACCATTCTAAAGGCCCCTATACCCTTCTAATGCCCCTCAGGTCATTTCTAAAGGCACCCAGACCCTTCTAATGCCACTCAGGGCCTTTCTAAAGGCCGCGAGACCCTTATAATCCCCCTGAGGGCCTTTAAAAAGGCCCCCAGACCCTTCTGGACCCCCTCAGGACGCTTCTAATAGATCCCAGACCCTTCTAGAGCCCCTCAGGGCCTTTCTAAAGGCCTCCACACCCTTCTAATGACCCTCAAGACCCATGTAAAGGCCCCCAGACCCTTCTAGATTGCCTCAGGACCCATCTAAAAGCCCTCAGACCCTTCTAATGCCTTTCAGGACCCTTATGAAGGCCACAAGACCCTTCTAATGCCCCTCAGGACCTTTCTAAAGGCCCTCAGATCCTTCTAATGCCCCTCAGGGCATTTATAAAGGTTCCCAGACCCTTCTAGAGCCCGTCAGGACCCTTATAAAGGCCCCCAGACCATTCTAGAGCCCCTCAGGACAATTCTAAATCCCGCAGACCATTCTAATGCCCGTCAGGGCCTTTATAAAGGTCCCCAGACCCTTCTACTGCCCCTCAGGAGCATTCTAAGGGCCCCCAGACCCTTCTAATGCCCCACAGGGCCATTCTAAAGGTCCCCAGACCCTTCTAGAGCCCCTGAACACCATTCTAAAATCCCCCAGACCCTTATAGAGCCACTCAGGACCCTTCTAAAGTCCCCCAGACCCTGCTAATTCCCCGCAGGGCTTTTATAAGGGCACCCAGAATCTTCTAATGCCCCTCAGGACCCTTATAAAGGCACCCAGACCCTTGTAGAGCCTCTCAGGACAGTTTTAAATGCCTCCAGACCCTTCTAGACCCGCTCAGGACCATTCTAAAGGCCCCCAGACCCTTCTAATGCCCCTCAGGGCATTTATAAAGGCCCCCAGACCATTCTAGAGCCCCTGAAGACACTTCTAAAGGCCCGCAGACCATTCTAATGCCCGTCAGGGCCTTTATAAAGGTCCGCAGACCCTTCTACTGCCCCTCAGGAGCATTCTAAGGGCCCCCAGACCCTTCTAATGCCCCACAGGGCCTTTCTAAAGGTCCCCCAGACCCTTATAGAGCCCCTCAGGACCCTTCTAAAGTCCCCCAGACCCTGCTAATTCCCCTCAGGGCTTTTATAAGGGCCACAAGACCCTTCTAATGCCCCTCAGGACCCTTATAAAGGCACCCAGACCCCTCTAGAGCCTCTCAGGACAGTTTTAAATGCCTCCAGACCCTTCTAGACCCCCTCAGGACCATTCTAAAAGCCCCCAGACCCTTCTAATGCCGCTCAGGACCCTTCTAAAGGCCCCCAGACCCTTCTAATGCCCCTCAGGGCCTTTCTAAAGTACCCCAGACACTTCTAGAACCTCTCAGGGCCTTTCTATATGACCCCAGACCATTGTAATGCCCCTCAGGGCCTTTCTAAAGGCCCCCATACCATTCTAATGCCCCTCAGGACATTTCTAAAGGCCCCCAGACCCTTCAAGAGCCCCTCAGGACATTTCTGAAGGCACCTAGAACCTTCTAATGCCACTCAGGACCTTTATAAAGGCTGGAGACCCTTATAATCCCCCTGAGGACCTTTAAAAAGGCCCCCAGACCATTCTGGACCCCCTCAGGACGCTTCTAATAGACCCCAGACCCTTCTAGAGCCCCTCAGGGCCTTTCTAAAGGCCTCCACACCCTTCTAATGACCCTCAAGACCCATGTAAAGGCCCCCAGACCCTTCTAGATTGCCTAAGGACCCATCTAAAAGCCCCCAGACCCTTCTAATGCCTTTCAGGGACTATCTAAAGGCCTTCACAGCATTCTAATGACTCTCAAGACCCATGTAAAGGCCCTCAGACCCTTCTAGATTGCCTGAGGACCCAACTAAAAGCCCCCAGACCCTTCTAATGCCTTTCAGGACCCTTATGAAGGTCACAAGACCCTTCTAATGCCCCTCAGGACCTTTCTAAAGGCCCTCAGACCCTTCTAATGCCCCTCAGGGCATTTATAAAGGTTCCCAGACCCTTCTAGAGCCCGTCAGGACCCTTATAAAGGCCCCCAGACCATTCTAGAGCCCCTCAGGACACTTCTAAAGGCCCGCAGACCATTCTAATGCCCGTCAGGGCCTTTATAAAGGTCCCCAGACCCTTCTACTGCCCCTCAGGAGCATTCTAAAGGCCCCCAGACCATTCTAATATCACACACGGACTTTCTAAAGGTCCCCAGACCCTTCTAGAGCCCCTGAAGACCCTTCTAAAGGCCCCCAGACCCTTATAGAGCCCCTCAGGACCCTTCTAAAGTCCCCCAGACCCTGCTAATTCCCCTCAGGGCTTTTATAAGGGCCACAAGACCCTTCTAATGCCCCTCAGGACCCTTATAAAGGCACCCAGACCCTTCTAGAGCCTCTCAGGACACTTTTAAAAGCCTCCAGACCCTTCTATACCCCCTCAGGACCATTCTAAAGGTCCCCAGACCCTTCTAATGCCCCTCAGGACCCTTCTAAAGGCCCCCAGACCCTTCTAATGCCCCTCAGGACCCTTCTAAAGGCCACCAGACCCTTCTAATGCCCCGCAGGGCCTTTCTAAATTACCCGAGACACTTCTAGAACCTCTCAGGGCCTTTCTATATGACCCCAGACCCTTGTAATGCCCCTCAGGGCCTTTCTAAAGGCCCCCACACCCTTCTAATGACCCTCAGGACATTTCTAAAGGCCCCCAGACCATTGAAGAGCCCCTCAGGACATTTCTAAAGGCACCCAGACCCTTCTAATGCCACTCAGGGCCTTTCTAAAGGCTGCAAGACCCTTATAATCCCCCTGAGGACCTTTAAAAAGGCCCCCAGAGCCTTCTAGAGCCCCTGAAGACCATTCTAAAGGCCCCCAGACCCTTATAGAGCCCCTCAGGACCCTTCTAAAGTCCCCCAGACCCTGCTAGTTCCCCTCAGGTCTTTTATAAGGGCACCCAGAATCTTCTAATGCCCCTCAGGACCCTTATAAAGATACCCAGACCCTTCTAGAGCCTCTCAGGACAGTTTTAAATGCCTCCAGACCCTTCTAGACCCGCTCAGGACCATTCTAAAGGCCCCCAGACCCTTCTAATGCCCCTCAGGGCCTTTCTAAAGGCCCCCATACCCTTCTAATGCCCCTCAGGTCATTTCTAAAGGCACCCAGACCCTTCTAATGCCACTCAGGGCCTTTCTAAAGGCCGCGAGACCCTTATAATCCCCCTGAGGGCCTTTAAAAAGGCCCCCAGACCCTTCTGGACCCCCTCAGGACGCTTCTAATAGACCCCAGACCCTTCTAGAGCACCTCAGGGCCTTTCTAAAGGCCTCCACACCCTTCTAATGACCCTCAAGACCCATGTAAAGGGCCCCCAGACCCTTCTAGATTGCCTCAGGACCCATCCAAAAGCCCCAGACCCTTCTAATGCCTTTCAAGGATTTTCTAAAGGCCTCCACACCCTTCTAATGACTCTCAAGACCCATGTAAAGGCCACCAGACCCTTCTAGATTGCCTCAGGACCCATCTAAAAGCCCTCAGACCCTTCTAATGCCTTTCAGGACCCTTATGAAGGCCACAAGACCCTTCTAATGCCCCTCAGGACCTTTCTAAAGGCCCTCAGACCCTTCTAATGCCCCTCAGGGCATTTATAAAGGTTCCCAGACCCTTCTAGAGCCCGTCAGGACCCTTATAAAGGCCCCCAGACCATTCTAGAGCCCCTCAGGACACTTCTAAATCCCGCAGACCATTCTAATGCCCGTCAAGGCCTTTATAAAGGTCCCCAGACCTTTCTACTGCCCCTCAGGAGCATTCTAAAGGCCCCCAGACCCTTCTAATGCCCCACAGGGCCATTCTAAAGGTCCCCAGACCCTTCTAGAGCCCCTGAAGACCATTCTAAAGGCCCCCAGACCCTTATAGAGCCCCTCAGGACACTTCTAAAGTCCCCCAGACCCTGCTAATTCCCCTCAGGGCTTTTATAAGGGCACCCAGAATCTTCTAATGCCCCTCAGGACCCTTATAAAGGCACCCAGACCCTTCTAGAGCCTCTCAGGACAGTTTTAAATGCCTCCAGACCCTTCTAGACCCCCTCAGGACCATTCTAAAGGCACCCACACCCTTCTAATGCCCCTCAGGGCCTTTCTAAAGTAAACCAGACGCTTCTAGAACCTCTTAGGGCCTTTCTATATGAACCCAGACCCCTGTAATGCCACTCAGGGCTTTTCTAAAGGCCGCGAGACCCTTATAATCCCCCTGAGGGCCTTTAAAAAGGCCCCCAGACCCTTCTGGATCCCCTCTGGACACTTCTAATAGCCCCCAGACCCTTCTAGAGCCCCTCAGGGCCTTTCTAATGGCATCCACACCCTTCTAATGACCCTCAAGACCCATGTAAAGGCCCCCAGACCCTTCTAGATTGCCTCAGGACCCATCTAAAAGCCCCCAGACCCTTCTAATGCCTTTCAGGACCCTTATGAAGGCCACAAGACCCTTCTAATGCCCCTCAGGACCTTTCTAAAGGCCCTCAGACCATTCTAATGCCCCTCAGGACCTTTCTAAAGGCCCTCAGACCCTTCTAATGCCCCTCAGGGCATTTATAAAGGTTCCCAGACCCTTCTAGAGCCTGTCAGGACCCTTATAAAGGCCCCCAGACCATTCTAGAGCCCCTCAGGACACTTCTAAATCCCGCAGACCATTCTAATGCACGTCAGGGCCTTTATAAAGGTCCCCAGACCTTTCTACTGCCCCTCAGGACCATTCTAAAGGCACCCAGACCCTTCTAATGCCCCTCAGGGCCTTTCTAAAGGCCCCCATACCCTCCTAATGCCCCTCAGGTCATTTCTAAAGGCACCCAGACCCTTCTAATGCCACTCAGGGCCTTTCTAAAGGCCGCGAGACCCTTATAATCCCCCTGAGGGCATTTAAAATGACCCCAGACCCTTCTGGACCCCCTCAGGATGCTTCTAATAGCCCCCAGACCCTTCTAGAGACCCTCAGCGCCTTTCTAAAGGCCTCCACACCCTTCTAATGACCCTCAAGACCCATGTAAATGCCCCCAGACCCTTCTAGAATGCCTCAGGACCCATCTAAAAGCCCCCAGACCTTTCTAATGCCTTTCAGGGCCTTTCTAAAGGCCTCCACACCCTTCTAATGACCCTCAAGACCCATGTAAAGGCCCCTAGACCCTTCTAGATTGCCTCAGGACCCATCTAAAAGCCCCCAGACCCTTCTAATGCCTTTCAGGACCCTTATGAAGGCCACAAGACCCTTCTAATGCCCCTCAGGACCTTTCTAAAGGCCCTCAGACCCTTCTAATGCCCATCAGGGCATTTATAAAGGTTCCCAGACCCTTCTAGAGCCCGTCAGGACCCTTATAAAGGCCCCCAGACCATTCTAGAGCACCTCAGGACACTTCTAAAGGCCCGCAGACCATTCTAATGCCGGTCAGGGCCTTTATAAAGGTCCCCAGACCCTTCTCCTGCCCCTCAGGAGCATTCTAAAGGCCCCCAGACCCTTCTAATGCCTTTCAGGACCCTTATGAAGGCCACAAGACCATTCTAGAGCCCCTCAGGACACTTCTAAAGGCCCGCAGACCATTCTAATGCCCGTCAGGGCCTTTCTAAAGGTCCCCAGACCCTTCTACTGCCCCTGAGGAGCCTTCTAAAGGCCCCCAGACCCTTCTAATGCCCCACAGGGCCTTTCTAAAGGTCCCCAGACCCTTCTAGAGCCCCTGAAGACCCTTCTAAAGGCCCCTAGACCCTTATAGAGCCCTTCAGGACCCCTCTAAAGGCCACCAGACCCTGCTAATTCCCCTCCGGGCTTTTATAAGGGCACCCAGACCCTTCTAATGCCCCTCAGGACCCTTATAAAGGCACCCAGACCCTTCTAGAGCCTCTCAGGACAGTTTTAAATGCCTCCAAACCCTTCTAGACCCCCTCAGGACCATTCTAAAGGACCCCAGACCCTTCTAATGCCCCTCAGGACATTTCTAAAGTAAACCAGACCCTTCTAATGCCCCTCAGGTCATTTCTAAAGGCACCCACACCCTTCTAATGCCACTCAGGGTCATTCTAAATGCCGCGAGACCCATATAATCCCCCTGAGGGCCTTTAAAAAGGCCCCCAGACCATTCTGGACTCCCTCAGGTTGCTTCTAATAGCCCCCAGACCCTTCTAGAGCCCCTCAGGGCCTTTCTAAAGGCCTCCACACCCTTCTAATGACCCTCAAGACCCATGTAAAGGCCCCTAGACCCTTCTAGATTGCATCAGGACCCATCTAAAAGCCCCCAGACCCTTCTAATGCCTTTCAGGACCCTTATGAAGGCCACAAGACCCTTCTAATGCCCCTCAGGACCTTTCTAAAGGCCCTCAGACCCTTCTAATGCCCCTCAGGGCATTTATAAAGGTTCCCAGACCCTTCAAGAGCCTGTCAGGACACTTACAAAGGTCCCCAGACCCTTCTACTGCCTATCAGGAGCATTATAAAGGCCACCAGACCCTTATAGAGCCCCTCAGGACCCTTCTAAAGTCCCCCAGACCCTGCTAGTTCCCCTCAGGGCTTTTATAAGGGCACCCAGAATCTTCTAATGCCCCTCAGGAGCCTTATACAGGCCCCCAGACCCGTCTAGAGCCTCTCAGGACAGTTTTAAATGCCTCCAGACCCTTCTAGACCCCCTCAGGACCATTCTATAGGCACCCAGACCCGTCTAATGCCCCTCAGGGCCTTTCAAAAGCCCGCATACCCTTCTAATGCTCCTCAGGTCATTTCTAAAGGCACCCAGACCCTTGTAATGCCACTCAGGGCCTTTCTAAAGGCCGCGAGACCCTTATAATCCCCCTGAGGGCCTTTAAAATGCCCCCAGACCCTTCTGGACCCCCTCAGGACGCTTCTAATAGCCCCCAGACCCTTCTAGAGCCCCTCAGCGCCTTTCTAAAGGCCTCCACACCCTTCTAATGACCCTCAAGACCCATGTAAAGGCCCCCAGACCCTTCTAGAATGCCTCAGGACCAATCTAAAAGCCCCCAGACCTTTCTAATGCCTTTCAGGGCCTTTCTAAAGGCCTCCACACCCTTCTAATGACCCTCAAGACCCATGTAAAGGCCCCTAGACCCTTCTAGATTGCCTCAGGACCCATCTAAAAGCCCCCAGACCCTTCTAATGCCTTTCAGGACCCTTATGAAGGCCACAAGACCCTTCTAATGCCCCTCAGGACCTTTCTAAAGGCCCTCAGACCCTTCTAATGCCACTCAGGGCATTTATAAAGGTTCCCAGACCCTTCTAGAGCCCGTCAGGACCATTATAAAGGCCCCCAGACCATTCTAGAGCCCCTCAGGACACTTGTAAAGGCCCGCAGACCATGCTAATGCACGTCAGGGCCTTTCTAAAGGTCCCCAGACCCTTCTACTGCCCCTGAGGAGCCTTCTAAAGGCCCCCAGACCCTTCTAATGCCCCACAGGGCCTTTCTAAAGGTCCCCAGACCCTTCTAGATCCCCTGAAGACCCTTCTAAAGGTACCTTGACCCTTATAGAGCATTTCAGGACCCCTCTAAAGGCCCCCAGACCCTGCTAATTCCCCTCCGGGCTTTTATAAGGGCACCCAGACCCATCTAATGCCCCTCAGGACCCATATAAAGGCACCCAGACCCTTCTAGAGCCTCTCAGGACAGTTTTAAATGCCTCCAAACCCTTCTAGACCCCCTCAGGACCATTCTAAAGGCCCCCAGACCCTTCTAATGCCCCTCAGGACATTTCTAAAGTAAACCAGACCCTTCTAATGCCCCTCAGGTCATTTCTAAAGGCACCCACACCCTTCTAATGCCACTCAGGGCCTTTCTAAAGGCCACGAGACCCTTAGAATCCCCCTGAGGGCCTTTAAAAAGGCCCCCAGACCCTTCTGGACGCCCTTCAGGACGCTTCTAATAGACCCCAGACCCTTCTAGAGCCCCTCAGGGCCTTTCTAAAGGCCTCCACACCCTTCTAATGACCCTCAAGACCCATGTAAAGGACCCCAGACCCTTGTAGAATGCCTGAGGACCCATCTAAAAGCCCCCAGACCCTTCGAATGCCTTTCAGGGCCTTTCTAAAGGCCTCCACACCCTTCTAATGACCCTCAAGACCCATGTAAAGGCCCCTAGACCCTTCTAGATTGCCTCAGGACCCATCTAAAAGACCCCAGACCCTTCTAATGCCTTTCAGGACCCTTATGAAGGCCACAAGACCCTTCTAATGCCCCTCAGGACCATTCTAAAGCACTCAGACCCTTCTAATGCCCCTCAGGGCATTTATAAAGGTTCCCAGACCCTTCTAGAGCCCGTCAGGACCCTTATAAAGGCCCCCAGACCATTCTAGAGCCCCTCAGGACACTTCTAAAGGCCCGCAGACCATTCTAATGCCCGTCAGGGCCTTTCTAAAGGTCCCCGGACCCTTCTCCTGCCCCTCAGGAGCATTCTAAAGGCCCCCAGACCCTTCTAATGCCACACAGGGCCTTTCTAAAGGTCCCCAGACCCTTCTAGAGCCCCTCAAGACCCTTCTAAAGGCCCCCAGACCCTTATAGAGCCCCTCAGGACCCTTCTAAAGTCCCCCAGACCCTGCTAGTTCCCCTCAGGGCTTTTATAAGGGCACCCAGAATCTTCTAATGCCCCTCAGGAGCCTCATAAAGGCCCCCAGACCCTTCTAGAGCCTCTCAGGACAGTTTTAAATGCCTCCAAACCCTTCTAGACCCCCTCAGGACCATTCTAAAGGCCCCCAGACCCTTCTAATGCCCCTCAGGACCTTTCTAAAGTAAACCAGACGCTTCTAGAACCTCTCAGGGCCTTTCTATATGACCCCAGGCCCTTGTAATGCCACTCAGGGCCTTTCTAAAGGCCGCGAGACCCTTATAATCCCCCTGAGGGCCTTTAAAAAGGCCCCCAGACCATTCTGGACCCCCTCAGGACGCTTCTAATATCCTCCAGACCCTTCTAGAGCCCCTCAGGGCCTTTCTAAAGGCCTCCACACCCTTCTAATGACCCTCAAGACCCATGTAAAGGCCCCCAGACCCTTCTAGATTGCCTCAGAACCCATCTAAAAGCACCCAGACCCTTCTAATGCCTTTGAGGGCCTTTCTAAAGGCCTCCACACCCTTCTAATGACCCTCAAGACCCATGTAAAGGCCCCTAGACCCTTCTAGATTGCCTCAGGACCCATCTAAAAGCCCCCAGACCCTTCTAATGCCTTTCAGGACCCTTATGAAGGCCACAAGACCCTTCTAATGCCCCTCAGGACCTTTCTAAAGGCCCTCAGACCCTTCTAATGCCCCTTAGGACATTTCTAAAGGCCCTCAGACCCTTCTAATGCCCCTCAGGACCTTTCTAAAGGCCCTCAGACCCTTCTAATGCCCCTCTGGGCATTTATAAAGGCCCTCAGACCCTTCTAATGCCCCTCAGGGCATTTATAAAGGTTCCCAGACCCTTCTACTGCCCCTCAGGAGCATTCTAAAGGCCCCCAGACCCTTCTAATGCCCCACAGGGCCTTTCTAAAGGACCCCAGACCCTTCTAGAGCCCCTGAAGACCCTTCTAAAGGCCCCCAGACCCTTATAGAGCCCCTCAGGACACTTCTAAAGTCCCCCAGACCCTGCTAATTCCCCTCAGGGCTTTTATAAGGGCACCCAGACCCTTCTAATGCCCCTCAGGGCCTTTCTAAATTACCCCAGACACGTCTAGAACCTCTCAGGCCCTTTCTATATGACCCCAGGCCCTTGTAATGCCACTCAGGGCCTTTCTAAAGGCAGCGAGACCCTTATAATCCCCCTGAGGGCCTTTAAAAAGGCCCCCAGACCCTTCTGGACCCCCTCAGGACGCTTCTAATAGCCCCCAGACCCTTCTAGAGCCCCTCAGGGCCTTTCTAAAGGCCTCCACACCCTTCTAATGACCCTCAAGACCCATGTAAAGGCCCCTAGACCCTTCTAGATTGCCTCAGGACCCATCTAAAAACCCCCAGACCCTTCTAATGCCTTTCAGGACCCTTATGAAGGCCACAAGACCCTTCTAATGCCCCTCAGGACCTTTCTAAAGGCCCTCAGACCATTCTAATGCCACTCAGGACCTTTCTAATGGCCCTCAGACCCTTCTAATGCCCCTCAGGGCATTTATAAAGGTTCCCAGACCCTTCTAGAGCCCGTCAGGACAGTTATAAAGGTCCCCAGACCCTTCTACTGCCCCTCAGGAGCATTCTAAAGGCCCCCAGACCCTTCTAATGCTCCTCAGGTCATTTCTAAAGGCACCCAGACCCTTCTAATTCCACTCAGGGCCTTTCTAAAGGCCGCGAGACCCTTAGAATCCCCCTGAGGGCCTTTAAAAAGGCCCCCAGACCCTTCTGGACCCCCTCAGGAAGCTTCTAATAGCCCCCAGACCCTTCTAGAGCCCCTCAGGGCCTTTCTAAAGGCCTCCACACCCTTCTAATGACCCTCAAGACCCATGTAAAGGCCCCCAGACCCTTCTAGATTGCCTCAGGACCCATCTAAAAGCACCCAGACCCTTCTAATGCCATTTAGGGCCTTTCTAAAGGACTCCACACCCTTCTAATGACCTTCAAGACCCATGTAAAGGCCCCCAGACCCTTCTAGATTGCCTAAGGACCCATCTAAAAGCCCCCAGACCCTTCTAATGCCTTTCAGGACCCTTATGAAGGCCACAAGACCCTTCTAATGCCCCTCAGGACCTTTCTAAAGGCCCTCAGACCCTTCTAATGCCCCTCAGGGCATTTATAAAGGTTCCCAGACCCTTCTAGAGCCCGTCAGGACCCTTATAAAGGCCCCCAGACCCTTCTACTGCTCCTCAGGAGCATTCTAAAGGCCCCAAGACCCTTCTAATGCCCCACAAGGCCTTTCTAAATGTCCCGAGACCCTTCTAGAGCCCTTGAAGACCCTTCTAAAGGCCCCCAGACCTTTATAGAGCCCCTCAGGACCCTTCTAAAGTCCCCCAGACCCTGCTAATTCCTCTCAGGGCTTTTATAAGGGCACCCAGACCATTCTAATGCCCCTCAGGACCCTTATAAAGGCACCCAGACCCTTCTAGAGCCTCTCAGGACAGTTTTAAAGGCCTCCAGATCCTTCTAGACCCCCTCAGGACCATTCTAAAGGCCCCCAGACCCTTCTAATGCTCCTCAGGACATTTCTAAAGGCCCCCAGGCCCTTCTAATTCCCCTCAGGGCCTTTCTAAAGGCACCCAGACCCTTCTAATGCCACTCGGGGCCTTTCTAAAGGCCGCGAGACCCTTATAATCCCCCTCAGGGCCTTTAAAAAGGACCCCAGACCATTCTGGACCTCCTCAGGATGCTTCTAATAGCCCCCAGACCCTTCTAGAGCACCTCAGGGCCTTTCTAAAGGCCTCCACACCCTTCTAATGACCCTCAAGACCCATGTAAAGGCCCCCAGACCCTTCTAGATTGCCTCAGGACCCATCTAAAAGCCCCCAGACCCTTCTAATGCCTTTCAGGACCCTTATCAAGGCCACAAGACTCATCTAATGCCCCTCAGGACCTTTCTAAAGGCCCTCAGACCCTTCTAATGCCCATCAGGGAATTTATAAAGGTTCCCAGACCCTTCTAGAGCCCGTCAGGACACTTATAAAGGCCCCCAGACCATTCTAGAGCCCCTCAGGACACTTCTAAAGGCCCGCAGACCATTCTAATGCCCGTCAGGGCCTTTCTAAAGGTCCCCAGACCCTTCTACTGCCCCTCAGGAGCATTCTAAAGGCCCCCAGACCCTTCTAATGCCCCACAGGGCCTTTCTAAAGGTCCCCAGACCCTTCTAGAGCCCCTGAAGACCCTTCTAAAGGCCCCCAGACTATTCTAGAGCCCCTCAGGACACTTCTAAATCCCGCAGACAATTCTAATGCCCGTCAGGGCCTTTCTAAAGGTCCCCTGACCCTTCTACTGCACCTCAGGAGCATTCTAAAGGCCCCTAGACCCTTCTAATGCCCCACAGGGCCTTTCTAAAGGTCCCCAGACCCTTCTAGAGCCCCTGAAGACCCTTCTAAAGGCCCCCAGACCCTTATAGAGCTCCTCAGGACCCTTCTAAAGGCCCCCAGACCCTGTTAATTCCTTTCAGGGCTTTTATAAGGGCACCCAGACCCTTCTAATGCCCCTCAGGACCCTTATAAAGGCACCCAGACTCTTCTAGAGCCTCTCAGGACAGTTTTAAATGCCTCCAGACCCTTCTAGACCCTCTCAGGACTATTCTAAAGGCCCCCAGACCCTTCTAATGCCCATCAGGGCCTTTCTAAAGGCCCCCATACCCTTCTAATGCCCCTCAGGTCATTTATAAAGGCCCCCAGACCCTTCTAGACCCCCTCAGGACGCTTCTAATAGCTCCCAGACCCTTCTAGTGCCCCTCAGGGCCTTTCTAAAGGAATCCACACCCTTCTAATGACCCTCAAGACCCATGTAAAGGCCCCTAGACCCTTCTAGATTGCCTCAGAACCCATCTAAAAGCCCCCAGACCCTTCTAATGCCTTTGAGGACCCTTATGAAGGCCACAAGACCCTTCTAATGCCCCTCAGGACCCTTATAAAGGCACCCAGACTCTTCTAGAGCCTCTCAGGACAGTTTTAAATGCCTCCAGACCCTTCTAGACCCTCTCAGGACTATTCTAAAGGCCCCCAGACCCTTCTAATGCCCATCAGGGCCTTTCTAAAGGCCCCCATACCCTTCTAATGCCCCTCAGGTCATTTATAAAGGCCCCCAGACCCTTCTAGATTGACTCAGGACCCATCTAAAAGCCCCCAGACCCTTCTAATGCCTTTCAGGGCCTTTCTAAAGGCCTCCACACCCTTCTAATGACTTTCAAGACCCATGTAAAGGCCCCTAGACCCTTCTAGATTGCCTCAGGACCCATCTAAAAGCCCCCAGACCCTTCTAATGCCTTTGAGGACCCTTATGAAGGCCACAAGACCCTTCTAATGCCCCTCAGGACCTTTCTAAAGGCCCTCAGACCATTCTATAGCCCGTCAGGACCCTTATAAAGGTCCCCAGACCCTTCTAGAGCCCGTCAGGACCCTTATAAAGGTCCCCAGACCCTTCTACTGCCCCTCAGGAGCATTCTAAATGCCCCCAGACCCTTCTAATGCCCCACAGGGCCTTTCTAAAGGTCCCCAGACCCCTCTAGAGCCCCTGAAGACCCTTCTAAAGGCCCCCAGACCCTTATAGAGCCCCTCAGGACCCTTCTAAAGTCCCCCAGACCCTGCTAATTCCCCTCAGGGCTTTTATAAGGGCACCCAGACCCTTCTAATGCCCCTCAGGACCCTTATAAAGGCACCCAGACCCTTCTAGAGCCTCTCAGGACAGTTTTAAATGCCTCCACTCCCTTCTAGACCCCCTCAGGACCATTCTAAAGGCCCCCAGACCCTTCTAATGCCCCTCAGGGCCTTTCTAAAGTACCCCAGACACTTCTAGAACATCTCAGGGCCTTTATATATGACCCCAGACCCTTGTAATGCCACTCAGGGCCTTTCTAAAAGCCGCGAGACCCTTATAATTCCCCTTGAGGGCCTTTAAAAAGTCCCCCAGACCCTTCTGGACCCCCTCAGGACGTTTCTAATAGCCCCCAGACCCTTCTAGAGCCCCTCAGGGCCTTTCTAAAGGCCTCCACACCCTTCTAATGAACCTCAAGACCCATGTAAAGGCCCCCAGACCCTTCTAGATTGTCTAAGGACCCATCTAATAGCCCCCAGACCCTTCTAATGCCTTTCAGGGCCTTTCTAAAGGCCTCCACACCCTTCTAATGACCCTCAAGACCCATGTAAAGGCCCCTAGACCCTTCTAGATTGCCTCAGGACCCATCTAAAAGCCCCCAGACCCTTCTAATGCCTTTCAGGACCCTTATGAAGGCCACAAGACCCTTCTAATGCCCCTCAGGACCTTTCTAAAGGCCCTCAGACCCTTCTAATGCCCCTCAGGGCATTTATAAAGGTTCCCAGACCCTTCTAGAGCCAGTCAGGACCCTTATAAAGGCCCCCAGACCATTCTAGAGCCCCTCAGGACACTTCTAAAGGCCTGCAGACCATTCTAATGCCCATCAGGGCCTTATAAAGGTCCCCAGACCCTTCTACTGCCCCTCAGGAGCATTCTAAAGGCCCCAAGACCCTTCTAATGCCCCACAAGGCCTTTCTAAATGTCCCGAGACCCTTCTAGAGCCCTTGAAGACCCTTCTAAAGGCCCCCAGACCTTTATAGAGCCCCTCAGGACCCTTCTAAAGTCCCCCAGACCCTGCTAATTCCTCTCAGGGCTTTTATAAGGGCACCCAGACCGTTCTAATGCCCCTCAGGACCCTTATAAAGGCACCCAGACCCTTCTAGAGCCTCTCAGGACAGTTTTAAAGGCCTCCAGATCCTTCTAGACCCCCTCAGGACCATTCTAAAGGCCCCCAGGCCCTTCTAATTCCCCTCAGGGCCTTTCTAAAGGCACCCAGACCCTTCTAATGCCACTCAGGGCCTTTCTAAAGGCCGCGAGACCCTTATAATCCCCCTCAGGGCCTTTAAAAAGGACCCCAGACCATTCTGGACCTCCTCAGGACGCTTCTAATAGCCCCCAGACCCTTCTAGAGCACCTCAGGGCCTTTCTAAAGGCCTCCACACCCTTCTAATGACCCTCAAGACCCATGTAAAGGCCCCCAGACCCTTCTAGATTGCCTGAGGACCCATCTAAAAGCCCCCAGACCCTTCTAATGCCTTTCAGGACCCTTATCAAGGCCACAAGACTCATCTAATGCCCCTCAGGACCTTTCTAAAGGCCCTCAGACCCTTCTAATGCCCATCAGGGAATTTATAAAGGTTCCCAGACCCTTCTAGAGCCCGTCAGGACACTTATAAAGGCCCCCAGACCATTCTAGAGCCCCTCAGGACACTTCTAAAGGCCCCCAGACCCTGTTAATTCCTTTCAGGGCTTTCATAAGGGCACCCAGACCCTTCTAATGCCCCTCAGGACCCTTATAAAGGCACCCAGACTCTTCTAGAGCCTCTCAGGACAGTTTTAAATGCCTCCAGACCCTTCTAGACCCTCTCAGGAACATTCTAAAGGCCCCCAGACCCTTCTAATGCCCATCAGGGCATTTCTAAAGGCCCCCATACCCTTCTAATGCCCCTCAGGTCATTTCTAAAGGCCCCCAGACCCTTCTAGACCCCCTCAGGACGCTTCTAATAGCCCCCAGACCCTTCTAGTGCCCCTCAGGGCCTTTCTAAAGGCCTCCACACCCTTCTAATGAACATAAAGACCCATGTAAAGGCCCCTAGACCCTTCTAGATTGCCTCAGGACCCATCTAAAAGCCCCCAGACCCTTCTAATGCCCCTCAGGACCCTTCTAAAGGCCCTCAGACCCTTCTAATGCCCCTCAAGACCCATGTAAAGGCCCCTAGACCCTTCTAGATTGCCTCAGGACCAATCTGAAAGCCCCCAGACCCTTCTAATGCCTTTCAGGACCCTTATGAAGGCCACAAGACCCTTCTAATGCCCCTCAGGACCTTTCTAAAGGCCCTCAGACCCTTCTAATGCCCCTCAGGGCATTTATAAAGGTTCCCAGACCCTTCTAGAGCCCGTCAGGACCCTTATAAAGGCCCCCAGACCATTCTAGAGCCCCTCAGGACACTTCTGAAGGCCCGCAGACCATTCTAATGCCCGTCAGGGCCTTTATAAAGGTCCCCAGACCCTTCTACTGCCCCTCAGGAGCATTCTAAAGGCCCCCAGACCCTTCTAATGCCTCACAGGGCCTTTCTAAAGGTCCCCAGACCCTTCTAGAGCCCCTGAAGACCCTTCTAAAGGCCCCCAGACCCTTATAGAGCCCCTCAGGACCCTTCTAAAGTCCCCCAGACCCTGCTAATTGCCCTCAGGGCTTTTATAAGGGCACCCAGACCCTTATAATGCCCCTCAGGACCCATATTAAGACACCCAGACCCTTCTAGAGCCTCTCAGGACAGTTTTAAAAGCCTCCAGACCCTTCTAGACCCTCCTGAGGACCATTCTAAAGGCCCCCAGACCCTTCTAATGCCCCTCAGGGCCTTTCTAAAGGCTCCCATACCCTTCTAATGCCCCTCAGGTCATTTCTAAAGGCACCCAGACCCTTCTAATGCCACTCAGGGCCTTTCTAAAGGCCGCGAGACCCTTATAATCCCCCTGAGGGCCTTTAAAAAGGCCCCCAGACTCTTCTGGACCCCCTCAGGACGCTTCTAATAGCCCCCAGACCCTTCTAGAGCTCCTCAGGGCCTTTCTAAAGGCCTCCACACCCTTCTAATGACCCTCAAGACCCATGTAAAGGCCGCCTGACCCTTCTAGATTGCCTCAGGACCCATCTAAAAGCCCCCAGACCCTTCTAGAGCCCTTCAGGGCCTTTCTAAAGGCCTCCACACCCTTCTAATGATGCTCAGGACCCATGTAAAGGCCCCCAGACCCTTCTAGATTGCCTCAGGACCCATCTAAAAGCCCCCAGACCATTCTAATGCCCCACAGGGCCTTTCTAAAGGCCTGCACACCCTTCTAATGACACTCAAGACCCATGTAAAGGCCCCTAGACCCTTCTAGATTGCCTCAGGACCCATCTAAAAGCCCCCAGACCCTTCTAATGCCTTTCAGGACCATTATGAAGGCAACAAGACCCTTCTAATGCCCCTCAGGACGTTTCTAAAGGCCCTCAGACCCTTCTAATGCCCCTCAGGGCATTTATAAAGGTCCCCAGACCCTTCTACTGCCCCTCAGGAGCATTCTGAATGCCCCCAGACACTTCTAATGCCCCACAGGGCCTTTCTAAAGGTCCCCACACCCTTCTAGAGCCACTGAAGACCCTTCTAAAGGCCCCCAGACCATTATAGAGCCCCTCAGGACCATTCTAAAGGCCCCCAGACCCTGCTAATTCCCCTCAGGGCTTTCATAAGGGCACCCAGACCCTTCTAATGCCCCTCAGGACCCTTATAAAGGCACCCAGACCCTTCTAGAGCCTCTCAGGACAGTTTTAAATGCCTCCAGACCCTTCTAGACCCACTCAGGGCCTTTCTAAAGGCCCCCATACCATTCTAATGCCCCTCAGGTCATTTCTAAAGGCACCCAGATCCTTCTAATGCTACTCAGGGCCTTTCTAAAAGCCGCGAGACCCTTATAATCCCCCTGAGGGCCTTTAAAAAGGCCCCCAGACCCTTATAGACCCCGTCAGGACGCTTCTAATAGCCCCAAGACCCTTCTAGAGCCCCTCAGCGCCTTTCTAAAGGCCTCCACACCCTTCTAATGACCCTCAAGACCCATGTAAAGGCCCCCAGACCCTTCTAGATTGCCTCAGGACCCATCTAAAAGCCCCCAGACCCTTCTAATGCCCCTCAGGACCTTTCTAAAGTCCCTCAGACCCTTCTAGAGCCCGTCAGGACCCTTATAAAGGTCCCCAGACCCTTCTAGAGCCTGTCAGGACCCTTATAAAAGTCCCCAGACCCTTCTAATGCCTTTCAGGACCCTTATCAAGGCCACAAGACCCTTCTAATGCCCCTCAGGACCTTTCTAAAGGCCCTCAGACCCTTCTAATGCCCCTCAGGGCATTTATAAAGGTTCCCAGACCCTTCTAGAGCTCGTCAGGACACTTATAAAGGCCCCCAGACCATTCTAGAGCCCCTCACGACACTTCTAAATCCCGCAGACCATTCTAATGCCCGTCAGGGCCTTTCTAAAGGTCCCCAGACCCTTCTACTGCCCCTCAGGAGCATTCTAAAGGCCCCCAGACCCTTCTAATGCCCCACAGGGCCTTTCTAAAGGTCCCCAGACCCTTCTTGAGCCCCTGAAGACCCTTCTAAAGGCCCCCAGACCCTTATAGAGCCCCTCAGGACCCTTCTAAATTCCCCCAGACCCTGCTAATTCCCCTCAGGGCTTTTATAAGGGCACCCAGACCCTTCTAATGCCCCTCAGGACCCTTATAAAGGCACCCAGACCCTTCTAGAGCCTCTCAGGACAGTTTTAAATGCCTCCAGACCCTTCTAGACCCCCTCAGGACCATTCTAAAGGACCCCAGACCCTTCTAATGCCCCTCAGGGCCTTTCTAAAGTACCCCAGACACTTCTAGAACATCTCAGGGCCTTTATATATGACTCCAGACCCTTGTAATGCCACTCAGGGCCTTTCTAAAAGCCGCGAGACCCTTATAATTCCCCTTGAGGGCCTTTAAAAAGTCCCCCAGACCCTTCTGGACCCTCTCAGGACGTTTCTAATAGCCCCCAGACCCTTTTAGAGCCCCTCAGAGCCTTTCTAAAGGCCTCCACACCCTTCTAATGAACCTCAAGACCCATGTAAAGGCCCCCAGACCCTTCTAGATTGCCTCAGGACCCATCTAAAAGCCCCCAGACCCTTCTAATGCCCCACAGGGCCTTTCTAAAGGCCTCCACACCCTTCTAATGACCCTCAAGACCCATGTAAAGGCCCCTAGACCCTTCTAGATTGCCTCAGGACCCATCTAAAAGCCCCCAGACCCTTCTAATGCCTTTCAGGACCCTTATGAAGGCCACAAGACCCTTCTAATGCCCCTCAGGACCTTTCTAAAGGCCCTCAGACCCTTCTAATGCCCCTCAGGGCATTTATAAAGGTTCCCAGACCCTTCTAGAGCCCGTCAGGACCCTTATAAAGGCCCCCAGACCATTCTAGAGCCCATCAGGACACTTCTAAAGGCCTGCAGACCATTCTAATGCATAACAGGGTCTTTATAAAGATCCCCAGACCCTTCTACTGCCCCTCAGGAGCATTCTAAAGGCCCCAAGACCATTCTAATGCCCCACAAGGCCTTTCTAAATGTCCCGAGACCATTCTAGAGCCCTTGAAGACCCTTCTAAAGGCCCCCAGACCCTTATAGAGCCCCTCAGGACCCTTCTAAAGTCCCCCAGACCCTGCTAATTCCTCTCAGGGCTTTTATAAGGGCACCCAGACCGTTCTAATGCTCCTCAGGACCCTTATAAAGGCACCCAGACCCTTCTAGAGCCTCTCAGGACAGTTTTAAAGGCCTCCAGACCCTTCTAGACCCCCTCAGGACCATTCTAAAGGCCCCCAGACCCTTCTAATTCCCCTCAGGGCCTTTCTAAAGGCACCCAGACCCTTCTAATGCCACTCAGGGCCTTTCTAAAGGCCGCGAGACCCTTATAATCCCCCTCAGGGCCTTTAAAAAGGACCCCAGACCATTCTGGACCCCCTCAGGACGCTTCTAATAGCCCCCAGACCCTTCTAGAGCACCTCAGGGCCTTTCTAAAGGCCTCCACACCCTTCTAATGACCCTCAAGACCCATGTAAAGGCCACCAGACCCTTCTAGATTGCCTGAGGACCCATCTAAAAGCCCCCAGACCCTTCTAATGCCTTTAAGGACCCTTATCAAGGCCACAAGACCCTTCTAATGCCCCTCAGGACCTTTCTAAAGGCCCTCAGACCCTTCTAATGCCCATCAGGGCATTTATAAAGGTTCCCAGACCCTTCTAGAGCCCGTCAGGACACTTATAAAGGCCCCCAGACCATTCTAGAGCCCCTCAGGACACTTCTAAAGGCCCGCAGACCATTCTAATGCCCGTCAGGGCCTTTCTAAAGGTCCCCAGACCCTTCTACTGCCCGACAGGAGCATTCTAAAGGCCCCCAGACCCTTCTAATGCCCCACAGGGCCTTTCTAATGGTCCCCAGACCATTCTAGAGCCCCTGAAGACCCTTCTAAAGGCCCCCAGACCCTTATAGAGCCCCTCAGGACCCTTCTAAAGGCCCCCAGACCCTGTTAATTCCTTTCAGGGCTTTTATAAGGGCACCCAGACCCTTCTAATGCCCCTCAGGACCCTTATAAAGGCACCCAGACCCTTCTAGAGCCTCTCAGGACAGTTTTAAATGCCTCCAGACCCTTCTAGACCCCCTCAGGACCATTCTAAAGGCCCCCAGACCCTTCTAATGCCCATCAGGGCCTTTCTAAAGGCCCCCATACCCTTCTAATGCCCCTCAGGTCATTTCTAAAGGCCCCCAGACCCTTCTAGACCCCCTCAGGACGCTTCTAATAGCCCCCAGACCCTTCTAGTGCCCCTCAGGGCCTTTCTAAAGGCATCCACACCCTTCTAATGACCCTCAAGACCCATGTAAAGGCCCCCAGACCCTTCTAGATTGCCTCAGGACCCATCTAAAAGCCCCCAGACCCTTCTAATGCCTTTCAGGGCCTTTCTAAAGGCCTCCACACCCTTCTAATGACCCTCAAGACCCATGTAAAGGCCCCTAGACCCATCTAGATTGCCTCAGGACCGAACTAAAATCCCCCAGACCCTTTCAATGCCTTTCAGGACCCTTATGAAGGCCACAAGACCCTTCTAATGCCCCTCAGGACCTTTCTAAAGGCCCTCAGACCCTTCTAGAGCCCGTCAGGACCCTTATAAAGGTCCCCAGACCCTTCTAGAGCCCGTCAGGACCCTTATAAAGGTCCCCAGACCCTTCTACTGCCCGTCAGGAGCATTCTGAATGCCCCCAGACCCTTCTAATGCCCCTCAGGGCCTTTCTAAAGGCCCTCAGACCCTTCTAGAGCCCGTCAGGACCCTTATAAAGGTCCCCAGACCCTTCTAGAGCCCGTCAGGACCCTTGTAAAGGTCCCCAGACCCTTCTACTGCCCCTCAGGAGCATTCTAAAGGCCCCCAGACCTTTCTAATGTCCCACAGGGCCTTTCTAAAGGTCCCCAGACCCCTCTAGAGCCCCTGAAGACCCTTCTAAAGGCCCCCAGACCCTTATAGAGCCCCTCAGGACCCTTCTAAAGTCCCCCAGACCCTGCTAATTCCCCTCAGGGCTTTTATAAGGGCACCCAGACCCTTCTAATGCCCCTCAGGACCCTTATAAAGGCACCCAGACCCTTCTAGAGCCTCTCAGGACAGTTTTAAATGCCTCCAGACCCTTCTATAACCCCTCAGGACCATTCTAAAGGCCCCCAGACCCTTCTAATGCCCCTCAGGACCCTTATAAAGGCACCCAGACCCTTCTAGTGCCTCTCAGGACAGTTTTAAATGCCTCCAGACCCTTCTAGAACCCCTCAGGACCATTCTAAAGCCCCCCTAACCCTTCTAATGTCCTCAGGGAAATTCTAAAGTACCCCAGACAATTCTAGAACCTCTCAGGGCCTTTCTATATGACCCCAGACCCTTGTAATGCCACTCAGGGCCTTTCTAAAGGACTCCACACCATTCTAAAGACCCTCAAGACCCATGTAAAGGCCCCTAGACTCTTCTAGATTGCCTCAGGACCCATCTAAAAGCCCCCAGACCCTTCTAATGCCTTTCAGGACCCTTATGAAGGCCACAAGACCATTCTAATGCCCCTCAGGACCCTTCTAAAGTCCCCCAGACCCTGCTAATTCCCCTCAGGGCTTTTATAAGGGCACCCAGACCCTTCTAATGCCCCTCAGGACCCTTATAAAGGCACCCAGACCCTTCTAGAGCCCCTCAGGACAGTTTTAAATGCCTCCAGACCCTTCTAGACCCCCTCAGGACCATTCTAAAGGACCCCAGACCCTTCTAATGCCCCTCAGGGCCTTTCTAAAGTACCCCAGACACTTCTAGAACCTCTCAGGGCCTTTCTATATGACCCCAGGCCCTTGTAATGCCACTCAGGGCCTTTCTAAAGGCCGCGAGACCCTTAAAATTCCCCTTGAGGGCCTTTAAAAAGTCCCCCAGACCATTCTGGACCCCCTCAGGACGCTTCTAATAGCCCCCAGAGCCTTCTAGAGCCCATCAGGGCCTTTCTAAAGGCCTCCACACCCTTCTAAGGACACTCAAGACCCATGTAAAGGCCCCCAGACCCTTCTAGATTGCCTAAGGACCCATCTAATAGCCCCCAGACCCTTCTAATGCCTTTCAGGGCCTTTCTAAAGGTTTCCACACCCTTCTAATGACCCTCAAGACCCATTGAAAGGCCCCTAGACCCTTCTAGATTGCCTCAGGACCCATCTAAAAGCCCCCAGACCCTTCTAATGCCTTTCAGGACCCTTATGAAGGCCACAAGACCATTCTAATGCCCCTCAGGACCTTTCTAAAGGCCCTCAGACCCTTCTAATGCCCCTCAGGGCATTTATAAAGGTTCCCAGACCCTTCTAGAGCCCGTCAGGACCCTTATAAAGGCCCCCAGACCATTCTAGAGCCCCTCAGGACACTTCTAAAGGCCTGCAGACCATTCTAATGCCCGTCAGGGCCTTATAAAGGTCCCCAGACCCTTCTACTGCACCTCAGGAGCATTCTAAAGGCCCCAAGACCCTTCTAATGCCCCACAAGGCCTTTCTAAAGGTCCCGAGACCCTTCTAGAGCCCCTGAAGACCCTTCTAAAGGCCCCCAGACCTTTATAGAGCCCCTCAGGACCCTTCTAAAGTCCCCCAGACCCTGTTAATTCCCCTCAGGCCTTTTATAAGGGCACCCAGACCCTTCTAATGCCCCTCAGGACCCTTATAAAGGCACCCAGACCCTTCTAGAGCCTCTCAGGACAGTTTTAAATGCCTCCAGATCCTTCTAGACCCCCTCAGGACCATTCTAAAGGCCCCCAGACCCATCTAATGCCCCTCAGGGCCTTTCTAAAGTACCCCAGACACTTCTAGAATTTCTCAGGGCCTTTCTATATGACCCCAGGCCCTTGTAATGCCACTCAGGGCCTTTCTAAAGGCCGCGAGACCCATATAATCCCCCTGAGGGCCTTTAAAAAGGCCCCCAGACCCTTCTGGACCCCCTCAGGACGCTTCTAATAGCCCCCAGACCTTTCTAGAGCTCCTCAGGGCCTTTCTAAAGGCCTCCACACCCTTCTAATGACCCTCAAGACCCATGTAAAGGCCCCCAGACCCTTCTAGATTGCCTCAGGACCCATCTAAAAGCCCCCAGACCCTTCTAATGCCTTTCAGGACCCTTATCAAGGCCACAGGACCCTTCTAATGCCCCTCAGGACCTTTCTAAAGGCCCTCAGACCCTTCTAATGCCCCTCAGGGCATTTATAAAGGTTCCCAGACCCTTCTAGAGCCCGTCAGGACACTTATAAAGGCCCCCAGACCATTCTAGAGCCCCTCAGGACACTTCTAAAGGCCCGCAGACCATTCTAATGCCCGTCAGGGTCTTTCTAAAGGTCCCCAGACCCTTCTACTGCCCCTCAGGAGCATTCTAAAGGCCCCCAGACCCTTATAGAGCCCCTCAGGACCCTTCTAAAGGCCCCCAGACCCTGTTAATTCCTTTCAGGGCTTTTATAAGGGCACCCAGACCCTTCTAATGCCCCTCAGAACCCTTATAAAGGCACCCAGACCCTTCTAGAGCCTCTCAGGACAGTTTTTAATGCATCCAGACCCTTCTAGACCCCCTCAGGACCATTCTAAAGGCCCCCAGACCCTTCTAATGCCCATCAGGGCCTTTCTAAAGGCCCCCATACCCTCCTTATGCCCCTCAGGTCATTTCTAAAGGCCCCCAGACCCTTCTAGACCCCCTCAGGACGCTTCTAATAGCCCCCAGACCCTTCTAGTGCCCCTCAGGTCCTTTCTAAAGGCATCCACACCCTTCTAATGACCCTCAAGACCCATGTAAAGGCCCCCAGACCCTTCTACATTGCCTCAGGACCCATCTAAAAGCCCCCAGACCCTTCTAATGCCTTTCAGGGCCTTTCTAAAGGCCTCCACACCCTTCTAATGACACTCAAGACCCATGTAAAGGCCCCTAGACCCTTCTAGATTGCCTCAGGACCGATCTAAAATCCCCCAGACCCTTCCAATGCCTTTCAGGACCCTTATCAAGGCCACAAGACCCTTCTAATGCCCCTCAGGACCTTTCTAAAGGCCCTCAGACCCATCTAGAGCCCGTCAGGACCCTTATAAAGGTCCCCAGACCCTTCTAGAGCCCGTCAGGACCCTTATAAAGGTCCCCAGACCCTTCTACTGCCCCACAGAAGCATTGTAAAGGCCCCCAGACCCTTCTAATGCCCCACAGGGCCTTTCTAAAGGTCCCCAGACCCTTCTAGAGCCCCTGAAGACCCTTCTAAAGGCCGCCACACCCTTATAGAGCCCCTCAGGACCAATCTAAAGTCCCCCAGACCCTGCTAATTCCCCTGAGGGCTTTTATAAGGGCACCCAGACCCTTCTAATGCCCTTCAGGACCCTTATAAAGGCACCCAGACCCTTCTAGAGCCTCTCAGGACAGTTTTAAATGCCTCCAGACCCTTCTAGACCCCCTCAGGACCATTCTAAATGCCCCCAGATCCTTCTAATACCCCTCAGGGCCTTTCTAAAGGCCCCCATACCATTCTAATGCCCCTCAGGTCATTTCTAAAGGCCCCCAGACCCTTCTAATGCTCCTCAGGGCCTTTCTAAAGTACCCCAGACACTTCTAGAACCACTCAGGGCCTTTCTATATGACCCCAGGCCCTTGTAATGCCACTCAGGGCCTTTCTAAAGGCCGCGAGACCCTTATAATTCCCCTTGAGGGCCTTTAAAAAGTCCCCCAGACCCTTCTGGACCCCCTCAGGACGTTTCTAATAGCCCCCAGACCCTTCTAGAGCCCCTCAGGGCCTTTCTAAAGGCCTCCACACCCTTCTAATGAACCTCAAGGCCCATGTAAAGGCCCCCAGACTCTTCTAGATTGCCTAAGGACCCATCTAATAGCCCCCAGACCCTTCTAATGCCTTTCAGGGCCTTTCTAAAGGCCTCCACACCCTTCTAATGACCCTCAAGACCCATGTAAAGGCCCCTAGACCCTTCTAGATTGCCTCAGGACCCATCTAAAAGCCCCCAGACCCTTCTAATGCCTTTCAGGACCCTTATGAAAGCCACAAGACCCTTCTAATGCCCCTCAGGACCTTTCTAAAGGCCCTCAGACCCTTCTAATGCCCCTCAGAGCATTTATAAAGGTTCCCAGACCCTTCTAGAGCCCGTCAGGACCCTTATAAAGGCCCCCAGACCATTCTAGAGCCCCTCAGGACACTTCTAAAGGCCTGGAGACCATTCTAATGCCCGTCAGGGCCTTTCTAAAGGTCCCCAGACCCTTCTACTGCCCCTCAGGAGCATTCTAAAGGCCCCCAGACCCTTCTAATGCCCCTCAGGGCTTTTCTAAAGGCTCCCATACCCTTCTAATGCCCCTCAGGTCATTTCTAAAGGCACCCAGACCCTTCTAATGCCACTCAGGGCCTTTCTAAAGGACGCGAGACCCTTATAATCCCCCTGAGGGCCTTTAAAAAGGCCCCCAGACCCTCCGGGACCCCCTCAGGATGCTTCTAATAGCCCCCAGACCTTTCTAGAGCTCCTCAGGGCCTTTCTAAAGGCCTCCACACCCTTCTAATGACCCTCAAGACCCATGTAAAGGCACCCAGACCCTTCTAGATTGCCTCAGGACCCATCTAAATCTCCCAGACCCTTCTAATGCCTTTCAGGACCCTTATCAAGGCCACAGGACCCTTCTAATGCCCGTCAGGACCTTTCTAAATGCCCTCAGACCCTTCTAATGCCCCTCAGGGCATTTATAAAGGTTCCCAGACCCTTCTAGAGCCCGTCAGGACCCTTATAAAGGCCCCCAGACAATTCTAGAGCCCCTGAGGACACTTCTAAATCCCGCAGACCATTCTAATGCCCGTCAGGGCCTTTCTAATGGTTCCCAGACCATTCTACTGCCCCTCAGGAGCATTCTAAAGGCCCCCAGACCCTTCTAATGCCCCACAGGGCCTTTCTAAAGGTCCCCAGACCCTTCTAGAGCCCCTGAAGACCCTTCTAAAGGCCCCCAGACCCTTATAGACCCCTCAGGACCCTTCTAAAGGCCCCCAGACCCTGTTAATTCCTTTCAGGGCTTTTATAAGGGCACCCAGACCCTTCTAATGCCCCTCAGGACCCTTATAAAGGCACCCAGACCCTTCTAGAGCCTCTCAGGACAGTTTTAAATGCCTCCAGACCCTTCTAGACCCCCTCAGGACCATTCTAAAGACCCCCAGACCCTTCTAATGCCCCTCAGGTCATTTCTAAAGGCCCCCAGACCCTTCTAGACCCCCTCAGGACGCTTCTAATAGCCCCCAGACCCTTCTAGTGCCCCTCAGGGCCTTTCTAAAGGCCTCCACACCCTTCTAATGACCCTCAAGACCCATGTAAAGGCCCCCAGACCCTTCTAGATTGCCTCAGGACCCATCCAAAAGCCCCCAGACCCTTCTAATGCCTTTCAGGGCCTTTCTAAAGGCCTCCACACCCTTCTAATGACCCTCAAGACCCATGTAAAGGCCCCTAGACCCTTCTAGATTGCCTCAGGACCCATCTAAAAGCCCCCAGACCCTTCCAATGCCTTTCAGGACCCTTATGAAGGCCACAAGACCCTTCTAATGCCCCTCAGGACCTTTCTAAAGGCCCTCAGACCATTCTAGAGCCCGTCAGGACCCTTATAAAGGTCCCCAGACCCTTCTAGAGCCCGTCAGGACCCTTATAAAGGTCCCCAGACCCTTCTACTGCCCCTCAGGAGCATTCTAAAGGCCCCCAGACCCTTCTAATGCTTCACAGGGCCTTTCTAAAGGTTCCCAAACCCCTCTAGAGCCCCTGAAGACCCTTCTAAAGCCCCTCAGGACCCTTATAAAGGCACCCAGACCCTTCTAGTGCCTCTCAGGACAGTTTTAAATGCCTCCAGACCCTTCTAGAACCCCTCAGGACCATTCTAAAGCCCCCCTAACCCTTCTAATGTCCTCAGGGAAATTCTAAAGTACCCCAGACAATTCTAGAACCTCTCAGGGCCTTTCTATATGACCCCAGACCCTTGTAATGCCACTCAGGGCCTTTCTAAAGGACTCCACACCATTCTAAAGACCCTCAAGACCCATGTAAAGGCCCCTAGACTCTTCTAGATTGCCTCAGGACCCATCTAAAAGCCCCCAGACCCTTCTAATGCCTTTCAGGACCCTTATGAAGGCCACAAGACCATTCTAATGCCCCTCAGGACCCTTCTAAAGTCCCCCAGACCCTGCTAATTCCCCTCAGGGCTTTTATAAGGGCACCCAGACCCTTCTAATGCCCCTCAGGACCCTTATAAAGGCACCCAGACCCTTCTAGAGCCTCTCAGGACAGTTTTAAATGCCTCCAGACCCTTCTAGACCCCCTCAGGACCATTCTAAAGGACCCCAGACCCTTCTAATGCCCCTCAGGGCCTTTCTAAAGTACCCCAGACACTTCTAGAACCTCTCAGGGCCTTTCTATATGACCCCAGGCCCTTGTAATGCCACTCAGGGCCTTTCTAAAGGCCGCGAGACCCTTAAAATTCCCCTTGAGGGCCTTTAAAAAGTCCCCCAGACCATTCTGGACCCCCTCAGGACGCTTCTAATAGCCCCCAGAGCCTTCTAGAGCCCATCAGGGCCTTTCTAAAGGCCTCCACACCCTTCTAAGGACACTCAAGACCCATGTAAAGGCCCCCAGACCCTTCTAGATTGCCTAAGGACCCATCTAATAGCCCCCAGACCCTTCTAATGCCTTTCAGGGCCTTTCTAAAGGTTTCCACACCCTTCTAATGACCCTCAAGACCCATTGAAAGGCCCCTAGACCCTTCTAGATTGCCTCAGGACCCATCTAAAAGCCCCCAGACCCTTCTAATGCCTTTCAGGACCCTTATGAAGGCCACAAGACCATTCTAATGCCCCTCAGGACCTTTCTAAAGGCCCTCAGACCCTTCTAATGCCCCTCAGGGCATTTATAAAGGTTCCCAGACCCTTCTAGAGCCCGTCAGGACCCTTATAAAGGCCCCCAGACCATTCTAGAGCCCCTCAGGACACTTCTAAAGGCCTGCAGACCATTCTAATGCCCGTCAGGGCCTTATAAAGGTCCCCAGACCCTTCTACTGCACCTCAGGAGCATTCTAAAGGCCCCAAGACCCTTCTAATGCCCCACAAGGCCTTTCTAAAGGTCCCGAGACCCTTCTAGAGCCCCTGAAGACCCTTCTAAAGGCCCCCAGACCTTTATAGAGCCCCTCAGGACCCTTCTAAAGTCCCCCAGACCCTGTTAATTCCCCTCAGGCCTTTTATAAGGGCACCCAGACCCTTCTAATGCCCCTCAGGACCCTTATAAAGGCACCCAGACCCTTCTAGAGCCTCTCAGGACAGTTTTAAATGCCTCCAGATCCTTCTAGACCCCCTCAGGACCATTCTAAAGGCCCCCAGACCCATCTAATGCCCCTCAGGGCCTTTCTAAAGTACCCCAGACACTTCTAGAATTTCTCAGGGCCTTTCTATATGACCCCAGGCCCTTGTAATGCCACTCAGGGCCTTTCTAAAGGCCGCGAGACCCATATAATCCCCCTGAGGGCCTTTAAAAAGGCCCCCAGACCCTTCTGGACCCCCTCAGGACGCTTCTAATAGCCCCCAGACCTTTCTAGAGCTCCTCAGGGCCTTTCTAAAGGCCTCCACACCCTTCTAATGACCCTCAAGACCCATGTAAAGGCCCCCAGACCCTTCTAGATTGCCTCAGGACCCATCTAAAAGCCCCCAGACCCTTCTAATGCCTTTCAGGACCCTTATCAAGGCCACAGGACCCTTCTAATGCCCCTCAGGACCTTTCTAAAGGCCCTCAGACCCTTCTAATGCCCCTCAGGGCATTTATAAAGGTTCCCAGACCCTTCTAGAGCCCGTCAGGACACTTATAAAGGCCCCCAGACCATTCTAGAGCCCCTCAGGACACTTCTAAAGGCCCGCAGACCATTCTAATGCCCGTCAGGGTCTTTCTAAAGGTCCCCAGACCCTTCTACTGCCCCTCAGGAGCATTCTAAAGGCCCCCAGACCCTTATAGAGCCCCTCAGGACCCTTCTAAAGGCCCCCAGACCCTGTTAATTCCTTTCAGGGCTTTTATAAGGGCACCCAGACCCTTCTAATGCCCCTCAGAACCCTTATAAAGGCACCCAGACCCTTCTAGAGCCTCTCAGGACAGTTTTTAATGCATCCAGACCCTTCTAGACCCCCTCAGGACCATTCTAAAGGCCCCCAGACCCTTCTAATGCCCATCAGGGCCTTTCTAAAGGCCCCCATACCCTCCTTATGCCCCTCAGGTCATTTCTAAAGGCCCCCAGACCCTTCTAGACCCCCTCAGCACGATTCTAATAGCCCCCAGACCCTTCTAGTGCCCCTCAGGTCCTTTCTAAAGGCATCCACACCCTTCTAATGACCCTCAAGACCCATGTAAAGGCCCCCAGACCCTTCTACATTGCCTCAGGACCCATCTAAAAGCCCCCAGACCCTTCTAATGCCTTTCAGGGCCTTTCTAAAGGCCTCCACACCCTTCTAATGACACTCAAGACCCATGTAAAGGCCCCTAGACCCTTCTAGATTGCATCAGGACCGATCTAAAATCCCCCAGACCCTTCCAATGCCTTTCAGGACCCTTATCAAGGCCACAAGACCCTTCTAATGCCCCTCAGGACCTTTCTAAAGGCCCTCAGACCCATCTAGAGCCCGTCAGGACCCTTATAAAGGTCCCCAGACCCTTCTAGAGCCCGTCAGGACCCTTATAAAGGTCCCCAGACCCTTCTACTGCCCCACAGAAGCATTGTAAAGGCCCCCAGACCCTTCTAATGCCCCACAGGGCCTTTCTAAAGGTCCCCAGACCCTTCTAGAGCCCCTGAAGACCCTTCTAAAGGCCGCCACACCCTTATAGAGCCCCTCAGGACCAATCTAAAGTCCCCCAGACCCTGCTAATTCCCCTGAGCGCTTTTATAAGGGCACCCAGACCCTTCTAATGCCCTTCAGGACCCTTATAAAGGCACCCAGACCCTTCTAGAGCCTCTCAGGACAGTTTTAAATGCCTCCAGACCCTTCTAGACCCCCTCAGGACCATTCTAAATGCCCCCAGACCCTTCTAATGCCCCTCAGGGCCTTTCTAAAGGCCCCCATACCATTCTAATGCCCCTCAGGTCATTTCTAAAGGCCCCCAGACCCTTCTAATGCTCCTCAGGGCCTTTCTAAAGTACCCCAGACACTTCTAGAACCACTCAGGGCCTTTCTATATGACCCCAGGCCCTTGTAATGCCACTCAGGGCCTTTCTAAAGGCCGCGAGACCCTTATAATTCCCCTTGAGGGCCTTTAAAAAGTCCCCCAGACCCTTCTGGACCCCCTCAGGACGTTTCTAATAGCCCCCAGACCCTTCTAGAGCCCCTCAGGGCCTTTCTAAAGGCCTCCACACCCTTCTAATGAACCTCAAGGCCCATGTAAAGGCCCCCAGACTCTTCTAGATTGCCTAAGGACCCATCTAATAGCCCCCAGACCCTTCTAATGCCTTTCAGGGCCTTTCTAAAGGCCTCCACACCCTTCTAATGACCCTCAAGACCCATGTAAAGGCCCCTAGACCCTTCTAGATTGCCTCAGGACCCATCTAAAAGCCCCCAGACCCTTCTAATGCCTTTCAGGACCCTTATGAAAGCCACAAGACCCTTCTAATGCCCCTCAGGACCTTTCTAAAGGCCCTCAGACCCTTCTAATGCCCCTCAGAGCATTTATAAAGGTTCCCAGACCCTTCTAGAGCCCGTCAGGACCCTTATAAAGGCCCCCAGACCATTCTAGAGCCCCTCAGGACACTTCTAAAGGCCTGGAGACCATTCTAATGCCCGTCAGGGCCTTTCTAAAGGTCCCCAGACCCTTCTACTGCCCCTCAGGAGCATTCTAAAGGCCCCCAGACCCTTCTAATGCCCCTCAGGGCTTTTCTAAAGGCTCCCATACCCTTCTAATGCCCCTCAGGTCATTTCTAAAGGCACCCAGACCCTTCTAATGCCACTCAGGGCCTTTCTAAAGGACGCGAGACCCTTATAATCCCCCTGAGGGCCTTTAAAAAGGCCCCCAGACCCTCCGGGACCCCCTCAGGATGCTTCTAATAGCCCCCAGACCTTTCTAGAGCTCCTCAGGGCCTTTCTAAAGGCCTCCACACCCTTCTAATGACCCTCAAGACCCATGTAAAGGCACCCAGACCCTTCTAGATTGCCTCAGGACCCATCTAAATCTCCCAGACCCTTCTAATGCCTTTCAGGACCCTTATCAAGGCCACAGGACCCTTCTAATGCCCGTCAGGACCTTTCTAAATGCCCTCAGACCCTTCTAATGCCCCTCAGGGCATTTATAAAGGTTCCCAGACCCTTCTAGAGCCCGTCAGGACCCTTATAAAGGCCCCCAGACAATTCTAGAGCCCCTGAGGACACTTCTAAATCCCGCAGACCATTCTAATGCCCGTCAGGGCCTTTCTAATGGTTCCCAGACCATTCTACTGCCCCTCAGGAGCATTCTAAAGGCCCCCAGACCCTTCTAATGCCCCACAGGGCCTTTCTAAAGGTCCCCAGACCCTTCTAGAGCCCCTGAAGACCCTTCTAAAGGCCCCCAGACCCTTATAGACCCCTCAGGACCCTTCTAAAGGCCCCCAGACCCTGTTAATTCCTTTCAGGGCTTTTATAAGGGCACCCAGACCCTTCTAATGCCCCTCAGGACCCTTATAAAGGCACCCAGACCCTTCTAGAGCCTCTCAGGACAGTTTTAAATGCCTCCAGACCCTTCTAGACCCCCTCAGGACCATTCTAAAGACCCCCAGACCCTTCTAATGCCCCTCAGGTCATTTCTAAAGGCCCCCAGACCCTTCTAGACCCCCTCAGGACGCTTCTAATAGCCCCCAGACCCTTCTAGTGCCCCTCAGGGCCTTTCTAAAGGCCTCCACACCCTTCTAATGACCCTCAAGACCCATGTAAAGGCCCCCAGACCCTTCTAGATTGCCTCAGGACCCATCCAAAAGCCCCCAGACCCTTCTAATGCCTTTCAGGGCCTTTCTAAAGGCCTCCACACCCTTCTAATGACCCTCAAGACCCATGTAAAGGCCCCTAGACCCTTCTAGATTGCCTCAGGACCCATCTAAAAGCCCCCAGACCCTTCCAATGCCTTTCAGGACCCTTATGAAGGCCACAAGACCCTTCTAATGCCCCTCAGGACCTTTCTAAAGGCCCTCAGACCATTCTAGAGCCCGTCAGGACCCTTATAAAGGTCCCCAGACCCTTCTAGAGCCCGTCAGGACCCTTATAAAGGTCCCCAGACCCTTCTACTGCCCCTCAGGAGCATTCTAAAGGCCCCCAGACCCTTCTAATGCTTCACAGGGCCTTTCTAAAGGTCCCCAAACCCCTCTAGAGCCCCTGAAGACCCTTCTAAAGCCCCTCAGGACCCTTATAAAGGCACCCAGACCCTTCTAGTGCCTCTCAGGACAGTTTTAAATGCCTCCAGACCCTTCTAGAACCCCTCAGGACCATTCTAAAGCCCCCCTAACCCTTCTAATGTCCTCAGGGAAATTCTAAAGTACCCCAGACAATTCTAGAACCTCTCAGGGCCTTTCTATATGACCCCAGACCCTTGTAATGCCACTCAGGGCCTTTCTAAAGGACTCCACACCATTCTAAAGACCCTCAAGACCCATGTAAAGGCCCCTAGACTCTTCTAGATTGCCTCAGGACCCATCTAAAAGCCCCCAGACCCTTCTAATGCCTTTCAGGACCCTTATGAAGGCCACAAGACCCTTCTAATGCCCCTCAGGACCTTTCTAAAGGCCCTCAGACCCTTCTAATGCCCCTCAGGGCATTTATAAAGTTTCCCAGACCCTTCTAGAGCCCGTCAGGACCCTTATAAAGGCCCCCAGACCATTCTAGAGCCCCTCAGGACACTTCTAAAGGCCTGCAGACCATTCTAATGCCCGTCAGGGCCTTATAAAGGTCCCCAGACCCTTCTACTGCACCTCAGGAGCATTCTAAAGGCCCCAAGACCCTTCTAATGCCCCACAAGGCCTTTCTAAAGGTCCCGAGATCCTTCTAGAGCCCCTGAAGACCCTTCTAAAGGCCCCCAGACCTTTATAGAGCCCCTCAGGACCCTTCTAAAGTCCCCCAGACCCTGCTAATTCCTCTCAGGGCTTTTATAAGGGCACCCAGACCCTTCTAATGCCCCTCAGGACCCTTATAAAGGCACCCAGACCCTTCTAGAGCCTCTCAGGACAGTTTTAAATGCCTCCAGATCCTTCTAGACCCCCTCAGGACCATTCTAAAGGCCCCCAGACCCTTCTAATTCCCCTCAGGGCCTTTCTAAAGGCACCCAGACCCTTCTAATGCCACTCAGGGCCTTTCTAAAGGCCGCGAGACCCTTATAATCCCCCTGAGGGCCTTTAAAAAGGCCCCCAGACCCTTCTGGACCCCCTCAGGACGCTTCTAATAGCCCCCAGACCCTTCTAGAGCCCCTCAGGGCCTTTCTAAAGGCCTCCACACCCTTCTAATGACCCTCAAGACCCATGTAAAGGCCCCCAGACCCTTCTAGATTGCCTCAGGACCCATCTAAAAGCCCCCAGACCCTTCTAATGCCTTTCAGGACCCTTATGAAGGCCACAAGACCCTTCTAATGCCCCTCAGGACCTTTCTAAAGGCCCTCAGACCCTTCTAATGCCCCTCAGGGCATTTATAAATGTTCCCAGACCATTCTAGAGCCCGTCAGGACACTTATAAAGGTCCACAGACCCTTATACTGCCCCTCAGGAGCATTCTAAAGGCCCCCAGACCCTTCTAATGCCCCTCAGGGCCTTTCTAAAGGCTCCTATACCCTTCTAATGCCCCTCAGGTCATTTCTAAAGGCACACAGACCCTTCTAATGCCACTCAGGGCCTTTCTAAAGGCCGCGAGACCCTTATAATCCCCCTGAGGGCCTTTAAAAAGGCCCCCAGACCCTTCTGGACCCCCTCAGGACGCTTCTAATAGCCCCCAGACCCTTCTAGAGCCCCTCAGGGCCTTTCTAAAGGCCTCCACACCCTTCTAATGACACTCAAGACCCATGTAAAGGCCCCCAGACCCTTCTAGATTGCCTGAGGACTCATCTAAAAGCCCCCAGACCATTCTAATGCCTTTCAGGACCCTTATGAAGGCCACAAGACCCTTCTAATGCCCCTCAGGACCTTTCTAAAGGCCCTCAGACCCTTCTAATGCCCCTCAGGGCATTTATAAAGGTTCCCAGACCCTTCTAGAGCCCGTCAGGACACTTATAAAGGCCCCCAGACCATTCTAGAGCCCCTCAGGACACTTCTAAATCCCGCAGACCATTCTAATGCCCATCAGGGCCTTTCTAAAGGCCCCCATACCCTTCTAATGCCCCTCAGGTCATTGCTAAAGTCTCCCAGACCCTTCTAGACCCCCTCAGGACGCTTCTAATAGCCCCCAGACCCTTCTAGTGCCTCTCAGGGCCTTTCTAAAGGCCTCCACACCCTTCTAATGTCCATCAAGACCCATGAAAAGGCCCCTAGACCCTTCTAGATTGCCTCAGGACCCATCTAAAAGCCCCCAGACCTCTCTAATGCCTTTCAGGACCCTTATGAAGGCCACAAGACCCTTCTAATGCCCCTCAGGACCTTTCTAAAGGCCCTCCGACCCTTCTAGAGCCCGTCAGGACCCTTATAAAGGTCCCCAGACCCTTCTACTGCCCTTCAGGAGAATTCTAAAGGCCCCAAAACCCTGCTAATGCCCCACAGGGCCTTTCTAAAGGACCCCAGACCCCTCTAGAACCCCTGAAGACCCTTCTAAAGGCCCCCAGACCCTTATAGAGCCCCTCAGGACCCTTATAAAGTCCCCCAGACCCTGATAATTCCGCTCAGGGCTTTTATAAGGGCACCCAGACCCTTCTAATGCCCCTCAGGACCCTTATAAAGGCACCCAGACCCTTCTAGAGCCTCTCAGGACAGTTTTAAATGCCCCCAGACCCTTCTAGACCCCCTCAGGACCATTCTAAAGGCCCCCAGACCCTTCTAATGCCCCTCAGGGCCTTTCGAAAGTACCCCAGACACTTCTAGAATTTCTCAGGGCCTTTCTATATGACCCCAGACCCTTGTAATGCCCCTCAGGGCCTTTCTAAAGGCCACGAGACCCTTATGATCCCCCTGAGGGCCTTTAAAAAGGCCCCCAGACACTTCTGGACCCCCTCAGGACGCTTCTAATAGCCCCCAGACCCTTCTAGAGCCCCTCAGGGCCTTTCTAAATGCCTCCACACCCTTCTAATGACCCTCAAGACCCATGTAAAGGACCCCAGACCCTTCTAGATTGTCTAAGGACCCATCTAATAGCCCCAGACCCTTCTAATGCCTTTCAGGGCCTTTCTAAAGGCCTCCACACCCTTCTAATGACCCTCAAGACCCATGTAAAGGCCCCTAGACCCTTCTAGATTGCCTCAGGACCCATCTAAAAGCCCCCAGACCCTTCTAATGCCTTTCAGGACCCTTATGAAGGCCACAAGACCCTTCTAATGACCCTCAGGACCTTTCTAAAGGCCCTCAGACCCTTCTAATGCCCCTGAGGGCATTTATAAAGGTTCCCAGACCCTTCTAGAGCCAGTCAGGACACTTATAAAGGTCCCCAGACCCTTATAGAGCCCTTCAGGAGCATTCTAAAGGCCCCCAGACCCTTCTAATGCCCGACAGGGCCTTTCTAAAGGTCCCCAGACCCTTCTAGAGCCCCTGAAGACCCTTCTAAAGGCCCTCAGACCCTTCTAATGCCCCTCAGGGCATTTTTAAAGGTTCCCAGACCCTTCTAGAGCCCGTCAGGACCCTTATAAAGGTCCCCAGGCCCTTCTACTGCCCCTCAGGAGCATTCTAAAGGCCCCCAGAGCCTTCTAAAGCCCCACAGGACCTTACTAAAGGTCCCGAGACCCTTCTAGAGCCCCTAAAGACCCTTCTAAAGGCCCCCAGACCCTTATAGAGCCCCTCAGGACCCTTCTAAAGGCCCCCAGACCATTCTAATGCCCCACAGGGCCTTTCTAAAGGTCCCCAGACCCTTCTGGACCCCCTGAAGACCCTTCTAAAGGCCCCCAGACCCTTATAGAGCCCCTCAGGACCATTCTAAAGGCCCACAGACCCTGTTAAATCCTATCAGGGCTTTTATAAGGGCACCCAGACCCTTCTAATGCCCCTCAGGACCCTTATAAAGGCACCCAGACCATTCTAGAGCCTCTCAGGACAGTTTTAAATGGCTCCAGACCCTTCTAGACCCCCTCAGGACCATTCTAAAGGCCCCCAGACCCGTCTAATGCCCCACAGCGCCTTTCTAAATGCCCCCATACCCTTGTAATGCCCCTCAGGTCATTTCTAAAGGCACACAGACCCTTCTAATGACACTCCCGGCCTTTCTAAAGGCCGCGAGACCCTTATAATCCCTCTGAGGGCCTTTAAAAAGGCCCCCAGACCCTTCTGGACCCCCTCAGGACGCTTCTAATAGCCCCCAGACCCTTCTAGAGCCCCTCAGGGCCTTTCTAAAGGCCTCCACACCCTTCTAATGACCCTCAAGACCCATGTAAAGGCCCCCAGACCCTTCTAGATTGCCTCAGGACCCATCTAAAAGCCCCCAGACCCTTCTAATGCCTTTCAGGACCCTTATGAAGGCCACAAGACCCTTCTAATGCCCCTCAGGACCTTTCTAAAGGCCTTCAGACCCTTCTAGAGCCCGTCAGGACCCTTATAAAGGACTCCAGACCCTTCTAGAGACCGTCAGGACCCTTTTAAAGGTCCCCAGACCCATCTACTGCCACTCAGGAGCATTCTAAAGGCCCCCAGACCCTTTTAATGCCCCACAGGGCCTTTCTAAAGGTCCCCAGACCCCTCTAGAGTCCCTGAAGACCCTTCTAAAGGCCTCCAGACCCTTATAGAGCCCCTCTGGACCCTTCTAAAGTCTCCCAGACCCTGCTAATTCCCCTCAGGGCTTTTATAAGGGCACCCAGACCCTTCTAATGCCCCTCAGGACCCTTATAAAGGCACCCAGACCCTTCTAGAGCCTCTCAGGACAGTTTTAAATGCCTCCAGACCCTTCTAGACCCCCTCAGGACCATTCTAAAGGCCCCCAGAGCCTTCTAATGCCCCTCAGAGCATTTATAAAGGTTCCCAGACCCTTCTAGAGCCCGTCAGGACCCTTATAAAGGCCCCCAGACCATTCTAGAGCCCCTGAGGACACTTCTAAAGGCCTGCAGACCATTCTAATGCCCGTCAGGGCCTTATAAAGGTCCCCAGACCCTTCTACTGCCCCTCAGGAGCATTCTAAAGGCCCCCAGACCCTTCTAATGCCCCACAGGGCCTTTCTAAAGGTCCCCAGACCCTTCTAGAGCCCCTGAAGACCCTTCTAAAGGCGCCGAGACCCTTATAGAGCCCCTCAGGACCCTTCTAAAGTCCCCCAGACCCTGCTAATTCCTCTCAGGGCTTTTATAAGGGCCCCCAGGCCCTTCTAATGCCCCTCAGGACCCTTATAAAGGCACCCAGACCCTTCTAGAGCATCTCAGGACAGTTTTAAATGCCTCCAGACACTTCTAGACCCCCTCAGGACCATTCTAAAGGCCCCCAGACACTTCTAATGCCCCAGAGGGCCTTTCTAAAGGCCCCCATACCCTTCTAATGCCCCTCAGGTCATTTCTAAAGGCACCCAGACCCTTCTAATGCCACTCAGGGCCTTTCTAAAGGCCGCGAGACCCTTATAATCCCCCTGAGGGCCTTTAAAAAGGCCCCCAGACCCTTCTGGACCCCCTCAGGACGCTTCTAATAGCCCCCAGACCCTTCTAGAGCCACTCAGGGCCTTTCTGAAGGACTCCACACCCTTCTAATGACCCTCAAGACCCATGTAAAGGCCCCCAGACCCTTCTAGATTGCCTCAGGACCCATCTAAAAGCCCCCAGACCCTTCTAATGCCTTTCAGGACCCTTATGAAGGCCACAAGACCCTTCTAATGCCCCTCAGGACCTTTCTAAAGGCCCTCAGACCCTTCTAGACCCCGTCAGGACCCTTATAAATGTCCCCAGACCCTTCTAGAGCCCGTCAGGACCCTTATAAAGGCCCCCAGACCATTCTAGAGCCCCTCAGGACACTTCTAAATCCCGCAGACCATTCTAATGCCCGTCAGGGCCTTTATAAAGGTCCCCAGACCCTTCTACTGCCCCTCAGGATCATTCTAAAGGCCCCCAGACCCTTCTAATGCCCCACAGGGCCATTCTAAAGGTCCCCAGACCCTTCTAGAGCCCCTGAAGACCCTTCTAAAGGCCCCCAGACCCTTATAGAGCCCCTCAGGACCTTCTAAAGTCCCCCAGACCCTGCTAATTCCCCTCAGGGCTTATATAGGGGCACCCAGACCCTTCTAATGCCCCTCAGGACCCTTATAAAGGCACCCAGACCCTTCTAGAGCCCCTCAGGACACTTCTAAAGGCCCGTAGACCCTTCTAATGCCTGTCAGGGCCTTTATAAAGGTCCCCAGACCCTTCTACTGCCCCTCAGGAGCATTCTAAAGGCCCCCAGACCCTTCTAATGCCCCTCAGGGCCTTTCTAAAGTACCCCAGACATTTCTAGATCCTCTCAGGGCCTTTCTATATGACCCCAGACCCTTCTAATGCCACTCAGGGCCTTTCTAAAAGTTGCGAGACCCTTATAATCCCCCTGAGGGCCTTCATAAAGGCCCCCAGACCCTTCTGGACCCCCTCAGGACGCTTCTAATAGCCCCCAGACCCATCTAGAGCCCCTCAGCGCCTTTCTAAAGGCATCCACACCCTTCTAATGACCCTCAAGACCCATGTAAAGGCCCCCAGACCCTTCTAGATTGCCTCAGGACCCATCTAAAAGCACCCAGACCCTTCTAATGCCCCTCAGGACCTTTCTAAAGGCCCTCAGACCATTCTAATGCCCCTCAAGACCCATGTAAAGGCCCCTAGACCCTTCTAGATAGCCTCAGGACCCATCTAAAAGCGCCCAGACCCTTCTAATGCCTTTCAGGACCCTTATGAAGGCCACAAGACCCTTCTAATGCCCCTCAGGACCTTTCTAAAGGCCCCCAGACCCTTATAGAGCCCCTCTGGACCCTTCTAAAGTCCCCCAGACCCTGCTAATTCCTCTCAGGGCTTTTATAAAGGCACCCAGAATCTTCTTATACCCCTCAGGACCCTTATAAAGGCACCCAGACCCTTCTAGAGCCTCTCAGGACAGTTTTAAATTCCTCCAGACCCTTCTAGACCCCCTCAGGACCATTCTAAAGGCCCCCAGACCCTTCTAATGCCCATCAGGGCCTTTCTAAAGTACCCCAGACACTTCTAGAACCTCTCAGGGCCTTTCTATATGACTCCAGGCCCTTGTAATGCCCCACAGGGCCTTTAGAAAGGACCAAAGACCATTCTAGAGCCCCTCAGGACCCTTCTAAAGTCACCCAGACCCTGCTAATTTCTTCTCAGGGCTTTTATAAGGGCACCCAGAATCTTCTAATGCCCCTCAGGACCCTTATAAAGGCACCCAGACCCTTCTAGAGCCTCTCAGGACATTTCTAAAGGTCCCCAGACCCTTCTAGAGCCCCTCAGGACATTTCTAAAGGCACGCAGACCCTTCTAATGCCACTCAGGGCCTTTCTAAAGGCCGCGAGACCCTTATAATCCCCCTGAGGGCCTTTATAAAGGCCCCCAGACCCTTCTGGACCCACTCAGGACGCTTCTAATAGACCCCAGACCCTTCTAGAGTCCCTCAGGGCCTTTCTAAAGGCCTCCACACCCTTCTAATGACCCTCAAGACCCATGTAAAGGCCCCTAGACCCTTCTAGATTGCCTTAGGACCCATCTAAAAGCCCCGAGACCCTTCTAATTCCTTTCAGGACCCTTATGAAGGCCACAAGACCCTTCTAATGCCCCTCAGGATCTTTCTAAAGGCCCTCAGACCCTTCTAATGCCCCTCAGGGCATTAATAAAGGTTCCCAGACCCTTCTAGAACCCGTCAGGACCCTTATAAAGGCACCCAGACCATTACAGAGCCCGTCAGGACACTTCTAAAGGCCCGCAGACCATTCTAATGCCCGTCAGTGCCTTTCTAAAGGTCCCCAGACCCTTCTACTGCCCCTCAGGAGCATTCTAAAGGCCCCTAGACCCTTCTAATGCCACTCAGGGCCTTTCTAAAGTACCCCAGACACTTCTAGAAACTCTCAGGGCCTTTCTATGTGACCCCAGGCCCTTGTAATGCCACTCAGGGCCTTTCTAAAGGCCTCCACACCCTTCTAATGACCCTCAAGACCCATGTAAAGGCCCCTAGACCCTTCTAGATTGCCTCAGGACCCATTGAAAAGACCCCAGACCCTTCTAATGCCTTTCAGGACCCTTATGAAGGCCACAAGACCCTTCTAATGCCCCTCAGGACCTTTCTAAAGGCCCTTAGACCCTTCTAATGCCCCTCAGGGCATTTATAAAGGTTCCCAGACCCTTCTAGAGCCCGTCAGGACCCTTATAAAGGCCTCCAGACCATTCTAGAGCCCCTCAGGACACTTCTAAATCACGCAGACCATTCTAATGCCAGTCATGTCGTTTATAAAGGCCCCCAGACCCTTCTAATGCCCCACAGGGCTTTTCTAAAGGTCCCCAGACCCTTCTAGAGCCCCTGAAGACCCTTCTAAAGGCCCCCAGACCCTTCTAATGCCCCTCAAGGCCTTTCTAAAGCACCCCAGACACTTCTAGAACTTCTCAGGGCCTTTCTGTATGACCCCAGACCTTTCTAATGCCTCTCAGGGCCTTTCTAAAGGCCGCGAGACCCTTATAATCCCCCTGAGGGCCTTTAAAAAGGCCCCCAGACGCTTCTGGACCCCCTCAGGACGCTTCTAATAGCCCCAGACCCTTCTAGAGCCCCTCAGGGCCTTTCTAAAGGCCTCCACACCCTTCTAATGACCATAAAAACCCATGTAAAGGCCCCCAGACCCTTCTAGATTGCCTCAGGACCCATCTAAAAGCCCCCAGACCCTTCTAATGCCTTTCAGGGCCTTTCTAAAGGCATCCAGACCCTTCTAATGACCTTCAAGACCCATGTAAAGGCCCCTAGACCCTTCTAGATTGCCTCAGGACCCATCTAAAAGCCCCCAGACCCTTCTAATGCCTTTCAGGACCCTTATGAAGGCCACAAGACCCTTCTAATGCCCCTCAGGACCTTTCTAAAGGCCCCCAGACCCTTCTAGAGCCCCTGAAGACCCTTCTAAAGGCCCCCAGACCCTTATAGAGCCCCTCAGGACCCTTCTAAAGTCCCCCAGTCCCTGCCAATTCCCCTCAGGGCTTTTATAAGGGCACCCAGACCCTTCTAATGCCCCTCAGGACATTTCTAAAGGCCCCCAGACCCTTCTAGAGCCCCTCAGGACATTTCTAAAGGCACCCAGACCCTTATAATGCCACTCAGGGCCTTTCTAAAGGCCGCGAGACCCTTATAATCCCTCTGAGGGCCTTTAAAAAGGCCCCCAGACCCTTCTGGACCCCCTCAGGACGCTTCTAATAGCCCCCAGACCCTTCTAGAGCCCCTCAGGGCCTTTCTAAAGGCCTCCACACCCTTCTAATGACCCTCAAGACCCATGTAAAGGCCCCCAGACCCTTCTAGATTGCCTCAGGACCCATCTAAAAGCCCCCAGACCCTTCTAATGCCTTTCAGGACCCTTATGAAGGCCACAAGACCCTTCTAATGCCCCTCAGGACCTTTCTAAAGGCCTTCAGACCCTTCTAGAGCCCGTCAGGACCCTTATAAAGGACTCCAGACCCTTCTAGAGACCGTCAGGACCCTTTTAAAGGTCCCCAGACCCTTCTACTGCCACTCAGGAGCATTCTAAAGGCCCCCAGACCCTTTTAATGCCCCACAGGGCCTTTCTAAAGGTCCCCAGACCCCTCTAGAGTCCCTGAAGACCCTTCTAAAGGCCTCCAGACCCTTATAGAGCCCCTCTGGACCCTTCTAAAGTCCCCCAGACCCTGCTAATTCCCCTCAGGGCTTTTATAAGGGCACCCAGACCCTTCTAATGCCCCTCAGGACCCTTATAAAGGCACCCAGACCCTTCTAGAGCCTCTCAGGACAGTTTTAAATGCCTCCAGACCCTTCTAGACCCCCTCAGGACCATTCTAAAGGCCCCCAGAGCCTTCTAATGCCCCTCAGAGCATTTATAAAGGTTCCCAGACCTTTCTAGAGCCCGTCAGGACCCTTATAAAGGCCCCCAGACCATTCTAGAGCCCCTGAGGACACTTCTAAAGGCCTGCAGACCATTCTAATGCCCGTCAGGGCCTTATAAAGGTCCCCAGACCCTTCTACTGCCCCTCAGGAGCATTCTAAAGGCCCCCAGACCCTTCTAATGCCCCACAGGGCCTTTCTAAAGGTCCCCAGACCCTTCTAGAGCCCCTGAAGACCCTTCTAAAGGCGCCGAGACCCTTATAGAGCCCCTCAGGACCCTTCTAAAGTCCCCCAGACCCTGCTAATTCCTCTCAGGGCTTTTATAAGGGCCCCCAGGCCCTTCTAATGCCCCTCAGGACCCTTATAAAGGCCCCCAGACCCTTCTGGACCCTCTCAGGACGATTCTAATAGCCCCCAGACCCTTCTAGAGCCACTCAGGGCCTTTCTAAAGGACTCCACACCCTTCTAATGACCCTCAAGACCCATGTAAAGGCCCCCAGACCCTTCTAGATTGCCTCAGGACCCATCTAAAAGCCCCCAGACCCTTCTAATGCCTTTCAGGACCCTTATGAAGGCCACAAGACCCTTCTAATGCCCCTCAGGACCTTTCTAAAGGCCCTCAGACCCTTCTAGAGCCCGTCAGGACCCTTATAAATGTCCCCAGACCCTTCTAGAGCCCGTCAGGACACTTATAAAGGTCCCCAGACCCTTCTAATGACCCACAGGGCCTTTCTAAATGTCCCCAGACCCTTCTAGAGCCCCTGAAGACCCTTCTGAAGGCCCCCAGACCCTTCTAGATTTCCTAAAGACTCATCTAATAGCCCCCAGACCGTTCTAATGCCTTTCAGGGCCTTTCTAAAGGCCTCCACACCCTTCTAATGACACTCAAGACCCATGTAAAGGCCCCCAGACCCTTCTAGATTGCCTCAGGACCCATCTAAAAGCCCCCAGACCCTTCTAATGCCTTTCAGGACCTTTCTAAAGGCCCTCAGACCCTTCTAATGCTCCTCAGGGCATTTATAAAGGTTCCCAGACCCTTCTAATGCCCCTCAGGACCCTTATAAAGGCACCCAGACCCTTCTAGAGCCCCTCAGGACACTTCTAAAGGCCCGTAGACCCTTCTAATGCCTGTCAGGGCCTTTATAAAGGTCCCCAGACCCTTCTACTGACCCTCAGGAGCATTCTAAAGGCCCCCAGACCCTTCTAATGCCCCTCAGGGCCTTTCTAAAGTACCCCAGACACTTCTAGAACCTCTCAGGGCCTTTCTATATGACCCCAGACCCTTGTAATGCCACTCAGGGCCTTTCTAAAAGCCGCGAGACCCTTATAATCCCCCTGAGGGCCTTCATAAAGGCCCCCAGACCCTTCTGGACCCCCTCAGGACGCTTCTAATAGCCCCCAGACCCATCTAGAGCCCCTCAGCGCCTTTCTAAAGGCATCCACACCCTTCTAATGACCCTCAAGACCCATGTAAAGGCCCCCAGACCCTTCTAGATTGCCTCAGGACCCATCTAAAAGCACCCAGACCCTTCTAATGCCCCTCAGGACCTTTCTAAAGGCCCTCAGACCATTCTAATGCCCCTCAAGACCCATGTAAAGGCCCCTAGACCCTTCTAGATAGCCTCAGGACCCATCTAAAAGCGCCCAGACCCTTCTAATGCCTTTCAGGACCCTTATGAAGGCCACAAGACCCTTCTAATGCCCCTCAGGACCTTTCTAAAGGCCCTCAGACCCTTCTAATTCCCCTCAGGGCATTTATAAAGGTTCCCAGACCATTCTAGAGCCCGTCAGGACCCTTATAAAGGTCCCCAGACCCTTCTACTGCCCCTCAGGAGCATTCTAAAGGCCCCCAGACCCTTCTAATGCCCCACAGGGCCTTTCTAAAGGTCCCCAGACCCTTCTAGAGCCCCTGAAGACCCTTCTAAAGGCCCCCAGACCATTATAGAGCCCGTCAGGACCCTTCTAAAGTCCCCCAGACCCTGCTAATTCCCCTCAGGGCTTTTATAAGGGCACCCAGACCCTTCTAATGCCCCTCAGGACATTTCTAAAGGCCCACAGAACCTTCTAGAGCCCCTCAGGACATTTCTAAACGCACCCAGACCCTTGTAATGCCACTCAGGGTCTATCTAAAGGCCGCGAGACCCTTATAATCCCCCTGAGGGCCTTTAAAAAGGCCCCCAGACCCTTCTGGACCCGCTCAGGACTCTTCTAATAGCCCCCAGACCCTTCTAGAGCCCCTCAGGGCCTTTCTAAAGGCCTCCACACCCTTCTAATGACCCTCAAGACCCATGTAAAGGCCCCCAGATCCTTCTAGATTGCCTGAGGACCTATCTAAAAGCCCCCAGACCCTTCTAATGCCTTTCAGGGCCTTTCTAAAGGCCTCCACACCCTTCTAATGACCCTCAAGACCCATGTAAATGCCTCTAGACCCTTCTAGATTGCCTCAGGACCCATCTAAAAGACCCCAGACCCTTCTAATGCCTTTCAGGACCCTTATGAAGGCCACAAGACCCTTCTAATGCCCCTCAGGACCTTTGTAAAGGCCCCCAGACCCTTCTAATGCCCCTCAGGGCCTTTCTAAAGTACCCCAGACACTTCTAGAACCTCTCAGGGCCTTTCTATATGACCCCAGACCCTTGCAATGCCCCTCAGGGCTTTTCTAAAGGCCCCCAAACCCTTCTAATGCCCCTCAGGACATTTCTAAAGGCCCCCAGACCCTTCTAGAGCCCCTCAGGACATTTCTAAAGGCACCCAGACCCTTCTAATGCCACTCAGGGCCTTTCTAAAGGCCGCGAGACCCTTATAATCCCCCTGAGGGCCATTAAATAGGCCCCCAGACCCTTCTGGACCCCCTCAGGGTGCTTCTAATACCCCCAGACCCTTCTAGAGCCCCTCAGGGCCTTTCTAAAGGCCTCCACACCATTATAATGACCCTCAAGACCCATGTAAAGGCCCCCAGACCATTCTAGATTGCCTCAGGACGCTTCTAAAAGCCCCCAGACCCTTCTAATGCCTTTCAGGGCCTTTCTAAATGCCTCCACACCCTTCTAATGACACTCAAGACCCATGTAAAGGCCTCCAGACCCTTCTAGATTGCCTCAGGACCCATCTAAAAGCCCCCAGACACTCCTAATGCATTTCAGGACCCTTATGAAGGCCACAAGACCCTTCTAATGCCCCTCAGGGCATTTATAAAGGCCCCCCGACCATTCTAGAGCCCCTCAGGACACTTCTAAAGGCCCGCAGACCATTCAAATGCCTGTCAGGGCCTTTCTAAAGGTCCCCAGACCCTTCTACTGCCCCTCAGGAGCATTCTGAAGGCCCCCAGACCCTTCTAATTCCCCTCAGGACAATTCTAAAGGCCCCCAGACCCTTCTAGAACCCCTAAGGACATTTCTAAAGGCACCCAGACCCTTCTGATGCCACTCAGGGCCTTTGTAAAGGCCGCGAGACCCTTGTAATCCCCCTGAGGGCCTTTAAAAAGGCCCCCAGACCCTTCTGGACCCCCTCAGGACGCTTCTAATAGCCCCCAGACCCTTCTAGAGCCCCTCAGGGTCTTTCTAAAGGCCTCCACACCTTTCTAATGACCCTCAAGACCCATGTAAAGGCCCCCAGACCCTTCTAGATTGCCTCAGGACCCATCCAAAAGCCCCCAGACCCTTCTAATGCCTTTCAGGACCCTTATAAAGGCCACAAGACCCTTCTAATGCCCCTCAGGACCTTTCTAAAGGCCCTCAGACCCTTCTAGTGCCCCTCAGGGCATTTATAAAGGTTCCCAGACCCTTCTAGAGCCTGTCAGGACCCTTATAAAGGCCCCCAGACCCTTCTAGAGCCCCTCAGGACACTTCTAAAGGCCCGCAGACCATTCTAATGCCCGTCAGGGCCTTTATAAAGGTCCCCAGACCCTTCTACTGCCCCTCAGGAGCATTCTAAAGGCCCCCAGACCCTTCTATTGCCCCACAGGGCCTTTCTAAAGGTCCCCAGACCCTTCTAGAGCCCCTGAAGACCCTTCTAAAGGCCGCCACACCCTTATAGAGCCCCTCAGGACCAATCTAAAGTCCCCCAGACCCTGCTAATTCCCCTGAGGGCTTTTATAAGGGCACCCAGACCCTTCTAATGCCCCTCAGGACATTTCTAAAGGCCCACAGAACCTTCTAGAGCCCCTCAGGACATTTCTAAAGGCACCCAGACCCTTGTAACGCCACTCAGGGCCTTTCTAAAGGCCGCGAGACCCTTATCATCCCCCTGAGGGCCTTTAAAAAGGCCCCCAGACCCTTCTGGACCCCCTCAGGAAGCTTCTAATAGCCCCCAGACCCTTCTAGAGCCCCTCAGGGCCTTTCTAAAGGCCTCCACACCCTTCTAATGACCCTCAAGACCCATGTAAAGGCCCCCAGACCCTTCTAGATTGCCTCAGGACGCTTCTAATAGCCCCCAGACCCTTCTAGAGCCCCTCAGGGCCTTTCTAAAGGCCTCCACACCCTTCGAATGACCCTCAAGACCCATGTAAATGCCCCCAGACCATTCTAGATTGCCTCAGGACGCATCTAAAAGCCCCCAGACCCTTCCAATGCCTTTCAGGGCCTTTCTAAATGCCTCCACACCCTTCTAATGACACTCAAGACACATGTAAAGGCCCCCAGACCCTTCTAGATTGCCTCAGGACCCATCCAAAAGCCCCCAGACCCTTCTAATGCCTTTCAGGACCCTTATGAAGGCCACAAGACCCTTCTAATGCGCCTCAGGACCTTTCTAAAGGCCCTCAGACCCTTCTAATTCCCCTCAGGGCATTTATAAAGGTTCCCAGACCCTTCTAGAGCCCGTCAGGACCCTTATAAAGGCCCCCAGACCATTCTAGAGCCCCTCAGGACACTTCTAAAGTCCCCCAGACAATTCTAATGCCCGTCAGGACCTTTATAAAGGTCCCCAGACTCTTCTACTGCCCCTCAAGAGCATTCTAAAGGCCTCCAGACCCGTCTAATGCCCCACAGGGCCTTTCTAAAGGTCCCCAGACCCTTCTAGAGCCCCTGAAGACCCTTCTAAAGGCCCCCAGACCCTTATAGAGCCCCTCAGGACCCTTCTAAAGTCCCCCAGACCCTGCTAATTCCCCTCAGGGCTTTTATAAGGGCACCCAGACCCTTCTAATGCCCCTCAGGACATTTCTAAAGGCCCACAGAATCTTCTAGACCCCCTCAGGACATTTCTAAAGGCACCCAGACCCTTGTAATGCCACTCAGGGCCTTTCTAAAGGCCGTGAGACCCTTATAATCCCCCTGAGGGCCTTTAAAAAGGCCCCCAGACCCTTCTGGACCCCTTCAGGACGCTTCTAATAGCCCCCAGACCCTTCTAGAGCCCCTCAGGGCCTTTCTAAAGGCCTCCACACCCTTCTAATGACCCTCAAGACCCATGTAAAGACCCCCAGACCATTCTAGATTGCCTGAGGACCCATCTAAAAGACCCCAGACCCTTCTAATGCCTTTCAGGACCCTTATGAAGGCCACAAGACCCTTCTAATGCCCCTCAGGACCTTTGTAAAGGACCTCAGACCATTCTAATGCCCCTCAGGGCCCTTCTAAAGGCCCTCAGACCCTTCTAATGCCCCTCAGGGCCTTTCTAAAGTCCCCCAGACACTTCTAGAACCTCTCAGGGCCTTTCTATATGACCCCAGACCCTTGTAATGCCCCTCAGGGCTTTTCTAAAGGCCCCCATACCCTTCTAATGCCCCTCAGGACATTTCTAAAGGCCCCCAGACCCTTCTAGAGCCCCTCAGGACATTTCTAAAGGCACCCAGACCCTTCTAATGCCACTCAGGGCCTTTCTAAAGGCCGCGAGAGCCTTATAATCCCTCTGAGGGCCTTTAAAAAGGCCCCCAGACCCTTCTGGACCCCCTCAGGACGCTTCTAATAGACCCCACACCATTCTAGAGCCCCTCAGGGCCTTTCTAAAGGCCTCCACACCCTTCTAATGACCCTCAAGACCCATGTAAAGGCCCCCAGACCCTTCTAGATTGCCTCAGGAAACTTCTAAAAGCCCCCAGACCCTTCTAATGCCTTTCAGGGCCTTTCTAAATGCCTCCACACCCTTCTAATGACACTCAAGACCCATGTAAAGGCCCCCAGACCCTTCTAGATTGACTCAGGACCCATCTAAAAGCCCCCAGACCCTTCTTATGCCTTTCAGGACCCTTATGAATGCCACAAGACCCTTCTAATGCCCCTCAGGGCATTTATAAAGGTTCCCAGACCCTTCTAGAGCCCGTCAGGACCATTATAAAGGCCCCCCGACCATTCTAGAGCCACTCAGGACACTTCTAAAGGCCCGCAGACCATTCTAATGCCTGTCAGGGCCTTTCTAAAGGCACCCAGACCCTTCTAATGCCCCTCAGGACATTTCTAAAGGCCCCCAGACCCTTCTAGAGCCCCTAAGGACATTTCTAAAGGCACCCAGACCCTTCTGATGCCACTCAGGGCCTTTCTAAAGGCCGCGAGACCCTTATAATCCCCCTGAGGGCCTTTAAAAAGGCCCCCAGACCCTTCTGGACCCCCTAAGGACGCTTCTAATAACCCCCAGACCCTTCTAGAGCCCCTCAGGGCCTTTCTAAAGGCCTCCACACCCTTCTAATGACCCTCAAGACCCATGTAAAGGCCCCCAGACCTTTCTAGATTGCCTCAGGACCCATCCAAAAGCCCCGAGACCCTTCTAATGCCTTTCAGGACCCTTATAAAGGCCACAAGACCATTCTATTGCCCCTCATGACCTTTCTAAAGGCCCTCAGACCCTTCTAGTGCCCCTCAGGGCATTTATAAAGGTTCCCAGACCCTTCTAGTGCCTGTCAGGACCCTTATAAAGGCCCCCAGACCCTTCTAGAACCCCTCAGGACACTTCTAAAGGCCCGCAGACCATTCTAATGCCTGTCAGGGCATTTATAAAGGTCCCCAGACCCTTCTACTGCCCCTCAGGACATTTCTAAAGGCCCACAGAACCTTCTAGAGCCCCTCAGGATATTTCTAAAGGCACCCAGACCCTTGTAATGCCACTCAGGGCCTTTCTAAAGGCCGCGAGACTCTTATAATCCCCCTGAGGGCCTTTAAAAAGGCCCCCAGACCCTTCTGGACCCCCTCAGGACGCTTCTAATAGCCCCCAGACCCTTCTAGAGCCCCTCAGGGCCTTTCTAAAGGCCTCCACACCCTTCTAATGACCCTCAAGACCCATGTAAAGGCCTCCAGACCCTTCTAGATTGCCTGAGGACCCATCTAAAAGCCCCCAGACCCTTCTAATGCCTTTCAGGGCCTTTCTAAAGGCCTCCACACCCTTCTAATGACCCTCAAGACCCATGTAAAGGCCCCCAGACCCTTCTAGATTGCCTCAGGACGCTTCTAAAAACCCCCAGACCCTTCTAATGCCTTTCAGGACCCTTATGAAGGCCACAAGACCCTTCTAATGCCCCTCAGGACCTTTCTAAAGGCCCTCAGACCCTTCTAATGCCCCTCAGGACCTTTCTAAAGGCCCTCAGACCATTCTAATGCCACTCAGGACCATTCTAATGGCCCTCAGACCCTTCTAATGCCCCTCAGGGCATTTATAAAGGTCCCCAGACCCTTCTACTGCCCCTCAGGAGCATTCTAAAGGCCCCCAGACCTTTCTAATGCCCCACAGGGCCTTTCTAAAGGTCCCCAGACCCTTCTAGAGACCCTGAAGACCCTTCTAAAGGCCCCCAGACCATTATAGAGCCCCTCAGGACCCTTCTAAATTCCCCCAGACCCTGCTAGTTCCCCTCAGGGCTTTTATACGGGCACCCAGAATCTTCTAATGCCCCTCAGGACCCTTATAAACGCACCCAGACCCTTCTAGAACCTCTCAGGACAGTTTTAAATGCCTCCAGACCTTTCTAGACCCCCTCAGGACCATTCTAAAGGCACCCAGACCCTTCTAATGCTCCTCAGGGCCTTTCTAAAGGCCCCCATACCCTTCTAATGCCCCTCAGGTCATTTCTAAAGGCACCCAGACCCTTCTAATGCCACTCAGGGCCTTTCTAAAGCCGCGAGACCCTTATAATCCCCCTGAGGGCCTTTAAAAAGGCCCCCAGACCCTTCTGGACCCCCTCAGGACGCTTCTAATAGCCCCCAGACCCTTCTAGAGCTCCTCAGGGCCTTTCTAAAGGCCTCCACACCCTTCTAATGACCCTCAAGACCAATGTAAAGGCCCCTAGACCCTTCTAGATTGCCTCAGGACCCATCTAAAAGACCCCAGACCCTTCTAATGCCTTTCAGGACCCTTATGAAGGCCACAAGACCCTTCTAATGCCCCTCAGGACCTTTCTAAAGGCCCTCAGACCCTTCTAATGCCCCTCAGGGCATTTATAAAGGTTCCCAGACCCTTCAAGAGCCCGTCAGGACCCTTATAAAGGTCCCCAGACCCTTCTACTGCCCCTCAGGAGCATTCTAAAGGCCCCCAGACTCTTCTAATGTTTCTCAGGTCATATCTAAAGGCACCCAGACCCTTCTAATGCCACTCAGGGCCTTTCTAAAGGCCGCGAGACCCTTATAATCCCCCTGAGGGCCTTTAAAAAGGCCCCCAGACCCTTCTGGACCCCCTCAGGACGCTTCTAATAGCCCCAGACCCTTCTAGAGCCCCTCAGGGCCTTTCTAAAGGACTCCACACCCATCTAAAGACCCTCAAGACCCATGTAAAGGCCCCCAGACCCTTGTAGAATGCCTCAGGACCAATCTAAAATCCCCCAGACCCTTCTAATGCCTTTCAGGGCCTTTCTAAAGGCCTCCACACCCTTCTAATGACCCTCAAGACCCATGTAAAGGCCCCTAGACCCTTCTAGATTGCCTCAGGACCCATCTAAAAGCCCCCAGAGCCTTCTAATGCCTTTCAGGACCCTTATGAAGGCCACAAGACCCTTCTAATGCCCCTCAGGACCTTTCTAAAGGCCCTCAGACCCTTCTAATGCCCCTCAGGGCATTTATAAAGGTTCCCAGACCCTTCTAGAGCCCGTCAGGACCCTTATAAAGGCCCCCAGACCATTCCAGAGCCCCTCAGGACACTTCTAAAGGCCCGCAGACCATTCTAATGCCCGTCAGGGCCTTTATAAAGGTCCCCAGACCCTTCTACTGCCCCTCAGGAGCATTCTAAAGGCCTCCAGACCCTTCTAATGCCCCACAGTGCCTTTCTAAAGGTCCCCAGACCCTTCTAGAGCCCCTGAAGACCCATCTAAAGGCCCCCAGACCCTGCTAATTCCCCTCAGGGCTTTTATAAGGGCACCCAGACCCTTCTAATGCCCCTCAGGACCCTTATAAAGGCACCCAGACCCTTCTAGAGCCTCTCAGGACAGTTTTAAATGCCTAAAGACCCTTCTAGAACCCCCCAGGACCATTCTAAAGGCCCCCAGACCCTTCTAATGCCCCTCAGGGCCTTTGTAAAGTACCCCAGACACTTCTAGAACCTCTCAGGGCCTTTCTATATGACCCCAGACCCTTCTAATGCCCCTCAGGGCCTTTCTAAAGGCTCCCATACCCTTCTAATGCCCCTCAGGACATTTCTAAAGGTCCCCAGACCCTTCTAGAGCCCCTCAAGACATTTCTAAGGGCACGCAGACCCTTCTAATGCCACTCAGGGCCTTTCTAAAGGCCGCGAGACCCTTATAATCCCCCTGATGGACTTTAAAAAGGCCCCCAGACCCTTCTGGACCCCCTCAGGATGCTTCTAATAGCCCCTAGACTCTTCTAGAGCCCCTTAGCGCCTTTCTAAAGGCCTCCACACCCTTCTAATGACCCTCAAGACCCATGTAAAGGCCCCTAGACCCTTCTAGATTGCCTCAGGACCCATCTAATAGCCCCCAGATCCTTCTAATGCCTTTCAGGGCCTTTCTAAAGGCCTCCACAGCCTTCTAATGACCCTCAAGATCCATGTAAACCCCCCTAGACCCTTCTAGATTGCCTCAGGACCCATCTAAAAGCCCCCAGACCCTTCTAATGCCTTTCAGGACCCTTATGAAGGCCACAAGACCCTTCTAATGCCCCTCAGGACCTTTCTAAAGGCCCTCAGACCCTTCTAATGCCCCTCAGGGCATTTATAAAGGTTCCCAGACCCTTCTAGAGCCCGTCAGGACCCTTATAAAGGCCCCCAGACCATTCCAGAGCCCCTCAGGACACTTCTAAAGGCCCGCAGACCATTCTAATGCCCGTCAGGGCCTTTATAAAGGTCCCCAGACCCTTCTACTGCCCCTCAGGAGCATTCTAAAGGCCCCCAGACCCTTCTAATGCCCCACAGGGCCTTTCTAAAGGTCCCCAGACCCTTCTAGAGCCCCTGAACACCCTTCTAAAGGCCCCCAGACCCTTATAGAGCCCCTCAGGACCCTTCTAAAGTCCACTAGACCCTGCTAATTCCCCTCAGGGCTTTTATAAGGGCACCCAGAATCTTCTAATGCCCCACAGGACCCTTATAAAGGCACCCAGACCCTTCTAATGCCCCTCAGGGCCTTTCTAAAGTAAATCAGACACTTCTAGATCCTCTCAGGGCCTTTCTATATGAACCCAGACCCTTGTAATGCCACTCAGGGCCTTTCTAAAGGCCGCGAGACCCTTATCATCCCCCTGAGGGCCTTTTAAAAGGCCCCCAGACCCTTCTGGACCCCCTCAGAACGCTTCTAATAGCCCCCAGACCCTTCTAGAGCCCCTCAGGGCCTTTCTAAAGGCATCCACACCCTTCTAATGACCCTCAAGACCCATGTAAAGGCCCCCAGACCCTTTTAGATTGCCTAAGGACCCATCTAAAAGCCCCCAGACCCTTCTAATGCATTTCAGGACCTTTCTAAAGGACCTCAGACCCTTCTAATGCCCCTCAGGGCATTTATAAAGGTTCCCAGACCCTTCTAGAGCCCGTCAGGACCCTTATAAAGGCCCCCAGACCATTCTAGAGCCCCTCATGACATTTCTAAAGGCCCGTAGACCATTCTAATGCCCGTCAGGGCCGTTCTAAAGATCCCCAGACCCGTCTACTGCCCCTCAGGAGCTTTCTAAAGGCCCCCAGACCTTTCTAATGCCCCTCAGGGCCTTTCTAAAGGCCCTCATACCCTTCTAATGCCCCTCAGGTCATTTCTAAAGGCACCCAGACCCTTCTAATGCCACTCAGGGCCTTTCTAAAGGCCGCGAGACCCTTATAATCCCCCTGAGGGCCTTTAAAAAGGCCCCCAGACCCTTCTGGACCCCCTCAGGACGCTTCTAATAGCCCCCAGACCCTTCTAGAGCCCCTCAGGGCCTTTCTAAAGGCCTCCAGACCCTTCTAATGACCCTCAAGACCCATGTAAAGGCCCCCAGACCCTTCTAGATTGCCTCAGGACCCTTCTAAAAGCCCCCAGACCCTTCTAATGCCATTCAGGGCCTTTCTAAAGGCCTCCACACCCTTCTAATGACCCTCAAGACCCATGTAAAGGCCCCCAGACCCTTCTAGATTGCCTCAGGACCCATCTAAAAGCCCCCAGACCCTTCTAATGCCTTTCAGGACCCTTATGAAGGCCACAAGACCCTTCTAATGCCCCTCAGGACCTTTCTAAAGGCCCTCAGACCCTTCTAATGCCCCTCAGGGCATTTATAAAGGTTCCCAGACCCTTCTAGAGCCCGTCAGGACCCTTATAAAGGCCCCCAGACCATTCTAGAGCCCCTCATGACACTTCTAAAGGCCCGCAGACCATTCTAATGCCCGTCAGGGCCTTTCTAAAGGTCCCCAGACCCTTCTAGAGCCCCTGAAGACCATTCTAAAGGCCCCCAGACCCTTATAGAGCCCCTCAGGACCCTTCTAAAGTCCCCCAGACCCTGCTAGTTCCCCTCAGGGCTTTTATAAGGGCACCCAGAATCTTCTAATGCCCCTCAGGACCATTATAAAGGCACCCAGACCCTTCTAGAGCCTCTCAGGACAGTTTTAAATGCCTCCAGACCCTTCTAGACCCCCTCAGGACCATTCTAAAGGCACCCAGACCCTTCTAATGCCACTCAGGGCCTTTCTAAAGGCCGCGAGACCCTTATAATCCCCCTGAGGGCCTTTAAAATGCCCCCAGACCCTTCTAGACCCCTTCAGGACGCTTCTAATAGACCCCAGACCCTTCTAGAGCCCCTCAGGGCCTTTCTAAAGGCCTCCACACCCTTCTAATGACCCTCAAGACCCATGTAAAGGCCCCCAGACCCTTCTAGAATGCCTCAGGACCCATCTAAAATCCCCCAGACCTTTCTAATGGCTTTCAGGGCCTTTCTAACAGCCTCCACACCCTTCTAATGACCCTCAAGACCCATGTAAAGGCCCCTAGACCCTTCTAGATTGCCTCAGGACCCATCTAAAAGCCCCCAGACCCTTCTAATGCCTTTCAGGACCCTTATGAAGGCCACAAGACCCTTCTAATGCCCCTCAGGACCTTTCTAAAGGCCTTCAGACCCTTCTAATGCCCCTCAGGGCATTTATAAAGGTTTCCAGACCCTTCTAGAGCCCGTCAGGAAACTTATAAAGGTCCCCAGACCATTCTACTGCCCCTCAGGAGCATTTTAAAGGCCCACAGACCCTTCTAATGCCCCTCAGGTCATTTCTAAAGGCACCAAGACCCTTCTAATGCCACTCAGGGCCTTTCTAAAGGCCGCGAGACCCTTATAATCCCCCTGAGGGCCTTTAAAAAGGCCCCCAGACCCTTCTGGACACCCTCAGGACGCTTCTAATAGACCCCAGACCCTTCTAGAGCCCCTCAGGGCCTTTCTAAAGGCCTCCACACCTTTCTAATGACCTTCAAGACCCATGTAAAGGCCCCTAGACCCTTCTAGATTGCCTGAGGACCCATCTAAAAGCCCCCAGACCCTTCTAATGCCTTTCTGGACCCTTATGAAGGCCACAAGACCCTTCTAATGCCCCTCAGGACCTTTCTAAAGGCCCTCAGAACTTTCTAATGCCCCTCAGGGCATTTATAAAGGTTCCCAGACGCTTCTAGAGCCCGTCAGGACCCTTAAAAAGGCCCCCAGACCATTCTAGAGCCCCTCAGGACACTTCTAAAGGCCCGTAGACCATTCTAATGCCCGTCAGGGCCGTTCTAAAGATCCCCAGACCCGTCTACTGCCCCTCAGGAGCATTCTAAAGGCCCCCAGACCTTTCTAATGCCCCTCAGGGCCTTTCTAAAGGCCCTCATACCCTTCTAATGCCCCTCAGGTCATTTCTAAAGGCACCCAGACCCTTCTAATGCCACTCAGGGCCTTTCTAAAGGCCGCGAGACCCTTATAATCCCCCTGAGGGCCTTTAAAAAGGCCCCCAGACCCTTCTGGACCCCCTCAGGACGCTTCTAATAGCCCCCAGACCCTTCTAGAGCCCCTCAGGGCCTTTCTAAAGGCCTCCAGACCCTTCTAATGACCCTCAAGACCCATGTAAAGGCCCCCAGACCCTTCTAGATTGCCTCAGGACCCTTCTAAAAGCCCCCAGACCCTTCTAATGCCATTCAGGGCCTTTCTAAAGGCCTCCACACCCTTCTAATGACCCTCAAGACCCATGTAAAGGCCCCCAGACCCTTCTAGATTGCCTCAGGACCCATCTAAAAGCCCCAAGACCCTTCCAATGCCTTTCAGGACCCTTATTAAGGCCACAAGACCCTTCTAATGCCCCTCAGGACCTTTCTAAAGGCCCTCAGACCCTTCTAATGCCCCTCAGGGCATTTATAAAGGTTCCCAGACCCTTCTAGAGCCCGTCAGGACCCTTATAAAGGCCCCCAGACCATTCTAGAGCCCCTCATGACACTTCTAAAGGCCCGCAGACCATTCTAATGCCCGTCAGGGCCTTTCTAAAGGTCCCCAGACCCTTCTAGAGCCCCTGAAGACCATTCTAAAGGCCCCCAGACCCTTATAGAGCCCCTCAGGACCCTTCTAAAGTCCCCCAGACCCTGCTAGTTCCCCTCAGGGCTTTTATAAGGGCACCCAGAATCTTCTAATGCCCCTCAGGACCATTATAAAGGCACCCAGACCCTTCTAGAGCCTCTCAGGACAGTTTTAAATGCCTCCAGACCCTTCTAGACCCCCTCAGGACCATTCTAAAGGCACCCAGACCCTTCTAATGCCACTCAGGGCCTTTCTAAAGGCCGCGAGACCCTTATAATCCCCCTGAGGGCCTTTAAAATGCCCCCAGACCCTTCTAGACCCCTTCAGGACGCTTCTAATAGACCCCAGACCCTTCTAGAGCCCCTCAGGGCCTTTCTAAAGGCCTCCACACCCTTCTAATGACCCTCAAGACCCATGTAAAGGCCCCCAGACCCTTCTAGAATGCCTCAGGACCCATCTAAAAGCCCCCAGACCTTTCTAATGCCTTTCAGGGCCTTTCTAACAGCCTCCACACCCTTCTAATGACCCTCAAGACCCATGTAAAGGCCCCTAGACCCTTCTAGATTGCCTCAGGACCCATCTAAAAGCCCCCAGACCCTTCTAATGCCTTTCAGGACCCTTATGAAGGCCACAAGACCCTTCTAATGCCCCTCAGGACCTTTCTAAAGGCCTTCAGACCCTTCTAATGCCCCTCAGGGCATTTATAAAGGTTTCCAGACCCTTCTAGAGCCCGTCAGGAAACTTATAAAGGTCCCCAGACCATTCTACTGCCCCTCAGGAGCATTTTAAAGGCCCACAGACCCTTCTAATGCCCCTCAGGTCACTTCTAAAGGCACCAAGACCCTTCTAATGCCACTCAGGGCCTTTCTAAAGGCCGCGAGACCCTTATAATCCCCCTGAGGGCCTTTAAAAAGGCCCCCAGACCCTTCTGGACACCCTCAGGACGCTTCTAATAGACCCCAGACCCTTCTAGAGCCCCTCAGGGCCTTTCTAAAGGCCTCCACACCTTTCTAATGACCTTCAAGACCCATGTAAAGGCCCCTAGACCCTTCTAGATTGCCTCAGGACCCATCTAAAAGCCCCCAGACCCTTCTAATGCCTTTCTGGACCCTTATGAAGGCCACAAGACCCTTCTAATGCCCCTCAGGACCTTTCTAAAGGCCCTCAGAACTTTCTAATGCCCCTCAGGGCATTTATAAAGGTTCCCAGACCCTTCTAGAGCCCGTCAGGACCCTTAAAAAGGCCCCCAGACCATTCTAGAGCCCCTCAGGACACTTCTAAAGGCCCGCAGACCATTCTAATGCCCGTCAGGGCCTTTCTAAAGGTCCCCAGACCCTTCTACTGCCCCTGAGGAGCCTTCTAAAGGCCCCCAGACCCTTCTAATGCCCCACAGGGCCTTTCTAAAGGTACCCAGACCCTTCTAGATCCCCTGAAGACCCTTCTAAAGGCCCCTAGACCCTTATAGAGCCCTTCAGGACCCCTCTAAAGGCCCCCAGACCCTGCTAATTCCCCTCCGGGCTTTTATAAGGGCACCCAGACCCTTCTAATGCCCCTCAGGACCCTTATAAAGGCACCCAGACCCTTCTAGAGCCTCTCAGGAAAGTTTTAAATGCCTCCAGACCCTTCTAGACCCCCTCAGGACCATTCTAAAGGCACCCATACCCTTCTAATGCCCCTCAGGGCCTTTCTAAAGTAAACCAGACGCTTCTAGAACCTCTTAGGGCCTTTCTATATGAACCCAGACCCCTGTAATGCCACTCAGGGCCTTTCTAAAGGCCGCGAGACCCTTATAATCCCCCTGAGGGCCTTTAAAAAGGCCCCCAGACCATTCTGGACCCCCTTAGGACGCTTCTAATAGCCCCCAGACCCTTTTAGAGCCCCTCAGGGCCTTTCTAAAGGCCTCCACACCCTTCTAATGACCCTCAAGACCCATGTAAAGGCCCCTAGACCCTTCTAGATTGCCTCAGGACCCATCTAAAAGCCCCCAGACCCTTCTAATGCCTTTCAGGACCCTTATGAAGGCCACAAGACCCTTCTAATGCCCCTCAGGACCTTTCTAAAGGCCCTCAGACCCTTCTAATGCCCCTCAGGGCATTTATAAAGGTTCCCAGACCATTCTAGAGCCCATCAGGACACTTATAAAGGTCCTCAGACCCTTCTACTGCCCCTCAGGAGCATTATAAAGGCCCCCAGACCCTTATAATGCCCCTCAGGTCATTTCTAAAGGCACCCAGACCCTTCTAATGCCACTCAGGGCCTTTCTAAAGGCCGCGAGACCCTTATAATCCCCCTGAGGGCCTTTTAAAAGGCCCCCAGACCCTTCTGGACCCCCTCAGGACGCTTCTAATAGCCCCCAGACCCTTCTAGAGCCTTTCAGGGCCTTTCTAAATGCCTCCACACCCTTCTAATGACCCTCAAGACCCATGTAAAGGCCCCCAGACCCTTCTAGATTGCCTCAGGACCCATCTAAAAGCCCTCAGACCCTTCTAATGCCTTTCAGGACCCTTATGAAGGCCACAAGACCCTTCTAATGCCCCTCAGGACCTTTCTAAAGGCCCTCAGACCCTTCTAATGCCCCTCAGGGCATTTATAAAGGTTCCCAGACCCTTCTAGAGCCCGTCAGGACACTTATAAAGGCCCCCAGACCATTCTAGAGCCCCTCAGGACACTTCTAAAGGCCCGCAGACCATTCTAATGCCCGTCAGGGCCTTTCTAAAGGTCCCCAGACCATACTACTGCCCCTGAGGAGCCTTCTAAAGGCCCCCAGACCCTTCTAATGCCCCACAGGGCCTTTCTAAAGGTACCCAGACCCTTCTAGATCCCCTGAAGACCCTTCTAAAGGCCCCTAGACCCTTATAGAGCCCTTCAGGACCCCTCTAAAGGCCCCCAGACCCTGCTAATTCCCCTCCGGGCTTTTATAAGGGCACCCAGACCCTTCTAATGCACCTCAGGACCCTTATAAAGGCACCCAGACCCTTCTAGAGCCTCTCAGGACAGTTTTAAATGCCTCCAGACCCTTCTAGACACGCTCAGGACCATTCCAAAGGCCCCCAGACCCTTCTAATGCCCCTCAGGACATCTCTAAAGTAAACCAGACCCTTCTAATACTCCTCAGGTCATTTCTAAAGGCACCCACACCTTTCTAATGCCACTCAGGGTCATTCTAAAAGCCGCGAGACCCTTATAATCCCCCTGAGGGCCTTTAAAAAGGACCCCAGACCATTCTGGACCCACTCAGGACGCTTCTAATAGCCCCCAGACCCTTCTAGAGCCCCTCAGGGCCTTTCTAAAGGCCTCCACACCCTTCTAATGACCCTCAAGACCCATGTAAAGGCCCCTAGACCCTTCTAGATTGCCTCAGGACCCATCTAAAAGCCCCCAGACCCTTCTAATGCCTTTCAGGACCCTTATGAAGGCCACAAGACCCTTCTAATGCCCCTCAGAACCATTCTAAAGGCCCTCAGACCCTTCTAATGCCCCTCAGGACCTTTCTAAAGGCCCTTAGACCCTTCTAATGCCCCTCAGGACCTTTCTAAAGGCCCTCAGACCCTTCTAATGCCCCTCACGGCATTTATAAAGGCCCTCAGACCCTTCTAATGCCCCTCAGGGCATTTATAAATGCCCCCAGACCATTCTAGAGCCCGTCAGGACCCTTATAAAGGCCCCCAGACCATTCTAGAGCCCCTCAGGACACTTCTAAATGCCCGCAGACCATTCTAATGCCCGTCAGGGCCTTTATAAAGGTCCCCAGACCCTTCTCCTGCCCCTCAGGAGCATTCTAAAGGCCCCCAGACCCTTCTAATGCCCCACATGGCCTTTCTAGAGGTCCCCAGACCCTTCTAGAGCCCCTGAAGACCCTTCTAAAGGCCCCCAGACCCTTCTAGAGCCCCTGAAGACCCTTCTAAAGGCCCCCAGACCCTTATAGAGCCCCTCAGGACCCTTCTAAAGTCCCCCAGACCCTGCTAGTTCCCCTCAGGGCTTTTATAAGGGCACCCAGAATATTCTAATGCCCATCAGGACCCTTATAAAGGCCCCCAGACCCTTCTAGAGCCTCTCAGGACAGTTTTAAATGCCTCCAGACCCTTCTAGACCCCCTTAGGACCATTCTAAAGGCCCCCAGACCCTTCTAATGCCCCACAGGGCCTTTCTAAAGGTCCCCAGACCCTTCTAGAGCCCCTGAAGACCCTTCTAAAGGCCCCCAGACCCTTATAGAGCCCCTCAGGACCCTTCTAAAGTCCACTAGACCCTGCTAGTTCCCCTCAGGGCTTTTATAAGGGCACCCAGAATCTTCTAATGCCCCACAGGACCCTTATAAAGGCACCCAGACCCTTCTAATGCCCCTCAGGGCCTTTCTAAAGTAAATCAGACACTTCTAGATCCTCTCAGGGCCTTTCTATATGAACCCAGACCCTTGTAATGCCACTCAGGGCCTTTCTAAAGGCCGCGAGACCCTTATCATCCCCCTGAGGGCCTTTTAAAAGGCCCCCAGACCCTTCTGGACCCCCTCAGAACGCTTCTAATAGCCCCCAGACCTTTCTAGAGCCCCTCAGGGCCTTTCTAAAGGCATCCACACCCTTCTAATGACCCTCAAGACCCATGTAAAGGCCCCCAGACCCTTCTAGATTGCCTCAGGACCCATCTAAAAGCACCCAGACCCTTCTAATGCCATTCAGGGCCTTTCTAAAGGCCTCCACACCCTTCTAATGACCCTCAAGACCCATGTAAAGGCCCCGAGACCATTCTAGATTGCCTCAGGACCCATCTAAAAGCCCCAAGACCCTTCCAATGCCTTTCAGGACCCATATGAAGGCCATAAGACCCTTCTAATGCCCCTCAGGACCTTTCTAAAGGCCCTCAGACCCTTCTAATGCCTCTCAGGGCATTTATAAAGGTTCCCAGACCCTTCTAGAGCCCGTCAGGACCCTTATAAAGGCCCCCAGACCATTCTAGAGCCCTTCAGGACACTTCTAAAGGCCCGCAGACCATTCTAATGCCAGTCAGGGCCTTTCTAAAGGTCCCCAGACCCTTCTACTGCCCCTCAGGAGCATTCTAATGGCCCCCAGAACCTTCTAATGCCCCACAGGGCCTTTCTAAAGGTCCCCAGACCCTTCTAGAGCCCCTCAAGACCCTTCTAAAGGCCCCCAGACCCGTATAGAGCCTTTCAGGACCCTTCTAAAGTCCCCCAGACCCTGCTAATTCCCCTCAGGGTTTTTATAAGGGCACCCAGACCCTTCTAATGCCCCTCAGGACCCTTATAAAGGCACCCAGACCCTTCTAGAGCCTCTCAGGACAGTTTTAAATGCCTAAAGACCCTTCTAGAACCCCCCAGGACCATTCTAAAGGCCCCCAGACCCTTCTAATGCCCCTCAGGGCCTTTCTAAAGTACCCCAGACACTTCTAGAACCTCTCAGGGCCTTTCTATATGACCCCAGGCCCTTGTAATGCCACTCAGGGCCTTTCTAAAGGCAGCGAGACCCTTATAATCCCCCTGAGGGCCTTTAAAAAGGCCCCCAGACCCTTCTGGACCCCCTCAGGATGCTTCTAATAGCCCCCAGACCCTTCTAGAGCCCCTCAGGACCATTCTAAAGGCCCCCAGACACTTCTAATGCCCCTCAGGACATTTTTAAAGGCCCCCAGACCTTTCTAATGCCCCTCAGGGCCTTTCTAAAGTACCCCAGACACTTCCAGAACCTCTCAGGGCCTTTCTATATGACCCCAGACCCTTGTAATGCCCCTCAGGGCCTTTCTAAAGGCCCCCATACCCTTCTAATGCCCCTCAGGACATTTCTAAAGGTCCCCAGACCCTTCTAGAGACCCTCAGGACATTTCTAAAGGCACGCAGACCCTTGTAATGCCACTCAGGGCCTTTCTAAAGGCCGCGAGACCCTTATAGAGCCCCTCAGGACCCTTCTAAAGTCCCCCAGACCCTGCTAATTCCCCACAGGGCTTTTATAAGGGCGCCCAGACCCATCTAATGCCCCTCAGGACCCTTATAAAGGCACCCAGACCCTTCTAGAGCCCCTCAGGACACTTCTAAAGGCCCGTAGACCCTTCTAATGCCTGTCAGGGCCTTTATAAAGGTCCCCACACCCTTCTACTGCCCCTCAGGAGCATTCTAAAGGCCCACAGACTCTTCTAATGCCCCACAGGGCCTTTCTAAAGGTCCCCAGACCCCTCTAGAGCCCCTGAAGACCCTTTTAAAGGCCCCCAGACCCTTATAGAGCTCCTCTGGACCCTTCTAAAGTCCCCCAGACCCTGCTAATTCCCCTCAGGGCTTTTATAAGGGCACCCAGACCCTTCTAATGCCCCTCAGGACCCTTATAAAGGCACCCAGACCCTTCTAGAGCCTCTCAGGACAGTTTTAAATGCCTCCAGACCCTTCTAGAACCCCTCAGGACCATTCTAAAGGCCCCCAGACCCTTCTAATGCCCCTCAGGGCCTTTCTAAAGTACCCCAGACACTTCTAGAAACTCTCAGGGCCTTTCTATATGACCCCAGACCCTTGTAATGCCACTCAGGGCCTTTCTAAAAGCCGCGAGACCCTTATAATCCCCCTGAGGGCCTTCATAATGGCCCCCAGACCCTTCTGGACCCCCTCAGGACGCTTCTAATAGCCCCCAGACCCATCTAGAGCCCCTCAGCGCCTTTCTAAAGGCATCCACACCCTTCTAATGACCCTCAAGACCCATGTAAAGGCCCCCAGACCCTTCTAGATTGCCTCAGGACCCATCTAAAAGCACCCAGACCCTTCTAATGCCCCTCAGGACCTTTCTAAAGGCCCTCAGACCATTCTAATGCCCCTCAAGACCCATGTAAAGGCCCCTAGACCCTTCTAGATAGCCTCAGGACCCATCTAAAAGCGCCCAGACCCTTCTAATGCCTTTCAGGACCCTTATGAAGGCCACAAGACCCTTCTAATGCCCCTCAGGACCTTTCTAAAGGCCCCCAGACCCTTATAGAGCCCCTCAGGACCCTTCTAAAGTCCCCCAGACCCTGCTAATTCCTCTCAGTGCATTTATAAGGGCACCCAGAATCTTCTTATACCCATCAGGACCCTTATAAAGGCACCCAGACCCTTCTAGAGCCTCTCAGGACAGTTTTAAATGCCTCCAGATCCTTCTAGACCCCCTGAGGACCATTCTAAAGGCCTGTCAGTGCCTTTATAAAGGTCCCCACACCCTTCTACTGCCCCTAAGGAGCATTCTAAAGGCCCCCAGACCCTTCTAATGCCCCACAGGGCCTTTCTAAAGGTCCCCAGACCCTTCTAGAGCCCCTGAAGACCCTTCTAAAGGCCCCCAGACCCTTATAGAGCCCCTCAGGACCCTTCTAAAGGCCCCCAGACCCTGCTAATTCCCCTCAGGGCTTTTATAAGGGCACCCAGAACCTTCAAATGCCCCTTAGGTCCCTCATAAAGGCACCAAGACCCTTCTAGAGCCTCTCAGGACAGTTTTAAATGCCTCCAGACCCTTCTAGACCGCCTCAGGACCATTCTAAAGGCCCCCAGACACTTCTAATGCCCCTCAGGACATTTATAAAGGCCCCCAGACCCATCTAATGCCCCTCAGGGCCTTTCTAAAGTACCCCAGACACTTCTAGAACCTCTCAGGGCCTTTCTATATGACCCCAGACCCTTCTAATGCCCCTCAGGGCCTTTCTAATCGCCCCCATACCCTTCTAATGCCCCTCAGGACATTTCTAAAGGTAACCAGACCCTTCTAGAGCCCCTCAGGACATTTCTAAAGGCACCCAGACCCTTCTAATGCCACTCAGGTCCTTTCTAAAGGCCGCGAGTCCCTTATAATCCCCCGGAGGGCCTTTAAAAAGGCCCCCAGACCCTTCAGGACCCCCTCAGGACGCTTCTAATAGCCCCCAGACCCTTCTAGAGTCCCTCAGGGCCTTTCTAAAGGCCTCCACACCCTTCGAATGACCCCCAAGACCAATGTAAAGGCCCCTAGACCCTTCTAGATTGCCTCAGGACCCATCTAAAAGCCCCCAGACCCTTCTAATGCCTTTCAGGACCCTTATGAAGGCCACAAGACCCTTCTAATGCCCCTCAGGACCTTTCCAAAGGCCCTCAGACCCTTCTAATGCCCCTCAGGGCATTTATAAAGGTTCCCAAACCCTTCTAGAGCCCGTCAGGGCCCTTATAAATGCCCCCAGACCATTCTAGAGCCCCTCAGGACACTTCTAAATCCCGCAGACCATTCTAATGCCCGTCAGGGCCTTTATAAAGGTCCCCAGACCCTTCTACTGCCCCTCAGGAGCATTCTAAAGGCCCCCAGACCCTTCTAATGCCCCTCAGGGCCTTTCTAAAGTACCCCAGACACTTCTAGAAACTCTCAGGGCCTTTCTATATGACCCCAGGCCCTTGTAATGCCACTCAGGGCCTTTCTAAAGGCCGCGAGACCCTTATAATCCCACTGAGGGCCTTTAAAAAGGCCCCCAGAATCTTCAGGACCCCCTCAGGATGATTCTAATAGCCCCCAGACCCTTCTAGAGCCCGTCAGCGTCTTTCTAAAGGCCTCCACACCCTTCTAATGACCCTCAAGACCCATGTAAAGGCCCCCAGACCCTTCTAGATTGCCTCAGGACCCATCTAATAGCCCCCAGATCCTTCTAATGCCTTTCAGGGCCTTTCTAAAGCCTCCACACCCTTCTAATGACCCTCGAGATCCATGTAAAGGCCCCTAGACCCTTCTAGATTGCCTCAGGACCCATCTAAAAGACCCCAGAGCCTTCTAATGCCTTTCAGGACCCTTATGAAGGCCACAAGACCCTTCTAATGACCCTCAGGACCTTTCTAAAGGCCCTCAGACACTTCTAATGCCCCTCAGGGCATTTATAAAAGTTCCCAGACCCTTCTAGAGCCCGTCAGGACCCTTATAAAGGCCCCCAGACCATTCTAGAGCCCCTCAGGACACTTCTAAAGGCCCGCAGACCATTCTAATGCCCGTCAGGGCCTTTATAAAGGTCCCCAGACCCTTCTACTGCCCCTCAGGAGCATTCTAAAGGCCCCCAGACCCTTCTAATGCCCCACAGGGCCTTTCTAAAGGTCCCCAGACCCTTCTAGAGCCCCTGAAGACCATTCTAAAGGCCCCCATACCCTTATAGAGCCCCTCAGGACCGTTCTAAATGCCACTAGACCCTGCTAGTTCCCCTCAGGGCTTTTATAAGGGCACCCAGAATCTTCTAATGCCCCACAGGACCCTTATAAAGGCACCCAGACCCTTCTAATGCCCCTCAGGGCCTTTCTAAAGTAAATCAGACACTTCTAGATCCTCTCAGGGCCTTTCTATATGACCCCAGGCCCTTGTAATGCCACTCAGGGCCTTTCTAAAGGCCGCGAGACCCTTATAATCCCCCTGAGGGCCTTTAAAAAGGCCCCCAGACCCTTCTGGACCCCCTCAGGACGCTTCTAATAGCCCCCAGACGCTTCTAGAGTCCCTCAGGGCCTTTCTAAAGGCCTCCACACCTTTCTAATGACCCTCAAGACCCATGTAAAGGCCCCTAGACCCTTCTAGATTGCCTCAGGACCCATCTAAAAGCCCCCAGACCATTCTAATGCCTTTCAGGACCCTTATGAAGGCCACAAGACCCTTCTAATGACCCTCAGGATCTTTCTAAAGGCCCTCAGACCCTTCTAATGCCCCTCAGGGCATTTATAAAGGTTCCCAGACCCTTCTAGAACCCGTCAGGACCCTTATAAAGGCACCCAGACCATTACAGAGCCCGTCAGGACACTTCTAAAGGCCCGCAGACCATTCTAATGCCCGTCAGGGCCTTTATAAAGGTCCCCAGACCCTTCTAATTCCCCACATGGCCTTTCTAAAGGTCCCCAGACCCTTCTAGAGCCCCTCAGCGCCTTTCTAAAGGCCTCCACACCCTTCTAATGACCCTCAAGACCCATGTAAATGCCCCCAGACCCTTCTAGATTGCCTCAGGACCCATCTAAAAGCCCCCAGACCCTTCTAATGCCTTTCAGGGCCTTTCTAAAGGCCTCCACACCCTTCTAATGACACTCAAGACCCATGTAAAGGCCCCTAGACCCTTCTAGATTGCCTCAGGACCCATCTAAAAGACCCCAGACCCTTCTAATGCCTTTCAGGACCCTTATGAAGGCCACAAGACCCTTCAAATGCCCCTCAGGACCTTTCTAAAGGCCCTCAGACCATTCTAATGCCCCTCAGGGCATTTATAAAGGTTCCCAGACCCTTCTAGAGCCGGTCAGGACCCTTATAAAGGCCCCCAGAGCATTCTAGAGCCCCTCAGGACACTTCTAAAGGCCCGCAGACCATTCTAGAGCCCCTCAGGGCCCTTCTAAAGTCCCCCATACCCTGCTAATTCCCCTCAGGGCTTTTATAAGGGCACCCAGAACCTTCTAATGCCCCTCAGGACCCATATAAAGGCACCCTAACCCTTCTAGAGATTCTCAGGACAGTTTTAAATGCCTCCAGACCCTTCTAGACCCCCTCAGGACCATTCTAAAGGCCCCCAGACCCTTCTAATGCCACTCAGGGCCTTTCTAAAGTACCCCAGACACTTCTAGAAACACTCAGAGCCTTTCTATATGACCCCAGGCCCTTGTAATGCCACTCAGGGCCTTTCTAAAGGCCGCGAGACCCTTATAATCCCCCTGAGGGCCTTTAAAAAGGTCCCCAGACCCTTCTAGAGCCCCTGAAGACCCTTCTAAAAACCCCCAGACCCTTCTAATGCCCCTCAAGGCCTTTCTAAAGCACCCCAGACACTTCTAGAACCTATCAGGGCCTTTCTATATGAGCCCAGACCCTTGTAACGCCACTCAGAGCCTTTCTAAAGGCCGCGAGACCCTTATAATCCCCCTGAGGGCCTATAAAAAGGCCCCCAGACCCTTCTGGACCCCCTCAGGACGCTTATAATAGCCCCCAGACCCTTCTAGAGCCCCTCAGGGCCTTTCTAAAGGCCTCCACACCCTTCTAATGACACTCAAGACCCATGTAAAGGCCGCCAGACCCTTCTAGATTGCCTCAGGACCCATCTAAAAGCCCCCAGACCCTTCTAATGCCTTTCAGGGCCTTTCTAAATGCCTCCACACCCGTCTAATGACCCTCAAGACACATGTAAAGTCCCCCAGACCCTTCTAGATTGCCTCAGGACCCATCCAAAAGCCCCCAGAGCCTTCTAATGCCTTTCAGGACCCTTATGAAGGCCACAAGACCCTTCTAATGCCCCTCAGGACCTTTCTAAAGGCCCTCAGACCCTTCTAATTCCCCTCAGGGCATTTATAAAGGTTCCCAGACCCTTCTACTGCCCCTCAGGAGCATTCTAAAGGCCCCCAGACCCTTCTAATGCTCCACAGGGCCTTTCTAAAGGTCCCCAGGCCCTTCTAGAGCCCCTGAAGACCCTTCTAAAGTCCCCCAGACCCTGCTAATTCCCCTCAGGGCTTTTATAAGGGCACCCAGACCCTTCTAATGCCCCTCAGGACATTTCTAAAGGCCCACAGAATCTTCTAGAGCCCCTCAGGACATTTCTAAAGGCACCCAGACCCTTGTAATGCCACTTAGGGCCTTTCTAAAGGCCGCGAGACCCTTATAATCCCCCTGATGGCCTTTAAAAAGGCCCCCAGACCCTTCTGGACCCACTCAGGACGATTCTAATAGCCCCCAGACCCTTCTAGAGACCCTCAGGGCCTTTCTAAAGGCCTCCACACCCTTCTAATGACCCTCAAGACCCATGTAAAGGCCCCCAGACCCTTCTAGATTGCCTCAGGACCCATCTAAAAGCCCCCAGACCATTCTAATGCCTTTCAGGACCCTTATGAAGGCCACAAGACCCTTCTAATGCCCCTAAGGACCTTTCTAAAGGCCCTCAGACCCTTCTAATGCCCCTCAGGACCTTTCTAAAGTACCCCAGACACTTCTAGAACCTCTCAGGGCCTTTCTATATGACCCCAGACCCTTCTAATGCCACTCAGGGCCTTTCTAAAGGCCGCGAGACCCTTATAATCCCCCTGAGGGCCTTTAAAAAGGCCCCCAGACCTTTCTGGACCCCCTCAGGACGCTTCTAATAGCCCCCAGACCCTTCTAGAGCCCCTCAGGGCCTTTCTAAAGGCCTCCACACCCTTCGAATGACCCTCAAGACCCATGTAAAGGCCCCCAGACCCTTCTAGATTGCCTCAGGACCCATCTAAAAGCCCCCAGACCCTTCTAATGCCTTTCAGGGCCTTTCTAAATGCCTCCACACCCTTCTAATGACACTCAAGACACATGTAAAGGCCCCCAGACCTTTCTAGATTGCCTCAGGACCCATCCAAAAGCCCCCAGACCCTTCTAATGCCTTTCAGGACCATTATAAAGGCCACAAGACCATTCTAATGCCCCTCAGGACCTTTCTAAAGGCCCTCAGACCCTTCTAGTGCCCCTCAGGGCATATATAAAGGTTCCCAGACCCTTCTAGAGCCCGTCAGGACCCTTATAAAGGCCCCCAGACCCTTCTAGAGCCCCTCAGGACACTTCTAAAGGCCCGCAGACCATTCTAATGCCCGTCAGGGCCTTTATAAAGGTCCCCAGACCCTTCTACTGCCCCTCAGGAGCATTCTAAAGGCACCCAGACCCTTCTAATGCCCCACAGGGCCTTTCTAAAGGTCCCCAGACCCTTCTAGAGCCCATCAAGACCCTTCTAAAGGCCCCCAGACCCTTCTAGAGCCCCTCAGGACCAATCTAAAGTCCCCCAGACCCTGCTAATTCCCCTGAGGGCTTTTATAAGGGCACCCAGACCCTTCTAATGCCCCTCAGGACATTTCTAAAGGCCCACAGAACCTTCTAGAGCCCCTCAGGACATTTCTAAAGGCACCCAGACCCTTGTAATGCCACTCAGGGCCTTTCTAAAGGCCGCGAGACCCTTATAATCCCCCTGAGGGCCTTTAAAAAGGCCCCCAGACCCTTCTGGACCCCCTCAGGACGCTTCTAATAGCCCCCAGACCCCTCTAGAGCCCCTCAGGGCCTTTCTAAAGGCCTCCACACCCTTCTAATGACCCTCAAGACCCATGTAAAGGCCCCCAGACCCTTCTAGATTGCCTCAGGACCCATCTAAAAGCCCCCAGACCTTTCTAATGCCTTTCAGAGCCTTTCTAAAGGCCTCCACACCCTTCTAATGACCCTCAAGACCCATGTAAATGCCTCTAGACCCTTCTAGATTGCCTCAGGACCCATCTAAAAGCCCCCAGACCCTTCTAATGCCTTTCAGGACCCTTATGAAGGCCACAAGACCCTTCTAATGCCCCTCAGGACCTTTCTAAAGGCCCTAAGACCCTTCTAATGCCCCTCAGGGCATTTATAAAGGTTCCCAGACCCTTCTAGAGCCCGTCAGGACCCTTATAAAGGCCCCCAGACCATTCTAGAGCCCCTCAGGACACTTCTAAAGGCCCGCAGACCATTCTAATGCCTGTCAGGGCCTTTCTAAAGGTCCCCAGACCCCTCTACTGCCCCAGGAGCATTCTAAAGGCCCTCAGACCTTTCTAATGCCCCACAGGACCTTTCTAAAGGTCCCTAGACCCTTCTAGAGCCCCTGAAGAACCTTCTAAAGGCCCCCAGACCCTTATAGAGCCCCTCAGGACCCTTGTAACGTCCCCCAGACCCTGCTAATTCCCCTCAGGGCTTTTATAAGGGCACCCAGACCCTTCGAATGCCCCTCAGGACATTTCTAAAGGCCCACAGAACCTTCTAGAGCCCCTCAGGACATTTCTAAAGGCACCCAGACCCTTGTAATGCCACTCAGGTCCTTTCTAAAGGCCGCGAGACCCTTATAATCCCCCTGAGGGCCTTTAAAAAGGCCCCCAGACCGTTCTGGACCCCCTCAGGACGCTTCTAATAGCCCCCAGACCCTTCTAGAGCCCCTCAGGGCCTTTCTAAAGGCCTCCACACCCTTCTAATGACCCTCAAGACCCATGTAAAGGCCCCCAGACCCTTCTAGATTGCCTCAGGACCCATCTAAAAGCCCCCAGACCATTCTAATGCCTTTCAGGGCCTTTCTAAAGGTCTCCACACCCTTCTAATGACCCTCAAGACCCATGTAAAGCCCTCTAGACCCTTCTAGATTGCCTCAGGACCCATCTAAAAGCCCCCAGACCCTTCTAATGCCTTTCATGACCCTTATGAAGGCCACAAGACCCTTCTAATGCCCCTCAGGACCTTTGTAAATGCCCTCAGACCCTTCTAATGCCCCTCAGGGCCCTTCTAAAGGCCCCCAGACCCTTCTAATGCCCCTCAGGGCCTTTCTAAAGTACCCCAGACACTTCTAGAACCTCTCAGGGCCTATCTATATGACCCCAGACCCTTGTAATGCCCCTCAGGGCTTTTCTAAAGTCCCCCATACCCTTCTAATGCCCCTCAGGACATTTCTAAAGGCCCCCAGACCCTTCTAATGCCCCTCAGGACATTTCTAAAGGCCCCCAGACCCTTCTAGAGCCCCTCAGGACATTTCTAAAGGCACCCAGACCCTTCTAATGCCACTCAGGGCCTTTCTAAAGGCCGCGAGACCCTTATAATCCCCCTGATGGCCTTTAAAAAGGCCCCCAGACCCTTCTGGATTCCCTCAGGACGCTTCTAATAGCCCCCGACCCTTCTAGAGCCACTCAGGGCCTTTGTAAAGGCCTCCACACCCTTCTAATGACCCTCAAGACCCATGTAAATGCCCCCAGACCCTTCTAGATTGCCTCAGGACGCTTCTAAAAGCCCCCAGACCCTTCTAATGCCTTTCAGGACCATTATGAAGGCCACAAGACCCTTCTAATGCCCCTCAGGGCATTTATAAAGGTTCCCAGACCCTTCTAGAGCCCGTCAGGACCATTATAAAGGCCCCCCGACCATTCTAGAGCCCCTCAGGACACGTCTAAAGGCCTGCAGACCATTCTAATGCCTGTCAGGGCCTTTCTAAAGGTCCACAGACCCTTCTACTGCCCCTCAGGAGCATTCTAAAGGCCCCCAGACCCTTCTAATGCCCCTCAGGACATTTCTAAAGGCCCCCAGACCCTTCTAGAGCCCCTCAGGACCAATCTAAAGTCCCCTAGACCCTGCTAATTCCCCTCAGGGCTTTTATAAGGGCACCCAGACCCTTCTAATGCCCCTCAGGACTATTTTAAAGGCCCCCAGACCCTTCTAGAGCCCCTCAGGACATTTCTAAAGGCACCCAGACCCTTGTAACGCCACTCAGAGCCTTTCTAAAGCCGCTAGACCCTTATAATCCCCCTGAGGGCCATTAAAAATGCCCCCAGACCCTTCTGGACCCCCTCAGGACGCTTCTAATAGCCCCCAGACCCTTCTAGAGCCCCTCAGGGTCTTTCTAAAGGCCTCCACACCCTTCTAATGACCCTCAAGACCCATGTAAAGGCCCCCAGACCCTTCTAGATTGCCTCAGGACCCATCCAAAAGCCCCGAGACCCTTCTAATGCCTTTCAGGACCATTATAAAAGCCACAAGACCCTTCTAATGCCCCTCAGGACCTTTCTAAAGGCCCTCAGACCCTTCTAATGCACCTCAGGGCATTTATAAAGGTTCCCAGACCCTTCTAGAGCCCGTCAGGACCCTTATAAAGGCCCCCAGACCATTCTAGAGCCCCTCAGGACACTTCTAAAGTCCCCCAGACCATTCTAATGCTCGTCAGAGCCTTTGTAAAGGTCCCCAGACTCTTCTACTGCCACTCAGAAGCATTCTAAAGGCCTCAAGACCCTTCTAATGCCCCACAGGGCCTATCTAAAGGTCCCCAGACCCTTCTAGAGCCCCTGAAGACCCTTCTAAAGGCCCCCAGACCCTTATAGAGCCCTTCAGGACCCTTCTAAAGTCCCCCAGACCCTGCTAATTCCCCTCAGGGCTTTTATAAGGGCACCCAGACCCTTCTAATGCCCCTCAGGACATTTCTAAAGGCCCACAGAACCTTCTAGAGCCCCTCAGGACATTTCTAAAGGCACCCAGACCCTTGTAATGCCACTCAGGGCCTTTCTAAAGGCCGCGAGACCCTTATAATCCCCCTGAGGGCCTTTAAAAAGGCCCCCAGACCCTTCTGGACCCCCTCAGGACGCTTCTAATAGCCCCCAGACCCTTCTAGAGCCCCTCAGCGCCTTTCTAAAGGCCTCCACACCCTTCTAATGACCCTCAAGACCCATGTAAAGGCCCCCAGACCCTTCTAGATTGCCTGAGGACCCATCTAAAAGCCCCCAGACCCTTCTAATGCCTTTCAGGGCCTTTCTAAAGGCCTCCACACCATTCTAATGACCCTCAAGACCCATGTAAAGGCCTCTAGACCCTTCTAGATTGCCTCAGGACCCATCTAAAAGACCCCAGACCCTTCTAATGCCTTTCACGACCCTTATGAAGGCCACAAGACCCTTCTAATGCCCCTCAGGACCTTTGTAAAGGACCTCAGACCCTGCTAATTCCCCTCAGGGCTTTTATAAGGGCACCCAGACCCTTCTAATGCCCCTCAGGACCCTTATAAAGGCACCCAGACCCTTCTAGAGCCTCTCAGGACAGTTTTAAATGCCTCCAGACCCTTCTAGACCCCCTCAGGACCAATCTAAAGGCCCCCAGACCCTTCTAATGCCCCTCAGGACCCTTCTAAAGGCCCCCAGACCCTTCTAATGCCCCTCAGGGCCTTTGTAAAGTACCCCAGACACTTCTAGAACCTCTCAGGGCCTTTCTATATGACCCCAGACCCTTCTACTGCCACTCAGGAGCATTCTAAAGGCCCCCAGACCCTTCTAATGCCCCACAGGGCCTTTCTAAAGATCCCCAGACCCTTCTAGAGCCCCTCAGGACATTTCTAAAGGCACCCAGACCCTTCTAATGCCCCTCAGGGCCTTTGTAAAGGACCTCAGACCCTTCTAATGCCCCTCAGGGCCCTTCTAAAGGCCCTCAGACCCTTCTAATGCCCCTCAGGGCCTTTCTAAAGTACCCCAGACACTTCTAGAACCTCTCAGGGCCTTTCTATATGACCCCAGACCCTTGTAATGCACCTCAGGGCTTTTCTAAAGGCCCCCATACCCTTCTAATGCCCCTCAGGACATTTCTAAAGGCCCCCAGACCCTTCTAGAGCCCCTCAGGACATTTCTAAAGGCACCCAGACCCTTCTAATGCCACTCAGGGCCTTTCTAAAGGCCGCGAGACCCTTATAATCCCCCTGAGGGCCTTTAAAAAGGCCCCCAGACCCTTCTGGACCCCCTCAGGACGCTTCTAATAGCCCCCACACCATTCTAGAGCCCCTCAGGGCCTTTCTAAAGGCCTCCACACCCTTCTAATGACTCTAAAGACCCATGTAAAGTCCCTCAGACCCTTCTAGATTGCCTCAGGACCCTTCTAAAAGCCCCCAGACCATTCTAATGCCTTTCAGGGCCTTTCTAAATGCCTCCACACCCTTCAAATGACACTCAAGACCCATGTAAAGGCCCCCAGACCCTTCTAGATTGACTCAGGACCCATCTAAAAGCCCCCAGACCCTTCTTATGCCTTTCAGGACCCTTATGAAGGCCACAAGACCCTTCTAATGCCCCTCAGGGCATTTATAAAGGTTCCCAGACCCTTCTAGAGCCCGTCAGGACCATTATAAAGGCACCCCGACCATTCTAGAGCCACTCAGGACACTTCTAAAGGCCCGCAGACCATTCTAATGCCTGTCAGGGCCTTTCTAAAGGTCCCCAGACCCTTCTACTGCCCCTCAGGAGCATTCTAAAGGCCCCCAGACCCTTCTAATGCCCCTCAGGACATTTCTAAAGGCCCCCAGACCCTTCTAGAGCCCCTAAGGACATTTCTAAAGGCACTCAGACCTTTCTGATGCCACTCAGGGCTTTTCTAAAGGCCGCGAGACCTTTATAATCCCCTTGAGGGCCTTTAAAAAGGACCCCAGACCCTTCTTGACCCCCTCAGGACGCTTCTAATAACCCCCAGACCCTTCTAGAGCCCCTCAGGGTCTTTCTAAAGGCCTCCACACCCTTCTAATGACCCTCAAGACCCATGTAAAGGCCCCCAGACCTTTCTAGATTGCCTCAGGACTCATCCAAAATCCCCCAGACCCTTCTAATGCCTTTCAGGACCCTTATAAAGGCCACAAGACCATTCTAATTCCCCTCAGGACCTTTCTAAAGGTCCCCAGACCCTTCTAGAGCCCCTCAAGACCCTTCTAAAGGCCCCCAGACCCTTCTAGAGCTGCTCAGGACCCTTGTAAGGTCCCCCAGACCCTGCTAATTCCCCTCAGGGCTTTTATAAGGGCACCCAGACCCTTCTAATGCCCCTCAGGACATTTCTAAAGGCCCACAGAACCTTCTAGAGCCCCTCAGGACATTTCTAAAGGCACCCAGACCCTTGTAATGCCACTCAGTGCCTCTCTAAAGGCCGCGAGACCCTTATAATCCCCCTGAGGGCCTTTAAAAAGGCCCCCAGACCCTTCTGGACCCCCTCAGGATGCTTCTAATAGCCCCCAGACCCTTCTAGAGCCCCTCAGGGCCTTTCTAAAGGCCTCCACACCTTTCTAATGACACTCAAGACCCATGTAAAGGCCCCCAGACCCTTCTAGATTGCCTCAGGACCCATCTAAAAGACCCCAGACCCTTCTAATGCCTTTCAGGACCCTTATGAAGGCCACAAGACCCTTCTAATGTCCCTCAGGACCTTTCTAAAGGCCCTCAGACCCTTCTAATGCCCCTCAGGGCATTTATAAAGGTTCCCAGACCGTTCTAGAGCCCGTCAGGACCCTTATAAAGGCCCCCAGACGATTCTAGAGCCCCTCAGGACACTTCTAAAGGCCCGCAGACCATTCTAATGCCCGTCAGGGCCTTTCTAAAGGTCCCCAGACCCTTCTACTGCCACTCAGGAGCATTCTAAAGGCCCCCAGACCCTTCTAATGCCACACAGGGCCTTTCTAAAGGTCCCCAGACCCTTCTAGAGCCCCTGAAGACCCTTCTAAAGGCCCCCAGACCCTTCTCGACCCCCTCAGGTCGCTTCTAATGGCCCCCACACCCTTCTAATGCCCCTCAGGACCTTTCTAAAGGCCCTCAGACCCTTCTAGTGCCCCTCAGGGCATTTATAAAGGTTCCCAGACCCTTCTAGAGCCTGTCAGGACCCTTATAAAGGACCCCAGACCCTTCTAGAGCCCCTCAGGACACTTCTAAAGTCCCGCAGACCATTCTAATGCCCGTCAGGGCCTTTCTAAACGTCCCCAGAACCTTCTACTGCCCCTGAGGAGCATTCTAAATTCCCAAAGACCCTTCTAATGCCCCAAAGGGCCTTTATAAAGGCCCCCAGACCCTTCTAGATTGCCTCAGGACGCTTCTAATAGCACTCAGACCCTTCTAGAGCCCCTCAGGACCTTTCTAAAGGCCTCCACACCCTTCTAATGACCCTCAAGACCCATGTAAAGGCCCCCAGACCCTTCTAGATTGCCTCAGGACCCATCTAAAAGCCCCCAGACCATTCTAATGCCTTTCAGGACCCTTATGAAGGCAACAAGACCCTTCTAATGCCCCTCAGGACCTTTCTAAAGGCCCTCAGACCCTTCTAATGCCCCTCAGGGCATTTATAAAGGTTCCCCGACCCTTCTAGAGCCCGTCAGGACCCTTATAAAGGCCCCCAGACCATTCTAGACCACCTCAGGACACTTCTAAAGGCCCGCAGACCATTCTAATGCCCCTAAGGGTCTTTCTAAAGGTCCCGAGACCCTTCTACTGCCACTCAGGAGCATTCTAAAGGCCCCCAGACCCTTCTACTGCCCCACAGTGCCTTTCTAAAGGTCCCCAGACCCTTCTAGAGCCACTGAAGACCCTTCTAAAGGCCCCCAGACCCTTCTAATGCCCCTCAGGGCCTTTCTAAAGTACCCCAGACACTTCTAGAACCTCTCAGGGCCTTTCTATATGACCCCAGACCCTTGTAATGCCACTCAGGTCCTTTGTAAAGGCCGCGAGACCCTTATAATCCCCCTGAGGGCCTTTAAAAAGGCACCCAGACCTTTCTGGACCCCCTCAGGACGCTTCTAATAGCCCCCAGACCCTTCTAGAGCCCCTCAGGGTCTTTCTAAAGGCCTCCACACCCTTCGAATGACCCTCAAGACCCATGTAAAGGCCCCCAGACCCTTCTAGATTGCCTCAGGACCCATCCAAAAGCCCCCAGACCCTTCTAATGCCTTTCAGGACCCTTATGAAGGCCACAAGACCCTTCTAATGTCCCTCAGGACCTTTATAAAGGCCCTCAGACCCTTCTAATTCCCCTCAGGGCATTTATAAAGGTTCCCAGACCCTTCTAGAGCCCGTCAGGACCCTTATAAAGGCCCCCAGACCATTCTAGAGCCCCTCAGGACACTTCTAAAGTCCCCCAGACCATTCTAATGCTCGTCAGAGCCTTTGTAAAGGTCCCCAGACTCTTCTACTGCCCCTCAGGAGCATTCTAAAGGCCTCAAGACCCTTCTAATGCCCCACAGGACCTTTCTAAAGGTCCCCAGACCCTTCTAGAGCCCCTGAAGACCCATCTAAAGGCCCCCAGACCCTTATAGAGCCCCTCAGGACCCTTCTAAAGTCCCCCAGACCCTGCTAATTCCCCTCAGGGCTTTTATAAGGGCACCCAGACCCTTCTAATGCCCCTCAGGACATTTCTAAAGGCCCACAGAATCTTCTAGAGCCCCTCAGGACATTTTTAAAGGCACCCAGACCCTTCTAATGCCACTCAGGGCCTTTCTAAAGGCCGCAAGACCCTTATAATCCCCCTGAGGGCCTTTAAAAAGGCCCCCAGACCCTTCTGGACCCCCTCAGGACGCTTCTAATAGCCCCCAGACCCTTCTAGAGCCACTCAGGGCCTTTGTAAAGGCCTCCACACCCTTCTAATGACCCTCAAGACCCATGTAAAGGCCCCCAGACCCTTCTAGATTGCCTCAGGACGCTTCTAAAAGCCCCCAGACCCTTCTAATGCCTTTCAGGACCCTTATGAAGGCCACAAGACCCTTCTAATGCCCCTCAGGGCATTTATAAAGGTTCCCAGACCCTTCTAGAGCCCGTCAGGACCATTATAAAGGCCCCCCGACCATTCTAGAGCCCCTCAGGACACTTCTAAAGGCCTGCAGACCATTCTAATGCCTGTCAGGGCCTTTCTAAAGGTCCCCAGACCCTTCTACTGCCCCTCAGGAGCATTCTAAAGGCCCCCAGACCCTTCTAATGCCCCTCAGGACATTTCTAAAGGCCCCCAGACCCTTCTAGAGCCTTTCAGGACATTTCTAAAGGCACCCAGACCTTTCTAATGCCACTCAGGGCTTTTCTAAAGGCCGCGAGACCCTTATAATCCCCCTGAGGGCCTTTAAAAAGGCCCCCAGACCCTTCTGGACCCCCTCAGGACCCATCTAAAAGCCCCCAGACCCTTCTAATGCCTTTCAGGGCCTTTCTAAAGGCCTCCACAACCTTCTAATGACCCTCAAGACCCATGTAAAGGCCCCTAGACCCTTCTAGATTGCCTCAGGACCCATCTAAAAGCCCCCAGACCCTTCTAATGCCTTTCAGGACCCTTATGAAGGCCACAAGACCCTTCTAATGCCCCTCAGGACCTTTCTAAAGGCCCTCAGACCCTTCTAATGCCCCTCAGGGCATTTATAAAGGTTCCCAGACCCTTCTAGAGCCCGTCAGGACCCTTATAAAGGCCCCCAGACCATTCTAGAGCCCCTCAGGACACTTCTAAAGGCCCGCAGACCATTCTAATGCCCGTCAGGGCCTTTATAAAGGTCCCCAGACCCTTCTACTGCCCCTCAGGAGCATTCTAAAGGCCCCCAGACCCTTCTAATGCCCCACAGGGCCTTTCTAAAGGTCCCCAGACCCTTCTAGAGCCCCTGAAGACCCTTCTAAAGGCCCCCAGACCCTTCTAATGCCCCTCAGGGCCTTTCTAAAGTACCCCAGACACTTCTAGAACCTCTCAGGTCCTTTCTATATGACCCCAGACCATTCTAATGCCACTCAGGGCTTTTCTAAAGGCCCACATACCCTTCTAGAGCCCCTCAGGACATTTCTAAAGGCCCCCAGACCCTTCTAGAGCCCCTCAGGACATTTCTAAAGGCACCCAGACCCTTCTAATGCCACTCAGGGCCTTTCTAAAGGCCGCGAGACCCTTATAATCCCCCTGAGGGCCTTTAAAAAGGCCCCCAGACCCTTCTGGACCCCCTCAGGATGCTTCTAATAGCCCCCAGACCCTTCTAGAGCTCCTCAGGGCCTTTCTAAAGGCCTCCACACCTTTCTAATGACCCTCAAGACCCATGTAAAGGCCCCCAGACCCTTCTAGATTGCCTCAGGACCCATCTAAAAGACCCCAGACCCTTCTAATGCCTTTCAGGACCCTTATGAAGGCCACAAGACCCTTCTAATGTCCCTCAGGACCTTTCTAAAGGCCCTCAGACCCTTCTAATGCCCCTCAGGGCATTTATAAAGGTTCCCAGACCCTTCTAGAGCCAGTCAGGACCCTTATAAAGGCCCCCAGACCATTCTAGAGCGCCTCAGGACACTTCTAAAGGCCCGCAGACCATTCTAATGCCCGTCAGAGCCTTTCTAAAGGTCCCAAGACCCTTCTACTGCCACTCAGGAGCATTCTAAAGGCCCCCAGACCCTTCTAATGCCACACAGGGCCTTTCTAAAGGTCCCCAGACCCTTCTAGAGCCCCTGAAGACCCTTCTAAAGGCCCCCAGACCCTTCTAATGCCCCTCAGGGTCTTTCTAAAGTACCCCAGACACTTCTAGAACCTCTCAGGGCCTTTCTATATGACCCCAGACTCTTCTAATGCCACTCAGGGCTTTTCTAAAGGCCGCGAGACCCTTATAATCCCCCTGAGGGCCTTTAAAAAGGCCCCCAGACCCTTCTGGACCCCCTCAGGACGCTTCTAATAGCCCCCAGACCCTTCTAGAGCCGCTCAGGGCCTTTCTAAAGGCCTCCACACCCTTCTAATGACCCTCAAGACCCATGTAAAGGCCCCCAGACCCTTCTAGATTTACTCAGGACCCATCTAAAAGCCCCCAGACCCTTCTAATGCCTTTCAGGGCCTTTCGAAAGGCCTCCACACCCTTCTAATGACCCTCAAGACCCATGTAAAGGCCCCCAGACCCTTCTAGATTGCCTCAGGACCCATCTAAAAGCCCCCAGACCCTTCTAATGCCTTTCAGGACCCTTATGAAGGCCACAAGACCCTTCTAATGCCCCTCAGGACCTTTCTAAAGACCCTCAGACCCCTCTACTCCCACTCAGGGCATTTATAAAGGTTCCCAGACCCTTCTAGATCCTGTCAGGACCCTTATAAAGGCCCACAGACCATTCTAGAGCACCTCAGGACAATTCTAAAGGCCTGCAGACCATTCTAATGCCTGTCAGGGTCTTTATAAAGATCCCCAGACCCTTCTACTGCCCCTCAGGAGCATTCTAAAGGCCCCCAGACCCTTCTAATGCCTCACAGGGCCTTTCTAAAGGCCCCCAGACCCTTCTAGAGCCCCTCAGGACATTTCTAAAGGCCCCCAGACCCTTCTAGATAGCCTCAGGACCCATCTAAAAGCCCCCAGACCCTTCTAATGCCTTTCAGGACCCTTATGAAGGACACAAGACCCTTCTAATGCCCCTCAGGACCTTTCTAAAGGCCCTCAGACCCTTCTAACGCCAGTCAGGGCATCTATAAAGGTTCCCAGACCCTTCTAGAGCCCGTCAGGACCCTTATAAAGGCCCCCAGACCATTCTAGATTCCCTCAGGACACTTCTAAAAGCCCGCAGGCGAGTCTAATGCCCGTCAGGGCCTTTCTAAAGGCCCCCAGACCCTTCTAATGCCCCACAGGGCCTTTCTAAAGATCCCCAGACCCTTCTAGAGCCCCTCAGGACATTTCTAAAGGCACCCAGACCCTTGTAATGCCACTCAGGGCCTTTCTAAAGGCCGCGAGACCCTTATAATCCCCCTGAGGGCCTTTAAAAAGGCCCCCAGACCCTTCTGGACCCCCTCAGGTCGCTTCTAATGGCCCCCACACCCTTCTAATGCCCCTCAGGGCCTTTCTAAAGGCCCCCAGACCCTTCTAATGCCCCTCAGGACCCTTCTAAAGGCCCCCAGACCATTCTAATGCCCCTCAGGGCCTTTCTAAATTTCCCCAGACACTTCTAGAACCTCTCAGGGCCTTTCTATATGACCCCAGACCCTTGTAATGGCCCTCAGGGCTTTTCTAAAGGCCCCCAGACCCTTCTAGAGCCCCTCAGGACATTTCTAAATGCACCCAGACCCTTGTAATGCCACTCAGGGCCTTTCTAAATGCCGCGAGACCCTTATAATCCCCCTGAGGGCCTTTAAAAAGGCCCCCAGACCCTTCTTGACCCCTCGGGACGCTTCTAATAGCCCCCAGACCCTTCTAGAGCCCCTCAGGGTCTTTCTAAAGGCCTCCACACCCTTCTAATGACCCTCAAGACCCATGTAAAGGCCCCCAGACCCTTCTAGGTTGCCTCAGGACCCATCTAAAAGCCCCCAGACCCTTCTAATGCCTTTCAGGGCCTTTCTAAAGGCCTCCACACCCTTCTAATGACCCTCAAGACCCATGTAAAGGCCTCTAGACCCTTCTAGATTGCCTCAGGACCCATCTAAAAGACCCCAGACTCTTCTAATGCCTTTCAGGACCCTTATGAAGGCCACAAGACCCTTCTAATGCCCCTCAGGACCTTTCTAAAGGCCCTCAGACCCTTCTAATGCCCGTCAGGGCCCTTCTAAAGGCCCCCAGACCACTTTAATGCCCCTAAGGGCTTTTATAAAGGCCCCCATAACCTTCTAATGCCCCTCAGGGCATTTCTAAAGGCCCCCAGACCCTTCTAGAGCCCCTCAGGGCATTTCTAAAGGCCCCCAGACCCTTCTAGAGCCCCTCAGGACATTTCTAAAGGCACCCAGACCCTTGTAATGCCACTCAGGGCTTTTCTAAAGGCCACGAGACCCTTATAATCCCCCTGAGGGCCTTTAAAAAGGACCCCAGACCCTTCTGGACCCCCTCAGGATGCTTCTAATAGCGCCCAGACCCTTCTAGAGCCCCTCAGGACCTTTCTAAAGGCCTCCACACCCTTCTAATGACCCTCAAGACCCATGTAAAGGCCCCCAGACCCTTCTAGATTGCCTCAGGACCCATCTAAAAACCCCCAGACCATTCTAATGCCTTTCAGGGCCTTTCTAAATGCCTCCACACCCTTCTAATGACCCTCAAGATCCATGTAAAGGCCTCTAGACCCTTCTAGATTGCCTCAGGACCCATCTAAAAGACCACAGACCCTTCTAATGCCTTTCAGGACCCTTATGAAGGCCACAAGACCCTTCTAATGCCCCTCAGGACCTTTCTAAAGGCCCTCAGACCCTTCTAATGCCCCTCAGAGCATTTATAAAGGTTCCCAGACCCTTCTAGAGCCCGTCAGGACCATTATAAAGGCCCCCCGACCATTCTAGAGCCACTCAGGACACTTCTAAAGGCCCGCACACCATTCTAATGCCTGTCAGGGCCTTTCTAAAGGTCCCCAGACCCTTCTACTGCCCCTCAGGAGCATTCTAAAGGTCCCCAGACCCTTCTAATGCCCCTCAGGACATTTCTAAAGGCCCCCAGACCCTTCTAGAGCCCCTAAGGACATTTCTAAAGGCACTCAGACCCTTCTAATGCCACTCAGGGCTTTTCTAAAGGCCGCGAGACCCTTATAATCCCCCTGAGGGCCTTTAAAAAGGACCCCAGACCCTTCTTGACCCACTCAGGACGCTTCTAATAACCCCCAGACCCTTCTAGAGCCCCTCAGGGTCTTTCTAAAGGCCTCCACACCCTTCTAATGACCCTCAAGACCCATGTAAAGGCCCCCAGACCTTTCTAGATTGCCTCAGGACCCATCCAAAATCCCCCAGACCCTTCTAATGCATTTCAGGACCCTTATAAAGGCCGCAAGACCATTCTAATTCCTCTCAGGACCTTTCTAAAGGTCCCCAGACCCTTCTAGAGCCAATCAAGACCCTTCTAAAGGCCCCCAGACCCTTCTAGAGCCCCTCAGGACCCTTGTAACGTCCCCCAGACCCTGCTAATTCCCCTCAGGGCTTTTATAAGGGCACCCAGACCCTTCTAATGCCCCTCAGGACATTTCTAAAGGCCCACAGAACCTTCTAGAGCCCCTCAGGACATTTCTAAAGGCACCCAGACCCTTGTAATGCCACTCAGGGCCTTTCTAAAGGCCGCGAGACCCTTATAATCCCCCTGAGGGCCTTTAAAAAGGCCCCCAGACCCTTCTGGACCCAATCAGGACGCTTCTAATAGCCCCCAGACCCTTCTAGAGCCCCTCAGGGTCTTTTTAAAGGCCTCCACACCCTTCTAATGACCCTCAAGACCCATGTAAAGGCCCCCAGACCCTTCTAGATTGCCTGAGGACCCATCTAAAAGCCACCAGACCCTTCTAATGCCTTTCAGGGCCTTTCTAAAGGCCTCCACACCATTCTAATGACCCTCAAGACCCATGTAAAGGCCTCTAGACCCTTCTAGATTGCCTCAGGACCCATCTAAAAGACCACAGACCCTTCTAATGCCTTTCACGACCCTTATGAAGGCCACAAGACCCTTCTAATGCCCCTCAGGACCTTTGTAAAGGCCCTCAGACCCTTCTAATGCCCCTCAGGGCCCTTCTAAAGGCCCCCAGACCCTTCTAATGCCCCTCAGGGCCTTTCTAAAGTACCCCAGACACTTCTAGAACCTCTCAGGGCCTTTCTATATGACCCCAGACCCTTGTAATGCCCCTCAGGGCTTTTCTAAAGTCCCCCATACCCTTCTAATGCCCCTCAGGACATTTCTAAAGGCCCCCAGACCCTTCTAATGCCCCTCAGGACATTTCTAAAGGCCCCCAGACCATTCTAGAGCCCCTAAGGACATTTCTAAAGGCACCCAGACCCTTCTAATGCCACTCAGGGCCTTTCTAAAGGCCGCGAGACCCTTATAATCCCACTGATGGCCTTTAAAAAGGCCCCCAGACCCTTCTGGACCCCCTCAGGACGCTTCTAATAGCCCCCAGACCCTTCTAGAGCCACTCAGGGCCTTTGTAAAGGCCTCCACACCCTTCTAATGACCCTCAAGACCCATGTAAAGGCCCCCAGACCCTTCTAGATTGCCTCAGGACGCTTCTAAAAGCCCCCAGACCCTTCTAATGCCTTTGAGGACCCTTATGAAGGCCACAAGACCCTTCTAATGCCCCTCAGGGCATTTATAAAGGTTCCCAGACCCTTCTAGAGCCCGTCAGGACCATTATAAAGGCCCCCCGACCATTCTAGAGCCCCTCAGGACACTTCTAAAGGCCTGCAGACCATTCTAATGCCTGTCAGGGCCTTTCTAAAGGTCCCCAGACCCTTCTACTGCCCCTCAGGAGCATTCTAAAGGCACCCAGACCCTTCTAATGCCCCTCAGGACATTTCTAAAGGCCCCCAGACCCTTCTAGAGCCTTTCAGGACATTTCTAAAGGCACCCAGACCTTTCTAATGACACTCAGGGCTTTTCTAAGGGCCGCGAGACCCTTATAATCCCCCTGAGGGCCTTTAAAAAGGCCCCCAGACCCTTCTGGACCCACTCAGGACCCATCTAAAAGCCCCCAGACCCTTCTAATGCCTTTCAGGGCCTTTCTAAAGGCCTCCACACCCTTCTAATGACCCTCAAGACCCATGTAAAGGCCCCCAGACCCTTCTAGATTGCCTCAGGACGCTTCTAAAAGCCCCCAGACCCTTCTAATGCATTTCAGGACCCTTATGAAGGCCACAAGACCCTTCTAATGCCCCTCAGGGCATTTATAAAGGTTCCCAGACCCTTCTAGAGCCTGTCAGGACCCTTATAAATGCCCCCAGACCCTTCTAGAGCCCCTCAGGACACTTCTAAAGGCCCGCAGACCATTCTAATACCCGTCAGAGCCTTTATAAAGGTCCCCAGAACCTTCTACTGCCCCTCAGGAGCATTCTAAAGGCCCCCAGACCCTTCTAATGCCCCACAGGGCCTTTCTAAAGGTCCCCAGACCCTTCTAGAGCCCCTAAAGACCCTTCTAAAGGCCCCCAGACCCTTCTAGAGCCCCTCAGGACCAATCTAATATCCCCCAGACCCTGCTAATTCCCCTGAGGGCTTTTATAAGGGCACCCAGACCCTTCTAATGCCCCTCAGGACAATTCTAAAGGCCTCCAGACCCTTCTAGAGCCCCTCAGGACATTTCTAAAGGCACCCAGACCCTTGTAACGCCACTCAGAGCCTTTCTAAAGGCCGCGAGACCCTTATAATCCCCCTGAGGGCCTTTAAAAATGCCCCCAGACCCTTCTGGACCCCCTCTGGACGCTTCTAATAGCCCCCAGACCCTTCTAGAGCCCCTCAGGGTCTTTCTAAAGGCCTCCACACCCTTCTAATGACCTTCAAGACCCCTGTAAAGGCCCCCAGACCATTCTAGATTGCCTCAGGACCCATCTAAAAGCCCCCAGACCCTTCTAATGCCTTTCAGGGCCTTTCTAAAGGCCTCCACACCCTTCTAATGACCCTCAAGACCCATGTAAAGGCCCCTAGACCCTTCTAGATTGCCTCAGGACCCATCTAAAAGCCCCCAGACCCTTCTAATGCCTTTCAGGACCCTTATGAAGGACACAAGACCCTTCTAATGCCCCTCAGGACCTTTCTAAAGGCCCTCAGACCCTTATAATGCACCTCAGGGCATTTATAAAGGTTCCCAGACCCTTCTAGAGTCCGTCAGGACCCTTCTTAAGGCCCCCAGACCATTCTAGAGCCCCTCAGGACACTTCTAAAGGCCCGCAGACCATTCTAATGCCCGTTAGGGCCTTTATAAAGGTCCCCAGACCCTTCTACTGCCCCTCAGGAGCATTCTAAAGGCCCCCAGACCCTTCTAATGCCCCACAGGGCCTTTCTAAAGGCCTCCACACCCTTCTAATGACCCTCAAGACCCATGTAAAGGCCCCCAGACCCTTCTAGATTGCCTCAGGACCCATCTAAAAGCCCCCAGACCCTTCTAATGCCTTTCAGGACCCTTATGAAGGCCACAAGACCCTTCTAATGCCCCTCAGGACCTTTCTAAAGGCCCTCAGACCCTTCTAATGCCCCTCAGGGCATTTAGAAAGGTTCCCAGACCCTTCTAGAGCCCGTCAGGACCCTTATAAAGGCCCCCAGACCATTCTAGAGCCCCTCAGGACACTTCTAAAGGCCCGCAGACCATTCTAATGCCCGTCAGGGCCTTTGTAAAGGTCCCCAGACCCTTCTACTGCCCCTGAGGAGCATTCTAAAGGCCCCCAGACCCTTCTAATGCCCCACAGGGCCTTTCTAAAGGTCCCCAGACCCTTCTAGAGCCCCTGAAGACCCTTCTAAAGGCCCCCAGACCCTTATAGAGCCCCTCAGGACCCTTCTTAAGTCCCCCAGACCCTGCTAATTCCCCTCAGGGCTTTTATAAGGGCACCGAGACCCTTCTAATGCCCCTCAGGACCCCTATAAAGGCACCCTGACCCTTGTAGAGCCTCTCAGGACAGTTTTAAATGCCTCCAGACCCTTCTAGATCCCCTCAGGACCATTCTAAAGGCCCCCAGACCCTTCTAATGCCCCTCAGGACCCTTCTAAAGGCTACCAGACCCTTCTAATTCCCCTCAGGGCCTTTCAAAAGTACCCCAGACACTTCTAGACCCCCTCAGGGCCTTTCTATATGACCCCAGACCCTTGTAATGCCCCTCAGGGTCTTTCTAAAGGCCCCCATACCCTTCTAATGCCCTTCAGGACATTTCTAAAGGCCCCCAGACCCTTCTAGAGCCACTCAGGGCCTTTCTAAAGGCCTCCACACCCTTCTAATGACCCTCAAGACCCATGTAAAGGCCCCCAGACCCTTCTAGATTGCCTCAGGACCCATCTAAAAGCCCCCAGACCCTTCTAATGCCTTTCAGGGCCTTTCTAAAGGCCTCCACACCCTTCTAATGACCCTCAAGACCCATGTAAAGGCCCCTAGACCCTTCTAGATTGCCTCAGGACCCATCTAAAAGCCCCCAGACCCTTCTAATGCCTTTCAGGGCCTTTCTAAAGGCCTCCACACCCTTCTAATGACCCTCAAGACCCATGTAAAGGCCCCTAGACCCTTCTAGATTGCCTCAGGACCCATCTAAAAGCGCCCAGACCCTTCTAATGCCTTTCAGGACCCTTATGAAGGCCACAAGACCCTTCTAATGCCCCTCAGGACCTTTCTAAAGGCCCTCAGACCTTTCTATTGCCCCTCTAGGCATTTATAAAGGTTCCCAGACCCTTCTAGAGTCCGTCAGGACCCTTATAAAGGCCCCCAGACCATTCTAGAGCCCCTCAGGACACTTCTAAAGGCCCGCAGACCATTTTAATGCCCGTCAGGGCCTTTCTAAAGGTCCCCAGACAATTCTACTGCCCCTGAGGAGCATTCTAAAGGACCCCAGACCCTTCTAATGCCCCACAGGGCCTCTCTAAAGGCCCCCAGACCCTTCTAGAGCCCCTGAAGACCCTTCTAAAGGCCCCCAGACCCTTATAGAGCCCCTCAGGACCCTTCTAAAGTCCCCCAGACCCTGCTAATTCCCCTCAGGGCTTTTATAATGGCACCCAGACCCTTCTAATGCCCCTCAGGACCCTTATAAAGGCACCCAGACCCTTCTAGAGCCTCTCAGGACAGTTTTAAATGCCTCCAGACCCTTCTAGACCCCCTCAGGACCATTCTAAAGGCCCCCAGACCCTTCTAATGCCCCTCAGGACCCTTCTAAAGGCTACCAGACCCTTCTAATGCCCCTCAGGGCCTTTCTAAAGTACCCCAGACACTTCTAGAACCTCTCAGGGCCTTTCTATATGACCCCAGACCCTTGTAATGCCCCTCAGGGCCTTTCTAAAGGCCAACATACCCTTCTAATGCCCCTAAAGACCCTTCTAAAGGCCCCCAGACCCTTCTAGAGCCCCTCAGGACATTTCTAAAGACACCCAGACCCTTCCAATGCCACTCAGGGCCTTTCTAAATGTCGCGAGACCCTTATAATACCCCTGAGGGCCTTTAAAAAGGCCCCCAGACCCTTCTGGACCCCCTCAGGACGCCTCTAATAGCCCCCAGACCCTTCTAGAGCCCCTCAGGGCCTTTCTAAAGGCCTCCACACCCTTCTAATGACCCTCAAGACCCATGTAAAGGCCCCCAGACCCTTCTAGATTGCCTCAGGACCCATCTAAAAGCCCCCAGACCCTTCTAATGCCTTTCAGGACCCTTATGAAGGCCACAAGACCCTTCTAATGCCCCTCAGGACCTTTCTAAAGGCCCTCAGACCCTTCTAATGCCCCTCAGGGCATTTAGAAAGGTTCCCAGACCCTTCTAGAGCCCGTCAGGACCCTTATAAAGGCCCCCAGACCATTCTAGAGCCCCTCAGGACACTTCTAAAGGCCCGCAGACCATTCTAATGCCCGTCAGGGCCTTTCTAAAGGTCCCCAGACCCTTCTACTGCCCCTCAGGAGCATTCTAAAGGCCCCCAGACCCTTCTAATGCCCCACAGGGCCTTTCTAAAGGTCCCCAGACCCTTCTAGAGCCCCTGAAGACCCTTCTAAAGGCCCCCAGACCCTTATAGAGCCTTTCAGGACCCTTCTAAAGTCCCCCAGACCCTGCTAATTCCCCTCAGGGCTTTTATAAGGGCACCCAGACCCTTCTAATGCCCCTCAGGACGCTTATAAATGCACCCAGACACTTCTAGAGCTTCTCAGGACAGTTTTAAATGCCTCCAGACCCTTCTAGACCCCCTCAGGACCATTCTAAAGGCACCCAGACCCTTCTAATGCCCCTCAGGGCCTTTCTAAAGTACCCCAGACCCTTCTAATGCCCCTCAGGGCCTTTCTAAAGTACCCCAGACACTTCTAGAACCTCTCAGGGCATTTCTATATGACCCCAGACCCTTGTAATGCCCCTCAGGACATTTCTAAAGGCCCCCAGACCCTTCTAGAGCCCCTCAGGACATTTCTAAAGGCACCCAGACCCTTCTAGATTGCCTCAGGACCCATCTAAAAGCCCCCAGACCCTTCTAATGCCTTTCAGGGCCTTTCTAAAGGTCTCCACACCCTTCTAATGACCCTCAAGAACCATGTAAAGGCCCCTAGAACCTTCTAGATTGCCTCAGGACCCATCTAAAAGCCCCCAGACCCTTCTAATGCCTTTCAGGACCCTTATGAAGGCCACAAGACCCTTCTAATGCCCCTCAGGACCTTTCTAAAGGCCCTCAGACCCTTCTAATGCCCCTCAGGGCATTTATAAAGGTTCCCAGACCCTTCTAGAGCCCTTCAGGACCCTTATAAAGGCCCCCAGACCATTCTAGAGCCCCTCAGGACAATTCTAAAGGCCCGCAGACCATTCTAATGCCCGTTAGGGCCTTTATAAAGGTCCCCAGACCCTTCTACTGCCCCTCAGGAGCATTCTAAAGGCCCCCAGACCCTTCTAATGCCCCACAGGGCCTTTCTAAAGGTCCCCTGACCCTTCTACTGCCCCTCAGGAGCATTCTAAAGGCCCCCAGACCATTCTAATGCCCCTCAGGGCCTTTCTAAAGGTCCCCAGACCCTTCTAGAGCCCCTGAAGACCCTTCTAAAGGCCCCCAGACCCTTATAGAGCCCCTCAGGACCCTTCTTAAGTCCCCCAGACCCTGCTAATTCCCCTCAGGGCTTTTATAAGGGCACCGAGACCCTTCTAATGCCCCTCAGGACACCTATAAAGGCACCCAGACCCTTGTAGAGCCTCTCAGGACAGTTTTAAATGCCTCCAGACCCTTCTAGATCCCCTCAGGACCATTCTAAAGGCCCCCAGACCCTTCTAATGCCCCTCAGGACCCTTCTAAAGGCCCCCAGACCATTCTAATGCCCCACAGGGCATTTCTAAAGGTCCCCAGACCCTTCTAGAGCCCCTGAAGACCCTTCTAAAGGCCCCCAGACCCTTATAGAGCCCGTCAGGACCATTCTAAAGTCCTCCAGACCCTGCTAATTCCCCTCAGGGCTTTTATAAGAGCACCCAGACCCTTCTAATGCCCCTCAGGACCCTTACAAAGGCACCCAGACCCTTCTAGAGCCTCTCAGGATAGTTTTAAATGACTCCAGACACTTCTAGACCCCCTCAGGACCATTCTAAAGGCACCCAGACCCTTCTAATGCCCCTCAGGACCATTCTAAAGGCCCCCAGACCCTTCTAATGCCCCTCAGGACCATTCTAAAGGCCCCCAGACCCTTCTAATGCCCCTCAGGGCCTTTCTAAAGTACCCCAGACACTTCTAGAACCTCTCAGGGCCTTTCTATATGACCCCAGACCCTTGTAATGCCCCTCAGGGCCTTTCTAAAGGCCCCCATACCCTTCTAATGCCCCTCAGGACATTTCTAAAGGCACCCAGAGCCTTCTAATGCCACTCAGGGCCTTTCTAAAGGCCGCGAGACCCTTATAATCCCCCTGAGGGCCTTTAAAAAGGCCCCCAGACCCTTCTGGACCCCCTCAGGGCGCTTCTAATAGCCCCCAGACCCTTCTAGAGCCCCTCAGGGCCTTTCTAAAGGCCTCCACACCCTTCTAATGACCCTCAAGACCCATGTAAAGGCCCCCAGACCCTTCTAGATTGCCTCAGGACCCATCTAAAAGCCCCCAGACCCTTCTAATGCCTTTCAGGGCCTTTCTAAAGGCCAAAACACCCTTCTAATGACCCTCAAGACCCATGTAAAGGCCCCTAGACCCTTCTAGATTGCCTCAGGACCCATGTAAAAGCCCCCAGACCCTTCTAATGCCTTTCAGGACCCTTATGAAAGACACAAGACCCTTCTAATGCCCCTCAGGACCTTTCTAAAGGCCCTCAGACCCTTCTAATGCACCTCACGGCATTTATAAAGGTTCCCAGACCCTTCTAGAGCCCGTCAGGACCCTTATAAAGGCCCCCAGACCATTCTAGAGCCCCTCAGGACACTTCTAAAGGCCCCCAGACCATTCTAATGCCCGTCAGGGCCTTTCTAAAGGTCCCCAGACACTTCTACTGCCCACAGGAGCATTCTAAAGGCCCCCAGACCCTTCTAGAGCTTCTCAGGACATTTCGAAAGGCACCCAGACCCTTCTAATGCCACTCAGGGCCTTTCTAAAGGCCGCGAGACCCTTATAATCCCCCTGAGGGCCTTTAAAAAGGCCCCCAGACCCTTCTGGACCCCCTCAGGACGCTTCTAATAGCCCCCACACCCTTCTAGAGCCCCTCAGGGCCTTTCTAAAGGCCTCCACACCCTTCTAATGACCCTCAAGACCCATGTAAAGGCCCCCAGACCCTTCTAGATTGCCTCAGGTCCCATCTAAAAGCCCCCAGACCCTTCTAATGCCTTTCAGGACCCTTATGAAGGCCACAAGAACCTTCTAATGCCCCTCAGGACCTTTCTAAAGGCCCTCAGACCCTCCTAGTGCCCCTCAGGGCATTTATAAAGGTTCCCAGACCCTTCTAGAGTCCGTCAGGACCCTTATAAAGGCCCCCAGACCATTCTAGAGCCCCTCAGGACAATTCTAAAGGCCCGCAGACCATTCTAATGCCCGTCAGGGCCTTTATAAAGGTTCCCAGACCCTTCTACTGCCCCTCAGGAGCATTCTAAAGGCCCCCAGACCCTTCTAATGCCCCACAGGGCCTTTCTAAAGGTCCCCTGACCCTTCTACTGCCCCTCAGGAGCATTCTAAAGGCCCCCAGACCCTTCTAATGCCCCTCAGGGCCTTTCTAAAGGTCCCCAGACCCTTCTAGAGCCCCTGAAGACCTTTCTAAAGGCCCCCAGACCCTTATAGAGCCCCTCAGGACCCTTCTAAAGTCCCCCAGACCCTGCTAATTCCCCTCAGGGCTTTTATAAGGGCACCGAGACTCTTCTAATGCCCCTCAATACCCCTATAAAGTCACCCAGACCCTTGTAGAGCCTCTCAGGTCAGTTTTAAATGCCTCCAGACCCTTCTAGATCCCCTCAGGACCATTCTGAAGGCCCCCAGACCCTTCTAATGCCCCTCAGGACCCTTCTAAAGGCCCCCAGACCCTTCTAATGCCCCTCAGGGCCTTTCTAAAGTACCCCAGACACTTCTAGACCCCCTCAGGGCCTTTCTATATGACCCCAGACCCTTCTAATGCCCCTCAGGACCTTTCTAAAGGCCCTCAGACCCTTCTAATGCCTCTCAGGGCATTTATAAAGGTTCCCAGACCCTTCTAGAGCCCGTCAGGACCCTTATAAAGGCCCCTAGACCATTCTAGAGCCCCTCAGGACACTTCTAAAGGCCCGCAGACCATTCTAATGCCTGTCAGGGCCTTTCTAAAGGTACCCAGACCCTTCTACTGCCCCTCAGTACCATTCTAAAGGCCCCCAGACCCTTCTAATGCCCCTCAGGGCCTTTCTAAAGTACCCCAGACACTTCTAGAACCTCTCAGGGCATTTCTATATGACCCCAGACCCTTGAATTGCCCCTCAGGACATTTCTAAAGGCCCCCAGACCCTTCTAGAGCCCCTCAGGACATTTCTAAAGGCACCCAGAGCCTTCTAATGCCACTCAGGGCCTTTCTAAAGGCCGCGAGACCCTTCTAATCCCCCTGAGGGCCTTTAAAAAGGCCCCCAGACCCTTCTGGACCCCCTCAGGGCGCTTCTAATAGCCCCCAGACCCTTCAAGAGCCCCTCAGGGCCTTTCTAAAGGCCTCCACACCCTTCTAATGACCCTCAAGACCCATGTAAAGGCCCCCAGACCCTTCTAGATTGCCTCAGGACCCATCTAAAAGCCCCCAGACCCTTCTAATGCCTTTCAGGGCCTTTCTAAAGGCCAAAACACCCTTCTAATGACCCTCAAGACCCATGTAAAGGCCCCTAGACCCTTCTAGATTGCCTCAGGACCCATGTATAAGCCCCCAGACCCTTCTAATGCCTTTCAGGACCCTTATGAAAGACACAAGACCCTTCTAATGCCCCTCAGGACCTTTCTAAAGGCCCTCAGACCCTTCTAATGCACCTCAGGGCATTTATAAAGGTTCCCAGACCCTTCTAGAGCCCGTCAGGACCCTTATAAAGGCCCCCAGACCATTCTAGAGCCCCTCAGGACACTTCTAAAGGCCCGCAGACCATTCTAATGCCCGTCAGGGCCTTTATAAAGGTCCCCAGACCCTTCTACTGCCCCTCAGGAGCATTCTAAAGGCCCCCAGACCCTTCTAATGCCCCACAGGGCCTTTCTAAAGGTCCCCTGACCCTTCTACTGCCCCTCAGGAGCATTCTAAAGGCCCCCAGACCCTTCTAATGCCCCTCAGGGCCTTTCTAAAGGTCCCCAGACCCTTCTAGAGCCCCTGAAGACCCTTCTAAAGGCCCCCAGACCCTTATAGAGCCCCTCAGGACCCTTCTTAAGTCCCCCAGACCCTGCTAATTCCCCTCAGGGCTTTTATAAGGGCACCGAGACCATTCTAATGCCCCTCAGGACCCCTATAAAGGCACCCTGACCCTTGTAGAGCCTCTCAGGACAGTTTTAAATGCCTCCAGACCCTTCTAGATCCCCTCAGGACCATTCTAAAGGCCCCCAGACCCTTCTAATGCCCCTCAGGACCCTTCTAAAGGCTACCAGACCCTTCTAATTCCCCTCAGGGCCTTTCAAAAGTACCCCAGACACTTCTAGACCCCCTCAGGGCCTTTCTATATGACCCCAGACCCTTGTAATGCCCCTCAGGGTCTTTCTAAAGGCCCCCATACCCTTCTAATGCCCTTCAGGACATTTCTAAAGGCCCCCAGACCCTTCTAGAGCCCCTCAGGGCCTTTCTAAAGGCCTCCACACCCTTCTAATGACCCTCAAGACCCATGTAAAGGCCCCCAGACCCTTCTAGATTGCCTCAGGACCCATCTAAAAGCCCCCAGACCCTTCTAATGCCTTTCAGGGCCTTTCTAAAGGCCTCCACACCCTTCTAATGACCCTCAAGACCCATGTAAAGGCCCCTAGACCCTTCTAGATTGCCTCAGGACCCATCTAAAAGCCCCCAGACCCTTCTAATGCCTTTCAGGGCCTTTCTAAAGGCCTCCACACCCTTCTAATGACCCTCAAGACCCATGTAAAGGCCCCTAGACCCTTCTAGATTGCCTCAGGACCCATCTAAAAGCGCCCAGACCCTTCTAATGCCTTTCAGGACCCTTATGAAGGCCACAAGACCCTTCTAATGCCCCTCAGGACCTTTCTAAAGGCCCTCAGACCTTTCTATTGCCCCTCTAGGCATTTATAAAGGTTCCCAGACCCTTCTAGAGTCCGTCAGGACCCTTATAAAGGCCCCCAGACCATTCTAGAGCCCCTCAGGACACTTCTAAAGGCCCGCAGACCATTTTAATGCCCGTCAGGGCCTTTCTAAAGGTCCCCAGACAATTCTACTGCCCCTGAGGAGCATTCTAAAGGACCCCAGACCCTTCTAATGCCCCACAGGGCCTCTCTAAAGGCCCCCAGACCCTTCTAGAGCCCCTGAAGTCCCTTCTAAAGGCCCCCAGACCCTTATAGAGCCCCTCAGGACCCTTCTAAAGTCCCCCAGACCCTGCTAATTCCCCTCAGGGCTTTTATAATGGCACCCAGACCCTTCTAATGCCCCTCAGGACCCTTATAAAGGCACCCAGACCCTTCTAGAGCCTCTCAGGACAGTTTTAAATGCCTCCAGACCCTTCTAGACCCCCTCAGGACCATTCTAAAGGCCCCCAGACCCTTCTAATGCCCCTCAGGACCCTTCTAAAGGCTACCAGACCCTTCTAAGGCCCCTCAGGGCCTTTCTAAAGTACCCCAGACACTTCTAGAACCTCTCAGGGCCTTTCTATATGACCCCAGACCCTTGTAATGCCCCTCAGGGCCTTTCTAAAGGCCAACATACCCTTCTAATGCCCCTAAAGACCCTTCTAAAGGCCCCCAGACCCTTCTAGAGCCCCTCAGGACATTTCTAAAGACACCCAGACCCTTCCAATGCCACTCAGGGCCTTTCTAAATGTCGCGAGACCCTTATAATACCCCTGAGGGCCTTTAAAAAGGCCCCCAGACCCTTCTGGACCCCCTCAGGACGCCTCTAATAGCCCCCAGACCCTTCTAGAGCCCCTCAGGGCCTTTCTAAAGGCCTCCACACCCTTCTAATGACCCTCAAGACCCATGTAAAGGCCCCCAGACCCTTCTAGATTGCCTCAGGACCCATCTAAAAGCCCCCAGACCCTTCTAATGCCTTTCAGGACCCTTATGAAGGCCACAAGACCCTTCTAATGCCCCTCAGGACCTTTCTAAAGGCCCTCAGACCCTTCTAATGCCCCTCAGGGCATTTAGAAAGGTTCCCAGACCCTTCTAGAGCCCGTCAGGACCCTTATAAAGGCCCCCAGACCATTCTAGAGCCCCTCAGGACACTTCTAAAGGCCCGCAGACCATTCTAATGCCCGTCAGGGCCTTTGTAAAGGTCCCCAGACCCTTCTACTGCCCCTGAGGAGCATTCTAAAGGCCCCCAGACCCTTCTAATGCCCCACAGGGCCTTTCTAAAGGTCCCCAGACCCTTCTAGAGCCCCTGAAGACCCTTCTAAAGGCCCCCAGACCCTTATAGAGCCTTTCAGGACCCTTCTAAAGTCCCCCAGACCCTGCTAATTCCCCTCAGGGCTTTTATAAGGGCACCCAGACCCTTCTAATGCCCCTCAGGACGCTTATAAATGCACCCAGACACTTCTAGAGCCTCTCAGGACAGTTTTAAATGCCTCCAGACCCTTCTAGACCCCCTCAGGACCATTCTAAAGGCACCCAGACCCTTCTAATGCCCCTCAGGGCCTTTCTAAAGTACCCCAGACCCTTCTAATGCCCCTCAGGGCCTTTCTAAAGTACCCCAGACACTTCTAGAACCTCTCAGGGCATTTCTATATGACCCCAGACCCTTGTAATGCCCCTCAGGACATTTCTAAAGGCCCCCAGACCCTTCTAGAGCCCCTCAGGACATTTCTAAAGGCACCCAGACCCTTCTAGATTGCCTCAGGACCCATCTAAAAGCCCCCAGACCCTTCTAATGCCTTTCAGGGCCTTTCTAAAGGTCTCCACACCCTTCTAATGACCCTCAAGAACCATGTAAAGGCCCCTAGAACCTTCTAGATTGCCTCAGGACCCATCTAAAAGCCCCCAGACCCTTCTAATGCCTTTCAGGACCCTTATGAAGGCCACAAGACCCTTCTAATGCCCCTCAGGACCTTTCTAAAGGCCCTCAGACCCTTCTAATGCCCCTCAGGGCATTTATAAAGGTTCCCAGACCCTTCTAGAGCCCTTCAGGACCCTTATAAAGGCCCCCAGACCATTCTAGAGCCCCTCAGGACAATTCTAAAGGCCCGCAGACCATTCTAATGCCCGTTAGGGCCTTTATAAAGGTCCCCAGACCCTTCTACTGCCCCTCAGGAGCATTCTAAAGGCCCCCAGACCCTTCTAATGCCCCACAGGGCCTTTCTAAAGGTCCCCTGACCCTTCTACTGCCCCTCAGGAGCATTCTAAAGGCCCCCAGACCATTCTAATGCCCCTCAGGGCCTTTCTAAAGGTCCCCAGACCCTTCTAGAGCCCCTGAAGACCGTTCTAAAGGCCCCCAGACCCTTATAGAGCCCCTCAGGACCCTTCTTAAGTCCCCCAGACCCTGCTAATTCCCCTCAGGGCTTTTATAAGGGCACCGAGACCCTTCTAATGCCCCTCAGGACACCTATAAAGGCACCCAGACCCTTGTAGAGCCTCTCAGGACAGTTTTAAATGCCTCCAGACCCTTCTAGATCCCCTCAGGACCATTCTAAAGGCCCCCAGACCCTTCTAATGCCCCTCAGGACCCTTCTAAAGGCCCCCAGACCATTCTAATGCCCCACAGGGCATTTCTAAAGGTCCCCAGACCCTTCTAGAGCCCCTGAAGACCCTTCTAAAGGCCCCCAGACCCTTATAGAGCCCGTCAGGACCATTCTAAAGTCCTCCAGACCCTGCTAATTCCCCTCAGGGCTTTTATAAGAGCACCCAGACCCTTCTAATGCCCCTCAGGACCCTTACAAAGGCACCCAGACCCTTCTAGAGCCTCTCAGGACAGTTTTAAATGACTCCAGACACTTCTAGACCCCCTCAGGACCATTCTAAAGGCACCCAGACCCTTCTAATGCCCCTCAGGACCATTCTAAAGGCCCCCAGACCCTTCTAATGCCCCTCAGGACCATTCTAAAGGCCCCCAGACCCTTCTAATGCCCCTCAGGGCCTTTCTAAAGTACCCCAGACACTTCTAGAACCTCTCAGGGCCTTTCTATATGACCCCAGACCCTTGTAATGCCCCTCAGGGCCTTTCTAAAGGCCCCCATACCCTTCTAATGCCCCTCAGGACATTTCTAAAGGCACCCAGAGCCTTCTAATGCCACTCAGGGCCTTTCTAAAGGCCGCGAGACCCTTATAATCCCCCTGAGGGCCTTTAAAAAGGCCCCCAGACCCTTCTGGACCCCCTCAGGGCGCTTCTAATAGCCCCCAGACCCTTCTAGAGCCCCTCAGGGCCTTTCTAAAGGCCTCCACACCCTTCTAATGACCCTCAAGACCCATGTAAAGGCCCCCAGACCCTTCTAGATTGCCTCAGGACCCATCTAAAAGCCCCCAGACCCTTCTAATGCCTTTCAGGGCCTTTCTAAAGGCCAAAACACCCTTCTAATGACCCTCAAGACCCATGTAAAGGCCCCTAGACCCTTCTAGATTGCCTCAGGACCCATGTAAAAGCCCCCAGACCCTTCTAATGCCTTTCAGAACCCTTATGAAAGACACAAGACCCTTCTAATGCCCCTCAGGACCTTTCTAAAGGCCCTCAGACCCTTCTAATGCACCTCAGGGCATTTATAAAGGTTCCCAGACCCTTCTAGAGCCCGTCAGGACCCTTATAAAGGCCCCCAGACCATTCTAGAGCCCCTCAGGACACTTCTAAAGGCCCGCAGACCATTCTAATGCCCGTCAGGGCCTTTATAAAGGTCCCCAGACCCTTCTACTGCCCCTCAGGAGCATTCTAAAGGCCCCCAGACCCTTCTAATGCCCCACAGGGCCTTTCTAAAGGTCCCCTGACCCTTCTACTGCCCCTCAGGAGCATTCTAAAGGCCCCCAGACCCTTCTAATGCCCCTCAGGGCCTTTCTAAAGGTCCCCAGACCCTTCTAGAGCCCCTGAAGACCCTTCTGAAGGCCCCCAGACCCTTATAGAGCCTTTCAGGACCCTTCTAAAGTCCCCCAGACCCTGCTAATTCCCCTCAGGGCTTTTATAAGGGCACCCAGACCCTTCTAATGCCCCTCAGGACGCTTATAAATGCACCCAGACACTTCTAGAGCCTCTCAGGACAGTTTTAAATGCCTCCAGACCCTTCTAGACCCCCTCAGGACCATTCTAAAGGCACCCAGACCCTTCTAATGCCCCTCAGGGCCTTTCTAAAGTACCCCAGACCCTTCTAATGCCACTCAGGGCCTTTCTAAAGTACCCCAGACACTTCTAGAACCTCTCAGGGCATTTCTATATGACCCCAGACCCTTGTAATGCCCCTCAGGACATTTCTAAAGGCCCCCAGACCCTTCTAGAGCCCCTCAGGACATTTCTAAAGGCACCCAGACCCTTCTAGATTGCCTCAGGACCCATCTAAAAGCCCCCAGACCCTTCTAATGCCTTTCAGGGCCTTTCTAAAGGCCTCCACACACTTCTAATGACCCTCAAGAACCATGTAAAGGCCCCTAGACCCTTCTAGATTGCCTCAGGACCCATCTAAAAGCCCCCAGACCCTTCTAATGCCTTTCAGGACCCTTATGAAGGCCACAAGACCCTTCTAATGCCCCTCAGGACCTTTCTAAAGGCCCTCAGACCCTTCTAATGCCCCTCAGGGCATTTATAAAGGTTCCCAGACCCTTCTAGAGCCCTTCAGGACCCTTATAAAGGCCCCCAGACCATTCTAGAGCCCCTCAGGACACTTCTAAAGGCCCGCAGACCATTCTAATGCCCGTCAGGGCCTTTATAAAGGTCCCCAGACCCTTCTACTGCCCCTCAGGAGCATTCTAAAGGCCCCCAGACCCTTCTAATGCCCCACAGGGCCTTTCTAAAGGTCCCCTGACCCTTCTACTGCCCCTCAGGAGCATTCTAAAGGCCCCCAGACCATTCTAATGCCCCTCAGGGCCTTTCTAAAGGTCCCCAGACCCTTCTAGAGCCCCTGAAGACCGTTCTAAAGGCCCCCAGACCCTTATAGAGCCCCTCAGGACCCTTCTTAAGTCCCCCAGACCCTGCTAATTCCCCTCAGGGCTTTTATAAGGGCACCGAGACCCTTCTAATGCCCCTCAGGACACCTATAAAGGCACCCAGACCCTTGTAGAGCCTCTCAGGACAGTTTTAAATGCCTCCAGACCCTTCTAGATCCCCTCAGGACCATTCTAAAGGCCCCCAGACCCTTCTAATGCCCCTCAGGAGCATTCTAAAGGCCCCCAGACCATTCTAATGCCCCACAGGGCATTTCTAAAGGTCCCCAGACCCTTCTAGAGCCCCTGAAGACCCTTCTAAAGGCCCCCAGACCCTTATAGAGCCCGTCAGGACCATTCTAAAGTCCCCCAGACCCTGCTAATTCCCCTCAGGGCTTTTATAAGAGCACCCAGACCCTTCTAATGCCCCTCAGGACCCTTACAAAGGCACCCAGACCCTTCTAGAGCCTCTCAGGACAGTTTTAAATGACTCCAGACACTTCTAGACCCCCTCAGGACCATTCTAAAGGCACCCAGACCCTTCTAATGCCCCTCAGGACCATTCTAAAGGCCCCCAGACCCTTCTAATGCACCTCAGGACCATTCTAAAGGCCCCCAGACCCTTCTAATGCCCCTCAGGGCCTTTCTAAAGTACCCCAGACACTTCTAGAACCTCTCAGGGCCTTTCTATATGACCCCAGACCCTTGTAATACCCCTCAGGGCCTTTCTAAAGGCCCCCATACCCTTCTAATGCCCCTCAGGACATTTCTAAAGGCCCCCAGACTCTTCTAGAGCCCCTCAGGACATTTCGAAAGGCACCCAGACCCTTCTAATGCCACTCAGGGCCTTTCTAAAGGCCGCGAGACCCTTATAATCCCCCTGAGGGCCTTTAAAAAGGCCCCCAGACCCTTCTGGACCCCCTCAGGACGCTTCTAATAGCCCCCAGACCCTTCTAGAGCCCCTCAGGGCCTTTCTAAAGGTCTCCACACCCTTCTAATGACCCTCAAGACCCATGTAAAGGCCCCCAGACCCTTCTAGATTGCCTCAGGACCCATCTAAAAGCCCCCAGACCCTTCTAATGCCTTTCAGGACCCTTATGAAGGCCACAAGACCCTTCTAATGCCCTACAGGACCTTTATAAAGGCCCTCAGACCCTTATAATGCACCTCAGGGCATTTATAAAGGTTCCCAGACCCTTCTAGAGTCCGTCAGGACCCTTATAAAGGCCCCCAGACCATTCTAGAGCCCCTCAGGACACTTCTAAAGGCCCGCAGACCATTCTAATGCCCGTCAGGGCCTTTATAAAGGTCCCCAGACCCTTCTACTGCCCCTCAGGAGCATTCTAAAGGCCCCCAGACCCTTCTAATGCCCCATAGGGCCTTTCTAAAGGTCCCCTGACCCTTCTACTGCCCCTCAGGAGCATTCTAAAGGCCCCCAGACCCTTCTAATGCCCTTCAGGGCCTTTCTAAAGGTCCCCAGACCCTTCTAGAGCCCCTGAAGACCCTTCTAAAGGCCCCCAGACCTTTATAGAGCCCCTCAGGACCCTTCTTAAGTCCCCCAGACCCTGCTAATTCCCCTCAGGGCTTTTATAAGGGCACTGAGACCCTTCTAATGCCCCTCAGGACCCCTATAAAGGCACCCAGACCCTTGTAGAGACTCTCAGGACAGTTTTAAATGCCTCCAGGACAGTTTTAAATGCCTCCAGACCCTTCTAGATCCCCTCAGGACCATTCTAAAGGCCCCCAGACCCTTCTAATGCCCCTCAGGACCCTTCTAAAGGCCCCGAGACCCTTCTAATGCCCCTCAGGGCCTTTCTAAAGTACCCCAGACACTTCTAGACCCCCTCAGGGCCTTTCTATATGACCCCAGACCCTTGTAATGCCCCTCAGGGCCTTTCTAAAGGCCCCCATACCCTTCTAATGCTCTTCAGGACATTTCTAAAGGCCCCCAGACCCTTGTAATGCCACTCAGGGCCTTTCTAAAGGCCGCAAGACCCTTATAATCCCCCTGAGGGTATTTAAAAAGGCCCCCAGACCCTTCTGGACCCCCTCAGGACGCTTCTAATAGCCCCCAGACCCTTCTAGAGCCCCTCAGGGCCTTTCTAAAGGCCTCCACACCCTTATAATGACCCTCAAGACCCATGTAAAGGCCCCTAGACCCTTCTAGATTGCCTCAGGACCCATCTAAAAGCCCCCAGACCCTTCTAATGCCTTTCAGGGCCTTTCTAAAGGCCTCCACACCCTTCTAATGAACCTCAAGACCCATGTAAAGGCCCCTAGACCCTTCTAGATTGCCTCAGGACCCATCTAAAAGCGCCCAGACCCTTCTAATGCCTTTCAGGACCCTTATGAAGGTCACAAGACCCTTCTAATGCCCCTCAGGACCTTTCTAAAGGCCCTCAGACCTTTCTATTGCCCCTCTAGGCATTTATAAAGGTTCCCAGACCCTTTTAGAGTCCGTCAGGACCCTTATAAAGGCCCCCAGACCATTCTAGAGCCCCTCAGGACACTTCTAAAGGCCCGCAGACCATTCAAATGCCCGTCAGGGCCTTTCTAAAGGTCCCCAGACAATTCTACTGCCCCTGAGGAGCATTCTAAAGGCCCCCAGACCCTTCTAATGCCCCACAGGGCCTTTCTAAAGGTCCCCAGACTCTTCTAATGACCCTCAAGACCCATGTAAAGGCCCCCAGACGCTTCTAGATTGCCTCAGGACCCATCTAAAAGCCCCCAGACACTTCTAATGCCTTTCAGGGCCTTTCTAAAGGCCAAAACACCCTTCTAATGACCCTCAAGACCCATGTAAAGGCCCCTAGACCCTTCTAGATTGCCTCAGGACCCATGTAAAAGCCCCCAGACCCTTCTAATGCCTTTCAGGTCCCTTATGAAAGACACAAGACCCTTCTAATGCCCCTCAGGACCTTTCTAAAGGCCCTCAGACCCTTCTAATGCACCTCACGGCATTTATAAAGGTTCCCAGACCCTTCTAGAGCCCGTCAGGACCCTTATAAAGGCCCCCAGACCATTCTAGAGCCCCTCAGGACACTTCTAAAGGCCCGCAGACCATTCTAATGCCCGTCAGGGCCTTTCTAAAGGTCCCCAGACCCTTCTACTGCCCACAGGAGCATTCTAAAGGCCCCCAGACCCTTCTAATGCCCCACAGGGCCTTTCTAAAGGTCCCCAGACCCTTCTAGAGCCCCTGAAGACCCTTCTAAAGGCCCCCATACCCTTATAGAGCCCCTCAGGACCCTTCTAAAGTCCCCCAGACCCTGCTAATTCCCCTCAGGGCTTTTATAAGGGCCACAAGACCCTTCTAATGCCCCTCAGGACCCTTATAAAGGCACCCAGACCATTCTAGAGCCTCTCAGGACAGTTTAAAATGCCTCCAGACCCTTCTAGACCCCCTCAGGACCATTCTAAAGGCCCCCAGACCCTTCTAATGCCCCTCAGGACCCTTCTAAAGGCCCCCAGACTTTTCTAATGCCCCTCAGGGCCTTTCTAAAGTACCCCAGACACTTCTAGAACCTCTCAGGGCCTTTCTATATGACCCCAGACCCTTGTAATGCCCCTCAGGGCCTTTCTAAAGGCCCCCATACCCTTCTAATGCCCCTCAGGACATTTCTAAAGGCCCCCAGACCCTTCTAGAGCCCCTCAGGACATTTCTAAAGGCACCCAGACCCTTCTAATGCCACTCAGGGCCTTTAAAAACGCCCCCAGACCCTTCTGGACCCCCTCAGGACGCTTCTAATAGCCCCCAGACCCTTCTAGAGCCCCTCAGGGCCTTTCTAAAGGCCTCCATACCCTTCTAATGACCCTCAAGACCCATGTAAAGGCCCCCAGACCCTTCTAGATTGCCTCAGGACCCATCTAAAAGCCCCCAGACCCTTCTAATGCCCCACAGGGTCTTTCTAAAGGCCTCCACACCCTTCTAATGACCCTCAAGACCCATGTAAAGGCCCCCAGACCATTCTAGATTGCCTCAGGACCCATCTAAAAGCCCCCAGACCCTTCTAATGCCTTTCAGGACCCTTATGAAAGACACAAGACCCTTCTAATGCCCCTCAGGACCTTTCTAAAGGCCCTCAGACCCTTCTAATGCCCCTCAGGGCATTTATAAAGGTTCCCAGACCCTTCTAGAGTCCGTCAGGACCCTTATAAAGGCCCCCAGACCATTCTAGAGCCCCTCAGGACACTTCTAAAGGCCCGCAGACCATTCTAATGCCCGTCAGGGCCTTTATAAAGGTCCCCAGACCCTTCTACTGCCCCTCAGGAGCATTCTAAAGGCCCCCAGACCCTTCTAATGCCCCACAGGGCCTTTCTAAAGGTCCCCTGACCCTTCTACTGCCCCTCAGGAGCATTCTAAAGGCCCCCAGACCCTTCTAATGCCCCTCAGGGCCTTTCTAAAGGTCCCCAGACCCTTCTAGAGCCCCTGAAGACCCTTCTAAAGGCCCCCAGACCCTTATAGAGCCCCTCAGGACCCTTCTTAAGTCCCCCAGACCCTGCTAATTCCCCTCAGGGCTTTTATAAGGGCACCGAGACCCTTCTAATGCCCCTCAGGACCCCTATAAAGGCACCCAGACCCTTCTAGAGCCTCTCAGGACAGTTTTAAATGCCTCCAGGACAGTTTTAAATGCCTCCAGACCCTTCTAGATCCCCTCAGGACCATTCTAAAGGCCCCCAGACCCTTCTAATGCCTCTCAGGACCCTTCTAAAGGCCCCGAGACCCTTCTAATGCCCCTCAGGGCCTTTCTAAAGTACCCCAGACACTTCTAGACCCCCTCAGGGCCTTTCTATATGACCCCAGACCCTTGTAATGCCCCTCAGGGCCTTTCTAAAGGCCCCCATACCCTTCTAATGACCTTCAGGACATTTCTAAAGGCCCCCAGACCCTTCTAGAGCCCCTCAGGACATTTCTAAAGGCACCCAGACCCTTGTAATGCCACTCAGGGCCTTTCTAAAGGCCGCAAGACCCTTATAATCCCCCTGAGGGTATTTAAAAAGGCCCCCAGACCCTTCTGGACCCCCTCAGGACGCTTCTAATAGCCCCCAGACCCTTCTAGAGCCCCTCAGGGCCTTTCTAAAGGCCTCCACACCCTTCTAATGACCCTCAAGACCCATGTAAAGGCCCCCAGACCCTTCTAGATTGCCTCAGGACCCATCTAAAAGCCCCCAGACCCTTCTAATGCCTTTCAGGGCCTTTCTAAAGGCCTCCACACCCTTTTAATGACCCTCAAGACCCATGTAAAGGCCCCTAGACCCTTCTAGATTGCCTCAGGACCCATCTAAAAGCCCCCAGACCCTTCTAATGCCCCACAGGGCCTTTCTAAAGGTCCCCAGACCCTTCTAATGACCCTCAAGACCCATGTAAAGGCCCCCAGACCCTTCTAGATTGCCTCAGGACCCATCTAAAAGCCCCCAGACCCTTCTAATGCCTTTCAGGGCCTTTCTAAAGGCCAAAACACCCTTCTAATGACCCTCAAGACCCATGTAAAGGCCCCTAGACCCTTCTAGATTGCCTCAGGACCCATGTAAAAGCCCCCAGACCCTTCTAATGCCTTTCAGGACCCTTATGAAAGACACAAGACCCTTCTAATGCCCCTCAGGACCTTTCTAAAGGCCCTCAGACCCTTCTAATGCCCCTCAGGGCATTTATAAAGGTTCCCAGACCCTTCTAGAGTCCGTCAGGACCCTTATAAAGGCCCCCAGACCATTCTAGAGCCCCTCAGGACACTTCTAAAGGCCCGCAGACCATTCTAATGCCCGTCAGGGCCTTTATAAAGGTCCCCAGACCCTTCTACTGCCCCTCAGGAGCATTCTAAAGGCCCCCAGACCCTTCTAATGCCCCACAGGGCCTTTCTAAAGGTCCCCTGACCCTTCTACTGCCCCTCAGGAGCATTCTAAAGGCCCCCAGACCCTTCTAATGCCCCTCAGGGCCTTTCTAAAGGTCCCCAGACCCTTCTAGAGCCCCTGAAGACCCTTCTAAAGGCCCCCAGACCCTTATAGAGCCCCTCAGGACCCTTCTTAAGTCTCCCAGACCCTGCTAATTCCCCTCAGGGCTTTTATAAGGGCACCGAGACCCTTCTAATGCCCCTCAGGACCCCTATAAAGGCACCCAGACCCTTCTAGAGCCTCTCAGGACAGTTTTAAATGCCTCCAGGACAGTTTTAAATGCCTCCAGACCCTTCTAGATCCCCTCAGGACCATTCTAAAGGCCCCCAGACCCTTCTAATGCCTCTCAGGACCCTTCTAAAGGCCCCGAGACCCTTCTAATGCCCCTCAGGGCCTTTCTAAAGTACCCCAGACACTTCTAGACCCCCTCAGGGCCTTTCTATATGACCCCAGACCCTTGTAATGCCCCTCAGGGCCTTTCTAAAGGCCCCCATACCCTTCTAATGACCTTCAGGACATTTCTAAAGGCCCCCAGACCCTTCTAGAGCCCCTCAGGACATTTCTAAAGGCACCCAGACCCTTGTAATGCCACTCAGGGCCTTTCTAAAGGCCGCAAGACCCTTATAATCCCCCTGAGGGTATTTAAAAAGGCCCCCAGACCCTTCTGGACCCCCTCAGGACGCTTCTAATAGCCCCCAGACCCTTCTAGAGCCCCTCAGGGCCTTTCTAAAGGCCTCCACACCCTTCTAATGACCCTCAAGACCCATGTAAAGGCCCCCAGACCCTTCTAATGCCTTTCAGGGCCTTTCTAAAGGCCTCCACACCCTTTTAATGACCCTCAAGACCCATGTAAAGGCCCCTAGACCCTTCTAGATTGCCTCAGGACCCATCTAAAAGCCCCCAGACCCTTCTAATGCCCCACAGGGCCTTTCTAAAGGTCCCCAGACCCTTCTAATGACCCTCAAGACCCATGTAAAGGCCCCCAGACCCTTCTAGATTGCCTCAGGACCCATCTAAAAGCCCCCAGACCCTTCTAATGCCTTTCAGGGCCTTTCTAAAGGCCAAAACACCCTTCTAATGACCCTCAAGACCCATGTAAAGGCCCCTAGACCCTTCTAGATTGCCTCAGGACCCATCTAAAAGCCCCCAGACCCTTCTAATGCCTTTCAGGACCCTTATGAAAGACACAAGACCCTTCTAATGCCCCTCAGGACCTTTCTAAAGGCCCTCAGACCCTTCTAATGCACCTCAGGGCATTTATAAAGGTTCCCAGACCCTTCTAGAGCCCGTCAGGACCCTTATAAAGGCCCCCAGACCATTCTAGAGCCCCTCAGGACACTTCTAAAGGCCCGTAGACCATTCTAATGCCCGTCAGGGCCTTTCTAAAGGTCCCCAGACCCTTCTACTGCCCCTCAGGAGCATTCTAAAGGCCCCCAGACCCTTCTAATGCCCCACAGGGCCTTTCTAAAGGTTCCCTGACCCTTCTACTGCCCCTCAGGAGCATTCTAAAGGCCCCCAGACCCTTCTAATGCCCCTCAGGGCCTTTCTAAAGGTCCCCAGACCCTTCTAGAGCCCCTGAAGACCCTTCTAAAGGCCCCCAGACCCTTATAGAGCCCCTCAGGACCCTTCTTAAGTCCCCCAGACCCTGCTAATTCCCCTCAGGTCTTTTATAAGGGCACCGAGACCCTTCTAATGCCCCTCAGGACCCCTATAAAGGCACCCAGACCATTCTAGAGCCTCTCAGGACAGTTTTAAATGCCTCCAGGACAGTTTTAAATGCCTCCAGACCCTTCTAGATCCCCTCAGGACCATTCTAAAGGCCCCCAGACCCTTCTAATGCCCCTCAGGACCCTTCTAAAGGCCCCCAGACCCTTCTAATGCCCCTCAGGGCCTTTCTAAAGTACCCCAGACACTTCTAGACCCCCTCAGGGCCTTTCTATATGACCCCAGACCCTTGTAATGCCCCTCAGGGCCTTTCTATAGGCCCCCATACCCTTCTAATGACCTTCAGGACATTTCTAAAGGCCCCCAGACCCTTCTAGAGCTCCTCAGGACATTTCTAAAGGCACCCAGACCCTTGTAATGCCACTCAGGGCCTTTCTAAAGGCCGCAAGACCCTTATAATCCCCCTGAGGGTATTTAAAAAGGCCCCCAGACCCTTCTGGACCCCCTCAGGACGCTTCTAATAGCCCCCAGACCCTTCTAGAGCCCCTCAGGGCCTTTCTAAAGGCCTCCACACCCTTCTAATGACCCTCAAGACCCATGTAAAGGCCCCCAGACCCTTCTAGATTGCCTCAGGACCCATCTAAAAGCCCCCAGACCCTTCTAATGCCTTTCAGGGCCTTTCTAAAGGCCTCCACACCCTTTTAATGACCCTCAAGACCCATGTAAAGGCCCCTAGACCCTTCTAGATTGCCTCAGGACCCATCTAAAAGCCCCCAGACCCTTCTAATGCCTTTCAGGGCCTTTCTAAAGGCCAAAACACCCTTATAATGACCCTCAAGACCCATGTAAAGGCCCCTAGACCCTTCTAGATTGCCTCAGGACCCATCTAAAAGCGCCCAGACCCTTCTAATGCCTTTCAGGACCCTTATGAAGGCCACAAGACCCTTCTAATGCCCCTCAGGACCTTTCTAAAGGCCCTCAGACCTTTCTATTGCCCCTCTAGGCATTTATAAAGGTTCCCAGATCCTTCTAGAGTCCGTCAGGACCCTTATAAAGGCCCCCAGACCATTCTAGAGCCCCTCAGGACTCTTCTAAAGACCCGCAGACCATTCTAATGCCCGTCAGGTCCTTTCTAAAGGTCCCCAGACAATTCTACTGACCCTGAGGAGCATTCTAAAGGCCCCCAGACCCTTCTAATGCCCCACAGGGCCTTTCTAAAGGTCCCCAGACCCTTCTAATGACCCTCAAGACCCATGTAAAGGCCCCCAGACCCTTCTAGATTGCCTCAGGACCCATCTAAAAGCCCCCAGACCCTTCTAATGCCTTTCAGGGCCTTTCTAAAGGCCAAAACACCCTTCTAATGACCCTCAAGACCCATGTAAAGGCCCCTAGACCCTTCTAGATTGACTCAGGACCCATGTAAAAGCCCCCAGACCCTTCTAATGCCTTTCAGGACCCTTATGAAAGACACAAGACCCTTCTAATGCCCCTCAGGACCTTTCTAAAGGCCCTCAGACCCTTCTAATGCACCTCAGGGCATTTATAAAGGTTCCCAGACCCTTCTAGAGCCCGTCAGGTCCATTATAAAGGCCCCCAGACCATTCTAGAGCCCCTCAGGACACTTCTAAAGGCCCGCAGACCATTCTAATGCCCGTCAGGGCCTTTATAAAGGTCCCCAGACCCTTCTACTGCCCACAGGAGCATTCTAAAGGCCCCCAGACCCTTCTAATGCCCCTCAGGGCCTTTCTAAAGGTCCCCAGACCCTTCTAGAGCCCCTGAAGACCCTTCTAAAGGCCCCCAAACCCTTATAGAGCCCCTCAGGACCCTTCTAAAGTCCCCCAGACCCTGCTAATTCCCCTCAGGGCTTTTATAAGGGCCACAAGACCCTTCTAATGCCCCTCAGGACCCTTATAAAGGCACCCAGACCATTCTAGAGCCTCTCAGGACAGTTTAAAATGCCTCCAGACCCTTCTAGACCCCCTCAGGACCATTCTAAAGGCCCCCAGACCCTTCTAATGCCCCTCAGGACCCTTCTAAAGGCCCCCAGACTCTTCTAATGCCCCTCAGGGCCTTTCTAAAGTACCCCAGACACTTCTAGAACCTCTCAGGGCCTTTCTATATGACCCCAGACCCTTGTAATGCCCCTCAGGGCCATTCTAAAGGCCCCCATACCCTTCTAATGCCCCTCAGGACATTTCTAAAGGCCCCCAGACCCTTCTAGAGCCCCTCAGGACATTTCTAAAGGCACCCAGACCCTTCTAATGCCACTCAGGGCCTTTCTAAAGGCCGCGAGACCCTTATAATCCCCCTGAGGGCCTTTAAAAACGCCCCCAGACCCTTCTGGACCCCCTAAGGACGCTTCTAATAGCCCCCAGACCCTTCTAGAGCCCCTCAGGGCCTTTCTAAAGGCCTCCACACCCTTCTAATGACCCTCAAGACCCATGTAAAGGCCCCCAGACCCTTCTAGATTGCCTCAGGACCCATCTAAAAGCCCCCAGACCCTTCTAATGCCTTTCAGGACTATTATGAAGGCCACAAGACCCTTCTAATGCCCCTCAGGACCTTTCTAAAGGCCCTCAGACCCTTATAATGCACCTCAGGGCATTTATAAAGGTTCCCAGACCCTTCTAGAGTCCGTCAGGACCCTTATAAAGGCCCCCAGACCATTCTAGAGCCCCTCAGGACACTTCTAAAGGCCCACAGACCATTCTAATGCCCGTCAGGGCCTTTATAAAGGTCCCCAGACCCTTCTACTGCCCCTCAGGAGCATTCTAAAGGCGCCCAGACCCTTCTAATGCCCCTCAGGGCCTTTCTAAAGGTCCCCAGACCCTTCTAGAGCCCCTGAAGACCCTTCTAAAGGCCCCCAGACCCTTATAGAGCCCCTCAGGACCCTTCTTAAGTCCCCCAGACCCTGCTAATTCCCCTCAGGGCTTTTATAAGGGCACCGAGACCCTTCTAATGCCCCTCAGGACCCCTATAAAGGCACCCAGACCCTTCTAGAGCCTCTCAGGTCAGTTTTAAATGCCTCCAGGACAGTTTTAAATGCCTCCAGACCCTTCTAGATCCCCTCAGGACCATTCTAAAGGCCCCCAGACCCTTCTAATGCCCCTCAGGGCCTTTCTAAAGTACCCCAGACACTTCTAGACCCCCTCAGGGCCTTTCTATATGACCCCAGACCCTTGTAATGCCCCTCAGGGCCTTTCTAAAGGCCCCCATACCCTTCTAATGCCCTTCAGGACATTTCTAAAGGCCCCCAGACCCTTCTAGAGCCCCTCAGGACATTTCTAAAGGCACCCAGACCCTTGTAATGCCACTCAGGGCCTTTCTAAAGGCCGCAAGACCCTTATAATCCCCCTGAGGGTATTTAAAAAGGCCCCCAGACCCTTCTGGACCTCCTCAGGACGCTTCTAATAGCCCCCAGACCCTTCTAGAGCCCCTCAGGGCCTTTCTAAAGGCCTCCACACCCTTCTAATGACCCTCAAGACCCATGTAAAGGCCCCCAGACCCTTCTAGATTGCCTCAGGACCCATCTAAAAGCCCCCAGACCCTTCTAATGCCTTTCAGGGCCTTTCTAAAGGCCTCCACACCCTTTTAATGACCCTCAAGACCCATGTAAAGGACCCTAGACCCTTCTAGATTGCCTCAGGACCCATCTAAAAGCCCCCAGACCCTTCTAATGCCTTTCAGGGCCTTTCTAAAGGCCTCCACACCCTTCTAATGACCCTCAAGACCCATGTAAAGGCCCCTAGACCCTTCTAGATTGCCTCAGGACCCATCTAAAAGCCCCCAGACCCTTCTAATGCCTTTCAGGACCCTTATCAAGGACACAAGACCCTTCGAATGCCCCTCAGGACCTTTCTAAAGGCCCTCAGACCTTTCTATTGCCCCTCTAGGCATTTATAAAGGTTCCCAGATCCTTCTAGAGTCCGTCAGGACCCTTATAAAGGCCCCCAGACCATTCTAGAGCCCCTCAGGTCACTACTAAAGACCCGCAGACCATTCTAATGCCCGTCAGGTCCTTTCTAAAGGTCCCCAGACAATTCTACTGCCCCTGAGGAGCATTCTAAAGGCCCCCAGACCCTTCTAATGCCCCACAGGGCCTTTCTAAAGGTCCCCAGACCCTTCTAATGACCCTCAAGACCCATGTAAAGGCCCCCAGACCCTTCTAGATTGCCTCAGGACCCATCTAAAAGCCCCCAGACCCTTCTAATGCCTTTCAGGGCCTTTCTAAAGGCCTCCACACCCTTCTAATGAACCTCAAGACCCATGTAAAGGCCCCTAGACCCTTCTAGATTGCCTCAGGACCCATGTAAAATCCCCCAGACCCTTCTAATGCCTTTCAGGAACCTTATGAAAGACACAAGACCCTTCTAATGCCCCTCAGGACCTTTCTAAAGGCCCTCAGACCCTTCTAATGCACCTCAGGGCATTTAGAAAGGTTCCCAGACCCTTCTAGAGCCCGTCAGGACCCTTATAAAGGCCCCCAGACCATTCTAGAGCCCCTCAGGACACTTCTAAAGGCCCGCAGACCATTCTAATGCCCGTCAGGGCCTTTCTAAAGGTCCCCAGACCCTTCTACTGCCCACAGGAGCATTCTAAAGGCCCCCAGACCCTTCTAATGCCCCACAGGGCCTTTCTAAAGGTCCCCAGACCCTTCTAGAGCCCCTGAAGACCCTTCTAAAGGCCCCCAGACCCTTATAGAGCCCCTCAGGACCCTTCTAAAGTCCCCCAGACCCTGCTAATTCCCCTCAGGGCTTTTATAAGGGCCACAAGACCCTTCTAATGCCCCTCAGGACCCTTATAAAGGCACCCAGACCATTCTAGAGCCTCTCAGGACAGTTTAAAATGACTCCAGACCCTTCTAGACCCCCTCAGGACCATTCTAAAGGCCCCCAGACCCTTCTAATGCCCCTCAGGACCCTTCTAAAGGCACCCAGACTCTTCTAATGCACCTCAGGGCCTTTCTAATGTACCCCAGACACTTCTAGAACCTCTCAGGGCCTTTCTATATGACCCCAGACCCTTGTAATGCCCCTCAGGGCCTTTCTAAAGGCCCCCATACCCTTCTAATGCCCCTCAGGACATTTCTAAAGGCCCCCAGACCCTTCTAGAGCCCCTCAGGACATTTCTAAAGGCATCCAGACCCTTCTAATGCCACTCAGGGCCTTTCTAAAGGCCGCGAGACCCTTATAATCCCCCTGAGGGCCTTTAAAAAGGCCCCCAGACCCTTCTGGACCCCCTCAGGACGCTTCTAATAGCCCCCAGACCCTTCTAGAGCCCCTCAGGGCCTTTCTAAAGGCCTCCACACCCTTCTAATGACCCTCAAGACCCATGTAAAGGCCCCTAGACCCTTCTAGATTGCCTCAGGACCTATCTAAAAGCCCCCAGACCCTTCTAATGCCCCACAGGGTCTTTCTAAAGGCCTCCACACCCTTCTAATGACCCTCAAGACCCATGTAAAGGCCCCTAGACCATTCTAGATTGCCTCAGGACCCATCTAAAAGCCCCCAGACCCTTCTAATGCCTTTCAGGACCCTTATGAAAGACACAAGACCCTTCTAATGCCCCTCAGGACCTTTCTAAAGGCCCTCAGACCCTTATAATGCCCCTCAGGGCATTTATAAAGGTTCCCAGACCCTTCTAGAGTCCGTCAGGACCCTTATAAAGGCGCCCAGACCATTCTAGAGCCCCTCAGGACACTTCTAAAGGCCCGCAGACCATTCTAATGCCCGTCAGGGCCTTTATAAAGGTCCCCAGACCCTTCTACTGCCCCTCAGGAGCATTCTAAAGGCCCCCAGACCCTTCTAATGCCCAACAGGGCCTTTCTAAAGGTCCCCTGACCCTTCTACTGCCCCTCAGGAGCATTCTAAAGGCCCCCAGACCCTTCTAATGCCCCTCAGGGCCTTTCTAAAGGTCCCCAGACCCTTCTAGAGCCCCTGAAGACCCTTCTAAAGGCCCCCAGACCCTTATAGAGCCCCTCAGGACCCTTCTTAAGTCCCCCAGACCCTGCTAATTCCCCTCAGGGCTTTTATAAGGGCACCCAGACCCTTCTAATGCCCCTCAGGACCCCTATAAAGGCACCCAGACCCTTGTAGAGCCTCTCAGGACAGTTTTAAATGCCTCCAGACCCTTCTAGATCCCCTCAGGACCATTCTAAAGGCCCCTAGACCCTTCTAATGCCCCTCAGGACCCTTCTAAAGGCTACCAGACCCTTCTAATGCCCCTCAGGGCCTTTGAAAAGTACCCCAGACACTTCTAGACCCCCTCAGGGCCTTTCTATATGACCCCAGACCCTTCTAATGCCCCTCAGGGCCTTTCTAAAGGCCCCCATACCCTTCTATTGCCCTTCAGGACATTTCTAAAGGCCCCCAGACCCTTCTAGAGCCCCTCAGGGCCTTTCTAAAGGCCTCCACACCCTTCTAATGACCCTCAAGACCCATGTAAAGGCCCCCAGACCCTTCTAGATTGCCTCAGGACCCATCTAAAAGCCCCCAGACCCTTCTAATGCCTTTCAGGGCCTTTCTAAAGGCCAAATCACCCTTCTAATGACCCTCAAGACCCATGTAAAGGCCCCTAGACCCTTCTAGATTGCCTCAGGACCCATCTAAAAGCGCCCAGACCCTTCTAATGCCTTTCAGGACCCTTATGAAGGCCACAAGACCCTTCTAATGCCCCTCAGGACCTTTCTAAAGTCCCTCAGACCTTTCTATTGCCCCTCTAGGCATTTATAAAGGTTCCCAGACCCTTCTAGAGTCCGTCAGGACCCTTATAAAGGCCCCCACACCATTCTAGAGCCCCTCAGGACACTTCTAAAGGCCCGCAGACCATTCTAATGCCCGTCAGGGCCTTTCTAAAGGTCCCCAGACAATTCTACTGCCCCTGAGAAGCATTCTAAAGGCCCCCAGACCCTTCTAATGCCCTACAGGGCCTCTCTAAAGGCCCCCAGACCCTTCTAGAGCCCCTGAAGACCCTTCTAAAGGCCCCCAGACCCTTATAGACCCCCTCAGGACCCTTCTAAAGTCCCCCAGACCCTGCTAATTCCCCTCAGGGCTTTTATAAGGGCCACAAGACCCTTCTAATGCCCCTCAGGACCCATATAAAGGCACCCAGACCATTCTAGAGCCTCTCAGGACAGTTTAAAATGACTCCAGACCCTTCTAGACCCCCTCAGGACCATTCTAAAGGCCCCCAGACCATTCTAATGCCCCTCAGGACCCTTCTAAAGGCCCCCAGACCCTTCTAATGCCCCTCAGGGCCTTTCTAAAGTACCCCAGACACTTCTAGAACCTCTCAGGGCCTTTCTATATGACCCCAGACCCTTGTAATGCCCCTCAGGGCCTTTCTAAAGGCCCCCATACCCTTCTAATGCCCCTCAGGACATTTCTAAAGGCCCCCAGACTCTTCTAGAGCCCCTCAGGACATTTCGAAAGGCACCCAGACCCTTCTAATGCCACTCAGGGCCTTTCTAAAGGCCGCGAGACCCTTATAATCCCCCTGAGGGCCTTTAAAAAGGCCCCCAGACCCTTCTGGACCCCCTCAGGGCGCTTCTAATAGCCCCCAGACCCATCTAGAGCCCCTCAGGGCCTTTCTAAAGGCCTCCACACCCTTCTAATGACCCTCAAGACCCATGTAAAGGCCCCCAGACCCTTCTAGATTGCCTCAGGACCCATCTAAAAGCCCCCAGACCCTTCTAATGCCTTTCAGGGCCTTTCTAAAGGCCAAAACACCCTTCTAATGACCCTCAAGACCCATGTAAAGGCCCCTAGACCCTTCTAGATTGCCTCAGGACCCATGTAAAAGCCCCCAGACCCTTCTAATGCCTTTCAGGACCCTTATGAAAGACACAAGACCATTCTAATGCCCCTCAGGACCTTTCTAAAGGCCCTCAGACCCTTCTAATGCACCTCAGGGCATTTATAAAGGTTCCCAGACCCTTCTAGAGCCCGTCAGGACCCTTATAAAGGCCCCCAGACCATTCTAGAGCCCCTCAGGACACTTCTAAAGGCCCGTAGACCATTCTAATGCCCGTCAGGGCCTTTCTAAAGGTCCCCAGACCCTTCTACTGCCCACAGGAGCATTCTAAAGGCCCCCAGACCCTTCTAATGCCCCACAGGGCCTTTCTAAAGGTCCCCAGACCATTCTAGAGCCCCTGAAGACCCTTCTAAAGGCCCCCAGACCCTTATAGAGCCCCTCAGGACCCTTCTAAAGTCCCCCAGACCCTGCTAATTCCCCTCAGGGCTTTTATAAGGGCCACAAGACCCTTCTAATGCCCCTCAGGACCCTTATAAAGGCACCCAGACCATTCTAGAGCCTCTCAGGACAGTTTAAAATGCCTCCAGACCCTTCTAGACCCACTCAGGACCATTCTAAAGGCCCCCAGACCCTTCTAATGCCCCTCAGGACCCTTCTAAAGGCACCCAGACTTTTCTAATGCACCTCAGGGCCTTTCTAAAGTACCCCAGACACTTCTAGAACCTCTCAGGGCCTTTCTATATGACCCCAGACCCTTGTAATGCCCATCAGGGCCTTTCTAAAGGCCCCCATACCCTTCTAATGCCCCTCAGGACATTTTTTAAGGCCCCCAGACCCTTCTAGAGCCCCTCAGGACATTTCTAAAGGCACCCAGACCCTTCTAATGCCACTCAGGGCCTTTCTAAAGGCCGCGAGACCCTTATAATCCCCCTGAGGGCCTTTAAAAAGGCCCCCAGACCCTTCTGGACCCCCTCAGGACGCTTCTAATAGCCCCCAGACCCTTCTAGAGCCCCTCAGGGCCTTTCTAAAGGCCTCCACACCCTTCTAATGACCCTCAAGACCCATGTAAAGGCCCCCAGACCCTTCTAGATTGCCTCAGGACCCATCTAAAAGCCCCCAGACCCTTCTAATGCCCCACAGGGTCTTTCTAAAGGCCTCCACACCCTTCTAATGACCCTCAAGACCCATGTAAAGGCCCCTAGACCATTCTAGATTGCCTCAGGACCCATCTAAAAGCACCCAGACCCTTCTAATGCCTTTCAGGACCCTTATGAAGGCCACAAGACCCTTGTAATGCCCCTCAGGACCTTTCTAAAGGCCCTCAGACCCTTCTAATGCCCCTCAGGGCATTTATAAAGGTTCCCAGACCCTTCTAGAGTCCGTCAGGACCCTTATAAAGGCCCCCAGACCATTCTAGAGCCCCTCAGGACAATTCTAAAGGCCCGCAGACCATTCTAATGCCCGTCAGGGCCTTTATAAATGTCCCCAGACCCTTCTACTGCCCCTCAGGAGCATTCTAAAGGCCCCCAGACCCTTCTAATGCCCCACAGGGCCTTTCTAAAGGTCCCCTGAACCTTCTACTGCCCCTCAGGAGCATTCTAAAGGCCCCCAGACCCTTCTAATGCCCCTCAGGGCCTTTCTAAAGGTCCCCAGACCCTTCTAGAGCCCCTGAAGACCCTTCTAAAGGCCCCCAGACCCTTATAGAGCCCCTCAGGACACTTCTTAAGTCCCCCAGACCCTGCTAATTCCCCTCAGGGCTTTTATAAGGGCACCGAGACCCTTCTAATGCCCCTCATGACCCCTATAAAGGCACCCAGACCCTTGTAGAGCCTCTCAGGACAGTTTTAAATGCCTCCAGACCCTTCTAATGCCCCTCAGGACCCTTCTAAAGGCTACCAGACCCTTCTAATGCCCCTCAGGGCCTTTCTATATGACCCCAGACCCTTGTAATGCCCCTCAGGGCCTTTCTAAAGGCCCTCATACCCTTCTATTGCCCTTCAGGACATTTCTAAAGGCCCCCAGACCCTTCTAGAGCCCCTCAGGGCCTTTCTAAAGGCCTCCACACCCTTCTAATGACCCTCAAGACCCATGTAAAGGCCCCCAGACCCTTCTAGATTGCCTCAGGACCCATCTAAAAGCCCCCAGACCCTTCTAATGCCTTTCAGGGCCTTTCTAAAGGCCTCCACACCCTTCTAATGACCCTCAAGACCCATGTAAAGGCCCCTAGACCCTTCTAGATTGCCTCAGGACCCATCTAAAAGCGCCCAGACCCTTCTAATGCCTTTCAGGACCCTTATGAAGGCCACAAGACCCTTCTAATGCCCCTCAGGACCTTTCTAAAGGCCCTCAGACCTTTCTATTGCCCCTCTAGGCATTTATAAAGGTTCCCAGACCCTTCTAGAGTCTGTCAGGACCATTATAAAGGCCCCCAGACCATTCTAGAGCCCCTCAGGACACTTCTAAAGGCCCGCAGACCATTCTAATGCCCGTCAGGGCCTTTCTAAAGGTCCCCAGACAATTCTACTGCCCCTGAGAAGCATTCTAAAGGCCCCCAGACCCTTCTAATGCCCCACAGGGCCTCTCTAAAGGCCCCCAGACCCTTCTAGAGCCTCTGAAGACCCTTCTAAAGGCCCCCAGACCCTTATAGAGCCCCTCAGGACCCTTCTAAAGTCCCCCAGACCCTGCTAATTCCCCTCAGGGCTTTTATAAGGGCCACAAGACCCTTCTAATGCCCCTCAGGACCCTTATAAAGGCACCCAGACCATTCTAGAGCCTCTCAGGACAGTTTAAAATGACTCCAGACCCTTCTAGACCCCCTCAGGACCATTCTAAAGGCCCCCAGACCCTTCTAATGCCCCTCAGGACCCTTCTAAAGGCCCCCAGACCCTTCTAATGCCCCTCAGGGCCTTTCTAAAGTACCCCAGACACTTCTAGAACCTCTCAGGGCCTTTCTATATGACCCCAGACCCTTATAATCCCCCTGAGGGCCTTTCTAAAGGCCCCCATACCCTTCTAATGCCCCTCAGGACATTTCTAAAGGCCCCCAGACTCTTCTAGAGCCCCTCAGGACATTTCGAAAGGCACCCAGACCCTTCTAATGCCACTCAGGGCCTTTCTAAAGGCCGCGAGACCCTTATAATCCCCCTCAGGGCCTTTAAAAAGGCCCCCAGACCCTTCTGGACCCCCTCAGGGCGCTTCTAATAGCCCCCAGACCCTTCTAGAGCCCCTCAGGGCCTTTCTAAAGGCCTCCACACCCTTCTAATGAACCTCAAGACCCATGTAAAGGCCCCCAGACCCTTCTAGATTGCCACAGGACCCATCTAAAAGCCCCCAGACCCTTCTAATGCCTTTCAGGGCCTTTCTAAAGGCCAAAACACCCTTCTAATGACCCTCAAGACCCATGTAAAGGCCCCTAGACCCTTCTAGATTGCCTCAGGACCCATGTAAAAGCCCCCAGACCCTTCTAATGCCCCACAGGGCCTTTCTAAAGGCCCCCAGACCCTTCTAGAGCCCCTCAAAACATTTCTAAAGGCACCCAGACCCTTATAATGCCACTCAGGGCATTTCTAAAGGTCCGAGACCCTTATAATCCCCCTGAGGGCCTTTAAAAAGGCCCCCAGACCCTTCTTGACCCCCTCAGGACACTTCTAATAGCCCCCAGACCCTTCTAGAGCCCCTCAGGGTCTTTCTAAAGGCCTCCACACCCTTCTAATGACCCTCAAGACCCATGTAAAGGCCCCCAGACCCTTCTAGATAGCCTCAGGACCCATCTAAAAGCCCCCAGACCCTTCTAATGCCTTTCAGGACCCTTATGAAGGACACAAGACCCTTCTAATGCCCCTCAGGACCTTTCTAAAGGCCCTCAGACCCTTCTAACGCCCGTCAGGGCATCTATAAAGGTTCCCAGACCCTTCTAGAGCCCGTCAGGACCCTTATAAAGGCCCCCAGACCATTCTAGATTCCCTCAGGACACTTCTAAAAGCCCGCAGACGAGTCTAATGCCCGTCAGGGCCTTTCTAAAGGTCCCCAGACCATTCTACTGCCACTCAGGAGCATTCTAAAGGCCCCCAGACCCTTCTAATGCCCCACAGGGCCTTTCTAAAGATCCCCAGACCCTTCTAGAGCCCCTCAGGACATTTCTAAAGGCACCCAGACCCTTGTAATGCCACTCAGGGCCTCTCTAAATGCCGCGAGACCCTTATAATCCCCCTGAGGGCCTTTAAAAAGGCCCCCAGACCCTTCTTGACCCCTCGGGACGCTTCTAATAGCCCCCAGACCCTTCTAGAGCCCCTCAGGGCATTTCTAAAGGCCTCCACACCCTTCTAATGACCCTCAAGACCCATGTAAAGGCCCCCAGACCCTTCTAGGTTGCCTCAGGACCCATCTAAAAGCCCCCAGACCCTTCTAATGCCTTTCAGGGCCTTTCTAAAGGCCTCCACACCCTTCTAATGACCTTCAAGACCCATGTAAAGGCCTCTAGACCCTTCTAGATTGCCTCAGGACCCATCTAAAAGACCCCAGACCCTTCTAATGCCTTTCAGGACCCTTATGAAGGCCACAAGACCCTTCTAATGCCCCTCAGGGCCTTTCGAAAGTACCCCAGACACTCCTAGAACCTCTCAGGGCCTTTCTATATTACCCCAGACCCTTCTAATGCCCCTCAGGGCTTTTCTAAAGGCCCCCATACCCTTCTAATGCCCCTCAGGACATTTCTAAAGGCCCCCAGACCCTTCTAGAGCCCCTCAGGACATTTCTAAAGGCACGCAGACCCTTGTAATGCCACTCAGGGCCTTTCTAAAGGCCGCGAGACCCTTATAATCCCCCTGAGGGCCTTTAAAAAGGACCCCAGACCCTTCTGGACCCCCTCAGGATGCTTCTAATAGCGCCCAGACCCTTCTAGAGCCCCTCAGGGCATTTCTAAAGGCCTCCACACCCTTCTAATGACCCTCAAGACCCATGTAAAGGCCCCCAGACCCTTCTAGATTGCCTCAGGACCCATCTAAAAGCCCCCAGACCCTTCTAATGCCTTTCAGGGCCTTTCTAAATGACTCCACACCCTTCTAATGACCCTCAAGATCCATGTAAAGGCTTCTAGACCCTTCTAGATTGCCTCAGGACCCATCTAAAAGACCACAGACCCTTCTAATGCCTTTCAGGACCCTTATGAAGGCCACAAGACCCTTATAATGCCCCTCAGGACCTTTCTAAAGGCCCTCAGACCCTTCTAATGCCCCTCAGGGCCCTTCTAAAGGACCCCAGACCCTTCTAATGCCCCTCAGGGCCTTTCTAAAGTACCCCAGACACTTCTAGAACCTCTCAGGGCCTTTCTATATGACCCCAGACCCTTGTAATGCCCATCAGGGCTTTTCTAAAGGCCCCCATACCCTTCTAATGCACCTCAGGACATTTCTAAAGGCCCCCAGACCCTTCTAGAGCCCCTCAGGACATTTCTAAAGGCACCCAGACCATTCTAATGCCACTCAATGCCATTCTAAAGGCCGCGAGACCCTTATAATCCCCCTGAGGGCCTTTAAAAAGGCCCCCAGACCATTCTGGACCCCCTCAGGACGCTTCTAATACCCCCAGACCCTTCTAGAGCCCCTCAGGGCCTTTCTAAAGGCCTCCACACCCTTCTAATGACACTCAAGACCCATGTAAAGGCCTCTAGACCCTTCTAGATTGCCTCAGGACCCATCTAAAAGCCCCCAGACCCTTCTAATACCTTTCAGGACCCTTATGAAGGCCACAAGACGATTCTAATGACCCTCAGGACCTTTCTAAAGGCCCTCAGACCCTTCTAATGCCCCTCAGGGCCTTTCTAAAGTACCCCAGACACTTCTAGAACCTCTCAGGGCCTTTCTATATGACCCCAGACCCTTGTAATGCCCCTCAGGACATTTCTAAAGGCCCCCAGACCCTTCTAGAGCCACTCAGGACATTTCTAAAGGCACCCAGACCCTTCTAGAGCCCCTCAGGACATTTCTAAAGGCACCCAGACCCTTCTAATGCCACTCAGGGCCTTTCTAAAGGCCGCAAGACCCTTATAATCCCCCTGAGGGCCTTTAAAAAGGCCCCCAGACCCTTCTGGACCCCCTCAGGACGCTTCTAATATCCCCCAGACCCTTCTAATGCCTTTCAGGGCCTTTCTAAAGGCCTCCACACCCTTCTAATGACCCTCAAGACCCATGTAAAGGCCCCCAGACCCTTCTAGATTGCCACAGGACCCATCTAAAAGCCCCCAGACCCTTCTAATGCCTTTCAGGACCCTTATGAAGGCCACAAGACCCTTCTAATGCCCCTCAGGACCTTTCTAAAGGCCCTCAGACCCTTCTAGTGACCCTCAGGGCATTTATAAAGGTTCCCAGACCCTTCTAGAGCCTGTCAGGACCATTATAAAGTCCCCCAGACCATTCTAGAGCACCTCAGGACACATCTAAAGGCCCGCAGACTATTCTAATGCCCGTCAGGGCCTTTCTAAAGGTCCCAAGACCATTCTACTGCCCCTCAGGAGCATTCTAAAGGCCCCCAGACCCTTCTAATGCCCCTCAGGACATTTCTAAGTGCCCCCAGACCCTTCTAGAGCCCCTCAGGACATTTCTAAAGGCACCCAGAACCTTCTAATGCCACTCAAGGCCTTTCTAAAGGCCGCGAGACCCTTATAATCCCCCTCAGGGCCTTTAAAAAGGCCCCCAGACCCTTCTGGACCCCCTCAGGACGCTTCTAATAGTCCCCAGACCCTTCTAGAGCCCCTCAGGGCCATTCTAAAGGCCTCCACACCCTTCTAATGACCCTCAAGACCCATGTAAAGGCCCCCAGACCCTTCTGGACCCCCTCAGGACGCTTCTAATAGCCCCCAGACCCTTCTAATGCCTTCCAGGGCCTTTCTAAATGCCTCCACACCCTTCTAATGACCCTCAAGATCCATGTAAAGGCCTCTAGACCCTTCTAGATTGCCTCAGGACCCATCTAAAAGACCACAGACCCTTCTAATGCCTTTCAGGACCCTTATGAAGGCCACAAGACCCTTCTAATGCCCCTCAGGACCTTTCTAAAGGCCCTCAGACCCTTCTAATGCCCCTCAGGGCCCTTCTAAAGGACCCCAGACCCTTCTAATGCCCTTCAGGGCCTTTCTAAAGTACCCCAGACACTTCTAGAACCTCTCAGGGCCTTTCTATATGACCCCAGACCCTTGTAATGCCCATCAGGGCTTTTCTAAAGGCACCCATACCCTTCTAATGCACCTCAGGACATTTCTAAAGGCACCCAGACCATTCTAATGCCACTCAATGCCATTCTAAAGGCCGCGAGACCCTTATAATCCCCCTGAGGGCCTTTAAAAAGGCCCCCAGACCATTCTGGACCCCCTCAGGACGCTTCTAATACCCCCAGACCCTTCTAGAGCCCCTCAGGGCCTTTCTAAAGGCCTCCACACCCTTCTAATGACCCTCAAGACCCATGTAAAGGCCTCTAGACCCTTCTAGATTGCCTCAGGACCCATCTAAAAGCCCCCAGACCCTTCTAATGCCTTTCAGGACCCTTATGAAGGCTACAAGACGATTCTAATGACCCTCAGGACCTTTCTAAAGGCCCTCAGACCCTTCTAATGCCCCTCAGGGCCCTTCTAAAGGCCCCCAGACCCTTCTAATGCCCCTCAGGGCCTTTCTAAAGTACCCCAGACACTTCTAGAACCTCTCAGGGCCTTTCTATATGACCCCAGACCCTTGTAATGCCCCTCAGGACATTTCTAAAGGCCCCCAGACCCTTCTAGAGCCACTCAGGACATTTCTAAAGGCACCCAGACCCTTCTAGAGACCCTCAGGACATTTCTAAAGGCACCCAGACCCTTCTAATGCCACTCAGGGCCTTTCTAAAGGCCGCGAGACCCTTATAATCCCCCTGAGGGCCTTTAAAAAGGCCCCCAGACCCTTCTGGACCCCCTCAGGACGCTTCTAATATCCCCCAGACCCTTCTAATGCCTTTCAGGGCCTTTCTAAAGGCCTCCACACCCTTCTAATGACCCTCAAGACCCATGTAAAGGCCCCCAGACCCTTCTAGATTGCCTCAGGACGCTTCTAAAAGCCCCCAGACCCTTCTAATGCCTTTCAGGGCCTTTCTAAAGGCCTCCACACCCTTCTAATGACCCTCAAGACCCATGTAAAGGCCCCCAGACCCTTCTAGATTGCCACAGGACCCATCTAAAAGCCCCCAGACCCTTCTAATGCCTTTCAGGACCCTTATGAAGGCCACAAGACCCTTCTAATGCCCCTCACGACCTTTCTAAAGGCCCGCAGACCCTTCTAGTGCCCGTCAGGGCATTTATAAAGGTTCCCAGACCCTTCTAGAGCCTGTCAGGACCATTATAAAGGCCCCCAGACCATTCTAGAGCACCTCAGGACACATCTAAAGGCCCGCAGACCATTCTAATGCCCGTCAGGGCCTTTCTAAAGGTCCCAAGACCCTTCTACTGCCCCTCAGGAGCATTCTAAAGGCCCCCAGACCCTTCTAATGCCCCTCAGGACATTTCTAATGGCCCCCAGACCCTTCTAGAGCCCCTGAAGACCCTTCTAAAGGCCGCCAGACCCTTATAGATCCCCTCAGGACCCTTCCAAACTCCCCCAGACCCTGTTAATTCCCCTCAGGGCTTTTATAAGGGCACCCAGACCTTTCTAATGCCCCTCAGGACATTTCTAAAGGCCCCCAGAACCTTCTAGAGCCCCTCAGGACATTTCTAAAGGCACTCAGACCCTTATAATGCCACTCAGGGCCTTTCTAAAGGCGGCGAGACCCTTATAATCCTCCTGAGGGCCTTTAAAAAGGCCCCCAGACCCTTCTGGACCCCCTCAGGACGCTTCTAATAGCCCCCAGACCCTTCTAGAGCCGCTCAGGGCCTTTCTAAAGGCCTCCACACCCTTCTAATGACCCTCAAGACCCATGTAAATGCCCCCAGACCATTCTAGATTGCCTCAGGACCCATCTAAAAGCCCCCAGACCCTTCTAATGCCTTTCAGGGCCTTTCTAAAGGCCTCCACACCCTTCTAATGACCCTCAAGACCCATGTAAAGGCCTCTAGACCCTTCTAGATTGCCTCAGGACCCATCTAAAAGCCCCCAGACCATTCTAATGCATTTCAGGGCCCTTATGAAGGCCACAAGACCCTTCTAATGCCCCTCAGGACCTTTGTAAAGGCCCTCAGACCGTTCTAATGCCCCTCAGGGCCCTTCTAAAGGCCCCCATACCCTTCTAATGCCCCTCAGGACATTTCTAAAGGCCCCCAGACCCTTCTAGAGCCCCTCAGGACATTTCTAAAGGCACCCAGACCCTTGTAATGCCACTCAGGGCCTTTCTAAAGGCCGCGAGACCCTTATAATCCCCCTGAGGGCCTTTAAAAAGGCCCCCAGACCCTTCTGGACCCCCTCAGGACGCTTCTAATAGCCCCCAGACCCTTCTAGAGCCCCTCAGGGCCTTTCTAAAGGCCTCCACACCCTTCTAATGACCCTCAAGACCCATATAAAGGCCCCCAGACCATTCTAGATTGCCTCAGGACCCATCTAAAAGCCCCCAGACCCTTCTAATGCCTTTCAGGGCCTTTCTAAAGGCCTCCACACCCTTATAATGACCCTCAAGACCCATATAAAGGCCCCCAGACCCTTCTAGATTGCATCAGGACCCATCTAAAAGCCCCCAGACCCTTCTAATGCCTTTCAGGGCCTTTCTAAAGGCCTCCACACCCTTTTAATGACCCTCAAGACCCATGTAAAGGCCCCCAGACCCTTCTAGATTGCCTCAGGACCCATCTAAAAGCCCCCAGAGCCTTCTAATGCCTTTCAGGGCCTTTCTAAAGGCCTCCACACCCTTCTAATGACACTCAAGACCCATGTAAAGGCCCCCAGACCCTTCTAGATAGCCTCAGGACCCATCTAAAAGCCCCCAGACCCTTCTAATGCCTTTCAGGACCCTTATGAAGGACACAAGACCCTTCTAATGCCCCTCAGGACCTTTCTAAAGGCCCTCAGACCCTTCTAACGCCCGTCAGGGCATCTATAAAGGTTCCCAGACCCTTCTAGAGCCCGTCAGGACCCTTATAAAGGCCCCCAGACCATTCTAGATTCCCTCAGGACACTTCTAAAAGCCCGCAGACGAGTCTAATGCCCGTCAGGGCCTTTCTAAAGGTCCCCAGACCATTCTACTGCCACTCAGGAGCATTCTAAAGGCCCCCAGACCCTTCTAATGCCCCACAGGGCCTTTCTAAAGATCCCCAGACCCTTCTAGAGCCCCTCAGGACATTTCTAAAGGCACCCAGACCCTTGTAATGCCACTCAGGGCCTCTCTAAATGCCGCGAGACCCTTATAATCCCCCTGAGGGCCTTTAAAAAGGCCCCCAGACCCTTCTTGACCCCTCGGGACGCTTCTAATAGCCCCCAGACCCTTCTAGAGCCCCTCAGGGCATTTCTAAAGGCCTCCACACCCTTCTAATGACCCTCAAGACCCATGTAAAGGCCCCCAGACCCTTCTAGGTTGCCTCAGGACCCATCTAAAAGCCCCCAGACCCTTCTAATGCCTTTCAGGGCCTTTCTAAAGGCCTCCACACCCTTCTAATGACCTTCAAGACCCATGTAAAGGCCTCTAGACCCTTCTAGATTGCCTCAGGACCCATCTAAAAGACCCCAGACCCTTCTAATGCCTTTCAGGACCCTTATGAAGGCCACAAGACCCTTCTAATGCCCCTCAGGGCCTTTCGAAAGTACCCCAGACACTCCTAGAACCTCTCAGGGCCTTTCTATATTACCCCAGACCCTTCTAATGCCCCTCAGGGCTTTTCTAAAGGCCCCCATACCCTTCTAATGCCCCTCAGGACATTTCTAAAGGCCCCCAGACCCTTCTAGAGCCCCTCAGGACATTTCTAAAGGCACGCAGACCCTTGTAATGCCACTCAGGGCCTTTCTAAAGGCCGCGAGACCCTTATAATCCCCCTGAGGGCCTTTAAAAAGGACCCCAGACCCTTCTGGACCCCCTCAGGATGCTTCTAATAGCGCCCAGACCCTTCTAGAGCCCCTCAGGGCATTTCTAAAGGCCTCCACACCCTTCTAATGACCCTCAAGACCCATGTAAAGGCCCCCAGACCCTTCTAGATTGCCTCAGGACCCATCTAAAAGCCCCCAGACCCTTCTAATGCCTTTCAGGGCCTTTCTAAATGACTCCACACCCTTCTAATGACCCTCAAGATCCATGTAAAGGCTTCTAGACCCTTCTAGATTGCCTCAGGACCCATCTAAAAGACCACAGACCCTTCTAATGCCTTTCAGGACCCTTATGAAGGCCACAAGACCCTTATAATGCCCCTCAGGACCTTTCTAAAGGCCCTCAGACCCTTCTAATGCCCCTCAGGGCCCTTCTAAAGGACCCCAGACCCTTCTAATGCCCCTCAGGGCCTTTCTAAAGTACCCCAGACACTTCTAGAACCTCTCAGGGCCTTTCTATATGACCCCAGACCCTTGTAATGCCCATCAGGGCTTTTCTAAAGGCCCCCATACCCTTCTAATGCACCTCAGGACATTTCTAAAGGCCCCCAGACCCTTCTAGAGCCCCTCAGGACATTTCTAAAGGCACCCAGACCATTCTAATGCCACTCAATGCCATTCTAAAGGCCGCGAGACCCTTATAATCCCCCTGAGGGCCTTTAAAAAGGCCCCCAGACCATTCTGGACCCCCTCAGGACGCTTCTAATACCCCCAGACCCTTCTAGAGCCCCTCAGGGCCTTTCTAAAGGCCTCCACACCCTTCTAATGACACTCAAGACCCATGTAAAGGCCTCTAGACCCTTCTAGATTGCCTCAGGACCCATCTAAAAGCCCCCAGACCCTTCTAATACCTTTCAGGACCCTTATGAAGGCCACAAGACGATTCTAATGACCCTCAGGACCTTTCTAAAGGCCCTCAGACCCTTCTAATGCCCCTCAGGGCCTTTCTAAAGTACCCCAGACACTTCTAGAACCTCTCAGGGCCTTTCTATATGACCCCAGACCCTTGTAATGCCCCTCAGGACATTTCTAAAGGCCCCCAGACCCTTCTAGAGCCACTCAGGACATTTCTAAAGGCACCCAGACCCTTCTAGAGCCCCTCAGGACATTTCTAAAGGCACCCAGACCCTTCTAATGCCACTCAGGGCCTTTCTAAAGGCCGCAAGACCCTTATAATCCCCCTGAGGGCCTTTAAAAAGGCCCCCAGACCCTTCTGGACCCCCTCAGGACGCTTCTAATATCCCCCAGACCCTTCTAATGCCTTTCAGGGCCTTTCTAAAGGCCTCCACACCCTTCTAATGACCCTCAAGACCCATGTAAAGGCCCCCAGACCCTTCTAGATTGCCACAGGACCCATCTAAAAGCCCCCAGACCCTTCTAATGCCTTTCAGGACCCTTATGAAGGCCACAAGACCCTTCTAATGCCCCTCAGGACCTTTCTAAAGGCCCTCAGACCCTTCTAGTGACCCTCAGGGCATTTATAAAGGTTCCCAGACCCTTCTAGAGCCTGTCAGGACCATTATAAAGTCCCCCAGACCATTCTAGAGCACCTCAGGACACATCTAAAGGCCCGCAGACTATTCTAATGCCCGTCAGGGCCTTTCTAAAGGTCCCAAGACCATTCTACTGCCCCTCAGGAGCATTCTAAAGGCCCCCAGACCCTTCTAATGCCCCTCAGGACATTTCTAAGTGCCCCCAGACCCTTCTAGAGCCCCTCAGGACATTTCTAAAGGCACCCAGAACCTTCTAATGCCACTCAAGGCCTTTCTAAAGGCCGCGAGACCCTTATAATCCCCCTCAGGGCCTTTAAAAAGGCCCCCAGACCCTTCTGGACCCCCTCAGGACGCTTCTAATAGTCCCCAGACCCTTCTAGAGCCCCTCAGGGCCATTCTAAAGGCCTCCACACCCTTCTAATGACCCTCAAGACCCATGTAAAGGCCCCCAGACCCTTCTGGACCCCCTCAGGACGCTTCTAATAGCCCCCAGACCCTTCTAATGCCTTCCAGGGCCTTTCTAAATGCCTCCACACCCTTCTAATGACCCTCAAGATCCATGTAAAGGCCTCTAGACCCTTCTAGATTGCCTCAGGACCCATCTAAAAGACCACAGACCCTTCTAATGCCTTTCAGGACCCTTATGAAGGCCACAAGACCCTTCTAATGCCCCTCAGGACCTTTCTAAAGGCCCTCAGACCCTTCTAATGCCCCTCAGGGCCCTTCTAAAGGACCCCAGACCCTTCTAATGCCCTTCAGGGCCTTTCTAAAGTACCCCAGACACTTCTAGAACCTCTCAGGGCCTTTCTATATGACCCCAGACCCTTGTAATGCCCATCAGGGCTTTTCTAAAGGCACCCATACCCTTCTAATGCACCTCAGGACATTTCTAAAGGCCCCCAGACCATTCTAATGCCACTCAATGCCATTCTAAAGGCCGCGAGACCCTTATAATCCCCCTGAGGGCCTTTAAAAAGGCCCCCAGACCATTCTGGACCCCCTCAGGACGCTTCTAATACCCCCAGACCCTTCTAGAGCCCCTCAGGGCCTTTCTAAAGGCCTCCACACCCTTCTAATGACCCTCAAGACCCATGTAAAGGCCTCTAGACCCTTCTAGATTGCCTCAGGACCCATCTAAAAGCCCCCAGACCCTTCTAATGCCTTTCAGGACCCTTATGAAGGCTACAAGACGATTCTAATGACCCTCAGGACCTTTCTAAAGGCCCTCAGACCCTTCTAATGCCCCTCAGGGCCCTTCTAAAGGCCCCCAGACCCTTCTAATGCCCCTCAGGGCCTTTCTAAAGTACCCCAGACACTTCTAGAACCTCTCAGGGCCTTTCTATATGACCCCAGACCCTTGTAATGCCCCTCAGGACATTTCTAAAGGCCCCCAGACCCTTCTAGAGCCACTCAGGACATTTCTAAAGGCACCCAGACCCTTCTAGAGACCCTCAGGACATTTCTAAAGGCACCCAGACCCTTCTAATGCCACTCAGGGCCTTTCTAAAGGCCGCGAGACCCTTATAATCCCCCTGAGGGCCTTTAAAAAGGCCCCCAGACCCTTCTGGACCCCCTCAGGACGCTTCTAATATCCCCCAGACCCTTCTAATGCCTTTCAGGGCCTTTCTAAAGGCCTCCACACCCTTCTAATGACCCTCAAGACCCATGTAAAGGCCCCCAGACCCTTCTAGATTGCCACAGGACCCATCTAAAAGCCCCCAGACCCTTCTAATGCCTTTCAGGACCCTTATGAAGGCCACAAGACCCTTCTAATGCCCCTCACGACCTTTCTAAAGGCCCGCAGACCCTTCTAGTGCCCGTCAGGGCATTTATAAAGGTTCCCAGACCCTTCTAGAGCCTGTCAGGACCATTATAAAGGCCCCCAGACCATTCTAGAGCACCTCAGGACACATCTAAAGGCCCGCAGACCATTCTAATGCCCGTCAGGGCCTTTCTAAAGGTCCCAAGACCCTTCTACTGCCCCTCAGGAGCATTCTAAAGGCCCCCAGACCCTTCTAATGCCCCTCAGGACATTTCTAATGGCCCCCAGACCCTTCTAGAGCCCCTGAAGACCCTTCTAAAGGCCGCCAGACCCTTATAGATCCCCTCAGGACCCTTCCAAACTCCCCCAGACCCTGTTAATTCCCCTCAGGGCTTTTATAAGGGCACCCAGACCCTTCTAATGCCCCTCAGGACATTTCTAAAGGCCCCCAGAACCTTCTAGAGCCCCTCAGGACATTTCTAAAGGCACTCAGACCCTTATAATGCCACTCAGGGCCTTTCTAAAGGCGGCGAGACCCTTATAATCCTCCTGAGGGCCTTTAAAAAGGCCCCCAGACCCTTCTGGACCCCCTCAGGACGCTTCTAATAGCCCCCAGACCCTTCTAGAGCCGCTCAGGGCCTTTCTAAAGGCCTCCACACCCTTCTAATGACCCTCAAGACCCATGTAAATGCCCCCAGACCATTCTAGATTGCCTCAGGACCCATCTAAAAGCCCCCAGACCCTTCTAATGCCTTTCAGGGCCTTTCTAAAGGCCTCCACACCCTTCTAATGACCCTCAAGACCCATGTAAAGGCCTCTAGACCCTTCTAGATTGCCTCAGGACCCATCTAAAAGCCCCCAGACCATTCTAATGCATTTCAGGGCCCTTATGAAGGCCACAAGACCCTTCTAATGCCCCTCAGGACCTTTGTAAAGGCCCTCAGACCGTTCTAATGCCCCTCAGGGCCCTTCTAAAGGCCCCCATACCCTTCTAATGCCCCTCAGGACATTTCTAAAGGCCCCCAGACCCTTCTAGAGCCCCTCAGGACATTTCTAAAGGCACCCAGACCCTTGTAATGCCACTCAGGGCCTTTCTAAAGGCCGCGAGACCCTTATAATCCCCCTGAGGGCCTTTAAAAAGGCCCCCAGACCCTTCTGGACCCCCTCAGGACGCTTCTAATAGCCCCCAGACCCTTCTAGAGCCCCTCAGGGCCTTTCTAAAGGCCTCCACACCCTTCTAATGACCCTCAAGACCCATATAAAGGCCCCCAGACCATTCTAGATTGCCTCAGGACCCATCTAAAAGCCCCCAGACCCTTCTAATGCCTTTCAGGGCCTTTCTAAAGGCCTCCACACCCTTATAATGACCCTCAAGACCCATATAAAGGCCCCCAGACCCTTCTAGATTGCATCAGGACCCATCTAAAAGCCCCCAGACCCTTCTAATGCCTTTCAGGGCCTTTCTAAAGGCCTCCACACCCTTTTAATGACCCTCAAGACCCATGTAAAGGCCCCCAGACCCTTCTAGATTGCCTCAGGACCCATCTAAAAGCCCCCAGAGCCTTCTAATGCCTTTCAGGGCCTTTCTAAAGGCCTCCACACCCTTCTAATGACACTCAAGACCCATGTAAAGGCCCCCAGACCCTTCTAGATTGCCTCAGGACCCATCTAAAAGCCCCCAGACCCTTCTAATGCCTTTCAGGACCCTTATGAAGGCCACAAGACTCTTCTAATGCCCCTCAGGACCTTTCTAAAGGCCCTTAGACCATTCTAATGCCCCTCAGGGCATTTATAAAGGCACCCAGACCATTCTAATGCCCCTCAGGACCCTTTTAAAGGCACCCCGACTTTTCTAATGCCCCTCAGGGCCTTTCTAAAGTACCCCAGACACTTCTAGAACCTCTCAGGGCCTTTCTATATGACCCCAGAGCCTTGTAATGCCCCTCAGGGCTTTTCTAAAGGCCCCCAGACGCTTCTAGAGCCCCTCAGGACATTTCTAAAGGCACCCAGACCCTTATAATGCCACTCAGGGCATTTCTAAAGGCCGCGAGACCCTTATAATCCTCCTGAGGGCCTTTAAAAAGGCCCCCAGACGCTTCTGGACCCCTCAGGACGCTTCTAATAGCCCCCAGAGCCTTCTAGAGCCCCTCAGGGCCTTTCTAAAGGCCTCCACACCTTTCTAATGACCCTCAAAACCCATGTAAAGTCCCCCAGACCCTTCTAGATTGCATCAGGACCCATCTAAAAGCCCCCAGACCCTTCTAATGCCTTTCAGGACCATTCTAAAGGCCTCCACACCCTTCTAATGACCCTCAAGACCCATGTAAAGGCCTCTAGACCCTTCTAGATTGCCTCAGGACACATCTAAAAGACCCCAGACCCTTCTAATGCCTTTCAGGACAATTATTAAGGCCACAAGACCCATCTAATGCCCCTCAGGACCTTTCTAAAGGCCCTCAGACCCTTCTAATGCCCGTCAGGGCCCTTCTAAAGGTCCCCAGACCCTTCTACTGCCCCTCAGGGCCTTTCTAAAGTACCCCAGACACTTCTAGAACCTCTCAGGACCTTTCTATATGACCCCAGACCCTTCTAATGCCCCTCAGGGCTTTTATAAAGGCCCCCATACCCTTCTAATGCCCCTCAGGACATTTCTAAAGGCCCCCAGACCCTTCTAGAGCCCCTCAGGACATTTCTAAAGGCACCCAGACCCTTCTAATGCCACTCAGGGCCTTTCTAACGGCCGCGAGACCCTTATAATCCCCCTGAGGGCCTTTAAAAAGGCCCCCAGACCCTTCTGGACCCCCTCAGGATGCTTCTAATCGCCCCCAGACCCTTCTAGAGCCCCTCAGGGCCTATCTAAAGGCCTCCACACCCTTCTAATGACCCTCAAGACCCATGTAAATGCCCCCAGACCCTTCTAGATTGCCTCAGGACCCATCTAAAAGCCCCCAGACCCGTCTAATGCCTTTCAGGGCCTTTCTAAAGGCCTCCACACCCTTCTAATGACCCTCAAGACCCATGTAAAGGCCTCTAGACCCTTCTAGATTGCCTCAGGACCCATCTAAAAGCCCCCAGACCCTTCTAATGCCTTTCAGGACCCTTATGAAGGCCACAAGACCCTTCTAATGCCCCTCAGGACCTTTGTAAAGGCCCTCAGACCCTTCTAATGCCACTCAGGGCCCTTCTAAATGCCCCCAGACCCTTCTAATGCCCCTCAGGGCCTTTCTAAAGTACCCCAGACACTTCTAGAACCTCTCAGGTCCTTTCTATATGACCCCAGACCCTTCTAATGCCACTCAGGACTTTTTTAAAGGCCCACATACCCTTCTAATGCCCCTCAGGACATTTCTAAAGGCCCCCAGACCCTTCTAGAGCCCCTCAGGACATTTCTAAAGGCACCCAGACCCTTATAATGCCACTCAGGGCCTTTCTAAAGGCCGCGAGACCCTTATAATACCCCTGAGGGCCTTTAAAAAGGCTCCCAGACCATTCTGGACCCCCTCAGGTCACTTCTAATAGCCCCCAGACCCTTCTAGAGCCCCTCAGGGCCTTTCTAAAGGCCTCCACACCCTTCTAATGACCCTCAAGACCCATGTAAAGGCCCCCAGACCCTTCTAGATTGCCTCAGGACCCATCTAAAAGCCCCCAGACCATTCTAATGCCTTTCAGGACCCTTATGAAGGACACAAGACCCTTCTAATGCCCCTCAGGACCTTTCTAAAGGCCCTCAGACCCTTCTAATGCCCCTCAGGGCATTTATAAAGATTCCCAGACCCTTCTAGATCCCGTCAGGACCCTTATAAAGGCCCCCAGACCATTCTAGAGCCCCTCAGGACACTGCTAAAGGCCTGCAGACCATTCTAATGCCCGTCAGGGCCTTTATAAAGGTCCCCAGACCCTTCTACTGCCCCTCAGGAGCATTCTAAAGGCCCCCAGACCCGTCTAATGCCCCTCAGGGCCTTTCTAAAGGTCCCCAGACCCTTCTAGAGCCCCTGAAGACCCTTCTAAATGCCCCCAGATCCTTCTACTGCCCCTCAGGAGCATTCTAAAGGCCCCCAGACCCTTCTAATGCCCCTCAGGGCTTTTCTAAAGGTCCCCACACCCTTCTAGGGCCCCTGAAGACCACTCTAAAGGCCCCCAGACTCATTTAGAGCCCCTCAGGGCCATGCTAAAGGCCCGCAGACCCTTCAAAAGCCCCGAAACATCCTTCTAACGGCTCCCTGACCCTTCTAGAGCCCCTCAGGGCCTTTCTAAAGGACCCCAGACCCTTCTAGAGCCCCTCAGTACACTTCTAAAGGCCCCCAGACCTTTCTAGATCCCCTCAAGACCCTTCTAAAAGGCCCCAGACCTTTCCAATGCCCCTCAGGGCATTTCTAAAGGCCCTCAGACCCTTCTAATGCCCCTCAGGGCATTTATAAAGGTTCCCAGACCCTTCTAGAGCCCGTCAGGACCCTTATAAAGGACCCCAGACCATTGTAGAGCCAATAAGGACACTTCTAAAGGCCCGCAGGTCATTCTAATGCCCGTCAGGGCATTAATAAAGGTCCCCAGACCCTTCTACTGCCCCTCAGGAGCATTCTAAAGTCCCCCAGACCCAGCTAATTCCCCTCAGGGCTTTTATAAGGGCACCCAGACCCTTCTAATGCCCCTCTGGACCCTTCGAAATGCCCCGAGACCCTTTTAGAGCACCTCAGGACATTTCTAAAGGACCCCAGATCTTTCTAGAGCCCCTCAGGACCCTTCTAGAGGCCCTCAGACCTTCTAGAGCCCCTCAGGACCATTCTAAAGGCCCCTAGACCCTTCTAATCCACCTAAGGGCCTTTCTAAATGCCCCCAGACCATTCAAATGCCCCTCAGGACCCTTTTAAAGGCCTTCAGACCCTTCTAATTCCCCTCAGGACCCTTCAAAAGGCCCCCAGACCCTTCTAATGCCTTTCAGGACCCTTATAAATGCAACAAGACCTTTCTAATGCCACTCAGGACCTTTCTAAAGGCCCTCAGACCCTTCTAATGACCCTCAGGGCATTTATAAAGGTTCCCAGACCCTTCTAGAGCCCGTCAGGACCCTTATAAAGGCCCCCAGACCATTCTAGAGCCCCTCAGGACCCTTCTAAAGGCCCCCAGACCATTCTAATGCCCCACAGGGCATTTCTAAAGGTCCCCAGACCCTTCTAGAGCCCCTGAAGACCCTTCTAAAGGCCCCCAGACCCTGCTAATTCCCCTCAGGGCTTTCATAAGGGCACCCAGACCCTTCTAATGCCCCTCAGGACCCTTATAAATGCCGCGAGACACATTTAGAGCACCTCAGGACATTTCTAAAGGGCACAAGATCTTTCTAAAGGCCCTCAGACCCTTCTAATGACCCTCAGGGCATTTATAAAGGTTCCCAGACCCATCTAGAGCTTGTCAGGACCCTTATAAAGGCCCCCAGAGCATTCTAGAGCCCCTCAGGACACTTCTAAAGGCCCGCAGACCATTCTAATGCCCGTCAGGGCCTTTCTAAAGGTCCCCAGACCCTTCTACTGCCCCTCAGGACCTTTCTAAAGGCCCCCAGACCCTTCTAATCCACCTCAGGGCCTTTCTAAAGACCCCCAGACCATTCAAATGCCCCTCAGGACCCTTTTTATAGGCCTTCAGACCCTTCTAATGTTCCTCAGGACCCTTCTAAAGGCCCCCAGACCCTTCTAATACCCCTCAGGGCCTTTCTAAAGTACCCCAGACACTTCTAGAACTTCTCAGGGCCTTTCTATATGACCCCAGACCCTTGGAATGCCACTCAGGGCCTTTCTAAAGGCCGCGAGACCCATATAATCCTCCTGAGGGCCTTTAAATAGGCCACCAGACCCATCTGGACCTCCTCAGGACGCTTCTAATAGCCCCCAGACCCTTCTAGAGCCCCTCAGGGCCTTTCTAAAGGCCTCCACACCCTTCTAATGACCCTCAAGACCCATGTAAAGGCCCCCAGACCCTTCTAGATTGCCTCAGGACCCATCGAAAAGACCCCAGACCCTTCTAATGCCTTTCATGACCCTTTTAAAGGCTACAAGACCCTTCTAATGCCCCTCAGGACCTTTCTAAAGGCCCTCAGACCCTTCTAATGACCCTCAGGGCATTTATAAAGGTCCCCAGACCCTTCTACTGCCCCTCAGGAGCATTCTAAAGGCCCCCAGACCCTTCTAGGGTCTCTCAGGACAGTTTTAAATGCCTCCAGACCCTTCTAGACCTCCTCAGGACCATTCTAAAGCCCCCCGGACCCTTCTAATGCCCCTCAGGGCATTTCTAAAGGACCACAGATCTTTCTAGAGCCCCTCAGGACACTTCTAGAGGCCCCCAGACCCTTCTAGAGCCCCTCAGGACGATTCTAAAGGCCCCCAGACCCTTCTAATCCACCTCAGGACCTGTCTAAAGGCCCCCAGACCATTCAAATGCCCCTCAGGACCCTCTTAAAGGCCTTCAGACCCTTCTAATTCCCCTCAGGACCCTTCAAAAGGCCCCCAGACCCTTATAGAGCCACTCAGGACGATTCTAAAGGCCCCCAGACCATTCAAATGCCCCTCAGGACCCTTCTAAAGGCACCCAGACACTTCTAATACTCCTTAGGGCCTTTCTAAAGTACTCCAGACACTTCTAGAACCTCTCAGGGCCTTTCTATATGACCCCAGACCCTTGTAATGCCACTCAGGGCCTTTCTAAAGGCCGCGAGACCCTTATAATGCCCCTGAGGGCCTTTAAAAAGGCCCCCAGACCTTTCTTCACCCACTCAGGACGCTTCTAATAGCCCCCAGACCATTCTAGAGCCCAACAGGGCCTATCTAAAGGTCCCCCAGACCCTTATAGAGCCCCTCAGGACCCTTCTAAAGTCCCCCAGACCCTGCTAATTCCCCTCAGGGCTTTTATAAGGGCCACAAGACCCTTCTAATGCCCCTCAGGACCCTTATAAAGGAACCCAGACCCCTCTAGAGCCTCTCAGGACAGTTTTAAATGCCTCCAGACCCTTCTAGACCCCCTCAGGACCATTCTAAAAGCCCCCAGACCCTTCTAATGCCGCTCAGGACCCTTCTAAAGGCCCTCAGACCCTTCTAATGCCCCTCAGGGCCTTTCTAAAGTACCCCAGACACTTCTAGAACCTCTCAGGGTCTTTCTATATGACCCCAGACCCTTCTAATGCCACTCAGGGCCTTTCTAAAGGCCCCCATACCCTTCTAATGCCCCTCAGGACATTTCTAAAGGCCCCCAGACCCTTCAAGAGCCCTTCAGGACATTTCTAAAGGCACCCAGAACCTTCTAATGCCACTCAGGACCTTTGTAAAGGCTGCGAGACCCTTATAATCCCCCTGAGGACCTTTAAAAAGGCCCCCAGACCCTTCTGGACCCCTCAGGACGCTTCTAATAGACCCCAGACCCATCTAGAGCCCCTCAGGGCCTTTCTAAAGGCCTCCACACCCTTCCAATGACCCTCAAGACCCATGTAAAGGCCCCCAGACCCTTCTAGATTGCCTCAGGACCCATCCAAAAGCCCCCAGACCCTTCTAATGCCTTTCAGGGCCTTTCTAAAGGCCTCCACACCCTTCTAATGACTCTCAAGACCCATGTAAAGGCCCCCAGACCCTTCTAGATTGCCTCAGGACCCATCTAAAAGACCCCAGACCGTTCTAATGCCTTTCAGGACCCTTATGAAGGCCACAAGACCCTTCTAATGCTCCTCAGGGCATTTATAAAGGCCCCCAGACCATTCTAATGCCCCTCAGGGCATTTATAAAGGTTCCCAGACCCTTCTAGAGCCCGTCAGGACACTTATAAAGGTCCCCAGACCCTTCTACTGCCCCTCAGGAGCATTCTAAAGGCACCCAGAAACTTCTAATGCCCCACAGGGCCTTTCTAAAGGTCCCCCAGACCCTTATAGAGCCCCTCAGGACCCTTCTAATGTCCCCCAGACCCTGCTAATTCCCCTCAGGTCTTTTATAAGGGCCACAAGACCCTTCTAATGCCCCTCAGGACCCTTATAAAGGCACCCAGACCCGTCTAGAGCCTCTCAGGACAGTTTTAAATGCCTCCAGTCCCTTATAGACCCCCTCAGGACAATTCTAAAAGCCCCAGACCCTTCTAATGCCGCTCAGGACCCTTCTAAAGGCCCCCAGACCCTTCTAATGCCCCTCAGGGCCTTTCTAAAGTACCCCAGACACTTCTAGAACCTCTCAGGGCCTTTCTATATGACCCCAGACCCTTGTAATGCCCCTCAGGGCCTTTCTAAAGGCCCCCATACCCTTCTAATGCCGCTCAGGACATTTCTAAAGGCCCCAGACCCTTCTAGAGCCCCTCAGGACATTTCTAAAGGCACCCAGAACCTTCTAATGCCACTCAGGACCTTTCTAAAGGCTGCGAGACCCTTATAATCCCCCTGAGGACCTTTAAAAAGGCCCCCAGACCCTTCTGGACCCCCTCAGGACGCTTCTAATAGACCCCAGACCCTTCTAGAGCCCCTCAGGGCCTTTCTAAAGGCCTCCACACCCTTCTAATGACCCTCAAGACCCATGTAAAGGCCCCCAGACCCTTCTAGATTGCCTCAGGACCCATCCAAAAGCCCCCAGACCCTTCTAATGCCTTTCAGGGCCTTTCTAAAGGCCTCCACACCCTTCTAATGACTCTCAAAACCCATGTAAAGGAACCTAGACCCTTCTAGATTGCCTCAGGACCCATCTAAAAGCCCTCAGACCCTTCTAATGCCCCTCAGGGCCATTCTAAAGTACCCCAGAAACTTCTAGAACCTCTCAGGGCCTTTCTATATGACCCCAGACCCTTGTAATGCCCCTCAGGGCCTTTCTAAAGGCCTCCAGACCCTTATAGAGCCCCTCAGGACCCTTCTAAAGTCCCCCAGACCCTGCTAATTCCCCTCAGGGCTTTTATAAGGGCCACAAGACCCTTCTAATGCCCCTCAGGACCCTTATAAAGGCACCCAGACCCTTCTAGAGCCTCTCAGGACAGTTTTAAAAGCCTCCAGACCCTTCTAGACCCCCTCAGGACCATTCTAAAGGCCCCCAGACCCTTCTAATGCCCCTCAGGACCCTTCTAAAGGCCCCCAGACCCTTCTAATGCCCCTCAGGACCCTTATAAAGTCCCCCAGACCCTTCTAATGCCCCGCAGGGCCTTTCTATATTACCCCAGACACTTCTAGAACCTCTCAGGGCCTTTCTATATGACCCCAGACCCTTGTAATGCCCCTCAGGGCCTTTCTAAAGGCCCCCACACCCTTCTAATGACCCTCAGGACATTTCTAAAGGCCCCCAGACCATTCAAGAGCCCCTCAGAACACTTCTAAAGGCCCCCAGACCCTTCTAGATCCCCTCAAGACCCTTCTAAAAGGCCCCAGACCTTTCTAATGCCCCTCAGGGCATTTCTAATGGCCCCCAGACCCATCTAATGCCCCTCAGGACCCTTCGAAAGGCCCCGAGACATGTTTGGAGCACTACAGGACATTTCGAAAGCACACCAGATCTTTCTAGAGCCCCTCAGGACCCTTCTAAAGGCCCCCCAGACCCTTCTAATTCACCTCAGGGCCTTACTAAAGGCCCCCAGACCATTCAAATGCCCCTCAGGACCCTTTTAAAGGCCTTCAGACCCTTCTAATGCCCTTCAGGATCCTTCAAAGGCCCCCAGACCCTTCTAATGCCTTTCAGCGCCTTTCTAAAGTACCCCAGACACTTCTAGAACCTCTCAGGGCCTTTCTATATGACCCCAGACCCTTGTAATGCCCCTCAGGGCCTTTCTAAAGGCCGCGAGACCCTTATAATCCCCCTGAGGGCCTTTAAAAAGGCCCCCAGACCCTTCTGGACCCCCTCAGGACGCTTCTAATAGCCCCCAGACCCTTCTAGAGCCCCTCAGGGCCTTTCTAAAGGCCTCCACACCCTTCTAATGACCCTCAAGACCCATGTAAAGGCCCCTAGACCCTTCTAGATTGCCTCAGGACCCATCTAAAAGCCCCCAGACTTTTCTAATGCCTTTCAGGACCCTTATGAAGGCCACAAGACCCTTCTAATGCCCCTCAGGACCTTTCTAATGGATCCCAGACCCTTCTGGAGTCCGTAAGGACCCTTATAAATGCCTCCAGAACATTCTAGAGCCCCTCAGGACACTTCTAAAGGCCCGCAGACCATTCTAATGCCCGTCAGGACCTTTATAATCGTCCCCAGACCCTTCTACTGCCCCTCAGGAGCATTCTAAATGCCCCCAGACCCCTCTAATGCCCCACAGGGCCTTTCTAATGGTCCCCAGACCCTTCTAGAGCCCCTGAAGACCCTTCTAAAGGCCCCCAGACCCTTATAGAGCCCCTCAGGACGCTTCTAAAGTCCCCCAGACCCTGCTAATTCCCCTCAGGGCTTTTATAAGGGCACCCAGACCCTTCTAATGCCCCTCAGGACTTTTATAAAGGCACCCAGACCCTTCTAGAGCCTCTCAGGACAGTTTTAAATGCCTCCAGACCCTTCTAGACCCCCTCAGGACCATTCTAAAGGCCCCCAGACCCTTCTATATGCCACTCAGGACCCTTCTAAATGCCCCGAGACCCTTCTAATGCCCCTCAGGGTCTTTCTAAAGGCCCCCAGACCTTTCTAATGCCCCTCAGGACATATCTAAAGGCCCCCAGACCCTTCTAGAGCCCCTCAGGACATTTCTAAACGCACCCAGACCCTTCTAATGCCACTCAGGACCTTTCTAAAGGCCGCGAGACCCTTATAATCCCCCTGAGGGCCTTTAAAAAGGCACCCAGACCCTTCTGGACCCCCTCAGGACGCTTCTAATAGCCCCCAGACCCTTCTAGAGCCCCCCAGGGCCTTTCTAAAGGCCTCCACAACCTTCTAATGACCCTCAAGACCCATGTAAAGGCCCCCAGACCCTTCTAGATTGCCTCAGGACCCATCTAAAAGCCCCCAGACCCTTCTAATGCCTTTAAGGACCTTTCTAAAGGACCTCAGACCCTTCTAATGCCCCTCAGGGCATTTATAAAGGTTCCCAGACCCTTCTAGAGCCTGTCAGGACCCTTATAAAGGCCCCAAGACCATTCAAGAGCCCCTCAGAACAATTCTAAAGGCCCGCAGACCATTCTAATGCCCGTCAGGGCCTTTCTAAAGGTCCCCAGACCCTTCTACTGCCCCTCAGGAGCATTCTAAAGGCCCCCAGACCCTTCTAATGCCCCACAGGGCCTTTCTAAAGGTCCCCAGACCCTTCTAGAGCCCCTCAAGACCCTTCTAAAGGCCCCCAGACCCTTATAGAGATCTTCAGGACCCTTCTAAAGTCCCCCAGACCCTGCTAATACCCCTCAGGGTTTTTATAAGGGCACCCAGACCCTTCTAATACCCCTCAGGACTTTTATAAAGGCACCCAGACCCTTCTAGAGCCTCTCAGGACAGATTTAAATGCTTGCAGACCCTTCTAGACCCCCTCAGGACCATTCTAAAGGCCCCCAGACCATTCTAATGCCACACAGGGCCTTTCTAAACGTTCCCAGAGCCTTATAGAGCCCCTGAAGACCCTTCCAAAGGTCCCCAGACCCTTCTAATGCCCCTCAAGGCCTTTCTAAAGTACCCCAGACACTTCTAGAACCTCTCAGGGCCTATCTATATGACCCCAGACCCTTCTAATGCCTCTCAGAGCCTTTCTAAAGGTCGCTAGACCCTTATAATCCACCTGAGGGCCTTTTAAAAGCCCCCCAGACCTTTCTGGACCCCCTCAGGACGCTTCTAATAGCCCCCAGACCCTTCTAATGACCCCCAGGGTCTTTCTAAAGGCCTCCACACACTTCTAATGACCCTCAAGACACATGTAAAGGACCCCAGACCCTTCTAGATTGCCTCAGGACCCATCTAAAAGCCCCCAGACACTTCTAATGCCTTTCAGGGCCTTTCTAAAGGCATCCACTACCTTCTAATGACCCTCAAGACCCATGTAAAGGCCCCTAGACCCTTCTAGATATCCTCAGGACCCATCTAATAGCCCCCAGACCCTTCTAATGCCTTTCAGGACCCTTATGAAGATCACAAGACCCTTCTAATGCCCCTCAGGACCATTCTAAAGGCCCTCAGACCCTTCTAATGCCACTCAGGGCCTTTCTAAAGGCCGCGAGACACTTATAATCCCCCTGAGGGCCTTTAAAATGGCACCCAGACCCTTCTGGACTCCCTCAGGACGCTTCTAATAGCCCCCAGACCCTTCTAGAGCCTCTCAGGGCCTTTCTAAAGGCTTCCACACCATTCTAATGACCCTCAAGACCCATGTAAACGCCCCCAGACCCTTCTAGATTGCCTCAGGACCCATCTAAAAGCCCCCAGAGCCATCTAATGCCTTTCAGGACCATTATGAAGGCCACAAGACCCTTCTAATGCACCTCAGGACCATTCTAAAGGCCCTCAGACTATTCAAATGCCCCTCAGGACTCTTTTAAAGGCCCCCAGACCCTTCTAATGCACCTCAGGACACTTCTAAATGCCCCCAGATCCTTCTAATGTCCCTCAGGGCCTTTCTAAATTACCCCAGACACTTCTGGAACATCTCAGAGCCTTTCTATATGACCCCAGACCCTTGTAATGCCACTCAGGGCCCTTCTAAAGGCCGCGAGACCCTTATCATCTACCTGAGGGCCTTTAAAAAGGCCCCCAGACCCTTCTGGACCCCCTCAGGACGCTTCTAATAGCCCCCAGACCCTTCTAGAGCCCCTTGGGGCCTTTCTAAAGGCCTCCACACCCTTCTAATGACCCTCAAGACCCATGTAAAGGCCCCTAGACCCTTCTAGATTGCCTCAGGACCCATCTAAAAGCCCGCAGACCCTTCTAATGCCTTTCAGGATCCTTATGAAGGCCACAAGACCCTTCTAATGCCCCTCAGGACCTTTCTAAAGGCCCTCAGACCCTTCTAATGCCTTTCAGGATCCTTATGAAGGCCACAAGACCCTTCTAATGCCCCTCAGGACCCTTATAAAGGCCCCCAGACCATTCTAGAGCCCCTCAGGACACTTCTAAAGGCCCGCAGACCATTCTAATGCCTGTCAGGGCCTTTCTAAAGGTCCCCAGACCCTTCTACTGCCCCTCAGGATCATTCTAAAGGCCCCCAGACCCTTCTAATGCCCCACAGGGCCGTTCTAAAGGTCCCCAGACCCTTCTAGAGCCCCTGAAGACCCTTCTAAAGGCCCCCAGACCATAATAGAGCCCCTCAGGACCCTTCTAATGTCCCCCAGACCCTGCTAATTCCCCTCAGGGCTTTTATAAGGGCCACAAGACCATTCTAATGCCCCTCAGGACCCTTATAAAGGCACCCAGACCCTTCTAGAGCCTCTCAGGACAGTTTTAAATGCCTCCAGACCCTTCTAGACCCACTCAGGGCCATTCTAAAGGCCCCCAGACCCTTCTAATGCCCCTCAGGACCCTTCTAAAGGCCCTCAGGGCCTTTCTAAAGTACCCCAGACACTTCTAGAACCTCTCAGGGCCTTTCTATATGACCCCAGACCCTTGTAATGCACCTCAGGGCCTTTCTAAATGCCCCCAGACCCTTCTAGAGCCACTCAGGACATTTCTAAAGGCACCCAAACCCTTCTAATGCCACTCAGGGCCTTTCTAAAGGCCACGAGACCATTATAATCCCATTGAGGGCCTTTAAAAAGGCCCCCAGACCCTTCTAATGCCCCTCAGGACGCTTCTAATAGCCCCCAGACCCTTCTAGAGCCCCTCCGGGCCTTTCTAAAGGCTTCCACACCCTTCTAATGACCCTCGAGACCCATGTAAAGGTCCCTAGACCCTTCTAGACTGCCTCAGGTCCCATCTAAAAGCCCCCAGACCCTTCTAATGCCTTTCAGGGCCTTTCTAAAGGCCTCCACACCCTTCTAATGACCCCCAAGACCCATGGAAAGGCCCCTAGACCCTTCTAGATTGCCACAGGACCCATCTAAAAGCCCGCAGACCCTTCTAATGCCTTTCAGGACCCTTATGAAGGCCACAAGACTCTTCTAATGCCCCTCAGGACCTTTCTAAAGGCCCTCAGACCCTTGTAATGCCCCTCAGGGCATTTATAAAGGTTCCCAGACCCTTCTAGAGCCCCTCAGGACCCTTATAAAGGCCCCCAGACCATTCTAGAGCCCCTCAGGACACTTCTAAAGGCCCGCAGACCATTCTAATGCACGTCAGGGCCTTTATAAATGTCCCCAGACCCTTCTACTGCCCCTCAGGAGCATTCTAAAGGCCCCCAGACCCTTCTAATGCCCCACAGGGCCTTTCTAAAGGTTCCCAGACCCTTCTAGTGCCCCTTAAGACCCTTCTAAAGGCCCCCAGACCCTTCTAATGCCACTCAGGGCCTTTCTAAAGGCCGCGAGACACTTATAATCCCCCTGAGGGCCTTTAAAACGGCACCCAGACCCTTCTGGACCCCCTCAGGACGCTTCTAATAGCCCCCAGACCCTTCTAGAGCCTCTCAGGGCCTTTCTAAAGGCCTCCACACCCTTCTAATGACCCTCAAGACCCATGTAAAGGCCCCCAGACCCTTCTAGATTGCCTCAGGACCCATCTAAAAGCCCGCAGACACTTCTAATGCCTTTCAGGACCCTTATGAAGGCCACAAGACCCTTCTAATGCCCCTCAGGACCTTTTTAAAGGCCCTCAGACTATTCAAATGCCCCTCAGGACTCTTGTAAAGGCCCCCAGACCCTTCTAATGCACCTCAGGACACTTCTAAAGGCCCCCAGACCCTTCTAATGTCCCTCAGGGCCATTCTAAATTACCCCAGACACTTCTGGAACATCTCAGAACCTTTCTATATGACCCCAGACCCTTGTAATGCCACTCAGGGCCCTTCTAAAGGCCGCGAGACCCTTATCATCCCCCTGATGGCCTTTAAAAAGGCCCCCAGACCCTTCTGGACCCCCTCAGGACACTTCTAATAGCCCCCAGACCCTTCTAGAGCCCCTCGGGGCCTTTCTAAAGGCCTCCACACCCTTCTAATGGCCCTCAAGACGCATGGAAAGGCCCCTAGACCCTTCTAGATTGCCTCAGGACCCATCTAAAAGCCCGCAGACCCTTGTAATGACTTTCAGAACCCTTATGAAGGCCACAAGACCCTTCTAATGCCCCTCAGGACCTTTCTAAATGCCCTCAGACCCTTCTAATGCCCCTCAGGGCATTTATAAAGGTTCCCAGACCCTTCTAGAGCCCCTCAGGACCCTTATAAAGCCCCCAGACCAATCTAGAGCCCCTCAGGACACTTCTAAAGGCCCGCAGACCATTCTAATGCCTGTCAGGGCCTTTATAAATGTCCCCAGACCCTTCTACTGCCCCTCAGGATCATTCTAAAGGCCCCCAGACCCTTCTAATGCCCCACAGGGCCGTTCTAAAGGTCCCCAGAACCTTCTAGAGCCCCTGAAGACCCTTCTAAAGGCCCCCAGACCGTAATAGAGCCCCTCAGGACCCTTCTAAAGTCCCCCAGACCCTGCTAATTCCCCTCAGGGCTTTTATAAGGGCCACAAGACCCTTCTAATGCCCCTCAGGACCCTTATAAAGGCACCCAGACCCTTCTAGAGTCTCTCAGGACAGTTTTAAATGCCTCCAGACCCTTCTAGACCCCGTCAGGGCCATTCTAAAGGCCCCCAGTCCCTTCTAATGCCCCTCAGGACCCTTCTAAAGGCCCTCAGGGCCTTTCTAAAGTAACCCAGACACTTCTAGAACCTCTCAGGGCCTTTCTATATGACCCCAGACCCTTGTAATGCCACTCAGGGCCTTTCTAAAGGGCCCCAGACCCTTCTAGAGACCCTCAGGACATTTCTAAAGGCACCCAGACCCTTCTAATGCCACTCAGGGCCTTTCTAAAGGCCACGAGACCCTTATAATCCCATTGAGGGCCTTTAAAAAGGTCCCCAGACCCTTCTGGACCCCCTCAGGACGCTTCTAATAGCCCCCAGACCCTTCTAGAGCCCCTCAGGGCCTTTCTAAAGGCCTCCACACCCTTCTAATGACCCTCAAGACGCATGTAAAGGTCCCTAGACCCTTCTAGACTGCCTCAGGTCCCATCTAAAAGCCCCCAGACCCTTCTAATGCCTTTCAGGGCCTTTCTAAAGGCCTCCACACCCTTCTAATGACCCTCAAGACCCATGGAAAGGCCCCTAGACCCTTCTAGATTGCCTCAGGACCCATCTAAAAGCCCCCAGACCCTTCTAATGCCTTTCAGGACCATTATGAAGGCCACAAGACCCTTCTAATGCCCCTCAGGACCTTTCTAAAGGCCCTCAGACCCTTGTAATGCCCCTCAGGGCTTTTATAAAGATTCCCAGACCCTTCTAGAGCCCGTCAGGACCCTTATAAAGGCCCCAAGACCATTCTAGAGCCCCTCAGGACACTTCTAAAGGCCCACGCATCATTCTAATGCCCGTCAGGGCTTTCTAAAAATCCCCAGACCCTTCTACTGCCCCTCCGGAGCATTCTAAAGGCCCCCAGACCCTTCTAATGCCCCACAGGGCCTTTCTAAAGGTCCCCAGACCCTTCTAGAGCCCCTGAAGACCCTTCTAAAGGCCCCCAGACCCTTCTAAATGCCACTCAGGGCCTTTCTAAAGGCCGCGAGACTTTTATAATCCCCCTGAGGGCTTTTAAAAAGGCACCCAGACCCTTCTGGACCCCCTCAGGACGTTTCTAATAGCCCCCAGACCCTTCTAGAGCCTCTCAGGGCCTTTCTAAAGGCCTCCACACCCTTCTAATGACCCTCAAGACCCATGTAAAGGCCCCCAGACCCTTCTAGATTGCCTCAGGACCCATCTAAAAGCCCGCAGACCCTTCTAATGCCTTTCAGGACCCTTATGAAGGCCACAAGACCCTTCTAATGCCCCTCAGGACCTTTCTAAAGGCCCTCAGACCCTTCTAATGCCTTTCAGGGCCTTTATAAAGGTTCCCAGACCCTTCTAGAGCACGTCAGGACCCTTATAAAGGCCGCCAGATCATTCTAGAGCCCCTCAGGACAATTCAAAAGGCCCGCAGACCCTTCTACTGCCCCTCAGGAGCATTCTAAAGGACCCCAGACCCTTCTAATGCCCCACAGGGCCTTTCTAAAGGCCCCCAGACCCTTCTAGAGCCCCTGAAGACCCTTCAAATGGCACCCAGACCTTTATGGAGCCCCTCAGGACCCTTCTAAAGTCCCCCAGACCCTGCTAATTCCCCTCAGGGCTATTATAAGGGCACCCAGACCCTTCTAATGCCCCTCAGGACCCTTATAAAGGCACCCAGACCATTCTAGAGCCTCTCAGGACAGTTTTAAATGCCTCCAGACCCTTCTAGACCCCTCAGGACCATTCTAAAGACCCCCAGACCATTCTACTGCCTCTCAGGAGCACTCTAAATGTCCCCAGACCCTTCTAATGCCCCACAGGGCCTTTCTAAAGGTCCCCAGACCCTTCTAGAGCCCTTGAAGACCCTTCTAAAGGCTCCCAGACCATTCTAATGCCACTCAGGGCCTTTCTAAAGGCCGCGAGACCCTTACAATCCCCCTTAGGGTTTTAAAAATGGCCCCCAGACCCTTCTGGACCCTCTCAGAACGTTTCTAATGGCCCCCACACCCTTCTAGAGCCACTCAGGGCCTTTCTAAAGGCCTCCACACCCTTCTAATGACCCTCAAGACCCATGTAAAGGCCCCCAGACCCTTCTAGATTGCCTCAGGACCCATCTAAAAGCCCCCAGACCCTTCTAATGCCTTTCAGGGCCTTTCTAAAGGCCTCCACACCCTTCTAATGACCCTCAAGACCCATGTAAAGGCCCCTAGACCCTTCTAGATTGCCACAGGACCCATCTAAAAGCCCCCAGACCCTTCTAATGCTTTTTAGGACCCTTATGAAGGACACAAGACCCTTCTAATTCCCCTCAGGACCTTTCTAAAGGCCCTCAGACCCTTCTAATGCCCCTCAGGGCTTTTATAAAGGTTCCCAGACCCTTCTAGAGCCCGTCAGGACCCTTATAAAGGCCCCCAGACCATTCTAGAGCCCCTCAGGACATTTCTAAAGGCCCGCAGACCATTCTAATGCCCCTCAGGACATTTCTAAAGGCCCCCAGACCCTTCTACTGCCACTCAGGAGCATTCTAAAGGCCCCCAGACCCTTCTAATGCCCCACAGGGCCTTTCTAAAGGTCCCCAGACCCTTCTAGAGCCCCTGAAGACCCTTCTAAAGGCCCCCAGACCCTTATGGAGCCCCTCAGGACCCTTCTAAAGTCCCCCAGACCCTGCTAATTCCCCTCAGGGCTATTATAAGGGCACCCAGACCCTTCTAATGCCCCTCAGGACCCTTATAAAGGCACCCAGACCATTCTAGAGCCTCTCAGGACAGTTTTAAATGCCTCCAGACCCTTCTAGACCCCTCAGGACCATTCTAAAGACCCCCAGACCATTCTACTGCCTCTCAGGAGCACTCTAAATGTCCCCAGACCCTTCTAATGCCCCACAGGGCCTTTCTAAAGGTCCCCAGACCCTTCTAGAGCCCTTGAAGACACTTCTAAAGGCTCCCAGACCATTCTAATGCCACTCAGGGCCTTTCTAAAGGCCGCGAGACCCTTACAATCCCCCTTAGGGCCTTTAAAATGGCCCCCAGACACTTCTGGACCCTCTCAGAACGTTTCTAATGGCCCCCACACCCTTCTAGAGCCACTCAGGGCCTTTCTAAAGGCCTCCACACCCTTCTAATGACCCTCAAGACCCATGTAAAGGCCCCCAGACCCTTCTAGATTGCCTCAGGACCCATCTAAAAGCCCCCAGACCCTTCTAATGCCTTTCAGGGCCTTTCTAAAGGCCTCCACACCCTTCTAATGACCCTCAAGACCCATGTAAAGGCCCCTAGACCATTCTAGATTGCCACAGGACCCATCTAAAAGCCCCCAGACCCTTCTAATGCTTTTCAGGACCCTTATGAAGGACACAAGACCCTTCTAATTCCCCTCAGGACCTTTCTAAAGGCCCTCAGACCCTTCTAATGCCCCTCAGGGCTTTTATAAAGGTTCCCAGACCCTTCTAGAGCCCGTCAGGACACTTATAAAGGCCCCCAGACCATTCTAGAGCCCCTCAGGACATTTCTAACGGCCCGCAGACCATTCTAATGCCCGTCAGGGCCTTTATAAATGTCCCCAGACCCTTCTACTGCCACTCAGGAGCATTCTAAAGGCCCCCAGACCCTTCTAATGCCCCACAGGGCCTTTCTAAAGGTCCCCAGACCCTTCTAGAGCCCCTGAAGACCCTTCTAAAGGCCCCCAGACCCTTATGGAGCCCCTCAGGACCCTTCTAAAGTCCCCCAGACCCTGCTAATTCCCCTCAGGGCTTTTATAAGGGCACCCAGACCCTTCTAATGCCCCTCAGGACCCTTATAAAGGCACCCAGACCGTTTTAGAGCCTCTCAGGACAGTTCTAAATGCCTCCAGACCCGTCTAGACCCACTCAGGACCATTCTAAAGACCCCCAGACCATTATACTGCCTCTCAGGAGCACTCTAAATGTCCACAGACCCTTCTAATGTCCCACAGGGCCTTTCTAAAGGTCCCCAGACCCTTCCAGAACCACTGAAGACCCTTCTAAAGGCTCCCAGACCATTCTAATGCAACTCAGGGCCTTTCTAAAGGCCGCGAGACCCTTATAATCCCCCTTAGGGCCTTTAAAAAGGACCCCAGACCCTTCTGGACCACCTCAGGACGCTTATAATAGACCCCAGACCCTTCTAATGCCACTCAGGGCCTTTCTAAAGGTCGCGAGACCCTTTTAATCCCCCTGAGGGCCTTTAAAAAGGCCCCCAGACCCTTCTGGACCCCCTCAGGACGCTTCTAATGGCCCCCACACCCTTCTAGAGCCACTCAGGGCCTTTGTAAAGGCCTCCACACCCTTCTAATGACCCTCAAGACCCATGTAAAGGCCCCCAGACCCTTCTAGATTGCCTCAGGACCCATCTAAAAGCCCCCAGACCCTTCTAATGCCTTTCAGGGCCTTTCTAAAGGCCTCCACACCCTTCTAATGACCCTCAAGACCCATGTAAAGGCCCCTAGACCCTTCTAGATTGCCTCAGGACCCAGCTAAAAGCCCCCAGACCCTTCTAATGCCCGTCAGGGCCTTTCTAAAGGTCCCCAGACCCTTCTACTGCCCCTCAGCAGCATTCTAAAGCCCCCCAGACCTTTCTAATGCCCCATAGGGCCTTTCTAAAGGTCCCCAGACCCTTCTAGAGCCCCTGAAGACCCTTCTAAAGGCCCCCAGACCCTTATAGAGGCCCTCAGGACCCTTCTAAAGTCCCCCAGACCCTGCTAATTCCCCTCAGGGCTTTTATAAGGGCACCCAGACCCTTCTAATTCCCCTCAGGACCATTACAAAGGCCCCCAGACCCTTCTAGAGCCTCTCAGGACAGTTTTAAATGCCTCCAGACTCTTCTAGACCCTCTCAGGACCCTTCTAAAGGCCCCCAGACCCTTCTAATGCCCCTCAGGACCCTTCTAAAGGCCCCCAGACCCTTCTAATGCCCCTCAGGGCCTTTCTAAATTACCCCAGACACTTCTAGAACCTCTCAGAGCCTTTCTATATGACCCCAGACCCTTGTAATGCCACTCAGGGCCTTTCTAAAGGCACCCATACCCTTCTATTGCCCCTCAGGACATTTCTAAAGGCCCCCAGACCCTTCTAGAGCCCCTCAGGACATTTCTATAGGCACCCAGACCCTTCTAATGTCACTCAGGGCCATTCTAAAGGCCGCGAGACCCTTATAATCCCCCTGAGGGCCTTTAAAAATGTTCCCAGACCATTCTGGACCCCCTCAGGACGCTTCTAATAGCACCCAGACCCTTCTAGATCCCCTCAGGGTCTTTCTAAAGGCCTCCACACCCTTCTAATGACCCTGAAGACCCACGTAAAAGCCCCCAGACCCTTCTAGATTGCCTCAGGACCCATCTAAAAGCCCCCAGTGCCTTCTAATGCCTTTCAGGACCCTTATGAAGGCCACAAGACCCTTCTAATGCCCCTCAGGACCTTTCTAAATGCCCTCAGACCCTTCTAATGCCTTTCACGGCCTTTATAAAGCTTCCCAGACCCTTCTAGAGCCCGTCAGGACCCTTATAAAGGCTCGCAGATCATTCTAGAGCCCCTCAGGACACTTCTAAAGGCCCGCAGACCATTCTACTGCCTCTCAGGAGCACTCTAAATGTCCCCAGACCCTACTAATGCCCCACAGGGCCTTTCTAAAGGTCCCCAGACCTTTCTATAGCCCCTGAAGTCCCTTCTAAAGGCCCCCAGACCTTTCTAATGCCACTCAGGGCATTTCTAAAGGCCGCGAGACCCTTATAATCCCCCTGAGGGCCTTTAAAAAGGCACCCAGACATTTCTGGACCCCCTCAGGACGCTTCTAAAAGCTCCCAGACCCTCCTAATGCCAATCAGGGCCTTTCTAAAGGTCGCGAGACCCTTATAATAGCCCTGAGGGCCTTTAAAAAGGCCCCCAGACCATTCTGGACCCCCTCAGGACGCTTCTAATAGCCCCCAGACCCTTCTAGAGCCCCTCAGGGCCTTTCTAAAGGCCTCCACACCTTTCTAATGACCCTCAAGACCCATGTAAAGGCCCCCAGACCCTTCTAGATTGCCTCAGGACCCATCTAAAAGCTCCCAGACCCTTCTAATGCCTTTCAGGACCATTCTAAAGGCCTCCACACCCTTCTAATGACCCTCAAGACCCATGTAAAGGCCCCTAGACCCTTCTAGATTGCATCAGGACCCATCTAAAAGCCCCCAGACCCTTCTAATGCCTTTCAGGACCCTTATAAAGGCACCCAGACCTTTCTAGAGCCTCTCAGGACAGTTTTAAATGCCTCCAGACCCTTCTAGACCCCCTCAGGACCATTCTAAATGCCCCCAGACCCTTCTAATGCCCCTCAGGACCCTTCTAAAGGCCCCCAGACCCTTCTAATGCCCCTCAGGGCCTTTCTAAATTAACCCAGACACTTCTATAACCTCTCAGGGCCTTTCTATATGACCCCAGACCCTTGTAATGCCCCTCAGGGCCTTTCTAAAGGCCCCCAGACCCTTCTAATGCCCCTCAGGACATTTCTAAAGGCACCCAGACCCTTCTAATGCCACTCAGGGACTTTCTAAAGGCCGCGAGACCCTTATAATCCCCCTGTGGGCCTTTAAAAAGGCCCCCAGACCCTTCTGGACCCCCTCAGGATGCTTCTAATAGCCCCCAGACCCTTCTAGAGCCCATCAGGTCCTTTCTAAAGGCCTCCAAACCCTTCTAATGACCCTCAAGACCCATGTAGAGGCCCCTAGACCATTCTAGATTGCCTCAGGACCCATCTAAAAGCCCCCAGACCCTTCTAATGCCTTTCAGGGCCTTTCTAAAGGCCTCCACACCCTTCTAATGACCCTCAAGACCCATGTAGAGGCCCCTAGACCCTTCTAGATTGCCTCAGGACCCATCTAAAAGCCCCCAGACCCTTCTAATGCCTTTCAAGACCCTTATGAAGGCCACAAGACCCTTCTAATGCCCCTCAGGACCTTTCTAAAGGCCCTCAGACCCTTCTAATGCCCCTCAGGGCATTTATAAATGTTCCTAGACCCCTCTAGAGCACGTCAGGACCCTTATAAAGGCCCCCAGACCATTCTAGAGCCCCTCAGGACACTTCTAAAGGCCCGCAGACCATTCTAATGCCCGTCAGGTCCTTTATAAATGTCCCCAGACCCTTCTACTGTCCCTCAGGAGCATTATAAAGGCCCCCTGACCCTTCTAATGCCCCACAGGGCCTTTCTAAAGGTTTCCAGACCCTTCTAGAGACCCTGAAGACCCTTCTAAAGGCCCCCAGACCCTTATAGATTCCCTCAGTACCCTTCTAAAGTCCCCCAGACCCTGCTAATTCCCCTCAGGGCTTTTATAAGGGCACCCAGACCCTTCTAATGCCCCTCAGGACCCTTACAAAGGTACCCAGACCCTTCTAGAGCCTCTCAGGACAGTTTTAAATGCATCCAGACCCTTCTAGACCCCCTCAGGACCTTTCTAAAGGCCCCCAGACCCTTCTAATGCCCCTCAGGACCATTCTAAAGGCCCCCAGACCCTTCTAATGCCCCTCAGGGCCTTTCTAAATTACCCCAGACACTTCTAGAACCTCTCAGAGCCTTTCTATATGAACCCAGACCCTTCTAATGCCACTCAGGGCCTTTCTAAAGGCACCCATACCCTTCTATTGCCCCTCAGGACATTTCTAAAGGCCCCCAGACCCTTCTAGAGCCCCTCAGGACATTTCTATAGGCACCCAGACCCTTCTAATGCCACTCAGAACCATTCTAAAGGCCACGAGACCCTTATAATCCCCCTGAGGGCCTATAAAAAGGCCCCCAGACCATTCTGGACCCCCTCAGGTCGCTTCTAATAGCACCCAGACCCTTCTAGAGCCCCTCAGGGCCTTTCTAAAGGCCTCCACATCCTTCTAATGACCCTCAAGACCCACGTAAAGGCCCCCAGACCCTTCTAGATTGCCTCAGGACCCAGCTAAAATCGCCCAGACCCTTCTAATGCCTTTCAGGACCCTTATGAAGGCCACAAGACCCTTCTAATGCACATCAGGGCCTTTCTAAAGGCCCTCAGACCCTTCTAATGCCTTTCACGGCCTATATAAAGGTTCCCAGACCCTTCTAGAGCCCTTCAGGACCCTTATAAAGGCCCCCAGATCATTCTAGAGCCCCTCAAGACACTTTTAAAGGCCCGCAGACCATTCTACTGCCTCTCAGGAGCACTCTAAATGTCCCCAGACCCTACTAATGCACCACAGGGCCTTTCTAAAGGTCCCCAGACCCTTCTATAGCCTCTGAAGACCCTTCTAAAGGCCCCCAGACCTATCTAATGCCACTCAGGGCCTTTCTAAAGGCCGCGAGACCCTTATAATCCCCCTGAGGGCCTTTAAGAAGGCCCCCAGACATTTCTGGACCCCCTCAGGACGATTCTAAATGCCCCCAGACCCTTCTAGACCCCCTCGGGACCCTTCTAAAGGCCCGCAGACCCTTCTAATGCCCCTCAGGACCTTCTAAAGGCCCTCAGACTATTCAAATGCCCCTCAGGAGTCTTTTTAAGGCCCCCAGACCCTTCTAATGCCCCTCAGGACACTTCTAAAGGTCCCCAGACCATTCTAATGCACCTCAGGGCCTTTCTAAATTACCCCAGACATTTCTAGAACCTTTCAGAGCCTTTCTATATGACCCCAGGCCCTTGTAATGCCACTCAGGGCCTTTCTAAAGGCCGCGAGACCCTTATAATCCCCCAGAGGGCCTTTAAAAAGGCCCCCAGACCCTTCTGGACCCCCTCAGGACGCTTCTAATAGCCCCCAGACCCTTCTAGAGCCCCTCAGGGCCTTTCTAAAGGCCTCCACACCCTTCTAATGACCCTCAAGACCCATGTAAAGGCCCCCAGACCCTTCTAGATTGCCTCAGGACCCATGTAAAAGCCCCCAGACCCTTCTAATGCCTTTCAGGGCCTTTCTAAAGGCCTCCACACCCATCTAATGACCCTCAAGACCCATGTAAAGGCCCCTAGACCCTTCTAGATTGCCTCAGGACCCATCTAAAAGCCCCCAGACCCTTCTAATGCCTTTCAGGACCCTTATGAAGGCCACAAGACCCTTCTAATGCCCCTCAGGACCTTTCTAAAGGCCCTCAGACCCTTCTAATGCCCTTCAGGGCTTTTATAAAGGTTCCCAGACCTTTCTAGAGCCCGTCAGGACCCTTATAAAGGCCCCCAGACCATTCTAGAGCCCCTCAGGACACTTCTAAAGGCCCGCAGACCATTCTAATGCCCGTCAGGGCCTTTATAAATGTCCCCAGACCATTCAAATGCCCCTCAGGAGCATTCTAAAGGTCCCCAGACCCTTCTAATGCCCCACAGGGCCTTTCTAAAAGTCCCCAGACCCTTCTAGAGCCCCTGAAGACCCTTCTAAAGGCCCCCAGACCCTTATAGAGCCCCTCAGGACCCTTCTAAAGTCCCCCAGACCCTGCTAATTCCCCTCAGGTCTTTTATAAGGGCACCCAGACCCTTCTAATGCCCCTCTGGACCCTTATAAAGGCCCCCAGACGCTTCTAGAGCTTCTCAGGACAGTTTTAAATGCCTCCAGACCCTTCTAGACCCCCTCAGGACTATTCTAAAGGCTCCCAGACCATTCTAATGCCCCTCAGGACCCTTCTAAAGGCCCCCAGACCCTTCTAATGCCCCACAGGGCCTTTCTAAAGGTCCCCAGACCCTTCTAGAGCCCCTGAAGACCCTTCTAAAGGCTCCCAGACCCTTCTAATGAAACTCAGGGCCTTTCAAAAGGCCGCGAGACAATTATAATCCCCCTGACGGCCTTTAAAAAGGCCCCCAGACTCTTCTGTACCCCCTCAGGACGCTTCTAATAGCACCCACACCCTTCTAGAGCCACTCAGGGCCTTTCTAAAGGCCTCCACACCCTTCAAATTGCCCTCAAGACCCATGTAAAGGCCCCCAGACCCTTCTAGATTGCCTCAGGACCCATCTAAAAGCCCCCAGAGCCTTCTAATGCCTTTCAGGACCCTTATGAAGGCCACAAGACCCTTCTAATGCCCTTCAGGACCTTTCTAAAGGCCCTCAGACCCTTCTAATGCCCCTCAGGGCATTTATAAAGGTTCCCAGACCCTTCTAGAGCACGTTAGGACCCTTATAAAGCCCCCCAGACCATTCTAGAGCCCCTCAGGACACTTCTAAAGGCCCGCAGACCATTCTAATGCCCGTCAGGGCCTTTATAAAGGTACCCAGACCCTTCTACTGCCCCTCAGGAGCATTCTAAATGCCCCCAGACCCTTCTAATGCCCCTCAGGAGCATTCTAAATGCCCCCAGACCCTTCTAATGCCCCACAGGGCCTTTCTAAAGGTCCCCAGACCCTTCTAGAGCCCCTGAAGACCCTTCTAAAGGCCCCCAGACCCTTATAGAGGCCCTCAGGACCCTTCTAAAGTCCTCCAGACCCTGCTAATTCCCCTCAGGGCTTTTATAAGGGCCACAAGACCCTTCTAATGCCCCTCAGGACCCTTACAAAGGCCCCCAGACCCTTCTGGACCCCCTCAGGACGCTTCTAATAGCCCCCAGACCCTTCTAGAGCCCCTCAGGGCCTTTCTAAAGGCCTCCACACCCTTCTAATGACCCTCAAGACCCATGTAAAGGCCCCCAGACCCTTCTAGATTGCCTCAGGACCCATGTAAAAGCCCCCAGACCCTTCTAATGCCTTTCAGGGCCTTTCTAAAGGCCTCCACACCCATCTAATGACCCTCAAGACCCATGTAAAGGCCCCTAGACCCTTCTAGATTGCCTCAGGACCCATCTAAAAGCCCCCAGACCCTTCTAATGCCTTTCAGGACCCTTATGAAGGCCACAAGACCCTTCTAATGCCCCTCAGGACCTTTCTAAAGGCCCTCAGACCCTTCTAATGCCCTTCAGGGCTTTTATAAAGGTTCCCAGACCTTTCTAGAGCCCGTCAGGACCCTTATAAAGGCCCCCAGACCATTCTAGAGCCCCTCAGGACACTTCTAAAGGCCCGCAGACCATTCTAATGCCCGTCAGGGCCTTTATAAATGTCCCCAGACCATTCAAATGCCCCTCAGGAGCATTCTAAAGGTCCCCAGACCCTTCTAATGCCCCACAGGGCCTTTCTAAAAGTCCCCAGACCCTTCTAGAGCCCCTGAAGACCCTTCTAAAGGCCCCCAGACCCTTATAGAGCCCCTCAGGACCCTTCTAAAGTCCCCCAGACCCTGCTAATTCCCCTCAGGTCTTTTATAAGGGCACCCAGACCCTTCTAATGCCCCTCTGGACCCTTATAAAGGCCCCCAGACGCTTCTAGAGCTTCTCAGGACAGTTTTAAATGCCTCCAGACCCTTCTAGACCCCCTCAGGACTATTCTAAAGGCTCCCAGACCATTCTAATGCCCCTCAGGACCCTTCTAAAGGCCCCCAGACCCTTCTAATGCCCCACAGGGCCTTTCTAAAGGTCCCCAGACCCTTCTAGAGCCCCTGAAGACCCTTCTAAAGGCTCCCAGACCCTTCTAATGAAACTCAGGGCCTTTCAAAAGGCCGCGAGACAATTATAATCCCCCTGACGGCCTTTAAAAAGGCCCCCAGACTCTTCTGTACCCCCTCAGGACGCTTCTAATAGCACCCACACCCTTCTAGAGCCACTCAGGGCCTTTCTAAAGGCCTCCACACCCTTCAAATTGCCCTCAAGACCCATGTAAAGGCCCCCAGACCCTTCTAGATTGCCTCAGGACCCATCTAAAAGCCCCCAGAGCCTTCTAATGCCTTTCAGGACCCTTATGAAGGCCACAAGACCCTTCTAATGCCCTTCAGGACCTTTCTAAAGGCCCTCAGACCCTTCTAATGCCCCTCAGGGCATTTATAAAGGTTCCCAGACCCTTCTAGAGCACGTTAGGACCCTTATAAAGCCCCCCAGACCATTCTAGAGCCCCTCAGGACACTTCTAAAGGCCCGCAGACCATTCTAATGCCCGTCAGGGCCTTTATAAAGGTACCCAGACCCTTCTACTGCCCCTCAGGAGCATTCTAAATGCCCCCAGACCCTTCTAATGCCCCACAGGGCCTTTCTAAAGGTCCCCAGACCCTTCTAGAGCCCCTGAAGACCCTTCTAAAGGCCCCCAGACCCTTATAGAGGCCCTCAGGACCCTTCTAAAGTCCTCCAGACCCTGCTAATTCCCCTCAGGGCTTTTATAAGGGCCACAAGACCCTTCTAATGCCCCTCAGGACCCTTACAAAGGCCCCCGGACCCTTCTAGAGCCTCTCAGGACAGTTTTAAATGCCTCCAGACCCTTCTAGACCACCTCAGGACCCTTCTAAAGGCCCCCAGACCCTTCTAATGCCCCTCAGGACCATTCTAAAGCCCCCAGACCCTTCTAATGCCCCTCAGGGCCTTTCTAAATTACCCCAGACATTTCTAGAACCTCTCAGAACCTTTCTATATGAACCCAGACCCTTCTAATGCCACTCAGGGCCTTTCTAAAGGCACCCATACCCTTCTATTGCCCCTCAGGACATTTCTAAAGGCCCCCAGACCCTTCTAGAGCCCCTCAGGACATTTCAATAGGCACCCAGACCCTTCTAATGCCACTCAGGGCCATTCTAAAGGCCACGAGACCCTTATAATCCCCCTGAGGGCCTTTAAAAAGGCCCCCAGACCATTCTGGACCCCCTCAGGACGCTTCTAATAGCACCCAGACCCTTCTAGAGCCCCTCAGGGCCTTTCTAAAGGCCTCCACACCCTTCTAATGACCCTCAAGACCCACGTAAATGCCGCCAGACCCTTCTAGATTGCCTCAGGACCCAGCTAAAAGCCCCCAGACCTTTCTAATGCATTTCAGGACCCTTATGAAGGCCACAAGACCCTTCTAATGCACCTCAGGACCTTTCTAAAGGCCCTCAGACCCTTCTAATGCCTTTCACGGCCTTTATAAAGGTTCCCAGACCCTTCTAGAGCCCGTCAGGACCCTTATAAAGGCCCCCAGATCATTCTAGAGGCCCTCAAGACACTTCTAAAGGCCCGCAGACCATTCTACTGCCTCTCAGGAGCACTCTAAATGTCCCCAGACCCTACTAATGCCCCACAGGGCCTTTCTAAAGGTCCCCAGACCATTCTATATCCCCTGAAGACCCTTCTAAAGGCCCCCAGACCCTTCTAATGCCACTCAGGGCCTTTCGAAAGGCCGCGAGACCCTTATAATCCCCCTGAGGGCCTTTAAAAAGGCCCCCAGACCCTTCTGGACCCCCTCAGGACGCTTCTAATAGCCCCCACACCCTTCTAGAGCCACTCAGGGCCTTTCTAAAGGCCTCCACACCCTTCTAATGACCCTCAAGACCCATGTAAAGGCCCCCAGACCCTTCTAGATTGCCTCAGGACCCATCTAAAAGCCCCCAGAGCCTTCTAATGCCTTTCAGGACCCTTATGAAGGCCACAAGACCCTTCTAATGCCCCTCAGGAGCTTTATAAAGGACCTCAGACCCTTCTAATGCCCCTCAGGGCATTTATAAAGGTTCCCAGACCATTCTAGAGCCCCTCAGGACACTTCTAAAGGCCCGCAGACCATTCTAATGCCCGTCAGGGCCTTTCTAAAGGTCCCCAGACCATTCAAATGCCCCTCAGGAGCATTCTAAAGGCCCCCAGACCCTTCTAATGCCCCACAGGGCCTTTCTAAAAGTCCCCAGACCCTTCTAGAGCCCCTGAAGACCCTTCTAAAGGCCCCCAGACCCTTATAGAGCCCCTCAGGACCCTTCTAAAGTCCCCCAGACCCTGCTAATTCCCCTCAGGTCTTTTATAAGGGCACCCAGACCCTTCTAATGCCCCTCAGGACCCTTCTAAAGGCCCCCAGACCCTTCTAATGCCCCACAGGGCCTTTCTAAAGGTCCCCAGACCCTTCTAGAGCCCCTGAAGACCCTTCTAAAGGCTCCCAGACCCTTCTAATGAAACTCAGGGCCTTTCAAAAGGCCGCGAGACAATTATAATCCCCCTGACGGCCTTTAAAAAGGCCCCCAGACTCTTCTGTACCCCCTCAGGACGCTTCTAATAGCACCCACACCCTTCTAGAGCCACTCAGGGCCTTTCTAAAGGCCTCCACACCCTTCAAATTGCCCTCAAGACCCATGTAAAGGCCCCCAGACCCTTCTAGATTGCCTCAGGACCCATCTAAAAGCCCCCAGAGCCTTCTAATGCCTTTCAGGACCCTTATGAAGGCCACAAGACCCTTCTAATGCCCTTCAGGACCTTTCTAAAGGCCCTCAGACCCTTCTAATGCCCCTCAGGGCATTTATAAAGGTTCCCAGACCCTTCTAGAGCACGTTAGGACCCTTATAAAGCCCCCCAGACCATTCTAGAGCCCCTCAGGACACTTCTAAAGGCCCGCAGACCATTCTAATGCCCGTCAGGGCCTTTATAAAGGTACCCAGACCCTTCTACTGCCCCTCAGGAGCATTCTAAATGCCCCCAGACCCTTCTAATGCCCCTCAGGAGCATTCTAAATGCCCCCAGACCCTTCTAATGCCCCACAGGGCCTTTCTAAAGGTCCCCAGACCCTTCTAGAGCCCCTGAAGACCCTTCTAAAGGCCCCCAGACCCTTATAGAGGCCCTCAGGACCCTTCTAAAGTCCTCCAGACCCTGCTAATTCCCCTCAGGGCTTTTATAAGGGCCACAAGACCTTTCTAATGCCCCTCAGGACCCTTACAAAGGCCCCCGGACCCTTCTAGAGCCTCTCAGGACAGTTTTAAATGCCTCCAGACCCTTCTAGACCACCTCAGGACCCTTCTAAAGGCCCCCAGACCCTTCTAATGCCCCTCAGGACCATTCTAAAGCCCCCAGACCCTTCTAATGCCCCTCAGGGCCTTTCTAAATTACCCCAGACATTTCTAGAACCTCTCAGAACCTTTCTATATGAACCCAGACCCTTCTAATGCCACTCAGGGCCTTTCTAAAGGCACCCATACCCTTCTATTGCCCCTCAGGACATTTCTAAAGGCCCCCAGACCCTTCTAGAGCCCCTCAGGACATTTCAATAGGCACCCAGACCCTTCTAATGCCACTCAGGGCCATTCTAAAGGCCACGAGACCCTTATAATCCCCCTGAGGGCCTTTAAAAAGGCCCCCAGACCATTCTGGACCCCCTCAGGACGCTTCTAATAGCACCCAGACCCTTCTAGAGCCCCTCAGGGCCTTTCTAAAGGCCTCCACACCCTTCTAATGACCCTCAAGACCCACGTAAATGCCGCCAGACCCTTCTAGATTGCCTCAGGACCCAGCTAAAAGCCCCCAGACCTTTCTAATGCATTTCAGGACCCTTATGAAGGCCACAAGACCCTTCTAATGCACCTCAGGACCTTTCTAAAGGCCCTCAGACCCTTCTAATGCCTTTCACGGCCTTTATAAAGGTTCCCAGACCCTTCTAGAGCCCGTCAGGACCCTTATAAAGGCCCCCAGATCATTCTAGAGGCCCTCAAGACACTTCTAAAGGCCCGCAGACCATTCTACTGCCTCTCAGGAGCACTCTAAATGTCCCCAGACCCTACTAATGCCCCACAGGGCCTTTCTAAAGGTCCCCAGACCATTCTATATCCCCTGAAGACCCTTCTAAAGGCCCCCAGACCCTTCTAATGCCACTCAGGGCCTTTCGAAAGGCCGCGAGACCCTTATAATCCCCCTGAGGGCCTTTAAAAAGGCCCCCAGACCCTTCTGGACCCCCTCAGGACGCTTCTAATAGCCCCCACACCCTTCTAGAGCCACTCAGGGCCTTTCTAAAGGCCTCCACACCCTTCTAATGACCCTCAAGACCCATGTAAAGGCCCCCAGACCCTTCTAGATTGCCTCAGGACCCATCTAAAAGCCCCCAGAGCCTTCTAATGCCTTTCAGGACCCTTATGAAGGCCACAAGACCCTTCTAATGCCCCTCAGGAGCTTTATAAAGGACCTCAGACCCTTCTAATGCCCCTCAGGGCATTTATAAAGGTTCCCAGACCATTCTAGAGCCCCTCAGGACACTTCTAAAGGCCCGCAGACCATTCTAATGCCCGTCAGGGCCTTTCTAAAGGTCCCCAGACCATTCAAATGCCCCTCAGGAGCATTCTAAAGGCCCCCAGACCCTTCTAATGCCCCACAGGGCCTTTCTAAAAGTCCCCAGACCCTTCTAGAGCCCCTGAAGACCCTTCTAAAGGCCCCCAGACCCTTATAGAGCCCCTCAGGACCCTTCTAAAGTCCCCCAGACCCTGCTAATTCCCCTCAGGTCTTTTATAAGGGCACCCAGACCCTTCTACTGCCCCTCAGGAGCATTCTAAATGCCCCCAGACCCTTCTAATGCCCCTCAGGAGCATTCTAAATGCCCCCAGACCCTTCTAATGCCCCACAGGGCCTTTCTAAAGGTCCCCAGACCCTTCTAATGCCTTTCACGGCCTTTATAAAGGTTCCCAGACCCTTCTAGAGCCCGTCAGGACCCTTATAAAGGCCCCCAGATCATTCTAGAGGCCCTCAAGACACTTCTAAAGGCTTGCAGACCATTCTACTGCCTCTCAGGAGCACTCTAAATGTCCCCAGACCCTACTAATGCCCCAAAGGGCCTTTCTAAAGGTCCCCAGACCATTCTATATCCCCTGAAGACCCTTCTAAAGGCCCCCAGACCCTTCTAATGCCACTCAGGGCCTTTCGAAAGGCCGCGAGACCCTTATAATCCCCCTGAGGGCCTTTAAAAAGGCACCCAGACATTTCTGGACCCCCTCAGGACGCTTCTAAAAGCCCCCAGACCCTTCTAATGCCACTCAGGGCCTTTCTAAAGGTCGCGAGACCCTTATAATCCCCCTGAGGGCCTTTAAAAAGGCCCCCAGACCCTTCTAGACCCCCTCAGGACGCTTCTAATAGCCCCCACACCCTTCTAGAGCCCATCAGGGCCTTTCTAAAGGCCTCCACACCCTTCTAATGACCCTCAAGACCCATGTAAAGGCCCCCAGACCCTTCTAGATTGCCTGAGGACCCATCTAAAAGCCCCCAGAGCATTCTAATGCCTTTCAGGACCCTTATGAAGGCCACAAGACCCTTCTAATGCCCCTCAGGAGCTTTATAAAGGACCTCAGACCCTTCTAATGCCCCTCAGGGCATTTATAAAGGTTCCCAGACCATTCTAGAGCCCCTCAGGACACTTCTAAAGGCCCGCAGACCATTCTAATGCCCGTCAGGGCCTTTCTAAAGGTCCCCAGACCATTCAAATGCCCCTCAGGAGCATTCTAAAGGCCCCCAGACCCTTCTAATGCCCCACAGGGCCTTTCTAAAAGTCCCCAGACCCTTCTAGAGCCCCTGAAGACCCTTCTAAAGGCCCCCAGACCCTTATAGAGCCCCTCAGGACCCTTCTAAAGTCCCCCAGACCCTGCTAATTCCCCTCAGGTCTTTTATAAGGGCACCCAGACCCTTCTAATGCCCCTCAGGACCCTTCTAAAGGCCCCCAGACCCTTCTAATGCCCCACAGGGCCTTTTTAAAGGTCCCCAGACCCTTCTAGAGCCCCTGAAGACCCTTCTAAAGGCTCCCAGACCCTTCTAATGAAACTCAGGGCCTTTCAAAAGGCCGCGAGACAATTATAATCCCCCTGAGGGCCTTTAAAAAGGCCCCCAGACTCTTCTGTACCCCCTCAGGACGCTTCTAATAGCCCCCAGACCCTTCTAGAGCCCCTCCGGGCCTTTCTAAATGCCTCCACACCCTTCTAATGACCCTCAAGACCCATGTAAAGGCCCCTAGACCCTTCTAGATTGCCTCAGGACCCATCTAAAAGCCCCCAGACCCATCTAATGCCTTTCAGGACCTTTCTAAAGGCCTCCACACCCTTCCAATGACCCTCAAGACCCATGTAAATGCCCCCAGACCCTTCTAGATTGCCTCAGGACCCATCTAAATGCCCCCAGACCCTTCTAATGCCTTTCAGGACCCTTATGAAGGCCACAAGACCCTTCTAATGCCCCTCAGGACCTTTCTAAAGGCCCTCAGACCCTTCTAATGCCTTTCAGGGCCGTTATAAAGGTTCCCAGACCATTCTAGAGCCCGTCAGGACCCTTATAAAGGCCCCCAGATCATTCTAGAGCCCCTCAGGACACTTCTAAAGGCCCGCAGACCATTCTACTCCCGCTAAGGAGCATTCTAAAGGTCCCCAGACCCTTCTAATGCCTTTCAGGGCCTTTCTAAAGGCCTCCACACCCTTCTAATGACCCTCAAGACCCAAGCAAAGGCCCCTAGACCCTTCTAGATTGCCTCAGGACCCATCTAAAAGCCCCCAGAGCATTCTAATGCCTTTCAGGACCCTTATGAAGGCCGCAAGACCCTTCTAATGCCCCTCAGGACGTTTCTAAAGGCCCTCAGACCGTTATAGAGCCCCTCAGGACCATTCTAAAGTCCCCCAGACCCTGCTATATCCCCTCAGGGCTTTTATAAGGCCACCCAGACCCTTCTAATGCCCCTCAGGACCCTTATAAAGGCACCCAGACCCTTCTAGAGCCACTCAGGACAGTTTTAAATGCCTCCAGACCCTTCTAGACCCACTCAGGACCATTCTAAAGGCCCCCAGACCCTTCTAATGCCCCTCAGGACCCTTCTAAAGGCCCCTAGACCCTTCTAATGCCCCTCAGGGCCTTTCTAAATTACCTCAGACACTACTAGAACCTCTCAGATCCTTTCTATATGACCCCAGACCCTTGTAATGCCATTCACGGCCTTTCTAAAGGTCCCCAGACCATTCTAATGCTCCTCAGGGCCTTTCTAAAGGTCCCCAGACCATTCTAGAGCCCCTGAAGGCCCTTCTAAAGGCCCCCTAACCCTTCTAATGCCACTCAGGGCCTTTCTAAAGGTCGCGAGACCCTTATAATCCCCCTGAAGGCCTTTAAAAAGGCCCCCAGACCCTTCTGGACCCACTCAGGACGCTTCTAATAGCCCCCACACCATTCTAATGCCCGTCAGGGCCTTTCTAAAGGCCTCCACACCCTTCTAATGACCCTCAAGACCCATGTAAAGGCCCCTAGACCCTTCTAGATTGCCTAAGGACCCATCTAAAAGCCCCCAGACCCTTCTAATGCCTTTCAGGGCCTTTCTAAAGGCCTCCACACCCATCTAATGACCCTCAAGACCCATGTAAAGGCCCCTAGACCCTTCTAGATTGCCTCAGGACCCAGCTAAAAGTCCCCAGACCCTTCTAATGCCTTTCAGGACCCTTATGAAGGCCTCAAGACCCTTCTAATGCCCCTCAGGACCTTTTTAAAGGCCCTCAGACCCTTCTAATGCCCTTCAGGGCTTTTATAAAGGTTCCCAGACCTTTCTAGAGCCCGTCAGGACCCTTATAAAGGCCCCCAGACCATTCTAGAGCCCCTCAGGACACTTCTAAAGGCACGCAGACCATTCTAATGCCCGTCAGGGCCTTTATAAATGTCCCCAGACCATTCAAATGCCCCTCAGGAGCATTCTAAAGGTCCCCAGACCCTTCTAATGCCCCACAGGGCCTTTCTAAAAGTCCCCAGACCCTTCTAGAGCCCCTGAAGACCCTTCTAAAGGCCCCCAGACCCTTATAGAGCCCCTCAGGACCCTTCTAAAGTCCCCCAGACCCTGCTAATTCCCCTCAGGTCTTTTATAAGGGCACCCAGACCCTTCTAATGCCCCTCTGGACCCTTATAAAGGCCCCCAGACGCTTCTAGAGCTTCTCAGGACAGTTTTAAATGCCTCCAGACCCTTCTAGACCCCCTCAGGACTATTCTAAAGGCTCCCAGACCCTTCTAATGCCCCTCAGGACCCTTCTAAAGGCCCCCAGACCCTTCTAATGCCCCACAGGGCCTTTTTAAAGGTCCCCAGACCCTTCTAGAGCCCCTGAAGACCCTTCTAAAGGCTCCCAGACCCTTCTAATGAAACTCAGGGCCTTTCAAAAGGCCGCGAGACAATTATAATCCCCCTGACGGCCTTTAAAAAGGCCCCCAGACTCTTCTGTACCCCCTCAGGACGCTTCTAATAGCACCCACACCCTTCTAGAGCCACTCAGGGCCTTTCTAAAGGCCTCCACACCCTTCAAATTGCCCTCAAGACCCAAGTAAAGGCCCCCAGACCCTTCTAGATTGCCTCAGGACCCATCTAAAAGCCCCCAGAGCCTTCTAATGCCTTTCAGGACCCTTATGAAGGCCACAAGACCCTTCTAATGCCCTTCAGGACCTTTCTAAAGGCCCTCAGACCCTTCTAATGCCCCTCAGGGCATTTATAAAGGTTCCCAGACCCTTCTAGAGCACGTTAGGACCCTTATAAAGCCCCCCAGACCATTCTAGAGCCCCTCAGGACACTTCTAAAGGCCCGCAGACCATTCTAATGCCCGTCAGGGCCTTTATAAAGGTACCCAGACCCTTCTACTGCCCCTCAGGAGCATTCTAAATGCCCCCAGACCCTTCTAATGCCCCTCAGGAGCATTCTAAATGCCCCCAGACCCTTCTAATGCCCCACAGGGCCTTTCTAAAGGTCCCCAGACCCTTCTAGAGCCCCTGAAGACCCTTCTAAAGGCCCCCAGACCCTTATAGAGGCCCTCAGGACCCTTCTAAAGTCCTCCAGACCCTGCTAATTCCCCTCAGGGCTTTTATAAGGGCCACAAGACCCTTCTAATGCCCCTCAGGACCCTTACAAAGGCCCCCGGACCCTTCTAGAGCCTCTCAGGACAGTTTTAAATGCCTCCAGACCCTTCTAGACCACCTCAGGACCCTTCTAAAGGCCCCCAGACCCTTCTAATGCCCCTCAGGACCATTCTAAAGCCCCCAGACCCTTCTAATGCCCCTCAGGGCCTTTCTAAATTACCCCAGACATTTCTAGAACCTCTCAGAACCTTTCTATATGAACCCAGACCCTTCTAATGCCACTCAGGGCCTTTCTAAAGGCACCCATACCCTTCTATTGCCCCTCAGGACATTTCTAAAGGCCCCCAGACCCTTCTAGAGCCCCTCAGGACATTTCAATAGGCACCCAGACCCTTCTAATGCCACTCAGGGCCATTCTAAAGGCCACGAGACCCTTATAATCCCCCTGAGGGCCTTTAAAAAGGCCCCCAGACCATTCTGGACCCCCTCAGGACGCTTCTAATAGCACCCAGACCCTTCTAGAGCCCCTCAGGGCCTTTCTAAAGGCCTCCACACCCTTCTAATGACCCTCAAGACCCACGTAAATGCCGCCAGACCCTTCTAGATTGCCTCAGGACCCAGCTAAAAGCCCCCAGACCCTTCTAATGCATTTCAGGACCCTTATGAAGGCCACAAGACCCTTCTAATGCACCTCAGGACCTTTCTAAAGGCCCTCAGACCCTTCTAATGCCTTTCACGGCCTTTATAAAGGTTCCCAGACCCTTCTAGAGCCCGTCAGGACCCTTATAAAGGCCCCCAGATCATTCTAGAGGCCCTCAAGACACTTCTAAAGGCCCGCAGACCATTCTACTGCCTCTCAGGAGCACTCTAAATGTCCCCAGACCCTACTAATGCCCCACAGGGCCTTTCTAAAGGTCCCCAGACCATTCTATATCCCCTGAAGACCCTTCTAAAGGCCCCCAGACCCTTCTAATGCCACTCAGGGCCTTTCGAAAGGCCGCGAGACCCTTATAATCCCCCTGAGGGCCTTTAAAAAGGCACCCAGACATTTCTGGACCCCCTCAGGACGCTTCTAAAAGCCCCCAGACCCTTCTAATGCCACTCAGGGCCTTTCTAAAGGTCGCGAGACCCTTATAATCCCCCTGAGGGCCTTTAAAAAGGCCCCCAGACCCTTCTGGACCCCCTCAGGACGCTTCTAATAGCCCCCACACCCTTCTAGAGCCGCTCAGGGCCTTTCTAAAGGCCTCCACACCCTTCTAATGACCCTCAAGACCCATGTAAAGGCCCCCAGACCCTTCTAGATTGCCTCAGGACCCATCTAAAAGCCCCCAGAGCCTTCTAATGCCTTTCAGGACCCTTATGAAGGCCACAAGACCCTTCTAATGCCCCTCAGGAGCTTTATAAAGGACCTCAGACCCTTCTAATGCCCCTCAGGGCATTTATAAAGGTTCCCAGACCATTCTAGAGCCCCTCAGGACACTTCTAAAGGCCCGCAGACCATTCTAACGCCCGTCAGGGCCTTTCTAAAGGTCCCCAGACCATTCAAATGCCCCTCAGGAGCATTCTAAAGGTCCCCAGACCCTTCTAATGCCCCACAGGGCCTTTCTAAAAGTCCCCAGACCCTTCTAGAGCCCCTGAAGACCCTTCTAAAGGCCCCCAGACCCTTATAGAGCCCCTCAGGACCCTTCTAAAGTCACCCAGACCCTGCTAATTCCCCTCAGGTCTTTTATAAGGGCACCCAGACCCTTCTAATGCCCCTCTGGACCCTTATAAAGGCCCCCAGACGCTTCTAGAGCTTCTCAGGACAGTTTTAAATGCCTCCAGACCCTTCTAGACCCCCTCAGGACTATTCTAAAGGCTCCCAGACCATTCTAATGCCCCTCAGGACCCTTCTAAAGGCCCCCAGACCCTTCTAATGCCCCACAGGGCCTTTTTAAAGGTCCCCAGACCCTTCTAGAGCCCCTGAAGACCCTTCTAAAGGCTCCCAGACCCTTCTAATGCCACTCAGGGCCTTTCAAAAGGCCGCGAGACCATTATAATCCCCCTGAGGGCCTTTAAAAAGGCCCCCAGACTCTTGTGGACCCCCTCAGGACGCTTCTAATAGCACCCACACCCTTCTAGAGCCACTCAGGGCCTTTCTAAAGGCCTCCACACCCTTCTAATTGCCCTCAAGACCCATGTAAAGGCCCCCAGACCCTTCTAGATTGCCTCAGGACCCATCTAAAAGCCCCCAGAGCCTTCTAATGCCTTTCAGGACCCTTATGAAGGCCACAAGACCCTTCTAATGCCCCTCAGGACCTTTCTAAAGGCCCTCAGACCTTTCTAATGCCCATCAGGGCATTTATAAAGGTTCCCAGACCCTCCTAGAGCACGTTAGGACCCTTATAAAGGCCCCCAGACCATTCTAGAGCCCCTCAGGACACTTCTAAAGGCCCGCAGACCATTCTAATGCCCGTCAGGGCCTTTATAAATGTCCCAAGACCATTCAAATGCCCCTCAGGAGCATTCTAAAGGTCCCCAGACCCTTCTAATGCCCCACAGGGCCTTTCTAAAAGTCCCCAGACCCTTCTAGAGCCCCTGAAGACCCTTCTAAAGGCCCCCAGACCCTTCTAATGGCCCTCAAGACCCATGTAAAGGCCCCCAGACCCTTCTAGATTGCCTCAGGACCCATCTAAAAGCCCCCAGACCCTTCTAATGCCTTTCAGGGCCTTTCTAAAGGCCTCCACACCCTTCTAATGGCCCTCAAGACCCACGTAAAGGCCCCCAGACCCTTCTAGATTGCCTCAGGACCCAGCTAAAAGCCCCCAGACCCTTCTAATGCCTTTCAGGACCCTTATGAAGGCCACAAGACCCTTCTAATGCCCCTCAGGACCTTTCTAAAGGCCCTCACACCCTTCTAATGCCTTTCAGGGCCTATATAAAGGTTCCCAGACCATTCTAGAGCCCGTCAGGACCCTTATAAAGGCCCCCAGATCATTCTAGAGCCCCTCAGGACACTTCTAAAGGCCCGCAGACCATTCTTCTGCCCCTAAGGAGCATTCTAAAGGCCCCCAGACCCTTCTAATGCCCCATAGGGCCTTTCTAAAGGTCCCCAGACCCTTCTAGAGCCCCTGAAGACCCTTCTAAAGGCCCCCAGACCCTTCTAATGCCCCACAGGGCCTTTCTCAAGGCGCCCAGACCCTTCTAGAACCCCTGAAGACCCTTCTAAAGGCCCCTAAACATTCTAATGCCACTCAGGGCATTTCTAAATGAAGCGAGACGCGTGTAATCCCCCTGAGGGCCTTTAAAAAGTCCCCCAGACCATTCTGGACCCACTCAGGACGCTTCTAATAGCACCCACACCCTTCTGGAGCCCCTCAGGGCCTTTCTAAAGGCCTCCACACCCTTCTAATGACCCTCAAGACCCATGTAAATGCACCCAGACCCTTCTAGATTGCCTCAGGGCCCATCTAAAAGCCCCCAGACCATTCTAATGCCTTTCAGGACACTTATGAAGGCCACAAGACCCTTCTAATACCCCTCAGGACCTTCTAAAGGCCCTCAGACTATTCAAATGCCCCTCAGAAGTATTTTAAAGGCCCCCAGACCCTTCTAATGCACCTCAGGACACTTCTAAAGGCCCCCAGACCCTTCTAATGCCCCTCAGGGCCTTTCTAAATTACCCCAGACACTTCTAGAACCTCTCAGAGCCTTTCTATATGACACCAGACCCTTGTAATGCCACTCAGGGCCTTTCTAAAGGTCCCCAGACCCTTCTAATGCTCCTCAGGGCCTTTCTAAAGGTCCCCAGACCATTCTAGAGCCCCTGAAGGCCCTTCTAAAGGCCCCCAGACCCTTCTAATGCCACTCAGGGCCTTTCTAAAGGTCGCGAGACCCTTATAATCACCCTGAAGGCCTTTAAAAAGGCCCCCAGACCGTTCTGGACCCACTCAGGACGCTTCTAATAGCCCCCACACCATTCTAATGCCCCTCAGGGCCTTTCTAAAGGCCTCCACACCCTTCTAATGACCCTCAAGACCCATGTAAAGGCCCCTAGACCCTTCTAGATTGCCTCAGGACCCATCTAAAAGCACCCAAACCCTTCTAATGCCTTTCAGGGCCTTTCTAAAGGCCTCCACACCCATCTAATGACCCTCAAGACCCATGTAAAGGCCCCTAGACCCTTCTAGATTGCCTCAGGACCCAGCTAAAAGCCCCCAGACCCTTCTAATGCCTTTCAGGACCCTTATGAAGGCCTCAAGACCCTTCTAATGCCCCTCAGGACCTTTCTAAAGGCCCTCAGACCCTTCTAATGCCCTTCAGGGCTTTTATAAAGGTTCCCAGACCTTTCTAGAGCCCGTCAGGACCCTTATAAAGGCCCCCAGACCATTCTAGAGCCCCTCAGGACACTTCTAAAGGCCCGCAGACCATTCTAATACCCGTCAGGGCCTTTATAAATGTCCCCAGACCATTGAAATGCCCCTCAGGAGCATTCTAAAGGTCCCCAGACCCTTCTAATGCCCCACAGGGCCTTTCTAAAAGTCCTCAGACCCTTCTAGAGCCCCTGAAGACCCTTCTAAAGGCCCCCAGACCCTTATAGAGCCCCTCAGGACCCTTCTAAAGTCCCCCAGACCCTGCTAATTCCCCTCAGGTCTTTTATAAGGGCACCCAGACCATTCTAATGCCCCTCTGGACCCTTATAAAGGCACCCAGACGCTTCTAGAGCTTCTCAGGACAGTTTTAAATGCCTCCAGACCCTTCTAGACCCCCTCAGGACCATTCTAAAGGCTCCCAGACCCTTCTAATGCCCCTCAGGACCCTTCTAAAGGCCCCCAGACCCTTCTAATGCCCCACAGGGCCTTTTTAAAGGTCCCCAGACCCTTCTAGAGCCCCTGAAGACCCTTCTAAAGGCTCCCAGACCCTTCTAATGCCACTCAGGGCCTTTCAAAAGGCCGCGAGACCATTATAATCCCCCTGAGGGCCTTTAAAAAGGCCCCCAGACTCTTCTGGACCCCCTCAGGACGCTTCTAATAGCACCCATACCCTTCTAGAGCCCCTCAGGGCCTTTCTAAAGGCCTCCACACCCTTCTAATGGCCATCAAGACCCATGTAAAGGCCCCCAGACCCTTCTAGATTGCCTCAGGACCCATCTAAAAGCCCCCAGACCCTTCTAATGCCTTTCAGGACCCTTATGAAGGCCACAAGACCCTTCTAATGCCCCTCAGGAGCTTTCTAAAGGCCCTCAGACCCTTCTAAATGCCCCTCAGGGCATTTATAAAGGTTCCCAGACCCTTCTAGAGCACGTTAGGACCCTTATAAAGGCCCCCAGACCATTCTAGAGCCCCTCAGGACACTTCTAAAGGCCCGCAGACCATTCTAATGCCCGTCAGGGCCTTTATAAAGGTCCCCAGACCCTTCTACTGCCCCTCAGGAGCATTCTAAATGCCCCCAGACCCTTCTAATGCCACACAGGGCCTTTCTAAAGGTCCCCAGACCCTTCTAGAGCCCCTGAAGACCCTTCTAAAGGCCCCCAGACCCTTATAGAGGCCCTCAGGACCATTCTAAAGTCCTCCAGACCCTGCTAATTCCCCTCAGGGCTTTTATAACGGCCACAAGACCCTTCTAATGCCCCTCAGGACCCTTACAAAGGCCCCCGGACCCTTCTAGAGCCTCTCAGGACAGTTTTAAATGCCTCCAGACCCTTCTAGACCACCTCAGGACCCTTCTAAAGGCCCCCAGACCCTTCTAATGCCCCTCAGGACTATTCTAAAGCCCCCAGACCCTTCTAATGCCCCTCAGGGCCTTTCTAAATTACCCCAGACACTTCTAGAACCTCTCAGAACCTTTCTATATGAACCCAGACCCTTCTAATGACACTCAGGGCCTTTCTAAAGGCACCCATACCCTTCTATTGCCCCTCAGGACATTTTTAAAGGCCCCCAGACCCTTCTAGAGCCCCTCAGGACATTTCTATTGGCACCCAGACCCTTCTAATGCCACTCAGGGCCATTCTAAAGGCCACGAGACCCTTATAATCCCCCTGAGGGCCTTTAAAAAGGCCCCCAGAACATTCTGGACCCCCTCAGGACGCTTCTAATAGCACCCAGACCCTTCTAGATTGCCTCAGGACCCAGCTAATAGCCCCCAGACCCTTCTAATGCCTTTCAGGACCCTTATGAAGGCCACAAGACCCTTCTAATGCACCTCAGGACCTTTCTAAAGGCCCTCAGACCCTTCTAATGCCTTTCACAGCCTTTATAAAGGTTCCCAGACCCTTCTAGAGCCCTTCAGGACCCTTATAAAGGCCCCCAGATCATTCTAGAGCCCCTCAAGACACTTCTAAAGGCCCGCAGACCATTCTACTGCCTCTCAGGAGCACTCTAAATGTCCCCAGACGCTACTAATGCCCCACAGGGCCTTTCTAAAGGTCCCCAGACCCTTCTATAGCCCTTGAAGACCCTTCTAAAGGCCCCCAGACCCTTCTAATGCCACTCAGGGCCTTTCTAAAGGCCGCGAGACCCTTATAATCCCCCTGAGGGCCTTTAAAAAGGCACCCAGACTTTTCTGGACCCCCTCAGGACGCTTCTAAAAGCCCCCAGACCCATCTAATGCCTTTCAGGACCTTTCTAAAGGCCTCCACACCCTTCCAATGACCCTCAAGACCCATGTAAATGCCCCCAGACCCTTCTAGATTGCCTCAGGACCCATCTAAATGCCCCCAGACCCTTCTAATGCCTTTCAGGACCCTTATGAAGGCCACAAGACCCTTCTAATGCCCCTCAGGACCTTTCTAAAGGCCCTCAGACCCTTCTAATGCCTTTCAGGGCCTTTATAAAGGTTCCCAGACCCTTCTAGAGCCCGTCAGGACCCTTATAAAGGCCCCCAGATCATTCTAGAGCCCCTCAGGACACTTCTAAAGGCCCGCAGACCATTCTACTGCCTCTAATGAGCATTCTAAAGGTCCTCAGACCCTTCTAATGCCTTTCAGGGCCTTTCTAAAGGCCTCAACACCCTTCTAATGACCCTCAAGACCCATGCAAAGGCCCCTAGACCCTTCTAGATTGCCTCAGGACCCATCTAAAAGCCCCCAGAGCATTCTAATGCCTTTCAGGACCCTTATGAAGGCTGCAAGACCCTTCTAATGCCCCTCAGGACGTTTCTAAAGGCCCTCAGACCGTTATAGAGCCCCTCAGGACCATTCTAAAGTCCCCCAGACCCTGCTATATCCCCTCAGGGCTTTTATAAGGCCACCCAGACCCTTCTAATGCCCCTCAGGACCCTTATAAGGGCACCCAGCCCCTTCTAGAGCCACTCAGGACAGTTTTAAATGCCTCCAGACCCTTCTAGACCCACTCAGGACCATTCTAAAGGCCCCCAGACCCTTCTAATGCCCCTCAGGACCCTTCTAAAGGCCCCTAGACCCTTCTAATGCCCCTCAGGGCCTTTCTAAATTACCTCAGACACTACTAGAACCTCTCAGATCCTTTCTATATGACCCCAGACCCTTGTAATGCCACTCACGGCCTTTCTAAAGGTCCCCAGACCCTTCTAATGCCCCTCAGGGCCTTTCTAATGGTCCCCAGACCATTCTAGAGCCCCTGAAGGCCCTTCTAAAGGCCCCCAGACCCTTCTAATGCCACTCAGGGCCTTTCTAAAGGTCGCGAGACCCTTATAATCCCCCTGAAGGCCTTTAAAAAGGCCCCCAGACCCTTCTGGACCCACTCAGGACGCTTCTAATAGCCCCCACACCATTCTAATGCCCCTCAGGGCCTTTCTAAAGGCCTCCACACCCTTCTAATGACCCTCAAGACCCATGTAAAGGCCCCTAGACCCTTCCAGATTGCCTCAGGACCCATCTAAAAGCCCCCAGACCCTTCTAATGCATTTCAGGGCCTTTCTAAAGGCCTCCACACCCATCTAATGACCCTCAGGACCCATGTAAAGGCCCCTAGACCCTTCTAGATTGCCTCAGGACCCAGCTAAAAGCCCCCAGACCCTTCTAATGCCTTTCAGGACCCTTATGAAGGCCTCAAGACCCTTCTAATGCCCCTCAGGACCTTTCTAAAGGCCCTCAGACCCTTCTAATGCCCTTCAGGGCTTTTATAAAGGTTCCCAGACCTTTCTAGAGCCCGTCAGGACCCTTATAAAGGCCCCCAGACCATTCTAGAGCCCCTCAGGACACTTCTAAAGGACCTAGACCCTTCTAGATTGCCTCAGGACCCATCTAAAAGCACCCAGACCCTTCTAATGCCACTCAGGGCCTTTCTAAAGGTCGCGAGACCCTTATAATCCCCCTGAGGGCCTTTAAAAAGGCCCCCAGACCCTTCTGGACCCCCTCAGGACGCTTCTAATAGCCCCCAGACCCTTCTAGAGCCCCTCAGGGCCTTTCTAAAGGCCTCCACACCCTTCTAATGACCATCAAGACCCATGTAAAGGCCGCCAGACCCTTATAGATTGCCTCAGGACCCATCTAAAAGCCCCCAGAGCCTTCTAATGCCTTTCAGGACCCTTATGAAGGCCACAAGACCCTTCTAATGCCCCTCAGGACCTTTCTAAAGGACCTCAGACCCTTCTAATGCCCCTCAGGGCATTTATAAAGGTTCCCAGACCCTTCTAGAGCCCGTCAGGACCCTTATAAAGGCCCCCAGACCATTCTAGAGCCCCTCAGGACACTTATAAAGGCCCGCAGACCATTCTAATGCCCGTCAGGGCCTTTATAAATGTCCCCAGACCATTCAAATGCCCCTCAGGAGCATTCTAAATGTCCCTAGACCCTTCTAATGCCCCACAGGGCCTTTCTAAAAGTCCCCAGACCCTTCTAGAGCCCCTGAAGACATTCTAAAGGCCCCCAGACCCTTATAGAGCCCCTCAGGACCCTTCTAAAGTCCCCCAGACCCTGCTAATTCCCCTCAGGTCTTTTATAAGGGCACCCAGACCCTTCTAATGCCCCTCTGGACCCTTCTAAAGGCACCCAGACCCTTATAGAGCTTCTCAGGACAGTTTTAAATGCCTGCAGACCATTCTAGACCCCCTCAGGACCATTCTAAAGGCTCCCAGACCCTTCTAATGCCCCTCAGGACCCTTCTAAAGGCCCCCAGACCATTCTAATGACCCACAGGGCCTTTCTAAAGATCCCCAGACCCTTCTAGAGCCCGTGAAGACCCTTCTAAAGGCCCCCAGTCCCTTCTAATGCCACTCAGGGCCTTTCTAATGGCCGCGAGACCCTTATAATACCCCTGAGGGCCTTTAAAAAGGCCCCCAGACTCTTCTGGACCCGCTCACGACGCTTCTAATAGCACCCACACCCTTCTAGAGCCCCTCAGGGCCTTTCTAAAGGCCTCCACACCCTTCTAATGGCCCTCAAGACCCATGTAAAGGCCCCCAGACCCTTCTAGATTGCCTCAGGACCCATCTAAAAGCCCCCAGACCCTTCTAATGCCTTTCAGGGCCTTTCTAAAGGCCTCCACACCCTTCTAATGGCCCTCAAGACCCACTTAAACGCCTCCAGACTCTTCTAGATTGCCTCAGGACCCAGCTAAAAGCCCCCAGACCCTTCTAATGCCTTTCAGGACCCTTATGAAGGCCACAAGACCCTTCTAATTCCCCTCAGGACCTTTCTAAAGGCCCTCAGACCCTTCTAATGCCTTTCAGGGCCTTTATAAAGGTTCCCAGACCATTCTAGAGCCCGTCAGGACCATTCTAAAGGCCCCCAGATCATTCTAGAGCCCCTCAGGACACTTCTAAAGGCCCGCAGACCATTATACTGCCCCTAAGGAGCATTCTAAAGGCCCCCAGACCCTTCTAATGCCCCATAGGGCCTTTCTAAAGGTCCCCAGACCCTTCTAGAGCCCCTGAAGACCCTTCTAAAAGCCCCCAGACCCTTCTAATGCCCCACAGGGCCTTTCTCAAGGCCCCCCAGACCCTTCTAGAACCCCTGAAGACCCTTCTAAAGGCCCCTAAACCTTCTAATGCCACTCAGGGCCTTTCTAAATGAAGCGAGACGCGTATAATCCCCCTGAGGGCCTTTAAAAAGGCCCCCAGACCATTCTCGACCCACTCAGGACGCTTCTAATAGCCCCCACACCCTTCTGGAGCCCCTCAGGGCCTTTCTAAAGGCCTCCACACTCTTCTAATGACCCTCAAGACCCATGTAAATGCACCCAGACCCTTCTAGATTGCCTCAGGACCCATCTAAAAGCCCCCAGACCCTTCTAATGCCTTTCAGGACCCTTATGAAGGCCACAAGACCCTTCTAATACCCCTCAGGACCTTCTAAAGGCCCTCAGACTATTCAAATGCCCCTCAGAAGTATTTTAAAGGCCCCCAGACCCTTCTAATGCACCTCAGGACACTTCTAAAGGCCCCCAGACCCTTCTAATGCCCTCAGGGCCTTTCCAAATTACCCCAGACACTTCTAGAACCTCTCAGAGCCTTTCTATATGACACCAGACCCTTGTAATGCCACTCAGGGCCTTTCTAAAGGCCGCGAGACCCTTATAATCCCCCTGAGGGCATTTAAAAAGGCCCCCAGACCTTTCTGGACCCCCTCAGGACTCTTCTATTAGCCCCCAGGCCCTTCTAGAGCCCCTCAGGGCCTTTCTAAAGGCCTCCACACCCTTCTAATGACCCTCAAGACCCATGTAAAGGCCCCTAGACCCTTCTAGATTGTCTCAGGACCAATCTAATTCCCCCAGACCCTTCTAATGCATTTCAGGACCCTTATAAAGCCCCCAGATCATTCTAGAGCCCCTCAGGACACTTCTAAAGGCCCGCAGACCATTCTACTGCCTCTGAGGAGCATTCTATAAGTCCCCAGACCCTTCTAATGCCCCACAGGGCCTTTCTAAAGGTCCCCAGACCCTACTAGAGCCCCTGAAGACCCTTCTAAAGGCCCCCAGACCCTTCTAATGCCACTCAGAGCCTTTCTAAAGGCCGCGAGACCCTAATAATCCCCCCTGAGGGCCTTTAAAAAGGCCCCCAGACATTTCTGGACCCCCTCAGGACGCTTCTAAAAGCGTCCAGACCCATCTAATTCCACTCAGGGCCTTTCTAAAGTTCGTGAGACCCTTATAATCCCCCTGAGGGCCTTTAAAAAGGCCCCCAGACCCTTCTGGAACCCCTCAGGACGCTTCTAATGGCCCCCACACCCTTCTAGAGCCCCTCAGGGCCTTTCTAAAGGCCTCCACACCCTTCTAATGACCCTCAAGACCCATGTAAAGGCCCCCAGACCCTTCTAGATTGCCTCAGGACCCATCTAAAAGCTCCCAGACCCTTCTAATGCCTTTCAGGGCCTTTCTAAAGGCCTCCACACCCTTCTAATGACCCTCAAGACCCAAGCAAAGGCCCCTAGACCCTTCTAGATTGCCTCAGGACCCATCTAAAAGCCACCAGAGCATTCTAATGCCTTTCAGGACCCTTATGAAGGCCGCAAGACCCTTCTAATGCCCCTCAGGACGTTTCTAAAGGCCCTCAGACGCTTATAGAGCCCCTCAGGACCATTCTAAAGTCACCCAGACCCTGCTAATTCCCCTCAGGGCTTTTATAACGGCCACAAGACCCTTCTAATGCCCGTCAGGACCCTTTTAAAGGCACCCAGACCCTTCTAGAGCCTCTCAGGACAGTTTTAAATGCCTCCAGACCCTTCTAGACCACCTCAGGACCATTCTAAAGGCCCCCAGACCCTTCTAATGCCCCTCAGGACCCTTCTAAAGGCCCCTAGACCCTTCTAATGCCCCTCAGGGCCTTTCTAAATTACCTCAGACACTTCTAGAACCTCTCAGAGCCTTTCTATATGACCCCAGACCCTTGTAATGCCACTCACGGCCTTTCTAAAGGTCCCCAGACCCTTCTAATGCCCCTCAGGGCCTTTCTAAAGGCCTCCACACCCTTCTAATGGCCCTCAAGACCCATGTAAAGGCCCCCACACCCTTCTAGATTGCCTCAGGACCCATCTAAAAGCCCCCAGACCATTCTAATGCCTTTCAGGACCCTTATGAAGGCCACAAGACCCTTCTAATGCCCCTCAGGACCTTTCCAAATGCCCTCAGACCCTTCTAATGCCCCTAAGGTCTTTTATAAAGGTTCCCAGACCCTTCTAGAGCCCGTCAGGACCCTTATAAATGCCCCCAGACCATTCTAGAGCCCCTCAGGACACGTCTAAAGGCCCGCAGACCATTCTAATGCCCGTCAGGGCCTTTATAAATGTCCCCAGACCCTTCTACTGCCCCTCAGGAGCATTCTGAAGGCCACCAACCCTTCTAATGCCACACAGGGCCTTTAAAAAGGTCCCCAGAGCCTTCAAGAGCCCCTGAAGACCCTTTTAAAGGCTCCCAGACCCTTATAGAGCTCCTCAGGACCCTTCTAAAGTCCCCCAGACCCTGCTAATTCCCCTCAGGGCTTTTATTAGGGCACCCAGACCCTTCTAATGCCCCTCAGGACCCTTATAAAGGCACCCAGACCCTTCTAGAGCTTCTCTGGACAGTTTTAAATGCCTCCAGACCCTTGTAGACCCCCTCATGACCATTCTAAAGGCCCCCAGACCCTTCTAATGCCCCTCAGGACCATTCTAAAGGCCCCCAGACCCTTCTAATGCCCTTTAGGGCCTTTCTAAAGTACCCCAGACACTTCTAGAACGTCTCAGAGCCTTTCTATACGACCCCAGACCCTTGTAATGCCACTCAGTTCCTTTTTAAAGGCCGCGAGACCCTTATAATCCCCCTGAGGGCCTTTAAAAAGGCCCCCAGACCCTTCTGTACCCCCTCAGGACGCTTCTAATAGACCCCACACCCTTCAAGAGCCCCTCAGGGCCTTTCTAAAGTCCTCCACACCCTTATAATGGCCCTCAAGACCCATGTAAAGGCCCCCAGACCCTTCTAGATTGCCTCAGGACCAAGCTAAAAGTCCCCAGACCCTTCTAATGCCTTTCAGGACCCTTATGAAGGCCACAAGACACTTCTAATGCCCTTCAGGTCCTTTCTAAAGGCCCTCAGACCCTTCTAATGCCCCTCAGGGCTTTTATAATGGTTCCCAGACCCTTCTAGAGCCCGTCAGGACCCTTATAAATGCCCCCAGACCATTCTAGATCCCCTCAGGACACGTCTAAAGGCCCGCAGACCATTCTAATGCCCGTCAGGGCCTTTATAAATGTCTCCAGACCCTTCTACTGCCCCTCAGGAGCATTCTAAAGGCCCCCAGACCCTTCTAATGCCCCACAGGGCCTTTCTAAAGGTCCCCAGACCCTTCTACTGCCCCTGAAGACCCTTTTAAAGGCTCCCAGACCATTCTAGAGCCCCACAGGACACTTCTAAAGGCCCGCAGACCCTGCTAATTCCCCTCAGGTCTTTTATAAGGGCACCCAGACCCTTCTAATACCCCTCATTAGCCTTATAAAGACACCCAGACCCTTCTAGAGCCTCTCAGGACAGTTTTAAATGCCTCCAGACCCTTCTAGACCCCCTCAGGACCATTCTAAAGGCCCCCAGACCCTTCTAATGCCCCTCAGGACCCTTCTAATGGCCCGCAGACCCTTCTAATGCCCCTCAGGTCCTTTCTAAAGTACCCCAGACAATTCTAGAACCTCTCAGGGCCTTTCTATATGACCCCAGACCCTTGTAATGCCCCTCAGGGCCTTTCTAAATGCCCCCAGACCCTTCTAATCCCCCTCACGACATTTCTAAAGGCCCCCAGACCCTTCGAGAGCCCCTCAGGACATTTCTAAAGGCCCCCAGACCCTTCTAATGCCACTCAGGGCCTTTCTAAGGGCCGCGAGACCCTTATCACCCTACTGAGGGCCTTTAAAAAGGCCCCCAGACCCTTCTAGACCCCCTCAGGACGCTTCTAATAGCCCCCAGACCCTTCTAGAGCCACTCAGGGCCTTTCTAATGGCTTCAACACCCTTCTAATGACCCTCAAGACCCATGTAAAAGGCCCCTAGACCCTTATAGATAGCCTCAGGACCCATCTAAAAGCCCCCAGACCCTTCTAATGCCTTTCAGGGCCTTTCTAAAGGCCTCCACACCCTTCTAATGACCCTCAAGACCCATGTAAAGATCCCTAGACCCTTCTAGATTGCCTCAGGAACCATCTAAAAGACCACAGACCATTCTAATGCGTTTCAGGGCCCTTATGAAGGCCACAAGACCCTTCTAATGCCACTCAGGACCATTCTAAAGGCCCTCAGACCCTTCTAATGCCTCTCAGGGCCTTTATAAAGGTTCCCAGACCCTTCTAGAGCCCGTCAGGACCCTTCTAAAGGCCCCCAGATCACTCTAGAGCCCCTCAGGACACTTCTAAAGGCCCGCAGACCATTCTACTGCCCCTCAGGATCATTCTTAAGGCCCCCAGACCCTACTAATGCCCGATAGGGCCTTTCTAAAGGTCCCCAGACCCTTCTAGAGCCCCTGAAGACCATTCTAAAGGCCCCCAGACCCTTCTAAAGCCACTCAGGGCCTTTCTAAAGGCCCCCAGACCCTTCTAATGCCCCTCAGGGCCTTTCTAAATTCCCCCAGACACTTCTAGAACCTCTCAGAGCCTTTCTATATGACCCCAGACCCCTGTAATGCCACTCAGGGCCTTTCTAAAGGCCGCGAGACCCTTATCATCCCCCTGAGGGCCTTTAAAAAGGCCCCCAGACCCTTCTGGACCCCCTCAGGACTCTTCTAATAGCCCCCAGATCCTTCGAAAGTCCCTCAGGACAATTCTAAAGGCACCCAGACCCTTCTAAAGCCACTCAGGGCCTTTCTAAAGGCCCCCAGACCCTTCTAATGCCCCTCAGGGCCTTTCTAAATTCACCCAGACACTTCTACAACCTGTCAGAGCCTTTCTATATGACCCCAGACCCCTGTAATGCCACTTAGGGCCTTTCTAAAGGCCGCGAGACCCTTATCATCCACCTGAGGGCCTTTAAAAAGGCCCCCAGACCCTTCTGGACCCCCTCAGGACTCTTCTAATAGCCCCCAGACCCTTCTAGAGTCCCTCAGGACAATTCTAAAGGCACCCAGACCCATCTAATGCCACTCAGGGCCTTTCTAAAGGCCTCCACACCCGTTCTAATGACCCTCAAGACCCATGTAAAGGCCCCCAGACCCTTCTAGATTGCATCAGGACCCATCTAAAAGCCCCCAGACCCTTCTAATGCCTTTCAGGGGCCTTAAGAAGGCCGCAAGACCCTTCTAATGCCCCTCAGGACCTTTCTAAAGGCCCTCAGACCCTTCTAATGCCTCACAGGGCCTTTCTAAATGTACCCAGACCCTTCTAGAGCCCCTGAAGACCCTTATAAAGGCCTCCGGACCCTTATAGAGCCCCTCAGGACCCTTCTAAAGTCCCCCAGACCCTGCTAATTCCCCTCAGGGCTTTTATAAGGGCCACAAGACCCTTCTAATGCTCCTCAGGACCCATATAAAGGCACCCAGACCTTTCTAGAGCATCTCAGGACATTTTTAATTGCCTCCAGACCCTTCTAGACACCCTCAGGACAATTCTAAAGCACCCCAGACCCTTCTAATGCCCCTCAGGACCCTTCTAAAGGCCCCCAGACCCTTATAATGCCCCTCAGGGCCTATCTAAAGTACCCCAGACACTTCTAGAACCTCTCAGGACCTTTCTATATGACCCCAAACCCTTGTAATGCCCCTCAGGGCCTTTCTAAAGGCCCCCATACCCTTCTAATGCCCCTCAGGACATTTCTAAAGGCCCCCAGACCCTTCTAGATCCCCTCAGGAAATTTCTAAAGGCACCCAGACCCTTGTAATGCCACGGAGGGGCTTTCTAAAGGCCGCGAGACCCTTATAATCCTCCTGAGGGCCTTTAAAAAGGCCCCCAGACCCTTCTGGACCCCCTCAGGACGCTTCTAATAGCACCCAGACCCTTCTAGAGCCCCTCAGGGCCTTTCTAAAGGCCGTCAGACCCTTCTAATGCACCTCAGGGCATTTATAAAGGTTCCCAGACCCTTCTAGAGCCCGTCAGGACCCTTATAAAGGCCCCCAGACCATCCTAGAGCCCCTCAGGACACTTCTAAAGGCCCGCAGACCATTCTAATGCCCGTCAGGGCCTTTATAAAGGTCCCCAGACCCTTCTACTGCCCCTCAGGAGCATTCTAAAGGCTACCAGACCCTTCAAATGCCCCTCAAGGCCATTCTAAAGTACCCCAGACACTTCTAGAATCTCTCAGGGCCTTTCTATATGACCACAGACCCTTCTAATGCCTCTGAGGGCCTTTCTAAAGGCCACGAGACCCTTATAATCCCCCTGAGGGCCTTTAAAAAGGCCCCCAGACCCTTCTGGACCCCCTCAGGACGCTTCTAATAGCCCCCAGACCCTTCTAGAGACCCTCAGGGCCTTTCTAAAGGCCTCCACACCCTTCTAATGACCCTCAAGGCCCATGTAAAGGCCCCCAGACCCCTCTAGATTGCCTCAGGACCCATCTAAAAGCCCCCAGAGCCTTCTAATGCCTTTCAGGACCCTTATGAAGGCCACAAGACCCTTCTAATGCCCCTCAGGACCTTTCCAAAGGCCCTCAGACCCTTCTAATGCACTTCAGGGCTTTTATAAAGGTTCCCAGACCCTTCTAGTGCCCGTCAGGACCCTTAAAAAGGCCCCCAGACCATTCTAGAGCCCCTCAGGACACTTCTAAAAGCCCGCAGACCATTCTAATGCCCGTCAGGACCTTTCTAAAGGCCCCCAGACCATTCTACTGCCCCTCAGGAGCATTCTAAAGGCCCCCAGACCATTCTAATGCCCCACAGGGCCTTTCTAAAGGTCCCCAGACCCTTCTAGAGCCCCTCAAGACCCTTCTAAAGGCCCCCAGACGCTTATACAGCCCCTCATTACCCTTCTAAAGTCCCCCAGACCCTGCTAATTCCCCTCAGGGCTTTTATAAGGGCACCCAGACCCTTCTAATTCCCCTCAGGACCCTTATAAAGGCACCCAGACCTTTCTAGAGCCTCTCAGGACCTTTAGAAAGGCCCTGTGGGGAATTAGAAGGGTCTGGGGGCCTTTAGAAGTGTCCTGAAAGGCTCTAGAATGGTCTGGGAACTTTTATAAATGCCCTGAGGGGCATTAGAAGGGTCTGGGGGCCTTTATAAGGGTCCTGACGGGCTCTAAAAGGGTCTGGGAACTTTTATAAATGCCCTGAGGGGCATTAGAATGGTCTGAGGGCCTTTAGAAAGGTCCTGAGGGGCATTAGAAGGGTCTTGTGGCCTTCATAAGGGTCCTGAAAGGTATTAGAAGGGTCTGGGGGCTTTTAGATGGGTCCTGAGGCAATCTAGAAGGGTCTGGGGGCCTTTACATGGGTCTTGAGGGTCATTAAAAGGGTGTGGAGGCCTTTAGAAAGGACCTGAGGGGCTCTAGAAGGGTCTGGGGTACTTTAGAAGCGTCCTGAGGGGCTGTAGAAGGGTCTGGGGGCCTTTTTAAGGGTCCTGACGAGCTCTAGAAGGGTCTGGGGGCCTTTTCAAGAGCTCTCAGGGGCATTAGAATGGTCTGGGGGCCTTTAGAATGGACCTGAGGGGTTCTAGAAGGGTCTGGAAGCCGTTAGAATGACGTTGAGGGGCTCTAGAAGGGTCTGCGGGCCTTTAGAATGGCCCTGAAGGGCTCTAAAAGAGTCTGGGGGCTTTTAGAATGGTCCTGAGGGGCTCTAGAAGGGTCTGGGGACATTTTTAAATGCCCTGAGGGGCATTAGAAGGGTCTGGGGGCCTTTAGAAAGGCCATGAGTGGCATTACAAGGGGCTGGGGGCCTTTAGAAAGGCCCTGATAGGTTCTAGAAGGGTCTGGGTGCCTTTAGAATGGTCCTGAGGGTGTCTAGAAGGGTTTGGAGGCATTTAAAACTGTCCTGAGTGGCTCTAGAAGGGTCTGGGTTCCTTTGAAAGGGTCCTGAGGGGAATTAGCAGGGTCTGGGGGACTTTAGAAGGGTCCTGAGGGGCTCTATAAGGGTCTGGGGGCCTTTAGAAGGGTCTTCAGGGTCTCTAGAAGGGTCTGGGGACCTTTAGAATGGACCTGTGGGGCATTAGAAGGGTCTTGTGGCCTTCATAAGGGTCTTGAAAGGCATTTGAATGGTCTGGGGTCTTTTAGACGGTTCCTGAGGCAATCTAGAAGGGTCTGGGGGCCTTTACATGGGTCTTGAGGGTCATTAGAAGGGTGTGGATGTCTTTAGAAAGGCCCTGAGGGTCTCTAGAAGGGTCTGGGGGCTATTAGAAGTGTCCTTAGGGAGAACAGAAGGGTCTGGGGGCCTTTATAAAGGGCTCAGTGGAATTAGAAGGGTCTCTCCGCCTTTAGAAAGGCCCTGAGGGGCATTACAAGGGTCTGGGGTCATATAGAAAGGCCCTGAGAGGTTCTAGAAGTGTCTGTGGTACTTTAGAAAGGCCCTGAGGGGCATTAGAAGGGTCTGGGGGCCTTTAGAAAGGCCCTGAGAGGCATTAGAAGGGTCTGGGGGCCTTTAGAATGGTCCTGAGGGGGTCTAGAATGGTCTGGAGGCATTTAAAACTGTCCTGAGAGACTCTAGAAGGGTCTGGGGGCATTTATAAGGGTCCTGAGGGGTATTAGAAGGGTCTGGGGGCCTTTAGAATGGTCCTGAGGGGGTCTAGAATGGTCTGGAGGCATTTAAAACTGTCCTGAGAGACTCTAGAAGGGTCTGGGGGCATTTATAAGGGTCCTGAGGGGTATTAGAAGGGTCTGGGTGCCCTTATAAAAGCCCTGAGGAGAATTAGTAGCGTCTGGGTGACTTTAGAAGGGTCCTCAGGGTCTCTATAAGGGTCTGGGGGCCTTTAGAAGGGTCTTGAGGGGCTCTAGAAGGGTCTGGGGACCTTTAGAAAGGCCCTGTGGGGCATTAGAAGGGTCTGGGGGCCTTTAGAATGCTCCTGAGGGGCAGTAGAAGGGTCTGGGGACATTTATAAAGGCCCTGACGGGCATTAGAATGGTCGGCGGGCCTTTAGAAGTGTCCTTAGGGGCTCTAGAATGGTCTGGGCGCCTTTATAAGGGTCCTGACGGGCTCTAGAAAGGTCTGGGAACCTTTATAAATGCCCTGAGGGGCATTAGAAGGGTCTGAGGGCCTTTAGAAACGTCCTGAGGGGCATTAGAAGGGTCTTGTGGCCTTGATAAGGGTCCTGAAAGGCATTAGAAGGGTCTGGGGGCTTTTAGATGGGTCCTGAGGCAATCTAGAAGGGTCTGGGGGCCTTTACATGGGTCTTGAGGGTCATTAGAAGGGTGTGGAGGCCTTTAGAAAGGCCCTGAGGGGCTCTAGAAGGGTCTGGGGTACTTAGAAGCGTCCTGAGGTAAAGTAGAAGGGTCTGGGGGCCTTTACATGGGTCCTGATGGGTTCTAGAAAGATCTGAGGGCCTCTAGAAATGTCCTGAGTGGCTCTAGAAGGGTCTGGGGGCCATTTTAAGGGCTCTGAGGGGCATTTGAATGGTCTGGGGGCCTTTAGAAAGGCCCTGAGGTGGATTAGAAGGTTCTGGGGGCCTTTAGAATCGTCCTGACGGGTTCTAGAAGGGTCTGGAATTCGTTAGAATGACGTTGAGGGGCTCTAGAAGGGTCTGTGGGCCTTTAGAATGGACCTGAGGGGCTCTAAAAGAGTCTGGGGGCCTTTAGAATGGTCCTGAGGGGCTCTAGAAGGGTCTGGGGACCTTTGTAAATGCCCTGAGGGGCATTAGAAGGGTCTGGGGGCCTTTAGAAAGGCCTTGAAAGGCATTAGAAGGGTCTGGGTGGATTATAGAAAGGCCTTGATAGGTTCTAGAAGGATCTGGGAAACTTTAGAATTGTCCTCAGGGGGTCTAGAAGGGTCTGCAGGCATTTAAAACTGTCCTGAGTGGCTATAGAAGGGTCTGGGTGCCTTTATAAGGGTCCTGAGGGGCATTAGAAGGGTCTGGGTGTCCTTATAAAAGCCCTGAGCGGAATTAGCAGGGTCTGGGGGACTTTAGAAGGGTCCTGAGGGGCTCTATAAGGGTCTGGGGGCCTTTAGAAGGGTCTTCAGGGGCTCTCGAAGGGTCTGGGGACCTTTAGAAAGGCCCTGTGGGGCATTAGAAGGGTCTGGGGCCTTTAGAATGCTCCTGAGGGGCAGTAGAATGGTCTGGGGACCTTTAGAAAGGCCCTGACGGGCATTAGAATGGTCTGCGGGCCTTTAGAAGTGTCCTGAGGTGCTCTAGAATGGTCTGGGGACCTTTATAAGGGTCCTGACTGGCTCTAGAAGGGTCTGGGAACCTTTATAAATGCCCTGAGGGGCATTAGAAGGGTCTGAGGTCATTTAGAATGGTCCTGAGGGGTATTAGAAGGGTCTTGTGCCCTTCATAAGGGTCTTGAAAGGCATTTGAAGGCTCTGGGGTCTTTTAGATGGGTCCTGAGGCAATCTAGAAGGGTCTGGGGGCCTTTACATGGGTCTTGAGGGTCATTAAAAGGGTGTGGAGGTCTTTAGAAAGGCCCTGAGGGGCTCTAGAATGGTCTGGGAGCTATTAGAAGTGTCCTGAGGGGGTCCAGAAGGGTCTGGGGTCGTTTATAAAGGCCCTCAGGGGGATTATAAGTGTCTCACGGCCTTTAGAAAGGCCCTGAGTGGCATTACAAGGGTCTGGGGTCATATAGAAAGGCCCTGAGAGGTTCTAGAAGTGTCTGTGGTACTTCAGAAAGGCCCTGTGGAGCATTAGAAGGGTCTGGGGGCCTTTAGAAAGGCCCTGAGGTGCATTAGAAAGGTCTGGGGCCTTTTAGAAAGGTCTTGAGGGTATCTAGAAGGGTCTGGGGGCATTTAGAATCATCCTGAGGGGGTCTAGAAGGGTCTGGGGGCCTTTAGAAAGGCCCAGAGGGGCTCTAGAAGGGTCAGGGAGCCGTTGGAAGGATGTTGAGGGTGTCTTGAAGGGTCTGCGGGCCTTTAGAATGGCCCTGAGTGGCTCTAAAAGAGTCTGGGGTCCTTTTGAATGGTCCTGAGGGGCTCTAGAAGGGTCTGGGGACATTTAGAAATGCTCTGAGGGGCATTAGAAGGGTCTGGGGGCCTTTAGAAAGGCCCTGAGGGGCATTAGAAAGGTCTGGGGGCCTTTAGAATGGTCCTGAGGGGGTCTAGATGGGTCTGGAGGCATTTAAAACTGTCCTGAGAGACTCTAGAAGGGTCTGGGGGCCTTTATAAGGGTCCTGAGGGGCATTAGAAGGGTCTGGGTGCCCTTATAAAAGCCCTGAGGGAAATTAGCAGGGTCTGGGGGACTTTAGAAGGGTCCTGAGGGCCTCTATAAGGGTCTGGGGGCCTTTATAAGGGTCTTCAGGGGCTCTAGAAGGGTCTGGGGACCTTTAGAAAGGCCCTGTGGGGCATTAGAAGGGTCTGGGGGCCTTTAGAATGCTCCTGAGGGGCAGTAGAATGGTCTGCGACCTTTATAATGGCCCTGACGGGCATTAGAATGGTCTGCGAGCCTTTAGAAGTGTCCTGAGGGGCTCTAGAATGGTCTTGGGGCCTTTATAAGGGTCCTGTCGGGCTCTAGAAAGGTCTGAGAACCTTTATAAATGCCCAGAGGGGCATTAGAAGGGTCTGAGGGCTTTTAGAAACGTCCTGAGGGGCATTAGAAGGGTCTTGTGGCCATCATAAGGGTCCTGAAAGGCATTAGAAGGGTCTGGGGGCTTTTAGATGGGTCCTGAGGCAATCTAGAAGGGTCTGGGAGCCTTTAGAATGGTCCTGAGGGGGTCTAGAAGGGTCTGGAGGCATTTAAAACTGTCCTGAGAGACTCTAGAAGGGTATGGGGCCATTATAAGGGTCCTGAGGGGCATTAGAAGGGTCTGGGTGTCCTTATAAAAGCCCTGAGGGGAATTAGCAGGGTTTGGTGGACTTTAGAAGGGTCCTGAGGGGCTCTATAAGGATCTGGGGGCCTTTAGAAGGGTCTTCAGGGGCTCTAGAACGGTCTGGGGACCTTTAGAAAGGCCCTGTGGGGCATTAGAAGGGTCTGGGGGCCTTTAGAATGCTCCTTAGGGGCAGTAGAAAGGTCTGGGGACCTTTATAAAGGCCCTCACGGGCATTAGAATAGTCTGCGAGCCTTTAGAATTGTCCTGAGGGGCTCTAGAACGGTCTGGTGACCTTTATAAATGCCCTGACGGGCATTAGAAGGGTCTGAGGGCCTTTAGAAAGGTCCTGAGGGGCATTAGAAGGGTCTTGTGAACTTTATAAGGGTCTTTAAAGGCATTTGAATGGTCTGGGTGCTTTTAGATGGGTCCTGAGGCAATCTAGAAGGGTCTGGGGGCCTTTACATGAGTCTTGAGGGTCATTAGAAGGGTGTGGAGGCCTTTAGAAAGGCCCTGAGGGGCTCTAAAAGGGTCAGGGAGCCGTTAGAAGGATGTTTGAGGGGCTCTTGAAGGTTCTGCGGGCCTTTAGAATGGCCCTGACGGGCTCTAAAAGAGTCTGGGGTCCTTTAGAATGGTCCTGAGTGGCTCTAGAAGGGTCTGGGAACATTTCGAATTGCCCTTAGGGGCATTAGAAGGGTCTGGGGGGCTTTAGAATGGTCCTGAGGGGCAGTAGAAGGGTCTGGGAACATTTAGAAAGGCCCGACGGGCATTAGAATGGTCTGCGGGCCTTTAGAAGTGTGCTGAGGGGCTCTAGAATGGTCTGGGGGGCTTTATAAGGGTCCTGACGGGTTCTAGAAAGGTCTGGGAACCTTTATAAATGCCCTGAGGGGCATTAGAAGGGTCTGAGGGCCTTTAGAAAGGTCCTGAGGGGCATTAGAAGGGTCTTGTGGCCTTCATAAGGGTCCTGAAAGGCATTAGAAGGGTCTGGGGGCTTTTAGATGGGTCCTGAGGCAATCTAGAAGGGTCTGGGGGCCTTTACATGGGTCTTGAGGGTCATTAGAAGAGTGTGGAGGCCTTTAGAAAGGCCCTGAGGGGCTCTAGAATGGTCTGAGGAACTTTAGAAGCGTCCTGAAATTCTGTAGAAGGGTCTGGGGGCCTTTACATGGGTCCTGATGGGTTCTAGAAAGATTTGAGGGCCTCTAGAAATGTCCTGAGTGACTCTAGAAGGGTCTGGGGGCCTTTTTAAGGGCTCTGAGGGGCATTTGAATGGTCTGGGGGCCTTTAGAAAGGCCCTGAGGTGGATTAGAAGGGTCTGAGGGCCTTTAGAATCATCCTGAGGGGTTATAGAAGGGTCTGGAAGACGTTAGAATGATGTTGAGGGGCTCTAGAAGGGTCTGCGGGCCTTTAGAATGGCCCTGAGGGGCTCCAAAAGAGTCTGGGGGCCTTTAGAATGGTCCTGAGGGGCTCTAGAAGGGTCTGGGGACCTTTTTAAATGCCCTTAGGGGCATTAGAAGGGTCTGGGGGCCTTTAGAAAGGCCCTGAGGGGAATTAGAAGGGTCTGGGTGGATTTAGAAAGGCCCTGATAGGTTCTAGAAGTGTCTGGGGGCCTTTAGAATGGTCCTGAGGGTGTCTAGAAGGGTCTGGAGGCATTTAAAACAGTCCTGAGAGGCTCTAGAAAGGTCTGGGTGCCTTTATAAGGGTCCTGAGGGGCATTAGAAGGGTCTGGGTGTCCTTATAAAAGCCCTGAGGGGAATTAGCAGGGTCTGGGGGACTTTAGAAGGGTCCTGAGGGGCTCTATAAGGGTCTGGGGGCCTTTAGAATGGACTTCAGGGGCTCTAGAAGGGTCTGGGGACCTTTAGAAAGGCCCTGCGGGGCATTAGAATGGTCTGCGGGCCTTTAGAAGTGTCCTGAGGTGCTCTAGAATGGTCTGGGGACCTTTATAAGGGTCCTGACAGGCTCTAGAAAGGTCTGGGAACCTTTATAAATGTCCTGAGGGGCATTAGAAGGGTCTGAGGGCCTTTAGAAAGGTCCTGAGGGGCATTAGAATGGTCTTGTGGCCTTCATAAGGGTCTTGAAAGGCATTTGAAGGGTCTGGGGTCTTTTGAATAGGTCCTAAGGCAATCTAGAAGGGTCTGGGGGCCTTTACATGGGTCTTGAGTGTCATTAGAAGGGTGTGGAGGTCTATAGAAAGGCCCTGAGGGGCTCTAGAACGGTCTGGGGGCTATTAGAAGTGTCCTGAGGGGGTCCAGAAGGGTCTGGGGGCCCTTATAAAGGCCCTAAGGGGGATTATAAGGGTCTCGCGGCCTTTAGAAAGGCCCTGAGTGGCATTACAAGGGTCTGGGGTCATATAGAAAGGCCCTGAGAGGTTCTTGAAGTGTCTGTGGTATTTTAGAAAGGCCCTGAGGAGCATTAGAAGGGTCTGGGGACCTTTCGAAGGGTTCTGAGGGGCATTTGAATGGTCTGGGGGCCTTTAGAAATGCCCTGAGGTGCATTAGAAAGGTCTGGGGCCTTTTAGAAGGGTCTTGAGGGGATCTAGAAGGGTCTGGGGTCCTTTAGAATCGTCCTGAGGGGGTCTAGAAGGGTCTGGGGGCCTTTAGAAAGGCCCTGAGGGGCTCCAGGAGGGTCAGGGAGCTGTTAGAAGGATGTTGAGGGGCTCGTGAAGGTTCTGCGTTCCTTTAGAAAGGTTCTGAGGGGCTCTAAAAGAGCCTGGGGGCCTTTAGAATGGTCCTGAGGGGCACTAGAATGGTCTGGGGACCTTTCGAAATACCCTGAGGGGCATTAGAAGGGTCTGGGAGGCTTTAGAATGGTCCTGAGAGGGTCTAGAAGGGTCTGGAGGCATTTAAATCTGCCCTGAGAGGCTCTAGAAGGGTTTGGGGGCCTTTAGATTTATCCTGAGGGGCAGTAGAAGGGTCTGGGAACCTTTATAAAGGCCCTGACGGGCATTAGAATGGTCTGCGGGCTTTTAGAAGTGTCCAGAGGGGCTCTAGAATGGTCTGGGGGCCTTTATAAGGGTCCTGACGGGATCTAGAAGGGTCTGGGAACCTTTCTAAATGCCCTGAGGGGCATTAGAAGGGTCTGAGGGCCTTTAGAAAGGTCCTGAGGGGCATTAGAAGGGTCTTGTGGCCTTCATAAGGGTCCTGAAAGGCATTAGAAGGGTCTGGGGGCTTTTAGATGGGTCCTGAGGCAATCTAGAAGGGTCTGGGGGCCTTTACATGGGTCTTGAGGGTCATTAGAAGAGTGTGGAGGCCTTTAGAAAGGCCCTGAGGGGCTCTAGAAGGGTCTGGGATCTTTAGAAGCGTCCTCAGGGGCTGTAGAAGGGTCTGGGGGCCTTTACATGGGTCCTGATGGGTTCTAGAAAGATTTGATGGCCTCTAGAAATGTCCTGAGTGGCTCTAGAAGGGTCTGGGGGCCTTTTCAAGGGCTCTGAGGGGCATTTGAATAGTCTGGGGGCCTTTAGAAAGGCCCTGAGGTGGATTAGAAGGGTCTGAGTGCCTTTAGAATGGTCCTGAGGGGTTCTAGAAGGGTCTGGAGGCCGTTAGAATGACGTTGAGGGGCTCTAGAAGGGTCTGCAAGCCTTTAGAATGGCCCTGAGGGGCTCTAAAAGAGTCTGGGGGCCTTTAGAATGGTCCTGAGGGGCTCTAGAAGGGTCTGGGGATCTTTTTAAATGCCCTGAGGGGCATTAGAATGGTCTGGGGGCCTTTAGAAAGGCCCTGAGGGGCATTAGAAGTGTCTGGGGGGATTTAGAAAGGCCATGATAGGTTCTAGAAGGGTCTGGGGGCCTTTAGAATGGTCCTGAGGGTGTCTAGAAGGGTCTGGAGGCATTTAAAACTGTCCTGAGTGGCTCTAGAAGGGTCTGGGTGCCTTTATAAGGGTCCTGAGGGGCATTAGAAGGGTCTGGGTGTACTTATAAAAGCCCTGAGGGGAATTAGCAGGGTCTGGGGGACTTTAGAAGGGTCCTGAGGGGCTCTATAAGGGTCTGCGGGCCTTCAGAAGGGTCTTCAGGGGCTCTAGAAGGGTCTGGGGACCTTTAGAAAGGCCCTGTGGGGCATTAGAATGGTCTGGGGGCCTTTAGAAGTGTCCTGAGGGGCTCTAGAATGGTCTGGGGACCTTTATAAGGGACCTGACGGGCTCTAGAAGGGTCTGGGAACATTTATAAATGCCCTGAGGGGCATTAGAAGGGTCTGAGGGCCTTTAGAAAGGTCCTGAGGGGCATTAGAAGGGTCTTGTGGCCTTCATAAGGATCCTGAAAGGCATTAGAATGGTCTGGGGGCATTTAGATGTGTCCTGAGGCAATCTAGAAGGGTCTGGGGGCCTTTACATGGGTCTTGAGGGTCATTAGAAGGGTGTGGAGGCCTTTAGAAAGGCCCTGAGGAGCTCTAGAAGGGTCTGGGGGCTATTAGAAGTGTCCTGAGGGGGTCCAGAAGGGTCTGGGGGCCTTTATAAAGGCCCTAAGGGGGATTATAAGGGTCTCGCGGCCTTTAGAAAGGCCCTTAGTGGCATTACAAGGGTCTGGGGTCATATAGAAAGGCCCTGAGTGGTTCTAGAAGTGTATGTGGTAATTTAGAAAGGCCCTGAGGAGCATTAGAAGGGTCTGGGGGCCTTTCGAAGGGTTCTGAGGGGCATTTGAATGGTCTGGGGGCCTTTAGAAAGGCCCTGAGGTGCATTAGAAAGGTCTGGGGCCTTTTAGAAGGGTCTTGAGTGGATCTAGAAGGGTCTGGGGGCCTTTAGAATCGTCCTGAGGGGGTCTAGAAGGGTCTGGGGGCCTTTAGAAAGGCCCTGAGGGGCTCTAGAAGGGTCTGGGGGCCTTTAGAATGCTCCTGAGGGGCAGGAGAAGGGTCTGGGAACCTTTATAAAGGCCCGTTGGGCATTAGAATGGTCTGCGGGCCTTTAGAAGTGTCCTGAGGGGCTCTAGAATGGTCTGGGGGGCTTTATAAGGGTCCTGACAGGCTCTAGAAAGGTCTGGAAACCTTTATAAATGCCCTGAGGGGCATTAGAAGGGTCTGAGGGCCTTTAGAAAGGTCCTGAGGGGCATTAGAAGGGTCTTGTGTCCTTCATAAGGATCCTGAAAGGCATTAGAAGGGTCTGGGGGCTTTTAGATGGGTCCTGAGGCAATCTAGAAGGGTCTGGGGGCCTTTACATGGGTCTTGAGGGTCATTAGAAGAGTGTGGAGGCCTTTAGAAAGGCCCTGAGGGGCTCTAGAAGGGTCTGGAAACTTTAGAAGCGTCCTGAGGGGCTGTAGAAGGGTCTGGGGGCCTTTACATGGGTCCTGATGTGTTCTAGAAAGATTTGATGGCCTCTAGAAATGTCCTGAGTGGCTCTAGAAGGGTCTGGGGGCCTTTTTAAGGGCTCTGAGGGGCATTTGAATGGTCTGGGGGCCTTTAGAAAGGCCCTGAGGTGGATTAGAAGGGTCTGAGGGCCTTTAGAATGGTCCTGAGGGGTTCTAGAAGGGTCTGGAGGCCGTTAGAATGACGTTGATGGGCTCTAGAAGGGTCTGCGGGCCTTTAGAATGGCCCTGAGGGGCTCTAAAAGAGTCTGGGGGCCTTTAGAATGGTCCTGAGGGGCTCTAGAAGGGTCTGGGGATCTTTTTAAATGCCCTGAGGGGCATTAGAATGGTCTGGGGGCCTTTAGAAAGGCCCTGAGGGGCATTAGAAGTGTCTGGGGGGATTTAGAAAGGCCATGATAGGTTCTAGAAGGGTCTGGGGGCCTTTAGAATGGTCCTGAGGGTGTCTAGAAGGGTCTGGAGGCATTTAAAATTGTCCTGAGTGGCTCTAGAAGGGTCTGGGTGCCTTTATAAGGGTCCTGAGGGGCATTAGAAGGGTCTGGGTGTCCTTATAAAAGCCCTGAGGGGAATTAGCAGGGTCTGGGGGACTTTAGAAGGGTCCTGAGGGGCTCTATAAGGGTCTGCGGGCCTTTAGAAGGGTCTTCAGGGGCTCTAGAAGGGTCTGGGGACCTTTAGAAAGGCCCTGTGGGGCATTAGAAGGGTCTGGGGGCCTTTAGAAGTGTCCTGAGGGGCTCTAGAATGGTCTGGGGACCTTTATAAGGGTCCTGACGGGCTCTAGAAGGGTCTGGGAACCTTTATAAATGCCCTGAGGGGCATTAGAAGGGTCTGAGGGCCTTTAGAAAGGTCCTGAGGGGCATTAGAATGGTCTTGTGGCCTTCATAAGGATCCTGAAAGGCATTAGAAGGGTCTGGGGGCTTTTAGATGGGTCCTGAGGCAATCTAGAAGGGTCTGGGGGCCTTTACATGGGTCTTGAGGGTCATTAGAAGGGTGTGGAGGCCTTTAGAAAGGCCCTGAGGAGCTCTAGAAGGGTCTGGGGGCTATTAGAAGTGTCCTGAGGGGGTCCAGAAGGGTCTGGGGGCCTTTATAAAGGCCCTAAGGGGGATTATAAGGGTCTCGCGGCCTTTTGAAAGGCCCTGAGTGGCATTACAAGGGTCTGGGGTCATATAGAAAGGCCCTGAGAGGTTCTAGAAGTGTATGTGGTAATTTAGAAAGGCCCTGAGGAGCATTAGAAGGGTCTGGGGGCCTTTCGAAGGGTTCTGAGGGGCATTTGAATGGTCTGGGGGCCTTTAGAAAGGCCCTGAGGTGCATTAGAAAGGTCTGGGGCCTTTTAGAAGGGTCTTGAGGGGATCTAGAAGGGTCTGGGGGCCTTTAGAATCGTCCTGAGGGGGTCTAGAAGGGTCTGGGGGCCTTTAGAAAGGCCCTGAGGGGCTCTAGAAGGGTCTGGGGGCCTTTAGAATGCTCCTGAGGGGCAGGAGAAGGGTCTGGGAACCTTTATAAAGGCCCGTTGGGCATTAGAATGGTCTGCGGGCCTTTAGAAGTGTCCTGAGGGTCTCTACAATGGTCTGGGGGGCTTTATAAGGGTCCTGACGGGCTCTAGAAAGGTCTGGAAACCTTTATAAATGCCCTGAGCGGCATAAGAAGGGTCTGAGGGCCTTTAGAAAGGTCCTGAGGGGCATTAGAAGGGTCTTGTGTCCTTCATAAGGATCCTGAAAGGCATTAGAAGGGTCTGGGGGCTTTTAGATGGGTCCTGAGGCAATCTAGAAGGGTCTGGGGGCCTTTACATGGGTCTTGAGGGTCATTAGAAGAGTGTGGAGGCCTTTAGAAAGGCCCTGAGGGGCTCTAGAAGGGTCTGGAAACTTTAGAAGCGTCCTGAGGGGCTGTAGAAGGGTCTGGGGGCCTTTACATGGGTCCTGATGTGTTCTAGAAAGATTTGATGGCCTCTAGAAATGTCCTGAGTGGCTCTAGAAGGGTCTGGGGGCCTTTTTAAGGGCTCTGAGGGGCATTTGAATGGTCTGGGGGCCTTTAGAAAGGCCCTGAGGTGGATTAGAAGGGTCTGAGGGCCTTTAGAATGGTCCTGAGGGGTTCTAGAAGGGTCTGGAGGCCGTTAGAATGACGTTGATGGGCTCTAGAAGGGTCTGCGGGCCTTTAGAATGGCCCTGAGGGGCTCTAAAAGAGTCTGGGGGCCTTTAGAATGGTCCTGAGGGGCTCTAGAAGGGTCTGGGGATCTTTTTAAATGCCCTGAGGGGCATTAGAATGGTCTGGGGGCCTTTAGAAAGGCCCTGAGGGGCATTAGAAGTGTCTGGGGGGATTTAGAAAGGCCATGATAGGTTCTAGAAGGGTCTGGGGGCCTTTAGAATGGTCCTGAGGGTGTCTAGAAGGGTCTGGAGGCATTTAAAATTGTCCTGAGTGGCTCTAGAAGGGTCTGGGTGCCTTTATAAGGGTCCTGAGGGGCATTAGAAGGGTCTGGGTGTCCTTATAAAAGCCCTGAGGGGAATTAGCAGGGTCTGGGGGACTTTAGAAGGGTCCTGAGGGGCTCTATAAGGGTCTGCGGGCCTTTAGAAGGGTCTTCAGGGGCTCTAGAAGGGTCTGGGGACCTTTAGAAAGGCCCTGTGGGGCATTAGAAGGGTCTGGGGGCCTTTAGAAGTGTCCTGAGGGGCTCTAGAATGGTCTGGGGACCTTTATAAGGGTCCTGACGGGCTCTAGAAGGGTCTGGGAACCTTTATAAATGCCCTGAGGGGCATTAGAAGGGTCTGAGGGCCTTTAGAAAGGTCCTGAGGGGCATTAGAATGGTCTTGTGGCCTTCATAAGGATCCTGAAAGGCATTAGAAGGGTCTGGGGGCTTTTAGATGGGTCCTGAGGCAATCTAGAAGGGTCTGGGGGCCTTTACATGGGTCTTGAGGGTCATTAGAAGGGTGTGGAGGCCTTTAGAAAGGCCCTGAGGAGCTCTAGAAGGGTCTGGGGGCTATTAGAAGTGTCCTGAGGGGGTCCAGAAGGGTCTGGGGGCCTTTATAAAGGCCCTAAGGGGGATTATAAGGGTCTCGCGGCCTTTAGAAAGGCCCTGAGTGGCATTACAAGGGTCTGGGGTCATATAGAAAGGCCCTGAGAGGTTCTAGAAGTGTATGTGGTAATTTAGAAAGGCCCTGAGGAGCATTAGAAGGGTCTGGGGGCCTTTCGAAGGGTTCTGAGGGGCATTTGAATGGTCTGGGGGCCTTTAGAAAGGCCCTGAGGTGCATTAGAAAGGTCTGGGGCCTTTTAGAAGGGTCTTGAGGGGATCTAGAAGGGTCTGGGGGCCTTTAGAATCGTCCTGAGGGGGTCTAGAAGGGTCTGGGGGCCTTTAGAAAGGCCCTGAGGGGCTCTAGAAGGGTCTGGGGGCCTTTAGAATGCTCCTGAGGGGCAGGAGAAGGGTCTGGGAACCTTTATAAAGGCCCGTTGGGCATTAGAATGGTCTGCGGGCCTTTAGAAGTGTCCTGAGGGTCTCTACAATGGTCTGGGGGGCTTTATAAGGGTCCTGACGGGCTCTAGAAAGGTCTGGAAACCTTTATAAATGCCCTGAGCGGCATTAGAAGGGTCTGAGGGCCTTTAGAATAGGCCTGAGGGGCATTATAACGGTATTGTCTCCTTTATAAGTGTCCTGAAAGGCATTAGAAGGGTCTGGGGGCTTTTAGATGGGTCCTGAGGCAATCTAGAAGGGTCTGGGGGCCTTTACATGGGTCTTGACGGTCATTAGAATGGTGTGGAGGCCATTAGAAAGGACCTGATCGGCTCTAGAATGGTCAGGGAGCCGTTAGAAGGATGTTGAGGGTCTCTTGAAGGTTCTGCGGGCCTTTAGAATGGCCCTGAGGGGCTCTAAAAGAGTCTGAGGGCCTTTAGAATGGTCCTGAGGGGCTCTAGAAGGGTCTGGGGTACTTTCAAATGCCCTTAGGGGCATTATTAGGGTCTGGGGGGCTTTAGAATGGTCCTGAGGGGGTCTAGAAGGGTCTGGAGGCATTTAAAACTGTCCTGAGAGGCTCTAGACAGGTCTGCGGGCCTTTAGAATACTCCTGAGGGGCAGTAGAATGGTCTGGGAACCTTTATAAATGCCCTGACGGGCATTAGAAGGGTCTGAGGGCCTTTAGAAAGGTCCTGAGGGGCATTAGAAGGGTCTTGTGGCCTTCATAAGGGTCCTGAAAGGCATTAGAAGGGTCTGGGGGCTTTTAGATGGGTCCTGAGGCAATCTAGAAGGGTCTAGGGGCCTTTACATGGGTCTTGAGGGTCATTAGAAGGGTGTGGAGGCCTTTAGAAAGGCCCTGAGGGGCTCTAGAAGGGTCTGGGGTACTTTAGAAGCGTCCTGAGGGGGTCCAGAAGGGTCTGGGGGCCTTTTTAAAGGCCCTCAGGGGGATTATAAGGGTGTCGGGGCCTTTAGAATGGCCCTGAGGGGCATTGGAAGGGTCTAAAGCCTTTAGAAATGTCCTGAGGGGCTCTAGAAGGGTCTGGGGGCCTTTAGAAAGGCCCAGAGGGGCTCTAGAATGGTCAGGGAGCCGTAAGAAGGATGTTGAGGGTCTCTTGAAGGGTCTGCGGGCCTTTAGAATGGCCCTGAGGGGCTCTAAAAAAGTCTGGGGGTCTTTAGAATGGTCCTGAGGGGCTCAAGAATGGTCAGGGAGCCTTTAGAAGGATGTTGAGGGGCTCTCGAAGGGTCTGTGGGCCCTTAGAATGGCCCTGAGGGGCTCTAAAAGAGTCTGGGGGCCTTTAGAATGGCCCTGAGGGGGTCTAGAAGGGTCAGGGGACCTTTAGAAATGCCCTGAGGGGCATTAGAAGGGTCTGGGGGCCTTTAGAATGGTCCTGAGGGGGTCTAGAAGGGTCTGGAGGCATTTAAAACTGTCCTGAGAGACTCTAGAAGGGTCTGCTTGCCATTATAAGGGTCCTGAGGGGCATTAGAAGGGTCTGGGTGCCCTTATAAAAGCCCTGAGGGGAATTAGCAGGGTCTGGGGGACTGTAGAAGGGTCCTGAGAGGCTCTATAAGGGTCTGGGGGCCTTTAGAAGGGTCTTCAGGGGCTCTAGAAGGGTCTGGGGACCTTCAGAAAGGACCTGTGGGGCATTAGAAGGGTCTGGGGGCCTTTAGAAAGGTCCTGAGGGGCATTAGAAGGGTCTGGGGGCCTTTGGAATTGTCCTGAGCGGGTCTAGAAGGGTCTGGAGGCATTTAAAACTGCCCTGAGAGGCTGTAGACGGGTCTGGGGGCCTTTAGAATGCTCCTGAGGGGCAGTAGAAGGGTCTGGGGACCTTTAGAAAGGCCCTGACGGGCATTAGAATGGTCTGCGGGCCTTTAGAAGTGTCCTGAGGGGCTCTAGAATGGTCTGGGGGCCTTTATAAGGGTCCTGACGGGCTCTAGAAGGGTCTGGGAACCTTTATAAATGCCCTGAGGGGCATTAGAAGGGTGTGGAGGCCTTTAGAAAGGCCCTGAGGGGCATTAGAATGGTCTTGGTTCCTTTATAAGGGTCCTAAAAGGCATTAGAAGGGTCTGGGGTCTTTTTGATGGGTCCTGAGGCAATCTAGAAGGGTCTGGGGGCCTTTCCATGGGTCTTGAGGGTCATTAGTAGGGTGTGGAGGCCTTTAGAAAGGCCCTGAGGGGCTCTAGAAGGGTCTGGGGGCTATTAGAAGCGTCCTGAGGTGGTCGAGAAGGGTCTGAGGGCCTTTTTAAAGGCCCTCAGGGGGATTATAAGGGTCTCGCGGCCTTTAGAAAGGCCCTGAGTGGCATTAGAAGGGTCTGGGTGCCTTTAGAAATGTCCTGAGGGGCTCTAGAAGGGTCTGGGTGCCTTTAGAAATGTCCTGAGGTGCATTAGAAGGGTATGGGGTCCTTTAGAAAGGCCCTGAGTGGCATTAGAAGGGTCTGGGGGCCTTTAGAAGGGTCATGAGGGGCATTAGAAGGGTCTGGGGGCCTTTAGAATGGTCCTGAGGGGGTCTAGAAGGGTCTGGAGGCACGTAAAACTGTCCTGAGAGACTCTAGATGGTCTGGGTTCCTTTATAAGGGTCCTGAGGGGCATTAGAAGGGTCTGGGTGCCCTTATAAAAGCCCTGAGGGGAATTAGCAGGGTCTGGGGGACTTTAGAAGGGTCCTGAGGGGCTCTATAAGGGTCTGGGGGCCTTTAGAAAGGTCTTCAGGAGCTCTAGAAGGGTCTGGGGGCGTTTAGAAAGGCCCTGTGGGGCATTAAAGGGTCTGGGGGCCTTTAGAATGCTCCTGAGGGGCAGTAGAAGGGTCTGGGGACCTTTATAAAGGCCCTGACGGGCATTAGAATGGTCTGCGGGCCTTTAGAAGTGTCCTGAGGGGCTCTAGAATGGTCGGGGGGCCTTTATAAGGGTCCTGACGGGCTCTAGAAGGGTCTGGGAACCTTTAGAACGGTTCTGAGGGGCATTAGAAAGGTCTTGTGGCCTTCATAATGGTCCTGAAAGGCATTAGAAGGGTCTGGGGGCTTTTAGATGGGTCCTCAGGCAATCTAGAAGGGTCTAGGGGCCTTTACATTGGTCTTGAGGGTCATTAGAAGAGTGTGGAGGCCTTTAGAAAGGCCCTGAGGGGCTCTAGAAGGGTCTGGGGGCCTTTAGAATCGTCCTGAGGGGCTCTAGAAGGGTCTGGGGGCATCTAGAAGTGTCCTGAGGGGCTCTAGAAAGATCTGGGGTCCTTTCGAAATGTCCTGAGGTGCTCTAAAAGTGTCTCGGGGCCTTACGAAGGGTCCTGAGGGGCATTAGATGGGTCTGGGGGCCTTTAGAAATTCCCTGAGGGCCATTAGAAAGGTCTGGGGCCTTTTAGAAGGGTCTTGAGGGGATCTAGAAGGGTCTGGGGGCGTTTACAAGTGTCCTGAGGGGCTCTAGAAGGCTCTGGGGGCATTTAGAAAGGCCCTGAGGGGCTCTAGAAGGGTCAGGGAGCCGTTAGAAAGATGTTGAGGGGCTCTTGAATGGTCTGCGGGCGTTTAGAATGGCCCTGAGGGGCTCTAAAAGAGTCTGGGCGCCTTTAGATTGGTACTGAGGGGCTCTAGAAGGGTCTGGGTACCTTTAGAAATGCCCTGAGGGGCATTAGAAGGGTCTGGGGGCCTTTAGAAAGGCCCTGAGGTGGATTAGAAGGGTCTGGGGGCCTTTAGAATGGTCCTGAGGGGGTCTAGACGGGTCTGGAGGCATTTAAAACTGTCCTGAGAGGCTCTAGAAGGGTCTGGGGGCCTTTAGAATAATCCTGAGGGGCAGTAGAAGGGTCTGGGGGACTTTAGAAATGCCCTGAGGGGCATTAGAAAGGTCTGGGGCCTTTTAGAAAGGTCTTGAGGGGATCTAGAAGGGTCTGGGGGCCTTTACAAGTGTCCTGAGGGGTTCTAGAAGGGTCTGGGGGCATTTAGAAAGGCCCTGAGGGGCTCTAGAAGGGTCAGGGAGCCGTTAGAAGGATGTTGAGGGGCTCTTGAAGGGTCTGCGGGCCTTTTGAATGGCCCTGAGGGGCTCTAAAATAGTCTGGGGGCCTTTAGATTGGTACTGAGGGGCTCTAGAAGGGTCTGGGGACCTTTAGAAATGCCCTGAGGGGCATTAGAAGGGTCTGGGGGCCTTTAGAAAGGCCCTGAGGGGCATTAGAAGGGTCTGGGGGGCTTTAGAATGGTCCTGAGGGGATCTAGAAGGGTCTGGAGGCATTTAAAACTGTCCTGAGAGGCTCTAGAAGGGTCTGGGGACCTTTAGAAAGGCCCTGTGGGGCATTAGAATGGTCTGGGGGCCTTTAGAATGCTCCTGAGGGGCAGTAGAAGGGTTTGGGGACCTTTAGAAAGGCCCTGACGGGCATTAGAATGGTCTGCGGGCCTTTAGAAGTGTCCTGAGGGGCTCTAGAATGGTCTGGGGGCCTTTATAAGGGTCCTGACGGGCTCTAGAACGGTCTGGGAACCTTTATAAATGCCCTGAGGGACATTAGAAGGGTCTGAGGGCCTTTAGAAAGGTCCTGAGGGGCATTAGAAGGGTCTTGTGGCATTCATAAGGGTCCTGAAAGGCATTAGAAGGGTCTGGGAGCTTTTAGAAGGGTCCTGATGCAATCTAGAAGGGTCTACGGGCCTTTACATGGGTCTTGAGGGTCATTAGAAGGGTGTGGAGGCCTTTAGAAAGGCCCTGAGGGCCTCTAGAAGGATCTGGGGGCTATTAGAAGCGTCCTGAGGGGGTCCAGAAGGGTCTGGGGGCCTTTTTAAAGGCCCTCAGGGGGATTATAAGGGTCTCGCGGCCTTTAGAAAGGCCCTGAGTGGCATTAGAAGGGTCTGGGTGCCTTTAGAAATGTCCTGAAGGGCTCTAGAATGGTCTGGGGGCCTTTAGAAATGTCCTGAGGGGCATTAGAAGGGTATGGAGGCCTTTAGAAAGGACCTGAGGGGCATTAGAATGGTCTGGGGTCATATAGAAAGGCCCAGATTGTTCTAGAAGTGTCTGGGGTACTTTAGAAAGGCCCTGAGGGGCATTAGAGTGGTCTGGAGGCCTTTAGAAGGGTCCTGAGGGGCATTAGAAGGGTCTGTGGGCCTTTAGAATGGTCCTGTGGGGGTCTAGAAGGGTCTGGAGGCATTTAAAACTGTCCTGAGAGGCTCTAGAAGGGTCTGGGTGCCTTTATAAGGGTCCTGAGGAGCATTAGAAGGGTCTTGTGGCCCTTATAAAAGCCCTGAGCGGAATTAGCAGGGTCTGGGGGAGTTTAGAAGGGTCCTGAGGGGCTCTATAAGGGTCTGGGGGCCTTTATAAGGGCCTTCAGGGGCTCTAGTATTGTCTGGGGGCCTTTAGAAAGGCCCTGAGGGGCATTAGAAGGGTCTGGGGGGCTTTAGAATGGTCCTGAGGGGCATTAGAAGGATCTGGGGGCCTTTAGAATTGTCCTGAGGGGGTCTAGAAGGGTCTGGAGGCATTTAAAACTGCCCTGAGAGGCTGTAGACGGGTCTGGGGGCCTTTTGAATGCTCCTGAGGGGCAGTAGAAGGGTCTGGGGACCTTTAGAAAGGCCCTGACGGGCATTAGAATGGTCTGCGGGCCTTTAGAAGTGTCCTGAGGGGCTCTAGAATGGTCTTGGGGGCCTTTATAAGGGTCCTGACGGGCTCTAGAAGGGTCTGGGAACCTTTATAAATGCCCTGAGGGGCATTAGAAGGGTGTGGAGGCCTTTAGAAAGGCCCTGAGGGGCATTAGAATGGTCTTGTAAATTTATAAGTGTCCTAAACGGCATTAGAAGGGTCTGGGGTCTTTTTGATGCGTCCTGAGGCAATCTAGAAGGGTCTGGGGGCCTTTACATGGGTCTTGAGGGTCATTAGAAGGGTGTGGAGGCCTTTAGAAAGGCCCAGAGGGGCTCTAGAAGGGTCTGGGGGCTATTAGAAGCGTCCTGAGGTGGTCGAGAAGGGTCTGAGGGCCTTTTTAAAGGCCCTCAGGGGGATTATAAGGGTCTCGCGGCCTTTAGAAAGGCCCTGAGTGGCATTAGAAGGGTCTGGGTGCCTTTAGAAATGTCCTGAGGGGCTCTAGAAGGGTCTGGGTGCCTTTAGAAATGTCCTGAGGTGCACTAGAAGGGTATGGGGTCCTTTAGAAAGGCCCTGAGTGGCATTAGAAGGGTCTGGGGGCCTTTAGAAGGGTCATGAGGGGCATTAGAAGGGTCTGGGGGCCTTTAGAATGGTCCTGAGGGGGTCTAGAAGGGTCTGGAGGCACGTAAAACTGTCCTGAGAGACTCTAGAAGGTCTGGGTTCCTTTATAAGGGTCCTGAGGGGCATTAGAAGGGTCTGGGTGCCCTTATAAAAGACCTGCGGGGAATTAGCAGGGTCTGGGGGACTTTAGAAGGGTCCTGAGGGGCTCTATAAGGGTCTGGGGGCCTTTAGAAAGGTCTTCAGGAGCTCTAGAAGTGTCTGGGGGCGTTTTGAAAGGCCCTGTGGGGCATTAGAATGGTCTGGAGGCCTTTAGAATGCTCCTGAGGGGCAGTAGAAGGGTCTGGGGACCTTTAGAATGGTCCTGAAGGGCATTAGAAGGGTCTTGTGGCATTCATAAGGGTCCTGAAAGGCATTAGAAGGGTCTGGGGGCTTTTAGATGGGTCCTGAGGCAATCTAGAAGGGTCTAGGAGCCTTTACATGGGTCTTGAGGGTCATTAGAAGGGTGTGGAGGCCTTTAGAAAGGCCCTGAGGGGCTCTAGAATGGTGTGGGAGCTATTAGAAGCGTCCTGAGGGGGTCCACAAGGGTCTGGGGGACTTTTTAAAGGCCCTCAGGGGGATTATAAGGGTCTCGCGGCCTTTAGAAAGGCCCTGAGTGGCATTAGAAGGGTCTGGGTGCTTTTAGAAATGTCCTGAGGAACTCTAGAAGGGTCTGGGGGCCTTTAGAAATCCCCTGAGGGGCATTAGAAGGGTCTCGCGACCTTTAGAATGGTCCTGAGGAGGTCTAGAAGGGTCTGTGGTCATATAGAAAGGCTCTGAGAGATTCTAGAAGTGTCTGGGGTACTTTCGAAAGGCCCTGAGGGGCATTAGAAGGGTCTGGGGGCCTTCAGAATGGTCTTCAGGGGCTGTATAAGGGTGTGGGGACGTTTAAAAAGGCCCTGTGGGGCATTAGAAGGGTCTGGGGGCCTTTAGAATGCTCCTGAGGGGCAGTAGAAGGGTCTGGGGACCTTTATAAAGGCCCTGACGGGCATTAGAATGGTCTGCGGGCCTTTAGAAGTGTCCAGAGGTGCTCTAGAATGGTCTGGGGGCCTTTATAAGGGTCCTGACGGGCTCTAGAAGGGTCTGGGAACCTTTATAAAAGCCCTGAGGGGCATTAGAATGGTCTGAGGGCCTTTAGAATGGTCCTGAGGGGCATTAGAAGGGTCTTGTGGTCTTCATAAGGGTCCTGAAATGCATTAGAACGGTCTGAGGTCTTTTAGATGGGTCCTGAGGCAATCTAGAAGGGTCTGGGGGCATTTACATGGGTCTTGGGTGTCATTAGAAGGGTGTGGAGGCCTGTAGAAAGGCCCTGAGGTGCTCTAGAAGGGTCTGGGGGCTATTAGAAGCGTCCTGAGGGGGTTCAGAAGGGTCTGGGGGCCTTTTTAAAGGCCCTCAGGGGGATTATATAGGTCTTGCGGCCTTTAGAAAGGCCCTGAGGGGCATTAGAAGAGTCTGGGTGCCTTTAGAAATGTCCTCAGTGGCTCTAGAAGGGTCTGGGGGCCTTTAGAAATGTCCTGTTGGGCATTAGAAGGGTATGGGGGCCTTTAGAAAGGCCCTGAGGGGCATTACAAGGGTCTGGGGGCCTTTAGAATCGTCCTGAGGGGGTCTAGAAGGGTCTGGAGGCATTTAAAACTGTCCTGAGAGGCTCTAGAAGGGTCTGGGTGCCTTTATAAGGCTCCTGAGGGGCATTAGAAGGGTCTGGGTGCCCTTATAAAAGCCCTGAGGGGAATTAGCAGGGTCTCGGGGACTTTAGAAGGGTCCTGAGGGGCTCTATTAGGGTCTGGGGGCCTTTAGAAGGGTCTTCAGGGGCTCTAGAATGGTCTGGTGACCTTTAGAAAGGCCCTGTGGGGCATTAGAATGGTCTGGGAGCCTTTAGAATGCTCCTGAGGGGCAGTAGAAGGGTCTGGGGACCTTTAGAAAGGCCCTGACAGGCATTAGAATGGTCTGCGGGCCTTTAGAAGTGTCCTGAGGCGTTCTGGAATGGTCTGGGGGCCTTTATAAGGGTCCTGACGGGCTCTAGAAGGGTCTGGGAACCTTTACAAATGCCCTGAGGGGCATTAGAAGGGTCTGAGGGCCTTTCGAAAGGTCCTGACGGACATTAGAAGGGTCTTGTGGCCTTCATAAGGGTCCTGAAAGGCATTAGAAGGGTCTGGGGGCTTTTAGATTGGTCCTCAGGCAATCTAGAAGGGTCTAGGGGCCTTTCCATGGGTCTTGAGGGTCATTAGAAGGGTGTGGAGGCCTTTAGAAAGGCCCTGAGGGGCTCTAGAAGGGTCTGGGGGCTACTAGAAGCGTCCTGAGGTGGTCCAGAAGGGTCTGGGGGCCTTTTTAAAGGCCCTCAGGGTAATGATCAGGGTCTCGCAGCCTTTAGAAAGGCACTGAGTGGCATTACAAGGGTCTGGGGTCATATAGAAAGGCTCTGAGAGGTTCAAGAATTGTCTGGGGTAATTTAGAAAGGCCCTGAGGAGCATTAGAATGGTCTGGGGGCCTTTAGAAGGGTCTTCAATGGCTCTAGAAGGGTCTTGGGACCTGTAGAAAGGCCCTGTGGGGCATTAGAAGGGTCTGGGGGCCTTTAGAATGCTACTGATGGGAAGTAGAATGGTCTGCGGGCCTTTAGAGTTGTCCTGAGGGGCTCTAGAATGATCTGGGGGCCTTTATAAGGGTCCTGACGGGCTCTAGAAGGGTCTGGGAACCTTTATAAAAGCCCTGAGGGGCATTAGAAGGGTCTGAGGGCCTTTAGAAAGGTCCTGAGAGGCACTAGAAGGGTCTTGTGGCCTTCATAATGGTCTTGAAAGGCATTAGAAGGTTCTGGGGGCTTTTAGATGGCTCCTGAGGCAATCTAGAATGGTCTGGGGGCCTTTACATGGGTCTTGAGTGTCATTAGAAGGGTGTGGAGGCCTTTAGAAAGGCCCTGAGGGGCTCTAGAAGGGTCTGGGTGCTATTTGAAGCGTCCTGAGGGGGTCCAGAAGGGTCTGGGGGACTTTTTAAAGGCCCTCAGGGGGATTATAAGGGTCTCGCGGCCTTTAGAAAGGCCCTGAGTGGCATTACAAGGGTCTGGGGTCATATAGAAAGGCTCTGAAAGGTTCTAGAAGTGTCTGGGGTAATTTAGAAAGGCCCTGAGGGGCATTAGAAGGGTCTGGGGGCCTTTAGAAGTGTCCTGAGGTGCATTAGAAGGGTCTGGGGTCCTTTAATAGAGTCCTTAGTGGCATTTGAATAGTTTGAGGGCCTTTAGAAAGGTCCTGAGGGGAATTAGAAGGGTCTTGTGGCCTTCATGAGGGTCCTGAAAGGCATTAGAAGGCTCTGTGGGCTTTTAGATGGGTCCTGAGGCAATCTAGAAGGGTCTGCGGGCCTTTACATGGGTCTTGATGTTCATTAGAATGGTGTGGAGGCCTTTAGAAAGGCCCTGAGGGGCTCTAGAAGGGTCTGGGGGCTATTAGAAGCGTCCTGAGGGGGTCTAGAAGGGTCTGGGGGCCTTTTTAAAGGCCCTCAGGGGGATTATAAGCGTCTCGCGGCCTTTAGAAAGGCTCTGAGTGGCATTAGAAGGGTCTGGGGGCCTTTAGAAGGGTCTTCAGGGGCTCTAGAAGGCTCTGGGAACCTTTAGAAAGGCCCTGTGGGGCATTAGAAGGGTGTGGGGGCCTTTAGAATGCTCCTGAGGGGCCGTAGAATGGTCTTGAGACCTTTATAAAGGCCCTGACGATCATTAGAATGGTCTGCGGGACTTTAGAAGTGTCCTGAGGGGCTCTAGAATGATCTGGGGGCCTTTATAAGGGTCTTGACGGGCTCTAGAAGGGTCTGGGGGCCTTTTAAAAAGTCCTGAGGGGCATTTGAATAGTCTGAGGGCCTTTAGAAAGGTCCTGAGGGGCATTACAAGGGTCTTGTGGCCTTCATAAGGGTCCTGAAAGGCATTAGAAGGGTCTGGGGGCTTGTAGATGGGTCCTGAGGCAATCTAGAAGGGTCTAGATGCCTTTACATGGGTCTTGAGGGTCATTAGAAGGGTGTGGAGGCCTTTAGAAAGGCCCTGAAAGGCATTAGAAGGGTCTGGGGGCTTTTAGATGGGTCCTGAGGCAATCTAGAAGGGTCTGGGGGCCTTTACATGGGTCTTGAGGGTTATTAGAAGGGTGTGGAGGCCTTTAGAAAGGCCCTGAGGGGCTCTAGAGGGGTCTGGGGGCTATTAGAAGCGTCCTGAGGGGGTCCAGAAAGGTCTGGGGGCTTTTTAAAGGCCCTCAGGAGGATTATAAGTGTCTCGCAGCCTTTAGAAAGGCCCTGAGTGGCATTAGAATGGTCTGGGTGCCTTTAGAAATGTCCTGAGGGGCTCTAGAAGGGTCTGGGGGCCTTTAGAAATGTCCTGAGGGGCATTAGAAGGGTATGGGGGCAAGGTACTTTAGAAAGGCCCTGAGGGGCATTAGAAGGGTCTGGGGGCCTTTAGAAGGGTCCTGAGGTGCATTAGAAGGGTCTGGGTGCCCTTATAAAAGCCCTGATGGGAATTAGCGGGGTCTGGGGGACTTTAGAATGGGCCTGAGGGGCTCTACAAGGGTCTGGGGGCCTTTAGAAGGGCCTTCAGGAGCTCTTGAAGGGTCTGGGGGCCTTTAGAAAGGCCCTGTGAGGCATTAGAAGGGTCTGGGGGCCTTTAGAATGCTCCTGAGGGGCAGTAGAAGGGTCTGGGGACCTTTATAAAGGCCCTGACGAGCATTAGAATGGTCTGCGGACCTTTAGAAGTGTCCTGAGGGGCTCTAGAAGGGTCTGGGAACCTTTCTAAATGCCCTGAGGGGCATTAGAAGGGTCTTGTGGCCTTCATAAGCATCCTGAAAGGCATTAGAAGGGTCTGGGGGCTTTTAGATGGGTCCTGAGGCAATCTAGAAGGATCTAGGGGCCTTTACATGGGTCTTGAGTGTCATTAGAAGGGTGTGGAGGCCTTTAGAAAGGCTCTGAGGGGCTATAGAATGGTCTGGGGGCTATTAGAAGCGTCCTGAGGGGGTCCAGAAGGGTCTGGGGGCCTTTTTAAAGGCCCTCAGGTTGATTATATGGGTCTCGCAACCTTTAGAAAGGCCCTGAGTGGCATTACAAGGGTCTGGGGTCATATAGAAAGGCCCTGAGAGGTTCTATAAGTGTCTGGGGTACTTTAGAAAGGCCCTGAGTGGCATTAGAAGGGTCTGGGTGCCTTTAGAAATGTCCTGAGGGGCTCTAGAAGGGTCTGGGGGCCTTTAGAAATGTCCTGACGGGCATTAGAAGTGTATGGGGGCCTTTAGAATGGCCCTGAGGGGCATTACAAGTGTCTGGGGTCATATAGAAAGGCCCTGAGAGGTTCTAGAAGTGTCTGGGGTACTTTAGAAAGGCCCTGAGGGGCATTAGAAGGGTCTGGTGGCATTTAGAAAGGCCCTGAGGGGCATTACAAGGGTCTGAGGTCATATAGAAAGGCCCTGAGAGGTTCTAGAAGCGTCTGGTGTACTTTAGAAAGGCCCTGAGGGGCATTAGAAGGGTCTGGGGGCCTTTAGAATGGTCCTGAGGGGCATTAGAAGGTTCTGAAGGCCTTTAAAAGGGTCCTGATGGGCATTTGAGTGGTCTGGGGGCCTTTAAAAATACCCTGAGGTGGACTAGAAGGGTCTAGGGGCCTTTAGAATCGTCCTGAGGGGCTCTAGAAGGGTCTGGGAGCCTCTAGAAGGGTCCTGACGGGCTATAGAAAGATCCGGGGTCCTTTCGAAATGTCCTGAGGTGATCTAAAAGTGTCTCGGGTCCTTTCGAAGGGTCCTGATGGGCATTAGACGGGTCTGGGGGCCTTTAGAAATGCCGTGAGGGGCATTAGAAAGGTCTGGGGCCTTTTAGAAGGGTCTTGAGGGGATCTAGAAGGGTCTGGGGGCCTTTAGAAGTGTCCTGAGGGGCTCTAGAAGTGTCTGGGGGCCTTTAGAAAGGCCCTGAGGGGCACTAGAAGGGTCAGGGAGCCGTTAGAAGGATGTTGAGGGGCTCTTGAAGGGTCTGCGGGCCTTTAGAATGGCCCTTAGGTGCTCTAAAAGAGTCTGGGGGCCTTTTGAATGGTCCTGAGGGGCTCTAGAAGGGTCTGGGGACCTTTAGAAATGCCCTGAGGGGCATTAGAAGGGTCTGGGGGCCTTTAGAAAGGCCCTGAGGGGCATTAGAAGGGTCTGGGGGGATTTATAATGGTCTTGAGGGGGTCTAGAAGGGTCTGGAGGCATTTAAAACTGTCCTGAGAGGCTCTAGAATGGTCTGGGGGCCTTTAGAATGCTCCTGAGGGGCAGTAGAAGGGTCTGGGGACCTTTATAAAGGCCCTGACGGGCATTAGAATGGTCTGTGGGCCTTTAGAAGTGTCCTGAGGGGCTCTAAAATGGTCTGGGGGCCTTTATAACGGTCCTGACGGGCCTCAGAAGGGTCTGGGAACCTTTATAAATGCCCTGAGGGGCATTAGAAGGGTCTGAGGGCCTTTAGAAAGGTCCTGAGGGGCATTAGAAGGGTCTTGTTGCCTTGATAAGGGTCCTGAAATTCATTAGAAGGGTCTGGGGGCTTTTAGATGGGTCCTGAGGCAATCTAGAAGGGTCTAGGGGCCTTTACATGGGTCTTGAGGGTCATTAGAAGGGTGTGGAGGCCTTTAGAAAGGCCCTGAGGGGCTCTAGAAGGGTCTGGTGGCTATTAGAAGCATCCTGAGGGGGTCCAGAAGGGTCTGGGGGCCTTTTTAAAGGCCCTCAGGGGGATTATAAGGGTGTCGCGGCCTTTAGAAAGGCCCTGAGTGGCATTACAAGGGTCTGGGGTCATATAGAAAGGACCTGAGAGGTTCTAGAAGTGTCTGGGGTACTTTAGAAAGGCCCTGAAGGACATTAGAAGGGTCTGAAGGCCTTTAGAAGGGTCCTGAGGGGCATTAGAAGTGTCTGAAGGCCTTTAAAAGGGTCCTGAGAGGCATTTGTATGGTCTGGGGGCCTTTAGAAAGGCTATCAGGTGGATTAGAAGGGTCTGGGGGCCTTTAGAATCGTCCTGAGTGGCTCTAGAATGGTCTGGGGGCCTCTAGAAGGGTCCTGAGGGGCTCTAGAAAGATCTGGGGTCATTTAGAAGTGTCCTGAGGTGCTCTAAAAGTGTCTCGGGGCCTTTCAAAGGGTCCTGATGGGCATTAGACGGGTCTGGGGGCCTTTAGAAATGCCCTGCGGGGCATTAGAAAGGTCTGGGGCCTTTTAGAAGGGTCTTGAGGGGATCTAGAAGGGTCTGGGGGCCTTTAGAAGTGTCTGGAGGGGATGTAGAATGGTCTGGGGGCCTTTAGAATGCTCTTGAGGGGAAGTAGAACGGTCTGGGAACCTTTATAAAGGCCCTGACGGGCATTAGTATGGTCTGCCAGCCATTAGATGTGTCCTGAGGGGCTTTGGAATGGTCTGGGTGCCTTTATAAGGGTCCTGACGGGCTCTAGAAGGGTCTGGGAACCTTTATAAATGCCCTGAAGGGCATTAGAATGGTCTGAGGGTCTTTAGAAAGGTCCTGAGAGGCACTAGAAGGGTCTTGTGGCCTTCATAATGGTCTTGAAAGGCATTAGAAGGTTCTGGGGGCTTTTAGATGGCTCCTGAGGCAATCTAGAATGGTCTGGGGGCCTTTACATGGGTCTTGAGTGTCATTAGAAGGGTGTGGAGGCCTTTAGAAAGGCCCTGAGGGGCTCTAGAAGGGTCTGGGTGCTATTTGAAGCGTCCTGAGGGGGTCCAGAAGGGTCTGGGGGACTTTTTAAAGGCCCTCAGGGGGATTATAAGGGTCTCGCGGCCTTTAGAAAGGCCCTGAGTGGCATTACAAGGGTCTGGGGTCATATAGAAAGGCTCTGAAAGGTTCTAGAAGTGTCTGGGGTAATTTAGAAAGGCCCTGAGGGGCATTAGAAGGGTCTGGGGGCCTTTAGAAGTGTCCTGAGGTGCATTAGAAGGGTCTGGGGTCCTTTAATAGAGTCCTTAGTGGCATTTGAATAGTTTGAGGGCCTTTAGAAAGGTCCTGAGGGGAATTAGAAGGGTCTTGTGGCCTTCATGAGGGTCCTGAAAGGCATTAGAAGGCTCTGTGGGCTTTTAGATGGGTCCTGAGGCAATCTAGAAGGGTCTGCGGGCCTTTACATGGGTCTTGATGTTCATTAGAATGGTGTGGAGGCCTTTAGAAAGGCCCTGAGGGGCTCTAGAAGGGTCTGGGGGCTATTAGAAGCGTCCTGAGGGGGTCTAGAAGGGTCTGGGGGCCTTTTTAAAGGCCCTCAGGGGGATTATAAGCGTCTCGCGGCCTTTAGAAAGGCTCTGAGTGGCATTAGAAGGGTCTGGGGGCCTTTAGAAGGGTCTTCAGGGGCTCTAGAAGGCTCTGGGAACCTTTAGAAAGGCCCTGTGGGGCATTAGAAGGGTGTGGGGGCCTTTAGAATGCTCCTGAGGGGCCGTAGAATGGTCTTGAGACCTTTATAAAGGCCCTGACGATCATTAGAATGGTCTGCGGGACTTTAGAAGTGTCCTGAGGGGCTCTAGAATGATCTGGGGGCCTTTATAAGGGTCTTGACGGGCTCTAGAAGGGTCTGGGGGCCTTTTAAAAAGTCCTGAGGGGCATTTGAATAGTCTGAGGGCCTTTAGAAAGGTCCTGAGGGGCATTACAAGGGTCTTGTGGCCTTCATAAGGGTCCTGAAAGGCATTAGAAGGGTCTGGGGGCTTGTAGATGGGTCCTGAGGCAATCTAGAAGGGTCTAGATGCCTTTACATGGGTCTTGAGGGTCATTAGAAGGGTGTGGAGGCCTTTAGAAAGGCCCTGAAAGGCATTAGAAGGGTCTGGGGGCTTTTAGATGGGTCCTGAGGCAATCTAGAAGGGTCTGGGGGCCTTTACATGGGTCTTGAGGGTTATTAGAAGGGTGTGGAGGCCTTTAGAAAGGCCCTGAGGGGCTCTAGAGGGGTCTGGGGGCTATTAGAAGCGTCCTGAGGGGGTCCAGAAAGGTCTGGGGGCTTTTTAAAGGCCCTCAGGAGGATTATAAGTGTCTCGCAGCCTTTAGAAAGGCCCTGAGTGGCATTAGAATGGTCTGGGTGCCTTTAGAAATGTCCTGAGGGGCTCTAGAAGGGTCTGGGGGCCTTTAGAAATGTCCTGAGGGGCATTAGAAGGGTATGGGGGCAAGGTACTTTAGAAAGGCCCTGAGGGGCATTAGAAGGGTCTGGGGGCCTTTAGAAGGGTCCTGAGGTGCATTAGAAGGGTCTGGGTGCCCTTATAAAAGCCCTGATGGGAATTAGCGGGGTCTGGGGGACTTTAGAATGGGCCTGAGGGGCTCTACAAGGGTCTGGGGGCCTTTAGAAGGGCCTTCAGGAGCTCTTGAAGGGTCTGGGGGCCTTTAGAAAGGCCCTGTGAGGCATTAGAAGGGTCTGGGGGCCTTTAGAATGCTCCTGAGGGGCAGTAGAAGGGTCTGGGGACCTTTATAAAGGCCCTGACGAGCATTAGAATGGTCTGCGGACCTTTAGAAGTGTCCTGAGGGGCTCTAGAAGGGTCTGGGAACCTTTCTAAATGCCCTGAGGGGCATTAGAAGGGTCTTGTGGCCTTCATAAGCATCCTGAAAGGCATTAGAAGGGTCTGGGGGCTTTTAGATGGGTCCTGAGGCAATCTAGAAGGATCTAGGGGCCTTTACATGGGTCTTGAGTGTCATTAGAAGGGTGTGGAGGCCTTTAGAAAGGCTCTGAGGGGCTATAGAATGGTCTGGGGGCTATTAGAAGCGTCCTGAGGGGGTCCAGAAGGGTCTGGGGGCCTTTTTAAAGGCCCTCAGGTTGATTATATGGGTCTCGCAACCTTTAGAAAGGCCCTGAGTGGCATTACAAGGGTCTGGGGTCATATAGAAAGGCCCTGAGAGGTTCTATAAGTGTCTGGGGTACTTTAGAAAGGCCCTGAGTGGCATTAGAAGGGTCTGGGTGCCTTTAGAAATGTCCTGAGGGGCTCTAGAAGGGTCTGGGGGCCTTTAGAAATGTCCTGACGGGCATTAGAAGTGTATGGGGGCCTTTAGAATGGCCCTGAGGGGCATTACAAGTGTCTGGGGTCATATAGAAAGGCCCTGAGAGGTTCTAGAAGTGTCTGGGGTACTTTAGAAAGGCCCTGAGGGGCATTAGAAGGGTCTGGTGGCATTTAGAAAGGCCCTGAGGGGCATTACAAGGGTCTGAGGTCATATAGAAAGGCCCTGAGAGGTTCTAGAAGCGTCTGGTGTACTTTAGAAAGGCCCTGAGGGGCATTAGAAGGGTCTGGGGGCCTTTAGAATGGTCCTGAGGGGCATTAGAAGGTTCTGAAGGCCTTTAAAAGGGTCCTGATGGGCATTTGAGTGGTCTGGGGGCCTTTAAAAATACCCTGAGGTGGACTAGAAGGGTCTAGGGGCCTTTAGAATCGTCCTGAGGGGCTCTAGAAGGGTCTGGGAGCCTCTAGAAGGGTCCTGACGGGCTATAGAAAGATCCGGGGTCCTTTCGAAATGTCCTGAGGTGATCTAAAAGTGTCTCGGGTCCTTTCGAAGGGTCCTGATGGGCATTAGACGGGTCTGGGGGCCTTTAGAAATGCCGTGAGGGGCATTAGAAAGGTCTGGGGCCTTTTAGAAGGGTCTTGAGGGGATCTAGAAGGGTCTGGGGGCCTTTAGAAGTGTCCTGAGGGGCTCTAGAAGTGTCTGGGGGCCTTTAGAAAGGCCCTGAGGGGCACTAGAAGGGTCAGGGAGCCGTTAGAAGGATGTTGAGGGGCTCTTGAAGGGTCTGCGGGCCTTTAGAATGGCCCTTAGGTGCTCTAAAAGAGTCTGGGGGCCTTTTGAATGGTCCTGAGGGGCTCTAGAAGGGTCTGGGGACCTTTAGAAATGCCCTGAGGGGCATTAGAAGGGTCTGGGGGCCTTTAGAAAGGCCCTGAGGGGCATTAGAAGGGTCTGGGGGGATTTATAATGGTCTTGAGGGGGTCTAGAAGGGTCTGGAGGCATTTAAAACTGTCCTGAGAGGCTCTAGAATGGTCTGGGGGCCTTTAGAATGCTCCTGAGGGGCAGTAGAAGGGTCTGGGGACCTTTATAAAGGCCCTGACGGGCATTAGAATGGTCTGTGGGCCTTTAGAAGTGTCCTGAGGGGCTCTAAAATGGTCTGGGGGCCTTTATAACGGTCCTGACGGGCCTCAGAAGGGTCTGGGAACCTTTATAAATGCCCTGAGGGGCATTAGAAGGGTCTGAGGGCCTTTAGAAAGGTCCTGAGGGGCATTAGAAGGGTCTTGTTGCCTTGATAAGGGTCCTGAAATTCATTAGAAGGGTCTGGGGGCTTTTAGATGGGTCCTGAGGCAATCTAGAAGGGTCTAGGGGCCTTTACATGGGTCTTGAGGGTCATTAGAAGGGTGTGGAGGCCTTTAGAAAGGCCCTGAGGGGCTCTAGAAGGGTCTGGTGGCTATTAGAAGCATCCTGAGGGGGTCCAGAAGGGTCTGGGGGCCTTTTTAAAGGCCCTCAGGGGGATTATAAGGGTGTCGCGGCCTTTAGAAAGGCCCTGAGTGGCATTACAAGGGTCTGGGGTCATATAGAAAGGACCTGAGAGGTTCTAGAAGTGTCTGGGGTACTTTAGAAAGGCCCTGAAGGACATTAGAAGGGTCTGAAGGCCTTTAGAAGGGTCCTGAGGGGCATTAGAAGTGTCTGAAGGCCTTTAAAAGGGTCCTGAGAGGCATTTGTATGGTCTGGGGGCCTTTAGAAAGGCTATCAGGTGGATTAGAAGGGTCTGGGGGCCTTTAGAATCGTCCTGAGTGGCTCTAGAATGGTCTGGGGGCCTCTAGAAGGGTCCTGAGGGGCTCTAGAAAGATCTGGGGTCATTTAGAAGTGTCCTGAGGTGCTCTAAAAGTGTCTCGGGGCCTTTCAAAGGGTCCTGATGGGCATTAGACGGGTCTGGGGGCCTTTAGAAATGCCCTGCGGGGCATTAGAAAGGTCTGGGGCCTTTTAGAAGGGTCTTGAGGGGATCTAGAAGGGTCTGGGGGCCTTTAGAAGTGTCTGGAGGGGATGTAGAATGGTCTGGGGGCCTTTAGAATGCTCTTGAGGGGAAGTAGAACGGTCTGGGAACCTTTATAAAGGCCCTGACGGGCATTAGTATGGTCTGCCAGCCATTAGATGTGTCCTGAGGGGCTTTGGAATGGTCTGGGTGCCTTTATAAGGGTCCTGACGGGCTCTAGAAGGGTCTGGGAACCTTTATAAATGCCCTGAAGGGCATTAGAATGGTCTGAGGGTCTTTAGAAAGGTCCTGAAGGGCATTAGAAGGGTGTGGAGGCTTTTATAAGGGTCCTGAAAGGCATTAGAAGGGTCTGGGGGCTTTTAGAAGGGTCAAGTGCAATCTAGAAGGGTCTGGGGGCCTTTACATGGGTCTTGAGGGTCATTAGAAGGGTGTGCAGGCCTTTAGAAAGGCCCTGAGGGGCTCTAGAAGGGTCTGGGGGCTATTAGAAGCGTCCTGAGGGGGTCCAGAAGGGTCTTGGGGCCTTTTTAAAGGCGCTCAGGGGGATTATAAGGGTCTCTCGGCCTTTAGAAACGCCCTGAGTGGCATTAGAAGGGTCTGGGTGCCTTTAGAAATTTCCTGAGGAGCTCTAGAAGGGTCTGGGGGCCTTTAGAAATGTCCTGAGGTGCATTAGAAGGGTCAGGGGGCCTTTAAAAAGGCCCTGAGGGGAATTAGAAGGGTCTGGGGTCATATAGAAAGGCCCTGAGAGGTTCTAGAAGTGTCTGGGGTACTTTGGAAAGGCCCTGAGGAGATTTAGAAGGGTCTGGGGGCCTTTAGAAGGCTCCTGAGGGGCATTAGAAGGGTCTGTGGGCTTTTAGAATGGTCCTGAGGGGGTCTAGAAGGGTCTGCAGGCATTTAAAACTGTCCTGAGAGGCTCTAGAAGGGTCTGGGTGCGTTTATAAGGGTCCTGAGGGGCATTAGAAGGGTCTGGGTGCCCTTATAAAAGCCCTGAGGGGAATTAGCAGGGTCTGGGGGAGTTTAGAAGGGTCCTGAGGGGCTCTATAAGGGTTAGGGGGCCTTTAGAAGGGTCTTCAGGGGCTCTAGAAGGGTCTGGGGACCTTTAGAAATGTCCTGAGGGGCATTAGAAGGGTATGGGGGCCTTTAGAAAGGCCCTGAGGTGCATTACAAGGGTCTGGGGTCATATAGAAAGGCCCTGAGAGGTTCTAGAAGTGTCTGGGGTACTTTGGAAAGGCCCTGAGGGGCATTAGAAGGGTCTGGGGGCTTTTAGAAGGGTCCTGAGGGGTATTAGAAGGGTCTGGAGGCCTTTAGAATGGTCCTGAGGGGGTCTAGAAGGGTCTGGGGGCCTTTACATGGGTCTTGAAAGTCATTAGAATGGTGTGGAGGCCTTTAGAAAGGCCCTGAAAGGCTATAGAAGGGTCTGGGGGTATTTAGATGGGTTCTGAGGCAATCTGGAAGGGTCTGGGGGTCTTTACATGGGTCTCGAGGGGCATTAGAAGGGTCTGAGTGCCTTTAGAAAGGTCCTGAGGGGCATTAGAAGGGTCTTGTGGCCTTCATAAGGGTCCTGAAAGGCATTAGAATGGTCTGGGGGGCTTTAGATGGGTCCTGAGGCAATCTAGATGGGTCTGGGGGCCTTTACATGGGTCTTGAGGGTCATTAGAGGGGTCTGGGGTCCTTTAGATAGTCCCTGAGTGGCATTAGAAGGGTCCGGGGGCCTTTAGAAAGGTCCTGAGGGGCATTAGAATGGTCTGGGTGCCTTTAGAAAGATCCTGACAGGCTCTAGAAGGGTCTGGGGCCTTTAGAAGCATCCTGAGGGGCTGTAGAAGGGTCTGGGGGCCTTTCGAAGGGTCCTGATGGGTTCTAGAAAGATCTTGGGGCCTTTAGGAATGTCGTGAGTGGCTCTAGAAGGGTCTGGGGGCCTTTAGAAGGTTTCTGAGGGGCATTTGAATGGTCTGGGGTCCTTTAGAAATGCCCTGAGGTGCATTAGAAGGGTCTGAGGGCTTTAGAAAGGCCCTGAGGGTCTGCAGAAGGGTCTGGGTGCCTTTCGAATGGTCCTGAAGGGCTCTAGAAAGGTCTGATGTTTTTTAGAAGGGTCTTGAGTGGCTCTAGAAGGGTCTGGCGGCTGTAGAATGGTCCTGAGGTGCTCTAGAAGGGTCTGGGGGCCTTTAATAGAGTCCTTAGTGGCATTTGAATAGTTTGAGGGCCTTTAGAAAGGTCCTGAGGGGCATTAGAAGGGTCTTGTGGCCTTCATGAGGGCCCTGAAAGGCATTAGAAGGCTCTGTGGGCTTTTAGATGGGTCCTGAGGCAATCTAGAAGGGTCTGCGGGCCTTTACATGGGTCTTGATGTTCATTAGAATGGTGTGGAGGCCTTTAGAAAGGCCCTGAGGGGCTCTAGAAGGGTCTGGGGGCTATTAGAAGCGTCCTGAGGGGGTCCAGAAGGGTCTGGGGGCCTTTTTAAAGGCCCTCAGGGGGATTATAAGCGTCTCGCGGCCTTTAGAAAGGCTCTGAGTGGCATTAGAAGGGTCTGGGGGCCTTTAGAATGCTCCTGAGGGGCCGTAGAATGGTCTTGAGACCTTTATAAAGGCCCTGACGATCATTAGAATGGTCTGCGGGACTTTAGAAGTGTCCTGAGGGGCTCTAGAATGATCTGGGGGCCTTTATAAGGGTCTTGACGGGCTCTAGAAGGGTCTGGGGGCCTTTTAAAAAGTCCTGAGGGGCATTTGAATAGTCTGAGGGCCTTTAGAAAGGTCCTGAGGGGCATTACAAGGGTCTTGTGGCCTTCATAAGGTTCCTGAAAGGCATTAGAAGGGTCTGGGGGCTTGTAGATGGGTCCTGAGGCAATCTAGAAGGGTCTAGATGCCTTTATATGAGTCTTGAGGGTCATTGGAAGGGTGTGGAGGCCTTTAGAAAGGCCCTGAAAGGCATTAGAAGGGTCTGGGGGCTTTTAGATGGGTCCTGAGGCAATCTAGAAGGGTCTGGGGGCCTTTACATGGGTCTTGAGGGTTATTAGAAGGGTGTGGAGGCCTTTAGAAAGGCCCTGAGGGGCTCTAGAAGGGTCTGGGGGCTATTAGAAGCGTCCTGAGGGGCTCCAGAAAGGTCTGGGGGCTTTTTAAAGGCCCTCAGGAGGATTATAAGTGTCTCGCAGCCTTTAGAAAGGCCCTGAGTGGCATTAGAATGGTCTGGGTGCCTTTAGAAATGTCCTGAGGGGCTCTAGAAGGGTCTGGGGGCCTTTAGAAATGTCCTGAGGGGCATTAGAAGGGTATGGGGGCAAGGTACTTTAGAAAGGCCCTGAGGGGCATTAGAAGGGTCTGGGGGCCTTTAGAAGGGTCCTGAGGTGCATTAGAAGGGTCTGGGTGCCCGTATAAAAGCCCTGATGGGAATTAGCGGGGTCTGGGGGACTTTAGAAGGGGCCTGAGGGGCTCTACAAGGGTCTGGGGGCCTTTAGAAGGGCCTTCAGGAGCTCTTGAAGGGTCTGGGGGCCTTTAGAAAGGCCCTGTGAGGCATTAGAAGGGTCTGGGGGCCTTTAGAATGCTCCTGAGGGGCAGTATAAGGGTCTGGGGACCTTTATAAAGGCCCTGACGAGCATTAGAATGGTCTGCGGACCTTCAGAAGTGTCCTGAGGGGCTCTAGAAGGGTCTGGGAACCTTTCTAAATGCCCTGAGGGGCATTAGAAGGGTCTTGTGGCCTTCATAAGCATCCTGAAAGGCATTAGAAGGGTCTGGGGGCTTTTAGATGGGTCCTGAGGCAATCTAGAAGGGTCTAGGGGCCTTTACATGGGTCTTGAGTGTCATTAGAAGGGTGTGGAGGCCTTTAGAAAGGCTCTGAGAGGCTATAGAATGGTCTGGGGGCTATTAGAAGCGTCCTGAGGGGGTCCAGAAGGGTCTGGGGGCCTTTTTAAAGGCCCTCAGGTTGATTATATGGGTCTCGCAACCTTTAGAAAGGCCCTGAGTGGCATTACAAGGGTCTGGGGTCATATAGAAAGGCCCTGAGAGGTTCTAGAAGTGTCTGGGGTACTTTAGAAAGGCCCTGAGTGGCATTAGAAGGGTCTGGGTGCCTTTAGAAATGTCCTGAGGGGCTCTAGAAGGGTCTGGGGGCCTTTAGAAATGTCCTGAGGGGCATTAGAAGGGTATGGGGGCCTTTAGAATGGCCCTGAGGGGCATTACAAGTGTCTGGGGTCATATAGAAAGGCCCTGAGAGTTTCTAGAAGTGTCTGGGGTACTTTAGAAAGGCCCTGAGGGGCATTAGAAGGGTCTGGTGGCATTTAGAAAGGCCCTGAGGGGCATTACAAGGGTCTGAGGTCATATAGAAAGGCCCTGAGAGGTTCTAGAAGCGTCTGGTGTACTTTAGAAAGGCCCTGAGGGGCATTAGAAGGGTCTGGGGGCCTTTAGAATGGTCCTGAGGGGCATTAGAAGGTTCTGAAGGCCTTTAAAAGGGTCCTGATGGGCATTTGAGTGGTCTGGGGGCCTTTAAAAATACCCTGAGGTGGACTAGAAGGGTCTAGGGGCCTTTAGAATCGTCCTGAGGGGCTCTAGAAGGGTCTGGGAGCCTCTAGAAGGGTCCTGACGGGCTATAGAAAGATCCGGGGTCCTTTCGAAATGTCCTGAGGTGATCTAAAAGTGTCTTGGGTCCTTTCGAAGGGTCCTGATGGGCATTAGACGGGTCTGGGGGCCTTTAGAAATGCCGTGAGGGGCATTAGAAAGGTCTGGGGCCTTTTAGAAGGGTCCTGAGGGGCTCTAGAAGTGTCTGGGGGCCTTTAGAAAGGCCCTGAGGGGCACTAGAAGGGTCAGGGAGCCGTTAGAAGGATGTTGAGGGGCTCTTGAAGGGTCTGCGGGCCTTTAGAATGGCCCTTAGGTGCTCTAAAAGAGTCTGGGGGCCTTTTGAATGGTCCTGAGGGGCTCTAGAAGGGTCTGGGGACCTTTAGAAATGCCCTGAGGGGCATTAGAAGGGTCTGGGGGCCTTTAGAAAGGCCCTGAGGGGCATTAGAAGGGTCTGGGGGGATTTATAATGGTCTTGAGGGGGTCTAGAAGGGTCTGGAGGCATTTAAAACTGTCCTGAGAGGCTCTAGAATGGTCTGGGGGCCTTTAGAATGCTCCTGAGGGGCAGTAGAAGGGTCTGGGGACCTTTATAAAGGCCCTGACGGGCATTAGAATGGTCTGTGGGCCTTTAGAAGTGTCCTGAGGGGCTCTAAAATGGTCTGGGGGCCTTTATAACGGTCCTGACGGGCCTCAGAAGGGTCTGGGAACCTTTATAAATGCCCTGAGGGGCATTAGAAGGGTCTGAGGGCCTTTAGAAAGGTCCTGAGGGGCATTAGAAGGGTCTTGTGGCCTTCATAAGGATCCTGAAAGGCATTAGAAGGGTCTGGGGGCTTTTAGATGGGTCCTGAGGCAATCTAGAAGGGTCTAGGGGCCTTTACATGGGTCTTGAGGGTCATTAGAAGGGTGTGGAGGCCTTTAGAAAGGCCCTGAGGGGCTCTAGAAGGGTCTGGTGGCTATTAGAAGCATCCTGAGGGGGTCCAGAAGGGTCTGGGGGCCTTTTTAAAGGCCCTCAGGGGGATTATAAGGGTGTCGCGGCCTTTAGAAAGGCCCTGAGTGGCATTACAAGGGTCTGGGGTCATATAGAAAGGACCTGAGAGGTTCTAGAAGTGTCTGGGGTACTTTAGAAAGGCCCTGAAGGACATTAGAAGGGTCTGAAGGCCTTTAGAAGGGTCCTGAGGGGCATTAGAAGAGTCTGAAGGCCTTTAAAAGGGTCCTGAGAGGCATTTGTATGGTCTGGGGGCCTTTAGAAAGGCTATCAGGTGGATTAGAAGGGTCTGGGGGCCTTTAGAATCGTCCTGAGTGGCTCTAGAATGGTCTGGGGGCCTCTAGAAGGGTCCTGAGGGGCTCTAGAAAGATCTGGGGTCATTTAGAAGTGTCCTGAGATGCTCTAAAAGTGTCTCGGGGCCTTTCAAAGGGTCCTGATGGGCATTAGACGGGTCTGGGGGCCTTTAGAAATGCCCTGCGGGGCATTAGAAAGGTCTGGGGCCTTTTAGAAGGGTCTTGAGGGGATCTAGAAGGGTCTGGGGGCCTTTAGAAGTGTCTGGAGGGGATCTAGAATGGTCTGGGGGCCTTTAGAATGCTCTTGAGGGGAAGTAGAACGGTCTGGGAACCTTTATAAAGGCCCTGACGGGCATTAGAATGGTCTGCCAGCCATTAGATGTGTCCTGAGGGGCTTTGGAATGGTCTGGGTGCCTTTATAAGGGTCCTGACGGGCTCTAGAAGGGTCTGGGAACCTTTATAAATGCCCTGAAGGGCATTAGAATGGTCTGAGGGTCTTTAGAAAGGTCCTGAAGGGCATTAGAAGGGTGTGGAGGCTTTTATAAGGGTCCTGAAAGGCATTAGAAGGGTCTGGGGGCTTTTAGAAGGGTCAAGTGCAATCTAGAAGGGTCTGGGGGCCTTTACATGGGTCTTGAGGGTCATTAGAAGGGTGTGCAGGCCTTTAGAAAGGCCCTGAGGGGCTCTAGAAGGGTCTGGGGTCTATTATAAGCGTCCTGAGGGGGTCCAGAAGGGTCTTGGGGCCTTTTTAAAGGCGCTCAGGGGGATTATAAGGGTCTCTCGGCCTTTAGAAACGCCCTGAGTGGCATTAGAAGGGTCTGGGTGCCTTTAGAAATGTCCTGAGGAGCTCTAGAAGGGTCTGGGGGCCTTTAGAAATGTCCTGAGGTGCATTAGAAGGGTCAGGGGGCCTTTAAAAAGGCCCTGAGGGGAATTAGAAGGGTCTGGGGTCATATAGAAAGGCCCTGAGAGGTTCTAGAAGTGTCTGGGGTACTTTGGAAAGGCCCTGAGGAGATTTAGAAGGGTCTGGGGGCCTTTAGAAGGCTCCTGAGGGGCATTAGAAGGGTCTGTGGGCTTTTAGAATGGTCCTGAGGGGGTCTAGAAGGGTCTGCAGGCATTTAAAACTGTCCTGAGAGGCTCTAGAAGGGTCTGGGTGCGTTTATAAGGGTCCTGAGGGGCATTAGAAGGGTCTGGGTGCCCTTATAAAAGCCCTGAGGGGAATTAGCAGGGTCTGGGGGAGTTTAGAAGGGTCCTGAGGGGCTCTATAAGGGTTAGGGGGCCTTTAGAAGGGTCTTCAGGGGCTCTAGAAGAGTCTGGGGACCTTTAGAAATGTCCTGAGGGGCATTAGAAGGGTATGGGGGCCTTTAGAAAGGCCCTGAGGTGCATTACAAGGGTCTGGGGTCATATAGAAAGGCCCTGAGAGGTTCTAGAAGTGTCTGGGGTACTTTGGAAAGGCCCTGAGGGGCATTAGAAGGGTCTGGGGGCTTTTAGAAGGGTCCTGAGGGGTATTAGAAGGGTCTGGAGGCCTTTAGAATGGTCCTGAGGGGGTCTAGAAGGGTCTGGGGGCCTTTACATGGGTCTTGAAAGTCATTAGAATGGTGTGGAGGCCTTTAGAAAGGCCCTGAAAGGCTATAGAAGGGTCTGGGGGTATTTAGATGGGTTCTGAGGCAATCTGGAAGGGTCTGGGGGTCTTTACATGGGTCTCGAGGGGCATTAGAAGGGTCTGAGTGCCTTTAGAAAGGTCCTGAGGGGCATTAGAAGGGTCTTGTGGCCTTCATAAGGGTCCTGAAAGGCATTAGAATGGTCTGGGGGGCTTTAGATGGGTCCTGAGGCAATCTAGATGGGTCTGGGGGCCTTTACATGGGTCTTGAGGGTCATTAGAGGGGTCTGGGGTCCTTTAGATAGTCCCTGAGTGGCATTAGAAGGGTCTGGGGGCCTTTAGAAAGGTCCTGAGGGGCATTAGAATGGTCTGGGTGCCTTTAGAAAGATCCTGACAGGCTCTAGAAGGGTCTGGGGCCTTTAGAAGCATCCTGAGGGGCTGTAGAAGGGTCTGGGGGCCTTTCGAAGGGTCCTGATGGGTTCTAGAAAGATCTTGGGGCCTTTAGGAATGTCGTGAGTGGCTCTAGAAGGGTCTGGGGGCCTTTAGAAGGTTTCTGAGGGGCATTTGAATGGTCTGGGGTCCTTTAGAAATGCCCTGAGGTGCATTAGAAGGGTCTGAGGGCTTTAGAAAGGCCCTGAGGGTCTGCAGAAGGGTCTGGGTGCCTTTCGAATGGTCCTGAAGGGCTCTAGAAAGGTCTGATGTTTTTTAGAAGGGTCTTGAGTGGCTCTAGAAGGGTCTGGCGGCTGTAGAATGGTCCTGAGGTGCTCTAGAAGGGTCTGGGGCCCTTTAGAACAATCTAGAGGTGCTCTAGAAGCGTCTGGGGTCCTTTAAAAGGGTCCTGAGGGGCTCTAGAAGGGTCTGGGGTCCTTTAGAAGGGCCTTGAGGGGCGTTAGATGGGTCTGTGGGCCTTTAGAAACAACCTGAGTGGCTCTAGAATGGTCTGGGGATCTTTTTAAATGGCCTTGAGGGGCTCCAGAAGTGTCTGGGTGCCTTTAGAAAGGTCTTGTGTGGCTCTAGAAGGGTCTGGGGGTCTTTACAATGGATCTGAGTGGCTCTAGAGGAGTCTGGGGGCCTGTAGAAAGGTCCTAAAGGGCTCTAGTGTGGTCTGGGTGCTATTTGAAAGGCCCTGAAGGGCATTAGATGGGTCTGGCGACCTTTAGAAAAGCCCTGAGGGGCATTAGAAGGGTCTGGGTGCCTTTGGATGGATCTGAGGGGCATTAGAAGGTTCTGGGGGCCTTTAGAAGGGTCCTGAGGGGCTCTGGAAGGGTCTCGGGGCCATTTGAAGCGTCTTGAGGGGCTCTAGAAGGGTCTGGGTGCCTTTAGAAAGGTCTTGAAGGGATCTAGAGGAGTCTGGAGGCCTTTAGATAGGTCGTGAACGGCTCTAGAGGGGTCTGGGGGCCTTTAGAATGACCCTGAATGGCATTAGATGGGTCTGGGGGCCTTTAGAAAAGTCCTAAGGGGCATTAGAAGCTCTGGGCTCCTTTAGAAAGGCCCTAAGGGGCATTAGAAGGGTCTTGGGGCCTTTAGAAATGCCCTGAAAGGCTCTAGAAGGGTCTGGGGTCCTTTAGAAAGGCCCTGAGGGGCTCTACAAGAGTCTGGGCGCCTGTAGAAGGGTCCTGAGGGGCTCTAGAATGGTTTGGGGACCTTTATAAAGGACCTGAGGAGCTCTAAAAGGGTCTGTGGGCCTTTAAAAGAGTCCTGAGGGGCTCTAGAAGCGTCTTCGGGCCTTTAGAATGGTCTTGAGGGGAATTACCAGGGTCTGGGGGCCTTTAGAAGGGTTCTGAGGGGCATTACAAGGGTCTGGGTACCGTTAGAAAGGTCCTGTGAGGTCTAGAAAGGTCTGTGGGCCTTTGAAGGGTCCTGACAGGTTCTATAAATGTCTGGGGGCCTTTAGAAGGGTCCTGAGGGGCATTAGAAGGGTCTGGGGGCCTTTAGAAGGGTCCTGAGGGGCATTAGAAGGGTCTGGGGGTCTTTAGAAGGGTCTTGAGGGTCTCTAGATGGGTCTGGGGGCCTTTAGAATGGCCGTTAGGGGTCCTAGAAGAGTCTGGGGGCCTTTAGATAGGTCCTGAAGGGCTCTAGTGTGGTCTGAGGTCCTTTATAAAGGCCCTGAGGGTCATTAGATGAGTCTTGGGACCTTTAGAAGGTCTTGAGGGGCATTAGAAGGGTCTGGGGTCCTTTAGAAAGACCCTGAGTTGCATTACAAGGGTCTGGTGTCCTTTAGAAGGGTCCTGAGGGGCTCTAGAAGAGTCTGGGGGCCTTTAGAAGTGTCTTGAAAGGCTCTAGAAGGGTTTGGGGTCCTTTAGAAAGGACCTGAAGGTCTCTAGAAGGGTCTGGGGGCTTTTAGATATGTTCTGAGGGGCTCTAAATGGGTCTGGGTGCCATTAGAAGGGTCCTGAGGGGCTCTAGAAGAATCTGGGAGCCTTTAGAAAGGACTTGAGGGGCTCTAGAAGGGTCTGGGGGCCTTTAGAATGGGCCTGAGGGGCTCTAGAAGAGTGTTGGGGTCGTTAGAAGGGTCCTGAAGGGCATTAGATGGGTCTTGGGTCCTTAAGAAGGGTCCTGAGGGGCTCTGGAAAAGTCTGGGGTCCCTTTGAATCGTCTTGAGGGGCTCTAGAAGGGTCTGTCGGCCTTTAGAATGGTCCTGACGGGCTCTAGAAGGGTCTGGGAACCTTTATAAATGCCCTGAGGGGCATTAGAATGGTCTGAGGGCCTTTTGAAGGGTTCTGAGGGGCATTAGAATGGGGCGCACCCACCCTCCCCGAGCACCCACCCCAAACATTCACCCGTTAGCAATTAAGCACCCACCCCAAACATTCACCCATCAAGCAATTAAGCACCCACCCAGCGACAAAACAAATTAATTACATAGCCAAGCCCCCAGATAACACTCCTCAAAAAAACCTCTCAAAAACAATGCCTAAAAGAGAAAGCACTCAATCAAAACACACACACAAAAAAACAAAAAAGAAACTAAAAGAAGAAATTTTCAACTCAGACAGCCACCATGTTTAAATCCGGCATCCACCATTTTGAAGCCAACTCCAGCCATTTTCAGACCGTGCAGCCACCATTTTTGAATCGGGTGGCGGCCATTTTGAAGCCAAATCCCGCCATTTTGAGGTCGGGCAGCCGCCATATTTGAATCGGGCGGAGGCCATTTTGAAGCCGACTCCCGCCATTTTGAGTTCAGGCGGCAGCCATTTTTGAATCGGGCGACGGCCATTTTGACGAAGATTCCAGCCATTTTGAGGCCCCCAGACCATTCTAGAGCCCCTCAGATCCTTTCTAAAGGCTCCCAGACTCTTCTAGACCCCTCAGGACTTTTGTAACGGCCCCCAGACCCATCTAGAGCCCCTCTGACATTTCTAAAAGCCCCCAGACCCTTCTAGAGCCCCTCAGGACCCTTTTAAAGGCCCCCAGACCCTTCTAATCCATCTCAGGGCCTTTCTAAAGGCCCCCAGACCATTCAAATGCCCCTCAGAACCCTTCTAAAGGCCCCCAGACCCTTCTAATGCCCCTCAGGGCCGTTCTAAAGTACCCCAGACACTTCTAGAACCTCTCAGGGCCTTTCTATATGACCCCAGACCCTTGTAATGCCCCTCAGGGCCTTTCTAAAGGCCGCGAGACCCTTATAATCCCCCTGAGGGCCTTTAAAGAGGCCCCCAGACCCTTCTGGACCACCTCAGGGCCTTTCTAAAGGCCTCCACACCCTTCTAATGACCCTCAAGACCCATGTAAAGGCCCCTAGACCCTTCTAAATTGCGTCAGGACCCATATAAAAGCCCCCAGACACTTCTAATGCCTTTCAGGACCCTTATCAAGGCCACAAGACCCTTCTAATGCCCCTCAGGTGCTTTCTAAAGGCCCTCAGACCCTTCTAATGCCCCTCAGGGCATTTATAAAGGTTCCCAGACCCTTCTAGAGCCCCTCAGGACCATTATAAAGGCCCCCAGACTCTTTTAGAGCCCCTCAGGGCCATTCTAAATGCCACAGACTTTTCAAGAGCCCCTCAACATCCTTCTAACGGCTCCCTGACCCTTCTAGAGCCTCTCAGGGCCTTTCCAAAGGCCCCCAGACCCTTCTAGATCCCCTCAAGACCCTCCTAAAAGGCCCCAGACCTATCTAATGCCCCTCAGGGCATTTCTAAAGGACCCCAGACCCATCTAATGCCCCTCAGGACCCTTCTAAATGCCCTGAGACATTTTAGAGCACCTCAGGACATTTCTAAAGGAACCCAGATCTTTCTAGAGCGCCTCAGGACGATTCTAAAGGCCCCCAGACCCTTCTAATGCACCTCAGGGCCTTTCTAAAGGCTCCCAGACCATTCAAATGACCCTCAGAACCCTTCTAAAGGCCCCCAGACCCTTTTAATGCCCCTCAGGACCCTTCTAAAGGCCCCCAGACCCTTCTAATGCCCCTCAGGGCCTTTCTAAAGTATCCCAGACATTTCTAATGCCTTTCAGGGCCTTTCTAAAGGTCTCCACACCCTTCTAATGACCCTCAAGACCCATGTAAAGGCCCCAAGACCCTTCTAGATTGCCTCAGGACCCATCTAAAAGCCCCCAGACCCTTCTAAAGCCTTTCAGGACCTTTATGAAGGGCACAAGACCCTTCTAATGCACCTCAAGACCTTTCTAAAGGCTTTCAGACCCTTCTAATGCCCCTCGGGGCTTTTATAAAGGTTCCCAGACCCTTCTAGAGCCCCTCAGGACCCTTATAAAGGCTCCCACACCCTTCTAGAGCCCCTCAGGACCCTTATAAAGGCCCCCAGACCATTCTAGAGCCCCTCAGGACACTTCTAAAGGCCCGCAGACCATTCTAATGCCCGTCAGGGCCTTTATAAAGGTCCCCAGACCCTTCTACTGCCCCTCAGGAGCATTCTAAAGGCCACCAGACCCTTCTAATTCCACACAGGGCCTTTCTAAAGGTCCCCAGACCCTTCTAGAGGCCCTGAAGACCCTTCTAAAGGCCCCCAGACCCTTATAGAGCCCCTCAGGACCCTTCTAAACTACACCACAACCTTCTAATGCCCCTCAGGACGCTTCTAATAGCCCCCAGACCCTTCTAGAGCCCCTCAGGGCCTTTCTAAAGTCCTCCACACCCTTCTAATGACCCTCAAGACCCATGTAAAGGCCCCCAGACCCTTCTAGATTGCCTCAGGACCCATCTAAAAGCCCCCAGACCCTTCTAATACCTTTCAGGGCCTTTCTAAAGGCCTCCACACCCTTCTAATGACCCTCAAGACCCATGTAAAGGCCCCTAGACCCTTCTAGATTGCCTCAGGACCCATCTAAAAGCCCCCAGACCCTTCTAATGCCTTTCAGGACCCTTATGAAGGCCACAAGACCCTTCTAATGCCCCTCAGGACCTTTCTAAAGACCCTCAGACCCTTCTAATGCCTATCAGGGAATTTATAAAGGTTCCCAGACCCTTCTAGAACACCTCAGGACCTCTATAAAGACCCCCAGACCATTCTAGATCCCCTCAGGACACTTCTAAAGGCCCGCAGACCATTCTAATGCTTGTCAGGGCCTTTAAAAATGTCCCCAGACCCTTCTACTGCCCCTCAGGAGCATTCTAAAGGCCCCCAGACCCTTCTAATGCCCTACAGGGCCTTTCTAAAGGTCCCCAGACCCTTCTAGAGCCCCTGAAGACCCTTCTAAAGGCCCCCAGACCCTTATAGATCCCCTCAGGACCCTTCTAAAGTCCCCCAGACCCTACTAATTCCCCTCAAGGCTTTTATAAGGGCACCCAGACCCTTCTAGAGCCCCTGAAGACCCTTCTAAACGCCCCCAGACCCTTATAGAGCCCCTCAGGACCCTTCTAAAGTCCCCCAGACCCTGCTAATTCCCCTCAGGGCTTTTATAAGGGCACCCAGACCCTTCTAATGCCCCTCAGGACCCTTATAAAGGCACCCAGACCCTTCTAGAGCCTCTCAGGACAGTTTTAAATGCCTCCAGACCCTTCTAGACCCCCTCAGGACCATTCTAAAGGCCCCCAGACACTTCTAATGCCCCTTAGGACCCTTCAGAAGGCCCCCAGACCCTTCTAATGCCCCTCAGGTCCTCTCTAAATTACCCCAGACACTTCTAGAACCTCTCAGAGCCTTTCTATATGACACCAGACCCATGTAATGCCACTCAGGGCCTTTCTAAAGGCCGCGAGACCCTTATAATCCCCCTGAGGGCCTTTAAAAAGGCCCCCAGACCATTCTGGACCCCCTCAGGATGCTTCTAATAGCCCCCACACCCTTCTAGAGCCCCTCAGGGAATCTATGGAATCATAGAACAACCAGGTTGGAAGAGACCCACTGGATCATCGAGTCCAACTGTTCCTGTCAAACAGTAAACATTGCCCCTCGGCACCTTGTCCATCTGTGCCTTAAACACCTCCAGGGAAGATGAATCAACCCCCTCCCTGGGCAGCCTCTGACACTGCCCAATGACCCTTTCCATGAAAATGTTTTCCTAATCTCCAGCCTAAATCTCCCCTGGTGGAGCTTGAGGCCACTCCCTCTCGTCCTGTCCCCAGTCACTTGGGAGAAGGGGCCAGCTCCCTCCTCTCCACAACTTACTTTCAGTTAATTGTAGAGAGCAATGAGGTCTCCCCTCAGCTTCCTCTCCTCCAGGATCAACACCCCCAGCTCTCTCAGCTGTTCCTTATAAGGCCTTTTCTCCCGCCCCTTTACTAGCTTTGTTGCTCTTCTCTGAACTTTCTCCGGAGCCTCAACATCCTTCTTGTGGTGAGGGGCCCAGAAGCGAACACAGGATTCAAGAATCGGTCTCACCATTGCTGAGTACAGAGGGAGAACAACCTCCCTGGAGTCCAATTGTATGAGGTTTAACAAGGCCAAACACCAGGTCCTGCTTCTATGATTCTACGTGTTACATAATCACATTCTCATGCACCATTTAGATAGAATTGAGCATTGATCTCTCTCATACAGTAGCAAAATCGCAGAGACTGAGCTATTTCTCAGCAGCCAATGAAGCAGCAAACTCTAAAGGGCATTTTCAACTTTTTGTTATTGGTCCTATTCTTGCCCTTCTCCCAACAACCTTAACATTGCATGCAGCCCCATCTTTTGTGTAGTCATCAGGCTAGTCATCACCCTACGCAGAGCTACAGACTGGGAGAAGCCTGGCTGGAAAACTGCCAGGAGGAGAGGGACCTGGGGGTGTCAGTCGACAGCTGACTGACCATGAGCCAGCAGTGTGCCCAGAAGGCCAATGGCATCCTGGCTTGTGTCAGAAATGGTATGACCAGCAGGTCCAAGGAGGTGATTCTCCCTCTGTACTCAGCACTGGTGAGGCCGCTCCTTGAATCCTGCGTTCAGTTCTGGACCTCTCAGCAAGGATGTTGAGGTTCTGGAGCGAGTCAAGAGAAGAGCCACGAAGCCGGTGAAGGGACTGGAGGACAGGCCCTATGAGGAGCAGCTGAGAGAGCTGGGGTTGTTTAGCCTGGAGAAGAGGAGGCTGAGAGGAGACCTCATTGTTCTCTGCAACTACCTGAAGGGAGGATGCAGAGAGGAGGGAGCTGGGCTCTTCTCCCAAGGGACAGGGGACAGGACAAGAGGGAATGACCTCAAGCTCCACCAGGGGACATTTAGGCTGGAGATTAGGAGGAAGTTTTTCACACAGGGGGTCATTGGGCAGCGTCAGAGGCTGCCCAGGGAGGGGATTGACTTGCCTTCCCTGGAGGTGTTTAAGGCACAGGTGGATGAGGTCTTGAGGTACTCGGTTTAGCATTTGATAGGAAGGGTTGGACTAGAAGATCCGATGGGTCCCTTCCAACCTGGTTGTTCTATGATTCTGTGATAATGTCCAGGCTGAGAAGAACAATAAAACGGTCACAGAGAAGCTAACTATAACAGCAGACTCCAGACATAAGAGGAAAGGCTCTGAAACTCCTACATTTCCATCAAGGACAGAGACAGCCTGTGCTTCTATCGGCTGAGTTGCGGCCCTTCCTCTCACAGAACTAACTCGATATGACCACTGCCGTGACATCATTAGTCAGGCTCCAGTTTCAGGGGCCGTGAATCCCAGGCACATACAAAAAGCAAGTCAGCTCGGGCCCCGTGCCTCTGAGTTACAGAGCGCTGGGCCAGGTAGGAGGAGAGGGGAAGAAAATGCCCTAAAGCTCTACTACTTCAGACATCTTGAAGATATCAACACACAGACTTTTTCCACAGCAGTTCTCTGAGCAGAAGCTTAGAGGAACATTTCAGCCTAAGAGTGCTATAAAGCTACATGTATACGTAAAAAAGAGCTGACTAGTTTGAAAGGCACAAGGAGCCCTACAGACAGGCAGAGGATTATAGAAAAGGGCAGGGACTAGCACAAAGATTCAGAAACAGTAAGAGGAGTAAAGGGGAGCGTCAAGATACAGAGTGAATGTAGAAGCTGGAACAGCAACAGTGAGCAATACAAAGGGATAGAGAAAGAAAAAGAGAGATGGAAAGAGAGAAAAAAAGAGAGAAAGAAAAGCAAAGCATTTTCAGGTGCAGAGAAAGAACAAACTGCAAGGATCAAACCAGTGAAATTGTAGGGGGAAAGAATGAGAAATACAGAATAGGACAAAGATGGAAAAGAAAAAAAAAAAGCGTGGGCAGAGAACAGATGCTGAAGACTGGGAAAAGGAGAGAAAAGAGCACAGAGAAATAAAAGGGCAGGGTTATAGGGATCCCAGGAGACAAAAATTGTAGCAGCAGCACAATAAATGAAAGGAACCAAAAAGTCCACCTTTAAAAAGTTTGCTATCTCCTCCCATCACTGTCGCAACAAGCAGCAGAGCAGGGAAAGCACACATACTATTATTTCTCATAAGGATGCTTTCAGGCATAGTAACAGCAGGGCTCTTGCCGAGAATGTAAAGGAGAGTCAATCAAATGCAGCTGCTCCCCAGACCATATTTATACCTTTGAGAGAGTTCGCCCCACCCCATTCACAGGTGATGCTTGTGAAGGCCCAGGGTGTATATAAGCCCCAGGCCTTGCCTGGGGAGGTCATTCAGCCTCTGGTTTCCCTTGAGATTGGAGCTCTGCTGGTGTTTTAACTCCTTGTGTCGGATGAGGGCTGGAATGGTAAGGGTTTTTTTTTTGGTTTTTAATAGCACTTTGTCTGTGAGGCAACTTGTTGCTATTCTTCATTCTGGGCAGGGGGGTGGGGGATGGTGATGCATTCATCCTAGAGTATCTCCAGTTTGTTGCTGGCAGCATATGGGGGATAAAAATTTGTTAGCTAGGGCACTGCTTTTCTTGAATTGAGCTCCTAAAGCCTGCAGCCGTCTCATATTTTGATGCTGTACTTTTCTGTTTCTTTTTTTTCTTGTAGATGCTGAAGAGGGAGCCGGTGACTGCACGATTATTTCCATAAGCAGACCTGACTTAAGCAGCTTTGGCCAAGGAGAGCTTCAGCGGTGACCCTCTGCAAGCTGAGTTGAGGGGACAGAGTCGATAAGCGGGAGGTGGCTTGGGGATAGCAGCCCTAGGCGTGGTGGGTGAGGAGGGTAGTTTCTGCTAGTCTCTGGAGCCATGGAGGGGAATAACCAAAACAGCGTGGGAGAAGCCATTGGAGCAGTAGCCGAGGGGGTTGAATGCTGAGGAAGCAGAGCTTAATGTTTGAGTTTGGTTGCAGACTAGCTTGGCTTGGCTGTGCTCTGCAGTCGAGGCAGCGTGAGCAAAAGCAGGCAAGAGGTTTGGAATTCTTTGGTCATTGCAGAGAGTCAGGGACTGGGCTAGTAACATTGTGGGGAAAATGAAAAAAAAAAAAAAACAAACCCGCAGACTGGGGAAAAAGATGAAAAAGGAAAAAAGAACTATGGACACAAGACAGATACTAAAGACCGGGGGGAAGCGGGGCGGGGTGGGGAGAAAGAGAAAACAACACAGAAAAATAAAAGAGTATGGTTATAGGGATGCCAGAAAATAAAAATTGTATTGCAGTACAGTAAATGAAAGGAACCGAAAAGTCTAGCTCTAAGATCTTTGCTATCTAGTCACCTCACCGTCACGAGAAGCGGCATCGCAATGAAAGCTTGCATACTGTTATTTCTGATAAGAATGCTTTTGGGCATAATAACGGCATAGTTCTTAGCAAAAATGTAAGGTATAGTCAGTAAAACACAGGTGCTCCCCATTTCCTATTTATACCTTTGAGATAGTTCACCCCACCCCCTTCACAGGTGATGTGCATGAAGGCCCAGGGTGTATATAAGCCCCAGGCCTTGCCCACAGAGTTCATTCGGCCTCTGGCTTCCCTCGAGGTCAGAGCTCTGCCGCCGCTTTACCTTCTTGCGGCCGATGAGGGTGTGCTGGAAAGGTAAGCTTATTTTTTTTTTCTTTTACAGTGCTTTGTCTTTGTTTAGCATTTCTGGTTATGGGGTCAGTTCTGGGTGTTCCTCATTCTGTGGGGTCGATGTTTTTATCCTAGAATCTCTGCAGTTTGTAGTTGGCTCCTTACGGGACATAACAATTTAGATTTTAGTACACTTGCCTAGAGGAGTAAGTCGATTCCGTGGGTCGGTAGATGATGCAAGGGACCAGGGGAACCCTGGGAAAGGCTGAGAAGTACAGCTCTCGAGGAATATCAGCTCATAAGGGTCAAGGGATTAAAATATAGTGCAGGTTCTGTTAGGAAAAACCAGAGTTCTTTGTCTGATTTTTCAGGGGTGCGGAAGGACTTTAATGGTTTAGAACTGGGAAAGGAAGATAGCTTCATCAGACTTTCTCGGATCCGTCGGGCGGTCAGATGCAAGCGTCATTCAGGTTTCTGTCGTTCCAGTCTCTCTGCAGCCAGTAGGAGGTAACGATGCGATTGAGACACAGATTCAGACACGAGGTATGGATTATTTGGACTCTCGTGTGGCAATTGCCAGTTTGCGTATCAGAGGAATTTGATCTCGAGAAGTTTCGGTCGCCTTAAAAATGTACTCTCTGGGACTGAGATCTCTGCTCCCTCGTCCCTTCTACTTATTGCATTGTTCGAGTGACTTATTTGCACCCGTCCCGTTTTCATCTGTCTGAATATCGGATACTTTGCTACTTGAAAGTATGGATTTGCTGCCTATCTGCAGCGCAGGATTCCGTCCTTGTCTTCCACTGTATTTCTCAGGGAAGAGGACGGTCATCGTTTTGCCTCGTAACAGTTAACAGCTGAGCGATCATTCCTCATCCGGTCTGTGGGCACACGAGCCTCCCTCGTTTAGAAGAGCTTGGGATTTTTCCAAACTTACCGGGGAGATTTGCTCTATCGCTCACAGCGGTCGGTACCTCGTTCCTGTTATCCATTGTGTGGATTTTTATGTTCATAGACTTTCCAGTTTAGGTCTTAAAGGAGTCAGTTCCCACCGTTGTGAACTTTTCATCGGCTGCTTGCCTTTGTCCTTCCAGTCTCCATTACTGTCTGGTAAGTGTTCTGATTTTTTAGGTCTTCTGTGTCGATTCTTTTTGAGAACCGGTAAAGGTTGTAATTTTTCAAGTTCTTTTTGTTTACTGCTGTAACTAAAGTCTAGTAAAATTCCTAGAATTTTGATCCGCACAGCTCATCTGTCTTTTGTCCTGGCTATCGGCACTACTATGTTCCTGTAACGGGAGCGGCGGAGAGAAGAGGTAAGCGGACCGTGTGGCATTTTGGCGTGCCTGTGAGGTAGTTGGGCTCACTCTTAAGGGGCTGGCGGCGAGGAGGAAACTAAGGATGTCTCGAAGAGTAAAGTAGTAGCATTTATTATCTCGATTATGTACGGAACCTTTGGTTTGGCAGGTGCCCTGACAGTTTTGCAGCGGGTTTAGTACAAGATGTCGGCAGTGAGCAGTGTGATGCTGACTTAGCACTCTGTTTGCTGTCTCTTTTTTTTTTTTTTGTGTGTGTGTGTATTATAGTCCAGGACAATGTGATAGTGCAGGATTTTTCCAGTTACTTGATGCAGTTAGAGGTTTTTTGCCTGGGATGGCTTTGGGTCCTCGGTCCTCAGGAAGTTAAGAGGGCTGTGGTTTTTGCCGGGAAGAGGGCAGAATGTCGAGAGCAGCAAGGAGGAGATTTAGCGTAGGGTAGAAGGTTGCGCGGGGAGAGTTTGCCTCGTTACAGATTTGGAGAAGGGTTTAATTTTCAGCCCCAAGCTAGCGTGCGCCAGGCAGGGCAGTTCCAGCCTGTATCTGTCTTTCAGGACCCTTATAAAGGCCACAAGACCCTTCTAATGCCCCTCAGGACCTTTCTAAAGGCCCTCAGACCCTTCTAATGCCCCACAGGGCCTTTCTAAAGGCCGCGAGACCCTTATAATCCCCCTGAGGGCCTTTAAAAAGGCCCCCAGACCCTACTGGACCCCCTCATGACGCTTCTAATAGCCCCCAGACCCTTCTAGAGCCCCTCAGGGCCTTTCTAAAGGCCTCCACACCCTTCTAATGACCCTCAAGACCCATGTAAAGGCCCCCAGACCCTTCTAGATTGCCTCAGGACCCATCTAAAAGCACCCAGACCCTTCTAATACCTTTCAGGGCCTTTCTAAAGGCCTCCACACCCTTCTAATGACCCTCAAGACCCATGTAAAGGCCCCTAGACCCTTCTAGATTGCCTCAGGACCCATCTAAAAGCCCCCAGACCCTTCTAATGCCTTTCAGGGCCTTTCTAAAGGCCTCCACAACCTTCTAATGACCATCAAGACCCATGTAAAGGCCCCTAGACCCTTCTAGATTGCCTCAGGACCCATCTAAAAGCCCCCAGACCCTTCTAATGCCTTTCAGGACCCTTATGAAGGACACAAGACCCTTCTAATGCCCCTCAGGACATTTCTAAAGGCCCTCAGACCCTTCTAGTGCCCCTCAGGGCATTTATAAAGGTTCCCAGACCCTTCTAGAGCCTGTCAGGACCCTTCTAAAGGCCCCCAGACCATTCTAGAGCCCCTCAGGACACTTCTAAAGGCCCGCAGACCATTCTAATGCCCGTCAGGGCCTTTCTAAAGGTCCCAAGACCCTTCTACTGCCCCTCAGGAGCATTCTAAAGGCCCCCAGACCATTCTAATGCCCCTCAGGACATTTCTAAAGGCCCCCAGACCCTTCTAGAGCCCCTCAGGACATTTCTAAAGGCACCCAGACCCTTCTAATGCCACTCAGGGCCTTTCTAAAGGCCGCGATACCCTTATAATCCCCCTGAGGGCCTTTAAAAAGGCCCCCAGACCCTTCTGGACCCCCTCAGGACGCCTCTAATAGCCCCCAGACCCTTCTAGAGCCCCTCAGGGCCTTTCTAAAGGCCTCCACACCCTTCTAATGACCCTCAAGACCCATGTAAAGGCTCCCAGACCCTTCTAGATTGCCTCAGGACCCATCTAAAAGCCCCCAGACCGTTCTAATGCCTTTCAGGGCCTTTATAAATGCCTCCACACCCTTCTAATGACCCTCAAGAAACATGTAAAGGCCCCTAGACCCTTCTAGATTGCCTCAGGACCCATCCAAAAGCCCCCAGACCCTTCTAATGCCTTTCAGGACCCTTATGAAGGCCACAAGACCCTTCTAATGCCCCTCAGGACCTTTCTAAAGGCCCTCAGACCCTTCTAGTGCCCCTCAGGGCTTTTATAAAGGTTCCCAGACCTTTCTAGAGCATGTCAGGACCCTTATAAAGGCCCCCAGACCGTTCTAGAGCCCCTCAGGACACTTCTAAAGGCCCGCAGACCTTTCTAATGCCCGTCAGGGCCTTTCTAAAGGTCCCAAGACCCTTCTACTGCCCCTCAGGAGCATTCTAAAGGCCCCCAGACCCTTCTAATGCCCCACAGGGCCTTTCTAAAGGTCCCCAGACCCTTCTAGAGCCGCTCAAGACCATTCTAAAGGCCCCCAGACCTTTATAGAGCCCATCAGGACCCTTCTAAAGACCCAAAGACCCTGCTAATTCCCCTCAGGGCTTTTATAAGGGCACCCAGACCTTTCTAATGCCCCTCAGGACATTTCTAAAGGCCCCCAGAACCTTCTAGAGCCCCTCAGGACACTTCTAAAGGCACCCAGACCCTTGTAATGCCACTCAGGGCCTTTCTAAAGGCCACGAGACCCTTATAATTCCCCTTGACGGCCTTTAAAAAGTCCCCCAGACCCTTCTGGACCCTCTCAGGACGCTTCTAATAGCCCCCAGACCCTTCTAGAGCCCCTCAGGGCCTTTCTAAAGGCCTCCACACCATTGTAATGACCCTCAAGACCCATGTAAAGGCCCCCAGACCCTTCTAGATTGCCTCAGGACCCATCTAAAAGCCCCCAGACCCTTCTAATGCCTTTCAGGGCCTTTCTAAAGGCCTCCACACCCTTCTAATGACCATCAAGACCCATGTAAAGGCCCCTAGACCCTTCTAGATTGCCTCAGGACCCATCTAAAAGCCCCCAGACCCTTCTAATGCCTTTCAGGACCCTTATGAAGGCCACAAGACCCTTCTAATGCCCCTCAGGACCTTTCTAAAGGCCCTCAGACCCTTCTAATGCACCTCAGGGCATTTATAAAGGTTCCCAGACCATTCTAGAGCCCGTCAGGACACTTATAAAGGTCCCCAGACCCTTCTACTGCCCCTCAGGAGCATTCTAAAGGACCTCAGACCCTTCTAATGCCCCACGGGGCCTTTCTAAAGGTCCCCAGACCCTTCTAGAGCCCCTGAAGACCCTTCTAAAGGCCTCCAGACCCTTCTAATGCCCCACAGGGCCTTTCTAAAAGTGCTCAGACCCTTCTAGAGCCCCTGAAGACCCTTCTAAAGGCCCCCAGACCCTTATAGAGCCCCTCAGGACCCTTCTAAAGTCCCCCAGACCCTGCTAATTCCCCTCAGGGCTTTTATAAGGGCACCCAGACCCTTCTAATGCCCCTCAGGACCCTTATAAAGGCACCCAGACCCTTCTAGAGCCTCTCAGGACAGTTTTAAATGCCCCAGACCCTTCTAGACCCCCTCAGGACCATTCTAAAGGCCCCCAGACCCTTCTAATGCCCCTCAGGGCCTTTCTAAAGGCCCCCATACCCTTGTAATGCCCCTCACGTCATTTCTAAAGGCACCCAGACCCTTCTAATGCCACTCAGGGCCTTTCTAAAGGACGCGAGACCCTTATAATCCCCCTGAGGGCCTTTAAAAAGGCCCCCAGACCCTTCTGGACCCCCTCAGGACGCTTCTAATAGCCCCCAGACCCTTCTAGAGCCCCTCAGGGCCTTTCTAAAGGCATCCACACCCTTCTAATGACCCTCAAGACCCATGTAAAGGCCCCCAGACCCTTCTAGATTGCCTCAGGACCCATCTAAAAGCCCCCAGACCCTTCTAATGCCTTTCAGGGCCTTTCTAAAGGCCTCCACACCCTTCTAATGACCCTCAAGACCCATGTAAAGGCCCCTAGACCCTTCTAGATTGCCTCAGGACCCATCTAAAAGCCCCAGACCCTTCTAATGCCTTTCAGGACCCTTATGAAGGCCACAAGACCCTTCTAATGCCCCTCAGGACCTTTATAAAGGCCCTCAGACCCTTCTAATGCCACTCAGGGCATTTATAAAGGTCCCCAGACCCTTCTAGTGCCCCTCAGGAGCATTCTAAAGGCCCCCAGACCCTTCTAATGCCCCACAGGGCCTTTCTAAAGGTCCCCAGACCCTTCTAGAGCCCCTGAAGACCCTTCTAAAAGCCCCCAGACCCTTCTAGAGCCCCTCAGGGCCTTTCTAAAGGCCTCCACAACCTTCTAATGACCCTCAAGACCCATGTAAAGGCACCCAGACCATTCTAGATTGCCTCAGGACCCATCTAAAAGCCCCCAGACAATTCTAATGCCTTTCAGGACCCTTATGAAGGCAACAAGACCCTTCTAGAGCCCCTCAGGACCATTCTAAAGGCCCTCAGACCCTTCTAATGCCCCTCAGGGCATTTATAAAGGTTCCCAGACCCTTCTAGAGCCCCTGAAGACCCTTCTAAAGGCCCCAAGACCCTTATAGAGCCCCTCAGGACCCTTCTAAAGTCCCCCAGACCCTGCTAATTCCCCTCAGGTCTTTTATAAGGGCACCCAGACCCTTCTAAAGCTCCTCAGGACCCTTATAAAGGCACCCAGACCCTTCTAGAGCCTCTCAGGACAGTTTTAAATGCCTCCAGACCCTTCTAGAACCCCTCAGGACCATTCTAAAGGCCCCCAGACCCTTCTAATGCCCCTCAGGGCATTTCTAAAGTACCCCAGACACTTCTAGAACCTCTCAGGGCCTTTCTATATGACCCCAGACCCTTCTAATGCCACTCAGGGCCTTTCTAAAGGCCGCGAGACCCTTATAATCCCCCTGAGGGCCTTTAAAAAGGCCCCCAGACCCTTCTGGACCCCCTCAGGACGCTTCTAATAGCCCCCAGACCCTTCTAGAGCCCCTCAGCGCCTTTCTAAAAGCCTCCACACCCTTCTAATGACCCTCAAGACCCATGTAAAGGCCCCTAGACCCTTCTAGATTGCCTCAGGACCCATCTAAAAGCCCCCAGACCCTTCTAATGCCTTTCAGGACCCTTATGAAGGCCACAAGACCCTTCTAATGCACCTCAGGACCTTTCTAAAGGCACTCAGACCCTTCTAATGCCCCTCAGGGCATTTATAAAGGTCCCCAGACCCTTCTACTGCCCCTCAGGAGCATTCTAAAGGCCCCCAGACCCTTCTAATGCCCCACAGGGCCTTTCTAAAGGTCGCCAGACCCCTCCAGAGCCCCTGAAGACTCTTCTAAAGGCCCCCAGACCCTTCTAGAGCCCCTCAGGGCCTTTCTAAAGGCCTCCACACCCTTCTAATGATGCTCAGGACCCATGTAAAGGCCCCCAGACCCTTCTAGATTGCCTCAGGACCCATCTAAAAGCCCCCAGACCCTTCTAATGCCTTTCAGGGCCTTTCTAAAGGCCTCCACACCCTTCTAATGACCCTCAAGACCCATGTAAAGGCCCCTAGACCCTTCTAGATTGCCTCAGGACCCATCTAAAAGCCCCCAGACCATTCTAATGCCTTCCAGGACCCTTATGAAGGCCACAAGACCCTTCTAATGCCCCTCAGGACCATTCTAAAGGCCCTCAGACCCTTCTAGAGCCCCTCAGGGCATTTCTAAAGTACCCCAGACACGTCTAGAACCTCTCAGGGCCTTTCTATATGACCCCAGACCATTGTAATGCCACTCAGGGCCTTTCTAAAAGCCGCGAGACCCTTATAATCCCACTGAGGGCCTTTAAAAAGGCACCCAGACCCTTCTGGACCCCCTCAGGACGCTTCTAATAGCCCCCAGACCCTTCTAGAGCCACTCAGCGCCTTTCTAAAGGCCTCCACACCCTTCTAATGACCCTCAAGACCCATGTAAAGGCCCCCAGACCTTTCTAGATTGCCTCAGGACCCATCTAAAAGCCCCCAGACCCTTCTAATGCCCCTCAGGACCCTTCTAAAGGCCCTCAGACCCTTCTAATGCCCCTCAAGACCCATGTAAAGGCCCCTAGACCCTTCTAGATTGCCTCAGGACCCATCTAAAAGCCCCCAGACCCTTCTAATGCCTTTCAGGACCCTTATGAAGGCCACAAGACCCTTCTAATGCCCCTCAGGACCTTCCTAAAGGCCCTCAGACCCTTCTAATGCCCCTCAGGGCATATATAAAGGTTCCCAGACCCTTCTAGAGCCCGTCAGGACACTTATAAAGGCCCCCAGACCATTCTAGAGCCCCTCAGGACACTTCTGAAGGCCCGCAGACCATTCTAATGCCCGTCAGGGCCTTTATAAAGGTCCCCAGACCCTTCTACTGCCCCTCAGGAGCATTCTAAAGGCCCCCAGACCCTTCTAATGCCCCACAGGGCCTTTCTAAAGGTCCCCAGACCCTTCTAGAGCCCCTGAAGACCCTTCTAAAGACCCCAGACCCTTATAGAGCCCCTCAGGACCCTTCTAAAGTCCCCCAGACCCTGCTAATTGCCCTCAGGGCTTTTATAAGGGCACCCAGAGCCTTATAATGCCCCTCAGGACCCTTATAAAGGCACCCAGACCCTTCTAGAGCCTCTCAGGACAGTTTTAAATGCCTCCAGACCCTTCTAGACCCTCCTGAGGACCATTCTATAGGCCCCCAGACCCTTCTAATGCACCTCAGGGCCTTTCTAAAGGCCCCCATACTTTTGTAATGCCCCTCACGTCATTTCTAAAGGCACCCAGACCCCTCTAATGCCGCTCAGGGCCTTTCTAAAGGCCGCGAGACCCTTATAATCCCCCTGAGGGCCTTTAAAAAGGCCCCCAGACCCTTCTGGACCCCCTCAGGCCGCTTCTAATAACCCCCAGACCCTTCTAGAGCTCCTCAGGGCCTTTCTAAAGGCCTCCACACACTTCTAATGACCCTCAAGACCCATGTAAAGGCCCCCAGACCCTTCTAGATTGCCTCAGGACCCATCTAAAAGCCCCCAGACCCTTCTAATGCATTTCAGGGCCTTTCTAAGGCCTCCACACCCTTCTAATGACATTCAAGACCCATGTAAAGGCCCCTAGACCCTTCTAGATTGCCTCAGGACCCATCTAAAAGCCCCCAGACCCTTCTAATGCCTTTCAGGACCCTTATGAAGGCCACAAGACCATTGTAATGCCCCTCAGGACCTTTCTAAAGGCCCTCAGACCCTTCTAATGCCCCTCAGGGCATTTATAAAGGTTCCCAGACCCTTCTACTGCCCCTCAGGAGCATTCTAAAGGCCCCCAGACCCTTCTAATGCCCCACAGGGCCTTTCTAAAGGACCCCAGACCCTTCTAGAGCCCCTGAAGACCCTTCTAAAGGCCCCCAGACCCTTCTAGAGCCCCTCAGGGCCTTTCTAAAGGCCTCCACACCCTTCTAATGACCCTCAAGACCCATGTAAAGGCCGCCAGACCCTTCTAGATTGCCTCAGGACCCATCTAAAAGCCCCCAGACCCTTCTAATGCATTTCAGGACCCTTATCAAGGCCACAAGACCCTTCTAATGCCCCTCAGGACCTTTCTAAAGGCCCTCAGACCCTTCTAATGCCCCTCAGGGCATTTATAAAGGTTCCCAGACCCTTCTACTGCCCCTCAGGAGCATTCTAAAGGCCCCCAGACCCTTCTAATGCCCCACAGGGCCTTTCTAAAGGACCCCAGACCCTTCTAGAGCCCCTGAAGACCCTTCTAAAGGCCCCCAGACCCTTCTAGAGCCCCTCAGGGCCTTTCTAAAGGCCTCCACACCCTTCTAATGACCCTCAAGACCCATGTAAAGGCCGCCAGACCCTTCTAGATTGCCTCAGGACCCATCTAAAAGCCCCCAGACCCTTCTAATGCATTTCAGGACCCTTATCAAGGCCACAAGACCCTTCTAATGCCCCTCAGGACCTTTCTAAAGGCCCTCAGACCCTTCTAATGCCCCTCAGGGCATTTATAAAGGTTCCCAGACCCTTCTACTGCCCCTCAGGAGCATTCTAAAGGACCCCAGACCCTTCTAATGCCCCACAGGGCCTTTCTAAAGGTCCCCAGACCCCTCTAGAGCCCCTGAAGACCCTTCTAAAGGCCCCCAGACCATTCTAGAGCCCATCAGGGCCTTTCTAAAGGCCTCCACACCCTTCTAATGACCCTCAAGACCCATGTAAAGGCCCCTAGACCCTTCTAGATTGCCTCAGGACCCATCTAAAAGCCCCCAGACCCTTCTAATGCCTTTCAGGACCATTATGAAGGCCACAAGAACCTTCTAATGCCCCTCAGGACCTTTCTAAAGGCACTTAGACCCTTCTAATGCCCCTCAGGGCATTTATAAAGGTTACCAGACCCTTCTAGAGCCCGTCAGGACACTTATAAAGGTCCCCAGACCCTTCTACTGCCCCTCAGGAGCATTCTAAAGGCCCCCAGACCCTTCTAATGCCCCACAGGGCCTTTCTAAAGGTCCCCAGACCCTTCTAGAGCCCTTGAAGACCCTTCTAAAGGCCCCCAGACCCTTCTAGAGCCCCTCAGGGCCTTTCTAAAGGCCTCCACACCCTTCTAATGACTCTCAAGACCCATGTAAAGGCCCCTAGACCCTTCTAGATTGCCTCAGGACCCATCTAAAAGCCCCCAGACCCTTCTAATGCCTTTCAGGACCCTTATGAAGGCCACAAGAACCTTCTAATGCCCCTCAGGATTTTTCTAAAGGCCATTAGACCCTTCTAATGCCCCTCAGGGCATTTATAAAGCTTCCCAGACCCTTCTAGAGCCAGTCAGGACACTTATAAAGGTCCCCAGACCCTTATAGAGCCCCTCAGGAGCATTCTAAAGGCCCCCAGACCCTTCTAATGCCCCACAGGGCCTTTCTAATGGTCCCCAGACCCTTCTAGAGCCCCTGAAGACCCTTCTAAGGGCCCCCAGACCCTTATAGAGCCCCTCAGGACCCTTCTAAAGTCCCCCAGACCCTGCTAATTCCCCTCAGGGCTTTTATAAGGGCACCCAGACCCTTCTAAAGCCCCTCAGGACCCTTATAAAGGCACCCAGACCCTTCTAGAGCCTCTCAGGACAGTTTTAAATGCCTCCAGACCCCTCTAGAACCCCTCAGGACCATTCTAAAGGCCCCCAGACCCTTCTAATGCCCCTCAGGGCATTTCTAAAGTACCCCAGACACTTCTAGAACCTCTCAGGGCCTTTCTATATGACCCCAGACCCTTGTAATGCCACTCAGGGCCTTTCTAAAAGCCGTGAGACCCTTATAATCCCCCTGAGGGCCTTTAAAAAGGCCCCCAGACCCTTCTGGACCCCCTCAGGACGGTTCTAATAGCCCCCAGACCCTTCTAGAGCCCCTCAGCGCCTTTCTAAAGGCCTCCACACCCTTCTAATGACCCTCAAGACCCATGTAAAGGCCCCCAGACCCTTCTAGATTGCGTCAGGACCCATCTAAAAGCCCCCAGACCCTTCTAATGCCTTTCAGGACCCTTATGAAGGCCACAAGACCCTTCTAATGCCCCTCAGGACCTTTCTAAAGGCCCTCAGACCCTTCTAATGCCCCTCAGGGCATTTTTAAAGGTCCCCAGACCCTTCTACTGCCCCTCAGGAGCATTCTAAAGGCCCCCAGACCCTTCTAATGCCCCACAGGGCCTTTCTAAAGGTCCCCAGACCCTTCTAGAGCCCCTGAAGACTCTTCTAAAGGCCGCCAGACCCTTATAGAGCCCCTCAGGACCCTTCTAAAGGCCCCCAGACCCTGCTAATTCCCCTCAGGGCCTTTCATAAGGGCACCCAGACCCTTCTAATGCCCCTCAGGACCCTTATAAAGGCACCCAGACCCTTCTAGAGCCTCTCAGGACAGTTTTAAATGCCTCCAGACCCTTCTAGACCCCCTCAGGGCCTTTCTAAAGGCCCCCATACCCTTCTAATGCCCCTCAGGTCATTTCTAAAGGCCCCCAGACCATTCTGGACCCCCTCAGGACGCTTCTAATAGCCCCCAGACCCTTCTAGAGCCCCTCAGGGCCTTTCTAAAGGCCTCCACACCCTTTTAATGACCCTCAAGACCCATGTAAAGGCCCCCAGACCCTTCTAGATTGCCTGAGGACCCATTAAAAAGCCCCCAGACCCTTCTAATGCCTTTCAGGGCCTTTCTAAAGGCCTCCACACCCTTCTAATGACCCTCAAGACCCATGTAAAGGCCCCTAGACCCTTCTAGATTGCCTCAGGACCAATCTAAAAGCCCCCAGACCCTTCTAATGCCTATCAGGACCCTTATGAAGGCCACAAGACCCTTCTAATGCCCCTCAGGACCTTTCTAAAGGCCCTCAGACCCTTCTAATGCACCTCAGGGCATTTATAAAGGTTCCCAGACCCTTCTAGAGCACGTCAGGACACTTATAAAGGTCCCCAGACCCTTCTACTGCCCCTAAGGAGCATTATAAAGGCACTCAGACCCTTCTAATGCCCCACAGGGCCTTTCTAAAGGTCCCCAGACCCTTCTAATGCCCATTAGGGCCTTTCTAAAGGCCCCCATACCCTTCTAATGCCCCTCAGGTCATTTCTAAAGGCACCCAGACCCTTCTAATGCCACTCAGGGCTTTTCTAAAGGCCGCGAGACCATTATAATCCCCCTGAGGGCCTTTAAAAAGGCCCCCAGACCCTTCTAGACCCCCTCAGGACGCTTCTAATAGCCACCAGACCCTTCTAGAGCCCCTCAGGGCCTTTCTAAAGGCCTCCACACCCTTCTAATGACCCTCAAGACCCATGTAAAGGCCCCCAGACCCTTCTAGATTGCCTCAGGACCCATCTAAAAGCCCCCAGACCCTTCTAATGCATTTCAGGACCCTTATCAAGGCCACAAGAACCTTCTAATGCCCCTCAGGACCTTTCTAAAGGCCCTCAGACCCTTCTAATGCCCCTCAGGGCATTTATAAAGGTTCCCAGACCCATCTACTGCCCCTCAGGAGCATTCTGAAGGCCCCCAGACCCTTCTAATGCCCCACAGGGCCTTTCTAAAGGTCCCCAGACCCCTCTAGAGCCCCTGAAGACCCTTCTAAAGGCCCCCAGACCCTTCTAGAGCCCCTCAGGGCCTTTCTAAAGGCTTCCACACCCTTCTAATGACCCTCAAGACCCATGTAAAGGCCCCTAGACCCTTCTAGATTTCCTCAGGACCCATCTAAAAGCCCCCAGACCCTTCTAATGCCTTTCAGGACCCTTATGAAGGCCACAAGAACCTTCTAATGCCCCTCAGGACCTTTCTAAAGGCCCTTAGACCCTTCTAATGCCCCTCAGGGCATTTATAAAGGTTCCCAGACCCTTCTAGAGCCTGTCAGGACACTTATAAAGGTCCCCAGACCCCTCTACTGCCCCTTAGGAGCATTCTAAAGGCCCCCAGACCCTTCTAATGCCCCACAGGGCCTTTCTAAAGGTCCCCAGACCCTTCTAGAGCCCTTGAAGACCCTTCTAAAGGCCCCCAGACCCTTCTAATTCCTTTCAGGGCCTTTCTAAAGGCCTCCACACCCTTCTAATGACTCTCAAGACCCATGTAAAGGCCCCTAGACCCTTCTAGATTGCCTCAGGACCCATGTAAAAGCCCCCAGGCCCTTCTAATGCATTTCAGGACCCTTATGAAGGCCACAAGACCCTTCTAATGCCCCTCAGGACCTTTCTAAAGGCCCTCAGACCCTTGTAGAGCCCGTCAGGACCCTTATAAAGGTCCCCAGACCCTTCTAGAGCCCGTCAGGACCCTTATAAATGTCCCCAGACCATTCTACTGCCCCTCAGGAGCATTCTAAAGGCCCCCAGACCCTTCTAATGCCCCACAGGGCCTTTTTTAAAGGTCCCCAGACCCCTCTAGAGCCCCTGAAGACCCTTCTGAAGGCCCCCAGACCCTTATAGAGCCCCTCAGGACCCTTCTAAAGTCCCCCAGACCCTGCTAATTCCCCTCAGGGCTTTTATAAGGGCACCCAGACCCTTCTAATGCCCCTCAGGACCCTTATAAAGGCACCCAGACCCTTCTAGAGCCTCTCAGGACAGTTTTAAATGCCTCCAGACCCTTCTAGACCCCCTCAGGACCATTCTAAAGGTCCCCAGACCCTTCTAATGCCCCTCAGGGCCTTTCTAAAGTACCCCAGACACTTCTAGAACCTCTCAGGGCCTATCTATATGACCCCAGGCCCTTGTAATGCGACTCAGGGCCTTTCTAAAGGCCACGAGACCCTTATAATTCCCCTTGACGGCCTTTAAAAAGTCCCCCAGACCCTTCTGGACCCTCTCAGGACGCTTCTAATAGCCCCCAGACCCTTCTAGAGCCCCTCAGGGCCTTTCTAAAGGCCTCCACACCATTGTAATGACCCTCAAGACCCATGTAAAGGCCCCCAGACCCTTCTAGATTGCCTCAGGACCCATCTAAAAGCCCCCAGACCATTCTAATGCCTTTCAGGGCCTTTCTAAAGGCCTCCACACCCTTCTAATGACCCTCAAGACCCATGTAAAGGCCCCTAGACCCTTCTAGATTGCCTCAGGACCCATCTAAAAGCCCCCAGACCCTTCTAATGCCTTTCAGGACCCTTATGAAGGCCACAAGACCCTTCTAATGCCCCTCAGGACCTTTCTAAAGGCCCTCAGACCCTTCTAATGCCCCTCAGGGCATTTATAAAGGTTCCCAGACCATTCTAGAGCCCGTCAGGACACTTATAAAGGTCCCCAGACCCTTCTACTGCCCCTCAGGAGCATTCTAAAGGACCTCAGACCCTTCTAATGCCCCACGGGGCCTTTCTAAAGGTCCCCAGACCCTTCTAGAGCCCCTGAAGACCCTTCTAAAGGCCTCCAGACCCTTCTAATGCCCCACAGGGCCTTTCTAAAAGTGCTCAGACCCTTCTAGAGCCCCTGAAGACCCTTCTAAAGGCCCCCAGACCCTTATAGAGCCCCTCAGGACCCTTCTAAAGTCCCCCAGACCCTGCTAATTCCCCTCAGGGCTTTTATAAGGGCACCCAGACCCTTCTAATGCCCCTCAGGACCCTTATAAAGGCACCCAGACCCTTCTAGAGCCTCTCAGGACAGTTTTAAATGCCCCAGACCCTTCTAGACCCCCTCAGGACCATTCTAAAGGCCCCCAGACCCTTCTAATGCCCCTCAGGGCCTTTCTAAAGGCCCCCATACCCTTGTAATGCCCCTCACGTCATTTCTAAAGGCACCCAGACCCTTCTAATGCCACTCAGGGCCTTTCTAAAGGACGCGAGACCCTTATAATCCCCCTGAGGGCCTTTAAAAAGGCCCCCAGACCCTTCTGGACCCCCTCAGGACGCTTCTAATAGCCCCCAGACCCTTCTAGAGCCCCTCAGGGCCTTTCTAAAGGCATCCACACCCTTCTAATGACCCTCAAGACCCATGTAAAGGCCCCCAGACCCTTCTAGATTGACTCAGGACCCATCTAAAAGCCCCCAGACCCTTCTAATGCCTTTCAGGGCCTTTCTAAAGGCCTCCACACCCTTCTAATGACCCTCAAGACCCATGTAAAGGCCCCTAGACCCTTCTAGATTGCCTCAGGACCCATCTAAAAGCCCCAGACCCTTCTAATGCCTTTCAGGACCCTTATGAAGGCCACAAGACCCTTCTAATGCCCCTCAGGACCTTTATAAAGGCCCTCAGACCCTTCTAATGCCACTCAGGGCATTTATAAAGGTCCCCAGACCCTTCTAGTGCCCCTCAGGAGCATTCTAAAGGCCCCCAGACCCTTCTAATGCCCCACAGGGCCTTTCTAAAGGTCCCCAGACCCTTCTAGAGCCCCTGAAGACCCTTCTAAAAGCCCCCAGACCCTTCTAGAGCCCCTCAGGGCCTTTCTAAAGGCCTCCACAACCTTCTAATGACCCTCAAGACCCATGTAAAGGCACCCAGACCGTTCTAGATTGCCTCAGGACCCATCTAAAAGCCCCCAGACAATTCTAATGCCTTTCAGGACCCTTATGAAGGCAACAAGACCCTTCTAGAGCCCCTCAGGACCATTCTAAAGGCCCTCAGACCCTTCTAATGCCCCTCAGGGCATTTATAAAGGTTCCCAGACCCTTCTAGAGCCCCTGAAGACCCTTCTAAAGGCCCCAAGACCCTTATAGAGCCCCTCAGGACCCTTCTAAAGTCCCCCAGACCCTGCTAATTCCCCTCAGGGCTTTTATAAGGGCACCCAGACCCTTCTAAAGCCCCTCAGGACCCTTATAAAGGCACCCAGACCCTTCTAGAGCCTCTCAGGACAGTTTTAAATGCCTCCAGACCCCTCTAGAACCCCTCAGGACCATTCTAAAGGCCCCCAGACCCTTCTAATGCCCCTCAGGGCATTTCTAAAGTACCCCAGACACTTCTAGAACCTCTCAGGGCCTTTCTATATGACCCCAGACCCTTGTAATGCCACTCAGGGCCTTTCTAAAAGCCGTGAGACCCTTATAATCCCCCTGAGGGCCTTTAAAAAGGCCCCCAGACCCTTCTGGACCCCCTCAGGACGCTTCTAATAGCCCCCAGACCCTTCTAGAGCCCCTCAGCGCCTTTCTAAAGGCCTCCACACCCTTCTAATGACCCTCAAGACCCATGTAAAGGCCCCCAGACCCTTCTAGATTGCGTCAGGACCCATCTAAAAGCCCCCAGACCCTTCTAATGCCTTTCAGGACCCTTATCAAGGCCACAAGACCCTTCTAATGCCCCTCAGGACCTTTCTAAAGGCACTCAGACCCTTCTAATGCCCCTCAGGGCATTTATAAAGGTTCCCAGACCCTTCTACTGCCCCTCAGGAGCATTCTAAAGGCCCCCAGACCCTTCTAATGCCCCACAGGGCCTTTCTAAAGGTCGCCAGACCCCTCCAGAGCCCCTGAAGACCCTTCTAAAGGCCCCCAGACCCTTCTAGAGCCCCTCAGGGCCTTTCTAAAGGCCTCCACACCCTTCTAATGATGCTCAGGACCCATGTAAAGGCCCCCAGACCCTTCTAGATTGCCTCAGGACCCATCTAAAAGCCCCCAGACCCTTCTAATGCCTTTCAGGGCCTTTCTAAAGGCCTCCACACCTTTCTAATGACCCTCAAGACCCATGTAAAGGCCCCTAGACCCTTCTAGATTGCCTCAGGACCCATCTAAAAGCCCCCAGACCCTTCTAATGCCTTCCAGGACCCTTATGAAGGCCACAAGACCCTTCTAATGCCCCTCAGGACCATTCTAAAGGCCCTCAGACCCTTCTAGAGCCCCTCAGGGCATTTCTAAAGTACCCCAGACACTTCTAGAACCTCTCAGGGCCTTTCTATATGACCCCAGACCCTTGTAATGCCACTCAGGGCCTTTCTAAAAGCCGCGAGACCCTTATAATCCCACTGAGGGCCTTTAAAAAGGCACCCAGACCCTTCTGGACCCCCTCAGGACGCTTCTAATAGCCCCCAGACCCTTCTAGAGCCACTCAGCGCCTTTCTAAAGGCCTCCACACCCTTCTAATGACCCTCAAGACCCATGTAAAGGCCCCCAGACCTTTCTAGATTGCCTCAGGACCCATCTAAAAGCCCCCAGACCCTTCTAATGCCTTTCAGGACCCTTATGAAGGCCACAAGACCCTTCTAATGCCCCTCAGGACCTTCCTAAAGGCCCTCAGACCCTTCTAATGCCCCTCAGGGCATATATAAAGGTTCCCAGACCCTTCTATAGCCCGTCAGGACCCTTATAAAGGCCCCCAGACCATTCTAGAGCCCCTCAGGACACTTCTGAAGGCCCGCAGACCATTCTAATGCCCGTCAGGGCCTTTATAAAGGTCCCCAGACCCTTCTACTGCCCCTCAGGAGCATTCTAAAGGCCCCCAGACCCTTCTAATGCCCCACAGGGCCTTTCTAAAGGTCCCCAGACCCTTCTAGAGCCCCTGAAGACCCTTCTAAAGACGCCAGACCCTTATAGAGCCCCTCAGGACCCTTCTAAAGTCCCCCAGACCCTGCTAATTGCCCTCAGGGCTTTTATAAGGGCACCCAGAGCCTTATAATGCCCCTCAGGACCCTTATAAAGGCACCCAGACCCTTCTAGAGCCTCTCAGGACAGTTTTAAATGCCTCCAGACCCTTCTAGACCCTCCTGAGGACCATTCTATAGGCCCCCAGACCCTTCTAATGCACCTCAGGGCCTTTCTAAAGGCCCCCATACTTTTGTAATGCCCCTCACGTCATTTCTAAAGGCACCCAGACCCCTCTAATGCCGCTCAGGGCCTTTCTAAAGGCCGCGAGACCCTTATAATCCCCCTGAGGGCCTTTAAAAAGGCCCCCAGACCCTTCTGGACCCCCTCAGGACGCTTCTAATAGCCCCCAGACCCTTCTAGAGCTCCTCAGGGCCTTTCTAAAGGCCTCCACACACTTCTAATGACCCTCAAGACCCATGTAAAGGCCCCCAGACCCTTCTAGATTGCCTCAGGACCCATCTAAAAGCCCCCAGACCCTTCTAATGCCTTTCAGGGCCTTTCTAAAGGCCTCCACACCCTTCTAATGACCCTCAAGACCCATGTAAAGGCCCCTAGACCCTTCTAGATTGCCTCAGGACCCATCTAAAAGCCCCCAGACCCTTCTAATGCCTTTCAGGACCCTTATGAAGGCCACAAGACCCTTCTAATGCCCCTCAGGACCTTTCTAAAGGCCCTCAGACCCTTCTAATGCTCCTCAGGGCATTTATAAAGGTTCCCAGACCCTTCTACTGCCCCTCAGGAGCATTCTAAAGGCCCCCAGACCCTTCTAATGCCCCACAGGGCCTTTCTAAAGGTCCCCAGACCCTTCTAGAGCCCCTGAAGACCCTTCTAAAGGCCCCCAGACCCTTCTAGAGCCCCTCAGGGCCTTTCTAAAGGCCTCCACACCCTTCTAATGACCCTCAAGACCCATGTAAAGGCCGCCAGACCCTTCTAGATTGCCTCAGGACCCATCTAAAAGCCCCCAGACCCTTCTAATGCATTTCAGGACCCTTATCAAGGCCACAAGACCCTTCTAATGCCCCTCAGGACCTTTCTAAAGGCCCTCAGACCTTCTAATGCCCCTCAGGGCTTTTATAAAGGTTCCCAGACCCTTCTACTGCCCCTCAGGAGCATTCTAAAGGCCCCCAGACCCTTCTAATGCCCCACAGGGCCTTTCTAAAGGTCCCCAGACCTCTCTAGAGCCCCTGAAAACCCTTCTAAAGGCCCCCAGACCCTTCTAGAGCCCCTCAGGGCCTTTCTAAAGGCCTCCACACCCTTCTAATGACTCTCAAGACCCATGTAAAGGCCCCTAGACCCTTCTAGATTGCCTCAGGACCCATCTAAAAGCCCCCAGACCCTTCTAATGCCTTTCAGGACCCTTATGAAGGCCACAAGAACCTTCTAATGCCCCTCAGGATTTTTCTAAAGGCCATTAGACCCTTCTAATGCCCCTCAGGGCATTTATAAAGCTTCCCAGACCCTTCTAGAGCCAGTCAGGACACTTATAAAGGTCCCCAGACCCTTATAGAGCCCCTCAGGAGCATTCTAAAGGCCCCCAGACCCTTCTAATGCCCCACAGGGCCTTTCTAATGGTCCCCAGACCCTTCTAGAGCCCCTGAAGACCCTTCTAAGGGCCCCCAGACCCTTATAGAGCCCCTCAGGACCCTTCTAAAGTCCCCCAGACCCTGCTAATTCCCCTCAGGGCTTTTATAAGGGCACCCAGACCCTTCTAAAGCCCCTCAGGACCCTTATAAAGGCACCCAGACCCTTCTAGAGCCTCTCAGGACAGTTTTAAATGCCTCCAGACCCCTCTAGAACCCCTCAGGACCATTCTAAAGGCCCCCAGACCCTTCTAATGCCCCTCAGGGCATTTCTAAAGTACCCCAGACACTTCTAGAACCTCTCAGGGCCTTTCTATATGACCCCAGACCCTTGTAATGCCACTCAGGGCCTTTCTAAAAGCCGTGAGACCCTTATAATCCCCCTGAGGGCCTTTAAAAAGGCCCCCAGACCCTTCTGGACCCCCTCAGGACGCTTCTAATAGCCCCCAGACCCTTCTAGAGCCCCTCAGCGCCTTTCTAAAGGCCTCCACACCCTTCTAATGACCCTCAAGACCCATGTAAAGGCCCCCAGACCCTTCTAGATTGCGTCAGGACCCATCTAAAAGCCCCCAGACCCTTCTAATGCCTTTCAGGACCCTTATCAAGGCCACAAGACCCTTCTAATGCCCCTCAGGACCTTTCTAAAGGCACTCAGACCCTTCTAATGCCCCTCAGGGCATTTATAAAGGTTCCCAGACCCTTCTACTGCCCCTCAGGAGCATTCTAAAGGCCCCCAGACCCTTCTAATGCCTTACAGGGCCTTTCTAAAGGTCGCCAGACCCCTCCAGAGCCCCTGAAGACCCTTCTAAAGGCCCCCAGACCCTTCTAGAGCCCCTCAGGGCCTTTCTAAAGGCCTCCACACCCTTCTAATGATGCTCAGGACCCATGTAAAGGCCCCCAGACCCTTCTAGATTGCCTCAGGACCCATCTAAAAGCCCCCAGACCCTTCTAATGCCTTTCAGGGCCTTTCTAAAGGCCTCCACACCTTTCTAATGACCCTCAAGACCCATGTAAAGGCCCCTAGACCCTTCTAGATTGCCTCAGGACCCATCTAAAAGCCCCCAGACCCTTCTAATGCCTTCCAGGACCCTTATGAAGGCCACAAGACCCTTCTAATGCCCCTCAGGACCATTCTAAAGGCCCTCAGACCCTTCTAGAGCCCCTCAGGGCATTTCTAAAGTACCCCAGACACTTCTAGAACCTCTCAGGGCCTTTCTATATGACCCCAGACCCTTGTAATGCCACTCAGGGCCTTTCTAAAAGCCGCGAGACCCTTATAATCCCACTGAGGGCCTTTAAAAAGGCCCCCAGACCCTTCTGGACCCGCTCAGGACGCTTCTAATAGCCCCCAGACCCTTCTAGAGCCACTCAGCGCCTTTCTAAAGGCCTCCACACCCTTCTAATGACCCTCAAGACCCATGTAAAGGCCCCCAGACCTTTCTAGATTGCCTCAGGACCCATCTAAAAGCCCCCAGACCCTTCTAATGCCCCTCAGGACCCTTCTAAAGGCCCTCAGACCCTTCTAATGCCCCTCAAGACCCATGTAAAGGCCCCTAGACCCTTCTAGATTGCCTCAGGACCCATCTAAAAGCCCCCAGACCCTTCTAATGCCTTTCAGGACCCTTATGAAGGCCACAAGACCCTTCTAATGCCCCTCAGGACCTTCCTAAAGGCCCTCAGACCCTTCTAATGCCCCTCAGGGCATATATAAAGGTTCCCAGACCCTTCTATAGCCCGTCAGGACCCTTATAAAGGCCCCCAGACCATTCTAGAGCCCCTCAGGACACTTCTGAAGGCCCGCAGACCATTCTAATGCCCGTCAGGGCCTTTATAAAGGTCCCCAGACCCTTCTACTGCCCCTCAGGAGCATTCTAAAGGCCCCCAGACCCTTCTAATGCCCCACAGGGCCTTTCTAAAGGTCCCCAGACCCTTCTAGAGCCCCTGAAGACCCTTCTAAAGACGCCAGACCCTTATAGAGCCCCTCAGGACCCTTCTAAAGTCCCCCAGACCCTGCTAATTGCCCTCAGGGCTTTTATAAGGGCACCCAGAGCCTTATAATGCCCCTCAGGACCCTTATAAAGGCACCCAGACCCTTCTAGAGCCTCTCAGGACAGTTTTAAATGCCTCCAGACCCTTCTAGACCCTCCTGAGGACCATTCTATAGGCCCCCAGACCCTTCTAATGCACCTCAGGGCCTTTCTAAAGGCCCCCATACTTTTGTAATGCCCCTCACGTCATTTCTAAAGGCACCCAGACCCCTCTAATGCCGCTCAGGGCCTTTCTAAAGGCCGCGAGACCCTTATAATCCCCCTGAGGGCCTTTAAAAAGGCCCCCAGACCCTTCTGGACCCCCTCAGGACGCTTCTAATAGCCCCCAGACCCTTCTAGAGCTCCTCAGGGCCTTTCTAAAGGCCTCCACACCCTTCTAATGACCCTCAAGACCCATGTAAAGGCCGCCAGACCCTTCTAGATTGCCTCAGGACCCATCTAAAAGCCCCCAGACCCTTCTAATGCATTTCAGGACCCTTATCAAGGCCACAAGACCCTTCTAATGCCCCTCAGGACCTTTCTAAAGGCCCTCAGACCTTCTAATGCCCCTCAGGGCATTTATAAAGGTTCCCAGACCCTTCTACTGCCCCTCAGGAGCATTCTAAAGGCCCCCAGACCCTTCTAATGCCCCACAGGGCCTTTCTAAAGGTCCCCAGACCTCTCTAGAGCCCCTGAAAACCCTTCTAAAGGCCCCCAGACCCTTCTAGAGCCCCTCAGGGCCTTTCTAAAGGCCTCCACACCCTTCTAATGACTCTCAAGACCCATGTAAAGGCCCCTAGACCCTTCTAGATTGCCTCAGGACCCATCTAAAAGCCCCCAGACCCTTCTAATGCCTTTCAGGACCCTTATGAAGGCCACAAGAACCTTCTAATGCCCCTCAGGATATTTCTAAAGGCCATTAGACCCTTCTAATGCCCCTCAGGGCATTTATAAAGCTTCCCAGACCCTTCTAGAGCCAGTCAGGACACTTATAAAGGTCCCCAGACCCTTATAGAGCCCCTCAGGAGCATTCTAAAGGCCCCCAGACCCTTCTAATGCCCCATAGGGCCTTTCTAAAGGTCCCCAGACCCTTCTAGAGCCCCTGAAGACCCTTCTAAGGGCCCCCAGACCCTTATAGAGCCCCTCAGGACCCTTCTAAAGTCCCCCAGACCCTGCTAATTCCCCTCAGGGCTTTTATAAGGGCACCCAGACCCTTCTAAAGCCCCTCAGGACCCTTATAAAGGCACCCAGACCCTTCTAGAGCCTCTCAGGACAGTTTTAAATGCCTCCAGACCCTTCTAGACCCCCTCAGGACCATTCTAAAGGGCCCCAGACCCTTCTAATGCCCCTCAGGGCATTTCTAAAGTACCCCAGACACTTCTAGAACCTCTCAGGGCCTTTCTATATGACCCCAGACCCTTGTAATGCCACTCAGGGCCTTTCTAAAAGCCGTGAGACCCTTATAATCCCCCTGAGGGCCTTTAAAAAGGCCCCCAGACCCTTCTGGACCCCCTCAGGACGCTTCTAATAGCCCCCAGACCCTTCTAGAGCCCCTCAGCGCCTTTCTAAAGGCCTCCACACCCTTCTAATGACCCTCAAGACCCATGTAAAGGCCCCCAGACCCTTCTAGATTGCCTCAGGACCCATCTAAAAGCCCCTAAACCCTTCTAATGCCCCTCAGGACCCTTATGAAGGCCCTCAGACCCTTCTAATGCCCCTCAAGACCCATGTAAAGGCCCCTAGACCCTTCTAGATTGCCTCAGGAACCATCTAAAAGCGCCCAGACCCATCTAATGCCTTTCAGGACCGTTACGAAGGCCACAAGAGCCTTCTGATGCCCCTCAGGACCTTTCTAAAGGCCCTCAGACCCTTCTAATGCCCCTCAGGGCATTTATAAAGGTTCCCAGACCCTTCTAGAGCCCGTCAGGACACTTCTGAAGGCCCGCAGACCATTCTAATGCCCGTCAGGGCCTTTATAAAGGTCCCCAGACCCTTCTACTGCCCCTCAGGAGCATTCTAAAGGCCCCCAGACCCTTCTAATGCCTCACAGGGCCTTTCTAAAGGTCCCCAGATCTTTCTAGAGCCCCTGAAGACCCTTCTAAAGACCCCAGACCCTTATAGAGCCCCTCAGGACCCTTCTAAAGTCCCCCAGACCCTGCTAATTTCCCTCAGGGCTTTTATAAGGGCACCCAGACCCTTATAATGCCCCTCAGGACCCTTATAAAGGCACCCAGACCCTTCTAGAGCCTCTCAGGACAGTTTTAAATGCCTCCAGACCCCTCTAGAACCCCTCAGGACCATTCTAAAGGCCCCCAGACCCTTCTAATGCCCCTCAGGGCATTTCTAAAGTACCCCAGACACTTCTAGAACCTCTCAGGGCCTTTCTATATGACCCCAGACCCTTGTAATGCCACTCAGGGCCTTTCTAAAAGCCGTGAGACCCTTATAATCCCCCTGAGGGCCTTTAAAAAGGCCCCCAGACCCTTCTGGACCCCCTCAGGACGCTTCTAATAGCCCCCAGACCCTTCTAGAGCCCCTCAGCGCCTTTCTAAAGGCCTCCACACCCTTCTAATGACCCTCAAGACCCATGTAAAGGCCCCCAGACCCTTCTAGATTGCGTCAGGACCCATCTAAAAGCCCCCAGACCCTTCTAATGCCTTTCAGGACCCTTATCAAGGCCACAAGACCCTTCTAATGCCCCTCAGGACCTTTCTAAAGGCACTCAGACCCTTCTAATGCCCCTCAGGGCATTTATAAAGGTTCCCAGACCCTTCTACTGCCCCTCAGGAGCATTCTAAAGGCCCCCAGACCCTTCTAATGCCCCACAGGGCCTTTCTAAAGGTCGCCAGACCCCTCCAGAGCCCCTGAAGACCCTTCTAAAGGCCCCCAGACCCTTCTAGAGCCCCTCAGGGCCTTTCTAAAGGCCTCCACACCCTTCTAATGATGCTCAGGACCCATGTAAAGGCCCCCAGACCCTTCTAGATTGCCTCAGGACCCATCTAAAAGCCCCCAGACCCTTCTAATGCCTTTCAGGGCCTTTCTAAAGGCCTCCACACCTTTCTAATGACCCTCAAGACCCATGTAAAGGCCCCTAGACCCTTCTAGATTGCCTCAGGACCCATCTAAAAGCCCCCAGACCCTTCTAATGCCTTCCAGGACCCTTATGAAGGCCACAAGACCCTTCTAATGCCCCTCAGGACCATTCTAAAGGCCCTCAGACCCTTCTAGAGCCCCTCAGGGCATTTCTAAAGTACCCCAGACACTTCTAGAACCTCTCAGGGCCTTTCTATATGACCCCAGACCCTTGTAATGCCACTCAGGGCCTTTCTAAAAGCCGCGAGACCCTTATAATCCCACTGAGGGCCTTTAAAAAGGCACCCAGACCCTTCTGGACCCCCTCAGGACGCTTCTAATAGCCCCCAGACCCTTCTAGAGCCACTCAGCGCCTTTCTAAAGGCCTCCACACCCTTCTAATGACCCTCAAGACCCATGTAAAGGCCCCCAGACCTTTCTAGATTGCCTCAGGACCCATCTAAAAGCCCCCAGACCCTTCTAATGCCCCTCAGGACCCTTCTAAAGGCCCTCAGACCCTTCTAATGCCCCTCAAGACCCATGTAAAGGCCCCTAGACCCTTCTAGATTGCCTCAGGACCCATCTAAAAGCCCCCAGACCCTTCTAATGCCTTTCAGGACCCTTATGAAGGCCACAAGACCCTTCTAATGCCCCTCAGGACCTTCCTAAAGGCCCTCAGACCCTTCTAATGCCCCTCAGGGCATATATAAAGGTTCCCAGACCCTTCTATAGCCCGTCAGGACCCTTATAAAGGCCCCCAGACCATTCTAGAGCCCCTCAGGACACTTCTGAAGGCCCGCAGACCATTCTAATGCCCGTCAGGGCCTTTATAAAGGTCCCCAGACCCTTCTACTGCCCCTCAGGAGCATTCTAAAGGCCCCCAGACCCTTCTAATGCCCCACAGGGCCTTTCTAAAGGTCCCCAGACCCTTCTAGAGCCCCTGAAGACCCTTCTAAAGACGCCAGACCCTTATAGAGCCCCTCAGGACCCTTCTAAAGTCCCCCAGACCCTGCTAATTGCCCTCAGGGCTTTTATAAGGGCACCCAGAGCCTTATAATGCCCCTCAGGACCCTTATAAAGGCACCCAGACCCTTCTAGAGCCTCTCAGGACAGTTTTAAATGCCTCCAGACCCTTCTAGACCCTCCTGAGGACCATTCTATAGGCCCCCAGACCCTTCTAATGCACCTCAGGGCCTTTCTAAAGGCCCCCATACTTTTGTAATGCCCCTCACGTCATTTCTAAAGGCACCCAGACCCCTCTAATGCCGCTCAGGGCCTTTCTAAAGGCCGCGAGACCCTTATAATCCCCCTGAGGGCCTTTAAATAGGCCCCCAGACCCTTCTGGACCCCCTCAGGACGCTTCTAATAGCCCCCAGACCCTTCTAGAGCTCCTCAGGGCCTTTCTAAAGGCCTCCACACCCTTCTAATGACCCTCAAGACCCATGTAAAGGCCGCCAGACCCTTCTAGATTGCCTCAGGACCCATCTAAAAGCCCCCAGACCCTTCTAATGCATTTCAGGACCCTTATCAAGGCCACAAGACCCTTCTAATGCCCCTCAGGACCTTTCTAAAGGCCCTCAGACCTTCTAATGCCCCTCAGGGCATTTATAAAGGTTCCCAGACCCTTCTACTGCCCCTCAGGAGCATTCTAAAGGCCCCCAGACCCTTCTAATGCCCCACAGGGCCTTTCTAAAGGTCCCCAGACCTCTCTAGAGCCCCTGAAAACCCTTCTAAAGGCCCCCAGACCCTTCTAGAGCCCCTCAGGGCCTTTCTAAAGGCCTCCACACCCTTCTAATGACTCTCAAGACCCATGTAAAGGCCCCTAGACCCTTCTAGATTGCCTCAGGACCCATCTAAAAGCCCCCAGACCCTTCTAATGCCTTTCAGGACCCTTATGAAGGCCACAAGAACCTTCTAATGCCCCTCAGGATTTTTCTAAAGGCCATTAGACCCTTCTAATGCCCCTCAGGGCATTTATAAAGCTTCCCAGACCCTTCTAGAGCCAGTCAGGACACTTATAAAGGTCCCCAGACCCTTATAGAGCCCCTCAGGAGCATTCTAAAGGCCCCCAGACCCTTCTAATGCCCCATAGGGCCTTTCTAAAGGTCCCCAGACCCTTCTAGAGCCCCTGAAGACCCTTCTAAGGGCCCCCAGACCCTTATAGAGCCCCTCAGGACCCTTCTAAAGTCCCCCAGACCCTGCTAATTCCCCTCAGGGCTTTTATAAGGGCACCCAGACCCTTCTAAAGCCCCTCAGGACCCTTATAAAGGCACCCAGACCCTTCTAGAGCCTCTCAGGACAGTTTTAAATGCCTCCAGACCCTTCTAGACCCCCTCAGGACCATTCTAAAGGGCCCCAGACCCTTCTAATGCCCCTCAGGGCATTTCTAAAGTACCCCAGACACTTCTAGAACCTCTCAGGGCCTTTCTATATGACCCCAGACCCTTGTAATGCCACTCAGGGCCTTTCTAAAAGCCGTGAGACCCTTATAATCCCCCTGAGGGCCTTTAAAAAGGCCCCCAGACCCTTCTGGACCCCCTCAGGACGCTTCTAATAGCCCCCAGACCCTTCTAGAGCCCCTCAGCGCCTTTCTAAAGGCCTCCACACCCTTCTAATGACCCTCAAGACCCATGTAAAGGCCCCCAGACCCTTCTAGATTGCCTCAGGACCCATCTAAAAGCCCCTAAACCCTTCTAATGCCCCTCAGGACCCTTATGAAGGCCCTCAGACCCTTCTAATGCCCCTCAAGACCCATGTAAAGGCCCCTAGACCCTTCTAGATTGCCTCAGGACCCATCTAAAAGCCCCCAGACCCTTCTAATGCCTTTCAGGACCCTTATGAAGGCCACAAGACCCTTCTAATGCCCCTCAGGACCTTTCTAAATGCCCTCAGACCCTTCTAATGCCCCTCAGGGCATTTATAAAGGTTCCCAGACCCTTCTACTGCCCCTCAGGAGCATTCTAAAGGCCCCCAGACCCTTCTAATGCACCACAGGGCCTTTCTAAAGGTCCCCAGACCCTTCTAGAGCCCCTGAAGACCCTTCTAAAAGGCCCCAGACCCTTCTAGAGCCCCTCAGGGCCTTTCTAAAGGCCTCCACAACCTTCTAATGACCCTCAAGACCCATGTAAAGGCACCCAGACCGTTCTAGATTGCCTCAGGACCCATCTAAAAGCCCCCAGACAATTCTAATGCCTTTCAGGACCCTTATGAAGGCAACAAGACCCTTCTAGAGCCCCTCAGGACCATTCTAAAGGCCCTCAGACCCTTCTAATGCCCCTCAGGGCATTTATAAAGGTTCCCAGACCCTTCTAGAGCCCCTGAAGACCCTTCTAAAGGCCCCAAGACCCTTATAGAGCCCCTCAGGACCCTTCTAATGTCCCCCAGACCCTGCTAATTCCCCTCAGGTCTTTTATAAGGGCACCCAGACCCTTCTAAAGCTCCTCAGGACCCTTATAAAGGCACCCAGACCCTTCTAGAGCCTCTCAGGACAGTTTTAAATGCCTCCAGACCCTTCTAGAACCCCTCAGGACCATTCTAAAGGCCCCCAGACCCTTCTAATGCCCCTCAGGGCATTTCTAAAGTACCCCAGACACTTCTAGAACCTCTCAGGGCCTTTCTATATGACCCCAGACCCTTCTAATGCCACTCAGGGCCTTTCTAAAGGCCGCGAGACCCTTATAATCCCCCTGAGGGCCTTTAAAAAGGCCCCCAGACCCTTCTGGACCCCCTCAGGACGCTTCTAATAGCCCCCAGACCCTTCTAGAGCCCCTCAGCGCCTTTCTAAAAGCCTCCACACCCTTCTAATGACCCTCAAGACCCATGTAAAGGCCCCTAGACCCTTCTAGATTGCCTCAGGACCCATCTAAAAGCCCCCAGACCCTTCTAATGCCTTTCAGGACCCTTATGAAGGCCACAAGACCCTTCTAATGCACCTCAGGACCTTTCTAAAGGCACTCAGACCCTTCTAATGCCCCTCAGGGCATTTATAAAGGTCCCCAGACCCTTCTACTGCCCCTCAGGAGCATTCTAAAGGCCCCCAGACCCTTCTAATGCCCCACAGGGCCTTTCTAAAGGTCGCCAGACCCCTCCAGAGCCCCTGAAGACTCTTCTAAAGGCCCCCAGACCCTTCTAGAGCCCCTCAGGGCCTTTCTAAAGGCCTCCACACCCTTCTAATGACCCTCAAGACCCATGTAAAGGCCCCCAGACCCTTCTAGATTGCCTCAGGACCCATCTAAAAGCCCCCAGACCTTTCTAATGCCTTTCAGGGCCTTTCTAAAGGCCTCCACACCCTTCTAATGACCCTCAAGACCCATGTAAAGGCCCCTAGACCCTTCTAGATTGCCTCAGGACCCATCTAAAAGCCCCCAGACCATTCTAATGCCTTTCAGGACCCTTATGAAGGCCACAAGACCCTTCTAATGCCCCTCAGGACGTTTCTAAAGGCCCTCAGACCCTTCTACTGCCCCTCAGGAGCATTCTGAATGCCCCCAGACCCTTCTAATGCCCCACAGGGCCTTTCTAAAGGTCCCGACACCATTCTAGAGCCCCTGAAGACCCTTCTAAAGGCCCCCAGACCATTACTGAGCCCCTCAGGACCCTTCTAAAGTCCCCCAGACCGTGCTAATTCCCCTCAGGGCTTTCATAAGGGCACCAAGACCCTTCTAATGCCCCTCAGGACCCTTATAAAGGCACTCAGACCCTTCTAGAGCCTCTCAGGACAGTTTTAAATGCCTCCAGACCCTTCTAGACGCCCTCAGGGCCTTTCTAAAGGCCCCCATACCCTTCTAATGCCCCTCAGGGCATTTATAAAGGCACCCAGACCCTTCTAATGCCACTCAGGGCCTTTCTAAAAGCCGCGAAACCCTTATAATCCCCCTGAGGGCCTTTAAAAAGGCCCCCAGACCCTTTTAGACCCCCTCAGGACGCTTCTAATAGCCCCAAGACCCTTCTAGAGCCCCTCAGCGCCTTTCTAAAGGCCTCCACACCCTTCTAATGACCCTCAAGACCCATGTAAAGGCCCCCAGACCCTTCTAGATTGCCTCAGGACCCATCTAAAAGCCCCCAGACCCTTCTAATGCCCCTCAGGACATTTCTAAAGGCCCTCAGACCCTTCTAGAGCCCGTCAGGACCCTTATAAAGGTCCCCAGACCCTTCTTGAGCCCGTCAGGACCCTTATAAAGGTCCCCAGACCCTTCTACTGCCCCACAGGGCCTTTCTAAAGGTACCCAGACCCTTATAGAGCCCCGGAAGACCTTCTAAAGGCCCCCAGACCCTTCTAATGCCCATCAGGGCCTTTCTAAAGTCTCCCATACCCTTCTAATGCCCCTCAGGTCATTTCTAAAGGCACCCAGACCCTTCTAATGCCACTCAGGGTCTTTCTAAAGGCCGCGAGACCCTTATAATCCCCCTGAGGGCCTTTAAAAAGGCCCCCAGACCCTTCTGGACCCCCTCAGGATGCTTCTAATAGCCCCCAGACCCTTCTAGAGCTCCTCAGGTCCTTTCTAAAGGCCTCCACACCCTTCTAATGACCCTCAAGACCCATGTAAAGGCCCCCAGACCTTTCTAGATTGCCTCAGGACCCATCTAAAAGCCCCCAGACCCTTCTAATGCCTTTCAGGACCCTTATCAAGGCCACAAGACCCTTCTAATGCCCCTCAGGACCTTTCTAAAGGCCCTCAGACCCTTCTAATGCCCCTCAGGGCATTTATAAAGGTTCCCAGACCCTTCTAGAGCCCGTCAGGACACTTATAAAGGCCCCCAGACCATTCTAGAGCTCCTCAGGACACTTCTAAATCCCGCAGACCATTCTAATGCCCGTCAGGGCCTTTCTAAAGGCCCCCAGACCCTTCTACTGCCCCTCAGGAGCATTCTAAAGGCCCCCAGACCCTTCTAATGCCCCACAGGGCCTTTCTAAAGGTCCCCAGACCCTTCTAGAGCGCCTGAAGACCCTTCTAAAGGCCGCAAGACCCTTCTAGAGCCCCTCAGGACCCTTCTAAAGGCCCCCAGACCACGTTAATTTCTTTTCAGGGCTTACATAAGGGCACCCAGACCCTTCTAATGCCCCTCAGGACCCTTATAAAGGCACCCAGACTCTTCTAGAGCCTCTCAGGGCAGTTTTAAATGCCTCCAGACCCTTCTAGACCCCCTCAGGACCATTCTAAAGGCCCCCAGACCTTTCTAATGCCCCTCGGGTCATTTCTAAAGGCCCCCAGACCCTTCTGGACCCCCTCAGGACGTTTCTAATAGCCCCCAGACCCTTCTAGAGCCCCTCAGGGCCTTTCTAAAGGCCTCCACACCCTTCTAATGAACCTCAAGACCCATGTAAAAGCCCCCAGACCCTTCTAGATTGCATCAGGACCCATCTAATAGCCCCCAGACCCTTCTAATGCCTTTCAGGGCCTTTCTAAATGCCTCCACACCCTTCTAATGACCCTCAAGACCCATGTAAAGGCCCCTAGACCCTTCTAGATTGCCTCAGGACCCATCTAAAAGCCCCCAGACCCTTCTAATGCCTTTCATGACCCTTATGAAGGCCACAAGACCTTTCTAATGCCCCGCAGGACCTTTCTAAAGGCCCTCAGACCCTTCTAATGCCCCTCAGGGCATTTATAAAGGTTCCCAGACCCTTCTAGAGCCCGTCAGAACCCTTATAAAGGCCCCCAGACCCTTCTACTGCCCCTCAGGAGCATTCTAAAGGCCCCCAGACCCTTCTAATGCCCCTCAGGTCCTTTCTAAAGGCTCCCATACCCTTCTAATGCCCCTCAGGTCATTTCTAAAGGCACCCAGACCCTTCTAATGCCACTCAGGGCCTTTCTAAAGGCCGCGAGACCCTTATAATCCCCCTGAGGGCCTTTAAAAAGGCCCTCAGACCCTTCTGGACCCCCTCAGGACTCTTCTAATAGCCCCCAGACCCTTCTAGAGCTCCTCAGGGCCTTTCTAAAGGCCTCCACACCCTTCTAATGACCCTCAAGACCCATATAAAGGCCCCTAGACCCTTCTAGATTGCCTCAGGACCGATCTAAAAGCCCCAAGACCCTTCCAATGCCTTTCAGGACCCTTATGAAGGCCACAAGACGCTTCTAATGCCCCTCAGGACCTTTCTAAAGGCCCTCAGACCCTTCTAGAGCCCGTCAGGACCCTTATAAAGGTCCCCAGACCCTTCTAGAGCCCGTCAGGACCCTTATAAAGGTCCCCAGACCCTTCTACTGCCCCTCAGGAGCATTCTAAAGGCCCCCAGACCCTTCTAAATGCCCCACAGGGCATTTCTAAAGGTCCCCAGACCCTTCTAGAGCCCCTGAAGACCCTTCTAAAGGCCCCCAGACCCTTCTAGAGCCCCTCAGGACCCTTCTAAAGGCCCCCAGACCACGTTAATTTCTTTTCAGGGCTTACATAAGGGCACCCAGACCCTTCTAATGCCCCTCAGGACCCTTATAAAGGCACCCAGACCCTTCTAGAGCCTCTCAGGACAGTTTTAAATGCCTCCAGACCCTTCTAGACCCCTTCAGGACCATTCTAAAGGCCCCCAGACCCTTCTAATGCCCCTCAGGGCCTTTCTAAAGTACCCCAGACACTTCTAGAATTTCTCAGGGCCTTTCTATATGACCCCAGACCCTTGTAATGCCCCTCAGGGCCTTTCTAAAGGCCCCCATACCCTTCTAATGACACTCAGGACATTTCTAATGGCCTCCAGACCCTTCAAGAGCCCATCAGGACATTTCTAAAGGCACCCAGATCCTTCTAATGCCACTCAGGGCCTTTCTAAAGGCTGCGAGACCCTTATAATCCCCCTGAGGACCTTTAAAAAGGCCCCCAGACCCTTCTGGACCCCCTAAGGACGCTTCTAATAGCCCCCAGACCCTTCTAGAGCCCCTCAGGGCCTTTCTAAAGGCCTCCACACCCTTCTAATGAACCTCAAGACCCATGTAAAGGCCCCTAGACCCTTCTAGATTGCCTCAGGACCCATCTAAAAGCCTCCAGACCCTTCCAATGCCTTTCAGGACCCTTATGAAGGCCACAAGACCCTTCTAATGCCCCTCAGGACCTTTCTAAAGGCCCTCAGACCCTTCTAATGCCCCTCAGGGCATTTATAAATGTTCCCAGACCCTTCTAGAGCCCGTCAGGACCCTTATAAAGGCCCCCAGACCCTTATAGAGCCCCTCAGGACACTTCTAAATCCCGCAGACCATTCTAATGCCCGTCAGGGCCTTTCTAAAGGTCCCCAGACCCTTCTACTGCCCCTCAGGAGCATTCTAAAGGCCCCCAGACCCTTCTAATGACCCACAGGGCCTTTCTAAAGGTCCCCAGACCCTTCTAGAGCCCCTGAAGACCCTTCTAAAGGCCCCCAGACCCTTATAGAGCCCCTTAGGACCCTTCTAAAGTCCCCCAGACCCTGCTAATTCCCCTCAGGGCTTTTATAAGGGCACCCAGACCCTTCTAATGCCCCTCAGGACCCTTATAAAGGCACCCAGACCCTTCTAGACCCTCTCAGGACAGTTTTAAATGCCTCCAGACCATTCTAGACCCCCTCAGGACCATTTTAAAGGACCCCAGACCCTTCTAATGCCCCTCAGGACCCTTCTAAAGGCCCCCAGACCCTTCTAATGCCCCTCAGGGCCTTTCTAAAGTACCCCAGACACTTCTAGAACCTCTCAGGCCTTTCTATATGACCCCAGACCCTTCTAATGCCCCTCAGGGCCTTTCTAAAGGCCCCCATACCCTTCTAATGCCCCTCAGGACATTTCTAAAGGCCCCCAGACCCTTCTAGAGCCCCTCAGGACATTTCTAAAGGCACCCAGACCCTTCTAATGCCACTCAGGGCCTTTTTAAATGTCGCGAGACCCTTATAATCCCCCTGAGGGCCTTTAAAAAGGCCCCCAGACCCTTCTGGACCCCCTAAGGACGCTTCTAATAGCCCCCAGACCCTTCTAGAGCCCCTCAGGGCCTTTCTAAAGGCCTCCACACCCTTCTAATGACCCTCAAGACCCATGTAAAGGCCCCCAGACCCTTCTAGATTGCCTCAGGACCCATCTAAAAGCCCCCAGACCCTTCTAATGCCTTTCAGGGCCTTTCTAAAGGCCTCCACACCCTTCTAATGACATTCAAGACCCATGTAAAGGCCCCTAGACCCTTCTAGATTGCCTCAGGACCCATCTAAAAGCCCCCAGGCCCTTCTAATGCCTTTCAGGACCCTTATCAAGACCACCAGACCCTTCTAATGCCCCTCAGGACCTTTCTAAAGGCCCTCAGACCCTTCTAATGCTCCTCAGGGCATTTATAAAGGTTCCCAGACCCTTCTAGAGCCCGTCAGGACCCTTATAAAGGCCTCCAGAACATTCTAGAGCCCCTCAGGACACTTCTAAAGGCGTGCAGACCCTGCTAATTCCCCTCAGGGCTTTTATAAGGGCACCCGTACCCTTCTAATGCCCCTCAATACCCTTATAAAGGCACCCAGACCCTTCTAGAGCCTCTCAGGACAGTTTTAAATGCCTCCAGACCCTTCTAGACCCCCTCAGGACCATTCTAATGGCCCCCAGACCGTTCTAATGCCCCTCAGGGCCTTTCTAAAGGCCCCCAGACCCTTCTAATGCCCCTCAGGACCCTTCTAAAGGCCCCCAGACCCTTCTAATGCCCCTCAGGGCCTTTCTAAAGTACCCCAGACACTTCTAGAACCTCTCAGGGCCTTTCTATATGACCCCAGACCCTTGTAATGCCACTCAGGGCCTTTCTAAAAGCCACGAGACGCTTGTAATGCCCCTCAGGACATTTCTAAAGGCCCGCAGACCCTTCAAGAGCCCCTCAGGACATTTCTAAAGGCACCCAGACCCTTCTAATGCCACTCAGGGCCTTTCTAAAGGCTGCGAGACCCTTATAATCCCCCTGAGGACCTTTAAAAAGGCCCCCAGACCCTTCTGGACCCCCTCAGGACGCTTCTAATAGCCCCCAGACCCTTCTAGAGCCCCTCAGGGCCTTTCTAAAGGCCTCCACACCCTTCTAATGACCCTCAAGACCCATGTAAAGGCCCCCAGACCCTTCTAGATTGCATCAGGACCCATCTAAAAGCCCCCAGACCCTTCTAATGCCTTTCAGGGCCTTTCTAAAGGCCTCCACACCCTTCTAATGACCCTCAAGACCCATGTAAAGGCCCCCAGACCCTTCTAGATTGCCTCAGGACCCATCCAAAAGCCCCCAGACCCTTCTAATGCCTTTCAGGACCCTTATGAAGGCCACAAGACCCTTCTAATGCCCCTAAGGACCTTTCTAAAGGCCCTCAGACCTTTCTAGTGCCCCTCAGGGCATTTATAAAGGTTCCCAGACCCTTCTAGAGCCCGTCAGGACCCTTATAAAGGCCCCCAGACCCTTCTACTGCCCCTCAGGAGCATTCTAAAGGCCCCCAGACCCTTCTAATGCCCGACAGGGCCTTTCTAAATGTCCCCAGACACCTCTAGACCCCCTGAAGTCCCTTCTAATGGCCACCAGACCCTTATAGAGCCCCTCAGGACATTTCTAAAGTCCCCCAGACCCTTCTAATGCCTCTCAGGGCCTTTCTAAATACCCCAGACACTTCTAGAACCTCTCAGGGCCTTTCTATATGACCCCAGGCCCTTGTAATGCCACTCAGGGCCTTTCTAAAGGCCGAGAGACCATTATAATCCCCCTGAGGGCCTTTAAAAAGGCCCCCAGACCCTTATGGACCCCCTCAGGACGCTTCTAATAGCCCCCAGACCCTTCTAGAGCCCCTCAGGGCCTTTCTAAAGGCCTCCACACCCTTCTAATGACCCTCAAGACCCATGTAAAGGCCCCCAGACCCTTCTAGATTGCCTCAGGACCCATCTAAAAGCCCCCAGACCCTTCTAATGCCTTTCAGGACCCTTATGAAGGCCACAAGACCCTTCTAATGCCCCTCAGGACCTTTCTAAAGGCCCTCAGACCCTTCTAATGCCCCTCAGGGGATTTATAAAGGTTCCCAGACCCTTCTAGAGCCCGTCAGGACCCTTATAAAGGCCCCCAGACCATTCTAGAGCCCCTCAGGACACTTCTAAAGGCGTGCAGACCATTCTAATGACCGTCAGGGCCTTTCTAAAGGTCCACAGACCATTCTACTGCCCCCCAGGAGCATTCTAAAGGCCCCCAGACCCTTCTAATGCCCCACAGGGCCTTTCTAAAGGTCCCCAGACCCTTCTAGAGCCCCTGAAGACCCTTCTAAAGGCCCCCAGACCATTATAGAGCCCCTGAGGACCCTTCTGAAGGCCCCCAGACCGTTCTAATGCCCCACAGGGCCTTTCTAAAGGTCCCCAGACCCTTCTAGAGCCCCTGAAGACCCTTCTAAAGGCCCCCAGACCCTTATAGAGCCCCTCAGGACCCTTCTGAAGTTCCCCAGACCCTGCTAATTCTCCTCATGGCTTTTATAAGGGCACCCAGACCCTTCTAATGCCCCTCAGGACCCTTATAAAGGCACCCAGACCCTTCTAGAGCCTCTCAGGACAGTTTTAAATGCCTCCAGACCCTTCTAGACCCACTCAGGACCATTCTAAAGGCCCCCAGACCCTTCTAATGCCCCTCAGGGCCTTTCTAAAGTCCCCCATACCCTTCTAATTCCCCTCAGGTCATTTCTAAAGGCACCCAGACCCTTCTAATGCCACTCAGGGCCTTTCTAAAGGCCGCGAGACCCTTCTAATGCCCCTCAGGGCCTTTCTAAAGTACCCCAGACACTTCTAGAACCTCTCAGGGCCATTCTATATGACCCCAGGCCCTTGCAATGCCTCTCAGGGCCTTTCTAAAGGCCGCGAGACCCTTATAATTCCCCTTGACGGCCTTTAAAAAGTCCCCCAGACCCTTCTGGACCCCCTCAGGATGCTTCTAATAGCCCCCAGACCCTTCTAGAGCCCCTCAGGGCCTTTCTAAAGGCCTCCACACCCTTCTAATGACCCTCAAGACCCATGTAAAGGCCCCCAGACCCTTCTAGATTGCCTCAGGACCCATCTAAAAGCCCCCAGACCCTTCTAATGCCTTTCAGGGCCTTTCTAAAGGCCTCCACACCCTTCTAATGACCATCAAGACCCATGTAAAGGCCCCTAGACCCTTCTAGATTGCCTCAGGACCCATCTAAAAGCCCCAAGACCCTTCTAATGCCTTTCAGGACCCTTATGAAGGCCACAAGACCCTTCTAATGCCCCTCAGGACCTTTCTAAAGGCCCTCAGACCCTTCTAATGCCCCTCAGGGCATTTATAAAGGTCCCCAGACCCTTCTAGAGACCGTCAGGACACTTATAAAGGTCCCCAGACCCTTCTACTGCCCCTCAGGAGCATTCTAAAGGACCTCAGACCCTTCTAATACCCCACAGGGCCTTTCTAAAGGTCCCCAGACCCTTCTAGAGTCCCTGAAGACCCTTCTAAAGGACCCCAGACCCTTCTAATGCCACACAGGGCCTTTCTAAAGGTCCCCAGACCCTTCTAGAGCCCCTCAAGACCCTTCTAAAGGCCCCCAGACCCTTATAGAGCCCCTCAGGACCATTCTAAAGGCCCTCAGACCCTTCTAATGCCCCTCAGGTCCTTTCTAAAGGCCCCCATACCCTTCTAATGCCCCTCACGTCATTTCTAAAGGCACCCAGACCCTTCTAATGCCACTCAGGGCCTTTCTAAAGGCCGTGAGACCCTTATAATTCCCCTTGAGGGCCTTTAAAAAGGCCCCCAGACCCTTCTGGACCCCCTGAGGACGCTTCTAATAGCCCCCAGACCCTTCTAGAGCCCTTCAGGGCCTTTCTAAAGGCCTCCACACCCTTCTAATGACCCTCAAGACCCATGTAAAGGCCCCCAGACCCTTCTAGATTGCCTCAGGACCCATCTAAAAGCCCCCAGACCCTTCTAATGCCTTTCAGGGCCTTTCTAAAGGCCTCCACACCCTTCTAATGACCCTCAAGACCCATGTAAAGGCACCTAGACCCTTCTAGATTGCCTCAGGACCCATCTAAAAGCCCCCAGACCCTTCTAATGCCTTTCAGGACCCTTATGAAGGCCACAAGACCCTTCTAATGCCCCTCAGGACCTTTCTAAAGGCCCTCAGACCCTTCTAATGCCCCTCAGGGCATTTATAAAGGTCCCCAGAGCCTTCTACTGCCCCTCAGGAGCATTCTAAAGGCTTCCAGACCCTTCTCATGCCCCACAGGGCCTTTCTAAAGGTCCCCAGACCCTTCTAGAGCCCCTGAAGACCATTCTAAAGGCCCCCAGACCCTTATAGAGCCCCTCAGGACCCTTCTAAAGGCCCCCAGACCCTTCTAATGCCCCACAGGGTCTTTCTAAAGGTCCCCAGACCCTTCTAGAGCCCCTGAAGACCCTTCTAAAGGCCCCGAGACCTTTATAGAGCCCCTCAGGACCCTTCTAAAGTCCCCCAGACCCTGCTAATTCCTCTCAGGGCTTTTATAAGGGCACCGAGACCCTTCTAATGCCCCTCAGGACCCTTATAAAGGCACCCAGACACTTCTAGAGCCTCTCAGGACAGTTTTAAATGCCTCCAGACCCTTCTAGACCCCCTCAGGACATTTCTAAAGGCACCCAGACCCTTCTAATGCCACTCAGGGCCTTTCTAAAGGCCGCGAGACCCTTATAATCCCCCTGAGGGCCTTTAAAAAGGCCCCCAGACCCTTCTGGACCCCCTGAGGACGCTTCTAATAGCCCCCAGACCCTTCTAGAGCCCTTCAGGGCCTTTCTAAAGGCCTCCACACCCTTCTAATGACCCTCAAGACCCATGTAAAGGCCCCCAGACCCTTCTAGATTGCATCAGGACCCATCTAAAAGCCCCCAGACCCTTCTAATGCCTTTCAGGGCCTTTCTAAAGGCCTCCACACCCTTCTAATGACCCTCAAGACCCATGTAAAGGCCCCTAGACCCTTCTAGCTTGCCTCAGGACCCATCTAAAAGCCCCCAGACCCTTGTAATGCTATTCAGGACCCTTATGAAGGCCACAAGACCCTTCTAATGCCCCTCAGGACCTTTCTAAAGGCCCTCAGACCCTTCTAGATTCCGTCAGGACCCTTATAAAGGTCCCCTGACCATTCTAGAGCCCGGCAGGACCCTTATAAAGGACCCCAGACCCTTCTACTGCCCCTCAGAAGCATTCTAAAGGCCCCCAGACCCTTCTAATGCCCCACAGGGCCTTTCTAAAGGCCCCCAGACCCTTATAGAGCCCCTCAGGACCCTTCTAAAGTCCCCCAGACCCTGCTAATTCCCCTCAGGGCTTTTATAATGGCACCCAGACCCTTCTAAAGCTCCTCAGGACCCTTATAAAGGCACCCAGACCCTTCTAGAGCCTCTCAGGACAGTTTTAAATGCCTCCAGACCCTTCTAGACCCCCTCAGGACCATTCTAAAGGCCCCCAGACCCTTCTAATGCCCCTCAGGGCCTTTCTATATGACCCCAGGCCCTTGTAATGCCACTCAGGGCCTTTCTAAAGGACACCAGACCCTTATAATCCCACTGAGGGCCTTTAAAAAGGCCCCCAGACCCTTCTGGACCCACTCAGGACCCATCTAAAAGCCCCCAGACCCTTCTAATGCCTTTCAGGGCCTTTCTAAAGGCCTCCACACCCTTCTAATGCCCCTCAAGACCCATGTAAAGGCCCCTAGACCCTTCTAGATTGCCTCAGGACCCATCTAAAAGCCCCCAGACCCTTTTAATGCCTTTCAGGACCCTTATGAAGGCCACAAGACCCTTCTAATGCCCCTCAGGACCTTTCTAAAGGTCCACAGACCCTTCTAATGCCCCTCAGGAGCATTCTAAAGGCCTCCAGACCCTTCTAATGCCCCACAGGGCCTTTCTAATGGTCCCCAGACCCTTCAAGAGCCCCTGAAGACCCTTCTAAAGGCCCCCAGACCCTTATAGAGCCCCTCAGGACCCTTCTAAAGTCCCCCAGACCCTGCTAATTCCCCTCAGGGCTTTTATAAGGGCACCCAGACCCTTCTAATGCCCGTCAGGACCCTTATAAAGGCACCCAGACCCTTCTAGAGCCTCTCAGGACAGTTTTAAATGCCTCCAGACCCTTCTAGACCCCCTCAGGACCATTCTAAAGGCCCCCAGACCCTTCTAATGCCCCTCAGGGCCTTTCTAAAGGCTCCCATACCCTTCTAATGCCACTCAGGGCCTTTCTAAAGGCCGCGAGACCCTTATAATCCCCCTGAGGGCCTTTAAAAAGGCCCCCAGACCCTTCTGGACCCCCTCAGGACGCTTCTAATAGCCCCCAGACCCTTCTAGAGCCCCTCAAGGCCTTTCTAAAGGCATCCACACCCTTCTAATGACCCTCAAGACCCATGTAAAGGCCCCTAGACCCTTCTAGATTGCCTCAGGACCCATCTAAAAGCCCCCAGACCATTCTAAGGCCTTTCAGGACCCTTATGAAGGCCACAAGACCCTTCTAATGCCCCTCAGGACCTTTCTAAAGGCCCTCAGACCCTTCTAATGCCCCTCAGGGCATTTATAAAGGTCCCCAGACCCTTCTACTGCCCCTCAGGAGCATTCTAAAGGACCCCAGACCCTTCTAATGACCCACAGGGCCTTTCTAAAGGTCCCCAGACCCTTCTAGAGCCCCTGAAGACCCTTCTAAAGGCCCCGAGACCCTTATAGAGCCCCTCAGGACCCTTCTAAAGGCCCCCAGACCCTGCTAATTCCCCTCAGGGCTTTCATAAGGGCACCCAGACCCTTATAATGCCCCTCAGGACCCTTATAAAGGCACCCAGACCCTTCTAGAGCCTCTCAGGACAGTTTTAAATGCCTCCAGACCCTTCTAGACCCCCTCAGGACCATTCTAAAGGCCCCCAGACCCTTCTAATGCCCCTCAGGGCCTTTCTAAAGGACCCCATACCCTTCTAATGCCCCTCAGGTCATTTCTAAAGGCCCCCAGACCATTCTGGACCCCCTCAGGACGCTTCTAATAGCCCCCAGACCCTTATAGAGCCCCTCAGGACCCTTCTAAAGTCCCCCAGACCCTGCTAATTCCTTTCAGTGCTTTTATAAGGGCACCCAGACCCTTCTAATGCCCCTCAGGACCCTTATAAAGGCACCCAGACCCTTCTAGAGCCTCTCAGGACAGTTTTAAATGCCTCCAGACCCTTCTAGACCCCCTCAGGACCATTCTAAAGGCCCCCAGACCGTTCTAATGCCCATCAGGGCCTTTCTAAAGGCCCCCATACCCTTCTAATGCCCCTCAGGTCATTTCTAAAGGCACCCAGACCCTTCTAATGCCACTCAGGGCATTTCTAAAGGCCGCGAGACCCTTATACTCCCCCTGAGGGCCTTTAAAAAGGCCCCCAGACCCTTCTAGACCCCCTCAGGACGCTTCTAATAGCCCCCAGACCCTTCTAGAGCCCCTCAGGGCCTTTCTAAAGGCCTCCACACCCTTCTAATGACCCTCAAGACCCATGTAAAGGCCCCCAGACCCTTCTAGATTGCCTCAGGACCCATCTAAAAGCACCCAGACCCTTCTAATGCCTTTCAGGGCCTCTCTAAAGGACACCACACCCTTCTAATGACCCTCAAGACCCATGTAAAGGCCGCCAGACCATTCTAGATTGCCTCAGGACCCATCTAAAAGCCACCAGACCATTCTAATGCATTTCAGGACCCTTATCAAGGCCACAAGACCCTTCTAATGCCCCTCAGGACCTTTCTAAATGCCCTCAGACCCTTCTAATGCCCCTCAGGGCATTTATAAAGGTTCCCAGACCCTTCTACTGCCCCTTAGGAGCATTCTAAAGGCCCCCAGACCCTTCTCATGCCCCACAGGGCCTTTCTAAATTACCCCAGACACTTCTAGAGCCCGTCAGGACACTTATAAAGGTCCCCAGACCCTTCTATTGCCCCTCAGGAGCATTCTAAAGGCCCCCAGACCCTTCTAATGCCCTACAGGGCCTTTCTAAAGGTCCCCAGACCCTTCTAGAGCCCTTGAAGACCCTTCTAAAGGCCCCCAGACCCTTCTAATGCCTTTCAGGGCCTTTCTAAAGGCCTCCACACCCTTCTAATGACCCTCAAGACCCATGTAAAGGCCCCTGGACCCTTCTAGATTGCCTCAGGACCCATCTAAAAGCCCCCAGACCCTTGTAATGCCTTTCAGGACCCTTATGAAGGCCACAAGAACCTTCTAATGCCCCTCAGGACCTTTCTAAAGGCCCTTAGACCCTTCTAATGCACCTCAGGGCGTTTATAAAGGTTCCCAGACCATTCTAGAGCCAGTCAGGACACTTATAAAGGTCCCCAGACCCTTATAGAGCCCCTCAGGAGCATTCTAAAGGCCCCCAGACCCTTCTAATGCCCCACAGGGCCTTTCTAAAGGTCCCCAGACCCTTCTAGAGCCCCTGAAGACCCTTCTAAGGGCCCCCAGACCCTTATAGAGCCCCTCAGGACCCTTCTAAAGTCCCCCAGACCCTGCTAATTGCCCTCAGGGCTTTTATAAGGGCACCCAGACCCTTATAATGCCCCTCAGGACCCTTATAAAGGCACCCAGACCCTTCTAGAGCCTCTCAGGACAATTTTAAATGCCTCCAGACCCTTCTAGAACCCCTCAGGACCATTCTAAATGCCCCCAGACCCTTCTAATGCCCCTCAGGGCATTTCTAAAGTACCCCAGACACTTCTAGAACCTCTCATGGCCTTTCTATATGACCCCAGACCCTTGTAATGCCACTCAGGGCCTTTCTAAAAGCCGCGAGACCCTTATAATCCCCCTGAGGGCCTTTAAAAAGGCCCCCAGACCCTTCTGGACCCCCTCAGGACGCTTCTAATAGCCCCAGACCCTTCTAGAGTCCCTCAGCGCCTTTCTAAAGGCCTCCACACCCTTCTAATGACCCTCAAGACCCATGTAAAGGCACCCAGACCCTTCTAGATTGCCTGAGGACCCATCTAAAAGCACCCAGACCCTTCTAATGCCCCTCAGGACCCTTCTAAAGGCCCTCAGACCCTTCTAATGCCCCTCAAGACCCATGTAAAGGCCCCTAGACCCTTCTAGATTGCCTCAGGACCCATCTAAAAGCCCCCAGACCCTTCTAATGCCTTTCAGGATCCTTATGAAGGCCACAAGACCCTTCTAATGCCCCTCAGGACTTTTCTAAAGGCCCTCAGACCCTTCTAATGCCCCTCAGGGCATTTATAAAGGTTCCCAGACTCTTCTAGAGACCGTCAGGACCCTTATAAAGGCCCCCAGACCATTCTAGAGCCCCTCAGGACACTTCTAAAGGCCCGCAGACGATTCTAATGCCCGTCAGGGCCTTTATAAAGGTACCCGGACCCTTCTACTGCCCCTCAGGAGCATTCTAAAGGCCCCCAGACCCTTCTAATGCCTCACAGGGCCTTTCTAAAGGTCCCCAGACCCTTCTAGAGCCCCTGAAGACCCTTCTAAAGGCCCCCAGACCCTTATAGAGCCCCTCAGGACCCTTCTAAAGTCCCCCAGACCCCGCTAATTGCCCTCAGGGCTTTTATAAGGGCACCCAGACCCTTATAATGCCCCTCAGGAACCTTATAAGGGCACCCAGACCCTTCTAGAGCCTCTCAGGACAGTTTTAAATGCCTCCAGACCCTTCTAGACCCTCCTGAGGACCATTCTAAAGGCCCCCAGACCCTTCTAATGCCCCTCAGGGCCTTTCTAAAGGCCCCCGTACTTTTGTAATGCCCCTCACGTCATTTCTAAAGGCACCCAGACCCTTCTAATGCCACTCAGGGCCTTTCTAAAGGCCGCGAGACCCTTATAATCCCCCTGAGGGCCTTTAAAAAGGCCCCCAGACCCTTCTGGACCCCCTCAGGACGCTTCTAATAGCCCCCAGACCCTTCTAGAGCACCTCAGGGCCTTTCTAAAGGCCTCCACACCCTTCTAATGACCCTCAGGACCCATCTAAAAGCCCCCAGACCCTTCTAATGCATTTCAGGGCCTTTCTAAAGGCCTCCACACCCTTCTAATGACCCTCGAGACCCATGTAAAGGCCCCTAGACCCTTCTAGATTGCCTCAGGACCCATCTAAAAGCCCCCAGACCCTTCTAATGCCTTTCAGGACCCTTATGAAGGCCACAAGACCCTTCTAATGCCCCTCAGGACATTTCTAAAGGCCCTCAGACCCTTCTAATGCCCCTCAGGGCATTTATAAAGGTTCCCAGACCATTCTACTGCCCCTCTGGAGCATTCTAAAGGCCCCCAGACCCTTCTAATGCCCCACAGGGCCTTTCTAAAGGTCCCCAGACCCTTCTAGAGCCCCTGAAGACCCTTCTAAAGGCCCCCAGACCCTTCTAGAGCCCCTCAGGGCCTTTCTAAATGCCTCCACACCCTTCTAATGATGCTCAGGACCCATGTAAAGGCCCCCAGACCCTTCTAGATTGCCTCAGGACCCATATAAAAGCCCCCAGACCCTTCTAATGCCTTTCAGGGCCTTTCTAAAGGCCTCCACACCCTTCTAATGACCCTCAAGACCCATGAAAAGGCCCCTAGACCCTTCTAGATTGCTTCAGGACCCATCTAAATTCCCCCAGACCCTTATAATGCCTTCCAGGACCCTTATCAAGGCCACAAGACCCTTCTAATGCCCCTCAGGACCTTTCTAAAGGCCCTCAGACCCTTCTAATGCACCTCAGGGCATTTATAAAGGTTCCCAGACCCTTCTAGAGCACGTCAGGACACTTATAAAGGTCCCCAGACCCTTCTACTGCCCCTCAGGAGCATTCTAAAGGCCCTCAGACCCTTCTAGAGCCCCTGAAGACCCTTCTAAAGGCCCCCAGACCCTTCTAATGCCACACAGGGCCTTTCTAAAGGTCCCCAGACCCTTCTAGAGCCCCTCAAGACCCTTCTAAAGGCCCCCAGACCCTTATAGAGCCCCTAAGGACCCTTCTAAAGTCCCCCAGACCCAGCTAATTCTCCTCAGGGCTTTTATAAGGGCACCCAGACCCTTCTAATGCCCCTCAGGACCCTTATAAAGGCACCCAGACCCTTCTAAAGCCTCTCAGGACAGTTTTAAATGCCTCCAGACCCTTCTAGACTCCCTCAGGACCATTCTAAAGGCCCCCAGACCCGTCTAATGCCCCTCAGGACTTTTCTAAAGGCCCTCAGACCCTTCTAATGCCCCTTAGGGCATTTATAAAGGTTCCCAGACCCTTCTAGAGCATGTCAGGACCCTTATAAAGGCCCCCAGACCATTCTAGAGCCCCTCAGGACACTTCTAAAGGCCCGCAGACCATTCTAATGCCCGTCAGGGCCTTATAAAGGTCCCCAGACCCTTCTACTGCCACTCAGGACCTTTGTAAAGGCCCCCAGACCCTTCTAATGCCCCACAGGGCCTTTCTAAAGGTCCCCAGACCCTTCTAGAGCCCTTGAAGACCCTTCTAAAGGCCCCCAGACCCTTCTAGAGCCCCTCAGGGCCTTTCTAAAGGCCTCCACACCCTTCTAATGACTCTCAAGACCCATGTAAAGGCCCCTAGACACTTCTAGATTGCCTCAGGACCCATCTAAAAGCCCCCAGACCCTTCTAATGCCTTTCAGGACCCTTATGAAGGCCACAAGACCCTTCTAATGCCCCTCAGGACCTTTCTAAAGGCCCTCAGACCCTTCTAGAGCCCGTCAGGACCCTTATAAAGGTCCCCAGACCCTTCTAGAGCCTGTCAGGACCCTTATAAAGGTCCCCAGACCCTTCTACTGCCCCTCAGGACAATTCTAAAGTCCCCCAGACCATTCTAATGCCCGTCAGGTCCTTATAAAGGTCCCCAGACCCTTCTACTGCCCCTCAGGAGCATTCTAAAGGCCCCCAGACCCTTCTAATGCCCCTCAGGGCCTTTCTAAAGGCTCCCATACCCTTCTAATGCCCCTCAGGTCATTTCTAAAGGCACCCAGACCCTTCTAATGCCACTCAGGGCCTTTCTAAAGGCCGCGAGACCCTTATAATAACCCTGAGGGCCTTTAAAAAGGCCCCCAGACCCTACTGGACCCCCTCAGGACTCTTCTAATAGCCCCCAGACCCTTCTAGAGCTCCTCAGGGCCTTTCTAAAGGCCTCCACACCCTTCTAATGACCCTCAAGACCCATGTAAAGGCCCCTAGACCCTTCTAGATTGACTCAGGACCCATCTAAAAGCCCCCAGACCCTTCTAATGCCTTTCAGGACCCTTATGAATGCCACAAGACCCTTCTAATGCCCCTCAGGACCTTTCTAAATGCCCTCAGACCCTTCTAATGCCCCTCAGGGCATTTATAAAGGTTCCCAGACCCTTCTAGAGCCCGTCAGGACCCTTATAAAGGCCCCCAGACCATTCTAGAGCCCCTCAGGACACTTCTAAATCCCGCAGACCATTCTAATGCCCGTCAGGGCCTTTCTAAAGGTTCCCAGACCCTTCTACTGCCCCTCAGGAGCGTTCTAAAGGCCCCCAGAACCTTCTAATGCCCCACAGGGCCTTTCTAAAGGTCCCCAGACCCTTCCAGAGCCCCTGAAGACCCTTCTAAAGGCCCCCAGACCCTTATAGAGCCCCTCAGGACCCTTCTAAAGGCCCCCAGACCCTGTTAATTCTTTTCAGGGCTTTTATAAGGGCACCCAGACCCTTCTAGAGCCTCTCAGGACAGTTTTAAATGCCTCCAGACCCTTCTAGACCCACTCAGGACCATTCTAAAGGCCCCCAGACCCTTCTAGAGCCCATCAGGGCCTTTCTAAAGGCCCCCATACCCTTGTAATGCCCCTGAGGTCATTTCTAAAGGCCCCCAGACCCTTCTAGACCCCCTCAGGACGCTTCTAATAGCCCCCAGACCCTTCTAGTGCCCCTCAGGGCCTTTCTAAAGGCCTCCACACCCTTCTAATGACCCTCAAGACCCATGTAAAGGCCCCCAGACCCTTCTAGATTGCCTCAGGACCCAACTAAAAGCCCCCAGACCCTTCTAATGCCTTTCAGGGCCTTTCTAAAGGCCTCCACACCCTTCTAATGACCCTCAAGACCCATGTAAAGGCCCCTAGACCCTTCTAGATTGCCTCAGGACCCATCTAAAAGCCCCCAGACCCTTCCAATGCCTTTCAGGACCCTTATGAAGGCCACAAGACCCTTCTAATGCCCCTCAGGACCTTTCTAAAGGCCCTCAGACCCTTCTAGAGCCCGTCAGGACCCTTATAAAGGTCCCCAGACCCTTCTAGAGCCCGTCAGGACCCTTATAAAGGTCCCCAGACCCTTCTACTGCCCCTCAGGACAATTCTAAAGTCCCCCAGACCATTCTAATGCCCGTCAGGTCCTTATAAAGGTCCCCAGACCCTTCTACTGCCCCTCAGGAGCATTCTAAAGGCCCCCAGACCCTTCTAATGCCCCTCAGGGCCTTTCTAAAGGCTCCCATACCCTTCTAATGCCCCTCAGGTCATTTCTAAAGGCACCCAGACCCTTCTAATGCCACTCAGGGCCTTTCTAAAGGCCGCGAGACCCTTATAATCACCCTGAGGGCCTTTAAAAAGGCCCCCAGACCCTACTGGACCCCCTCAGGACTCTTCTAATAGCCCCCTGACCCTTCTAGAGCTCCTCAGGGCCTTTCTAAAGGCCTCCACACCCTTCTAATGACCCTCAAGACCCATGTAAAGGCCCCTAGACCCTTCTAGATTGACTCAGGACCCATCTAAAAGCCCCCAGACCCTTCTAATGCCTTTCAGGACCCTTATGAATGCCACAAGACCCTTCTAATGCCCCTCAGGACCTTTCTAAATGCCCTCAGACCCTTCTAATGCCCCTCAGGGCATTTATAAAGGTTCCCAGACCCTTCTAGAGCCCGTCAGGACCCTTATAAAGGCCCCCAGACCATTCTAGAGCCCCTCAGGACACTTCTAAATCCCGCAGACCATTCTAATGCCCGTCAGGGCCTTTCTAAAGGTTCCCAGACCCTTCTACTGCCCCTCAGGAGCGTTCTAAAGGCCCCCAGAACCTTCTAATGCCCCACAGGGCCTTTCTAAAGGTCCCCAGACCCTTCCAGAGCCCCTGAAGACCCTTCTAAAGGCCCCCAGACCCTTATAGAGCCCCTCAGGACCCTTCTAAAGGCCCCCAGACCCTGTTAATTCTTTTCAGGGCTTTTATAAGGGCACCCAGACCCTTCTAGAGCCTCTCAGGACAGTTTTAAATGCCTCCAGACCCTTCTAGACCCACTCAGGACCATTCTAAAGGCCCCCAGACCCTTCTAGAGCCCATCAGGGCCTTTCTAAAGGCCCCCATACCCTTCTAATGCCCCTGAGGTCATTTCTAAAGGCCCCCAGACCCTTCTAGACCCCCTCAGGACGCTTCTAATAGCCCCCAGACCCTTCTAGTGCCCCTCAGGGCCTTTCTAAAGGCCTCCACACCCTTCTAATGACCCTCAAGACCCATGTAAAGGCCCCCAGACCCTTCTAGATTGCCTCAGGACCCAACTAAAAGCCCCCAGACCCTTCTAATGCCTTTCAGGGCCTTTCTAAAGGCCTCCACACCCTTCTAATGACCCTCAAGACCCATGTAAAGGCCCCTAGACCCTTCTAGATTGCCTCAGGACCCATCTAAAAGCCCCCAGACCCTTCCAATGCCTTTCAGGACCCTTATGAAGGCCACAAGACCCTTCTAATGCCCCTCAGGACCTTTCTAAAGGCCCTCAGACCCTTCTAATGCCCCTCAGGGCATTTATAAAGGTTCCCAGACCCTTCTAGAGCCCGTCAGGACCCTTATAAAGGCCCCCAGATCATTCTAGAGCCCCTCAGGACACTTCTAAAGGCCTGCAGACCATTCTAATGCCCGTCAGGGCCTTATAAAGGTCCCCAGACCCTTCTACTGCACCTCAGGAGCATTCTAAAGGCCCCAAGACCCTTCTAATGCCCCACAAGGCCTTTCTAAAGGTCCCGAGACCCTTCTAGAGCCCCTGAGGACCCTTATAAAGGCACCCAGACCCTTCTAGAGCCTCTCAGGACAGTTTTAAATGCCTCCAGATCCTTCTAGACCCCCTCAGGACCATTCTAAAAGCCCCCAGACCCTTCTAATTCCCCTCAGGGCCTTTCTAAAGGCACCCAGACCGTTCTAATGCCACTCAGGGCCTTTCTAAAGGCCGCGAGACCCTTATAATCCCCCTGAGGGCCTTTAAAAAGGCCCCCAGACCCTTCTGGACCCCCTCAAAACGCTTCTAATAGCCCCCAGAACCTTCTAGAGCCCCTCAGGGCCTTTCTAAAGGCCTCCACACCCTTCTAATGACCCTCAAGACCCATGTAAAGGCCCCCAGACCCTTCTAGATTGCCTCAGGACCCATCTAAAAGCCCCCAGACCCTTCTAATGCCTTTCAGGACCCTTATGAAGGCCACAAGACCCTTCTAATGCCCCTCAGGACCTTTTTAAAGGCCCTCAGACCCTTCTAATGCACCTCAGGGCATTTATAATGGTTCCCAGACCATTCTAGAGCCCGTAAGGACACTTATAAAGGTCCACAGACCCTTATACTGCCCCTCAGGAGCATTCTAAAGGCCCCCAGACCCTTCTAATGCCCCACAGGGCCTTTCTAAAGGTCCCCAGACCCTTCTAGAGCCCCTGAAGACCCTTCTAAAGGCCCCCAGACCCTTATAGAGCTCCTCAGGACCCTTCTAAATTCCCCCAGACCCTGCTAATTCCACTCAGGGCTTTTATAAGGGCACCCAGACCCTTCTAATGCCCCTCAGGACCCTTATAAAGTCACCCAGACCCTTCTAGAGCCTCTCAGGACAGTTTTAAATGCCTCCAGACCCTTCTAGACCCCCTCAGGACCATTCTAAAGGCCCCCAGACCCTTCTAATGCCCCTCAGGGCCTATCTAAAGGCTCCCATACCCTTCTAATGACCCTCAGGTCATTTCTAAAGGCACCCAGACCCTTCTAATGCCACTCAGGGCCTTTCTAAAGGCCGCGAGACCCTTATAATCCCCCTGAGGGTCTTTAAAAAGGCCCCCAGACCCTTCTGGACCCACTCAGGACGCTTCTTATAGCCCCCAGACCTTTCTAGAGCCCCTCAGGGCCTTTCTAAAGGCCTCCACACCCTTCTAATGACACTCAAGACCCATGTAAAGGCACCCAGACCCTTCTAGATTGCCTGAGGACCCATCTAAAAGCCCCCAGACCCTTCTAATGCCTTTCAGGACCCTTATCAAGGCCACAAGACCCTTCTTATGCCCCTCAGGACCTTTCTAAAGGCCCTCAGACCCTTCTAATGCCCCTCAGGGCATTTATAAAGGTTCCCAGACCCTTCTAGAGCCCGTCAGGACCCTTATAAAGGCCCCCAGACCATTCTAGAGCCCCTCAGGACACTTCTGAAGGCCCGCAGACCATTCTAATGCCCGTCAGGGCCTTTATAAAGGTCCCCAGACCCTTCTACTGCCCCTCAGGAGCATTCTAAAGGCCCCCAGACCCTTCTAATGCCCCACAGGGCCTTTCTAAAGGTCCCCAGACCCTTCTAGAGCCCCTGAAGACCCTTCTAAAGACGCCAGACCCTTATAGAGCCCCTCAGGACCCTTCTAAAGTCCCCCAGACCCTGCTAATTGCCCTCAGGGCTTTTATAAGGGCACCCAGAGCCTTATAATGCCCCTCAGGACCCTTATAAAGGCACCCAGACCCTTCTAGAGCCTCTCAGGACAGTTTTAAATGCCTCCAGACCCTTCTAGACCCTCCTGAGGACCATTCTATAGGCCCCCAGACCCTTCTAATGCACCTCAGGGCCTTTCTAAAGGCCCCCATACTTTTGTAATGCCCCTCACGTCATTTCTAAAGGCACCCAGACCCCTCTAATGCCGCTCAGGGCCTTTCTAAAGGCCGCGAGACCCTTATAATCCCCCTGAGGGCCTTTAAAAAGGCCCCCAGACCCTTCTGGACCCCCTCAGGACGCTTCTAATAGCCCCCAGACCCTTCTAGAGCTCCTCAGGGCCTTTCTAAAGGCCTCCACACACTTCTAATGACCCTCAAGACCCATGTAAAGGCCCCCAGACCCTTCTAGATTGCCTCAGGACCCATCTAAAAGCCCCCAGACCCTTCTAATGCCTTTCAGGGCCTTTCTAAAGGCCTCCACACCCTTCTAATGACCCTCAAGACCCATGTAAAGGCCCCTAGACCCTTCTAGATTGCCTCAGGACCCATCTAAAAGCCCCCAGACCCTTCTAATGCCTTTCAGGACCCTTATGAAGGCCACAAGACCCTTCTAATGCCCCTCAGGACCTTTCTAAAGGCCCTCAGACCCTTCTAATGCTCCTCAGGGCATTTATAAAGGTTCCCAGACCCTTCTACTGCCCCTCAGGAGCATTCTAAAGGCCCCCAGACCCTTCTAATGCCCCACAGGGCCTTTCTAAAGGTCCCCAGACCCTTCTAGAGCCCCTGAAGACCCTTCTAAAGGCCCCCAGACCCTTCTAGAGCCCCTCAGGGCCTTTCTAAAGGCCTCCACACCCTTCTAATGACCCTCAAGACCCATGTAAAGGCCGCCAGACCCTTCTAGATTGCCTCAGGACCCATCTAAAAGCCCCCAGACCCTTCTAATGCATTTCAGGACCCTTATCAAGGCCACAAGACCCTTCTAATGCCCCTCAGGACCTTTCTAAAGGCCCTCAGACCTTCTAATGCCCCTCAGGGCATTTATAAAGGTTCCCAGACCCTTCTACTGCCCCTCAGGAGCATTCTAAAGGCCCCCAGACCCTTCTAATGCCCCACAGGGCCTTTCTAAAGGTCCCCAGACCTCTCTAGAGCCCCTGAAAACCCTTCTAAAGGCCCCCAGACCCTTCTAGAGCCCCTCAGGGCCTTTCTAAAGGCCTCCACACCCTTCTAATGACTCTCAAGACCCATGTAAAGGCCCCTAGACCCTTCTAGATTGCCTCAGGACCCATCTAAAAGCCCCCAGACCCTTCTAATGCCTTTCAGGACCCTTATGAAGGCCACAAGAACCTTCTAATGCCCCTCAGGATTTTTCTAAAGGCCATTAGACCCTTCTAATGCCCCTCAGGGCATTTATAAAGCTTCCCAGACCCTTCTAGAGCCAGTCAGGACACTTATAAAGGTCCCCAGACCCTTATAGAGCCCCTCAGGAGCATTCTAAAGGCCCCCAGACCCTTCTAATGCCCCACAGGGCCTTTCTAATGGTCCCCAGACCCTTCTAGAGCCCCTGAAGACCCTTCTAAGGGCCCCCAGACCCTTATAGAGCCCCTCAGGACCCTTCTAAAGTCCCCCAGACCCTGCTAATTCCCCTCAGGGCTTTTATAAGGGCACCCAGACCCTTCTAAAGCCCCTCAGGACCCTTATAAAGGCACCCAGACCCTTCTAGAGCCTCTCAGGACAGTTTTAAATGCCTCCAGACCCCTCTAGAACCCCTCAGGACCATTCTAAAGGCCCCCAGACCCTTCTAATGCCCCTCAGGGCATTTCTAAAGTACCCCAGACACTTCTAGAACCTCTCAGGGCCTTTCTATATGACCCCAGACCCTTGTAATGCCACTCAGGGCCTTTCTAAAAGCCGTGAGACCCTTATAATCCCCCTGAGGGCCTTTAAAAAGGCCCCCAGACCCTTCTGGACCCCCTCAGGACGCTTCTAATAGCCCCCAGACCCTTCTAGAGCCCCTCAGCGCCTTTCTAAAGGCCTCCACACCCTTCTAATGACCCTCAAGACCCATGTAAAGGCCCCCAGACCCTTCTAGATTGCGTCAGGACCCATCTAAAAGCCCCCAGACCCTTCTAATGCCTTTCAGGACCCTTATCAAGGCCACAAGACCCTTCTAATGCCCCTCAGGACCTTTCTAAAGGCACTCAGACCCTTCTAATGCCCCTCAGGGCATTTATAAAGGTTCCCAGACCCTTCTACTGCCCCTCAGGAGCATTCTAAAGGCCCCCAGACCCTTCTAATGCCCCACAGGGCCTTTCTAAAGGTCGCCAGACCCCTCCAGAGCCCCTGAAGACCCTTCTAAAGGCCCCCAGACCCTTCTAGAGCCCCTCAGGGCCTTTCTAAAGGCCTCCACACCCTTCTAATGATGCTCAGGACCCATGTAAAGGCCCCCAGACCCTTCTAGATTGCCTCAGGACCCATCTAAAAGCCCCCAGACCCTTCTAATGCCTTTCAGGGCCTTTCTAAAGGCCTCCACACCTTTCTAATGACCCTCAAGACCCATGTAAAGGCCCCTAGACCCTTCTAGATTGCCTCAGGACCCATCTAAAAGCCCCCAGACCCTTCTAATGCCTTCCAGGACCCTTATGAAGGCCACAAGACCCTTCTAATGCCCCTCAGGACCATTCTAAAGGCCCTCAGACCCTTCTAGAGCCCCTCAGGGCATTTCTAAAGTACCCCAGACACTTCTAGAACCTCTCAGGGCCTTTCTATATGACCCCAGACCCTTGTAATGCCACTCAGGGCCTTTCTAAAAGCCGCGAGACCCTTATAATCCCACTGAGGGCCTTTAAAAAGGCACCCAGACCCTTCTGGACCCCCTCAGGACGCTTCTAATAGCCCCCAGACCCTTCTAGAGCCACTCAGCGCCTTTCTAAAGGCCTCCACACCCTTCTAATGACCCTCAAGACCCATGTAAAGGCCCCCAGACCTTTCTAGATTGCCTCAGGACCCATCTAAAAGCCCCCAGACCCTTCTAATGCCCCTCAGGACCCTTCTAAAGGCCCTCAGACCCTTCTAATGCCCCTCAAGACCCATGTAAAGGCCCCTAGACCCTTCTAGATTGCCTCAGGACCCATCTAAAAGCCCCCAGACCCTTCTAATGCCTTTCAGGACCCTTATGAAGGCCACAAGACCCTTCTAATGCCCCTCAGGACCTTCCTAAAGGCCCTCAGACCCTTCTAATGCCCCTCAGGGCATATATAAAGGTTCCCAGACCCTTCTATAGCCCGTCAGGACCCTTATAAAGGCCCCCAGACCATTCTAGAGCCCCTCAGGACACTTCTGAAGGCCCGCAGACCATTCTAATGCCCGTCAGGGCCTTTATAAAGGTCCCCAGACCCTTCTACTGCCCCTCAGGAGCATTCTAAAGGCCCCCAGACCCTTCTAATGCCCCACAGGGCCTTTCTAAAGGTCCCCAGACCCTTCTAGAGCCCCTGAAGACCCTTCTAAAGACGCCAGACCCTTATAGAGCCCCTCAGGACCCTTCTAAAGTCCCCCAGACCCTGCTAATTGCCCTCAGGGCTTTTATAAGGGCACCCAGAGCCTTATAATGCCCCTCAGGACCCTTATAAAGGCACCCAGACCCTTCTAGAGCCTCTCAGGACAGTTTTAAATGCCTCCAGACCCTTCTAGACCCTCCTGAGGACCATTCTATAGGCCCCCAGACCCTTCTAATGCACCTCAGGGCCTTTCTAAAGGCCCCCATACTTTTGTAATGCCCCTCACGTCATTTCTAAAGGCACCCAGACCCCTCTAATGCCGCTCAGGGCCTTTCTAAAGGCCGCGAGACCCTTATAATCCCCCTGAGGGCCTTTAAAAAGGCCCCCAGACCCTTCTGGACCCCCTCAGGACGCTTCTAATAGCCCCCAGACCCTTCTAGAGCTCCTCAGGGCCTTTCTAAAGGCCTCCACACCCTTCTAATGACCCTCAAGACCCATGTAAAGGCCGCCAGACCCTTCTAGATTGCCTCAGGACCCATCTAAAAGCCCCCAGACCCTTCTAATGCATTTCAGGACCCTTATCAAGGCCACAAGACCCTTCTAATGCCCCTCAGGACCTTTCTAAAGGCCCTCAGACCTTCTAATGCCCCTCAGGGCATTTATAAAGGTTCCCAGACCCTTCTACTGCCCCTCAGGAGCATTCTAAAGGCCCCCAGACCCTTCTAATGCCCCACAGGGCCTTTCTAAAGGTCCCCAGACCTCTCTAGAGCCCCTGAAAACCCTTCTAAAGGCCCCCAGACCCTTCTAGAGCCCCTCAGGGCCTTTCTAAAGGCCTCCACACCCTTCTAATGACTCTCAAGACCCATGTAAAGGCCCCTAGACCCTTCTAGATTGCCTCAGGACCCATCTAAAAGCCCCCAGACCCTTCTAATGCCTTTCAGGACCCTTATGAAGGCCACAAGAACCTTCTAATGCCCCTCAGGATATTTCTAAAGGCCATTAGACCCTTCTAATGCCCCTCAGGGCATTTATAAAGCTTCCCAGACCCTTCTAGAGCCAGTCAGGACACTTATAAAGGTCCCCAGACCCTTATAGAGCCCCTCAGGAGCATTCTAAAGGCCCCCAGACCCTTCTAATGCCCCATAGGGCCTTTCTAAAGGTCCCCAGACCCTTCTAGAGCCCCTGAAGACCCTTCTAAGGGCCCCCAGACCCTTATAGAGCCCCTCAGGACCCTTCTAAAGTCCCCCAGACCCTGCTAATTCCCCTCAGGGCTTTTATAAGGGCACCCAGACCCTTCTAAAGCCCCTCAGGACCCTTATAAAGGCACCCAGACCCTTCTAGAGCCTCTCAGGACAGTTTTAAATGCCTCCAGACCCTTCTAGACCCCCTCAGGACCATTCTAAAGGGCCCCAGACCCTTCTAATGCCCCTCAGGGCATTTCTAAAGTACCCCAGACACTTCTAGAACCTCTCAGGGCCTTTCTATATGACCCCAGACCCTTGTAATGCCACTCAGGGCCTTTCTAAAAGCCGTGAGACCCTTATAATCCCCCTGAGGGCCTTTAAAAAGGCCCCCAGACCCTTCTGGACCCCCTCAGGACGCTTCTAATAGCCCCCAGACCCTTCTAGAGCCCCTCAGCGCCTTTCTAAAGGCCTCCACACCCTTCTAATGACCCTCAAGACCCATGTAAAGGCCCCCAGACCCTTCTAGATTGCCTCAGGACCCATCTAAAAGCCCCTAAACCCTTCTAATGCCCCTCAGGACCCTTATGAAGGCCCTCAGACCCTTCTAATGCCCCTCAAGACCCATGTAAAGGCCCCTAGACCCTTCTAGATTGCCTCAGGAACCATCTAAAAGCGCCCAGACCCATCTAATGCCTTTCAGGACCGTTACGAAGGCCACAAGAGCCTTCTGATGCCCCTCAGGACCTTTCTAAAGGCCCTCAGACCCTTCTAATGCCCCTCAGGGCATTTATAAAGGTTCCCAGACCCTTCTAGAGCCCGTCAGGACACTTCTGAAGGCCCGCAGACCATTCTAATGCCCGTCAGGGCCTTTATAAAGGTCCCCAGACCCTTCTACTGCCCCTCAGGAGCATTCTAAAGGCCCCAAGACCCTTCTAATGCCTCACAGGGCCTTTCTAAAGGTCCCCAGATCTTTCTAGAGCCCCTGAAGACCCTTCTAAAGACCCCAGACCCTTATAGAGCCCCTCAGGACCCTTCTAAAGTCCCCCAGACCCTGCTAATTTCCCTCAGGGCTTTTATAAGGGCACCCAGACCCTTATAATGCCCCTCAGGACCCTTATAAAGGCACCCAGACCCTTCTAGAGCCTCTCAGGACAGTTTTAAATGCCTCCAGACCCCTCTAGAACCCCTCAGGACCATTCTAAAGGCCCCCAGACCCTTCTAATGCCCCTCAGGGCATTTCTAAAGTACCCCAGACACTTCTAGAACCTCTCAGGGCCTTTCTATATGACCCCAGACCCTTGTAATGCCACTCAGGGCCTTTCTAAAAGCCGTGAGACCCTTATAATCCCCCTGAGGGCCTTTAAAAAGGCCCCCAGACCCTTCTGGACCCCCTCAGGACGCTTCTAATAGCCCCCAGACCCTTCTAGAGCCCCTCAGCGCCTTTCTAAAGGCCTCCACACCCTTCTAATGACCCTCAAGACCCATGTAAAGGCCCCCAGACCCTTCTAGATTGCGTCAGGACCCATCTAAAAGCCCCCAGACCCTTCTAATGCCTTTCAGGACCCTTATCAAGGCCACAAGACCCTTCTAATGCCCCTCAGGACCTTTCTAAAGGCACTCAGACCCTTCTAATGCCCCTCAGGGCATTTATAAAGGTTCCCAGACCCTTCTACTGCCCCTCAGGAGCATTCTAAAGGCCCCCAGACCCTTCTAATGCCCCACAGGGCCTTTCTAAAGGTCGCCAGACCCCTCCAGAGCCCCTGAAGACCCTTCTAAAGGCCCCCAGACCCTTCTAGAGCCCCTCAGGGCCTTTCTAAAGGCCTCCACACCCTTCTAATGATGCTCAGGACCCATGTAAAGGCCCCCAGACCCTTCTAGATTGCCTCAGGACCCATCTAAAAGCCCCCAGACCCTTCTAATGCCTTTCAGGGCCTTTCTAAAGGCCTCCACACCTTTCTAATGACCCTCAAGACCCATGTAAAGGCCCCTAGACCCTTCTAGATTGCCTCAGGACCCATCTAAAAGCCCCCAGACCCTTCTAATGCCTTCCAGGACCCTTATGAAGGCCACAAGACCCTTCTAATGCCCCTCAGGACCATTCTAAAGGCCCTCAGACCCTTCTAGAGCCCCTCAGGGCATTTCTAAAGTACCCCAGACACTTCTAGAACCTCTCAGGGCCTTTCTATATGACCCCAGACCCTTGTAATGCCACTCAGGGCCTTTCTAAAAGCCGCGAGACCCTTATAATCCCACTGAGGGCCTTTAAAAAGGCACCCAGACCCTTCTGGACCCCCTCAGGACGCTTCTAATAGCCCCCAGACCCTTCTAGAGCCACTCAGCGCCTTTCTAAAGGCCTCCACACCCTTCTAATGACCCTCAAGACCCATGTAAAGGCCCCCAGACCTTTCTAGATTGCCTCAGGACCCATCTAAAAGCCCCCAGACCCTTCTAATGCCCCTCAGGACCCTTCTAAAGGCCCTCAGACCCTTCTAATGCCCCTCAAGACCCATGTAAAGGCCCCTAGACCCTTCTAGATTGCCTCAGGACCCATCTAAAAGCCCCCAGACCCTTCTAATGCCTTTCAGGACCCTTATGAAGGCCACAAGACCCTTCTAATGCCCCTCAGGACCTTCCTAAAGGCCCTCAGACCCTTCTAATGCCCCTCAGGGCATATATAAAGGTTCCCAGACCCTTCTATAGCCCGTCAGGACCCTTATAAAGGCCCCCAGACCATTCTAGAGCCCCTCAGGACACTTCTGAAGGCCCGCAGACCATTCTAATGCCCGTCAGGGCCTTTATAAAGGTCCCCAGACCCTTCTACTGCCCCTCAGGAGCATTCTAAAGGCCCCCAGACCCTTCTAATGCCCCACAGGGCCTTTCTAAAGGTCCCCAGACCCTTCTAGAGCCCCTGAAGACCCTTCTAAAGACGCCAGACCCTTATAGAGCCCCTCAGGACCCTTCTAAAGTCCCCCAGACCCTGCTAATTGCCCTCAGGGCTTTTATAAGGGCACCCAGAGCCTTATAATGCCCCTCAGGACCCTTATAAAGGCACCCAGACCCTTCTAGAGCCTCTCAGGACAGTTTTAAATGCCTCCAGACCCTTCTAGACCCTCCTGAGGACCATTCTATAGGCCCCCAGACCCTTCTAATGCACCTCAGGGCCTTTCTAAAGGCCCCCATACTTTTGTAATGCCCCTCACGTCATTTCTAAAGGCACCCAGACCCCTCTAATGCCGCTCAGGGCCTTTCTAAAGGCCGCGAGACCCTTATAATCCCCCTGAGGGCCTTTAAAAAGGCCCCCAGACCCTTCTGGACCCCCTCAGGACGCTTCTAATAGCCCCCAGACCCTTCTAGAGCTCCTCAGGGCCTTTCTAAAGGCCTCCACACCCTTCTAATGACCCTCAAGACCCATGTAAAGGCCGCCAGACCCTTCTAGATTGCCTCAGGACCCATCTAAAAGCCCCCAGACCCTTCTAATGCATTTCAGGACCCTTATCAAGGCCACAAGACCCTTCTAATGCCCCTCAGGACCTTTCTAAAGGCCCTCAGACCTTCTAATGCCCCTCAGGGCATTTATAAAGGTTCCCAGACCCTTCTACTGCCCCTCAGGAGCATTCTAAAGGCCCCCAGACCCTTCTAATGCCCCACAGGGCCTTTCTAAAGGTCCCCAGACCTCTCTAGAGCCCCTGAAAACCCTTCTAAAGGCCCCCAGACCCTTCTAGAGCCCCTCAGGGCCTTTCTAAAGGCCTCCACACCCTTCTAATGACTCTCAAGACCCATGTAAAGGCCCCTAGACCCTTCTAGATTGCCTCAGGACCCATCTAAAAGCCCCCAGACCCTTCTAATGCCTTTCAGGACCCTTATGAAGGCCACAAGAACCTTCTAATGCCCCTCAGGATATTTCTAAAGGCCATTAGACCCTTCTAATGCCCCTCAGGGCATTTATAAAGCTTCCCAGACCCTTCTAGAGCCAGTCAGGACACTTATAAAGGTCCCCAGACCCTTATAGAGCCCCTCAGGAGCATTCTAAAGGCCCCCAGACCCTTCTAATGCCCCATAGGGCCTTTCTAAAGGTCCCCAGACCCTTCTAGAGCCCCTGAAGACCCTTCTAAGGGCCCCCAGACCCTTATAGAGCCCCTCAGGACCCTTCTAAAGTCCCCCAGACCCTGCTAATTCCCCTCAGGGCTTTTATAAGGGCACCCAGACCCTTCTAAAGCCCCTCAGGACCCTTATAAAGGCACCCAGACCCTTCTAGAGCCTCTCAGGACAGTTTTAAATGCCTCCAGACCCTTCTAGACCCCCTCAGGACCATTCTAAAGGGCCCCAGACCCTTCTAATGCCCCTCAGGGCATTTCTAAAGTACCCCAGACACTTCTAGAACCTCTCAGGGCCTTTCTATATGACCCCAGACCCTTGTAATGCCACTCAGGGCCTTTCTAAAAGCCGTGAGACCCTTATAATCCCCCTGAGGGCCTTTAAAAAGGCCCCCAGACCCTTCTGGACCCCCTCAGGACGCTTCTAATAGCCCCCAGACCCTTCTAGAGCCCCTCAGCGCCTTTCTAAAGGCCTCCACACCCTTCTAATGACCCTCAAGACCCATGTAAAGGCCCCCAGACCCTTCTAGATTGCCTCAGGACCCATCTAAAAGCCCCTAAACCCTTCTAATGCCCCTCAGGACCCTTATGAAGGCCCTCAGACCCTTCTAATGCCCCTCAAGACCCATGTAAAGGCCCCTAGACCCTTCTAGATTGCCTCAGGAACCATCTAAAAGCGCCCAGACCCATCTAATGCCTTTCAGGACCGTTACGAAGGCCACAAGAGCCTTCTGATGCCCCTCAGGACCTTTCTAAAGGCCCTCAGACCCTTCTAATGCCCCTCAGGGCATTTATAAAGGTTCCCAGACCCTTCTAGAGCCCGTCAGGACACTTCTGAAGGCCCGCAGACCATTCTAATGCCCGTCAGGGCCTTTATAAAGGTCCCCAGACCCTTCTACTGCCCCTCAGGAGCATTCTAAAGGCCCCCAGACCCTTCTAATGCCTCACAGGGCCTTTCTAAAGGTCCCCAGATCTTTCTAGAGCCCCTGAAGACCCTTCTAAAGACCCCAGACCCTTATAGAGCCCCTCAGGACCCTTCTAAAGTCCCCCAGACCCTGCTAATTTCCCTCAGGGCTTATATAAGGGCACCCAGACCCTTATAATGCCCCTCAGGACCCTTATAAAGGCACCCAGACCCTTCTAGAGCCTCTCAGGACAGTTTTAAATGCCTCCAGACCCTTCTAGACCGTCCTGAGGACCATTCTAAAGGCCCCCAGACCCTTCTAATGCACCTCAGGGCCTTTCTAAAGGCCCCCATACTTTTGTAATGCCCCTCACGTCATTTCTAAAGGCACCCAGACCCTTCTAATGCCACTCAGGGCCTTTCTAAAGGCCGCGAGACCCTTATAATCCCCCTGAGGGCCTTTAAAAAGGCCCCCAGACCCTTCTGGACCCCCTCAGGACGCTTCTAATAGCCCCCAGACCCTTCTACAGCTCCTCAGGGCCTTTCTAAAGGCCTCCACACCCTTCTAATGACCCTCAAGACCCATGTAAAGGCCCCCAGACCCTTCTAGATTGCCTCAGGACCCATCTAAAAGCCCCCAGACCCTTCTAATGCCTTTCAGGGCCTTTCTAAAGGCCTCCACACCCTTCTAATGACCCTCAAGACCCATGTAAAGGCCCCTAGACCCTTCTAGATTGCCTCAGGACCCATCTAAAAGCCCCCAGACCCTTCTAATGCCTTTCACGACCCTTATGAAGGCCACAAGACCCTTCTAATGCCCCTCAGGACCTTTCTAAATGCCCTCAGACCCTTCTAATGCCCCTCAGGGCATTTATAAAGGTTCCCAGACCCTTCTACTGCCCCTCAGGAGCATTCTAAAGGCCCCCAGACCCTTCTAATGCACCACAGGGCCTTTCTAAAGGTCCCCAGACCCTTCTAGAGCCCCTGAAGACCCTTCTAAAAGGCCCCAGACCCTTCTAGAGCCCCTCAGGGCCTTTCTAAAGGCCTCCACAACCTTCTAATGACCCTCAAGACCCATGTAAAGGCACCCAGACCGTTCTAGATTGCCTCAGGACCCATCTAAAAGCCCCCAGACAATTCTAATGCCTTTCGGGACCCTTATGAAGGCAACAAGACCCTTCTAGAGCCCCTCAGGACCATTCTAAAGGCCCTCAGACCCTTCTAATGCCCCTCAGGGCATTTATAAAGGTTCCCAGACCCTTCTAGAGCCCCTGAAGACCCTTCTAAAGGCCCCAAGACCCTTATAGAGCCCCTCAGGACCCTTCTAATGTCCCCCAGACCCTGCTAATTCCCCTCAGGTCTTTTATAAGGGCACCCAGACCCTTCTAAAGCTCCTCAGGACCCTTATAAAGGCACCCAGACCCTTCTAGAGCCTCTCAGGACAGTTTTAAATGCCTCCAGACCCTTCTAGAACCCCTCAGGACCATTCTAAAGGCCCCCAGACCCTTCTAATGCCCCTCAGGGCATTTCTAAAGTACCCCAGACACTTCTAGAACCTCTCAGGGCCTTTCTATATGACCCCAGACCCTTCTAATGCCACTCAGGGCCTTTCTAAAGGCCGCGAGACCCTTATAATCCCCCTGAGGGCCTTTAAAAAGGCCCCCAGACCCTTCTGGACCCCCTCAGGACGCTTCTAATAGCCCCCAGACCCTTCTAGAGCCCCTCAGCGCCTTTCTAAAAGCCTCCACACCCTTCTAATGACCCTCAAGACCCATGTAAATGCCCCTAGACCCTTCTAGATTGCCTCAGGACCCATCTAAAAGCCCCCAGACCCTTCTAATGCCTTTCAGGACCCTTATGAAGGCCACAAGACCCTTCTAATGCACCTCAGGACCTTTCTAAAGGCACTCAGACCCTTCTAATGCCCCTCAGGGCATTTATAAAGGTCCCCAGACCCTTCTACTGCCCCTCAGGAGCATTCTAAAGGCCCCCAGACCCTTCTAATGCCCCACAGGGCCTTTCTAAAGGTCGCCAGACCCCTCCAGAGCCCCTGAAGACTCTTCTAAAGGCCCCCAGACCCTTCTAGAGCCCCTCAGGGCCTTTCTAAAGGCCTCCACACCCTTCTAATGACCCTCAAGACCCATGTAAAGGCCCCCAGACCCTTCTAGATTGCCTCAGGACCCATCTAAAAGCCCCCAGACCTTTCTAATGCCTTTCAGGGCCTTTCTAAAGGCCTCCACACCCTTCTAATGACCCTCAAGACCCATGTAAAGGCCCCTAGACCCTTCTAGATTGCCTCAGGACCCATCTAAAAGCCCCCAGACCATTCTAATGCCTTTCAGGACCCTTATGAAGGCCACAAGACCCTTCTAATGCCCCTCAGGACGTTTCTAAAGGCCCTTAGACCCTTCTACTGCCCCTCAGGAGCATTCTGAATGCCCCCAGACCCTTCTAATGCCCCACAGGGCCTTTCTAAAGGTCCCGACACCATTCTAGAGCCCCTGAAGACCCTTCTAAAGGCCCCCAGACCATTACTGAGCCCCTCAGGACCCTTCTAAATTCCCCCAGACCGTGCTAATTCCCCTCAGGGCTTTCATAAGGGCACCCAGACCCTTCTAATGCCCCTCAGGACCCTTATAAAGGCACTCAGACCCTTCTAGAGCCTCTCAGGACAGTTTTAAATGCCTCCAGACCCTTCTAGACGCCCTCAGGGCCTTTCTAAAGGCCCCCATACCCTTCTAATGCCCCTCAGGGCATTTATAAAGGCACCCAGACCCTTCTAATGCCACTCAGGGCCTTTCTAAAAGCCGCGAGACCCTTATAATCCCCCTGAGGGCCTTTAAAAAGGCCCCCAGACCCTTTTAGACCCCCTCAGGACGCTTCTAATAGCCCCAAGACCCTTCTAGAGCCCCTCAGCGCCTTTCTAAAGGCCTCCACACCCTTCTAATGACCCTCAAGACCCATGTAAAGGCCCCCAGACCCTTCTAGATTGCCTCAGGACCCATCTAAAAGCCCCCAGACCCTTCTAATGCCCCTCAGGACATTTCTAAAGGCCCTCAGACCCTTCTAGAGCCCGTCAGGACCCTTATAAAGGTCCCCAGACCCTTCTTGAGCCCGTCAGGACCCTTATAAAGGTCCCCAGACCCTTCTACTGCCCCACAGGGCCTTTCTAAAGGTACCCAGACCCTTATAGAGCCCCGGAAGACCTTCTAAAGGCCCCCAGACCCTTCTAATGCCCATCAGGGCCTTTCTAAAGTCTCCCATACCCTTCTAATGCCCCTCAGGTCATTTCTAAAGGCACCCAGACCCTTCTAATGCCACTCAGGGTCTTTCTAAAGGCCGCGAGACCCTTATAATCCCCCTGAGGGCCTTTAAAAAGGCCCCCAGACCCTTCTGGACCCCCTCAGGATGCTTCTAATAGCCCCCAGACCCTTCTAGAGCTCCTCAGGTCCTTTCTAAAGGCCTCCACACCCTTCTAATGACCCTCAAGACCCATGTAAAGGCCCCCAGACCTTTCTAGATTGCCTCAGGACCCATCTAAAAGCCCCCAGACCCTTCTAATGCCTTTCAGGACCCTTATCAAGGCCACAAGACCCTTCTAATGCCCCTCAGGACCTTTCTAAAGGCCCTCAGACCCTTCTAATGCCCCTCAGGGCATTTATAAAGGTTCCCAGACCCTTCTAGAGCCCGTCAGGACACTTATAAAGGCCCCCAGACCATTCTAGAGCTCCTCAGGACACTTCTAAATCCCGCAGACCATTCTAATGCCCGTCAGGGCCTTTCTAAAGGCCCCCAGACCCTTCTACTGCCCCTCAGGAGCATTCTAAAGGCCCCCAGACCCTTCTAATGCCCCACAGGGCCTTTCTAAAGGTCCCCAGACCCTTCTAGAGCGCCTGAAGACCCTTCTAAAGGCCGCAAGACCCTTCTAGAGCCCCTCAGGACCCTTCTAAAGGCCCCCAGACCACGTTAATTTCTTTTCAGGGCTTACATAAGGGCACCCAGACCCTTCTAATGCCCCTCAGGACCCTTATAAAGGCACCCAGACTCTTCTAGAGCCTCTCAGGGCAGTTTTAAATGCCTCCAGACCCTTCTAGACCCCCTCAGGACCATTCTAAAGGCCCCCAGACCTTTCTAATGCCCCTCGGGTCATTTCTAAAGGCCCCCAGACCCTTCTGGACCCCCTCAGGACGTTTCTAATAGCCCCCAGACCCTTCTAGAGCCCCTCAGGGCCTTTCTAAAGGCCTCCACACCCTTCTAATGAACCTCAAGACCCATGTAAAAGCCCCCAGACCCTTCTAGATTGCATCAGGACCCATCTAATAGCCCCCAGACCCTTCTAATGCCTTTCAGGGCCTTTCTAAATGCCTCCACACCCTTCTAATGACCCTCAAGACCCATGTAAAGGCCCCTAGACCCTTCTAGATTGCCTCAGGACCCATCTAAAAGCCCCCAGACCCTTCTAATGCCTTTCATGACCCTTATGAAGGCCACAAGACCTTTCTAATGCCCCGCAGGACCTTTCTAAAGGCCCTCAGACCCTTCTAATGCCCCTCAGGGCATTTATAAAGGTTCCCAGACCCTTCTAGAGCCCGTCAGAACCCTTATAAAGGCCCCCAGACCCTTCTACTGCCCCTCAGGAGCATTCTAAAGGCCCCCAGACCCTTCTAATGCCCCTCAGGTCCTTTCTAAAGGCTCCCATACCCTTCTAATGCCCCTCAGGTCATTTCTAAAGGCACCCAGACCCTTCTAATGCCACTCAGGGCCTTTCTAAAGGCCGCGAGACCCTTATAATCCCCCTGAGGGCCTTTAAAAAGGCCCTCAGACCCTTCTGGACCCCCTCAGGACTCTTCTAATAGCCCCCAGACCCTTCTAGAGCTCCTCAGGGCCTTTCTAAAGGCCTCCACACCCTTCTAATGACCCTCAAGACCCATATAAAGGCCCCTAGACCCTTCTAGATTGCCTCAGGACCGATCTAAAAGCCCCAAGACCCTTCCAATGCCTTTCAGGACCCTTATGAAGGCCACAAGACGCTTCTAATGCCCCTCAGGACCTTTCTAAAGGCCCTCAGACCCTTCTAGAGCCCGTCAGGACCCTTATAAAGGTCCCCAGACCCTTCTAGAGCCCGTCAGGACCCTTATAAAGGTCCCCAGACCCTTCTACTGCCCCTCAGGAGCATTCTAAAGGCCCCCAGACCCTTCTAAATGCCCCACAGGGCATTTCTAAAGGTCGCCAGACCCTTCTAGAGCCCCTGAAGACCCTTCTAAAGGCCCCCAGACCCTTATAGAGCCCTTCAGGACCCTTCTAAAGTCCCCCAGACCCTGCTAATTCCCCTCAGGGCTTTTATAAGGGCACCCAGACCCTTCTAATGCCCCTCAGGACCCTTATAAAGGCACCCAGACCCTTCTAGAGCCTCTCAGGACAGTTTTAAATGCCTCCAGACCCTTCTAGACCCCTTCAGGACCATTCTATATGACCCCAGACCCTTGTAATGCCCCTCAGGGCCTTTCTAAAGGCCCCCATACCCTTCTAATGACACTCAGGACATTTCTAATGGCCTCCAGACCCTTCAAGAGCCCATCAGGACATTTCTAAAGGCACCCAGATCCTTCTAATGCCACTCAGGGCCTTTCTAAAGGCTGCGAGACCCTTATAATCCCCCTGAGGACCTTTAAAAAGGCCCCCAGACCCTTCTGGACCCCCTAAGGACGCTTCTAATAGCCCCCAGACCCTTCTAGAGCCCCTCAGGGCCTTTCTAAAGGCCTCCACACCCTTCTAATGAACCTCAAGACCCATGTAAAGGCCCCTAGACCCTTCTAGATTGCCTCAGGACCCATCTAAAAGCCTCCAGACCCTTCCAATGCCTTTCAGGACCCTTATGAAGGCCACAAGACCCTTCTAATGCCCCTCAGGACCTTTCTAAAGGCCCTCAGACCCTTCTAATGCCCCTCAGGGCATTTATAAATGTTCCCAGACCCTTCTAGAGCCCGTCAGGACCCTTATAAAGGCCCCCAGACCCTTATAGAGCCCCTCAGGACACTTCTAAATCCCGCAGACCATTCTAATGCCCGTCAGGGCCTTTCTAAAGGTCCCCAGACCCTTCTACTGCCCCTCAGGAGCATTCTAAAGGCCCCCAGACCCTTCTAATGACCCACAGGGCCTTTCTAAAGGTCCCCAGACCCTTCTAGAGCCCCTGAAGACCCTTCTAAAGGCCCCCAGACCCTTATAGAGCCCCTTAGGACCCTTCTAAAGTCCCCCAGACCCTGCTAATTCCCCTCAGGGCTTTTATAAGGGCACCCAGACCCTTCTAATGCCCCTCAGGACCCTTATAAAGGCACCCAGACCCTTCTAGACCCTCTCAGGACAGTTTTAAATGCCTCCAGACCATTCTAGACCCCCTCAGGACCATTTTAAAGGACCCCAGACCCTTCTAATGCCCCTCAGGACCCTTCTAAAGGCCCCCAGACCCTTCTAATGCCCCTCAGGGCCTTTCTAAAGTACCCCAGACACTTCTAGAACCTCTCAGGGCCTTTCTATATGACCCCAGACCCTTCTAATGCCCCTCAGGGCCTTTCTAAAGGCCCCCATACCCTTCTAATGCCCCTCAGGACATTTCTAAAGGCCCCCAGACCCTTCTAGAGCCCCTCAGGACATTTCTAAAGGCACCCAGACCCTTCTAATGCCACTCAGGGCCTTTTTAAATGTCGCGAGACCCTTATAATCCCCCTGAGGGCCTTTAAAAAGGCCCCCAGACCCTTCTGGACCCCCTAAGGACGCTTCTAATAGCCCCCAGACCCTTCTAGAGCCCCTCAGGGCCTTTCTAAAGGCCTCCACACCCTTCTAATGACCCTCAAGACCCATGTAAAGGCCCCCAGACCCTTCTAGATTGCCTCAGGACCCATCTAAAAGCCCCCAGACCCTTCTAATGCCTTTCAGGGCCTTTCTAAAGGCCTCCACACCCTTCTAATGACATTCAAGACCCATGTAAAGGCCCCTAGACCCTTCTAGATTGCCTCAGGACCCATCTAAAAGCCCCCAGGCCCTTCTAATGCCTTTCAGGACCCTTATCAAGACCACCAGACCCTTCTAATGCCCCTCAGGACCTTTCTAAAGGCCCTCAGACCCTTCTAATGCTCCTCAGGGCATTTATAAAGGTTCCCAGACCCTTCTAGAGCCCGTCAGGACCCTTATAAAGGCCTCCAGAACATTCTAGAGCCCCTCAGGACACTTCTAAAGGCGTGCAGACCCTGCTAATTCCCCTCAGGGCTTTTATAAGGGCACCCGTACCCTTCTAATGCCCCTCAATACCCTTATAAAGGCACCCAGACCCTTCTGGAGCCTCTCAGGACAGTTTTAAATGCCTCCAGACCCTTCTAGACCCCCTCAGGACCATTCTAATGGCCCCCAGACCGTTCTAATGCCCCTCAGGGCCTTTCTAAAGGCCCCCAGACCCTTCTAATGCCCCTCAGGACCCTTCTAAAGGCCCCCAGACCCTTCTAATGCCCCTCAGGGCCTTTCTAAAGTACCCCAGACACTTCTAGAACCTCTCAGGGCCTTTCTATATGACCCCAGACCCTTGTAATGCCACTCAGGGCCTTTCTAAAAGCCACGAGACGCTTGTAATGCCCCTCAGGACATTTCTAAAGGCCCGCAGACCCTTCAAGAGCCCCTCAGGACATTTCTAAAGGCACCCAGACCCTTCTAATGCCACTCAGGGCCTTTCTAAAGGCTGCGAGACCCTTATAATCCCCCTGAGGACCTTTAAAAAGGCCCCCAGACCCTTCTGGACCCCCTCAGGACGCTTCTAATAGCCCCCAGACCCTTCTAGAGCCCCTCAGGGCCTTTCTAAAGGCCTCCACACCCTTCTAATGACCCTCAAGACCCATGTAAAGGCCCCCAGACCCTTCTAGATTGCATCAGGACCCATCTAAAAGACCCCAGACCCTTCTAATGCATTTCAGGACCCTTATTAAGGCCACAAGACCCTTCTAATGCCACTCAGGGCATTTATAAAGGCCCCCAGACCATTCTAGAGCCCCTCAGGACACTTCTAAAGGCCCGCAGACCATTCAAATGCCCGTCAGGGCATTTATAAAGGTCCCCAGACCCTTCTACTACCCCTCAGGAGCATTCTAAAGGCACCCAGACCCTTCTAATGCCCCACAGGGCCTTTCTAAAGGTCCCCCAGACCCTTATAGAGCCCCTCAGGACCCTTATAAAGTCCCCCAGACCCTTCTAATGCCCCGCAGGGCCTTTCTAAATTACCCCAGACACTTCTAGAACCTCTCAGGGCCTTTCTATATGACCCCAGACCCTTCTAATGCCCCTCAGGGCCTTTCTAAAGGCCCCCACACCCTTCTAATGACCCTCAGGACATTTCTAAAGGCCCCCAGACCCTTCTAATGCCACTCAGGGCCTTTCTAAAGGCTGCGAGACCCTTATAATCCTCCTGAGGACCTTTAAAAAGGCCCCCAGACCCTTCTGGACCCCCTCAGGACGCATCTAATAGCCCCCAGACCCTTCTAGAGCCCCTCAGGGCCTTTCTAAAGGCCTCCACACCCTTCTAATGACCCTCAAGACCCATGTAAAGGCACCCAGACCCTTCTAGATTGCATCAGGACCCATCTAAAAGCCCCCAGACCCTTCTAATGCCTTTCAGGGCCTTTCTAAAGGCCTCCACACCCTTCTAATGACCCTCAAGACCCATGTAAAGGCCCCCAGACCCTTCTAGATTGCCTCAGGACCCATCCAAAAGCCCCCAGACCCTTCTAATGCCTTTCAGGACCCTTATGAAGGCCACAAGACCCTTCTAATGCCCCTAAGGACCTTTCTAAAGGCCCTCAGACCTTTCTAGTGCCCCTCAGGGCATTTATAAAGGTTCCCAGACCCTTCTAGAGCCCGTCAGGACCCTTATAAAGGCCCCCAGACCCTTCTACTGCCCCTCAGGAGCATTCTAAAGGCCCCCAGACCCTTCTAATGCCCGACAGGGCCTTTCTAAATGTCCCCAGACACCTCTAGACCCCCTGAAGTCCCTTCTAATGGCCACCAGACCCTTATAGAGCCCCTCAGGACATTTCTAAAGTCCCCCAGACCCTTCTAATGCCTCTCAGGGCCTTTCTAAATACCCCAGACACTTCTAGAACCTCTCAGGGCCTTTCTATATGACCCCAGGCCCTTGTAATGCCACTCAGGGCCTTTCTAAAGGCCGAGAGACCATTATAATCCCCCTGAGGGCCTTTAAAAAGGCCCCCAGACCCTTATGGACCCCCTCAGGACGCTTCTAATAGCCCCCAGACCCTTCTAGAGCCCCTCAGGGCCTTTCTAAAGGCCTCCACACCCTTCTAATGACCCTCAAGACCCATGTAAAGGCCCCCAGACCCTTCTAGATTGCCTCAGGACCCATCTAAAAGCCCCCAGACCCTTCTAATGCCTTTCAGGACCCTTATGAAGGCCACAAGACCCTTCTAATGCCCCTCAGGACCTTTCTAAAGGCCCTCAGACCCTTCTAATGCCCCTCAGGGGATTTATAAAGGTTCCCAGACCCTTCTAGAGCCCGTCAGGACCCTTATAAAGGCCCCCAGACCATTCTAGAGCCCCTCAGGACACTTCTAAAGGCGTGCAGACCATTCTAATGACCGTCAGGGCCTTTCTAAAGGTCCACAGACCATTCTACTGCCCCCCAGGAGCATTCTAAAGGCCCCCAGACCCTTCTAATGCCCCACAGGGCCTTTCTAAAGGTCCCCAGACCCTTCTAGAGCCCCTGAAGACCCTTCTAAAGGCCCCCAGACCATTATAGAGCCCCTGAGGACCCTTCTGAAGGCCCCCAGACCGTTCTAATGCCCCACAGGGCCTTTCTAAAGGTCCCCAGACCCTTCTAGAGCCCCTGAAGACCCTTCTAAAGGCCCCCAGACCCTTATAGAGCCCCTCAGGACCCTTCTGAAGTTCCCCAGACCCTGCTAATTCTCCTCATGGCTTTTATAAGGGCACCCAGACCCTTCTAATGCCCCTCAGGACCCTTATAAAGGCACCCAGACCCTTCTAGAGCCTCTCAGGACAGTTTTAAATGCCTCCAGACCCTTCTAGACCCACTCAGGACCATTCTAAAGGCCCCCAGACCCTTCTAATGCCCCTCAGGGCCTTTCTAAAGTCCCCCATACCCTTCTAATTCCCCTCAGGTCATTTCTAAAGGCACCCAGACCCTTCTAATGCCACTCAGGGCCTTTCTAAAGGCCGCGAGACCCTTCTAATGCCCCTCAGGGCCTTTCTAAAGTACCCCAGACACTTCTAGAACCTCTCAGGGCCTTTCTATATGACCCCAGGCCCTTGCAATGCCTCTCAGGGCCTTTCTAAAGGCCGCGAGACCCTTATAATTCCCCTTGACGGCCTTTAAAAAGTCCCCCAGACCCTTCTGGACCCCCTCAGGATGCTTCTAATAGCCCCCAGACCCTTCTAGAGCCCCTCAGGGCCTTTCTAAAGGCCTCCACACCCTTCTAATGACCCTCAAGACCCATGTAAAGGCCCCCAGACCCTTCTAGATTGCCTCAGGACCCATCTAAAAGCCCCCAGACCCTTCTAATGCCTTTCAGGGCCTTTCTAAAGGCCTCCACACCCTTCTAATGACCATCAAGACCCATGTAAAGGCCCCTAGACCCTTCTAGATTGCCTCAGGACCCATCTAAAAGCCCCAAGACCCTTCTAATGCCTTTCAGGACCCTTATGAAGGCCACAAGACCCTTCTAATGCCCCTCAGGACCTTTCTAAAGGCCCTCAGACCCTTCTAATGCCCCTCAGGGCATTTATAAAGGTCCCCAGACCCTTCTACTGCCCCTCAGGAGCATTCTAAAGGACCTCAGACCCTTCTAATACCCCACAGGGCCTTTCTAAAGGTCCCCAGACCCTTCTAGAGTCCCTGAAGACCCTTCTAAAGGACCCCAGACCGTTCTAATGCCACACAGGGCCTTTCTAAAGGTCCCCAGACCCTTCTAGAGCCCCTCAAGACCCTTCTAAAGGCCCCCAGACCCTTATAGAGCCCCTCAGGACCATTCTAAAGGCCCTCAGACCCTTCTAATGCCCCTCAGGTCCTTTCTAAAGGCCCCCATACCCTTCTAATGCCCCTCACGTCATTTCTAAAGGCACCCAGACCCTTCTAATGCCACTCAGGGCCTTTCTAAAGGCCGTGAGACCCTTATAATTCCCCTTGAGGGCCTTTAAAAAGGCCCCCAGACCCTTCTGGACCCCCTGAGGACGCTTCTAATAGCCCCCAGACCCTTCTAGAGCCCTTCAGGGCCTTTCTAAAGGCCTCCACACCCTTCTAATGACCCTCAAGACCCATGTAAAGGCCCCCAGACCCTTCTAGATTGCCTCAGGACCCATCTAAAAGCCCCCAGACCCTTCTAATGCCTTTCAGGGCCTTTCTAAAGGCCTCCACACCCTTCTAATGACCCTCAAGACCCATGTAAAGGCACCTAGACCCTTCTAGATTGCCTCAGGACCCATCTAAAAGCCCCCAGACCCTTCTAATGCCTTTCAGGACCCTTATGAAGGCCACAAGACCCTTCTAATGCCCCTCAGGACCTTTCTAAAGGCCCTCAGACCCTTCTAATGCCCCTCAGGGCATTTATAAAGGTCCCCAGAGCCTTCTACTGCCCCTCAGGAGCATTCTAAAGGCTTCCAGACCCTTCTCATGCCCCACAGGGCCTTTCTAAAGGTCCCCAGACCCTTCTAGAGCCCCTGAAGACCATTCTAAAGGCCCCCAGACCCTTTTAGAGCCCCTCAGGACCCTTCTAAAGGCCCCCAGACCCTTCTAATGCCCCACAGGGTCTTTCTAAAGGTCCCCAGACCCTTCTAGAGCCCCTGAAGACCCTTCTAAAGGCCCCGAGACCCTTATAGAGCCCCTCAGGACCCTTCTAAAGTCCCCCAGACCCTGCTAATTCCTCTCAGGGCTTTTATAAGGGCACCGAGACCCTTCTAATGCCCCTCAGGACCCTTATAAAGGCACCCAGACACTTCTAGAGCCTCTCAGGACAGTTTTAAATGCCTCCAGACCCTTCTAGACCCCCTCAGGACATTTCTAAAGGCACCCAGACCCTTCTAATGCCACTCAGGGCCTTTCTAAAGGCCGCGAGACCCTTATAATCCCCCTGAGGGCCTTTAAAAAGGCCCCCAGACCCTTCTGGACCCCCTGAGGACGCTTCTAATAGCCCCCAGACCCTTCTAGAGCCCTTCAGGGCCTTTCTAAAGGCCTCCACACCCTTCTAATGACCCTCAAGACCCATGTAAAGGCCCCCAGACCCTTCTAGATTGCATCAGGACCCATCTAAAAGCCCCCAGACCCTTCTAATGCCTTTCAGGGCCTTTCTAAAGGCCTCCACACCCTTCTAATGACCCTCAAGACCCATGTAAAGGCCCCTAGACCCTTCTAGCTTGCCTCAGGACCCATCTAAAAGCCCCCAGACCCTTCTAATGCTATTCAGGACCCTTATGAAGGCCACAAGACCCTTCTAATGCCCCTCAGGACCTTTCTAAAGGCCCTCAGACCCTTCTAGATTCCGTCAGGACCCTTATAAAGGTCCCCTGACCCTTCTAGAGCCCGGCAGGACCCTTATAAAGGACCCCAGACCCTTCTACTGCCCCTCAGGAGCATTCTAAAGGCCCCCAGACCCTTCTAATGCCCCACAGGGCCTTTCTAAAGGCCCCCAGACCCTTATAGAGCCCCTCAGGACCCTTCTAAAGTCCCCCAGACCCTGCTAATTCCCCTCAGGGCTTTTATAAGGGCACCCAGACCCTTCTAAAGCTCCTCAGGACCCTTATAAAGGCACCCAGACCCTTCTAGAGCCTCTCAGGACAGTTTTAAATGCCTCCAGACCCTTCTAGACCCCCTCAGGACCATTCTAAAGGCCCCCAGACCCTTCTAATGCCCCTCAGGGCCTTTCTGTATGACCCCAGGCCCTTGTAATGCCACTCAGGGCCTTTCTAAAGGACACCAGACCCTTATAATCCCACTGAGGGCCTTTAAAAAGGCCCCCAGACCCTTCTGGACCCACTCAGGACCCATCTAAAAGCCCCCAGACCCTTCTAATGCCTTTCAGGGCCTTTCTAAAGGCCTCCACACCCTTCTAATGCCCCTCAAGACCCATGTAAAGGCCCCTAGACCCTTCTAGATTGCCTCAGGACCCATCTAAAAGCCCCCAGACCCTTTTAATGCCTTTCAGGACCCTTATGAAGGCCACAAGACCCTTCTAATGCCCCTCAGGACCTTTCTAAAGGTCCACAGACCCTTCTAATGCCCCTCAGGAGCATTCTAAAGGCCTCCAGACCCTTCTAATGCCCCACAGGGCCTTTCTAATGGTCCCCAGACCCTTCAAGAGCCCCTGAAGACCCTTCTAAAGGCCCCCAGACCCTTATAGAGCCCCTCAGGACCCTTCTAAAGTCCCCCAGACCCTGCTAATTCCCCTCAGGGCTTTTATAAGGGCACCCAGACCCTTCTAATGCCCGTCAGGACCCTTATAAAGGCACCCAGACCCTTCTAGAGCCTCTCAGGACAGTTTTAAATGCCTCCAGACCCTTCTAGACCCCCTCAGGACCATTCTAAAGGCCCCCAGACCCTTCTAATGCCCCTCAGGGCCTTTCTAAAGGCTCCCATACCCTTCTAATGCCACTCAGGGCCTTTCTAAAGGCCGCGAGACCCTTATAATCCCCCTGAGGGCCTTTAAAAAGGCCCCCAGACCCTTCTGGACCCCCTCAGGACGCTTCTAATAGCCCCCAGACCCTTCTAGAGCCCCTCAAGGCCTTTCTAAAGGCATCCCCACCCTTCTAATGACCCTCAAGACCCATGTAAAGGCCCCTAGACCCTTCTAGATTGCCTCAGGACCCATCTAAAAGCCCCCAGACCATTCTAAGGCCTTTCAGGACCCTTATGAAGGCCACAAGACCCTTCTAATGCCCCTCAGGACCTTTCTAAAGGCCCTCAGACCCTTCTAATGCCCCTCAGGGCATTTATAAAGGTCCCCAGACCCTTCTACTGCCCCTCAGGAGCATTCTAAAGGACCCCAGACCCTTCTAATGCCCCACAGGGCCTTTCTAAAGGTCCCCAGACCCTTCTAGAGCCCCTGAAGACCCTTCTAAAGGCCCCGAGACCCTTATAGAGCCCCTCAGGACCCTTCTAAAGGCCCCCAGACCCTGCTAATTCCCCTCAGGGCTTTCATAAGGGCACCCAGACCCTTATAATGCCCCTCAGGACCCTTATAAAGGCACCCAGACCCTTCTAGAGCCTCTCAGGACAGTTTTAAATGCCTCCAGACCCTTCTAGACCCCCTCAGGACCATTCTAAAGGCCCCCAGACCCTTCTAATGCCCCTCAGGGCCTTTCTAAAGGACCCCATACCCTTCTAATGCCCCTCAGGTCATTTCTAAAGGCCCCCAGACCATTCTGGACCCCCTCAGGACGCTTCTAATAGCCCCCAGACCCTTATAGAGCCCCTCAGGACCCTTCTAAAGTCCCCCAGACCCTGCTAATTCCTTTCAGTGCTTTTATAAGGGCACCCAGACCCTTCTAATGCCCCTCAGGACCCTTATAAAGGCACCCAGACCCTTCTAGAGCCTCTCAGGACAGTTTTAAATGCCTCCAGACCCTTCTAGACCCCCTCAGGACCATTCTAAAGGCCCCCAGACCGTTCTAATGCCCATCAGGGCCTTTCTAAAGGCCCCCATACCCTTCTAATGCCCCTCAGGTCATTTCTAAAGGCACCCAGACCCTTCTAATGCCACTCAGGGCATTTCTAAAGGCCGCGAGACCCTTATACTCCCCCTGAGGGCCTTTAAAAAGGCCCCCAGACCCTTCTAGACCCCCTCAGGACGCTTCTAATAGCCCCCAGACCCTTCTAGAGCCCCTCAGGGCCTTTCTAAAGGCCTCCACACCCTTCTAATGACCCTCAAGACCCATGTAAAGGCCCCCAGACCCTTCTAGATTGCCTCAGGACCCATCTAAAAGCACCCAGACCCTTCTAATGCCTTTCAGGGCCTCTCTAAAGGACACCACACCCTTCTAATGACCCTCAAGACCCATGTAAAGGCCGCCAGACCATTCTAGATTGCCTCAGGACCCATCTAAAAGCCACCAGACCATTCTAATGCATTTCAGGACCCTTATCAAGGCCACAAGACCCTTCTAATGCCCCTCAGGACCTTTATAAAGGCCCTCAGACCCTTCTAATGCCCCTCAGGGCATTTATAAAGGTTCCCAGACCCTTCTACTGCCCCTCAGGAGCATTCTAAAGGCCCCCAGACCCTTCTCATGCCCCACAGGGCCTTTCTAAATTACCCCAGACACTTCTAGAGCCCGTCAGGACACTTATAAAGGTCCCCAGACCCTTCTATTGCCCCTCAGGAGCATTCTAAAGGCCCCCAGACCCTTCTAATGCCCTACAGGGCCTTTCTAAAGGTCCCCAGACCCTTCTAGAGCCCTTGAAGACCCTTCTAAAGGCCCCCAGACCCTTCTAATGCCTTTCAGGGCCTTTCTAAAGGCCTCCACACCCTTCTAATGACCCTCAAGACCCATGTAAAGGCCCCTAGACCCTTCTAGATTGCTTCAGGACCCATCTAAATTCCCCCAGACCCTTATAATGCCTTCCAGGACCCTTATCAAGGCCACAAGACCCTTCTAATGCCCCTCAGGACCTTTCTAAAGGCCCTCAGACCCTTCTAATGCACCTCAGGGCATTTATAAAGGTTCCCAGACCCTTCTAGAGCACGTCAGGACACTTATAAAGGTCCCCAGACCCTTCTACTGCCCCTCAGGAGCATTCTAAAGGCCCTCAGACCCTTCTTATGCCCCACAGGGCCTTTCTAAAGGTCCCCAGACCCTTCTAGAGCCCCTGAAGACCCTTCTAAAGGCCCCCAGACCCTTCTAATGCCACACAGGGCCTTTCTAAAGGTCCCCAGACCCTTCTAGAGCCCCTCAAGACCCTTCTAAAGGCCCCCAGACCCTTATAGAGCCCCTAAGGACCCTTCTAAAGTCCCCCAGACCCAGCTAATTCTCCTCAGGGCTTTTATAAGGGCACCCAGACCCTTCTAATGCCCCTCAGGACCCTTATAAAGGCACCCAGACCCTTCTAAAGCCTCTCAGGACAGTTTTAAATGCCTCCAGACCCTTCTAGACTCCCTCAGGACCATTCTAAAGGCCCCCAGACCCGTCTAATGCCCCTCAGGACTTTTCTAAAGGCCCTCAGACCCTTCTAATGCCCCTTAGGGCATTTATAAAGGTTCCCAGACCCTTCTAGAGCATGTCAGGACCCTTATAAAGGCCCCCAGACCATTCTAGAGCCCCTCAGGACACTTCTAAAGGCCCGCAGACCATTCTAATGCCCGTCAGGGCCTTATAAAGGTCCCCAGACCCTTCTACTGCCACTCAGGACCTTTGTAAAGGCCCCCAGACCCTTCTAATGCCCCACAGGGCCTTTCTAAAGGTCCCCAGACCCTTCTAGAGCCCTTGAAGACCCTTCTAAAGGCCCCCAGACCCTTCTAGAGCCCCTCAGGGCCTTTCTAAAGGCCTCCACACCCTTCTAATGACTCTCAAGACCCATGTAAAGGCCCCTAGACACTTCTAGATTGCCTCAGGACCCATCTAAAAGCCCCCAGACCCTTCTAATGCCTTTCAGGACCCTTATGAAGGCCACAAGACCCTTCTAATGCCCCTCAGGACCTTTCTAAAGGCCCTCAGACCCTTCTAGAGCCCGTCAGGACCCTTATAAAGGTCCCCAGACCCTTCTAGAGCCTGTCAGGACCCTTATAAAGGTCCCCAGACCCTTCTACTGCCCCTCAGGACAATTCTAAAGTCCCCCAGACCATTCTAATGCCCGTCAGGTCCTTATAAAGGTCCCCAGACCCTTCTACTGCCCCTCAGGAGCATTCTAAAGGCCCCCAGACCCTTCTAATGCCCCTCAGGGCCTTTCTAAAGGCTCCCATACCCTTCTAATGCCCCTCAGGTCATTTCTAAAGGCACCCAGACCCTTCTAATGCCACTCAGGGCCTTTCTAAAGGCCGCGAGACCCTTATAATAACCCTGAGGGCCTTTAAAAAGGCCCCCAGACCCTACTGGACCCCCTCAGGACTCTTCTAATAGCCCCCAGACCCTTCTAGAGCTCCTCAGGGCCTTTCTAAAGGCCTCCACACCCTTCTAATGACCCTCAAGACCCATGTAAAGGCCCCTAGACCCTTCTAGATTGACTCAGGACCCATCTAAAAGCCCCCAGACCCTTCTAATGCCTTTCAGGACCCTTATGAATGCCACAAGACCCTTCTAATGCCCCTCAGGACCTTTCTAAATGCCCTCAGACCCTTCTAATGCCCCTCAGGGCATTTATAAAGGTTCCCAGACCCTTCTAGAGCCCGTCAGGACCCTTATAAAGGCCCCCAGACCATTCTAGAGCCCCTCAGGACACTTCTAAATCCCGCAGACCATTCTAATGCCCGTCAGGGCCTTTCTAAAGGTTCCCAGACCCTTCTACTGCCCCTCAGGAGCGTTCTAAAGGCCCCCAGAACCTTCTAATGCCCCACAGGGCCTTTCTAAAGGTCCCCAGACCCTTCCAGAGCCCCTGAAGACCCTTCTAAAGGCCCCCAGACCCTTATAGAGCCCCTCAGGACCCTTCTAAAGGCCCCCAGACCCTGTTAATTCTTTTCAGGGCTTTTATAAGGGCACCCAGACCCTTCTAGAGCCTCTCAGGACAGTTTTAAATGCCTCCAGACCCTTCTAGACCCACTCAGGACCATTCTAAAGGCCCCCAGACCCTTCTAGAGCCCATCAGGGCCTTTCTAAAGGCCCCCATACCCTTGTAATGCCCCTGAGGTCATTTCTAAAGGCCCCCAGACCCTTCTAGACCCCCTCAGGACGCTTCTAATAGCCCCCAGACCCTTCTAGTGCCCCTCAGGGCCTTTCTAAAGGCCTCCACACCCTTCTAATGACCCTCAAGACCCATGTAAAGGCCCCCAGACCCTTCTAGATTGCCTCAGGACCCAACTAAAAGCCCCCAGACCCTTCTAATGCCTTTCAGGGCCTTTCTAAAGGCCTCCACACCCTTCTAATGACCCTCAAGACCCATGTAAAGGCCCCTAGACCCTTCTAGATTGCCTCAGGACCCATCTAAAAGCCCCCAGACCCTTCCAATGCCTTTCAGGACCCTTATGAAGGCCACAAGACCCTTCTAATGCCCCTCAGGACCTTTCTAAAGGCCCTCAGACCCTTCTAGAGCCCGTCAGGACCCTTATAAAGGTCCCCAGACCCTTCTAGAGCCCGTCAGGACCCTTATAAAGGTCCCCAGACCCTTCTACTGCCCCTCAGGACAATTCTAAAGTCCCCCAGACCATTCTAATGCCCGTCAGGTCCTTATAAAGGTCCCCAGACCCTTCTACTGCCCCTCAGGAGCATTCTAAAGGCCCCCAGACCCTTCTAATGCCCCTCAGGGCCTTTCTAAAGGCTCCCATACCCTTCTAATGCCCCTCAGGTCATTTCTAAAGGCACCCAGACCCTTCTAATGCCACTCAGGGCCTTTCTAAAGGCCGCGAGACCCTTATAATCACCCTGAGGGCCTTTAAAAAGGCCCCCAGACCCTACTGGACCCCCTCAGGACTCTTCTAATAGCCCCCTGACCCTTCTAGAGCTCCTCAGGGCCTTTCTAAAGGCCTCCACACCCTTCTAATGACCCTCAAGACCCATGTAAAGGCCCCTAGACCCTTCTAGATTGACTCAGGACCCATCTAAAAGCCCCCAGACCCTTCTAATGCCTTTCAGGACCCTTATGAATGCCACAAGACCCTTCTAATGCCCCTCAGGACCTTTCTAAATGCCCTCAGACCCTTCTAATGCCCCTCAGGGCATTTATAAAGGTTCCCAGACCCTTCTAGAGCCCGTCAGGACCCTTATAAAGGCCCCCAGACCATTCTAGAGCCCCTCAGGACACTTCTAAATCCCGCAGACCATTCTAATGCCCGTCAGGGCCTTTCTAAAGGTTCCCAGACCCTTCTACTGCCCCTCAGGAGCGTTCTAAAGGCCCCCAGAACCTTCTAATGCCCCACAGGGCCTTTCTAAAGGTCCCCAGACCCTTCCAGAGCCCCTGAAGACCCTTCTAAAGGCCCCCAGACCCTTATAGAGCCCCTCAGGACCCTTCTAAAGGCCCCCAGACCCTGTTAATTCTTTTCAGGGCTTTTATAAGGGCACCCAGACCCTTCTAGAGCCTCTCAGGACAGTTTTAAATGCCTCCAGACCCTTCTAGACCCACTCAGGACCATTCTAAAGGCCCCCAGACCCTTCTAGAGCCCATCAGGGCCTTTCTAAAGGCCCCCATACCCTTGTAATGCCCCTGAGGTCATTTCTAAAGGCCCCCAGACCCTTCTAGACCCCCTCAGGACGCTTCTAATAGCCCCCAGACCCTTCTAGTGCCCCTCAGGGCCTTTCTAAAGGCCTCCACACCCTTCTAATGACCCTCAAGACCCATGTAAAGGCCCCCAGACCCTTCTAGATTGCCTCAGGACCCAACTAAAAGCCCCCAGACCCTTCTAATGCCTTTCAGGGCCTTTCTAAAGGCCTCCACACCCTTCTAATGACCCTCAAGACCCATGTAAAGGCCCCTAGACCCTTCTAGATTGCCTCAGGACCCATCTAAAAGCCCCCAGACCCTTCCAATGCCTTTCAGGACCCTTATGAAGGCCACAAGACCCTTCTAATGCCCCTCAGGACCTTTCTAAAGGCCCTCAGACCCTTCTAATGCCCCTCAGGGCATTTATAAAGGTTCCCAGACCCTTCTAGAGCCCGTCAGGACCCTTATAAAGGCCCCCAGATCATTCTAGAGCCCCTCAGGACACTTCTAAAGGCCTGCAGACCATTCTAATGCCCGTCAGGGCCTTATAAAGGTCCCCAGACCCTTCTACTGCACCTCAGGAGCATTCTAAAGGCCCCAAGACCCTTCTAATGCCCCACAAGGCCTTTCTAAAGGTCCCGAGACCCTTCTAGAGCCCCTGAGGACCCTTATAAAGGCACCCAGACCCTTCTAGAGCCTCTCAGGACAGTTTTAAATGCCTCCAGATCCTTCTAGACCCCCTCAGGACCATTCTAAAAGCCCCCAGACCCTTCTAATTCCCCTCAGGGCCTTTCTAAAGGCACCCAGACCGTTCTAATGCCACTCAGGGCCTTTCTAAAGGCCGCGAGACCCTTATAATCCCCCTGAGGGCCTTTAAAAAGGCCCCCAGACCCTTCTGGACCCCCTCAAAACGCTTCTAATAGCCCCCAGAACCTTCTAGAGCCCCTCAGGGCCTTTCTAAAGGCCTCCACACCCTTCTAATGACCCTCAAGACCCATGTAAAGGCCCCCAGACCCTTCTAGATTGCCTCAGGACCCATCTAAAAGCCCCCAGACCCTTCTAATGCCTTTCAGGACCCTTATGAAGGCCACAAGACCCTTCTAATGCCCCTCAGGACCTTTTTAAAGGCCCTCAGACCCTTCTAATGCACCTCAGGGCATTTATAATGGTTCCCAGACCATTCTAGAGCCCGTAAGGACACTTATAAAGGTCCACAGACCCTTATACTGCCCCTCAGGAGCATTCTAAAGGCCCCCAGACCCTTCTAATGCCCCACAGGGCCTTTCTAAAGGTCCCCAGACCCTTCTAGAGCCCCTGAAGACCCTTCTAAAGGCCCCCAGACCCTTATAGAGCTCCTCAGGACCCTTCTAAATTCCCCCAGACCCTGCTAATTCCACTCAGGGCTTTTATAAGGGCACCCAGACCCTTCTAATGCCCCTCAGGACCCTTATAAAGTCACCCAGACCCTTCTAGAGCCTCTCAGGACAGTTTTAAATGCCTCCAGACCCTTCTAGACCCCCTCAGGACCATTCTAAAGGCCCCCAGACCCTTCTAATGCCCCTCAGGGCCTATCTAAAGGCTCCCATACCCTTCTAATGACCCTCAGGTCATTTCTAAAGGCACCCAGACCTTTCTAATGCCACTCAGGGCCTTTCTAAAGGCCGCGAGACCCTTATAATCCCCCTGAGGGTCTTTAAAAAGGCCCCCAGACCCTTCTGGACCCACTCAGGACGCTTCTTATAGCCCCCAGACCTTTCTAGAGCCCCTCAGGGCCTTTCTAAAGGCCTCCACACCCTTCTAATGACACTCAAGACCCATGTAAAGGCACCCAGACCCTTCTAGATTGCCTGAGGACCCATCTAAAAGCCCCCAGACCCTTCTAATGCCTTTCAGGACCCTTATCAAGGCCACAAGACCCTTCTTATGCCCCTCAGGACCTTTCTAAAGGCCCTCAGACCCTTCTAATGCCCCTCAGGGCATTTATAAAGGTTCCCAGACCCTTCTAGAGCCCGTCAGGACAATTATATTGGCCCCCAGACCATTTCAGAGCCCTCAGGACACTTCTAAATCCCGCAGACCCTTCTAATGCCCATCAGGGCCTTTCTAAAGGCCCCCATACCCTTCTAATGCCCCTCAGGTCATTTCTAAAGGCTCCCAGACCCTTCTAGACCCCCTCAGGACGCTTCTAATAGCCCCCAGACCCTTCTAGTGCCCCTCAGGGCCTTTCTAAAGGCCTCCACACCCTTCTAATGACCCTCAAGACCCATGTAAAGGCACCCAGACCCTTCTAGATTGCATCAGGACCCATCTAAAAGCCCCCAGACCCTTCTAATGCCTTTCAGGGCCTTTCTAAAGGCCTCCACACCCTTCTAATGACCCTCAAGACCCATGTAAAGGCCCCTAGACCCTTCTAGATTGCCTCAGGACCCATCTAAAAGCCCCCAGACCCTTCTAATGCCTTTCAGGACCCTTATGAAGGCCACAAGACCCTTCTAATGCCCCTCAGGACCTTTCTAAAGGCCCTCAGACCCTTCTAGAGCCCGTCAGGACCCTTATAAAGGTCCCCAGACCCTTCTAGAGCCCGTCAGGACCCTTATAAAGGTCCCCAGACCCTTCTACTGCCCCTCAGGAGCATTCTAAAGGCCCCCAGACCCTTCTAATGCCCCACAGGGCCTTTCTAAATGTCCCCAGACGCTTCTAGAGCCCCTGAAGACCCTTCTAAAGGCCCCCAGACCCTTATAGAGCCCCTCAGGACCCTTCTAAAGTCCCCCAGACCCTGCTACTTCCCCTCAGGGCTTTTATAAGGGCACCCAGACCATTCTAATGCCCCTCAGGAGCCTTATAAAGGCACCCAGACCCTTCTAGAGCCTCTCAGGACAGTTTTAAATGCCTCCAGACCCTTCTAGACCCCCTCAGGACCATTCTAAAGGCCCCCAGACCCTTCTAATGCCCCTCAGGGCCTTTCTAAAGTACCCCAGACACTTCTAGAACCACTCAGGGCCTTTCTATATGACCCCAGGCCCTTGTAATGCCACTCAGGGCCTTTCTAAAGGCCGCTAGACCCTTATAATTCCCCTTGAGGGCCTTTATGAAGTCCCCCAGACCCTTCTGGACCCCCTCAGGACGTTTCTAATAGCCCCCAGACCCTTCTAGAGCCCCTCAGGGCCTTTCTAAAGGCCTCCACACCCTTCTAATGAACCTCAAGACCCATGTAAAGGCCCCCAGACCCTTCTAGATTGCCTAAGGACCCATCTAATAGCCCCCAGACCCTTCTAATGCCTTTCAGGGCCTTTCTAAAGGCCTCCACACCCTTCTAATGACCCTCAAGACCCATGTAAAGGCCCCTAGACCCTTCTAGATTGCCTCAGGACCCATCTAAAAGCCCCCAGACCCTTCTAATGCCTTTCAGGACCCTTATGAAGGCCACAAGACCCTTCTAATGCCCCTCAGGACCTTTCTAAAGGCCCTCAGACCCTTCTAATGCCCCTCAGGGCATTTATAAAGGTTCCCAGACCCTTCTAGAGCCCGTCAGGACCCTTATAAAGGCCCCCAGACCATTCTAGAGCCCCTCAGGACACTTCTAAAGGCCTGGAGAACATTCTAATGCCCGTCAGGGCCTTATAAATGTCCCCGGACCCTTCTACTGCCCCTCAGGAGCATTCTAAAGGACCCCAGACCCTTCTAATGCTCCTCAGGGCCTTTCTAAAGGCTCCCATACCCTTCTAATGCCCCTCAGGTCATTTCTAAAGGCACCCAGACCCTTCTAATGCCACTCAGGGTCTTTCTAAAGGCCGCGAGACCTTTATAATCCCCCTGAGGGCCTTTAAAAAGGCCCCCAGACCCTTCTGGACCCCCTCAGGACGCTTCTAATATCCCCCAGAACCTTCTAGAGCTCCTCAGGGCCTTTCTAAAGGCCTCCACACCCTTCTAATGACCCTCAAGACCCATGTAAAGGCCCCCAGACCCTTCTAGATTGCCTCAGGACCCATCTAAAAGCCCCCAGACCCTTCTAATGACTTTCAGGACCCTTATCAAGGCCACAGGACCCTTCTAATGCCCGTCAGGACCTTTCTAAATGCCCTCAGACCCTTCTAATGCCCCTAAGGGCATTTATAAAGGTTCCCAGACCCTTCTAGAGCCCGTCTTGACACTTATAAAGGCCCCCAGACCATTCTAGAGCCTCTCAGGACACTTCTAAATCTCGCAGACCATTCTAATGCCCGTCAGGGCCTTTGTAAAGGTTCCCAGACCCTTCTACTGCCCCTCAGGAGCATTCTAAAGGCCCCCAGACCCTTCTAATGCCCCACAGGGCCTTTCTAAAGGTCCCCAGACCCTTCTAGAGCCCCTGAAGACCCTTCTAAAGGCCCCCAGACCCTTATAGAGCCCCTCAGGACCCTTCTAAAGGCCCCCAGACCCTGTTAATTCCTTTCAGGGCTTTTATAAGGGCACCCAGACCCTTCTAATGCCCCTCAGGACCCTTATAAAGGCACCCAGACCCTTCTAGAGCCTCTCAGGACAGTTTTAAATGCCTCCAGACCCTTCTAGACCCCCTCAGGACCATTTTAAAGGCCCCCAGACCCTTCTAATGCCCATCAGGGCCTTTCTAAAGGCCCCCATACCCTTCTAATGCCCCTCAGGTCATTTCTAAAGGCCCCAGACCCTTCTAGACCCCCTCAGGACGCTTCTAATAGCCCCCAGACCCTTCTAGTGCCCCGCAGGGCCTTTCTAAAGGCCTCCACACCCTTCTAATGACCCTCAAGACCCATGTAAAGGCCCCCAGACCCTTCTAGATTGCCTCAGGACCCATCTAAAAGCCCCCAGACCCTTCTAATGCCTTTCAGGGCCTTTCTAAAGGCCTCCACACCCTTCTAATGACCCTCAAGACCCATGTAAAGGCCCCTAGACCCTTCTAGATTGCCTCAGGACCCATCTAAAAGCCCCCAGACCCTTCTAATGCCTTTCAGGACCCTTATGAAGGCCACAAGACCCTTCTAATGCCCCTCAGGACCTTTCTAAAGGCCCTCAGACCCTTCTAATGCCCCTCAGGGCATTTATAAAGGTTCCCAGACCCTTCTAGAGCCCGTCAGGACCCTTATAAAGGCCCCCAGACCATTCTAGAGCCCCTCAGGACACTTCTGAAGGCCCGCAGACCATTCTAATGCCCGTCAGGGCCTTTATAAATGTCCCCAGACCCTTCTACTGCCCCTCAGGAGCATTCTAAAGGCCCCCAGACCCTTCTAATGCCCCACAGGGCCTTTCTAAAGGTCCCCGGACCCTTATAGAGCACCTGAAGACCTTTCTAAAGGCCCCCAGGACCCTTCTAATGCCCCTCAGGGCCTTTCTAAAGGCTCCCATACCCTTCTAATGCCCCTCGGGTCATTTCTAAAGGCACACAGACCCTTCTAATGCCACTAAGGGCCTTTCTAAAGGCCGCGAGACCCTTATAATCCCCCTGAGGGCCTTTAAAAAGGCCCCCAGACCATTCTGGACCCCCACAGGACGCTTCTAATAGCCCCCAGACCCTTCTAGAGCCCCTCAGGGCCTTTCTAAAGGCCTCCACACCCTTCTAATGACACTCAAGACCCATGTAAAGGCCCCCAGACCCTTCTAGATTGCCTCAGGACCCATCTAAAAGCCCCCAGACCCTTCTAATGCCTTTCAGGACCCTTATGAAGGCCACAAGACCCTTCTAATGCCCCTCAGGACCTTTCTAAAGGCACTCAGACCCTTCTAATGCCCCTCAGGGCATTTATAAAGGTTCCCAGACCCTTCTAGAGCCCGTCAGGACACTTATAAAGGCCCCCAGACCATTCTAGAGCCCCTCAGGACACTTCTAAATCCCGCAGACCATTCTAATGCCCATCAGGGCCTTTCTAAAGGCCCCCATACCCTTCTAATGCCCCTCAGGTCATTTCTAAAGTCTCCCAGACCCTTCTAGACCCCCTCAGGACGCTTCTAATAGCCCCCAGACCCTTCTAGAGCCCCTCAGGGCCTTTCTAAAGGCCTCCACACCCTTCTAATGACCCTCAAGACCCATGTAAAGGCACCCAGACCCTTCTAGATTGCCTCAGGACCCATCTAAAAGCCCCCAGACCCTTCTAATGCCTTTCAGGGCCTTTCTAAAGGCCTCCACACCCTTCTAATGACCATCAAGACCCATGTAAAGGCCCCTAGACCCTTCTAGATTGCCTCAGGACCCATCTAAAAGCCCCCAGACCCTTCTAATGCCTTTCAATACCCTTATGAAGGCCACAAGACCCTTCTAATGCCCCTCAGGACCTTTCTAAAGGCCCTCAGACCCTTCTAGAGCCCGTTAGGACCCTTATAAAGGTCCCCAGACCCTTCTACTGCCCCTCAGGAGAATTCTAAAGGCCCCAAGACCCTGCTAATGCCCCACAGGGCCTTTCTAAAGGACCCCAGACCTCTCTAGAACCCCTGAAGAACCTTCTAAATGCCCCCAGACCCTTATAGAGCCCCTCAGGACCCTTCTAAAGTCCCCCAGACCCTGCTAATTCCCCTCAGGGCTTTTATAAGGGCACCCAGACCCTTCTAATGCCCCTCAGGACCCTTATAAAGGCACCCAGACCCTTCTAGAGCCTCTCAGGACAGTTTTAAATGCCTCCAGACCCTTCTAGACCCCCTCAGGACCATTCTAAAGGCCCCCAGACCCTTCTAATGCCCCTCAGGGCCTATCTAAAGGCCCCCATACTTTTGTAATGCCCCTCACGTCATTTCTAAAGGCACCCAGACCCTTCTAATGCCACTCAGGGCCTTTCTAAAGGCCGTGAGACCCTTATAATCTCCCTGAGGGCCTATAAAAAGGCCCCCAGACCCTTCTGGACCCCCTCAGGACGCTTCTAATAGACCCCAGACCCTTCTAGAGCTCCTCAGGGCCTTTCTAAAGGCATCCACACCCTTCTAATGACCCTCAAGACCCATGTAAAGGCCCCCAGACCCTTCTAGATTGCCTCAGGACCCATCTAAAAGCCCCCAGACCCTTCTAATGCCTTTCAGGACCCTTATGAAGGCCACAAGACCCTTCTAATGCCCCTCAGGACCTTTCTAAAGGCCCTCAGACCCTTCTAATGCACCTCAGGGCATTTATAAAGGTTCCCAGACCCTTCTAGAGCCTGTCAGGACACTTATAAAGGCCCCCAGACCTATATAGAGCCCCTCAGGACACTTCTAAATCCCGCAGACCATTCTAATGCTCGTCAGGGCCTTTCTAAAGGTTCCCAGACCCTTCTACTGCCCCTCAGGAGCATTTTAAAGGACCCAGACTCTTCTAATGCCCCACAGGGCCTTTCTAAAGGTCCCCAGACCCTTCTAGAGCCCCTGAAGACCCTTCTAAAGGCCCCCAGACCCTTATAGAGCCCCTCAGGACCCTTCTAAAGGCCCCCAGACCCTGCTAATTCCTTTCAGGGCTTTTATAAGGGCACCCAGACCCTTCTAATGCCCCTCAGGACCCTTATAAAGGCACCCAGACCCTTCTAGAGCCTCTCAGGACAGTTTTAAATGCTTCCAGACCCTTCTAGACCCCCTCAGGACCATTCTAAAGGCCCCCAGACCCTTCTAATGCCCATCAGGGCCTTTCTAAAGGCCCCCATACCCTTCTAATGCCCCTCAGGTCATTTCTAAAGGCCCCCAGACCCTTCTAGACCCCCTCAGGACGCTTCTAATAGCCCCCAGACCCTTCTAGATTGCCTCAGGACCCATCTAAAAGCCCCCAGACCCTTCTAAAGCCTTTCAGGGCCTTTCTAAAGGCCTCCACACCCTTATAATGACCCTTAAGACCCATGTAAAGGCCCCTAGACCCTTCTAGATTGCCTCAGGACCCATCTAAAAGCCCCCAGACCCATCCAATGCCTTTCAGGACCCTTATGAAGGCCACAAGACCCTTCTAATGCCCCTCAGGACCTTTCTAAAGGCCCTCAGACCCTTCTAATGCCCCTCAGGGCATTTATAAAGGTTCCCAGACCCTTCTAGAGCTCCTGAAGACCCTTCTAAACGCCCCCAGACCTTTATAGAGCCACTCAGGACCCTTCTGAAGTTCCCCAGACCCTGCTAATTCCTCTCAGGGCTTTTATAAGGGCACCCAGACCCTTCTAATGCCCCTCAGGACCCTTATAAAGCACCCAGACCCTTCTAGAGCCTCTCAGGACAGTTTTAAATGCCTCCAGACCCTTCTAGACCCCCTCAGGACCATTCTAAAGGCCCCCAGACCCTTCTAATTCCCCTCAGGGCCTTTCTAAAGGCACCCAGACCCTTCTAATGCCACTCAGGGCCTTTCTAAAGGCCGCGAGACCCTTATAATCCCCCTGAGGGCCTTTAAAAAGGCCCCCAGACCCTTCTGGACCCCCTCAGGACGCTTCTAATAGCCCCCAGACCCTTCTAGAGCTACTCAGGGCCTTTCTAAAGGCCTCCACACCTTTCTAATGACCCTCAAGACCCATGTAAAGGCCCCCAGACCCTTCTAGATTGCCTCAGGACCCATCTAAAAGCCCCCAGACCCTTCTAATGCCTTTCAGGACCCTTATGAAGGCCACAAGACCCTTCTAATGCCCCTCAGGACCTTTCTAAAGGCCCTCAGACCCTTCTAATGCCCCTCAGGGCATTTATAAAGGTTCCCAGACCATTCTAGAGCCCGTCAGGACACTTATAAAGGTCCCCAGACCCTTCTACTGCCCCTCAGGAGCATTCTAAAGGCCCCCAGACCCTTCTAATGCCCCACAGGGCCTTTCTAAAGGTCCCCAGACCCTTATAGAGCACCTGAAGACCTTTCTAAAGGCCCCCAGACCCTTCTAATGCCCCTCAGGGCCTTTCTAAAGGCTACCATACCCTTCTAATGCCCCTCAGGTCATTTCTAAAGGCACACAGACCCTTCTAATGCCCCTCAGGACCCTTATAAAGGCACCCAGACCCTTCTAGAGCCTCTCAGGACAGTTTTAAATGCCTCCAGACCCTTCTAGACCCCCTCAGGACCATTCTAAAGGCCCCCAGACCCTTCTAATGCCCCTCAGGGCCTTTCTAAAGTACCCCAGACACTTCTAGAACCACTCAGGGCCTTTCTATATGACCCCAGGCCCTTGTAATGCCACTCAGGGCCTTTCTAAAGGCCGCTAGACCCTTATAATTCCCCTTGAGGGCCTTTATAAAGTCCCCCAGACCCTTCTGGACCCCCTCAGGACGTTTCTAATAGCCCCCAGACCCTTCTAGAGCCCCTCAGGGCCTTTCTAAAGGCCTCCACACCCTTCTAATGAACCTCAAGACCCATGTAAAGTCCCCCAGACCCTTCTAGATTGCCTAAGGACCCATCTAATAGCCCCCAGACCCTTCTAATGCCTTTCAGGGCCTTTCTAAAGGCCTCCACACCCTTCTAATGAACCTCAAGACCCATGTAAAGGCCCCTAGACCCTTCTAGATTGCCTCAGGACCCATCTAAAAGCCCCCAGACCCTTCTAATGCCTTTCAGGACCCTTATGAAGGCCACAAGACCCTTCTAATGCCCCTCAGGACCTTTCTAAAGGCCCTCAGACCCTTCTAATGCCCCTCAGGGCATTTATAAAGGTTCCCAGACCCTTCTAGAGCCCGTCAGGACCCTTATAAAGGCCCCCAGACCATTCTAGAGCCCCTCAGGACACTTCTAAAGGCCTGGAGACCATTCTAATGCCCGTCAGGGCCTTATAAATGTCCCCGGACCCTTCTACTGCCCCTCAGGAGCATTCTAAAGGACCCCAGACCCTTCTAATGCTCCTCAGGGCCTTTCTAAAGGCTCCCATACCCTTCTAATGCCCCTCAGGTCATTTCTAAAGGCACCCAGACCCTTCTAATGCCACTCAGGGTCTTTCTAAAGGCCGCGAGACCCTTATAATCCCCCTGAGGGCCTTTAAAAAGGCCCCCAGACCCTTCTGGACCCCCTCAGGACGCTTCTAATAGCCCCCAGAACCTTCTAGAGCTCCTCAGGGCCTTTCTAAAGGCCTCCACACCCTTCTAATGACCCTCAAGACCCATGTAAAGGCCCCCAGACCCTTCTAGATTGCCTCAGGACCCATCTAAATGCCCCCAGACCCTTCTAATGACTTTCAGGACCATTATCAAGGCCACAGGACTCTTCTAATGCCCGTCAGGACCTTTCTAAATGCCCTCAGACCCTTCTAATGCCCCTCAGGGCATTTATAAATGTTCCCAGACCCTTCTAGAGTCCGTCAGGACACTTATAAAGGCCCCCAGACCATTCTAGAGCCCCTCAGGACATTTCTAAATCCCGCAGACCATTCTAATGCCCGTCAGGGCCTTTCTAAAGGTTCCCAGACCCTTCTACTGCCCCTCAGGAGCATTCTAAAGGCCCCCAGACCCTTCTAATGCCCCACAGGGCCTTTCTAAAGGTCCCCAGACCATTCTAGAGCCCCTGAAGACCCTTCTAAAGGCCCCCAGACCCTTATAGAGCCCCTCAGGACCCTTCTAAAGGCCCCCAGACCCTTCTAGAGCCTCTCAGGACAGTTTTAAATGCCTCCAGACCCTTCTAGACCCCCTCAGGACGCTTCTAATAGCCCCCAGACCCTTCTAGTGCCCCGCAGGGCCTTTCTAAAGGCCTCCACACCCTTCTAATGACCCTCAAGACCCATGTAAAGGCCCCCAGACCCTTCTAGATTGCCTCAGGACCCATCTAAAAGCCCCCAGACCCTTCTAATGCCTTTCAGGGCCTTTCTAAAGGCCTCCACACCCTTCTAATGACCCTCAAGACCCATGTAAAGGCCCCTAGACCCTTCTAGATTGCCTCAGGACCCATCTAAAAGCCCCCAGACCCTTCCAATGCCTTTCAGGATCCTTATGAAGGCCACAAGACCCTTCTAATGCCCCTCAGGACCTTTCTAAAGGCCCTCAGACCCTTCTAATGCCCCTCAGGGCATTTATAAAGGTTCCCAGACCCTTCTAGAGCTCCTGAAGACCCTTCTAAACGCCCCCAGACCTATATAGAGCCCCTCAGGACCCTTCTGAAGTCCCCCAGACCCTGCTAATTCCTCTCAGGGCTTTTATAAGGGCACCCAGACCCTTCTAATGCCCCTCAGGACCCTTATAAAGGCACCCAGACCCTTCTAGAGCCTCTCAGGACAGTTTTAAATGCCTCCAGATCCTTCTAGACCCCCTCAGGACCATTCTAAAGGCCCCCAGACCCTTCTAATTCCCCTCAGGGCCTTTCTAAAGGCACCCAGACCCTTCTAATGCCACTCAGGGCCTTTCTAAAGGCCGCGAGACCCTTATAATCCCCCTGAGGGCCTTTAAAAAGGCCCCCAGACCCTTCTGGACCCCCTCAGGACGCTTCTAATAGCCCCCAGACCCTTCTAGAGCCCCTCAGGGCCTTTCTAAAGGCCTCCACACCCTTCTAATGACCCTCAAGACCCATGTAAAGGCCCCCAGACCCTTCTAGATTGCCTCAGGACCCATCTAAAAGCCCCCAGACCCTTCTAATGCCATTTAGGGCCTGTCTAAAGGCCTCCACACCCTTCTAATGACCCTCAAGACCCATGTAAAGGCCCCCAGACCCTTCTAGATTGCCTCAGGACCCATCTAAAAGCCCCCAGACCCTTCTAATGCCTTTCAGGGCCTTTCTAAAGGCCTCCACACCCTTCTAATGACCATCAAGACCCATGTAAAGGCCCCTAGACCCTTCTAGATTGCCTCAGGACCCATCTAAAAGCCTCCAGACCCTTCTAATGCCTTTCAGGACCCTTATGAAGGCCACAAGACCCTTCTAATGCCCCTCAGGACCTTTCTAAAGGCCCTCAGACCCTTCTAGAGCCCGTTAGGACCCTTATAAAGGTCCCCAGACCCTTCTACTGCCCCTCAGGAGAATTCTAAAGGCCCCAAGACCCTGCTAATGCCCCACAGGGCCTTTCTAAAGGACCCCAGACCTCTCTAGAACCCCTGAAGACCCTTCTAAAGGCCCCCAGACCCTTATAGAGCCCCTCAGGACCCTTCTAAAGTCCCCCAGACCCTGCTAATTCTCCTCAGGGCTTTTATAAGGGCACCCAGACCCTTCTAATGCCCCTCAGGACCCTTATAAAGGCACCCAGACCCTTCTAGAGCCTCTCAGGACAGTTTTAAATGCCTCCAGACCCTTCTAGACCCCCTCAGGACCATTCTAAAGGCCCCCAGACCCTTCTAATGCCCCTCGGGGCCTATCTAAAGGCCCCCATACTTTTGTAATGCCCCTCACGTCATTTCTAAAGGCACCCAGACCCTTCTAATGCCACTCAGGGCCTTTCTAAAGGCCGCGAGACCCTTATAATCCCCCTGAGGGCCTTTAAAAAGGCCCCCAGACCCTTCTGGACCCCCTCAGGACGCTTCTAATAGACCCCAGACCCTTCTAGAGCTCCTCAGGGCCTTTCTAAAGGCATCCACACCCTTCGAATGACCCTCAGGACATTTCTAATGGCCCCCAGACCCTTCAAGAGCCCCTCAGGACATTTCTAAAGGCACCCAGAACCTTCTAATGCCACTCAGGGCCTTTCTAAAGGCCCTCAGACCCTTCTAATGCCCCTCAGGGCATTTCTGGACCCCCTCAGGACGCTTCTAATAGACCCCAGACCCTTCTAGAGCTCCTCAGGGCCTTTCTAAAGGCATCCACACCCTTCTAATGACCCTCAAGACCCATGTAAAGGCCCCCAGACCCTTCTAGATTGCCTCAGGACCCATCTAAAAGCCCCCATAGCCTTCTAATGCCTTTCAGGACCATTATGAAGGCCACAAGACCCTTCTAATGCCCCTCAGGAGCTTTCTAAAGGCCCTCAGACCCTTCTAATGCCTTTAAGGGCATTTATAAAGGTTCCCAGACCCTTCTAGACCCCCTCAGGACCCTTCTAAAGGCCCCCAGACCCTTCTAATTTCCCTCAGGACCCTTATAAAGGCACCCAGACCCTTCTAATGCCCCGCAGGGCCTTTCTAAATTACCCCAGACACTTCTAGAACCTCTCAGGGCCTTTCTATATGACCCCAGACCCTTGTAATGCCCCTCAGGGCCTTTCTAAAGGACCCCACACCCTTCTAATGACCCTCAGGACATTTCTAAAGGCCCCCAGACCATTGAAGAGCCCCTCAGGACATTTCTAAAGGCACCCAGACCCTTCTAATGCCACTCAGGGCCTTTCTAAAGGCTGCGAGACCCTTATAATCCCCCTGAGGGCCTTTAAAAAGGCCCCCAGACCCTTCTGGACCCCCTCAGGACGCTTCTAATAGCCCCCAGACCCTTCTAGAGCCCCTCAGGGCCTTTCTAAAGGCCTCCACACCCTTCTAATGACCCTCAAGACCCATGTAAAGGCCCCCAGACCCTTCTAGATTGCATCAGGACCCATCTAAAAGCACCCAGACCCTTCTAATGCCTTTCATGGCCTTTCTAAAGGCCTCCACACCCTTCTAATGACCCTCAAGACCCATGTAAAGGCCCCTAGACCCTTCTAGATTGCCTCAGGACCCATCTAAAAGACCCCAGACCCTTCTAATGCCTTTCAGGACCCTTATGAAGGCCACAAGACCCTTCTAATGCCCATCAGGTCATTTATAAAGGCCCCCAGACCATTCTAATGCCCCTCAGGGCATTTATAAAGGTTCCCAGACCCTTCTAGAGCCCGTCAGGACACTTATAAAGGTCCCCAGACACTTCTAATGCCACTCAGGAGCATTCTAAAGGCACCCAGACCCTTCTAATGCCCCACAGGGCCTTTCTAAAGGTCCCCCAGACCTTTATAGAGCCCCTCAGGACCCTTCTAATGTCCCCAAGACCCTGCTAATTCCCGTCAGGGCTTTTATAAGGGCCACAAGATCCTTCTAATGCCCCTCAGGACCCTTATAAAGGCACCCAGACCCCTCTAGAGCCTCTCAGGACAGTTTTAAATGACTCCAGACCCTTCTAGACCCCCTCAGGACCATTCTAAAAGACCCAGACCCTTCTAATGCCGCTCAGGACCCTTCTAAAGGCCCCCAGACCCTTCTAATGCACCTCAGGGCCTTTCTAAAGTACCCCAGACACTTCTAGAACCACTCAGGGCCTTTCTATATGACCCCAGACCCTTGTAATGCCTTTCAGGGCCTTTCTAAAGGCCCCCATTCCCTTCTAATGCCCCTCAGGACATTTCTAAAGGCCCCCAGACCCTTCTAGAGCCCCTCAGGACATTTCTAAAGGCACCCAGAACCTTCTAATGCCACTCAAGACCATTCTAAAGGCTGCGAGACCCTTATAATCCCCCTGAGGACCTTTAAAAAGGCCCCCAGACCCTTCTGGACCCCCTCAGGACGCTTCTATTAGACCCCAGACCCTTCTAGAGCCCCTCAGGGCCTTTCTAAAGGCCTCCACACACTTCTAATGACCCTCAAGACCTATGTAAAGGCCCCAGACCCTTCTAGATTGCCTCAGGACCCATCCAAAAGCCCCCAGACCCTTCTAATGCCTTTCAGGGCCTTTCTAAAGGCCTCCACACCCTTCTAATGACTCTCAAAACCCATGTAAAGGCCCCTAGACCCTTCTAGATTGCCTCAGGACCCATCTAAAAGCCCTCAGACCCTTCTAATGCCCCTCAGGGCCTTTCTAAAGTACCCCAGACACTTCTAGAACCTCTCAGGGCCTTTCTATATGACCCCAGACCCTTGTAATGCCCCTCAGGGCCTTTCTAAAGGCCCCCAGACCATTCTAGAGCCCCTCAGGACACTTCTAAATCCCGCAGACCATTCTAATGCCCGTCAGGGCCTTTATAAAGGTCCCCAGACCCTTCTACTGCCCCTCAGGAGCATTCTAAAGGCCCCCAGACCCTTATAGAGCCTCTCAGGACCCTTCTAAAGTCCCCCAGACCCTGCTAATTCCCCTCAGGGCTTTTATAAGGGCACCCAGACCCTTCTAATGCCCCTCAGGACCCTTATAAAGGCACCCAGACCCTTCTAGAGCCTCTCAGGACAGTTTTAAAAGCCTCCAGACCCTTCTAGACCACCTCAGGACCATTCTAAAGGCCCCCAGACCCTTCTAATGCCCCTCAGGACCCTTCTAAAGGCCCCCAGACCTTTCTAATGCCCCTCAGGACCCTTATAAAGTCCCCCAGACCCTTCTAATGCCCCGCAGGGCCTTTCTAAATTACCCCAGACACTTCTAGAACCTCTCAGGGCCTTTCTATATGACCCCAGACCCTTGTAATGCCCCTCAGGGCCTTTCTAAACGCCCCCACACCCTTCTAATGACCCTCAGGACATTTCTAAAGGCCCCCAGACCATTCAAGAGCCCCTCAGGACATTTCTAAAGGCACCCAGACCCTTCTAATGCCACTCAGGGCCTTTCTAAAGGCTGCAAGACCCTTATAATCCCCCTGAGGACCTTTAAAAAGGCCCCCAGACCCTTCTGGACCCCACGAGGACGCTTCTAATAGACCCCAGACCCTTCTAGAGCCCCTCAGGGCATTTCTAAAGGCCTCCACACCCTTCTAATGACCCTCAAGACCCATGTAAAGGCCCCCAGACCCTTCTAGATTGCATCAGGACCCATCTAAAAGCCCCCAGACCCTTCTAATTCCTTTCAGGGCCTTTCTAAAGGCCTCCACACCCTTCAAATGACCCTCAAGACCCATGTAAAGGCCCCCAGACCCTTCTAGACTACCTCAGGACCCATCTAAAAGACCCCAGACCCTTCTAATGCCTTTCAGGACCCTTATGAAGGCCACAAGACCCTTCTAATGCCCCTCAGAACCTTTCTAAAGGCCCTCAGACCCTTCTAATGCCCCTCAGGGCATTTATAAAGGTTCCCAGACCCTTCTAGAGCCCGTCAGGACCCTTATAAAGGCCCCCAGACCATTCTAGAGCCCCTCAGGACACTTCTAAAGGCCCGCAGACCATTCTAATGCCCGTCAGGGCCTTTAAAAAGGACCCCAGACCCTTCTACTGCCCCTCAGGAGCATTCTAAAGGCCCCCAGACCCTTCTAATGCCCCACAGGGCCTTTATAAAGGTCCCCAGACCCTTCTAGAGCCCCTGAAGATCCTTCTAAAGGCCCCCAGACCCTTATAGAGCCCCTCAGGACCCTTCTAAAGTCCCCCAGACCCTGCTAGTTCCCCTCAGGTCTTTTATAAGGGCACCCAGAATATTCTAATGCCCCTCAGGACCCTTATGAAGGCACCCAGACCCTTCTAGAGCCTCTCAGGACAGTTTTAAATGCCTCCAGACCCTTCTAGACCCGCTCAGGACCATTCTAAAGGCCCCCAGACCCTTCTAATGCCCCTCACGGCCTTTCTAAAGGCCCCCATACCCTTCTAATGCCCCTCAGGTCATTTCTAAAGGCACCCAGAACCTTCTAATGCCACTCAGGGCCTTTCTAAAGGCCGCGAGACCCTTATAATCCCCCTGAGGGCCTTTAAAAAGGCCCCCAGACCCTTCTGGACCCCCTCAGGACGCTTCTAATAGACCCCAGACCCTTCTAGAGCCCCTCAGGGCCTTTCTAAAGGCCTCCACACCCTTCTAATGACCAACAAGACCCATGTAAAGGCCCCCAGACCCTTCTAGATTGCCTCAGGACCCATCTAAAAGCCCCCAGACCCTTCTAATGCCTTTCAGGGCCTTTCTAAATGCCTCCACACCCTTCTAATGACCCTCAAGACCCATGTAAAGGCCCCTAGACCCTTCTAGATTGCCTCAGGACCCATCTAGAAGCCCATAGACCCTTCTAATGCCTTTCAGGACCCTTATGAAGGCCACAAGACCCTTCTAATGCCCCTCAGGACCTTTCTAAAGGCCCTCAGACCCTTCTAATGCCACTCAGGGCATTTATAAAGGCCCCCAGACCATTCTAGAGCCCCTCAGGACATTTCTAAAGGCCCGCAGACCATTCTAATGCCCGTCAGGGCCTTTATAAAGGTCCCCAGACCCTTCTACGGCCCCTCAGGAGCATTCTAAAGGCCCCCAGACCCTTCTAATGCCCCACAGGGCCTTTCTAAAGGTCCCCCAGACCCTTATAGAGCCCCTCAGGACCCTTCTAAAGTCCCCCAGACCCTGCTAATTCCCCTCAGGGCTTTTATAAGGGCCACAAGACCCTTCTAATGCCCCTCAGGACCCTTATAAAGGAACCCAGACCCCTCTAGAGCCTCTCAGGACAGTTTTAAATGCCTCCAGACCCTTCTAGACCACCTCAGGACCATTCTAAAAGCCCCCAGACCCTTCTAATGCCGCTCAGGACCCTTCTAAAGGCCCCCAGACCCTTCTAATGCCCCTCAGGGCCTTTCTAAAGTACCCCAGACACTTCTAGAACCTCTCAGGGCCTTTCTTTATGACCCCAGACCCTTGTGATGCCACTCAGGGCCGTTCTAAAGGCCCCCATACCCTTCTAATGCCCCTCAGGACCTTTCTAAAGGCCCCAAGACCCTTCTAATATCCCACACGGCATTTCTAAAGGTCCCCAGACCCTTCTAGAGCCCTTGAAGACCCTTCTAAAGGCCCCCAGACCCTTATAGAGCCCCTCAGGACCCTTCTAAAGTCCCCCAGACCCTGCTAATTCCCCTCAGGGCTTTTATAAGGGCCACAAGACCCTTCTAATGCCCCTCAGGACCCTTATAAAGGCACCCAGACCCTTCTAGAGCCTCTCAGGACAGTTTTAAAAGCCTCCAGACCCTTCTAGACCCCCTCAGGACCATTCTAAAGTTCCACAGACCCTTCTAATGCCCCTCAGGACCCTTCTAAAGGCCCCCAGACCCTTCTAATGCCCCTCAGGACCCTTCTAAAGGCCCCCAGACCCTTCTAATGCCCCTCAGGACCCTTCTAAAGGCCCCCAGACCCTTCTAATGCCCCGCAGGGCCTTTCTAAATTACCCCAGACACTTCTAGAACCTCTCAGGGCCTTTCTATATGACCCCAGACCATTGTAATGCCCCTCAGGGCCTTTCTAAAGGCCCCCACACCCTTCTAATGACCCTCAGGACATTTCTAAAGGCCCCCAGACCATTGAAGAGCCCCTCAGGACATTTCTAAAGGCACCCAGACCCTTCTAATGCCACTCAGGGCCTTTCTAAAGGCTGCGAGACCCTTACAATCCCCCTGAGGACCTTTAAAAAGGCCCCCAGACCATTCTGGACCCCCTCAGGACGCTTCTAATAGCCCCCAGACCCTTCTAGAGCCCCTCAGGGCCTTTCTAAAGGCCTCCACACCCTTCTAATGACCCTCAAGACCCATGTAAAGGACCCCAGACCCTTCTAGATTGCCTCAGGACCCATCCAAAAGCGCCCAGACCCTTCTAATGCCTTTCAGGGCCTTTCTAAAGGCCTCCACACCCTTCTAATGACTCTCAAGACCCATGTAAAGGCACCCAGACCCTTCTAGATTGCATCAGGACCCATCTAAAAGACCCCAGACCCTTCTAATGCCTTTCAGGACCCTTATGAAGGCCACAAGACCCTTCTAATGCCCCTCAGGACCTTTCTAAAGGCCCTCAGACCCTTCTAATGCCCCTCAGGGCATTTATAAAGGTTCCCAGACCCTTCTAGAGCCCGTCAGGACCCTTATAAAGGTCCCCAGACCCTTCTACTGCCCCTCAGGACAATTCTAAATCCCGCAGACCCTTGTAATGCCCCTCAGGGCCTTTCTAAAGGCCCCCATACCCTTCTAATGCCCCTCAGGACATTTCTAAAGGCCCCCAGACCCTTCAAGAGCCCCTCAGGACATTTCTAAAGGCACCCGGAACCTTCTAATGCCACTCAGGACTTTTCTAAAGGCTGCGAGACCCTTATAATCCCCCTGAGGACCTTTAAAAAGGCCCCCAGACCCTTCTGGACCCCCTCAGGACGATTCTAAATCCCGCAGACCATTCTAATGCCCGTCAGGGCCTTTATAAAGGTCCCCAGACCCTTCTACTGCCCCTCAGGAACATTCTAAAGGCCCCCAGACCCTTCTAATGCCCCACAGGGCCATTCTAAAGGTCCCCAGACCCTTCTAGAGCCCCTGAAGACCATTCTAAAGGCCCCAGACCCTTATAGAGCCCCTCAGGACCCTTCTAAAGTCCCCCAGACCCTGCTAGTTCCCCTCAGGTCTTTTATAAGGGCACCCAGAATCTTCTAATGCCCCTCAGGACCCTTATAAAGGTACCCAGACCCTTCTAGAGCCTCTCAGGACAGTTTTAAATGCCTCCAGACCCTTCTAGACCCCCTCAGGACCATTCTAAAGGCCCCCAGACCCTTCTAATGACCCACAGGGCCTTTCTAAAGGCCCCCATACCCTTCTAATGCCCCTCAGGTCATTTCTAAAGGCACCCAGACCCTTCTAATGCCACTCAGGGCCTTTCTAAAGGCCACGAGACCCTTGTAATCCCCCTGAGGGCCTTTAAAAAGGCCCCCAGACCCGTCTGGACCCCCTCAGGACGCTTCTAATAGACCCCAGACCCTTCTAGAGCCCCTCATGGCCTTTCTAAAGGCCTCCACACCCTTCTAATGACCCTCAAGACCCATGTAAAGGCCCCCAGACCATTCTAGATTGCATAAGGACCCATCCAAAAGCCCCCAGACCCTTCTAATGCCTTTCAGGGCCTTTCTAAAGACCTCCACACCCTTCTAATGACCCTCAAGACCCATGTAAAGGCCCCCAGACCATTCTAGAGCCTCTCAGGACACTTCTAAAGGCCCGCAGACCATTCTAATGCCCGTCAGGGCCTTTCTAAAGGTCCCAGACCCTTCTACTGCCCCTCAGGAGCATTCTAAAGGCACCCAGACCTTTCTAATGCCCCACAGGGCCTTTCTAAAGGTCCCCCAGACCCTTATAGAGCCCCTCAGGACCCTTCTAAAGTCCCCCAGACCCTGCTAATTCCCCTCAGGGCTTTTATAAGGGCCAGAAGATCCTTCTAATGCCCCTCAGGGCCCTTATAAAGGCACCCAGACCCCTCTAGAGCCTCTCAGGACAGTTTTAAATGCCTCCAGACCCTTCTAGACCCCCTCAGGACCATTCTAAAAGCCCCCAGACCCTTCTAATGCCGCTCAGGACCCTTCTAAAGGCCCCCAGACCCTTCTAATGCCCCTCAGGGCCTTTCTAAAGTACCCCAGACACTTCTAGAACCTCTCAGGGCCTTTCTATATGACCCCAGACCCTTGTAATGCCCCTCAGGGCCTTTCTAAAGGCCCCCATACCCTTCTAATGCCCCTCAGGATATTTCTAAAGGCCCCCAGACCCTTCAAGAGCCCCTCAGGACATTTCTAAAGGCACCCGGAACCTTCTAATGCCACTCAGGACTTTTCTAAAGGCTGCGAGACCCTTATAATCCCCCTGAGGACCTTTAAAAAGGCCCCCAGACCCGTCTGGACCCCCTCAGGACGCTTCTAATAGACCCCAGACCCTTCTAGAGCCCCTCAGGGCCTTTCTAAAGGCCTCCACACCCTTCTAATGACCCTCAAGACCCATGTAAAGGCCCCTAGACCCTTCTAGATTGCCTCAGGACCCATCTAAAAGCCCTCAGACCCTTCTAATGCCTTTCAGGACCCTTATGAAGGCCACAAGACCCTTCTAATGCCCCACAGGACCTTTCTAAAGGCCCTCAGACCCTTCTAATGCCCCTCAGGGCATTTATAAAGGTTCCCAGACCCTTCTAGAGCCCGTCAGGACCCTTATAAAGGCCCCCAGACCATTCTAGAGCCCCTCAGGACACTTCTAAATCCCGCAGACCATTCTAATGCCCGTCAGGGCCTTTATAAAGGTCCCCAGACCCTTCTACTGCCCCTCAGGAACATTCTAAAGGCCCCCAGACCCTTCTAATGCCCCACACGGCCATTCTAAAGGTCCCCAGACCCTTCTAGAGCCCCTGAAGACCATTCTAAAGGCCCCCAGACCCTTATAGAGCCCCTCAGGACCCTTCTAAAGTCCCCCAGACCCTGCTAGTTCCCCTCAGGGCTTTTATAAGGGCACCCAGAATCTTCTAATGCCCCTCAGGACCCTTATAAAGGCACCCAGACCCTTCTAGAGCCTCTCAGGACAGTTTTAAATGCCTCCAGACCCTTCTAGACCCGCTCAGGACCATTCTAAAGGCCCCCAGACCCTTCTAATGCCCCTCAGGGCCTTTCTAAAGGCCCCCATACCCTTCTAATGCCCCTCAGGTCATTTCTAAAGGCACCCACACCCTTCTAATGCCACTCAGGGCCTTTTTATAGGCCGCGAGACCCTTTTAATCCCCCTGAGGGCCTTTAAAAAGGCCCCCAGACCCTTCTGGACCCCCTCAGGACGCTTCTAATAGACCCCAGACCCTTCTAGAGCCCCTCAGGGCCTTTCTAAAGGCCTCCACACCCTTCTAATGAACCTCAAGACCCATGTAAAGGCCCCCAGACCCTTCTAGAATGCCTCAGGACCCATCCAAAAGCCCCCAGACCCTTCTAATGCCTTTCAGGGCCTTTCTAAAGGCCTCCACACCCTTCTAATGACTCTCAAGACCCATGTAAAGGCCCCTAGACCCTTCTAGATTGCCTCAGGACCCATCTAAAAGCCCTCAGACCCTTCTAATGCCTTTCAGGACCCTTATGAAGGCCACAAGACCCTTCTAATGCCCCTCAGGACCTTTCTAAAGGCCCTCAGACCCTTCTAATGCCCCTAAGGGCATTTATAAAGGTTCCTAGACCCTTCTAGAGCCCGTCAGGACCCTTATAAAGGCCCCCAGACCATTCTAGAGCCCCTCAGGACACTTCTAAATCCCGCAGAGCATTCTAATGCCCGTCAGGGCCTTTATAAAGGTCCCCAAACTCTTCTACTGCCCCTCAGGAACATTCTAAAGGCACCCAGACCCTTCTAATGCCCCACAGGGCCATTCTAAAGGCCCCCAGACCCTTATAGAGCCCCTCAGGAACCTTCTAAATTCCCCCAGACCCTGCTAATTCCCCTCAGGGCTTTTATAAGGGCACCCAGAATTTTCTAATGCCCCTCAGGACCCTTATAAAGCCACCCAGACCCTTCTAGAGCCTCTCAGGACAGTTTTAAATGCGTCCAGACCCTTCTAGACCCCCTCAGGACCATTCTAGAGGCACCCAGACCCTTCTAATGCCCCTCAGGACCTTTCTAAAGGCCCTCAGACCCTTCTAATGCCCCTCAGGGCATTTATAAAGGTTCCCAGACCCTTCTAGAGCCCGTCAGGACCCTTATAAAGGCCCCCAGACCATTCTAGAGCCTCTCAGGACACTTCTAAAGGCCCGCAGACCATTCTAATGCCCGTCAGGGCCTTTCTAAAGGTCCCAGACCCTTCTACTGCCCCTCAGGAGCATTCTAAAGGCACCCAGACCTTTCTAATGCCCCACAGGGCCTTTCTAAAGGTCCCCCAGACCCTTATAGAGCCCCTCAGGACCCTTCTAAAGTCCCCCAGACCCTGCTAATTCCCCTCAGGGCTTTTATAAGGGCCACAAGATCCTTCTAATGCCCCTCAGGGCCCTTATAAAGGCACCCAGACCCCTCTAGAGCCTCTCAGGACAGTTTTAAATGCCTCCAGACCCTTCTAGACCCCCTCAGGACCATTCTAAAAGCCCCCAGACCCTTCTAATGCCGCTCAGGACCCTTCTAAAGGCCCCCAGACCCTTCTAATGCCCCTCAGGGCCTTTCTAAAGTACCCCAGACACTTCTAGAACCTCTCAGGGCCTTTCTATATGACCCCAGACCCTTGTAATGCCCCTCAGGGCCTTTCTAAAGGCCCCCATACCCTTCTAATGCCCCTCAGGATATTTCTAAAGGCCCCCAGACCCTTCAAGAGCCCCTCAGGACATTTCTAAAGGCACCCGGAACCTTCTAATGCCACTCAGGACTTTTCTAAAAGCCGTGAGACCCTTATAATCCCCCTGAGGGCCTTTAAAAAGGCCCCCAGACCCTTCTGGACCCCCTCAGGACGCTTCTAATAGCCCCCAGACCCTTCTAGAGCCCCTCAGCGCCTTTCTAAAGGCCTCCACACCCTTCTAATGACTCTCAAGACCCATGTAAAGGCCCCCAGAACCTTCTAGATTGCGTCAGGACCCATCTAAAAGCCCCCAGACCCTTCTAATGCCTTTCAGGGCCTTTCTAAAGGCCTCCACACCCTTCTAATGACCCTCAAGACCCATGTAAAGGCCCCTAGACCCTTCTAGATTGCCTCAGGACCCATCTAAAAGCCCTCAGACCCTTCTAATGCCTTTCAGGACCCTTATGAAGGCCACAAGACCCTTCTAATGCCCCTCAGGACCTTTCTAAAGGCCCTCAGACCCTTCTAATGCCCCTCAGGGCATTTATAAAGGTTCCCAGACCCTTCTAGAGCCCGTCAGGACCCTTATAAAGGCCCCCAGACCATTCTAGAGCCCCTCAGGACACTTCTAAATCCCGCAGACCATTCTAATGCCCGTCAGGGCCTTTATAAAGGTCCCCAGACCCTTCTACTGCCCCTCAGGAACATTCTAAAGGCCCCCAGACCCTTCTAATGCCCCACACGGCCATTCTAAAGGTCCCCAGACCCTTCTAGAGCCCCTGAAGACCATTCTAAAGGCCCCCAGACCCTTATAGAGCCCCTCAGGACCCTTCTAAAGTCCCCCAGACCCTGCTAGTTCCCCTCAGGGCTTTTATAAGGGCACCCAGAATCTTCTAATGCCCCTCAGGACCCTTATAAAGGCACCCAGACCCTTCTAGAGCCTCTCAGGACAGTTTTAAATGCCTCCAGACCCTTCTAGACCCGCTCAGGACCATTCTAAAGGCCCCCAGACCCTTCTAATGCCCCTCAGGGCCTTTCTAAAGGCCCCCATACCCTTCTAATGCCCCTCAGGTCATTTCTAAAGGCACCCACACCCTTCTAATGCCACTCAGGGCCTTTTTATAGGCCGCGAGACCCTTTTAATCCCCCTGAGGGCCTTTAAAAAGGCCCCCAGACCCTTCTGGACCCCCTCAGGACCCTTCTAATAGACCCCAGACCCTTCTAGAGCCCCTCAGGGCCTTTCTAAAGGCCTCCACACCCTTCTAATGAACCTCAAGACCCATGTAAAGGCCCCCAGACCCTTCTAGAATGCCTCAGGACCCATCCAAAAGCCCCCAGACCCTTCTAATGCCTTTCAGGGCCTTTCTAAAGGCCTCCACACCCTTCTAATGACTCTCAAGACCCATGTAAAGGCCCCTAGACCCTTCTAGATTGCCTCAGGACCCATCTAAAAGCCCTCAGACCCTTCTAATGCCTTTCAGGACCCTTATGAAGGCCACAAGACCCTTCTAATGCCCCTCAGGACCTTTCTAAAGGCCCTCAGACCCTTCTAATGCCCCTAAGGGCATTTATAAAGGTTCCTAGACCCTTCTAGAGCCCGTCAGGACCCTTATAAAGGCCCCCAGACCATTCTAGAGCCCCTCAGGACACTTCTAAATCCCGCAGAGCATTCTAATGCCCGTCAGGGCCTTTATAAAGGTCCCCAAACTCTTCTACTGCCCCTCAGGAACATTCTAAAGGCACCCAGACCCTTCTAATGCCCCACAGGGCCATTCTAAAGGCCCCCAGACCCTTATAGAGCCCCTCAGGAACCTTCTAAATTCCCCCAGACCCTGCTAATTCCCCTCAGGGCTTTTATAAGGGCACCCAGAATTTTCTAATGCCCCTCAGGACCCTTATAAAGCCACCCAGACCCTTCTAGAGCCTCTCAGGACAGTTTTAAATGCGTCCAGACCCTTCTAGACCCCCTCAGGACCATTCTAAAGGCACCCAGACCCTTCTAATGCCCCTCAGGACCTTTCTAAAGGCCCTCAGACCCTTCTAATGCCCCTCAGGGCATTTATAAAGGTTCCCAGACCCTTCTAGAGCCCGTCAGGACCCTTATAAAGGCCCCCAGACCATTCTAGAGCCTCTCAGGACACTTCTAAAGGCCCGCAGACCATTCTAATGCCCGTCAGGGCCTTTCTAAAGGTCCCAGACCCTTCTACTGCCCCTCAGGAGCATTCTAAAGGCACCCAGACCTTTCTAATGCCCCACAGGGCCTTTCTAAAGGTCCCCCAGACCCTTATAGAGCCCCTCAGGACCCTTCTAAAGTCCCCCAGACCCTGCTAATTCCCCTCAGGGCTTTTATAAGGGCCACAAGATCCTTCTAATGCCCCTCAGGGCCCTTATAAAGGCACCCAGACCCCTCTAGAGCCTCTCAGGACAGTTTTAAATGCCTCCAGACCCTTCTAGACCCCCTCAGGACCATTCTAAAAGCCCCCAGACCCTTCTAATGCCGCTCAGGACCCTTCTAAAGGCCCCCAGACCCTTCTAATGCCCCTCAGGGCCTTTCTAAAGTACCCCAGACACTTCTAGAACCTCTCAGGGCCTTTCTATATGACCCCAGACCCTTGTAATGCCCCTCAGGGCCTTTCTAAAGGCCCCCATACCCTTCTAATGCCCCTCAGGATATTTCTAAAGGCCCCCAGACCCTTCAAGAGCCCCTCAGGACATTTCTAAAGGCACCCGGAACCTTCTAATGCCACTCAGGACTTTTCTAAAGGCTGCGAGACCCTTATAATCCCCCTGAGGACCTTTAAAAAGGCCCCCAGACCCGTCTGGACCCCCTCAGGACGCTTCTAATAGACCCCAGACCCTTCTAGAGCCCCTCAGGGCCTTTCTAAAGGCCTCCACACCCTTCTAATGACCCTCAAGACCCATGTAAAGGCCCCTAGACCCTTCTAGATTGCCTCAGGACCCATCTAAAAGCCCTCAGACCCTTCTAATGCCTTTCAGGACCCTTATGAAGGCCACAAGACCCTTCTAATGCCCCTCAGGACCTTTCTAAAGGCCCTCAGACCCTTCTAATGCCCCTAAGGGCATTTATAAAGGTTCCTAGACCCTTCTAGAGCCCGTCAGGACCCTTATAAAGGCCCCCAGACCATTCTAGAGCCCCTCAGGACACTTCTAAATCCCGCAGAGCATTCTAATGCCCGTCAGGGCCTTTATAAAGGTCCCCAAACTCTTCTACTGCCCCTCAGGAACATTCTAAAGGCACCCAGACCCTTCTAATGCCCCACAGGGCCATTCTAAAGGCCCCCAGACCCTTATAGAGCCCCTCAGGAACCTTCTAAATTCCCCCAGACCCTGCTAATTCCCCTCAGGGCTTTTATAAGGGCACCCAGAATTTTCTAATGCCCCTCAGGACCCTTATAAAGCCACCCAGACCCTTCTAGAGCCTCTCAGGACAGTTTTAAATGCGTCCAGACCCTTCTAGACCCCCTCAGGACCATTCTAAAGGCACCCAGACCCTTCTAATGCCCCTCAGGACCTTTCTAAAGGCCCTCAGACCCTTCTAATGCCCCTCAGGGCATTTATAAAGGTTCCCAGACCCTTCTAGAGCCCGTCAGGACCCTTATAAAGGCCCCCAGACCATTCTAGAGCCTCTCAGGACACTTCTAAAGGCCCGCAGACCATTCTAATGCCCGTCAGGGCCTTTCTAAAGGTCCCAGACCCTTCTACTGCCCCTCAGGAGCATTCTAAAGGCACCCAGACCTTTCTAATGCCCCACAGGGCCTTTCTAAAGGTCCCCCAGACCCTTATAGAGCCCCTCAGGACCCTTCTAAAGTCCCCCAGACCCTGCTAATTCCCCTCAGGGCTTTTATAAGGGCCACAAGATCCTTCTAATGCCCCTCAGGGCCCTTATAAAGGCACCCAGACCCCTCTAGAGCCTCTCAGGACAGTTTTAAATGCCTCCAGACCCTTCTAGACCCCCTCAGGACCATTCTAAAAGCCCCCAGACCCTTCTAATGCCGCTCAGGACCCTTCTAAAGGCCCCCAGACCCTTCTAATGCCCCTCAGGGCCTTTCTAAAGTACCCCAGACACTTCTAGAACCTCTCAGGGCCTTTCTATATGACCCCAGACCCTTGTAATGCCCCTCAGGGCCTTTCTAAAGGCCCCCATACCCTTCTAATGCCCCTCAGGATATTTCTAAAGGCCCCCAGACCCTTCAAGAGCTCAGGACATTTCTAAAGGCACCCGGAACCTTCTAATGCCACTCAGGACTTTTCTAAAGGCTGCGAGACCCTTATAATCCCCCTGAGGACCTTTAAAAAGGCCCCCAGACCCGTCTGGACCCCCTCAGGACGCTTCTAATAGACCCCAGACCCTTCTAGAGCCCCTCAGGGCCTTTCTAAAGGCCTCCACACCCTTCTAATGACCCTCAAGACCCATGTAAAGGCCCCTAGACCCTTCTAGATTGCCTCAGGACCCATCTAAAAGCCCTCAGACCCTTCTAATGCCTTTCAGGACCCTTATGAAGGCCACAAGACCCTTCTAATGCCCCTCAGGACCTTTCTAAAGGCCCTCAGACCCTTCTAATGCCCCTCAGGGCATTTATAAAGGTTCCCAGACCCTTCTAGAGCCCGTCAGGACCCTTATAAAGGCCCCCAGACCATTCTAGAGCCCCTCAGGACACTTCTAAATCCCGCAGACCATTCTAATGCCCGTCAGGGCCTTTATAAAGGTCCCCAGACCCTTCTACTGCCCCTCAGGAACATTCTAAAGGCCCCCAGACCCTTCTAATGCCCCACACGGCCATTCTAAAGGTCCCCAGACCCTTCTAGAGCCCCTGAAGACCATTCTAAAGGCGCCCAGACCCTTATAGAGCCCCTCAGGACCCTTCTAAAGTCCCCCAGACCCTGCTAGTTCCCCTCAGGGCTTTTATAAGGGCACCCAGAATCTTCTAAAGCCCCTCAGGACCCTTATAAAGGCACCCAGACCCTTCTAGAGCCTCTCAGGACAGTTTTAAATGCCTCCAGACCCTTCTAGACCCGCTCAGGACCATTCTAAAGGCCCCCAGACCCTTCTAATGCCCCTCAGGGCCTTTCTAAAGGCCCCCATACCCTTCTAATGCCCCTCAGGTCATTTCTAAAGGCACCCACACCCTTCTAATGCCACTCAGGGCCTTTTTATAGGCCGCGAGACCCTTTTAATCCCCCTGAGGGCCTTTAAAAAGGCCCCCAGACCCTTCTGGACCCCCTCAGGACGCTTCTAATAGACCCCAGACCCTTCTAGAGCCCCTCAGGGCCTTTCTAAAGGCCTCCACACCCTTCTAATGAACCTCAAGACCCATGTAAAGGCCCCCAGACCCTTCTAGAATGCCTCAGGACCCATCCAAAAGCCCCCAGACCCTTCTAATGCCTTTCAGGGCCTTTCTAAAGGCCTCCACACCCTTCTAATGACTCTCAAGACCCATGTAAAGGCCCCTAGACCCTTCTAGATTGCCTCAGGACCCATCTAAAAGCCCTCAGACCCTTCTAATGCCTTTCAGGACCCTTATGAAGGCCACAAGACCCTTCTAATGCCCCTCAGGACCTTTCTAAAGGCCCTCAGACCCTTCTAATGCCCCTAAGGGCATTTATAAAGGTTCCTAGACCCTTCTAGAGCCCGTCAGGACCCTTATAAAGGCCCCCAGACCATTCTAGAGCCCCTCAGGACACTTCTAAATCCCGCAGAGCATTCTAATGCCCGTCAGGGCCTTTATAAAGGTCCCCAAACTCTTCTACTGCCCCTCAGGAACATTCTAAAGGCACCCAGACCCTTCTAATGCCCCACAGGGCCATTCTAAAGGCCCCCAGACCCTTATAGAGCCCCTCAGGAACCTTCTAAATTCCCCCAGACCCTGCTAATTCCCCTCAGGGCTTTTATAAGGGCACCCAGAATTTTCTAATGCCCCTCAGGACCCTTATAAAGCCACCCAGACCCTTCTAGAGCCTCTCAGGACAGTTTTAAATGAGTCCAGACCCTTCTAGACCCCCTCAGGACCATTCTAAAGGCACCCATACCCTTCTAATGCCCCTCAGGGCCTTTCTAAAGGCCCCCATACCCTTGTAATGCCCCTCAGGTCATTTCTAAAGGCACCCAGACCCTTCTAATGCTACTCAGGGCCTTTCTAAAGGCCGCGAGACCCTTATAATCCCCCTGAGGGCCTTTAAAATGCCCCCAGACCCTTCTGGACCCCCTCAGGACGCTTCTAATAGCCCCCAGACCATTCTAGAGCCCCTCAGGGCCTTTCTAAAGGCCTCCACACCCTTCTAATGACCCTCAAGACCCATGTAAAGGCCCCCAGACCCTTCTAGAATGCCTCAGGACCCATCTAAAAGCCCCCAGACCCTTCTAATGCCTTTCAGGGCCTTTCTAAAGGCCTCCACACCCTTCTAATGACACTCAAGACCCATGTAAAGGCCCCTAGACCCTTCTAGATTGCCTCAGGACCCATCTAAAAGCCCCCAGACCCTTCTAATGCCTTTCAGGACCCTTATGAAGGCCACAAGACCCTTCTAATGCCCCTCAGGACCTTTCTAAAGGCCCTCAGACCCTTCTAATGCCCCTGAGGGCATTTATAAAGGTTCCCAGACCCTTCTAGAGCCCCTGAAGACCCTTCTAAATGCCCCCAGACTCTTATAGAGCCCCTCAGGACCCTTCTAAAGTCCCCCAGACCCTGCTAGTTCCCCTCAGGGCTTTTATAAGGGCACCCAGAATCTTCTAATGCCCCTCAGGACCCTTATAAAGGCACCCAGACCCTTCTAGAGCCTCTCAGGACAGTTTTAAATGCCTCCAGACCCTTCTAATGCCCCTCAGGGCATTTATAAAGGTTCCCAGACCCTTCTAGAGCCCGTCAGGACCCTTATAAAGGCCCCCAGACCATTCTAGAGCCTCTCAGGACACTTCTAAAGGCCCGCAGACCATTCTAATGCCCGTCAGGGCCTTTCTAAAGGTCCCAGACCCTTCTACTGCCCCTCAGGAGCATTCTAAAGGCACCCAGACCTTTCTAATGCCCCACAGGGCCTTTCTAAAGGTCCCCCAGACCCTTATAGAGCCCCTCAGGACCCTTCTAAAGTCCCCCAGACCCTGCTAATTCCCCTCAGGGCTTTTATAAGGGCCACAAGATCCTTCTAATGCCCCTCAGGGCCCTTATAAAGGCACCCAGACCCCTCTAGAGCCTCTCAGGACAGTTTTAAATGCCTCCAGACCCTTCTAGACCCCCTCAGGACCATTCTAAAAGCCCCCAGACCCTTCTAATGCCGCTCAGGACCCTTCTAAAGGCCCCCAGACCCTTCTAATGCCCCTCAGGGCCTTTCTAAAGTACCCCAGACACTTCTAGAACCTCTCAGGGCCTTTCTATATGACCCCAGACCCTTGTAATGCCCCTCAGGGCCTTTCTAAAGGCCCCCATACCCTTCTAATGCCCCTCAGGATATTTCTAAAGGCCCCCAGACCCTTCAAGAGCCCCTCAGGACATTTCTAAAGGCACCCGGAACCTTCTAATGCCACTCAGGACTTTTCTAAAGGCTGCGAGACCCTTATAATCCCCCTGAGGACCTTTAAAAAGGCCCCCAGACCCGTCTGGACCCCCTCAGGACGCTTCTAATAGACCCCAGACCCTTCTAGAGCCCCTCAGGGCCTTTCTAAAGGCCTCCACACCCTTCTAATGACCCTCAAGACCCATGTAAAGGCCCCTAGACCCTTCTAGATTGCCTCAGGACCCATCTAAAAGCCCTCAGACCCTTCTAATGCCTTTCAGGACCCTTATGAAGGCCACAAGACCCTTCTAATGCCCCTCAGGACCTTTCTAAAGGCCCTCAGACCCTTCTAATGCCCCTAAGGGCATTTATAAAGGTTCCTAGACCCTTCTAGAGCCCGTCAGGACCCTTATAAAGGCCCCCAGACCATTCTAGAGCCCCTCAGGACACTTCTAAATCCCGCAGAGCATTCTAATGCCCGTCAGGGCCTTTATAAAGGTCCCCAAACTCTTCTACTGCCCCTCAGGAACATTCTAAAGGCACCCAGACCCTTCTAATGCCCCACAGGGCCATTCTAAAGGCCCCCAGACCCTTATAGAGCCCCTCAGGAACCTTCTAAATTCCCCCAGACCCTGCTAATTCCCCTCAGGGCTTTTATAAGGGCACCCAGAATTTTCTAATGCCCCTCAGGACCCTTATAAAGCCACCCAGACCCTTCTAGAGCCTCTCAGGACAGTTTTAAATGCGTCCAGACCCTTCTAGACCCCCTCAGGACCATTCTAAAGGCACCCAGACCCTTCTAATGCCCCTCAGGACCTTTCTAAAGGCCCTCAGACCCTTCTAATGCCCCTCAGGGCATTTATAAAGGTTCCCAGACCCTTCTAGAGCCCGTCAGGACCCTTATAAAGGCCCCCAGACCATTCTAGAGCCTCTCAGGACACTTCTAAAGGCCCGCAGACCATTCTAATGCCCGTCAGGGCCTTTCTAAAGGTCCCAGACCCTTCTACTGCCCCTCAGGAGCATTCTAAAGGCACCCAGACCTTTCTAATGCCCCACAGGGCCTTTCTAAAGGTCCCCCAGACCCTTATAGAGCCCCTCAGGACCCTTCTAAAGTCCCCCAGACCCTGCTAATTCCCCTCAGGGCTTTTATAAGGGCCACAAGATCCTTCTAATGCCCCTCAGGGCCCTTATAAAGGCACCCAGACCCCTCTAGAGCCTCTCAGGACAGTTTTAAATGCCTCCAGACCCTTCTAGACCCCCTCAGGACCATTCTAAAAGCCCCCAGACCCTTCTAATGCCGCTCAGGACCCTTCTAAAGGCCCCCAGACCCTTCTAATGCCCCTCAGGGCCTTTCTAAAGTACCCCAGACACTTCTAGAACCTCTCAGGGCCTTTCTATATGACCCCAGACCCTTGTAATGCCCCTCAGGGCCTTTCTAAAGGCCCCCATACCCTTCTAATGCCCCTCAGGATATTTCTAAAGGCCCCCAGACCCTTCAAGAGCCCCTCAGGACATTTCTAAAGGCACCCGGAACCTTCTAATGCCACTCAGGACTTTTCTAAAGGCTGCGAGACCCTTATAATCCCCCTGAGGACCTTTAAAAAGGCCCCCAGACCCGTCTGGACCCCCTCAGGACGCTTCTAATAGACCCCAGACCCTTCTAGAGCCCCTCAGGGCCTTTCTAAAGGCCTCCACACCCTTCTAATGACCCTCAAGACCCATGTAAAGGCCCCTAGACCCTTCTAGATTGCCTCAGGACCCATCTAAAAGCCCTCAGACCCTTCTAATGCCTTTCAGGACCCTTATGAAGGCCACAAGACCCTTCTAATGCCCCTCAGGACCTTTCTAAAGGCCCTCAGACCCTTCTAATGCCCCTCAGGGCATTTATAAAGGTTCCCAGACCCTTCTAGAGCCCGTCAGGACCCTTATAAAGGCCCCCAGACCATTCTAGAGCCCCTCAGGACACTTCTAAATCCCGCAGACCATTCTAATGCCCGTCAGGGCCTTTATAAAGGTCCCCAGACCCTTCTACTGCCCCTCAGGAACATTCTAAAGGCCCCCAGACCCTTCTAATGCCCCACACGGCCATTCTAAAGGTCCCCAGACCCTTCTAGAGCCCCTGAAGACCATTCTAAAGGCGCCCAGACCCTTATAGAGCCCCTCAGGACCCTTCTAAAGTCCCCCAGACCCTGCTAGTTCCCCTCAGGGCTTTTATAAGGGCACCCAGAATCTTCTAAAGCCCCTCAGGACCCTTATAAAGGCACCCAGACCCTTCTAGAGCCTCTCAGGACAGTTTTAAATGCCTCCAGACCCTTCTAGACCCGCTCAGGACCATTCTAAAGGCCCCCAGACCCTTCTAATGCCCCTCAGGGCCTTTCTAAAGGCCCCCATACCCTTCTAATGCCCCTCAGGTCATTTCTAAAGGCACCCACACCCTTCTAATGCCACTCAGGGCCTTTTTATAGGCCGCGAGACCCTTTTAATCCCCCTGAGGGCCTTTAAAAAGGCCCCCAGACCCTTCTGGACCCCCTCAGGACGCTTCTAATAGACCCCAGACCCTTCTAGAGCCCCTCAGGGCCTTTCTAAAGGCCTCCACACCCTTCTAATGAACCTCAAGACCCATGTAAAGGCCCCCAGACCCTTCTAGAATGCCTCAGGACCCATCCAAAAGCCCCCAGACCCTTCTAATGCCTTTCAGGGCCTTTCTAAAGGCCTCCACACCCTTCTAATGACTCTCAAGACCCATGTAAAGGCCCCTAGACCCTTCTAGATTGCCTCAGGACCCATCTAAAAGCCCTCAGACCCTTCTAATGCCTTTCAGGACCCTTATGAAGGCCACAAGACCCTTCTAATGCCCCTCAGGACCTTTCTAAAGGCCCTCAGACCCTTCTAATGCCCCTAAGGGCATTTATAAAGGTTCCTAGACCCTTCTAGAGCCCGTCAGGACCCTTATAAAGGCCCCCAGACCATTCTAGAGCCCCTCAGGACACTTCTAAATCCCGCAGAGCATTCTAATGCCCGTCAGGGCCTTTATAAAGGTCCCCAAACTCTTCTACTGCCCCTCAGGAACATTCTAAAGGCACCCAGACCCTTCTAATGCCCCACAGGGCCATTCTAAAGGCCCCCAGACCCTTATAGAGCCCCTCAGGAACCTTCTAAATTCCCCCAGACCCTGCTAATTCCCCTCAGGGCTTTTATAAGGGCACCCAGAATTTTCTAATGCCCCTCAGGACCCTTATAAAGCCACCCAGACCCTTCTAGAGCCTCTCAGGACAGTTTTAAATGAGTCCAGACCCTTCTAGACCCCCTCAGGACCATTCTAAAGGCACCCATACCCTTCTAATGCCCCTCAGGGCCTTTCTAAAGGCCCCCATACCCTTGTAATGCCCCTCAGGTCATTTCTAAAGGCACCCAGACCCTTCTAATGCTACTCAGGGCCTTTCTAAAGGCCGCGAGACCCTTATAATCCCCCTGAGGGCCTTTAAAATGCCCCCAGACCCTTCTGGACCCCCTCAGGACGCTTCTAATAGCCCCCAGACCATTCTAGAGCCCCTCAGGGCCTTTCTAAAGGCCTCCACACCCTTCTAATGACCCTCAAGACCCATGTAAAGGCCCCCAGACCCTTCTAGAATGCCTCAGGACCCATCTAAAAGCCCCCAGACCCTTCTAATGCCTTTCAGGGCCTTTCTAAAGGCCTCCACACCCTTCTAATGACACTCAAGACCCATGTAAAGGCCCCTAGACCCTTCTAGATTGCCTCAGGACCCATCTAAAAGCCCCCAGACCCTTCTAATGCCTTTCAGGACCCTTATGAAGGCCACAAGACCCTTCTAATGCCCCTCAGGACCTTTCTAAAGGCCCTCAGACCCTTCTAATGCCCCTGAGGGCATTTATAAAGGTTCCCAGACCCTTCTAGAGCCCCTGAAGACCCTTCTAAATGCCCCCAGACTCTTATAGAGCCCCTCAGGACCCTTCTAAAGTCCCCCAGACCCTGCTAGTTCCCCTCAGGGCTTTTATAAGGGCACCCAGAATCTTCTAATGCCCCTCAGGACCCTTATAAAGGCACCCAGACCCTTCTAGAGCCTCTCAGGACAGTTTTAAATGCCTCCAGACCCTTCTAGACCCGCTCAGGACCATTCTAAAGGCCCCCAGACCCTTCTAATGCCCCTCAGGGCCTTTCTAAAGGCCCCCATACCCTTCTAATGCCCCTCAGGTCATTTCTAAAGGCACCCAGACCCTTCTAATGCCACTCAGGGCCTTTCTAAAGGCCGCGAGACCCTTATAATCCCCCTGAGGGCCTTTAAAAAGGCCCCCAGACCATTCTGGACCCTCTAAGGACGCTTCTAATAGCCCCCAGACCCTTCTAGAGCCCTTCAGGGCCTTTCTAAAGGCCTCCACACCCTTCTAATGACCCTCAAGACCCATGTAAAGGCCCCCAGACCCTTCTAGATTGCCTCAGGACCCATCTAAAAGCCCCCAGACCCTTCTAATGCCCCTCAGGACCCTTCTAAAGGCCTCCACACCCTTCTAATGACCCTCAAGCCCTATGTAAAGGCCCCTAGACCCTTCTAGATTGCCTCAGGACCCATCTAAAAGCCACCAGACCCTTCTAATGCATTTCAGGACCCTTATTAAGGCCACAAGACCCTTGTAATGCCCCTCAGGACCTTTCTAAAAGCCCTCAGACCCTTCTAATGCCCCTCAGGGCATTTATAAAGGTTCCCAGACCCTTCTAGAGCCCGTCAGGACCCTTATAAAGGTACCCAGACCCCTCTACTGCCCCTCAGGAGCATTCTAATGGACCCCAGACCCTTCTAATGCCCCACAGGGCCTTTCTTAAGGTCCCCAGACCCTTCTAATGCCCCTCAGGAGCATTCTAAAGGCCCCCAGACCCTTCTAATGCCCCTCAGGTCATTTCTAAAGGCACCCAGACCCTTCTAATGCCACTCAGGGCCTTTCTAAAGGCCGCGAGACCCTTATAATCCCCTTGAGGGCCTTTAAAAAGGCCCCCAGACCCTTCTGGACCCCCTCAGGACGCTTCTAATAGCCCCCAGACCCTTCTAGAGCCCCTCAGGGCCTTTCTAAAGACCTCCACACCCTTCTAATGAACCTCAAGACCCATGTAAAGGCCCCCAGACCCTTCTAGAATGCCTCAGGACCCATCTAAAAGCCCCCAGACCCTTCTAATGCCTTTCAGGGCCTTTCTAAAGGCCTCCACACCCTTCTAATGACCCTCAAGACCCATGTAAAGGCCCCTAGACCCTTCTAGATTGCCTCAGGACCCATCTAAAAGACCCAAGACCCTTCTAATGCCTTTCAGGACACTTATGAAGGCTACAAGACCCTTCTAATGCCCCTCAGGACCTTTCTAAAGGCACTCAGACCCTTCTAATGCCCCTCAGGGCATTTATAAAGGTTCCGAGACCATTCTAGAGCCCGTCAGGACACTTATAAAGGTCCCCAGACCCTTCTACTGCCCCTCAGGAGCATTATAAAGGCCCCAAGACCCTTCTAATGCCCCTCAGGTCATTTCTAAAGGCACCCAGACCCTTCTAATGCCACTCAGGGCCTTTCTAGAGGCCGCGAGACCCTTATAATCCCCCTGAGGGCCTTTAAATAGGCCCCCAGACCCTTCTGGACCCCCTCAGGACGCTTCTAATAGCCCCCAGACCCTTCTAGAGCCCTCAGGGCCTTTCTAAAGGCCTCCACACCCTTCTAATGACCCTCAAGACCCATGTAAAGCCCCCAGACCCTTCTAGATTGCCTCAGGACCCATCTAAAAGCCCCCAGACCCTTCTAATGCCCCTCAGGACCTTTCTAAAGGCCCTCAGACCCTTCTAATGCCCCTCAGGACCTTTCTAAAGGCCCTAAGACCCTTCTAATGCCCCTCAGGACCTTTCTAAAGGCCCTCAGACCCTTCTAATGCCCCTCAGGGCATTTATAAAGGTTCCCAGACCCTTCTAGAGCCCGTCAGGACCCTAATAAAGGCCCCCAGACCATTCTAGAGCACCTCAGGACACTTCTAAAGGCCCGCAGACCATTCTAATGCCCGTCAGGGCCTTTCTAAAGGTCCCCAGACCCTTCTACTGCCCCTCAGGAGCATTCTAAAGGCCCCCAGACCCTTCTAATACCCCTCAGGGCCTTTCTAAAGGTCCCCAGACCCTTCTAGAGCCCCTCAAGACCCTTCTAAAGGCCCCCAGACCCTTATAGAGCCCCTCAGGACCCTTCGAAAGTCCCCCAGTCCCTGCTAGTTCCCCTCAGGGCTTTTTTAAGGGCACCCAGAATCTTCTAATGCCCCTCAGGACCCTTATAAAGGCCCCCAGACCCGTCTAGAGCCTCTCAGGACAGGTTTAAATGCCTCCAGACCCTTCTAGACCCCCTCAGGACCATTCTAAAGGCACCCAGACCCTTCTAATGCCCCTCAGGGCCTTTCTAAAGTAAACCAGACGCTTCTAGAACCTCTCAGGGCCTTTCTATATGACCCCAGGCCCTTGTAATGCCACTCAGGGCCTTTCTAAAGGCCGCGAGACCCTTATAATCCCCCTGAGGGCCTTTAAAAAGGCCCCCAGACCCTTCTGGACCCACTCAGGACGCTTCTAATAGCCCCCAGACCCTTCTAGAGCCCCTCAGGGCCTTTCTAAAGGCCTCCACACCCTTCTAATGACCCTCAAGACCCATGTAAATGCCTCCAGACCCTTCTAGATTGCATAAGGACCCATCTAAAAGCCCCCAGACCCTTCTAATGCCTTTCAGGGCCTTTCTAAAGGCCTCCACACACTTCTAATGACCCTCAAGACCCATGTAAAGGCCCCTAGACCCTTCTAGATTGCCTCAGGTCCCATCGAAAAGACCCCAGACCCTTCTAATGCCTTTCAGGACCCTTATGAAGGCCACAAGACCCTTGTAATGCCCCTCAGGACCTTTCTAAAGGCCCTCAGACCCTTCTAATGCTCCTCAGGACCTTTCTAAAGGCCCCCAGACCCTTCTAATGCCCCTCAGGACCTTTCTAAAGGCCCTCAGACCCTTCTAATACCCCTCAGGGCATTTATAAAGGTTCCCAGACCCTTCTAGAGCCCGTCAGGACACTTATAAAGGTCCTCAGACCCTTCTACTGCCCCTCAGGAGCATTATAAAGGCCCCCAGACCCTTATAATGCCCCTCAGGTCATTTCTAAAGGCACCCAGACCCTTCTAATGCCACTCAGGGCCTTTATAAAGGCCGCGAGACCCTTATAATCCCCCTGAGGGCCTTTAAAAATGCCCCCAGACCCTTCTGGACCCCCTCAGGACGCTTCTAATAGCTACCAGACCCTTCTAGAGCCCCTCAGGGCCTTTCTAAAGGCCTCCACACCCTTCTAATGACCCTCAAGACCCATGTAAAGGCCCCCAGACCCTTCTAGATTGCCTCAGGACCAATCCAAAAGCCCCCAGACCCTTCTAATGCCTTTCAGGGCCTTTCTAAAGGCCTCCACACCCTTCTAATGACTCTGAAGACCCATGTAAAGGCCCCTAGACCCTTCTAGATTGCCTCAGGACCCATCTAAAAGCCCTCAGACCCTTCTAATGCCTTTCAGGACCCTTATGAAGGCCACAAGACCCTTCTAATGCCCCTCAGGACCTTTGTAAAGCCCTCAGACCCTTCTAATGCCCCTCAGGGCATTTATAAAGGTTCCCAGACCCTTCTAGAGCCCGTCAGGACCCTTATAAAGGCCCCCAGACCATTCTAGAGCCCCTCAGGACACTTCTAAATCCCGCAGACCATTCTAATGCACGTCAGGGCCTTTATAAAGGTCCCCAGACCCTTCTACTGCCCCTCAGGAGCATTCTAAAGGCCCCCAGACCATTCTAATGCCCCACAGGGCCATTCTAAAGGTCCCCAGACCCTTCTAGAGCCCCTGAAGACCCTTCTAAAGGCCCCCAGACCCTTATAGAGCCCCTCAGGACCCTTCTAAAGTCCCCCAGACCCTGCTAATTCCCCTCAGGGCTTTTATAAGGGCACCCAGAATCTTCTAATGCCCCTCAGGACCATTATAAAGGCACCCAGACCCTTCTAGAGCCTCTCAGGACAGTTTTAAATGCGTCCAGACCATTCTAGACCCCCTCAGGACCATTCTAAAGGCACCCAGACCCTTCTAATGCCCCTCAGGGCCTTTCTAAAGGCCCCCATACCCTTCTAATGCCCCTCAGGTCATTTCTAAAGGCACCCAGACCCTTCTAATGCCACTCAGGACCTTTCTAAAGGCCGCGAGACCCTTATAATCCCCCTGAGGGCCTTTAAAATGCCCCCAGACCCTTCTGGACCCCCTCAGGATGCTTCTAATAGCCCCCAGACCCTTCTAGAGCCCCTCAGGGCCTTTCTAAAGGCCTCCACACCCTTCTAATGACCCTCAAGACCCATGTAAAGGCCCCCAGACCCTTCTAGACTGCCTCAGGACCCATCTAAAAGCCCCCAGACCTTTCTAATGCCTTTCAGGGCCTTTCTAAAGGCCTCCACACCCTTCTAATGACCCTCAAGACCCATGTAAAGGCCCCTAGACCCTTCTAGATTGCCTCAGGACCCATCTAAAAGCCCCCACACCCTTCTAATGCCTTTCAGGACCCTTATGAAGGCCACAAGACCCTTCTAATGCCCCTCAGGACCTTTCTAAAGGCCCTCAGACCCTTCTAAGGCCCCTCAGGGAACTTATAAAGGTTCCCAGACCCTTCTAGAGCCCGTCAGGACACTTACAAAGGTCCCCAGACCCTTCTACTGCCCCTCAGGAGCATTATAAAGGCCACCAGACCCTTCTAATGCCCCTCAGGTCATTTCTAAAGGCACCCAGACCCTTCTAATGCCACTCAGGGCCTTTCTAAAGGACACGAGACCCTTAGAATCCCCCTGAGGGCCTTTAAATAGGCCCCCAGACCCTTCTGGACCCCCTCAGGACGCTTCTAATAGACCCCAGACCCTTCTAGAGCCCCTCAGGGCCTTTCTAAAGGCCTCCACACCCTTCTAATGACCCTCAAGACCCAGGTAAAGGACCCCAGACCCTTGTAGAATGCCTGAGGACCCATCTAAAAGCCCCCAGACCCTTCTAATGCCTTTCAGGGCCTTTCTAAAGGCCTCCACACCCTTCTAATGACCCTCAAGACCCATGTAAAGTCCCCTACACCCTTCTAGATTGCCTCAGGACCCATCTAAAAGCCCCCAGACCCTTCTAATGCCTTTCAGGACCCTTATGAAGGACACAAGACCCTTCTAATGCCCCTCAGGACCATTCTAAAGGCCCTCAGACCCTCCTAATGCCCCTCAGGGCATTTATAAAGGTTCCCAGACCCTTCTAGAGCCCGTCAGGACCTTAATAAAGCCCCCAGACCATTCTAGAGCCCGTCAGAACCTTTCTAAAGGCCCGCAGACCATTCTAATGCCTGTCAGGGCCTTTATAAAGGTCCCCAGACCCTTCTCCTGCCCCTCAGGAGCATTCTAAAGGCCCCCAGACCCTTCTAATACCCCTCAGGGCCTTTCTAAAGGTCCCCAGACCCTTCTAGAGCCCCTCAAGACCCTTCTAAAGGCCCCCAGACCCTTATAGAGCCCCTCAGGACCCTTCTAAAGTCCCCCAGACCCTGCTAGTTCCCCTCAGGGCTTTTATAAGGGCACCCAGAATCTTCTAATGCCCCTCAGGAGCCTTATAAAGGCACCCAGACCCTTCTAGAGCCTCTCAGGACAGTTATAAATGCCTCCAGACCCTTCTAGAACACCCCAGGACCATTCTAAAGGCCCCCAGACCCTTCTAATGCCCCTCAGGGCCTTTCTAAAGTACCCCAGACACTTCTAGAACCTCTCAGAGCCTTTCTATATGACCCCAGGCCCTTGTAATGCCACTCAGGGCCTTTCTAAAGGCAGCGAGACCCTTATAATCCCACTGAGGGCCTTTAAAAAGGCCCCCAGACCCTTCTGGACCCCCTCAGGATGCTTCTAATAGCCCCCAGACCCTTCTAGAGCCACTCAGGACCATTCTAAAGGCCCCCAGACACTTCTAATGCCCCTCAGGACATTTCTAAAGGCCCCCAGACCCTTCTAATGCCCCTCAGGGCCTTTCTAAAGTACCCCAGACACATCTAGAACCTCTCAGGGCCTTTCTATATGACCCCAGACCCTTCTAATGCCCCTCAGGGCCTTTCTAAAGGCCCCCATACCCTTCTAATGCCCATGAGGACATTTCTAAAGGTCCCCAGACCCTTCTAGAGCCCCTCAGGACATTTCTAAAGGCACGCAGACCCTTCTAATGCCACTCAGGGCCTTTCTAAAGGCCGCGAGACCCTTATAATCCCCCTGATGGCCTTTAAAAAGGCCCCCAGACCCTTCTGGACCCCCTCAGGATGCTTGTAATAGCCCCCAGACCCTTCTAGAGCCCCTCAGCGCCTTTCTAAAGGCCTCCACACCCTTCTAATGACCCTCAAGACCCATGTAAAGGCCCCCAGACCCTTCTAGATTGCCTCAGGACCCATCTAAAAGCCCCCAGATCCTTCTAATGCCTTTCAGGGCCTTTCTAAAGGCCTCCACACCCTTCTAATGAACCTCAAGACCCATGTAAAGGCCCCTAGACCCTTCTAGATTGCCTCAGGACCCGTCTAAAAACCCCCAGACCCTTCTAATGCCTTTCAGGACCCTTATGAAGGCCACAAGACCCTTCTAATGCCCCTCAGGACCTTTCTAAAGGCCCTCAGACCCTTCTAATGCCCCTCAGGACCTTTCTAAAGGCCCTCAGACCATTCTAATGCCACTCAGGACCTTTCTAATGGTCCTCAGACCCTTCTAATGCCCCTCAGGGCATTTATAAAGGTTCCCAGACCTTTCTAGAGCCCGTCAGGACAGTTATAAAGGTCCCCAGACCCTTCTACTGCCCCTCAGGAGCATTCTAAAGGCCCCCAGACCCTTCTAATGCCCCTCAGGTCATTTCTAAAGGCACCCAGACCCTTCTAATGCCACTCAGGGCCTTTCTAAAGGCCGCGAGACCCTTATAATCCCCCTGATGGCCTTTAAAAAGGCCCCCAGACCCTTCTGGACCCCCTCAGGATGCTTCTAATAGCCCCCAGACTCTTCTAGAGCCCCTCAGGGCCTTTCTAAAGGCCTCCACACCCTTCTAATGACACTCAAGACCCATGTAAAGGCCCCCAGACCCTTCTAGATTGCCTCAGGACCCATCTAAAAGCCCCCAGACCCTTCTATTGCCTTTCAGGGCCTTTCTAAAGGGCTCCACACCATTCTAATGACCCTCAAGACCCATGTAAAGGCCCCTAGACCCTTCTAGATTTCTACAGGACCCATCTTAAAGCCCCCAGACCCTTCTAATGCCTTTCAGGACCCTTATGAAGGCCACAAGACCCTTCTATATGCCACTCAGGACCTTTCTAAAGGCCCTCAGACCCTTCTAATGCCCCTCAGGGCATTTATAAAGGTTCCCAGAGCCTTCTAGAGCCCGTCAGGACCCTTATAAAGGCCCCCAGACCATTCTAGAGCCCCTCAGGACACTTCTAAAGGCCCGCAGACCATTCTAATGCCCGTCAGGGCCTTTATAAAGGTCCCCAGACCCTTCTACTGCCCCTCAGGAGCATTCTAGAGGCCCCCAGACCCTTCTAATGCCCCACAGGGCCTTTCTAAAGGTCCCCAGACCCTTCTAGAGCCCCTGAAGACCCTTCTAAAGGCCCCCAGACCCTTATAGAGCCCCTCAGGACCCTTCTAAAGTCCCCCAGACCCTGCTAGTTCCCCTCAGGGCTTTTATAAGGGCACCCAGAATCTTCTAATGCCCCTCAGGACCCTTATAAAGGCACCCAGACCCTTCTAGACCCTCTCAGGGCAGTTTTAAATGCCTCCAGACCCTTCTAGACCCGCTCAGGACCATTCTAAAGGCAACCAGACCCTTCTAATGCCCCTCAGGGCCTTTCTAAAGTAAACCAGACGCTTCTAGAACCTCTCAGGGCCTTTCTATATCAACCCAGACCCCTGTAATGCCACTCAGGGCCTTTCTAAAGGCCGCGAGACCCTTATAATCCCCCTGAGGGCCTTTAAAAAGGCCCCCAGACCCTTCTGGACCACCTCTGGACACTTCTAATAGCCCCCAGACCCTTCTAGAGCCCCTACGGGTCTTTCTAAAGGCATCCACACCCTTCTAATGACCCTCAAGACCCATGTAAAGGCCCCTAGACCCTTCTAGATTGCCTCAGGACCCATCTAAAAGCCCCCAGACCCTGCTAATGCTTTCAGGACCCTTATTAAGGCCACAAGACCCTTCTAATGCCCCTCAGGACCTTTCTAAAGGCCCTCAGACCCTTCTAATGCCCCTCAGGGCATTTATAAAGGTTCCCAGACCCTTCTAGATCACGTCAGGACACTTATAAAGGTCCCCAGACCCTTCTACTGCCCCTCAGGAGCATTCTAAAGGCCTCCAGACCCTTCTAATGCCCCACAGGGCCTTTCTAAAGGTCCCCAGACCCTTATAGAGCCCCTGAAGACCCTTCTAAAGGCCCCCAGACCCTTATAGAGCCCCTCAGGTCCCTTCTAAAGTCCCCCAGACCCTGCTAATTCCCCTCAGGGCTTTTATAAGGGCACCCAGACCCTTCTAATGCCCCTCAGGACCCTTATAAAGGCACCCAGACCCTTCTAGAGCCTCTCAGGACAGTTTTAAATGCCTAAAGACCCTTCTAGAACACCCCAGGACCATTCTAAAGGCCCCCAGACCCTTCTAATGCCCCTCAGGGCCTTTCTAAAGTACGCCAGACACTTCTAGAACCTCTCAGAGCCTTTCTATATGACCCCAGGCCCTTGTAATGCCACTCAGGGCCTTTCTAAAGGCAGCGAGACCCTTATAATCCCACTGAGGGCCTTTAAAAAGGCCCCCAGACCCTTCTGGACCCCCTCAGGATGCTTCTAATAGCCCCCAGACCCTTCTAGAGCCCCTCAGGACCATTCTAAAGGCCCCCAGACACTTCTAATGCCCCTCAGGACATTTCTAAAGGCCCCCAGACCCTTCTAATGCCCCTCAGGGCCTTTCTAAAGTACCCCAGACACATCTAGAACCTCTCAGGGCCTTTCTATATGACCCCAGACCCTTCTAATGCCCCTCAGGGCCTTTCTAAAGGCCCCCATACCCTTCTAATGCCCATGAGGACATTTCTAAAGGTCCCCAGACCCTTCTAGAGCCCCTCAGGACATTTCTAAAGGCACGCAGACCCTTCTAATGCCACTCAGGGCCTTTCTAAAGGCCGCGAGACCCTTATAATCCCCCTGATGGCCTTTAAAAAGGCCCCCAGACCCTTCTGGACCCCATCAGGATGCTTCTAATAGCCCCCAGACCCTTCTAGAGCCCCTCAGCGCCTTTCTAAAGGCCTCCACACCCTTCTAATGACCCTCAAGACCCATGTAAAGGCCCCCAGACCCTTCTAGATTGCCTCAGGACCCATCTAAAAGCCCCCAGATCCTTCTAATGCCTTTCAGGGCCTTTCTAAAGGCCTCCACACCCTTCTAATGAACCTCAAGACCCATGTAAAGGCCCCTAGACCCTTCTAGATTGCCTCAGGACCCATCTAAAAACCCCCAGACCCTTCTAATGCCTTTCAGGACCCTTATGAAGGCCACAAGACCCTTCTAATGCCCCTCAGGACCTTTCTAAAGGCCCTCAGACCCTTCTAATGCCCCTCAGGACCTTTCTAAAGGCCCTCAGACCATTCTAATGCCACTCAGGACCTTTCTAATGGTCCTCAGACCCTTCTAATGCCCCTCAGGGCATTTATAAAGGTTCCCAGACCTTTCTAGAGCCCGTCAGGACACTTATAAAGGTCCCCAGACCCTTCTACTGCCCCTCAGGAGCATTCTAAAGGCCCCCAGACCCTTCTAATGCCCCTCAGGTCATTTCTAAAGGCACTCAGACCCTTCTAATGCCACTCAGGGCCTTTCTAAAGGCCGCGAGACCCTTATAATCCCCCTGATGGCCTTTAAAAAGGGCCCCAGACCCTTCTGGACCCCCTCAGGATGCTTCTAATAGCCCCCAGACCCTTCTAGAGCCACTCAGGGCCTTTGTAAAGGCCTCCACACCCTTCTAATGACACTCAAGACCCATGTAAAGGCCCCCAGACCCTTCTAGAATGCCTCAGGACCCATCTAAAAGCCCCCAGACCCTTCTATTGCCTTTCAGGGCCTTTCTAAAGGGCTCCACACCATTCTAATGACCCTCAAGACCCATGTAAAGGCCCCTAGACCCTTCTAGATTTCCTCAGGACCCATCTTAAAGCCCCCAGACCCTTCTAATGCCTTTCAGGACCCTTATGAAGGCCACAAGACCCTTCTATATGCCACTCAGGACCTTCCTAAAGGCCCTCAGACCCTTCTAATGCCCCTCAGGGCATTTATAAAGGTTCCCAGACCCTTCTAGAGCCCGTCAGGACCCTTATAAAGGCCCCCAGACCATTCTAGAGCCCCTCAGGACACTTCTAAAGGCCCGCAGACCATTCTAATGCCCGTCAGGGCCTTTATAAAGGTCCCCAGACCATTCTACTGCCCCTAAGGAGCATTCTAAAGGCCCCCAGACCTTTCTCATGCCCCACAGGGCCTTTCTAAAGCTCCCCAGACCCTTCTAGAGACCCTGAAGACCCTTCTAAAGGCCCCCAGACCCTTATAGAGCCCCTCAGGACCCTTCTAAAGTCCCCCAGACCCTGCTTGTTCCCCTCAGGGCTTTTATAAGGGCACCCAGAATCTTCTAATGCCCCTCAGGACCCTTATAAACGCACCCAGACCCTTCTAGAGCCTCTCAGGACAGTTTTAAATGCCTCCAGACCTTTCTAGACCCCCGCAGGACCATTCTAAAGGCACCCATACCCTTCTAATGCCCCTCAGGGCCTTTCTAAAGTAAACCAGACGTTTCTAGAACCTCTCAGGGCCTTTCTATATGAACCTAGACCCCTGTAATACCACTCAGGGCCTTTCTAAAGGCCGCGAGACCCTTATAATCCTCCTGAGGGCCTTTAAAAAGGCCCCCAGATCCTTCTGGACCCCCTCTGGACACTTCTAATAGCCCCCAGACCATTCTAGAGCCCCTCAGGGCCTTTCTAAAGGCCTCCACACCCTTCTAATGACCCTCAAGACCCATGTAAAGGCCCCTAGACCCTTCTAGATTGCCTCAGGACCCATCTAAAAGCCCCCAGACCCTTCTAATGCCTTTCAGGACCCTTATGAAGGCCACAAGACCCATCTAATGCCCCTCAGGACCTTTCTAAAGGCCCTCAGACCCTTCTAATGCCCCTCAGGGCATTTATAAAGGTTCCCAGACCCTTCTAGAGCCCGTCAGGACCCTTAAAAAGGCCCCCAGACCATTCTAGAGCCCCTCACTACAATTCTAAAGGCCCGCAAACCATTCTAATGCCCGTCAGGGACTTTACAAAGGTCCCCAGACCCTTCTCCTGCCCCTCAGGAGCATTCTAAAGGCCCCCAGACCCTTCTAATGCCCCACAGGGCCTTTCTAAAGGTCCCCAGACCCTTCTAGAGCCCCTGAAGACCCTTCTAAAGGCCCCCAGACCCTTATAGAGCCCCTCAGGACCCTTCTAAAGGCCCCCAGACCCTGCTAATTCCCCTCAGGGCTTTTATAAGGGCACCCAGACCCTTCTAATGCCCCTCAGGACCCTTATAAAGGCACCCAGACCCTTCTAGATCCTCTCAGGACATTTATAAATGCCTCCAGACCCTTCTAGATACACTCAGGACCATTCTAAAGGCCCCCAGACCCTTCTAATGCCCCTCAGGGCCTTTCTAAAGGCCCCCATACCCTTCTAATGCCCCTCAGGTCATTTCTAAAGGCACCCAGACCCTTCTAATGCCACTCAGGGCCTTTCTAAAGGCCGCGAGACCCTTATAATCCCCCTGAGGGCCTTTAAAAAGGCCCCCAGACAATTCTGGACCCCCTCAGGACGCTTCTAATAGCCCCCAGACCCTTCTAGAGCCCCTCAGGGCCTTTCTAAAGGCCTCCACACCCTTCTAATGACCCTCGAGACCCATGTAAAGGCCCCTAGACCCTTCTAGATTGCCTCAGGACCCATCTAAAAGCCCCCAGACCCTTCTAATGCCTTTCAGGACCCTTATGAAGGCCACAAGACCCTTCTAATGCCCCTCAGGACCTTTCTAAAGGCCCTCAGACCCTTCTAATGCCCCTCAGGGCATTTATAAAGGTTCCCAGACCCTTCTAGAGCCCGTCAGGACACTTATAAAGGTCCCCAGACCCTTCTACTGCCCCTCAGGAGCATTCTAAAGGCCCCCAGACTCTTCTAATGTTTCTCAGGTCATATCTAAAGGCATCCAGACCCTTCTAATGCCACTCAGGGCAATTCTAAAATACGCGAGACCCTTATAATCCTCCTGAGGGCCTTTAAAAAGGCCCCCAGACCCTTCTGGACCCCCTCAGGACGCTTCTAATAGCCCCAGACCCTTCTAGAGCCCCTCAGGGCCTTTCTAAAGGACTCCACACCCATCTAAAGACCCTCAAGACCCATGTAAAGGCCCCCAGACCCTTGTAAAATGCCTCAGGACCCATCTAAAATCCCCCAGACCCTTCTAATGCCTTTCAGGGCCTTTCTAAAGGCCTCCACACCCTTCTAATGACCCTCAAGACCCATGTAAAGGCCCCTAGACCCTTCTAGATTGCCTCAGGACCCATCTAAAAGCCCCCAGACCCTTCTAATGCCGTTCAGGACCCTTATGAAGGCCACAAGACCCTTCTAATGCCCCTCAGGACCTTTCTAAAGGCCCTCAGACCCTTCTAATGCCCCTCAGGGCATTTATAAAGGTTCCCAGACCCTTCTAGAGCCTGTCAGGACCCTTATAAAGGCCCCCAGACCATTCTACTGCCCCTCAGGACACTTCTAAAGGCCCGCAGACCATTCTAATGCCCGTCAGGGCCTTTATAAAGGTCCCCAGACCCTTCTACTGCCCCTCAGGAGCATTCTAAAGGCCCCCAGACCCTTCTAATGCCCCACAGGGCCTTTCTAAAGGTCCCCAGACCCTTCTAGAGCCCCTCAAGACCCTTCTAAAGGCCCCCAGACCCTTATAGAGCCCCTCAGGACCCTTCTAAAGTCCCCCAGACCCTGCTAGTTCCCCTCAGGGCTTTTATAAGGGCACCCAGAATCTTCTAATGCCCCTCAGGACCCTTATAAAGGCACCCAGACCCTTCTAGAGCCTCTCAGGACAGTTTTAAATGCCTCCAGACCCTTCTAGACCCGCTCAGGACCATTCTAAAGGCACCCAGACCCTTCTAATGCCCCTCAGGGCCTTTCTAAAGTAAACCAGACGCTTCTAGAACCTCTCAGGGCCTTTCTATATCAACCCAGACCCCTGTAATGCCACTCAGGGCCTTTCTAAAGGCCGCGAGAGCCTTATAATCCCCCTGAGGGCCTTTAAAAAGGCCCCCAGACCCTTCTGGACCACCTCTGGACACTTCTAATAGCCCCCAGACCCTTCTAGAGCCCCTCAGGGTCTTTCTAAAGGCATCCACACCCTTCTAATGACCCTCAAGACCCATGTAAAGGCCCCTAGACCCTTCTAGATTGCCTCAGGACCCATCTAAAAGCCCCCAGACCCTGCTAATGCTTTCAGGACCCTTATGAAGGCCACAAGACCCTTCTAATGCCCCTCAGGACCTTTCTAAAGGCCCTCAGACCCTTCTAATGCCACTCAGGGCATTTATAAAGGTTCCCAGACCCTTCTAGATCACGTCAGGACACTTATAAAGGTCCCCAGACCCTTCTACTGCCCCTCAGGAGCATTCTAAAGGCCCCCAGACCCTTCTAATGCCCCACAGGGCCTATCTAAAGGTCCCCAGACCCTTCTAGAGCCCCTGAAGACCCTTCTAAAGGCCCCCAGACCCTTATAGAGCCCCTCAGGACCCTTCTAAAGGCCCCCAGACCCTGCTAATTCCCCTCAGGGCTTTTATAAGGGCACCCAGACCCTTCTAATGCCCCTCAGGACCCTTATAAAGGCACCCAGACCCTTCTAGAGCCTCTCAGGACATTTATAAATGCCTCCAGACCCTTCTAGATACACTCAGGACCATTCTAAAGGCCCCCAGACCCTTCTAATGCCCCTCAGGGCCTTTCTAAAGGCCCCCATACCCTTCTAATGCCCCTCAGGTCATTTCTAAAGGCACCCAGACCCTTCTAATGCCACTCAGGGCCTTTCTAAAGGCCGCGAGACCCTTATAATCCCCCTGAGGGCCTTTAAAAAGGCCCCCAGACCATTCTGGACCCCCTCAGGACGCTTCTAATAGCCCCCAGACCCTTCTAGAGCCCCTCAGGGCCTTTCTAAAGGCCTCCACACCCTTCTAATGACCCTCGAGACCCATGTAAAGGCACCTAGACCCTTCTAGATTGCCTCAGGACCCATCTAAAAGCCCCCAGACCCTTCTAATGCCTTTCAGGACCCTTATGAAGGCCACAAGACCCTTCTAATGCCCCTCAGGACCTTTCTAAAGGCCCTCAGACCCTTCTAATGCCCCTCAGGGCATTTATAAAGGTTCCCAGACCCTTCTAGAGCCCGTCAGGACACTTATAAAGGTCCCCAGACC